>OZ029916.1:12384392-14784392 GCA_964023275.1 Norana najaformis
TATATGTAATGTGAAGTTTTGCCTGAGTTAAGACATAGAGTTTGATATATCTCAATCTGGGGGTGCCTTATGAATACTCTGACAGTTTGTATAGTTCATGTTAAGTAAGTAACACATTTGTTACATCGTGTGTTCATTGGCTGAGCAAAGATGGTAGGCATAATGTTAATGTTAAATAGGTCACTAGATGAACACTTGTAAAATAGATAACTGTGGTGAAAGTTTGTATGTGAAAATGTATATAAACAGTTTTCTAGGTTTCTTTGTTAAGCTTCAACAGCTGTATTTATGGTATGTATGTATGTATGTATCACTAAATTTGTAAAGCGCCTTTTAAATAACTCACAAAGGCGCTGCAGCACAGCTACATAACGGTCTCTAAATAGGAACGTCCTTGAGACAGGCAGAAATGTTTCTTGAACTGTTGAACTGGCAAGGGACTGGATGTCTGGTGGAAGAGTGTTCCAGAGAGACGGCTCCACAGTGAAGAAGGCGCGGCCCGCCCCAAGCAGATGTACGAGAACGCGGTACAATAAGTTGACCAAGTGTCGCCGATCGTAGTCTCTGTCAACCAGGTTGATCAGCAATTGGCTTGATGAGCTCATTGATATAATCCAGCACTGAGCCAACGATCGAGGACCTGACCATGAGGAATATTTTGAACTGTACCCCTCTTCTCAACTGGAAGCCAATGTAGGGTGTCTCGTATGTAGGTGGAAATATGTGAGAATCTGGACGTACCAGCGACGAGCCGATCAGCACAGTTGAGGACAGACTGGAGCCGATGGATGCAGAATTTAGGCAGGCCGACCAGGATGGAGTTGCAGTAGTCGAGACGCGTGATGACGAAGGAATGGACGAGCATGACAGCCTCACTATAGGACAGGTTTCGACATATAGCCCTTATCTGACGCAGTTCGTAGTAGCAAGTCCTGCAGAGTGAATTTAATATGGCCCGTCATCGACAGCTCTTCGTCCAACAAAACACCCAGATCACGAACCGTTCACAGCGAGACCGAGTTCGAAGACGCTGCTAGAATCATATCTCGATCCACGTCCCGAAGCTTGTGCCAAGAGCGGAACCAGATGAACTGTGTTTTCACCGGGTTCAGCCGAAGCCGGTTTGAGGACATCCATTTCTGTATATTGGTAACCACCATCTGGATCCTCGAGACACAGGCTGTGGTGTCAGATGGATGGCAAGTCTAACTACGATGGTTCATTGCATAGGTAAATATGTCCGCATACAGATTGTGAGATGTTTACAACTGAAAATAGTTGCATCATGGGACACTCATTGAACTTTTAGATGTTTGTGTAAAATGGGAATATTTTGTGAAAAAGTTTGAAAATTCAAGATTTTGTTGGCTATGTAGGTTTCTGTGTTAAAGGTATTCTTAGTCTGTTATGTACTGTATATAAATTTAGCCTGTTGAACTGGAGTGGAAATGGATGTGAAATTTTGGACTTGCAAAATAGCAAAACTGGAGCAGTTGACTTGTCTTAGCCTGTGGTAGCTACACAGTGAAGTTCTGTGTTCATTCAAGTTCTGTTGAACGGTTCATTGCACTGGGTGAGATGAACAAACAAAGCTGTAATAATAACGCATGCTCTGCACTTTTACAGCGTTCATATGTAATTATAATTGTAATTTGAGATTTATAAAGTGCCTCTTAGAGGATAAACTCAACAAAGGTGCTTCCGACCCGAAAAAGTAAAATCACTGTTGAACAGTACAGTCTTCAGGCACCTGCGGAATACTGAGAGGGGAAAGGGAGCTCAAGTCGCAATTCTCGAGGGAGACGATTCCAGCAAGTGGGACCAACGTAGGCAAAGCTATGAACCATGGATTACGTTTTATGAGAGTTAGTGCTTTTGAGTGCTTTTGATTAACCTGAAAGCCAGTCACCTTTGAGTATGACCAAGGAAGGGCCATTGTGAATAACAATATGTAAACAGAATTAGTAAATAAAACAATTGCAAATAGAAACCAAGGTCTTGTGAGTTAAATGAAATGAACATGTGACATCTGCACAACTGAATAATTCTGTCTCCATCTGACCAATATTCCTTTATAACCAAGAGACAGCCTTGACCAATGATTAACTGCACTGCAATCTCGCACGGTGTCTAAGGCAAATGTTACATTTGACTCATATCAGTCTCCGGACCAATAGGGTGGCCCTAATTTTCTAAATTTCCAAATTTGTAACCCCGACCCTCTCAAATGGTTTCATTTTAGTGAGAAACATTTTGTGTAAAATTTGAAGCAGATCAATCTGCAATTTAGAGGTCACTCATGGGGTCCAAGTCTACAATGTAATCAGCATGGTAGGAACTTTCATAAACTCTTACACACAGTGCACACGGCTCTTTTGCACATGGTTCTTTGCACAGAGTCCTTTGCACAATGCACAGTTGCACACGGCTCTTTTGCAGACGTGTCCTTTTGCACACACAACTGACTTCCTATATAGGACAGTTAACTAGCCACAACAGATGAGATAAACGTCCACTCACCGACAGACAATCGTAGCCGAAGAACACAAGCAGAGCCGAGAAGACGGTCAAAGCCAAGAACGGTTGGAGCAGCAGACAAAGAAGATGATTGGAGCAGAAGAAGTTGGTCTGAGCCGACACTCACCCACTGAGAACGGTTGGAGCAGCAGACAAAGAAGACTGCTTGAGCCAAAGAAGATGGCAATGCATTTGCAAGATTACCTAGTTAGCCCCGCAGAAGGAACAGAAGGAAGTAAACTACCATCGGAGAATCAGGTCCTTGGCCACTTAATGCATCGCCACAGTGTACTGAAAGAGGATATCCAAAGCCCACACCATACAGCATGTCAAAAGATTTCTGGTCCCGCACTAGAATTCCAACCAAACCAGCACCAACACTCGATCAAAAAGCTCGAGCAACTATTCTATGAATGGCCAGGGCTGAAGAAGAACAAGTCGTCAGTACCAGACTCAAACAGCCAAAGAAGCTACGTTTTTAGACAGGATCGGGGAACTGTTTGACACTGCGTATGCTAACGCCATGGAGCTCATCGAGAATCAAGAAGACAACGAGATGATGTATGGGGACGTGCATCTGCTTGTGGTGGTTTTGGTATTTGAGGTGGTATTTGAAGATGTTCTTACCCTCTTGGGGCATCTCAATCCGCTGCAGCTTATTACCAATGCCCTGGCAATCCTTGGTGTGGCTAGCCAGGAGGGCCTCGGTGGAGAAGACGTGCAGGCACTGTCGGCATGGAGGTCTTTTGCGCTTGTGGCCACTGTTTTTGTACATTATGCGGGCCAGATCCTTGATCCAGACATAGTTATGGTTTTTATTGTCGGCCAATAATAGAAGATCGACGTTGTGGGACTCTAGTCTCGGTAGAGACGTGGATTAGATACAGCTCGCCTTTCCCACCAAACACGTTTATGGCTATGGTTGGGTTCTAAAATGGCTGATATCTGTCACCTTCTCTAGGAAAGCGATTCCTATTAAGTCCAGCTCGTCAAGGTGGGCCCAATACTTGGTTGAGCGTTGAGGATCCTTTTCCAGCAGGATGCATTGCCGATAATACAGCCCAGTCAAAGCAGCAGTTGTCTATGTTCTGCACATTGACAACTGTGAGCGGGGGGACGCACTTTGGTGTGGGGGAAGTAGCTACTAGCTCGAAACGGTTGGTACCTAGCAATGCCAAGGTATAGTGCCACAATCTGCCGCAGTCTGCATCCTGACCCCCTCTTTGGTTACTCCTCGAGGTGCCCAAGCATCTGGGCTTTGGCCGGTTGTACACTACCATGGATGTCCTCCACTTCAGCACTGGCACGGCGGCACTCCGGAAGTAGGCCGTTCTGGTGGTGGTGTTGGGAGCAGCGTTCTCGTCATATACGTGAGTAGTCCTATGGGTGTGGTGTGTGGCCTGTGTTGCAACCCTCACAAACTGCTGTCGTGGACTCTTGAGGGCACGGCACATTCAATCTCGAAACGGAGAAGGTTTATTCATTTAATTTGACTGTGAGGAAACTAAAGCCTACGCCTGTATAACTGTTTCTAAATCTAGCGAAGTTCTTAACAAATCTGCTACGAAGCGTCACAGTCTCTGAATCTGTGTGAGAACACGTCGTAGGCCAATGATGTTACTGCCACTCTCTCTTCGACGTGTGAGTCCGAACTGATCCCTTCTTCGGCGTTCTCTCTTGTTTATATAGAGGCAATTGACCGCGATTCACTACCAGGGTGGCCCGGGTAACACTGTCCCTCTGGGTTCTTGATGGATTACCCCTTTAACTGGGTATTGAAGCCCCTTCTAGTCCGCCCTGTTTAATTAATTCTTGTTGCCCGAGATTGTCATTCTGTCGTGTGTCAGATTTCCCCAGTCCGTGGGTTCAGGTGGTCATGCGGAGGGAGAGTGGTGGTGGGAGTCCTCGTGGAGCGTTGTTGTTTTCCCCTGATCAGATTTCGTGCCTCAGTGTTGGCCGTCTGCTCCAGTGTGGTCTTCACGTGTGGCGTCCTTCCTGCAAATTAACGTAATCTTCCCGCTTCTCCCCACCCCACTCCGGTCGTCGCTGATCCATCGGAGGCTGACACAGGCATGTCCATAGACTCCACCGTGACATTCTGTGAAGAGCTTTCTTTTCTGTTGGGGATGAGTATGTCATTTCAGCTGGCAAAATGGCAATATTGCTTACCATAGAGCGCAATGAATTGAAATACACGGAAGTTTGAAGGGTTGCCATGGCGACACTAGTTAATGTAAGTGAAATCTGTTAGGGGTTTTGAGCAGTCCTATGGGTGTGGTGTGTGGTCTGTAAAAAATCTTTAATTTCTGTTGAGGATGAGTATATCATTTCCGCTCGTGAAGTTGCAATATTGCTTACCATACAGCGCAATGCATGGAAATCAATGGGAAGTTTGAAGGGTTGCCACGACAGCATTAGTTAATGTAAGTTGAAATGTGTTAGGGGTTTTGAGTAGTCCCTATGGGTGTGGCGTGTGTAGTGTAGTGGGGTTTCACTTCTGGATAATAATTTTCAATTCTGTTGGGAAGAGTATGTCATTTCAGCTCGCGAACTTGCAATATTGCTTACTCTCCAGCGCAATGCATGGAAATCAATGGGAAGTCTGAAGGGTTGCCACGACAACATTAGTTAATGTAAGTGAAATGTGTTAGGGGTTTTGAGTAATCCTATGGGTGTGACATATGGTCTGTGAAGAGCTTTCAATTCTGCTGGGGATGAGTATGTCATTTCAGCTCACGAATTTGCAATATTGCTTAAGGGCCCGTCCATAAATGACGTCATGCAATTTAGGACGATTTTTGACCCCCTCTCTCCCTCGTCACACGTCACAAGTCATACCCCCCTCAAATATGACATCACAAAGCTCTGCCCCTCGCGAAAAAAACCAGATGTCCAGAATGTTATATGCAAATTTTCTTATAATTATCAAATAAAGTAATTATAACCATAAAAAATCATGAAACTATATAGTAGAACGAAGAAAAAATGGAGAGAGTATAATTATTACAATCATTATGCATTCCAGAAAATGAAAAGCTCTGGTAGAATCATTACAATTATTAAAAATGTTTAGTAACAATAACTCGAAACAATCCAAACTGTGTGATGATGTGACGTCACATTTCTTAAACCCCTCCCTCCGTCACAAATCGTCACAGAAGTGTGACCCCCTCCCTCCCCTAAGTGCGTGACGTCATTTATGGACGGACCCTAACATACAGTGTAGTGGAGTTTCACTTCTGGATAATAAACTGACCGCGAATTATGTCTTCGAATCTGTCTTCTACGTGCGAATCTAAATCTGTCTCGCAACTTGACAGACATCTCCCATATTCGTCAGACTGTCTATCTGCCTGACCCAGTTTACTATATTACTGTCACTCGTACTGGCGACTACAGATACCTAAAATGTGACTGAAACAATACTGAAAATAGAACAAAAACCTCCAAAAATACTCACATCTAGATAGAACACTTCTCAGAAATAAAACTGCTCCTAGGAGTAGGAAAGCTACAAATCCTGCTGCAGCGAAAAACAAAATATCGAACATATTGTTTCTGATGGTCTGCACTAAATAGTCTATTAATAGTACTGGATTGTACACTTCGGGTATTGGTCTACAATCGACGGCGAATTTTGGCGCCGCTTCCGGTTAGAGCGGAAAAATTTATATACACTAAATGCAAGTTCGTCAACTTCGTTGAGTTTTCCGAAAATTCAATCTGTGGCCCAAGAATGTATGTGACCGTTCATGATAAAACCCTCATAATGTCCAGAAAGTAAATTTCCTAGAAACGAGCTCAAAAAGCAAGAAAGCCCAAAATGAATCGAAATGAATTCTTTTCATAATTATATTCCTTGTTGTGCTAGCGATCAAACTGTAAGTCCTCGTGTAGAATTTCGCTATCTCATAATTTTTATGCCCTGCAGCAAAACATGATTCAATATGTCCCTTGGTGCACCAATTTGGACTCGTGTGCATCTATAATTGTGCAAATGAACAACCCATGTAAATATTTTTCTTAACCAGTTGCTTATGATGGTTTCACTGATGATAGACCAGAGGCATGTGAATATATCACATAGCTAATCTCAGTACATAAGTGCGAGTAAGTTCCGTATTATATTGCAAAACGCAGTAGACCTCGCCGCCATAGAAGTGTATAATCAGTCAGGCTTAAAGCAGCTCTGACAGGAAAATAGATGCCAACATGTGGAAGATATAACTTTACAGTTTCAGAGGAGCGGCATAAGGAGCGGAGCGACCCACTGACAGTCTCACCCAGTCAGGAAGACACCATCTTAATTAAAAGATGAGTGAATTATACCCTGAGAAACAAACTTACCAGATGTAAACAGAAGGAAGTCAGTGAGAACATTTACAGAGAGCACTCGAAGCGAGCAATGACAGCAGTCAGAAGTTAATAGAAGCTAGAAGTCGATCAGCAACCACAAATATAATACAGACAATTTAGTAGCCAGTGCCCATCAGACACTAAAGCTAATCGTTGTGATTATGAGTTCGTCGTTTAGCTAACATCCTCTCGTTCTGGGTAATATAGCTCAGTCGATGAAGTAAGCTGGCAGTGAATCGGGGTAGATTCCCCATGCCTTCTTCGGTGAGCTCTAAACCTACATAGCTAAAGTTCAATTCGAGTTAAGTGACGTGAGCTGCAGAGGCGAAATTTTCATCTCGACGAACTGTTTGATCTTGTTTAGTCATACAAGATTCATTTCAACCGACGTTCTGGAAGATCTTCGTCATCATCGTTATCATCAAGACTTCCGCTCTGCTTTTGCGCTGAATCTCCACTTTTCTCTCGACCGCCAAACACTGCAGACAATCGCCATCTCGACAACAATCAGCTGTACCATATCGCCAACCCACGATGTCTGTACTCGTCGTCCGGATCCTATCTATCCAATTCTTTCATCCCAACACCCAAGAAACATGCGCTACATGACGCAAAAGGCCTACCGTTATGTAGCGCTGTCCTCTGTCCATCGAATTGTCTTCTACAGCATAATATAAATAATATAAACCCAAATATTGCCTTTCTGACCCGAAAATCTCTCACCTGGTTACTGTTTCCACTCGTTTGAATGTGCATCAATTACGATTGAACTTCCTCACACAAATCTGACTATCTTTAATGTATATCGCACTCCATCCACCTCTTCATATTCGAGTCCTCCATCGGTGTTCTTGAAAGAGTCTACCATCTCCTATCAACTGCCGCCACTACACCTCATGAATTTCTGATTACAGGTGAGTTTAATATACATGTTGATAACCCTTCTGGCACATTTGCTTCTGAATTCCTCACCTTTTTATCTTCAACTAATCTGGTTCAACATGTCAAATTCCCCACCTACATTCATAATTACACATTCGTAATTACATCCTCATTATCCGTCTTCAGTCTATCACCTGATATATCTTTCTCTTTCGACACACCATTTGATCATTACCCCATCTTTACATGTCTTAACATTCTTCTGACTCCACGTCCTGATCCTGTCTTTCATGCTTTTAGTTAGTAGTTCCGCAGTTTAACGACAGTTTATGACATCAAAGGCCGTTGCCGTCGCCCTCCTCCTTTATCCAGGCTTGGAACTGGCACTACCCCCAAACAAGGCAGTGGCAGAGTTTTTCATTCTTTTCACCCCATTAGTACAATAAATATTGAAGCCTTCATACAAGATATCTCCTGTTCTAACCTCGTTTTAAATCCACCCTCCTCCATTGATGACCTTCTCTCTTCCTACAAGACGGCCCTTTCTATGATTCTTGACAAACATGCACATGTTATTGCCCCATCCAGCTCTGACTCTAACAATCCATGGTATAATTCCTATCTCCAGGCCTTCAGATCTTTCCGGCGACGCCTTGAACGTGCCTACAAACGCACTAGCGATCCTTAGCTTCTCTCTGCCCTTAAATCTGCCACAATTAAATATCACCACCTTCTTGCTGCACTGCTAAAAAGAGATTTTACTCTTCGTTAGTTCGCTCCCGATCCTCTAATCCTCGCCTTCTCTGGAAAACCAACTCCTCCATCGGAACTCATCCAGCCCACTTCCAAATTCTCTTCCACCTTGTTCAGTAGCTGACTTCTTTTGTTCTTTCTTTTCTGACAAAATTGGTACCATCCGTCTTTCTCTACATTCTTTCCTTTCCAACACCATCTGCTGATGCTTCCTTTCCCACTTATGATTGCCCTCCCTCCTCACCACGATCTTCATTCTCTTTCAACCCACATCAGAGACTGAAATACTGCATCTATTAAACTCTCTTCCTAACAAACATTGTGAACTTGACCCTACACCCACTTCCTTATTAAAAAACTGGGCATCTCTCCTTGTCCCAATCATTACCAAAATAGTTAATCTCTCATTATCTACATGTAATCTCCCCCTCCTTTTCAAACAGTCTCTTGTTACCCCTCTTCTCAAGAAAATCCTTTCAAACTACCGGCCTGTTTCCAACTTAACTTTCATCTCCAAATTAACTGAACGGATTGTCCTTTCTCGGATCAATGACTGTTTAGCTTCCAACTAACTCCTTACCCACACCAATCTGGTTTTACTAAACGCCACTCAACTGAAACTCTGCTGACATCTCTCTACAACAAGCTTGTTTCTGCCATTTCTCATCAACTGGTTTCTTGTCTCTGTCGCCTTGATATCTCTGCAGCCTTCGACACCATAGATCACAATATCTTACTCTACTGACTTTCAACCTGGTTTGGTTTTGCTGACACTGCTGTCCTTTGGATAAGTCTTATCTCTCCTCCTGCTATTTCCCCGTTAAAACTTTGGAAGCCTCTTGTCAGTCATACCCTCTCACTTGCGGAGATCCGCAAAGCTCGGTTCCTGGACTTTTTCTGTTTATCCTCTACACTACTCCACTCAGCTCGCTCATCAAAGCATCCTCAGTTGACCATCACCTCTTTGCTGATGGCCCCCAACTATTCATCTCCTTCTCTCCTTCTTCACCTCTTTCAATTTCTGCGCTGGTCTTTTACTCAAGACTTAAAACATTTCTTTTCCAAAAATCTTTCTTCCCTTATGTCTCTTCTCGCTTCAATTTCAAACAACATCCACTGTAGCCGTCCGACTGTCTGACGTCTGACTGCCTGACTCCTGGATCTTGACCTGGAACCGAACCTTTTTGCCTATCGATTTTGTTTTGTATTGTTGTTGTTGTTGTTATTATTATTATTATTATTATTATTATTATTATTATTATTATTATTATTATTATTATTATTATTATTATTATTATTATTATTATTATAATGCAATGCAAACTAATCAAATCAAATCTAATGCCTCTTTGGTGCTGAAACTTAACCCAAGGTCACTTTGACTCAAACGATTTATTATAATTATTATTATTATTATTATTATTATTATTATTATTTAAGAACTGCTTTTGTTATCTGGGAAGCACGATTACAGAGGACGCAAAATGCCACGTGGAGATAAAAAGGAGGATCGCAATGGGAAAGGATGCCTTCTACAAGAGAAGCGAGCTGTTAAGAGGAAGACTAAATAAGAATCTAAAGAAGAGACTGATCAAGACACTGATATGGAGTGTGGTACTATACGGATCGGAGACATGGACAATGAGAAAGGAGGACATCAAAAGAATAGAAGCCTTTGAAATGTGGATCTGGAGAAGGATGGAGAAAATCAGTTGGACAGAAAAAAAGACGAATGAGGAGGTCCTACAGATGGTAGAGGAGAAAAGAACGATACTGGAGACAATAAGAAACCGACAAAAGAAGTGGATGGGTCATGTTCTAAGAGGAGACAATATTGTAAGAGACATAATCGAGGGAAGAATGGAGGGGAAAAAGACACGCGGAAGACCACGACAGATGATACTGGACTGGATGATGCTAGAGGATGGATATGAAGGGCTAAAGAGAAGAGCAAACAACAGAGAAGAGTGGCGTCATTGGACATGTGGACCTGCCTGACGGCAGAGCACTAAAAGAAGAAGAAGAAGAAGTGTGGCTAGAAAGCTCAAAAACATAGTTTGTCAGATTTGAAGGCACTTGCACTATGGCCTGATACCAGACAATTTTCTCCATTAATTTGAAAGGCCATACTGCTGTCTTGTTACTGGAAAAGCTTTTGTGATTTAAAATCATACAATGTATGTTTCTGGCTATGTTGATGGTTTCCAGACATAGTTTTAAAGGTGAAGTCCTGGGGCAGAGCCGGGCTGCTAAATTTGGGGAAAACGTATGCAGGATTTTACCGGTAATATTTGGAATACTTTGGAATTGTACTGCCCCCTGCCAACTGTAGTCAACAATTGTTGCCCCCAATGCAACAGCTGTTATACCTGATACAGGATGTCCAGTTTAATAACAGTGAGACCGAATATCAGCCAGTGCTGCGATGCAGTGTGTACAGATTGTACCACGTGCTAATATGTCTCATGTGTTAAATCGGTATCAGAGGGAGTCATGATGTAATCACATGTTAAGTGGATTGGTATATAAATGGGTCGCATGTAAACAGGACCACACTGTATCTCACCTTGCGAGCTTCACCTTGTAGTCTAGAAGGATGGGTTGGCGTGCATTGCACACAAGAATGAGGCCGACTGAAGTGATAGAAGAGTTAAATCAGTTGCTGTCTTATGTAGCTGAAAGAAATGGGACAATTCAAAGAATGTTGGCCGAGAGACTGTACACATGGGCAAGGCTGTGGTGGGAAGTAGAGGAAGTTGAAGAAGCGAAGAATTGCTCAACTAATGCTTTTTAAATATAATGAAACAAATGACACCTCTGCATATATATTGGATATATTCTCGGATGAACCCTGTCTTTGTTTTCGTTAAATATACATGTATGTATAAATATATGCTGGTTTGCTAACAATAATGTGGGTATAGATATATATATATATATATATATATATATATATATATATATATATATATATGTAATGTGAAGTTTTGCCTGAGTTAAGACATAGAGTTTGATATATCTCAATCTGGGGGTGCCTTATGAATACTCTGACAGTTTGTATAGTTCATGTTAAGTAAGTAACACATTTGTTACATCGTGTGTTCATTGGCTGAGCAAAGAATGGTAGGCATAATGTTAATGTTAAATAGGTCACTAGATGAACACTTGTAAAATAGATAACTGTGGTGAAAGTTTGTATGTGAAAATGTATATAAACAGTTTCTAGGTTTCTTTGTTAAGCTTCAACAGCTGTATTTATGGTATGTATGTATGTATGTATCACTAAATTTGTAAAGCGCCTTTTAAATAACTCACAAAGGCGCTGCAGCACAGCTACATAACGGTCTCTAAATAGGAACGTCTTGAGACAGGCAGAAATGTTTCTTGAACTGTTGAACTGGCAAGGGACTGGATGTCTGGTGGAAGAGTGTTCCAGAGAGACGGCTCCACAGTGAAGAAGGCGCGGCCCGCCCAAGCAGATGTACGAGAACGCGGTACAATAAGTTGACCAAGTGTCGCCGATCGTAGTCTCTGTCAACCAGGTTGATCAGCAATTGGCTTGATGAGCTCATTGATATAATCCAGCACTGAGCCAACGATCGAGGACCTGACCATGAGGAATATTTTGAACTGTACCCTCTTCTCAACTGGAAGCCAATGTAGGGTGTCTCGTATGTAGGTGGAAATATGTGAGAATCTGGACGTACCAGCGACGAGCCGATCAGCACAGTTGAGGACAGACTGGAGCCGATGGATGCAGAATTTAGGCAGGCCGACCAGGATGGAGTTGCAGTAGTCGAGACGCGTGATGACGAAGGAATGGACGAGCATGACAGCCTCACTATAGGACAGGTTTCGACATATAGCCCTTATCTGACGCAGTTCGTAGTAGCAAGTCCTGCAGAGTGAATTAATATGGCCCGTCATCGACAGCTCTTCGTCCAACAAAACACCCAGATCACGAACCGTTCACAGCGAGACCGAGTTCGAAGACGCTGCTAGAATCATATCTCGATCCACGTCCCGAAGCTTGTGCCAAGAGCGGAACCAGATGAACTGTGTTTTCACCGGGTTCAGCCGAAGCCGGTTTGAGGACATCCATTTCTGTATATTGGTAACCACCATCTGGATCCTCGAGACACAGGCTGTGGTGTCAGATGGATGGCAAGTCTAACTACGATGGTTCATTGCATAGGTAAATATGTCCGCATACAGATTGTGAGATGTTTACAACTGAAATAGTTGCATCATGGACACTCATTGAACTTTTAGATGTTTGTGTAAAATGGAATATTTTGTGAAAAAGTTTGAAAATTCAAGATTTTGTTGGCTATGTAGGTTTCTGTGTTAAAGGTATTCTTAGTCTGTTATGTACTGTATATAAATTTAGCCTGTTGAACTGGAGTGGAAATGGATGTGAAATTTTGGACTTGCAAAATAGCAAAACTGGAGCAGTTGACTTGTCTTAGCCTGTGGTAGCTACACAGTGAAGTTCTGTGTTCATTCAAGTTCTGTTGAACGGTTCATTGCACTGGGTGAGATGAACAAACAAAGCTGTAATAATAACGCATGCTCTGCACTTTTACAGCGTTCATATGTAATTATAATTGTAATTTGAGATTTATAAAGTGCCTCTTAGAGGATAAACTCAACAAAGGTGCTTCCGACCCGAAAAAGTAAAATCACTGTTGAACAGTACAGTCTTCAGGCACCTGCGGAATACTGAGAGGGGAAAGGAGCTCAAGTCGCAATTCTCGAGGGAGACGATTCCAGCAAGTGGGACCAACGTAGGCAAAGCTATGAACCATGGATTACGTTTTATGAGAGTTAGTGCTTTTGAGTGCTTTTGATTAACCTGAAAGCCAGTCACCTTTGAGTATGACCAAGGAAGGGCCATTGTGAATAACAATATGTAAACAGAATTAGTAAATAAAACAATTGCAAATAGAAACCAAGGTCTTGTGAGTTAAATGAAATGAACATGTGACATCTGCACAACTGAATAATTCTGTCTCCATCTGACCAATATTCCTTTATAACCAAGAGACAGCCTTGACCAATGATTAACTGCACTGCAATCTCGCACGGTGTCTAAGGCAAATGTTACATTTGACTCATATCAGTCTCCGGACCAATAGGGTGGCCCTAATTTTCTAATTTTCCAAATTTGTAACCCCGACCCTCTCAAATGGTTTCATTTTAGTGAGAAACATTTTGTGTAAAATTTGAAGCAGATCAATCTGCATTTAGAGGTCACTCATGGGGTCCAAGTCTACAATGTAATCAGCATGGTAGGAACTTTCATAAACTCTTACACACAGTGCACACGGCTCTTTTGCACATGGTTCTTTGCACAGAGTCCTTTGCACAATGCACAGTTGCACACGGCTCTTTTGCAGACGTGTCCTTTTGCACACACAACTGACTTCCTATATAGGACAGTTAACTAGCCACAACAGATGAGATAAACGTCCACTCACCGACAGACAATCGTAGCCGAAGAACACAAGCAGAGCCGAAGAAGACGGTCAAAGCCAAGAACGGTTGGAGCAGCAGACAAAGAAGATGATTGGAGCAGAAGAAGTTGGTCTGAGCCGACACTCACCCACTGAGAACGGTTGGAGCAGCAGACAAAGAAGACTGCTTGAGCCAAAGAAGATGGCAATGCATTTGCAAGATTACCTAGTTAGCCCCGCAGAAGGAACAGAAGGAAGTAAACTACCATCGGAGAATCAGGTCCTTGGCCACTTAATGCATCGCCACAGTGTACTGAAAGAGGATATCCAAAGCCCACACCATACAGCATGTCAAAGATTTCTGGTCCCGCACTAGAATTCCAACCAAACAGCACCAACACTCGATCAAAAAGCTCGAGCAACTATTCTATGAATGGCCAGGGCTGAAGAAGAACAAGTCGTCAGTACCAGACTCAAACAGCCAAAGAAGCTACGTTTTTAGACAGGATCGGGGAACTGTTTGACACTGCGTATGCTAACGCCATGGAGCTCATCGAGAATCAAGAAGACAACGAGATGATGTATGGGACGTGCATCTGCTTGTGGTGGTTTTGGTATTTGAGGTGGTATTTGAAGATGTTCTTACCCTCTTGGGGCATCTCAATCCGCTGCAGCTTATTACCAATGCCCTGGCAATCCTTGGTGTGGCTAGCCAGGAGGGCCTCGGTGGAGAAGACGTGCAGGCACTGTCGGCATGGAGGTCTTTTGCGCTTGTGGCCACTGTTTTTGTACATTATGCGGGCCAGATCCTTGATCCAGACATAGTTATGGTTTTTATTGTCGGCCAATAATAGAAGATCGACGTTGTGGACTCTAGTCTCGGTAGAGACGTGGATTAGATACAGCTCGCCTTTCCCACCAAACACGTTTATGGCTATGGTTGGGTTCTAAATGGCTGATATCTGTCACCTTCTCTAGGAAAGCGATTCCTATTAAGTCCAGCTCGTCAAGGTGGGCCCAATACTTGGTTGAGCGTTGAGGATCCTTTTCAGCAGGATGCATTGCCGATAATACAGCCCAGTCAAAGCAGCAGTTGTCTATGTTCTGCACATTGACAACTGTGAGCGGGGGGACGCACTTTGGTGTGGGGAAGTAGCTACTAGCTCGAAACGGTTGGTACCTAGCAATGCCAAGGTATAGTGCCACAATCTGCCGCAGTCTGCATCCTGACCCCTCTTTGGTTACTCCTCGAGGTGCCCAAGCATCTGGGCTTTGGCCGGTTGTACACTACCATGGATGTCCTCCACTTCAGCACTGGCACGGCGGCACTCCGGAAGTAGGCCGTTCTGGTGGTGGTGTTGGGAGCAGCGTTCTCGTCATATACGTGAGTAGTCCTATGGGTGTGGTGTGTGGCCTGTGTTGCAACCCTCACAAACTGCTGTCGTGGACTCTTGAGGGCACGGCACATTCAATCTCGAAACGGAGAAGGTTTATTCATTTAATTTGACTGTGAGGAAACTAAAGCCTACGCCTGTATAACTGTTTCTAAATCTAGCGAAGTTCTTAACAAATCTGCTACGAAGCGTCACAGTCTCTGAATCTGTGTGAGAACACGTCGTAGGCCAATGATGTTACTGCCACTCTCTCTTCGACGTGTGAGTCCGAACTGATCCCTTCTTCGGCGTTCTCTCTTGTTTATATAGAGGCAATTGACCGCGATTCACTACCAGGGTGGCCCGGGTAACACTGTCCCTCTGGGTTCTTGATGGATTACCCCTTTAACTGGGTATGAAGCCCCTTCTAGTCCGCCCTGTTTAATTAATTCTTGTTGCCCGAGATTGTCATTCTGTCGTGTGTCAGATTTCCCCAGTCCGTGGGTTCAGGTGGTCATGCGGAGGGAGAGTGGTGGTGGAGTCCTCGTGGAGCGTTGTTGTTTTCCCTGATCAGATTTCGTGCCTCAGTGTTGGCCGTCTGCTCCAGTGTGGTCTTCACGTGTGGCGTCCTTCCTGCAAATTAACGTAATCTTCCCGCTTCTCCCCACCCCACTCCGGTCGTCGCTGATCCATCGGAGGCTGACACAGGCATGTCCATAGACTCCACCGTGACATTCTGTGAAGAGCTTTCTTTTCTGTTGGGGATGAGTATGTCATTTCAGCTGGCAAAATGGCAATATTGCTTACCATAGAGCGCAATGAATTGAAATACACGGAAGTTTGAAGGGTTGCCATGGCGACACTAGTTAATGTAAGTGAAATCTGTTAGGGGTTTTGAGCAGTCCTATGGGTGTGGTGTGTGGTCTGTAAAAAATCTTTAATTTCTGTTGAGGATGAGTATATCATTTCCGCTCGTGAAGTTGCAATATTGCTTACCATACAGCGCAATGCATGGAAATCAATGGGAAGTTTGAAGGGTTGCCACGACAGCATTAGTTAATGTAAGTGAAATGTGTTAGGGGTTTTGAGTAGTCCTATGGGTGTGGCGTGTGTAGTGTAGTGGGGTTTCACTTCTGGATAATAATTTTCAATTCTGTTGGGAAGAGTATGTCATTTCAGCTCGCGAACTTGCAATATTGCTTACTCTCCAGCGCAATGCATGGAAATCAATGGGAAGTCTGAAGGGTTGCCACGACAACATTAGTTAATGTAAGTGAAATGTGTTAGGGGTTTTGAGTAATCCTATGGGTGTGACATATGGTCTGTGAAGAGCTTTCAATTCTGCTGGGGATGAGTATGTCATTTCAGCTCACGAATTTGCAATATTGCTTAAGGGCCCGTCCATAAATGACGTCATGCAATTTAGGACGATTTTTGACCCCCTCTCTCCCTCGTCACACGTCACAAGTCATACCCCCTCAAATATGACATCACAAAGCTCTGCCCCTCGCGAAAAAAACCAGATGTCCAGAATGTTATATGCAAATTTTCTTATAATTATCAAATAAAGTAATTATAACCATAAAAAATCATGAAACTATATAGTAGAACGAAGAAAAAATGGAGAGAGTATAATTATTACAATCATTATGCATTCCAGAAAATGAAAAGCTCTGGTAGAATCATTACAATTATTAAAAATGTTTAGTAACAATAACTCGAAACAATCCAAACTGTGTGATGATGTGACGTCACATTTCTTAAACCCCTCCCTCCGTCACAAATCGTCACAGAAGTGTGACCCCCTCCCTCCCCTAAGTGCGTGACGTCATTTATGGACGGACCCTAACATACAGTGTAGTGGAGTTTCACTTCTGGATAATAAACTGACCGCGAATTATGTCTTCGAATCTGTCTTCTACGTGCGAATCTAAATCTGTCTCGCAACTTGACAGACATCTCCCATATTCGTCCCATATCTGCCTGACCCAGTTTACTATATTACTGTCACTCGTACTGCGACTACAGATACCTAAAATGTGACTGAAACAATACTGAAAATAGAACAAAAACCTCCAAAAATACTCACATCTAGATAGAACACTTCTCAGAAATAAAACTGCTCCTAGGAGTAGGAAAGCTACAAATCCTGCTGCAGCGAAAAACAAAATATCGAACATATTGTTTCTGATGGTCTGCACTAAATAGTCTATTAATAGTACTGGATTGTACACTTCGGGTATTGGTCTACAATCGACGGCGAATTTTGGCGCCGCTTCCGGTTAGAGCGGAAAAATTTATATACACTAAATGCAAGTTCGTCAACTTCGTTGAGTTTTCCGAAAATTCAATCTGTGGCCCAAGAATGTATGTGACCGTTCATGATAAAACCCTCATAATGTCCAGAAAGTAAATTTCCTAGAAACGATCTCAAAAAGCAAGAAAGCCCAAAATGAATCGAAATGAATTCTTTTCATAACACTGGTCAACATAGAAATCGTTACTGACTGGAAAAGGCCCTAATGTGTAGCATCTTGGTGTGCTGAACACGAATATAACCATAAAAAAATTTTATTGGCTCTCGTTTTGAAAATATTTCATATAGTTCATTTTTTATGTTTCACCATGTAAATTTATGCAGTAGGACTGCGACAATATCCTAAATAAGTCTAGAATGATGTAATATTCCACCTCATTGCATAATCCCATCATGGATACATCATGCACAGTTGATTACGTCATTTTCTGATGCAATGTAAAACTACGGCTGCTGACGTAAGATGACGTCAGCAGTGTACTATATAAAGCGAGTCGGAACGGTTGAGCATTTACAATATTACAGACTTTGTGCGAGACAGTTTAAGTTACTGTTTTATAAAACTATTATTACTTTATCCATTTAGATACAATACAGAACAGTAATGCCTCGGAAGTGCGTAAATACTGTGGACAACTTTTGTTACATTTGTGGGGAAGTGACATTTGCCAACCAGAAGAAAAGTATCACTTATCAAGTCAAGAAGGCATATCATGCTTACTTCGAATGCAAGGTTGGTGACCAAGACAAGCCATGGGCCCCGCATATATGCTGTGCTACATGTACAACACAGCTTTCACAGTGGTTGAATGGCAAAAGACCATCAATGCCGTTTGCAGTTCCCATGGTGTGGAGAGAGCAAAGCAACCACGTAGATGACTGTTACTTCTGCTTGGTTCCTCCTCTTTCCGGTGGAATAACGAAGCAAAAGAAGTCGACAATAGTCTACCCAAACATTCCGTCAGCATTGAGACCAGTTTCACATGGTGATGGACTTCCTATTCCAGAACCTCCAGCAGAATATATTTTCCTTGATTCATCTGATGAGGACAAGGGTGAGCCGACATGTTCTTCTCCTGGTCCGTCAGCGTGCAGTGATCCCGATTTTCACTGTGGTGCATCATCAACCCCACACAGAATAACACAGGAAGAACTAAATGACCTTGTTCGTGATTTGGACTTATCCAAAAACAAGGCAGAATTGCTAGGATCAAGACTCCAACAATGGAATCTTCTAGAAGAAGATGTCACAATTACTTCATATAGAAAGCGCCATCAGCAGTTGGAACCTTTCTTTATGAAGGAAGGTAATCTGGTATTCTGTTCCAATATTGACGACCTCATGAATGCCTTACAGATCACTCATGACCCACAAGAATGGAGACTCTTTGTAGACTCTTCAACACGGAGTCTTAAGGCTGTGCTTTCGCACAATGGAAACCGTCTTCCATCTATTCCATTAGCGCATGCTGTTCACATGAAAGAGACATACGATAACCTAAAACAGCTACTGCATTCCATTGACTATAACAGGTACAAATGGCACCTGTGTGGTGATTTGAAGGTAGTTGCCATTTTAATGGGACTGCAGCAAGGATATACAAAATATATGTGTTTCTTGTGTGAGTGGGATAGCCGAGCAAGAGAGTTGCACTACGTGCGGAAGGAATGGACTCCCAGACAAAACATGGCAGTTGGACAGAAGAATATCCAGCACCCAGCTCTGGTCGACGCTCACAAAATCCTACTACCACCCCTTCACATCAAACTAGGTTTGGTGAAGAACTTCGTGAAAGCCATGGACCGCACTTCGACAGCTTTCCGATACCTGCATGAAAAATTCCCTCGACTCAGCGAAGCAAAGATTAAAGAGGGAGTTTTTGTGGGTCCTCAGATTAGAGAACTCTTCAAAGATGACCGCTTCAACAACTTGCTGGAGGGTGATGCGAAACAAGCATGGAATGCTTTTCGTCTAGTGTCTACAGACTTTCTGGGGAATGTTAGGGCAGGAAACTACAAGGAACTAGTAGAAGACATGCTCAAGCAGTACCAGAAATTTCGCTGCAATATGTCTCTGAAGATGCATTTCCTTCATTCCCATCTGGATTTCTTCCTTGACAACTGTGGTATGGTTAGTGACGAACATGGCGAACGTTTTCATCAAGATATCGCAACAATGGAGCAAAGGTACCAGGGAAAATGGTCCACTACAATGTTGGCTGACTACTGCTGGACACTCCGCAGAGATGTCCAGAAAGTAAATTTCCTAGAAACGAGCTCAAAAAGCAAGAAAGCCCAAAATGAATCGAAATGAATTCTTTTCATAATTATATTCCTTGTTGTGCTAGCGATCAAACTGTAAGTCCTCGTGTAGAATTTCGCTATCTCATAATTTTTATGCCCTGCAGCAAAACATGATTCAATATGTCCCTTGGTGCACCAATTTGGACTCGTGTGCATCTATAATTGTGCAAATGAACAACCCATGTAAATATTTTTCTTAACCAGTTGCTTATGATGGTTTCACTGATGATAGACCAGAGGCATGTGAATATATCACATAGCTAATCTCAGTACATAAGTGCGAGTAAGTTCCGTATTATATTGCAAAACGCAGTAGACCTCGCCGCCATAGAAGTGTATAATCAGTCAGGCTTAAAGCAGCTCTGACAGGAAAATAGATGCCAACATGTGGAAGATATAACTTTACAGTTTCAGAGGAGCGGCATAAGGAGCGGAGCGACCCACTGACAGTCTCACCCAGTCAGGAAGACACCATCTTAATTAAAAGATGAGTGAATTATACCCTGAGAAACAAACTTACCAGATGTAAACAGAAGGAAGTCAGTGAGAACATTTACAGAGAGCACTCGAAGCGAGCAATGACAGCAGTCAGAAGTTAATAGAAGCTAGAAGTCGATCAGCAACCACAAATATAATACAGACAATTTAGTAGCCAGTGCCCATCAGACACTAAAGCTAATCGTTGTGATTATGAGTTCGTCGTTTAGCTAACATCCTCTCGTTCTGGGTAATATAGCTCAGTCGATGAAGTAAGCTGGCAGTGAATCGGGGTAGATTCCCCATGCCTTCTTCGGTGAGCTCTAAACCTACATAGCTAAAGTTCAATTCGAGTTAAGTGACGTGAGCTGCAGAGGCGAAATTTTCATCTCGACGAACTGTTTGATCTTGTTTAGTCATACAAGATTCATTTCAACCGACGTTCTGGAAGATCTTCGTCATCATCGTTATCATCAAGACTTCCGCTCTGCTTTTGCGCTGAATCTCCACTTTTCTCTCGACCGCCAAACACTGCAGACAATCGCCATCTCGACAACAATCAGCTGTACCATATCGCCAACCCACGATGTCTGTACTCGTCGTCCGGATCCTATCTATCCAATTCTTTCATCCCAACACCCAAGAAACATGCGCTACATGACGCAAAAGGCCTACCGTTATGTAGCGCTGTCCTCTGTCCATCGAATTGTCTTCTACAGCATAATATAAATAATATAAACCCAAATATTGCCTTTCTGACCCGAAAATCTCTCACCTGGTTACTGTTTCCACTCGTTTGAATGTGCATCAATTACGATTGAACTTCCTCACACAAATCTGACTATCTTTAATGTATATCGCACTCCATCCACCTCTTCATATTCGAGTCCTCCATCGGTGTTCTTGAAAGAGTCTACCATCTCCTATCAACTGCCGCCACTACACCTCATGAATTTCTGATTACAGGTGAGTTTAATATACATGTTGATAACCCTTCTGGCACATTTGCTTCTGAATTCCTCACCTTTTTATCTTCAACTAATCTGGTTCAACATGTCAAATTCCCCACCTACATTCATAATTACACATTCGTAATTACATCCTCATTATCCGTCTTCAGTCTATCACCTGATATATCTTTCTCTTTCGACACACCATTTGATCATTACCCCATCTTTACATGTCTTAACATTCTTCTGACTCCACGTCCTGATCCTGTCTTTCATGCTTTTAGTTAGTAGTTCCGCAGTTTAACGACAGTTTATGACATCAAAGGCCGTTGCCGTCGCCCTCCTCCTTTATCCAGGCTTGGAACTGGCACTACCCCCAAACAAGGCAGTGGCAGAGTTTTTCATTCTTTTCACCCCATTAGTACAATAAATATTGAAGCCTTCATACAAGATATCTCCTGTTCTAACCTCGTTTTAAATCCACCCTCCTCCATTGATGACCTTCTCTCTTCCTACAAGACGGCCCTTTCTATGATTCTTGACAAACATGCACATGTTATTGCCCCATCCAGCTCTGACTCTAACAATCCATGGTATAATTCCTATCTCCAGGCCTTCAGATCTTTCCGGCGACGCCTTGAACGTGCCTACAAACGCACTAGCGATCCTTAGCTTCTCTCTGCCCTTAAATCTGCCACAATTAAATATCACCACCTTCTTGCTGCACTGCTAAAAAGAGATTTTACTCTTCGTTAGTTCGCTCCCGATCCTCTAATCCTCGCCTTCTCTGGAAAACCAACTCCTCCATCGGAACTCATCCAGCCCACTTCCAAATTCTCTTCCACCTTGTTCAGTAGCTGACTTCTTTTGTTCTTTCTTTTCTGACAAAATTGGTACCATCCGTCTTTCTCTACATTCTTTCCTTTCCAACACCATCTGCTGATGCTTCCTTTCCCACTTATGATTGCCCTCCCTCCTCACCACGATCTTCATTCTCTTTCAACCCACATCAGAGACTGAAATACTGCATCTATTAAACTCTCTTCCTAACAAACATTGTGAACTTGACCCTACACCCACTTCCTTATTAAAAAACTGGGCATCTCTCCTTGTCCCAATCATTACCAAAATAGTTAATCTCTCATTATCTACATGTAATCTCCCCCTCCTTTTCAAACAGTCTCTTGTTACCCCTCTTCTCAAGAAAATCCTTTCAAACTACCGGCCTGTTTCCAACTTAACTTTCATCTCCAAATTAACTGAACGGATTGTCCTTTCTCGGATCAATGACTGTTTAGCTTCCAACTAACTCCTTACCCACACCAATCTGGTTTTACTAAACGCCACTCAACTGAAACTCTGCTGACATCTCTCTACAACAAGCTTGTTTCTGCCATTTCTCATCAACTGGTTTCTTGTCTCTGTCGCCTTGATATCTCTGCAGCCTTCGACACCATAGATCACAATATCTTACTCTACTGACTTTCAACCTGGTTTGGTTTTGCTGACACTGCTGTCCTTTGGATAAGTCTTATCTCTCCTCCTGCTATTTCCCCGTTAAAACTTTGGAAGCCTCTTGTCAGTCATACCCTCTCACTTGCGGAGATCCGCAAAGCTCGGTTCCTGGACTTTTTCTGTTTATCCTCTACACTACTCCACTCAGCTCGCTCATCAAAGCATCCTCAGTTGACCATCACCTCTTTGCTGATGGCCCCCAACTATTCATCTCCTTCTCTCCTTCTTCACCTCTTTCAATTTCTGCGCTGGTCTTTTACTCAAGACTTAAAACATTTCTTTTCCAAAAATCTTTCTTCCCTTATGTCTCTTCTCGCTTCAATTTCAAACAACATCCACTGTAGCCGTCCGACTGTCTGACGTCTGACTGCCTGACTCCTGGATCTTGACCTGGAACCGAACCTTTTTGCCTATCGATTTTGTTTTGTATTGTTGTTGTTGTTATTATTATTATTATTATTATTATTATTATTATTATTATTATTATTATTATTATTATTATTATTATTATTATTATTATTATTATTATTATAATGCAATGCAAACTAATCAAATCAAATCTAATGCCTCTTTGGTGCTGAAACTTAACCCAAGGTCACTTTGACTCAAACGATTTATTATATTATTATTATTATTATTATTATTATTATTATTATTATTTAAGAACTGCATAAATCTGACTGCGGCTTGACTGGTTGGCCATCTGTTAATGTCTTGTGTATTTTTAGGAAGAGCCATTCGACTGAGACGGTGGTCCTTCGACTTGTCTCCGACATCTATGACGCAATCGACGCAGGGAAAGTCACGCTGCTCGCTCTCCTTGATGTACACTGTGGATCATCAGATTCTTCTGACGCGTATCGAAACCTGGTTTTGCGGGTCGGACACTCGAATGAATACGCTCTTTCCTCGATGGGAGGTCTATGAGAACGGACAAGAGTCCACTGATCGAGTGCAGTATTTGTTGGAATGGTGATAGATGTCTGATTTAAATGTAGTAAACTTTGTGAACAATAACTGAATTCCTTGCTCGATGGGCAACCAGCGTAACAAATGCAATATTGGTATAATATGTTGATACTTAAACCTTTTTGTTTTATAGCTCTTGTGGGAGAATTTTGAATCATTTGTAGTTTGTGCAAATCTCTCTCTCCCCCTCTCTAACGCCGATAAGAAGGGAGTCAAAGTAATCAAACCTGCTGGAAACCAATGCATTAGCTAGTGGAATTAAGACAGTATGAGGCAAAAGAGACCACACAGTTCAATGGTTTATTGTCATCATATGATTACAACGATCGTTGACGACATTACAGAAAATGGATTTAGTATTTAAAGTACTTGTTAAAGAATGTCTGTCATTGTTTTAGAAAATGTCTTCATTTCTTTTATAAAGCAATTAGAAATAACTAAAATATTACCATCATATACACAGAATTTAAAAACTCCTTAATTACCAACATGTAATATAACATTTTGGGAGATTATTGAATCTTTCATCTATCCAGGTTATAGTTCATAGGCCTAAACGATCATTCATTCCTGTCATAATAAAACATGAGAATCTTTTCAAAGATAATGTATTCTGAATAATACACTTATAAATAGCAAGCACAGTCGAGTATTTAAAACTCTTTTATCTATGACTAAACCAAGATTCTACGAATATCTTTATGTGAAATTGAGCTGATTTGCATATGGCGCTAACACGATTAAACATGACACAGTGAAGACAAATATTATGCCTAGACAGCATTCGCAATCAGTACGATTAATAAGCAAGCCGCCCAACTGAATAGCTGTAACCAATTTAACGAATGCAATAATGGTATAATATGCTGATACTTAAATATTTTTGCTTGTGGCTCTGGCTAGATAGGTTTGAACCAGTTGTAGTTTGTACAGTTCTTTTTGTAGCGCCCTACGAGCGCTAAGTCACGGGAACCAGCTTATTCACAGGCGCTCAGTCAAAACAAAATCGATAGACAGGAAGGGTTTGGTTCCAGTTCATAATTAGGCACGCAGATAGTCGGACGGCTATGGTGAGTGGTGTATGGAATTGAACTGGAAAGTGAGATAAAGGGACAAGGAAGAATCAGGATAGGATTTGTGGAAGAGGAGTGTTTTCAGCTTTGAGTTAAAGACCTATGCAGAAATTGCAAGAGGTAAAGTGTTGGTGAGTTCGCACTCCAACTTTATTCAGGCTTTGGACTGACACCACCCTGGTGCGGCAAAGGCAGAGTTCAAACCATTCTGCTGGTGCATTTACAAGGCTTGGAAAGCTTAATATTTGCTAGTGTACGTTTCGCTTGTATTGCATAGGTGTCAGCACCCACTCATAAACTTTATTTTTACATGAATAATGAGCATAAAAGAAACATATCACGCATAGAAAACATACCACGCTTTAAATGCAGTCAAGGCAAGCAGTAATTGAATTTCATGTGGATATATAAACTGCATTATTATAATTGAAAATTAAAATTTATTTACAAGCGGGACAGCCAAATTGTTAATTTGAGATTTTAGCAATTTATCATTCGTAAAACTAAGGCAACATGTGTTAAATGTTCTAACAGAGCCCCATAAAACTTTCTGGAAGGACGGGCCCTGAGTAGGCCTATTTGCTCCTCTGCTACCTATCGACGACCTTGCGAGTAGTATCTAAGACTTATTTGTTGGAATGTGCCTCATTAAGTCTTGTTAGTAGGCCTACATCACGGAACTCTGTATTCCAGCCTCGAGTCAGCCTGGACTGCGATCGTGGCGCTAAGAAAACTCGGTAAGCGTCAGTCGATTGAACTTGAAAATATTTCTGTACTCTGTTATTATTATTATTATTCATCATCATCATCATCATCATCATCATCATCATCATCATCATCATCATCAGTATTATTATTAAATTTAAATTTATTTATTTATTTATTCATTTATATATTTTACCCGAGTTAGAAATGATCCATCACGAACTAAAAAATTCAGTTAGGAGTATAAAATGATCTCTGAGAAATCAGGCCTCGTCCCTGTAGTTTTCACAGCCGTCTGAAAATGTGATTCCCTGAATGCAATGGCATTGTAGCGCTGGACACAGATAGATAGGCGCTGGAAAAGGAACTGAGTCTCACGGTCGTCTCTGGCGACTGCTGAAACGCGACGCCTCAACACTTAAAGAAATTCTGTACCCTCAGCATTTATTGGACCAAGGGTCTCAAATGCAGTGGGAACAAACTTGTGGGTTCTAGGTAGAAGTGCATATTTTGCAGACATGGTTTGCTGCTTCTTCAGCTACAGAAACTGCTGAAATCGCTGTCTGTAAAAAGTAGGAGATAGCACAAATATGGACCATTGTAGCATCCCAGGTCATATATTTTCCAGCCGCCCAAGGAACGAGTGTGGCACCATCGGGCCGCTTGCCGTCAGCCCGCAGGGGACCCATTGACTCCTTCATGTTTGGAACGTCTGCACTCTAGAGTGAACGCAATATGATATCATTTATGGCATGATGGCGAATAGAGCGTCCCTTAGATAGTTTGCAAACTAACCCATGGTGCCCTTCTGGGCCAACAACATCTCCACATCGACATGTATGGGGTAACAAAGGTCAAGGCCTAAACGAAGGTCAACTGCCACCCTCACCGCCTCATTACCTAAGCAGAGACCACAAGATGGAATTGGGAGAGCACTCAGCCAATCACCAGAGTGAGGATAACAGACAGCAGCCAACCTAGCCCGATCCACAGGGTTTCTGGCGGCGGCACAAATTGACAGCTTGTCCTTCTCCACCAACAGCCGACCCCATGTAACCTGCTTAGCAGGCAGAGGATCCAGAACAGCTGGAAGAGTGTCTTGGCGTGCCACCAGCATTTCCTCAAAGTAAGTGTCTGGGGCAGTTGTGCATTTGGTAAAAATGGCAGACTGAAGCCCGTATGGGCTGAAGAAGCCAACGATGACACTCTTCTCAAACCCAGTCCACCATTTCGAATGGGGAGTGAGGGATTATCCACTGGTTATTATTTAAACTAATGTTGATGATGCGTTCAAGCCCTTCCCTCATTATTTGGTCCAACCGTCCCAGTATAGGATGATTTTGACAAGAGGAACAGCGGTGCACATGGCTAAGCTTAGAGGCACCAAAGGAGGACCTTAAGAGGCTGAGGCTGCTCTGTGCTCGCAGTTTGCACAGATCATCAATAACATTCCCAGGGCCTCACAATGTACCTGCAGGATGTCGTCTAGAACGAAGCCTTTAAAAAGGCAAGCTCCCAAAAGAGTGAGTGATTGAGTCAACACATTGGAATTCTGGAAACATCGGGTTTTGAGTAGTCAGGGAAGCAGAATAATATTCGCATTTCTGCCGATTGAGATGCAGCCCAAGCGAAGAATTTAAGAAAGCTAACAGAGCAATGTACTTTTCAACGGTCCCTGGGCTACCACCCAGAGAGATGTCGTCCAGATAATCGATGTGAAGGTCAGATTGTAGGAAGTATAGCACAGGTTGAAGAGGGAGACAAAACAGAAGTGAACCAAGAAGGTCTCCCTGTTGAGGGCCATTTGAAATTAAATAGAAAACGAACCAAATATCAGCACGGAAACAAAAGTGTAAGACTGATGAACAAAACTGTAAATTTCAGGTATTAAGTTATAAGCAGACTCGAGCACTGGATCTCTACGTAGGCTGTTAAATGCGTCAGAGAAATATAATTTTACAAATATATGGTCCTGGGGCATGGCAGTGACATACTTTCTTGCAGCATGGACTGCCGCCTCACACCCAGCTGGTGTTGCAATGCCAACCTGCAGCGGGGCAAAAAAATTAAGTCAATTTTCCAACTGCGTACCTATTGGCACACTTAGCAGCCACTCTTCTCAGTGTGTATCCAATGGCTTTTGGCCTTAGGCCCCCTGATTTTTTGATAAGTGCAATAAGGCTGCCACCAAAAAAGGTAGGTCTCACCTCTGGCGGGCATGCGCCACGGAGTAAGCTGTTAATGAACTCCGTCATTTCCCCAAGTAGAGCTTCGCGGTGGTTGATAAGCTCAAGGAGGTGCTGGGTTGCAGCCCATCTGGTCCCCCGGCAGAACCTGATGGAAAAAAGCGAATGGCAGCTTCTACATCCGACTGCTCAACTTGGTACGGTACTGTGGTATTCTGGCTTGGAAGAGCGGCAAGACTTCCAGGCTGGGGGTCTACAGGATGCTTATCAACCAAGATACTGAAGTTTTCCACGTTTGGCGTCGCGGGGCGGCTCTGATCACACAGAATGCGAACGGCTGCACTAATATTTCCATCCTCCAGCTTGGAGGTGACAGCGACAGCAGCCAAAAGAGCATCCAAGTACCTGACAATGGTTCCGCGCCCACCAGTCCCTGTAGTTGCATGTACTCCAGATGGTTCAGCGGGCTGGGCTAAGGCTTCCACACGTTTCTTAATGATGGCAATTGTGCCTGCGACCAGCTCTTTTGGGTTGAGGTAGAACCTCCGGCGCAAACCTCAGTAGCGCCCGCCAGCACTCAAGGTCAGAGTGGCAGCAGCAAATCGAGTGGAAAATATTTGTTAGAGATTGTGAACAGGCTAAACGTGCGCCTTTAGGGATGTGTTTCAGGAGCGGGTGGCTGACTTCCGAGTGTGTTATCAGGTCTTGAGGCGGTGGTCGAACTTCCTTAATAATATGCATGGTGTTGTTCTCTCCATCTAATCCGTCCCCGAAGCCAGCGGCCGATGGCACGGCCAGTGGTGGCGGCCAGACCCGGGGCAGGGTCTGTTTGCGGGCCGTGACGATGAACTGTTCCATCACGGAGATGGAGTTGTTTTTTTGCAAGACAGTGACTAGAGACACTACTGGATTTTCCTGCCTTCTCAGAGGGCATTACAATAGACGGCCGTCAACTCCTATTGTTCGGCGTGCGAAGTGCGACAGAAAACCAACATAAAACGTAAAAATAGCAAACAGAAATGCAAACAGTGCACAGAAAACTGAAGGACCTGGATAAAAATCGGACTGAAAAAAAACAAGTAAAAAAAGACCAGTAGAAAACAATAACAAACCAGCATAACCATCGGAGCACTAGTAGCATGCAACCAGGACGAGGCCATCCCAGAAAATTTTTATTTTTATTGTTATTACTACTACTACTACTACCGCTACCACTACTGTCACTACTACTATCGCCACTACTACTACTACTACTACTACTACTACTACTACTACTACTACTACTACTACTACTACTACTACTACCACTACTACTACTACTACTACTACCACCACTACAACTACTACTACTATTACAAAGATTTTTAACACGCGCAAGGTCAAACATGATGCGAATCTAAGGCGCGGTTAGTTGGATATCCAGATGTTTGGAAGCCAATGAGAAATAATGAGTTTTAAGGCGTTTCTTGAAGGAAGAGAGTTTGAGCTACGAAGAAACCTTGGAAGTCCGTTTCATTTTTTCAGATCTGCAGCGTGAAATGCACAAGATCACAGGACAGTTCTGTATCGTTGGCTCAGCTAGGAGGCCTGTACCCGAAGATCGTGAGCTGCGGGGAGGGATGTATGGAGACACTAATGATTGAAGATAGGCAGGAGCGCTCGTGATAAGGATTTCATAGGTCAGACAGGCTAGTTTAAATCTTATCCGGAATTCCACATGCTTAATATGTTTGAGGAATTTGTGAAAGGAGATGCGCGGAGTACCATACGAGCCAGGAAATTTTGGATGCTGAGATACCTGCAAAGATCTGAGATACTGATGTCACATAATGCCCCAATATGATAGAAACACGATTTGTAGAGGTTTGTAATGTGGGGTCGAAATAAAGGTTGCTGTCCAGAATTACCCAAGTGTTTCGACAGTGTTTGAAAGTGCCAGCTAGGTCAATGCTGGAACGAGAAGGGAGAGAGCGCAGGCGTTCCGTGAACCAAATATGATTGCTCGGATTTATATGGTTTTATGGCTAAAAGTCATTGGAACAAAACCATGTATGCATAGAACAGATGCGCTCTTCGAGAGTTACCTTGCCTGACCGAGTAGTAGGTGACAGAGCAATGTAAAGCTGAGTATCATCAGCATACTGCTATAACTGGACTCCAAAATGGTTGGCTATGCGGCTGACTGGTGAAGTGAAGATTGTAAATAATAAGGAGCCAAGGACAGATCCTTGTGATAAACCAGCAGTGCAGAAAGATGGACCAGACCGAACAGAATCAATACTCACTGATTGCAGAGGTAATGAAGATAATGCAGTCCCAGACACACCAAAGCTTTCGCTAATTCTAAAAAGAAGCAGTTGGTGGTCAACAGTGTCAAAAGCAACACTTTAAGACGAAAGGCAGCTTTTCCAGTATGGATAGTTGAGAAGATGTTGTCACACGTGAAGACAAGAGCGATCATCACAGTTTGATGCCTAAGCGTTTGAGAGTAGTAGACTGAGCATTCGTTCCCGCAACGCTAAAACCACGATTCTGGTAACACTGCTCATATATTTATTGGATATGAATCAGGGTCCTGTTTTCGTTTCACTGTAAGCCAGTGACCCGGTCTGGCCTGGCCTTTGCTACGCAGCTAGCTACGAATCTTGTTTCGTCCTATAAGTGTGCACAACAGAGACCTAATGCGCCCACGTGCTACTCATAGGCCATTTAGAGCTGCATGCCATTTTAGTGTAATCATCGGATATACATGCATTAGGCTTGAAAAGAAGGCCCAAATGCTTATGCATAAACCCGTACAGTATAGTTCGTGCAAGCCATATCCTCTCTTTTTCTTTCGTTATGTCTGTCTGTCTCGTTCTCTCTCTTTCTGTCTGTCTGCTTTCTTCTGTCAATTAGGCCTATGTGAAAGCGTTCGCTTGTTACTTGGATTTACCGCTCGATGATTAGCAGGCCCTCATAAGTGGATCAAAGGACTGTGCTGAAAGTGAGCGGAAGTTTCCAAACTATCTATTTCGAGAGGTGTGTTGATTATTTGGCATAGGCAATGTATGTGATATAGTAGGCTGCTTTCTATAGAAAAGAACACTATAGAAAAAGTTTTGTCGGATGGCGTGACAAGAGATAGGTGGGTAAATGAGAAAGCATCATCATAATCATCAAACACTGTCGTCTCACAACAACCGAAACAGCGTTGAAATTCTGAAATCGCGATTCTTTCAATGGATCAAGATTTAGAAGTAAGTTTTCATTTCATTTTCAATTTTAGCATTTACCATACCATTTACGTATAAAAGGCAATAGAAACACGCAGATCGACGGAAATCTAGATCAGAGACTACACAGTATCTTACAAGTGTATGCAGCGGCTATATACATATATATTGGAATTTTTAAACGGACTGTTAGGCCTACAATTTTTCTCAGTATATAGATCTATTGAATCATACTAAAGAAAAAATGACAAATTCTGCGTTCCATGTGTTCGGTTAGTAGGAAATTTAGTGATTTCTTAGAAGTATGTAAGACTCAATGCGCGTTTTTACTAGTTGGATCTTAAAATTCATAAATGCAAAAGAGCTGTTTACTCGTACTTTTACAGCTTAATCTCAGTATTGTATGTATATATGCATAACTGAAACTCCTTCGCAGATGCGAGAAGACGCTGCATCCGGATATCCATCCGTGTCCAGGACTGGTATTCGTCAGTAGCCTGTCGATTGGTCATATAATCTATCTATGATTAACTTCACAGACTGTGCCTCGCCGCTGCGTCTCTAAATCCGATATTTGCCGGTCACATACAGATATAAAAGTCTGTGGCTAGACACAGGCCCAACAATTTATGCTGACAGTCAGGCTATGATGATAGTCGACCAACTCCCGTATAGAAACAAAAATTATCCAAAGCAGATTCACAAAAAACTTCTAAACGCAAACTCGAACACATTAGAAATCCGAACATAATAGCGTTATCGACCAAATTGCGCACAAATTATGCAAGAGGATGAGAAGCATTAACGACAGCTGAGTTGGCCGCCGGATATGCACAAGCACTCCGCGTCTCTATCACAATACATCGCTTCGTATATTGCTTAATTATTTATTATGTTCTTGTTTTTTTTATAGTTTTATGCGTAATTATGGCGTGGGGGTCAGTTCGAACTGCGCCTAATCATAAAAGATCGGTGGAGTCAGCATCTGCATTGAGAACATTGGCAGATGACCTCAAGATCAAGACAACCAGCGTCAACACCGGCTACGTAAGCGATCCACTATCAGTTTGTATCTAGCTATATTGTCTAACAGACTACTGAAATAAATTGATCTAAACTATCTTACAATTTTCCTCTGCAATTTGAAATCCTTTTTCGTTACTATTCATTTAACCAGTCTTTAAAATTAGTGTTGCGTTTTTATACTGTTCTTAATATTTAAACGTATTTGAGCTATATTCTTCTCTTACCTACATGACTGATTCATGAATGAACTATTACAGAAACCCTCTTTTTAAGTTAATTGCGAAAACTTTACAATTTAAGATTGTCTGCGTTGAAGCAGTGTTCGTGGGCATTGGTCATTAAAAACCCGAAAGGTTAATAACCAACTGATTAATCTTCCGAAGTATTGGAAGTCCATGTAGTCGCTTCTAATTATTTCAGAATAGACGAATTAAACCAAAATTGGCCAGCATGTGTTCTCTATTTAGCGCGACATTGCAAGGTTTACAGGCTAACGATGAAATGTTGCAAACTATGTGGTAAAATTTATGACCACCGTGTTAGTATAAAATTAGTGTTTGTCATATTTTAAATGTTCTCAATGACCACTTGTTTTAGCGTATTTAAAGCAAAATTTAAGAAGTTCGTTAAACATTTTGGTCAACACTTTAAATAGCCAGGTTTTTGTTGTTTAGTTTGGCCTCGTTTTCCTAAAATATGTCGCCATTAACACTGTTGCAATAGTCACTTGCGTCATTTCGTTCTCAGCTTTGCAACCAACTTATCCACCATAGGCTGTCTCTCTATCTTAGTGGACGGATCTTCTGGATATTGACCTGATTATGGCTTTGTTTTGATGCGCCATAAGTTGATGCCTTGAGCTTTAGAAGGTAATAAATAATAATAATGTGCAGATAGTTAAACTATGAAAACCTAAACACGGCATTCGCTTTGAGAGGGTATCAGTTAGTAAGTAGCACACCCTGATAGACTGGTGCAAACTTTCTTACAACGATGCAAAAACTTGATATTTATTGCGCAGTGTTCTTCCGTGTATGCAAATCTACCTCAGCAATCGAATAATTCAACGCTTACCTGTAAACTAAACTACAACACTTACAAATCAGACACGTCGCTTCCTTCTCCTACGAAAATTACAGACAACCAGATCGTCAACCTGGTAAGCAACTGCTTTTAATACATACATATAGGCAGAATCATCAATCGATAGAATTCGCAAGGTGACCTTTATCGGAAACAGTTAATTCAAATGTAGGGCCTGCAGAGGAAGCCATGCATTGACTTTTTCGTCAGTCTTGTTCGTGCATGTCAAGTGCCCAGCCATACAAATTCAATTTTTCGTCGGATTCACCATGAGCCTATTGACAAACAAGAAAATATTTCGCAAGGATTACTTAAAAAGCAATATAGAAAGCCTCTGATTCAAACCATATATTTAGGACTACTTCTTATGTGTGGTCTATCGATAGCGCTTCCTCTTCATTCTGGGAAAACTCTATGCTACTTATCGGTGATGTGACGCCACGCCTTCCTGTCCTGGGCTCTGTTCCAATGAGAAAATAGCCCAAAGCCATGACATTCCAGATCCTTTTTCGCTACCATGGGGTTCTTGGTCTACCACGTGGCCTCTCAGTTCATTGATGCTCATGGAGCTCTTCGGTGGTCCTTATCATGAGGAGCGCGCAACGTGAACAAAGAAGTGTAATCTGCGTTCTCTGACGACAGTAGAAACAAGTACGCTTGATGTTCTTGCTCTAATGTCGCTACTGTCGCTCCATTCCCAAATATCACTCACCCCCGTAGCGCCACGTTGTCTCCCCTTCTGACTATTGGATCTTGACCTGGAACCGAACACTTTTGCCTATCGATTTTGTTTTGACTGAGCGCCTGTGAATAAGCTGGTCCCCGTGACGCGGCTTTCGTTGGACCGCTGTAGAAATCTCGGGATTACGATTACGATGGTCAATGTACGAAATCTTTAGAATTCTACTGAGGCACGAAACTATCGATTTTCTTGTCCAGACCATAGTAGTCGTCCATGTTTCGCAGCAAAATGTAGAGTTTGTATGACTTGAGCTTGGTGTTAAGCTTAATACTAGAGAGCCAGATGTTCTTGTCGAGGGAGACCATAGTAGACCTGGCCATTTCGATTCTTTCGATTCGGTAGCGCGCCTGGTCTTTAATCTAACAGTTGCGAATTCAAGACTGCTGAGTGAACTCCGTATAACGACCCTTAAGCAAGCTGTTTTGACACACATACCTCTGTCACCAGACAGTAGAATTTAGTACTGGCACAAGCGTCAAAGTAAACGGCAAATCCTGCGATGCGCTGGCCTCGTGTCCAGAAGCTATGAGTTCATCCATTGCCGGTCAAGGTACGAAGAGCAGGAAATGGGAACCTCCTAAGTTCCATTATGGCACAAGAGGACTTTACTTTTTACATTTTTCTTCTTTTTTAAGTACGTGGGCTCATCGCCCGTTGATTTCGATTGCATGCTTCACTGTGGATATCCATTGTCCCTGTCCTGTGCTAACAGACTCAGCCTATGCACATCCGTCCTACACCAGTCCCTGACATTATCCAGGCATTCTCTGTTCGATCTACCTCTGATCCTTCCCCCGATTCAAACACCACTTGTTTTGACCATCCTGGTGTTATCCATTCTGAAAATGTGTTCAAACAGATTTAGTTTCCTTTCCATTACTTGCTGCAGGATACTTTGTGTAGACTTTTTCTTAATCTTTGTCGTCAGCAAACCCTTAGGTTGTTGATTTTGATTTTTTTCACATTACTGCTTCTTATGTGAGCTAATGAAGCATTAGCATAACGTCAAAGAGATCGGACAGGAGTTCTTAACAGAAAGGTCGACTCTGCATCAGCAGCAGCGGTGGAGATGATCGGACAAGTTGATGTGCCATTACAGATCGAAGCTGGCCTTCTAGGTGAAGTTCGAGTTGCTTCCCCAGTCAACTGGCCACTGTAGGGTGGTTAGTGTCCACTGGGACAAATAGCTCCTGAATAAAACGCCACCGAAGAAACCTATTATAAGTCATAAATAAAACGGCTAATAAATAAAAACCCCTTAACTTTTCTTTGTTTGGGGAAGATTCAGAGTAGTCGTCAATGACTTCTTAATATCATATAGTTTCATAGTCGTTCAGTATAGTTAAACCCGATTGCCTTCTCAAAGTAATGCTGTACAAATGTCTGACTGCATTGCATTACATTAGGTTATTATTTTGTTTCACTCGCAGTCACTGATGCTTGCCTCAGTCGTGTAGAATAGGGTGCATTTCGGCTAGATCGGCTACAGAGGAAAAAGTAACAAATGCTCTTGATTCTACGCCTGTATGGAATTCCTCTCAAACGCGGCACGGAGGTTGTTGGTTCTATTCGGCCTAGGGGCAAAACAGGACCACAGCAATCGAAGCGACTCGCATAACACATTTTTACATTGATATTCAAACACATCATTTGCATAACCAAATCTTATTTTGTTCTGGTAAAATTGTTTTGTTCATTAATTTTAATCTCTTTGTGAGGTTCTTTATAGGTGCTAGATAGCAAGATAATACCTATCTATGTGTATATATGTATACCTCGTTTATAAATGAGGACTATTTCTAAAGTTAGAATTTAAAGGCAATAAAAGCAAAGATCAATATGCTCGTATCTTATTCTTATGTGACCAGACGACTCTTCTCCATTTGCTGAATGACACGATGCAAATGAATCACACTCTGACGTCCACTCAGTCGGTTGTACAGCAGTCGCTCGTCTTACGCGGATGTCTTCCGGGGGAACGCGATTACTGTCTTCTAATCTGCAGCCCCGAAAAGAAACCGGAGCAAGTCCTCGTCTGCGAGCTCACAGATGTATTGCGAAAGGCAGCCAATCTTATCCTTAAACTACAACAAGAGGTCAGCAGTTGAACATACCTATTATTTATCTACGTATTGTCATAAACGCAGTATATTAGAAATCGCACCTAAGCCGCAGTGAAATTTATGTGCAAAAGTTTAATAACCTAACATTGGTAATATGTGGAAATTGAGGACATATTACGTCATCATGCTAACTTTATGAGAGCGTATATCTTACACTAACCCAGGTTCTTGAAAGGCATTATATAAATATCCAAGCGCATACAAATAGGCCCTACATGCATAAATACACAGTAATTTGTGTATACCAAGAAAGCGTCTTTGAGTCTTTTCACAAATCGTAAGGCTGTCTTCTAAAATCAGCCGAGAGGTTGCCAAAACCCGCGGCGCTTTCGAAAATTATAGCAAAACATTCCACGATGTCATGAGTAGGACCTGTACACAATTATCGCGACAAATTAGCCTTTGCGCACACATTCCTCTGTCTGAACATTAGTAATTCATTCGCTGTTAGAGGCAATAATCATCATGGGTAAAATTTTAACCAAATACCGCATATGACTGACAAATATTGTTGATATTTAATGATATGATGACTATTGATATTAATTACAGTGATTACTTAAATTACTTTTTACTAGTCTGACTAGTAGTTAGTAACTAGTTTTGGAGAATATAGATTTTAAAACTACTTTTGTAGCTATTTTTGCTTATGCAAATGCAGATGGGGACTAAGTTGCTGGAAAAAGTGTAATTCGCTATTGCCAATTGCTGTTGGTCAGATTTACCCTTCCCCTTGGCGATCCCAGTCGTTTGTATGTTACCATATAACTGTCAAATTTTCAATTTAATTTTCGGCAGATACAACAGCCTAGGCCCCTCCTTCTGAATCCACCCCTGTATTTAACCAACTTTTTAGGGAACAACGTTACAGTATATGCTGCGGTATTTTTACAAGTCCTTCAGAACCAACTGCAATTCTAGGTGAAATTGCAAAGGTTACATAATTACTTATAGGCCTTTATAGTTACTGATAAGAAGCTTAGTTTCGAAAAAAAATAGCGTACGAATACAAGACTTACGTGGTATGGGTAAGATTGATTTACTCGTAGTGTTATCTCATCAGATGGGAACTCATTAATATTCGGCCGATGTCTTTTTGACTCATAAAATCATGAGGTATATAATGGCGAGGACGAATTTCTTTCAGACGAACTGCTTGAACTGTATCCAGAGCAAGTACGTTGACATAGACATTACACCAGCGAACGATCCGAAGACGATTCAGCTTTACAGTGTCCTAGTTATGGAATATGCACAACAACAGACTGAGGCCGCGTCCAAGGCTACATATCTGTACCAGGGATAATATACCCGTGTTCATTCCCACCATGCAATCGCCGCATATTATCCTCTGCAAGCACCTCATAACAACTAACTTCAATTCTCTTCGTGTTCTGCCAATATCGTTAACTAAATATCTGCAAGTGTTGATCGGAGCAAATACTGTACTGCGCTGATCAGCTCTTAAGTTCGATTTGCCATTGATTGCTGTACCTGTCTGTCTGACTGTCTGACTGCCTGCGTCTTTGCATGGATGATTTGTCCACCATTGTGTTTCAACATCTATTTTGAACAATATACGGACTTCGTTTTTAATGTCTTCTAAAGATGACTAATTTTTCTCAATTTTTTTCATCTCGTTAGTTAGGAATATCTGTGAAGCGGTCTTGTGATTTCATTTGCTTTAAGGAATTTATATTGCCTCACTCAGACTTGTGATCTATATTTTTATAACTTATTTGTTGTATTGTTTAAATATGGTTGCGTGCGTTTAGAATAACTGCATATTTAACTTGTTTCTTTTAAACTGTTTAAACATTTTGCGCATCTAAGGAATTGATTTTCTCTAAAACATGCATTTTGTTTTTAAACTGTTGTTTCTTTTCCGTTTAGTTCAGTTATTTAGTCTTGTTTTAGTTGTGTGTTAAAATCACGCTATTATTACCACAGTAGAAAGAATTTGTCCAGTGCATTTGTTTGAATTCGCCTTAATTCTGATATGATATTCTGGTAGTTATGTATGTAAATGTATGTATGCATGTTCTACTTAAACTTTGGTGGCTTTCATTAGATTTTGTTATGGGCCTACTAAATGTTCTAGTCTGCGCAAAATTGCTATCAAGTCAGCTTACCACGGACATACACCTTGTTGAGTTTCATGTATTCGCTTGCTATTAGTGAATCTTTTATACTACACAATGATTTATATAGCGCTAATTTTCGAAAAACACCATGAACGAAGCTGAGCCCCACTCTGTGCAGGCTGTTGTCACTTTAGATAAGGTACAGGACAGCCAGCCAACCAGTTACTCAAAAGCAAGTATTATTTTGTGTATGCATAACATTCTTATTTAGTTTTTAATTATCAAACTGTTTTTGCTGTGATCTAACACTTTGAACCAAATCCACTGTTTGTATAGCATTTAAAACCATCTCAGGAACAATGACTATTTGCTAGAAAGCCTGTGTGCCTATTCAGTTGTAGGCCTTACTCTTATACGTTTGATGTACTGCAGATTATCAAAGTGTTGCTCATGATTTTGACTGTTGTGAATTAATCGCATATACTTTTGCTAATAAATGTTATTGATATTATCGTAGTTCTTGAATGCAGTTCGCTTTTGAAGAACAAATGGCTTAACAGGTTTAGTTTGATATTGCATTTAGACTTAGACACAGACTTAGTAGACATTTAAACAAAATTTTTTGGTAGATCTTTGCCAATATTTCCTTATTATATATGTATTTAGCCAGTTTATCGTTAACAGTTCATGACTGTTTTCATTCGTACTTAATTTTGTTATTATTGTAACACCCAATAATTTATTCGAAAAAAAATTGTAGGCTAATATATTTATGCCATATAAAAACATTAAATTTTGAGGAGGAACACTCTCTGCGCTGGTTGTCACGTTTTGTGCAATCTCGTGCAATAATTCTTGTAGGTTCGAACTTGCCCTTCTGCGTGTCCCTTCTGGTCTGTTTCGGAATTTGTGTAGTTTTGGTACGACTGTAGATTTTGCTACCAACTCCGATTCGTATGATATTATACCTGATGATAGTTCTCGACATGAGTATTCCAACGCGCCTATTCCCGTCTTCTGCAAACAATCCGGCGATTTTCTACGATTTTGTTTAAAGTATACGATTTCATGTATTTCATGCACACACATCGACATCCGCCATTTGTAATCCCGGAGTGTATATCACTAGCCGGAGGTCACATGCAGCGATGCATAGCATTTACAAATGGCGGATGTCGATGTGTGTGCCAGGACTAGATAATCTGTGACTGGCAGCCTCTGACAAACGGGATAAATTAGGTTGACTTTAGGCGACAGAGTAAAAAAATTGGAAACTAAACTACGCTAGCTAATTTTTACGTACGGATTTTTACAATATTAACAAAGTTTTTTGATCACGAATGCGCAAAAGGTGTTTTGTTGAGACAACATGAATATATTGATGTTCCATGTGCTAATATACTACGCTTGAACACGAATGTAAAGCTCAGAAAAGTACTTAAGTGGACGATTTTTCAAAGTCTATTGCGTTTCGAACCGTTGACGCCCAATTTGTAGCGTAACATTACCTCCAGAAAAGAATGCCAGTTTGAAGAACTCCGAGAGTGTATAGGGAGTTTCAGAGACGAGGTTGGCGGAATGGCGCAAGGCGGGAACGCTTCGAGAGCTCAATTGGAGCCCTGAGCGATAAGACCCGGGAGTTACTCGAAGGCATAGTAAGCCAAGTTCGGCGAGTCGATTTCAATGCCAATGATGATACCGGCGCATTCTTGAGAATCAATCCGCTTCCTCCGGGCAAAGCCACGTTCAGCTTTCAGTATAACCCTATGTAGGCCACGAATTCTTCCACTGTCTGGTAGTCCCGGTAGGTAGTTGGCCCAGAATTTTGTTCCCTCTACAGAAGAATGGGAAGCAGAATCCCTCATTTTGGCTGGGGTAGAGCCAGGGCCGACGACAAAAGGGGCAAGGTTGTTGCTTAGGGGTAACCCGGGAAAAGGGAACCTCTTTATAGTTTGTTAGACCAGAGAGGTGGGATCTTGAATAAAGCAAAGCGAGGGCCAGTTCCCGTTACACTGCCTCTATATTCAGTTTGCCCTCATGATCTCTCACTTCGAGATCAAAGGCTTGCAACGCGAAACACTATCTTACAAGCTTTGGAGGTCAAACATTTCAGCTGATTATGATAAGTGATTATGATATGCGAACTTTTTAATCGAATCGTAAAACATAAAATAGTGTCTTTTAGCTTAGACAACGCCCACATAGCATTATAAGCTTCTTTCTCAACTGTTGCCCATTTTCTTGGGTTTCAATCGGTTTTAAATCTCGTTTTAAATCCACCCTCTTCCCTTCTCTCTTCCTACAACACTACCCTTTCCATGATTCATGACAAACATGCACCTATATTATTACCAATTCCAGCTCTTACTCTAACAATCCTTGATACAATTCCTATCTTCAGGCCTTCAAATCTTTCCGGCTTCTCTCAGTTTCTCTCTGCCCTTAAATCAGCCACAAATAAATATCATCTCGCTGCTGCTACAAAATGTAACTCTTCGTTAGTTCGCTCCCGATCCTCTAATTCACGCCTTCTCTGTAGAAACATTGGCCAACTCCTCCATCAGAACTCATCCAGCCCACTTCCACATTCTCTTCCATCTTCTTCAGTAGCTGACTCCTTCTGTTCTTTCTTTTCGGACAAAATTAGTACTATCCGTCTTTCTCTACATTCTCTCCTTTTCAAAACCACCAATTTTTCCATCTGCTGATGCTTCCTTTCCAACTTATGATTGCCCTCCCTCCTCACATCGATCTTCACTATCTGTCTTTCAAATCTTTTCTTTTCTTTGAAATACTGCATCTATTAAATTCTCTTCCTAATAAACATTGTGAACTTGATCCTATACCCACCTCCTAATTGAAAGACTGTACAACTCTCCTTGTCCCAGTCATTACCAGAATTGTTAACCTCTCCTTATATACAGGTAGTCTTCCCCTTCTTTTCAAACACTCTCTTGTTACCCCTCTTCTCAAGAAATCATCTCTTGACAAGGAAATCCTTTCAAACTACCGGCCTGTTTCCAACTTGACTTTAATTTCCAAATTAACTGAACAGATTGTCCTATCTCGGATCAATGACTATGTAGCTTCTAACTCACTCTTTAAACCACACCAGTCTCAAGAAAATTCCTGACCACTATCTCCATCAGACTGGACTTAGCCTCCACCAACACATTTAATACAAACTCTTCTGTGTAATTAAGGTGTAATATTCAACCAAATCCTCACCTTTTCTGCTCATATCACCCATTTTCCCCGCTCTTGATTTATGCATATCCGTGACCTTCGCAGAATCCGCCCTATGATTGACTTCAAAACCGCATCTACCATTGCCACCTCATGCAAAACGTGACTGCTGCCATTCACTTTACCTCAATATAGACACAACCCAGTTAAACCGCCTTCAAGCTAACCATAACGCTCTCGCTCGTGCTGTCACCAAAACACCCAAACAACATCACATCACCCCTGCTCTCAAATCACTTCAATGGCTTAAAATACCATAACGAATTGAGTACAAAGTCTTACCTACAACACACGGAAATCCTCCCAACCCTCCTATCTTCGTCAATTATTTACAATCCAACCACTCCGTTCCAGTCTGTCCTAACACTTTTTCGTCCTCCAGTCATCTCATCCTTAAAATTTGCCCAATCCCTCTGGAATAAATTCCCGCCAGAATTACGACAGTTATCTGATCCATAATACGAACTCACCAACACTTCACCTCTTTCAATTTCTACGCTGGAAACATTTCAAAAAATCTTATCTTGATTCTTCCTTTTGTACCTTATCTCTCTTCTCGCTTCAATTACAAATACCATCCACCGTAGCCGTCCAACTGTCTGACTGCCTGACTCCTGGATTTTGACCTGGAACCAAACCTTGCTGCCTATCGATTTTGTTTTGACTGAGCGCCTGTGAATAAGCTGGTTCCCATGACTTAGCTTTCTTTCGGCATTGTAGAAATCTTGAGATTACGATTACGATCACGATTACGAGTTTGACTAGTACACGAAACTTTTATTTCACGATATTCACAACCAGTTTGTGTCAACTGCAACGTCAGTCCTGTCACATTACAAATATACTTAGGCAAACCAGGTTATCACGTAAAGAGGGACAAGCGAGGGTGACAGCATATTTCTTTAAGAACAAAGAGAGTAGTAGAGCGCATACCATCACAGCCTTGGTTTCGACTCTGCCATTTCTGAGGTTAAGTGTCGCAGATGTCATTTAAAGCGTTGGTGGCGCCACTCTTGCCTTCCTTCCATCTGACCCCAATAAGTTTAAGCACCTGTGCAAACATGTGCGTAAACTTGTGTCATCTGCTAAATCTTAATATCTAACAAATTTAATTGCTGAAAGCTCTACATCACCAAAAACTTTGTGGATGGCTTTGAATAAGTTGTTACATAGAGAGAAGTTGAATTTATCCTTTACTGTGTTCTCTGCTACCCAAGAGCTAGCCAGCAAATTTTGACCTTTTTTACTGATAAGATTTCAGGTACCATGCTGAAATTTGTTGATAAATTTCGCCATCCTAGTTCTTCACATCCGGTGTTAGATTACTTTCAGCCTACAACTCTTGAAGAGATTCGCAGACTCACATTTTCTTCACCTAGCCAACCCTCTCTCTTTGACTCTATTCCAACATCTTTTCTGAAAGAACCCTTTGGTGTCATTTTTCCAACTATTACATCAATTATCAATTTCTCATTGCTTGAGGGACAGATCAAGCTTTTGCTCATGCCATAGTTCACCCACTGCTAAAGAAACCATCTCTCGAAAACCATCTCTCGACCCGGGTGACCTGTCTAATTTCAGACCATCTCAACTTTATACTTTGTATCTAAAATTCTTGAACGGGTAGTTTTGAATCGTATGCAAAGCCACCTATCTTTGAATTTGCTAATCTCTACATATCAGTCTGCTTGCCGGAAATTTCATTCAACAGAATCTGCACTTCTTGCTGTTCATAATCATATCATATGTTCCATGCACAAGAGTAAGATGACAGCTCTTATTCTCCTTGATTTGTCTGCCCCCTTTGACACTGTGGACCATTTTCTCCTTTTGTTTCGTCTCCACCATTGGTTTGGGGTTTCTGGTCCCACCCTACATTGGTTTGCTACTTATCTCAGCCCACGCACTCAATCAGTATATTTAAATGGATATTATTCGTCTAGTGCTTTGTTGACCTGTGGTGTTCGCAGGGTTCTGTAGTCTGTTCTTGGTCCTCTCTTGTTTGGATTATACACCACACCTTTAGGTACACTGCTGGACAATCATTCACTAGGGTATAATTTCTATGCAGATGATACCCAAATCTACATTTAATTTGACAGTCTGAAACTGATCTGTGCAGCTGCTGTCTGATGCCTTTGAGGAGCTGCAGTCTTGGACGGCAGCAAATAAACTATTCCATAACCCATCGAATACTGAATTTCTACTACTGTCCACTCCACAGCAACTTAAGAAGTTTGAATGGCTTAAATCCTTAAAACTAGGTGACTCAATCATTGAGTTGACTGATGCTGCTCTTGACTTGGGCGTTGTTTTTGGGTCTACTACGTCTCTCAAAACTATGTAAATGGTATTTGTAAATCATGAAAATCGTGATATATGCAGAATTAGGCGTCATGTCCCTGTGGCGCTTCCTACTCTTTGTATCCTTGATGATGCAAAGATGCTATATTGATAGCTACAAACGCTTAAATAGCGCCATGCTACAACATATATCTCATATTGATTGCATCTAACTCAAGCATCAGTACATTCATATGATTATTCTAATGTTTTGGCTCGTTCATAGATAGTCACAGAATAAGGTTTTGATTACATATATTATCAAGTTATTTTTCATAAATGTACATAATAACTATGCAGTTAAAATTGCTTAGCTACGTTACCTAAGGCCAGCTAACCTCTAAACAATTTGGAGACAATTTGGAGTTCAATTTTCTTCCAGTCTGAAACGAAGCCGTACACTTTTCCTTTGGCATTCGATGCGATTCGAATATGGCGACGCCGGCAAACGGCATCTTCTCGAACACATCAGTTCGATTTTCGATCGATTCAACGAACTTTCGATCGGTGAGTCATTGGACTTACTTTATCGCAATTAAGACTCGATTATCCGCGAGTTACAGAGCAATTAGTTACCCTTAAATCACTGGAAAACTCGACTTTTTCACACGAGTAATGTGAAGGCAGTTCAAACGGTCTTAACACATACGCTTTTCAACCTACATCAGAGACCGAAATACTAAATCTGTTAAAATCTCTCCCAAACAAACAATGTGAACTTGACCCTATACCTACCTCCTTATTGAAAGACTGTGCATCTGTCCTTGTTCCAATTATTACCAAAATAGTTAACCTCTCCCTCTCTACTGGAAATTTTCCCCTTCTTTTTAAACACTCTCTTGTTACCCCTCTTCTCAAGAAATCATCTCTCGACAAGGAAATCCTTTCTAACTACCGGCCTGTTTCTAACCTGACTTTCATCTCCAAATTAACTGAACGGATTGTCCTCTCTCGAATCAATGACTATTTAGCTTCTAACTCACTCATTAACCCACACCAGTCTGGTTTTACTAAACGCCACTCAACCGAAACTCTGCTGACATCTCTCTACAACAAGCTTGTTTCTGCCATTTCTCATCAACAGGTTTCTTGCCTCTGTCTCCTCGATAACTCTGCAGCCTTCGACACCATAGATCACAATATCTTACTCCACCGACTTTCAACCTGGTTTGGTTTTGCTGACACTGCTCTCCTATGGATACAGTCTTATCTCTCCTCCCGCTCTTTCTCTGTTAAAACTTCGGAAGCCTCTTCTAAGTTATGCCCTCTCACTTGCGGAGTTCCACAAGGCTCCGTTCTTGGACCTCTTCTGTTTATCCTCTACACTACCCCACTCAGTTCACTCATTAAAGCATCCTCCGTTGACCATCACCTCTATGCTGATGACACCCAACGATTCATCTCTTTCTCTCCAAATTGTTTCAATGAATCTACAGATCATCTTCTTTGTGTGGTTAAACAAATCTCCTCTTGAATGACATCTAATCTCTTATGCCTGAACCCATCTAAAACTGAATTCATACTTATCGGCCTACGTGACCAGCTCAGGAAAATTCCTGACTCCTCTATCTCCCTCAGCCTGGACTCTGCCTCCACCCACACCTTTAATACTAAGTCTTCTGTCCGTAATTTAGGTGTTATTTTCGACCAGAACCTTACTTTTTCTGATCATATCACCCATCTTTCCCGCTCTTGCTTTATGCATACCCGTGACCTTCGCAGAATCCGTCCTATGCTTGACTTCAAAACCGCATCTATCATTGCCACATCCATAGTCCATGCAAAACTTGACTACTGCAATTCACTTTTCCTCAATATTGACACAACCCAGATAAATCGCCTACAAGCTATCCAGAATGCTCTCGCACGTGCTGTCACCAAAACCCCCAAACACCATCACATCACCCCTGTTCTCAAATCACTGCACTGGCTTAAAATACCAGAACGAATAGAGTACAAGGTCTTATCCCTCACCTACAACACACTTCAATCCTCCAAACCCTCCTATCTTCGTCAATTATTTACTATCCAACCACTCCGTTCAACCCGCTCCTCATCTGTCCTTCGCCCTCCCGTCACCTCATCCTTAAAATTTGGAAATCGCTCGATAGCCATAGCTGCCCCACCCCTTTGGAATAAACTCCCGCCAGAATTGCGACAGTTGTCTGGTCAATCATACGAACTCACCAACACTTCACCTCTTTCAGTTTCTCCGCAGGTCTTTCACTCAAGACTGAAAACACTTCTTTTCCAGAAATCTTATCCTGATTCTTCCTCTTCCTCTTATCTCTCTTCTCGCTTCAATTTCAAACAGCATCCACCGTAGCCGTCCGACTGTCTGAGTGCCTGACTCCTGGATCTTGACCCTTTTGCCTATCGATTTTGTTTTGACTGAGCGCCTGTGAATAAGCTGGTTCCCGCGACTTAGCTTTCGTTGAGCGCTGTAGAAATCTCGAGATTACGATTACGATTACGATTACGATTACGTTGCTCAACAGAAGACTGCTGGTTTTCAACGTTCTTTCATTTAAATACCCGTCATTGATCGTCTGCTCGAAACGTGACTTTGACATCATACGTGGCGAAACACGATCACCCGGTGTGATTTCCATGGTGAACAGCTGTTTTTTAAATTAATGGCGTCCTTCAATTCTGCACGTTCACTGTCTATAGGTTCCCCATTGAAAGTTTGAATTGCACAGAAACGCTCAGTGAATACAATATAAACTCCCAGCTAAACTAACTAAAATCTATTTATTTACCTAAGCTGGCCATTTATTAATAATAAAATCCTACCTACACTATAGCTGGCTGGCTAATCTTAAGTCTAAAATCTTAATAAGCTAATCTATCTAATCTGTACACTAAACTCAACATTAATAAGTATGTACACAGAATACAAGATAAGTCTAATCAAATGCGTATTAAAAGGAGCTTCGCTACAGTCCCCATTTCTTCGAGAATATCATTGGCTGATGCATTGGTCTCCAGTTGCCTTGACTACTATAACTCAATTCTTGTTAATATAACAAAGCCAAATATGCAGAACCTCCAGAGAGTTCAGAGCTCTTTGGTTAGAGCCATAACAAATACTTCGAAATATGAGCATTTTACTTCTGTGCTGAAATCTTTGCATTGGCTTCCACTTATCATTATTCTGCAAGGTCATCTGATTGTCTTTCTTTGGTCATACCTTGGACTTTAACTGTTCCAGGTAAACGGGGTATTACGGTTGCTGGACTTAAAGTTTGGAACTTCCTCTGTGTGTCAGTTCGTTCTGCTTAGTCGCTTCTGTCATTTTGTTCTCAACTTAAGACTTACATTTTAAAATTGTTTATCCACCATAGACTGCCTTCTCTGTCTTGTGGACTGTAGTGATCCTCAATTTAATGGGCATTTGATTAATATAATCGCATGTTGTGTGTACATACTTATTTATGTTAAGTTTAGTGTACAGACTAGGTAGAGTAGCTGATTAAGATTTTAGACTTAAGATTAGCCGGCCAGCTATAACTCTATAGGTAGGATTTTAATATTAAGAAATGGCCAGCTTAGGTAAATAATTAGATTTTAGTTAGTTTAGCTGGGTGTTTATATTATAAGACCGAGCGTTTCTGTGCAAGTCAAACGTTGAATGGGGATACTATGGACAGTGAGTCTTCAGAATTGAAGGACGACATAATTTTTTCCAAACGGAAAATGGAAACCATGGAAACCGGATCGGGTGATCGTGTTTTCGCCACGTATGATGTTCACGTCACGCTTCGAGCAGACGATCTGTGAAGAGGATTTAAAAGAAAGAACGTTGAAAACCAGCAGTTTTGTGATGGGCAAACTGAGGTAATAAGACCGTGTGAACTGCTGCCACATTACTCGTATGAAAGTCGAGTATTTCCAGTAATTTAATGGGCTATTAATAACTGTGTAACTTGCGAGTTTTCGAGTCTTAATTGCGACAGAGTTAGTAGAAGGACTCACCGATTGTTAGTTGAATCGTTCGGAAATCGAAATGTGGATGTAATCCGAGCCAAAAACGTGGCTGAAGGAACCCTGAAATTTTATCGCCTCGCATGGTTATCGAACTTTACTCGTTTAACCTGTCGAAAGTAGTTTTTATCGGTGTAACTTTCATCGAATGAAGTCGGAGGGTCAGTGGACTGATCACTAGAAACGACTACAAAGAAACGATTGTCAATTGTTTGTCGAAAGACAATGTAAAAGTGCACGGCTACATTTTAGAATCCAGTGAATTGGAAGAAGATAGATTGAATTCCAATACAGGTCTCAAGTGGGAAGGGAAGTCGATAAATTATCTATTAAATTCAAATGTGTATTTGAGCCTAGATCCGATTCGTATTGTGTCTTTCCGCCCTTGGCACATAGACTCGGATCTAGGTTCAAATACACATACACACACTAGTATGGACACGCACATACATATACAAACATACATACACATACACGCATGCAGTCACATACAGATCTCACATGATTCCTTACCCTTCCATCAGGGTATAGATACGACTTACCTCTAAAGGCCCAGGCTTTGTTTACACACTAGATTCCAACGATATACCAGCTTCCGAATTATTTCGCTGCGCAGTGCCTTCTCCAAGCCTCTTCGATTTATGGAATCAATCGAGCAACGTGACAGACAGCGAACTGTTGGCACATGTTTTAGATTATGAAGCCGAGGAAGAGGCAAAACGTACACAAGCAAGATCGGTTGAACGCGGAAAACAACCGTGTATGTATAGGTTTTCAAATTTATGTCCGTTAAGAAAAATGCTATTACAAGAACTTGTTAAATTCCACTTCACCCATTTGCATTTCTCTGTTTCTGTCTCTGCCTGTCTGTCTCTATCTCTCTATCGCTTTCTCGCACGCACACACAATTATGATCAGAAGCAATGATATTGAAATGTATATACGCGAATACTTATACGCTCATATTTCTTGTAAAGAAACGAAAAGTAAAGAAAAGAAAACTGGTGAATCAGAAGGACCATCCTCTATAGAAAATCGACAGAAGAAGAAAAGAAGTAAGAAAACCATAACCCGTTTTAAAATTTCACGCGTTGTTCGTCATCTATCCTGCCTACCCTTGATGAGACTAATACAACGATTACTTCTACAAGCAATTCAGATTTACTTAAAACGCGCATATTTAGATCGATTAGGTAGTTGTGTTTGCAGCGTCTTTGTGAGGTAAATAATTCGCTATATTAACAACTTGACGCATACATGCATTCGTACGCACATGCCTACATACGTTCCCCAGAGCTCATTTTGCATATTTATAAGAGTGCAATTCTAACTAATAAGTAATTTAAATTGTTTAGATATCGGTACGGGAGACAAATGTAGAAATTGTTCGGCATACAAGGAAAAGACGTTGTCGAGCGATGTATTGCGTGCACGAATAAAAAAGAATGTTCGAAGTGTGACGCTCGACTACAGGCTCGCTTTTTCGCGTCGGGCAAAGAGTGGTGCAAGACGTGTGACAGGAAGCAACATCTAAGGCAGCTCACATATCTGAGAACTGACAGCTAGTCGTAACGCATAGCGATGAGAAATAAAATGTCGATCATATTTTAGAACTCTATCACGTTTATAGGGCAACATTCACATTCCTGGGTGAACTGGTTATTCATCGATAGCCTAGCTTTGTATGAATAGGAATATAGTCAAACCACATACGGCGAAGGAATAAACGTAAGCGGAACGTATTTTCTACTTGCGAAAAAGGCTATCCATAGCGATAATTAATGTCATATTTTACTTTTAGAAGAAGGATCCTTCTTTTCAAAGACCAAAGAAAGACAGAGGATAGAACAGACAAGAACAAATGAAGTCTGTCAACAAGAATTGACTGATGGATACAGACAATAGAATAAAGAAGACGATAGGAGATGCAGAAACGACAGATATGAGTATAATTTGCAGATAACAACGTAAGCAGAGATTGCAAAATTTTGTTTCGTATAGTGAGGGAACGCGAGAATATCGTCCCTGAGACTTAAACAAAGGTATGTAAAACAGATAAAGCGCGGATCGAACGCTGAGAGTACTTAAATTGATCAAAGCCGACTGTAAAACTTGAAGAATTTATCTCTAAAGACTATGCTAATCGTTCTCCTCCTTCTCCTCCTCTTTCTCCTCTTCTTTCTCTCCTTCTTGCTTCTAGCCTGACTAGGACACGTACGACACCTGTTGAGCCAACCAATAATTCACATCGACCGATATTGGGTTCTCCATGGAAAATGGATCATTATTGCAGAATTGAGTTGATTGAATAGAAATGATCAGTGTTTATCACAACGAATCGTTCGCACCTTGAGGTCTATAGGTTTGAGGACATGGCGAGACGACACACGTGTAGATCTGTTTAAAAAAGGTTTAAAGAAAGCTTCGCATCATAAATTGCACGAAGTCGACTATGCTATTCATTCTACTCCTCCTTCTCCTTCTCTCCCTCCTCCTCCTTCTCCTTCTCTCTCACACTTCTCCGCCTCCTCCTTCTCCTCTTTTTCAGTACGTGGAAAAACGAACTAATTAACGCTTGAAACATGCGACCAACAGAAAATAAGAACTAAAATTGAAAGTTCAATTCTCGAATAATGTGGTAAATGAGGTGGATAGAGGATGCAATAGACAGCACTGTTGATCATTCCTTACAACTCGCTTGCTCGAGCGAGAGAAATAGGTATAGAGAATCGTGCCTAACAATGAAACAATTGCTTTGCCTTCTCTTCCTCCGAGTTTTTCTGTTCCTCTTCCTCCTCCTTCTTCGTCTCCTCTTCCTTCTTCCATTCCTTCTTTGATTTCCGTGTTTCTCTCACTTAATACTAATAAGAAATATTGAGAGGGAGGGGATATATGTATATATGTGTATATATATATATATATATATATATATATATATATATATATATATATATATAGAGAGAGAGAGAGAGAGAGAGAGAGAGAGAGAGAGAGGGAACAGTAGAGCGCGATCGAGTGAAAATCGACCCTAAAAAATTAAAAAGATTGCCTTGACCTCCTCCGTCTTCATTCCTCCTCCTCCTATGATCTCCATTTTTCTCTCTTGCTTAATACAATTAAGAATTAAGACAGACAGACAGCCAGACAGACACCCAGAGAGACAGCCAGACAGACAGCCAGACAGACAGCCAGACACATACAAGAGAGAAGCGCTCTGTTGAACGTCGGCAAGTGGCAACGGGGGATCAAAGTCGCCACACTTCAAAATCGTTGGGTGTGTATGGTTTGAGGGGGTAGTGCGTCGGATAACTTTAACAGGCTACTTGTTCGAACAGTGATTATAATTGAAAATTTCGGAAAGGGATTAAATCTTTAAATTCTTATTATCCATCGTTTTCGTTGATGAAAGTCGCATTTGCAAAGTATGATTGTTTAGAATCGAACGCTTACTACAAGAAGACGTATCGTTAATTATTGATACACCGATAAGAGAACATTCGTGTCTAATGCCGATTTTAGGCCTATATTTACCACACCTGTTCATCAAAGTCATAAATTGATAGGCCACAATGCTTTGACACTAATGCTATGGTCGCATGACTATTCGTACCTTTAAGAGCTTGTGTGTGTCAGTATGTATGTGTGTAAGTGTGTGAGTGTATATTTCAGCGTTGTGTGGCTAAGTGGGCGATGTTAGGCTAAGAATGTCTGTGCTTTTATCTGTACTGCAAATATTTGACGGACAATCGATTGTACAGGGTTGTAATTGCTACATCGTATTTGAGCTTGTGTGTGTGTATGTGCAAATGAATTCGTAAACGTTTCAAGTCTGGACTCAAATTCTTCAATTGACCTTTGTATCGAGTGCATTTATTTGATCGACAATCAAACGAATATGGCCCTTGTAACGGAGATGGGAGAACCCTAAGCCTGTATGTCTGTTTGTCTGTATGCGTACATTTTTGCCCGTTTGCTTGTATGCGTCAGTTCCTGTAAGGAGTAAACACGTATTTGTCCGTTTGTGTGCACGTTTGTCTGCGTGTTTGTCCGCGTGCGTGTGTGGCTGCGCGTTTGTCTACGCGTTTGTCTGTGTGTATATGTCCGTTTGCTTGTATGCCTCAGTATTAGCCTGTAAGGCGTAAACACGTGTTTGTCCGTTTGTGTGTGCGTTTGTCTGCGTGTTTGTCTGCGTGTTTGTCTGCGTGTTTGTCTGCGTGCGTGTGTGTCTGCACGCTACCTTGTATGCGCCGTTATTATAATAATGTCAATGCGTCAAATGAATCAAATTTATAATCTGTTATAACCTGGCATAAAAATTGAAAGAAATTCCTAATATTCCTATTTTCTTATAATTTGAAAGGAATTCGCAATTCGAATTTGAAATGTAATTCGCATTTGTTTACGCTTATATTGGTCCACGCCAATGTATTGTAAAGCAATTACCACATTTTATTACAATTATTATTATTATTTAATATTATTATTATTGTTGTTATTATTATTATTATTATTATTATTTTTATTATTATTATTATTAATATTATTATTATTATTATATTTAAAAGTAAGCTTGTTTCGGAGGTGAGTCAGAACCTGTAGTCTTTTGGGAGGTGGGCCAGAACCCGTCCTTGTTTGGAGGTGGGCCAGAACCCGTCCGTCTCTTACTACTACTGTGAGTTGAATTTTCGCTATTGCCTTTTGGTAAAAGACTATCTCAAGTGCGAGTTATATAAACAATCCTTTACATGGACAGCTTTCCATGCCTACAAGAAAATGCATAGGATAGAATAATGGACTAAATAGAAAAATGAGGATAGAATAATATTAGTTTAATATCAACGCTGGCTTAATATTAATAAGTAGGATACATATTCGGTTAGATAAATCCTTAGTCTTATTTTACAAACACTGAGTTGTTTACTAATAAACATATTATAATTTTAATTCAACGAGCCAAGATTTTGCGTTTACTGTATCATATAGCGACTGTACTGGAACCGATAAGACGATGATGCGATATACGGCCATAAACAGAGGACATGAAATAATTATATAAACAATTAGGCCTAATTATCTGAACACTTTATTAGCTTAATATTGTATAATTAAATTAGTTATATATTAAGACCAGCATTACTAAGATCAGCATTACTGATGCAAAATACTAAAAGACGACAGAGAAAAGGACGCAGACAAAGGCACACTTATATGAAGACATGCCAAAGTACGGCTCCAAGGCGTGCAAGCGAGGGGAATTTGAAGCAGTGCCATCTGCAGGACAGATGGAATGCAAGCCATGATGATGCAACGATGGAAGATGGAAGGTCGCCAGCAGAACACAGGGTGATGCTGCTGCCAGGTATGGAGAGAATAAGGAATGCGATTAAAGACTGCCGCCAGGGCCAGGCGGAAAGGATAAAAAGGAAACTGACCACCGAGTCGGGATTCATTCTCAGCGAGGCGCTAGGAGGAATCCGCTCTCTTCTGGATAGGCTGCGACGACCAACGAACAGACGACATGACGCTGTCGAAATAAGTCGATGTCAGCAGTAGAGTGAAATTAGAGTATGTCTAAGAACATCGTAACTCTGGTTGCTGTAAATACTGTGGTGAACTTGGATTAGGTCCATAGCAACAGTCCAGTGGACTAGGTCCATAGCAACTGTCCAGTGGACCAGCGCGATGTGTATAAAAGGCGACGTTTATCAGCAGTCGGCAGTCGTCAGTTGATCGTCGTCGCGTAAGGATGTCGTCTTTTGGAGTATCGACGATTCTCATTGGATTACTCGTCGTCATCGTCTGCGTCGTCTGTGTCTGTCGACGATTCTCATTGGATTACTCGTCGTCTGCGTCGTCTGTGTCTGTCAACGATTCTCACTGGATTACTCGTCGTCTGCGTCGTCTATGTCTGTCAACGATTCTCATTGGATTACTCGTCGTCTGCGTCGTCTGTGTCTGTCAACGATTCTCATTGGATTACTCGTCGTCTGCGTCGTCTGTGTCTGTCAACGATTCTCACTGGATTACTCGTCGTCTGCGTCGTCTGTGTCTGTCAACAATTCTCATTGGATTACTCGTCGTCGTCGCCGTCTACATCGTCGTCTGTGCCTGTCGACGATTCTCATTGGATTACTCATCGTCGTTGTCTTCATTATCGTCGTGGATTACAAACGTATAGCCGTCCTGTGGAATACTTTCACATTATTAACAAACAGTTTGGCCTGGACTCGAATCCACGCACAGTTCCTAATTAAGGTTGTTGAAGAAATAAAAGTAAGTTCTGTTACGTCAACAACGTGTCGACTTCTTCCTCCTTAGAAAAGCTCTAGGTAGACCACCATAGTTGAACCCCGCACTAGCCTTAAAGTAGTAGCACCCGGGTCGTGACAATACGTTGTACATAGACTCGTTGTAAAGAAACAAAAGTATCGCTTGAACAATCTTCGACAATCTTCAGTATCACCGTCAGCCAACAACAAGTGCTCTAGAGTGACCACCAACAACTGTTTTAGATTGACCACTAAAAGTCTTTCTAAACATTACGTCTCGTGGCAATAGTTCTAAAACATTACAGCTCCGTTCTACGACCCCTCTTCTGTTAATTCTCTACATTCTCAGTTCATCCATTAAAGCATCTTTAGTTGATCTTCACCTCTGTGCTGTTTCTTTCTGATGTCACCCAACTATTCATCTCAATCTCTCCGAAATGTTTCACTCGCTCCAGAGATCATCTTCTTTATGTGGTTTCACAAATTCCCTCTTCGATGACGTCGAACCTCTTGTGCCCGAATTCATCTGAAACTGAATTCATGTTTAGTCCATATTTACGCCTGCGCTCAGACATATGGCGTGTTAACAAATTCATTATAACTTACTTACTTTATACAGCTGCGTGATGAGTTAAAGAAATTTTCCGACTCTTCTATTTCCTTTAGCCTGGACTCTGCCTCTATTCACGCTACTAATTCTTCTGTACGCAACTCAGATCGACCAAAACCTGAGCTTTTCCAGTCATACGACTCATCTATTCCGTTCTTGCTTCATGCATAACCGTGACCTACGCAGAATCTTGACTTCAAAACTGCATCTATCATCGCCACATCCATAGTCCATGCAAAACTTGATTAGCGTAAGTCACTTTTCCTGAATTTATACACCACCCAAATAAACCGCCCTCAAGCTGTCCCAAATGCTCTTGCTCGTGCTGTCACCAAAAACCAAAACTCACAAACACATTCACATCATTCGTGTTCTCGAATCACTTAACTGGCTGAAAACACCTTAACGAATAGAGTACCTGCTACACAATTCAGTCCTCTCAACCCTCTTAATCTTCGTCAATTTCAATTCAAAGACTCCACTCAACCTGCTCCTCTCCCGTCCTGATGGTTCTCTGCTCTCCCGTCTCCTCGACCTTGAAATTTTAAAATCGTTCCATACCCATAGCTGCCCCACCCCTCTGGAATAAACTCCTGCCAGAGTTATGTCCATTATCTGACCCGAAATACGAACTCACTAGCACTTCACCCCTTGCAATTTCTGCACAGATCTTTAAATCAAAACTGAAAACAATCCTCTTCTACAAATCTGATAAAATCTTTCCCTTGTCTCTCTCTTTGATCCAGTTTCGAACATTATCCACCCTAGTCGCCTGGCTCTTGGTTCTTGGCCTGGAACCGAAGCCTTCCTGTCTATCGATTTTGTTTTGACTGAGCGCCTGTGAATAAGCTGGTTCTCTCGACTTGGCTTTTGTTGCGCACTGTAGAAATCTCGGCTTACGATTACGATTAAGCCTACGACTATTTTACTTTTCAGGCCCAGTGTCGGGTTCTAGCGTAAGACATGAGGTTCTATAGAAGTCGCCTCACTGACCTTTCCTTAAGGCCAGTGCCAGCCTTAGGGAAGTTCAACGAGGCTACACCTGTTTGATTATTTCTCTTCTTCGACTCACCGATGGAAGTCCTTGAGGATTTTGTCAACATTACATTGATACTACATGAAGCTCAAAAGTTAAGTCATGCAACAAAATCTATTTCAAATCAGTATGAAAACGTGACTGCCGCACTTCAACATCTGCGTGATACTCCTACTGAGCCTATCCAATATGATGCAGTTATAATTCTTAGCAGAATTTAAAAATTCGAATTGGAGTTTTTGCTGTTCTGGTAAGAAGTTTCTTTATTATTGATCTAAGTGTGTAATTAGAATTTTTCATCAAGAACTGCATTATCTGGAACTATAATGGACCTAAATGAAAACTGGAAAATCGATCTTGTGAGGTGAATGGAGTGTTACATTGAGCCGATGAATTAGAAGGAAAAGCTCCATACCTGCGAATAAGCTGGTCCCCGTGACGTGGCTTTCGTTGGGCCCTGTATAAATCTCGGGATTACGATTAAATAACGTTAAATACTGGATTGACAATGCAAAAAGAAATGCGTTGTTCCCTGAGATAATTTCTTGACCAAATCGGAGTTGAAATTTCCGATCACTTTTCACAAGTACGAAACTTGCGTAATCACTTTGGTTTTCTTCGTAATGCTGAATCTTTCATGAATCAGCTGGATTATCAAAACCTTGAACAGAGCATCGAACTCCAAACTAAGTGTATCAATCTGGCACAGCATTTCTCAAGACTTGTATTGATTGGAACTGCACCAGGTCTATACAGTTATAATCGCTTTCATCAAAGGAGCCAAACAAAATCGAGCTACGTCAAAATGAGTCAGCCCGAACCTTTTACTGAGCAGTGGTAGAACGCGCCCTTCTTTACTTACGTGCTGGATCCAATGATATATACTACCTCTATTACTTCGATAGCTGGATCCGAACTATGAAACCGAAAGTACTTGTAAGAGGAAGAGAATTTGAGCTGTTTCGAATGCTATAACTTAGATCTCATAAATTCGATTTGATCTGAATCAGAAGATGGCTGGTATGGTCATTTGAATTTAATATATGATTTTTATTTTGATTTGATGCGGCCTAGATGTCATTTATTATAAATCGTCTAAATTCCACAGTTGTAGAATTAGACGTTATATTCACATGGCTGCGCGGTCTGATCTCTCTTTATTTCATAATTTTTAAAATTATATTCCCATGGCTACATGATTGTTGCTGCCAGCTTGCTTATTGTGACTCCCTTCTGTTTGGAGTCAAAAAGCAAATTTGTAAAAGTTACAGAGCTCAGAACTCTTTAGCTAGCGTTATATACCTGGCAAGTTGGAAATCTTGTTCACATTCGACCAAAGAGAACACATGCGTGACGATGCAGGTTCACATACCGATAGTGGCTATATTTCAGAGAATCGAATCTCGGGCTAGCACGATCCAAACACGGGGACATTAAATGGCATGGTGCCCATTCAAACGGACAGCAGTGGTGAAGGATATCACCCAATCAATTCATTGCAAAATGAGCAGGGTCGAGGCCATATGGTTGCTATATAGAACTGTGTACATTTTCATTTACATTTCACTTGAGCAGGGTCTAATCTAATCTAATGACTTCTATAGCCTTGTTAGCATAATGCCCATAATGTCAACCAGTAAAACTTGCAATCCAAAATCAGTATCTGTTGGAGAAGTTGGGTTGAATTCTGATAGGTCAGAGAAACCAGAAACTAGGCTATGGTGAGTAAGCAAGTTGAAACAGATGAGTCTTGAGCTTAGACCTGAATGACATAAAAGAAATGACGGAATTAATAGAATTTGGCAGCAAATTCCAAAGCTGTGGACCAGCAACTGAGAAGGCAGGAGAGCCCAATACAGTTCAGGTACAGGCACAATAAGAGTCACAGTATCCATTGATCAAGGCTATGCAGTTGATATAATACCATATAAATTTGCATTTACATTCGCAGTTTCTGCCCAAAATACTCACCAACCAAAAGTTACAATAACCCACATGTTCACAGAAACTTCTGAGACCTCCGTTTAAATGCAGTGGACTTCATTGTAAGAGTAACTGCAAGTTTGCGAGCAAAAATGACATACTAATACCTATCTCAGACCATAATGAATTCAGCACCATATTGTAAATACCATACATGTCACCCATATGGCTACCCAAAACACCCATTCAATATCCATATTCAATATCCATAACGAATATCCATATCTCCACAACAGCCCTTGAAACTTTGATTTCATAGGCCTCACGTTCTGAAATATTGCAAGCTCACCACCTGATGCATTTGCGACAGTATACACACCATCCATACGGTTACCCAAAATACCCATTCAGTATCCATAACAAGCACTCATATCTCCACAGTAGTCCTTGACACTTTCCATTACAATGTAATGAATCAAGGAAAGGTAACTGTATTATTCTTCTTGACCTATGTATCACTTTTGATACAGTTGATTACTGCATACTCCTTCACAACTTTGAACATTGGTTTGGTCTTTTTGGTCTCGCTTGCCGCTGGTTTGCATCTTGCCTGCACCCTTGTATCAGTGACTCTGTATCAACAAACTCGCTTCTGTCCCCACTATCTTGAATTGTAGCATTTCCCAGCATTCTGTACTATGCCTGCTCCTTTCACATTGTACACTACTTCACTCAGTTCCTTACTGATAGCTGTCTTGACTACAACTTGTACACTGATGATATTCAGCTGTTCCTCTCATTTGACAGTAGCATGTCTAATCCTGCTCTTCAGATTTTGATGATATTCAGTTGATATTCACATAAGTGATGGCTGATAATAAACTTATTCTGAATCCTTCAAAAACCGAATTCCTTCTTCTACACACAAGCCAACAACTCTGTCAGTTTGATTACCTTACATCTATTCAGTTGGGTGGCTTGCTTATTAATTGCACTGAATGCACATGCAGTCTCCACTATGTCATTTTCTAAATATGTTGGTGCCATATGCTATCAGCTCAATTTCACATACGAGACATTCATAGAATCAGATGTCTTTTGCCTCATCCTGTCTTAATCCCATTAGCTGATGCATTGGTTTCCAGCAGGTTTGACTACTGTAACTTCTTTCTTATTGGCATTACAAAGAGAGATCTGCACAAACTACAAATGGTTCAAAACTCTCTCACCAGAGCCATAAAGCAAAATCACATAAGTATCAGCATTTTACACCAACATTTGATTCGTAAATCTGCTTGCCTATCAAGCAAAGACTCAAGTGTAAAATCTGCCTAATAGTTCACAAAGTACAACATTTGAATCAGCCGACCTATCTCTGTTCCATGCTCAACCATCATACCGACAAATGTTGCACTCAATCAGTGAACACTATGACTCTTGATGTCTCATACCAGAACAGGGTTGGGTTACAGAGCGTTCTCGATTGCTTTGGAATTTGCTGCCAAGTTCGATTTGTTTTGTCAGTTCTGTGATGTCATTAAGGTCTAAACTTACAACTCATCTGTTTCAACTTGCTTAGCCACCATAGCCTAACTTCTGGCTTCGGTGACCTATAGGAATTTGACCTGGCTTCTCCAGTGGATTTTGATTACAACTTAACTTGAAGTGACCATCATTTGATACCTTGGGCATTAGGGTAATGGTCGAATTCAACCTGGCTTCCCCAACAGATTATGATTTTGATTATAATTTAACTTGAAGCGACCATTGTTTGGTATCTTGGGCATTATGATAACGGCGCTATAAAAGTCATTAGATTATTAGATTTGAAGACAATGCTAATTGGATTTCAATTGAATTGTGAATATGGTATAGGCCTATATTGGCCTACTTAAATTTGAAGTCTATAAAATGGGAAATTTCAAGGGTTGCCGCAGAGAAACGGACGTTTATTACAGATGTTAGATAGGTGTTTTTGGTAGCTCCATTGCTGACATGTTCGGTGTTGGATGTGTTTGAGTTTTTGATGGGGATTATTCTCTTTCTTTTTCTACAATGCTATTTTGTAGGCTTTTAGTTTAGGCTTAATAGGTGTGCAGTCTTGCACAGACTGGGGTGCAGGTCCCAAATTTTGCTGCCCATGTGGCAGACCAGTGCATGCACAGGTAAAGGATATTAGAGGGAACATTGCTAGGGCATTCTCAGTGGCTGGTGGGATCTTTGGAATTCACTGCCAGTTGTATGCATTCTTTCATTCCTTTAACATCAGTCAGGTCTAAACTTAAGACTGTTTCAACTTGTTTACACATCGTAGTGTGACTTCAGGCTTCCCAGACCTACTTCAACTGGACTTTAACTGAGTATAGTTCTTTGACGTGATTCGATTGATGTCTTGTGCATTATGATAATGATGCTGTAGAAATAATTAGATTAGATTAAAATAGATGGAATCTCAAAGATGTAATGACAAACTAAAATAAACATTTATTGTCTTCTGCGATTAATAAAAAGTTTGTCCAGTTACCCTTTGAGAGAATGTGGAGAAAAAATGAACATTCTGAACTGTTACAGATCATGTTTATATCGTCCTCCATCATTTTAATTAAAAGATTTGTTTAATGAATTTCTAGATCTTTCTGAAAGCTTTATTCTCTTCTCCAACTGACCTAGTCATAACTTCTTCAACATTCATATTGATTAAAATGATCGCTCATCATTTTAATCAATCACTTGAATAAAACATGAACCAAAAGACCATGAAATTCATTAGAAGAATCCTTTAATGAAAGTGATGGAGGTCAATATATAACATGATCTAACCTTTCATGCACTCTTGAATTCAAATCTTCCTATCTCACGAACCTAATTTCAGAAAATACGTGTTCCTCTGGGTCCCTTTGGAAGGCCCTCAATCCATAGGAAGACACCATGCATGCTACTCAAGACCTCCTCCCCATCCACTGTGGCCAATGCTTTCATTAATTTCTTTAGTGACAATATATCCAATGTTAGGCTGAAATTCTCTGGTATTTCACTACCAAATGGCTTTTCATCTCCTGACTACCCACCACTGGCCAATGATGTAGTCAAGTCCATCTAAACCAAGTCTGAGTTGAGTCGGAGTCCAGAGGTGTTCAAGTCTGAATCGAGTCTGAGTTGTCCAACACTCAAGTCCGTGTTGAGTCACTGAAAATCGAGTCCGAGTCCAAGTCCATCAACATAAAAATACAATGAAACTTGCAATTCAAAGATGTTAAAAAAATAACAGCACTATTTATGCAGGAAGAATTGTTATTGTAATTTATCCAAATTACACTTTAAAAACACTATATTAGGTAAAGTTTTGTTTGATAATCTGGCACAAAGAGGGTGCATAAAAATTTCTCCATTGCTAAACACACCTTCGTCAGGCATACTTGTGGCAGGAACAGCTAAAACTGTAACTGCCACTAAGTGTAGTCATGACAATACAGTTGCCTGTTCTGCCCAGAAATCCAAAAGGGCAGCTGAACTGAACTTGAACTGTCGCACAACTTTAGATATTTCCAAAATTCTTCAACTGCATGTTGCTTGTGTGGATCAGAAGTGGAGGTACTTTGATTGTGATTATCAAATAACCATCTCTTCTTAGGCAGAGGAGGTTCAGTTTCATCTCATCATGGCTGGAGATGTTGATGTTTGTCAAATTAACTGCCTCCGCTGCCACGAGAATCATGTCTAAATAATTTTAACAAAAATAATTAAATTAAAATTAACAAAAATTTTAACAAAATACAAAGTCTAAATAATGGGGTTTAAGTATAACATGTCTTCAGCTACAGTGAAGATATTATGTAAAATTTAACTCTGCATTACTAACACTGTGCCTACAAACAGCTCATCACAGCATATGAATGTTTGTGTTTGTTTATTGATTTTGCTAACTAAGAATGTGTATGTATTGATAATAGCAAACCTAATGTGCTAAAAATTTTATCATGCGAACATTGTTGCTGAAATAATTCCATAGTGCATTGTTAGATAAAACTGTGAAAGGAGAAAAAGAAACACTTAGGTGTTCCTTATATTTGATGTCACAGAGTTATAGTGCAGCTATGGGGATGCTCACAGAATAAGAAAAGCACTCGCTTGCTACGAGAAATTATATTAATATAAGACTTACAACAGATGAAAGAACTAGACGATGTCTTCTGTCGGTGTCCGCAGTAGTCGAGTATCACCTAAACTTCGCCCAGAGCTTAGTTCAGATGAGACTGCCTAAATTACTTTTTCCGGCGTTTATATAAGTTTTCTGGACGCTGGGCGTCAGTTAAGCTGGCTGGGATCCAGGGACTTCTCATACCTGGTTGCTTCCCTAGGCTAAGTTCTGCGCTTCCTTTTTAGGATCGGATGCGAGTTTCCTAGGCTAAGATCTCGGCTGGCCCTGTGGGGGCTAGCGTGGCTGTACCTTCCCCTCACCTGCAGTGAGCGCCTAGGTGTGTCTTTACTAGTGGTTACCTTTATTAATAATACTAGCAACAACTACTATACTCACTATGACTAAGGTAGTCGTGCTGACGTTATCAGGGATCGTGTCCTATTGTCTATGCCTGTTGGTATGCTTGCTTGACCGCTTGCGTTTACTAGGACTACGTTATCTTGCCATGTGTTCTTCGTCTCTCATTAGTTGGTCAAGCCAGCGTCCCTTTGAAACGGAGCTTCGGCTATACTACTCGACCACGGTCGGCGGGGGAGTTTTATTCTCGGCTGTCATTTCTGTCCACTGGATCATTTGTCTTAGCTCTGTAATGGACATCCTTTCCTTCCCTTCCCCTTTTAGGTGGCATCTCTATCTTGCTGGTGTCAGATATTAATGACTAGTTCTGACTGTGAACATCTGGTCTGTGCTAATATATTTATTGCTTAGCCTTACTCATTACTTTACCCAATGTCTAAGCTGAATAACTTCTATAGAGCCTGTATGTCTTCTGTCATAGTCCGTCCAGTCTTGAAAAATTGGAACGTCCCGTTCCAAGCTAATACAATAGTACACATAACATTAAGCTAGAAAATAGTCCGTAAAAGTAACATCTAAGAAAATGAATGTTCGTGTCCATTTAAAGCAACTAAATAAAAGCTATTAATGTGCGATAGTTTAAAAGCGTATAAACGTTTAGAAACGAAAAATACTTTAGTGTCTGAGTACAATTATAAGCTAATTCAAAACATTTAGACAAACGTGAAAGCACTGATAGTGAGCACAAAAATACTGACATTATAAGCTACATAAGATTACATAATTAAGCGAATATACTCATTGTCAAAAAGCACAGCACACTTCTATGTATCACTAATATATATGATTGCTAGAAAAATACGATTAAAATGCGATTAATATAAAGACGATGGCGACATTGTAAAAGAAACATGTCGTCCAAGTTGGTTGACGCTTTTGACAGAAAAGCCTTTTCGAATTTGAGCTGTTGTATTCTTGACAGCTGTTAGGCTTGACCGGAAGTTCGTGGTCAACCGTGTCGTCTCGTTCAGAGCGATACATAGAAGGCATGCCGTCCGTGAATGAAAAACAAATAACACACATAACTGTTAATAAACATGGAAGACAATTTAATACGTTCTAGCCATGAAATGCGGCAAGTAGTTGCCAATTGCAACACTTTCTCAGTATGCTTGTTAACCAGTTTAAAATCTGCCCACTGTATATTCAGTTGTGGACGAATAAAACCTGATACAAAAATCTCATTGCATAAATTTGCTCCATTGACTATATAGTCAGCAGGACATCCTGTCACTGATTGCAGCTTAATAGACATACAACTGTTGTTAGCTTTAATTTCCAAATAAACATCAAAATCAGTGGTGGAAGTAGGTTGACGAAAACAACAACTCCAAATATGTTTGCAAATATAATAAAGTATCAAAAACAGAATTAAATAGTTAATGAGTCCCAAGGGAATGTACAAGTCCCAGGACGAGAGTGAAGGAAGTGGTGTAGTAATAGGTGGTGTTACTATTAGTAATGAAGGGATCGTTTTAGCGCTGACACCTGGTGTCTGACTGGTAATGACTGCTAGCGCGGCTGCCGTTAGCTTCAAACGATAGGCTAGCCAGAGAAACATGATAAGATTAGCGAAGGTGACTGTAGCTGTAGCTATGGTAATATACCCAGGAGGTGTTAGGAAGAAATTTGACGGTACTGACAAGTCTCCTGTTAAGATAGGGTCAATCATAGATCCAAAAATGTGCTCGTCCGCTTTTGAAGCATTTACAACTTTATCTAGCTCATATTTAAGCACACGAGACGTAGCCAGTTTATCTTCAAAAGAATGGTTAAAGAATTTCATAGGTGGTAATTTTACAGTTAATGGCTGTGTTAACAATTTATCTGCTGAAAAGGCACTCAATGTGTCATTGTCAAAGAAGTGCTGTAATAAAGCTAAATTTACTGGATACTGTGGTAATGATGATACATTACTTGGTGGTAAACTACATTGAGAAAGGCGAGGAGGGATGTGAGCGTGTGGGATGGATATAGCGCACCCACATGGAACAGTAAAGATGCAGTAAGTACAACCGTCATGATTGCGACGTTTTTCATTAGGACAATGAATTTTAATCCACTGCGCATGACGTACTAACACTTGTGGATAATCTAATATGAAAAGACCTGCATCTCGTTCACTATCTGGGATCACATTAAAGTTACATTTTGCCTGTAAATCTTCAGTATCATCAAAATATAATGACATTAGACAAGATGGATCTTGGGTAGATCTAAGAGTAGTCATTGCAAAATTATCGAAAACTGAAATATCATGGTTAACCTCGGTGAAATATTCGTCATCTGGTGAGATTAATAGATACTGAGCTGATGTTTGAATAAGTGTGAGAAGTGATGAATCATTGTGAAATGGGACTGGAAAAGTCTTAATCTGATAAACGTCTAAATACTCAACTGATGATGAAAGAGGAAATTTAATCGTAACATAGATATCAGAACCACTTCGTATGAGGAGAAAATCATGACTTTTATAATAGTAGGCTGGATCAGAGTGAGTAAGTGTGAAAGCTGAATACTTAGCGGATAAGGTAGTTTCAATGCTTGTAAGAGTAGTTTGTAGAGTAGAAGCTGGAAATAGAGAAGCTGGTAAAAAACCTGAAATTAATAACTCTACAGCGTTATACAGTTCTTGCACTTATTGCTGTAAAATAAGATAATCATAAACCTTAGAAAACATGCGATATAACAATACTTCCAAATCAGAATCGAACTTACGAATCCAACGTTTTTGGCCTACAAGAGTATTAAATAGATCAGTGTACTGTTGTTGTATTAACTCTTCCATATTTGCAAATCTTTCCTGTGTTAAAGAAATAAATGATGACATCCTAGATGCATGTAATTGAAAATTAGAAACTATCTTCGATTGTGATTGCTGGATGGCTTGTACGTGTGAAGTTAATACTTTAACATCTTCTTCTGTCGCAGTACCAAACAAATAACGTGAAATTTGACCAATAAAAGGTAAAAGTGAACGTTTATTTTTGGTAAAAGCAGAAGGAAGAGGTGAGTGTGGTATAAGGTCATATGCTGCTTGCAATGTATGTTTTAGTTGGCTTTGTGAGTGATTAGCAAAATCAGTGGCTAGATCGATTAACACTGCAAATTCAGAACACATTTCTTCATAAGCTACATAATTGCACAAATCTTGTACTGGCTTCCATTCCTTTAGAGAAGGCATAGGAAAATGAAATGTATGTGCCCAAGAATCATCTTTAGGCATTACGTGTCCTTTATGGCTAAAAACAACTCCATAATTGTAACGTTGCACTGCACGTACTTGTGAAGTAGATGATGCTACTCCATAAATGGTAATCAAGAACTTGCAAAGATAGAAAAATTCCATGCTAGAACAAAAAATAAATAGCATGCGTTGAGAGCGAGCTCCCTTATAATGCTTATGAGCCCGACAATATAAAATCCTTCATAACCTTACAAAACTGGCACACACTACATAATAATTACAGATAACTAGACCTTGTGACTATGTCACTTTTTATAGCTCCTTAGATACTCCGATCTAATTGTATATCTCGTCTTCACCGTGTCAATTACGTAAGACAATCATCTCATAACATATATAGACATAGCATAACATACGAAACGAATCATCATTAGTTAATATACGCGGCTTACTCTTGATCTGATCAGACTTTGACTGCTGTCCGTACTATAAATATACGCGTGATTTTAGTTTATATGGTAATAATATTAAAGATAAAGTTTAAATTTTGACAAAGGATGAACATACAGCTGAAAGAGCAAAAGATAGACTTGTTTGGAGAATAATGGCCACTTTTCCCCAAAATACTCGGATACTGTAATATCCAACTTCGTACAAAATTTTATTGAGGATCCTCTTTTTGAAATTTGAAATTTCAATTATGCATTTATGACAGTGTTAATAAATATATATAAAAATTTGCGTAGTTCGTGATACTTCGATTATCAATCGTTTATGAATTAGTTAATTTACGTATCTTCTTGCGCTTTCTACCTGCCAATGTGTGGGATATATGATACTCATGTTTCAAAGCATTAGTTACATTACATTCTGGTTCCCACGATGGCGCTGTTGAAGGGTCAGCCCATAGCACCTTATAATATCTATTACCTTGCCTACCTCGACAAGCAAGCAATTTCTTAACTTCATACCACTTTTGGCTGGGGTTACTACTACTCGGTGGTGTAGAGTCGTCGACGGGAAATGCAGATGCGGGGGTTTGCGTCTGAGGAACCGTCGAGGCCTTGGCGCTCGAATGAATGGGATCCGTGGGGTGGGGATCTGATGGTTCCGCCGTCGAACCTGCTGAAGGTAACAGGTTTTGGAATCGTGAGAGAAGCATGTCACGCCCGCCGACATGTAGTCGTAGTCTGTTGACGTGTACTGGGCTGGGATGCTTTTTGTTAGACTTTACGTCTCGAAGATGGTAAGTGTCGTTTGGTCCCTTGAGCACGACATAGAATGGACCTTCAAATTTCTTTCGAAGTTTTGGACACTGTCCTTTAGGAATGTGAGGATTGTAGAGCCACACATAAGTACCTGGAGCAAAATCTGCTGGTCTTTGATCTTTATCATAATACTTTTTGTATTTTTCTTGAGCTTTGAGAATATTCTGTTTCGCTACTTCTCTTGTAACTTCCATTTTAGGCAACATATGTCTGATATACGTATCAGCGTCCATTTTCCCTGTAGATGGCTGAATTAAAGCACTTTCCAATGGCATTTTTAATTCTCTTCCAAAAAGTACTGCGTAAGGGGTTAGCTGAGTACTGGCAGATGGTGAACCTCTCAATGCATACAGAATGGATGGTAAATACTGATCCCAATCCTGCTGTTTCGTACAATACGAACGTAAGGCTTGCCATAAAACTGACCAGTAACGCTCTACCTGACTATTAGTCTGTGGATGGTAACTTGAAGTAAGCGTTCGTTTAACATTAAAACGTTTACAAAGTTCTGAGACTAAGGTAGACATAAAGTTCTGGCCTCTGTCTGAAATAAGAGACACAGGTGGGCCATATCTAGTAAAAACCTGAGAATATAACACATCGGCTATTGTACTGGCTTTCTGATCTTTTACAGCAAATGCTTCAGGATATTTACTTAAAGATTCTACTGCAAGCAGAATGTATTTATTCCCATTTGCCGTCACTGGCAATTCGCCCGCAAAGTCTATATGCCAGCGGCCAAAGAGATCCTCTACGGGTAAGGGATGTAACTGAGCCTTAATGGGATGACTAGGCCTTTTAGATTGCTGACAGACTTCACAAGACGCTATGTAGGTCATAGCATTTTTGTACATTTGGCGCCAATGATAACGAGATCTTAAAGTTAGATAACAACGATCTTGGCCTGAATGGGCCATTGCGTCATGACACGCAGCCAGCACTTGCTCTCTAAGACTAGCAGGTATGGCTAATTGTCGTATCAGCGGTCTAACCTTATTAATGTTTTTAGCTCTAGGCTGATATAGGTGGTATAAAATACCATCTAGCAGACTATACTGTTCTGCTTCTATACTTATCCTACGAGCTTCTGCAATGTTTTCAGGCAGCAAATTAGATTCCATATAGTCAATAATAGGCTTAAGTTCTAAGCACTGTCTTTGAGCTTGCCTAATATCAGAATCAGAAAATAGTTTATAGTCTAACAGATCGATATCAGAGCTAGCAGAGTCAGAATTCTCATTAGTCTCTGTTATTGGAGCCAATGTCACAGAATGCTCATTATAGTGAAAAGACACTTCCTCGTTTATATCTGATTTTGAATCAAACATTGATGCGAGGTAAAAGTCATCATTCAGAAATTCGTCTGATGGATCCACCGGAGGAGGTGGTGGATGTTTCATTCGTGAGAGGGCGTCGGCTGCAGCGTTGGCCTTGCCTGAGCGATAATGGATAGTAAATCGGTATCCTTGCAGTAATAACGACCAACGAGCAAGCCTGCCAGTCGAAGCTTTAATGCTTTGGATCCAGGACAGTGATAGATGGTCAGTGTACACGATAAATGGTGTATTAATTAGAAATGGTCGGAAATGTCTAATAGCTTCGACCAAAGCTAATGCCTCTAATTCAGTTACTAAATAACGAGTCTCTGCGTCTCGTAGCGCTCTCCCTCCAAATTCCAAGGGAACGTCTCTACCTTCTTTATCATACTGACTTAAGATATAACCTATGGCAGAGGTTGATGCGTCTACCGATAGGTTGAATGGTTTATGCATATCTGCAAATGCCAAAGTCGGCGTCATGATTAAGGATTTCTTCAAAGTCTGAAATGCTTCTTCGCATCCTTTTGTCCACAGAAAAGATACGCCCTTTCTAAGCAGTTCATTCAAAGGTGCTGCTATTTTTGCAAAACCTTTAACAAATCGACGGTAAAAGTTACAGAGTCCCATGAATTGCCTCAATTGCGTGACATTTGTAGGTTGATCATAAGCTTTGATCTTTTCGACCTTAGATGGATCTACCGCTATCCCTGATGACGATAGAATGTGGCCTAGGAACTTTACCTGCGGCATTGCGAACTGACATTTTTCTGGATGAAGACGAAGGTTCGCCTCTCTGAGCTTGTCAAATACTTCTTGCAGATGTAATAGATGTTCTTCGAATGAACCAGAGAAAATAAGAACGTCATCCACATAAACGAGAAGGTGATGATACAGACCTGCTTTGAAGACTGTCTGTAAAAGCTTTTGGAACGTAGGTGCTGCATTACAAGCTCCAAACGGAAGTCGGTTAAAACAGTACGAACCTGATTGCGTTGAGAAAGCTGTTTTGTCTTTGGTAGATGGATCCAACAAAATCTGCCAATAGCCTGATCTAAGATCTAATGCAGAAAAGAATGATGGATGATGATCAGCCATCGTATCAAGCACAGTTTCCAACGTAGGAAGAGGAAACGACATGACTACCGTCTGCCGATTGAGACCTCTCAAGTCCACTACGAATCTAGGAGTCAGCGACTGCTTCTTTGCCACTAGGATAACGGGTGACTGCCACAGAGAGAAGCTTTCAGATATAATGCCGTTTTCCAAAAGTTCTTGGGTTTGTCTTTCGATCTCTTTGCGTGCCTCAGGCGAATGGCGATATTGACGGGACCGAACAGGGGGGCCGAATGTATCGATGCGGTGAGTGACCAAATTACAGCCAGGCAGATCGGATAAGTCTTTCGCAAAGACTGAGCGGTTGGCATACAGAAGATTAATGAGTTGATCGTGTTGTTGAGTAGCCAACGCAAGACCTTCCAACGAGATGCCTAAGTCTTTCAAGGCGGCTATCTGCGTCGGTAGGTCACAGGATGACTCGCCGGTTGCTGGAGTAGTGGAGGTGGTGGAGGAAGAGGTTGGAGCCGTCGAGTTTGTAATTGAGACAGCTGCGGTGGCCGATGGTGACAATGAGGCTGCTGAAGCGGAGGGCGCCGGCGATAATAGGGCCTCCGCATGTTGGATTAGGGCTATAGGTAACTTGCTTGCTAGTTTAACCTCATCATTGCCTGGGTTTAAAATTTGCACTACTGAAAGTTTACATTTTGGACGCACTAATATGTTTGCAACCAGAAAATTTTGTTGAGGTGCCATTTGCAGCGGCGATATCATACAATCAATATTTACAAAACGCTTAGGTATCCGTACAGGAATTAGCATTGCTGTCCGAGGCGATATACACACATTGGCATGAAGTCTTAAAATCGAGCCGTCAGTCTGATCTTTAAATAGAAGACCCAGAGTAACTAAGTTTTCAAAGAAAGTAACAGTTCTAGACGAATAGTCAATCACTGCCTTACTAAATAACAGAAAATCTTGCCCAAGAATTAGGTCATGCACCAAATTCTCAACAACAAAAAACTGAAACTGGATTGTAAGTCCATTAAGATTAATCGGTAATTCTACTTTCCCTAAGGATTGCAAAGGTTTGCTATTGGCGCCACACAAATTCACAGGTGACGATGTGTCGAGTGTTTGTTTGTGTTTAGGCAGCTGCTGAAATAGCTTTAGCGAGATGGCTGATTTTACTGCGCCACTATCCACGAGAGCCTTCTTGTGCCTCCCAATGATGTATACAGAGATTTCTCCCGAACAATTAAATGCATGCCTTGCAGATGAACCAGTTCTAGAATGATATCTAGAATGTGAGTGTGTTTGAGTGCCAAGTGTCGACGAATCATTATTTCTCGAAAATGACGGAAAAGCATCTAAATCTATCTCCTTTCGAAAACTCTGTTTTCGCCTACCAGGAGCAATGGACCTGGCAGGCGCGTATACCTATGGATAATTACGCCTGCCAGTCCTGCAAGCCTGGGGGATGTGGTTATATCCCGAACAAATGTGACACCGTTTTCCTTTGGCTGGACAGGCGCCTGGGGGATGCGATTGAAGACATTTGTCGCATCTTTGGTAATTTGACATTGCCCAATTGTTACGAAAAGCGTTAGCTGAATTTGGCCTCCATTGATTGTACCTTCGGGGTCCCGTGGCAAAATTTTGCGGTGGCGGCCTGTTAGGTATGCGATTGTATGCCCTTTGAGGATATTGACCATTCCCTTGCCTATTGTTATTAACAAAGGTGCTTTGCTCAGCGCAGGCGTGTGCCGTATTTGTGTACGCGTTATGATCATTATTATGGCTACAACACCTATGCTTACATGAAGAGGAATCGTTAACTCCTGAAAAATCGTTATCTTCGGGTGGCAGCGTAAAAGAAACTTTACGTGCTGTATTTTCGTTACGCACTGGGGCTAATGAACTCGGTTGTAGGTTTTGTAACTGCTTCTGCATATCAGTTAAGGTCTTCATAATTTCGGCACTGGCTGAGCCTTCTGGATCTGTTGCTACCTCAAATAAATTTGCAGTTTGCAACAGTTCCTCTAGTGTTTTAACGCCTTTTTGCAAGACGCAGTTACGCACAGATGGTTGAAGTCCACAAATAGCAATTTGGAACACTGTGGCGCTATCCAAATTCAAGCGCTCAGCTTTAGCTAGTATGCTATCGACAAAATCCTCTACCGACTGACCAACTAACTGCTTAGCTGACCATAGGACTGCAGTGTCCTTCCATTTTTTCTCATTTTTTGTGTAACGAGTGAGAAAAAGATTAGTAAGATGAGCAAGAGTTTGACAGTTAGATTTGCTAATTGTCTTAAACCACACTGCTGCTTGATCTCTAAGCAACAATTCAAAAGCTGAAATTGCGCTTTCCTCATCTAATTCGTGAAAATTGACCCAAAGTTCAAACAAACGTAAAAATTCTCTTGCATCTCCATCTCCAGAGAATGCGGGTGGACAGAAAAGACCACTTCGAGATAATTGACCTCTTTTTTGTGTGCCTTTTAGGTTCAAATCAGTGTTAGGCGCTATAGTAGCTTCCTCGGTATGGACTTTCTCCACGTCCAACACTTCCCTTACGGGTGTAGTGGGTTTGCCTTCGGATATTGGTTTTGGCCTTGCAACAATCGGTCTGAAATGTGTTGATGAGGGTGTATCTAAACGACCGATCTGATAGCGTGATACAAATGTATGTTCATTATAACTCGGATTCTCCAACTGATTCCTAGCCAATAGATCATTGTCATTACCAACGACTCTAGAATTGCCCTCTGAGTCATGAACCACAGTAAGAGGCCTAAAAAGGGTGTCCGAGTGTCTTGCATCTCGAGATTCGAACTCTGGCCGTGCCAGGGCCACCATGTCTGTTTGACATTCTTCGTCCATTACTGCCCTCTGTGGATTATCTGGTAAACTCGCTGGCCTATGAAATGCCATATTCGACGTATTTGCACAATAACGTGAGGCAAAATCTAACGTATTAACATTGTCGAGAGAATGTGTGGGCGAGCTGATAATATGCCGCGATGTTCTATCATAATCATACACTCTTAAATTGGCTGCACTAGCTGTTAAAGCTTCATCAGCCTGCAATAATGTGTCACAGAGTTGCGAAAAATGGTCTTGCGGATCTGCAGGATTTATTCCTGTCTGCGGGTTTGACCGTTCTGTTTGCTGTTGCCTCATGTTTGCATCGGGGTCTATCTGATATTCGTGCGCCGCGCTCAGTGAGCGTGTAACTAAAGCTCCTGGACCTGATTGCACTAGCCTAGATGGATCATATAAAAGTTTGCGGTTACCAGTAGAATCCATTATGTTTAAAACATATACTGGTTGTTCGCCAATTGCAATGCAGCAACGTAATACAAATTGAATAGCAATAAAATCACCAGGTTACCTCGCTTTACCTTACGACGATTTTGTGAAATCTTATGAGGATGATCATCGTGATTTGTGAACGAATGAGAGATAGAAGTGAGTTTTTGGTTACTTGCCTGCTCGTAAGATTCTGTATGGAGGATGAATCGTTGATTGTCCTGTTGTGGCGGTAGTAGATTGGTCCCGCTTGTACCAAGCGTTGGTTGTCGACCACGTGGCCTTTGTCTGATATTTCCTCCGGCGAGCGTAAGAGTGCGCGCGTAGCCCAAAGCGAATTTTTGGTGTTGCGGTTGGATTTTCTCTTCGTCCGTCGAACGTCTTAGTTTAATAATTTTCCTTTGCCTGGTCAAACTACTTCAAGAAGAAAGAATCCATTACATGTTAAGTTACACTAGTTATTTCGACTACCGAAATGCGACTGTCCCACGTGCAGACTTGACTCCACGCTCCGGCCTTGCTTAGTGGGTGGAGCTATCGCCCCTGGGCGATTCCACTTTCCGCTGACCAATCGTAATACGTATATGCTATTCCAACCCCTTTTGGCCTATTCCATTTTACCCTTTTGGCTTCTGCTTACGCCCATCAAAGAGATTATAATTAGTTTACGCACTGGGTTCAGAAATCACAAGAATAATAAACCCTGTCCTCCTACGCTTACATAGAATGCGCCGACCCGTAATAAATGTGTTTATGGTTACACCTTTCCCTTCTTTAATTAACTTACTTACTACTGATCATACTTACCTCCCCTAAAAGAAATTAGACTGTCGTCTGTCCGTCTGTCTGTCCTGCAAGATGCGGCATCGCTAAGAAAGAGAGAGTTCCGATAACCGTGATCAAGGAGGACTCAGCAGACGCGGATTAAGAACATTAGGTAAGAGATCAAAAAAAAGAAAGAAATGAGGACTGCGCTTAGTCTAGAGAGACGTCCTCGGGAAATTCCTAAACCTCAAGAGGAAATTGAAGTTCCCAGATTTCCTCGTCACTCTGATCAGCAAAAAGGGCGTCCAATGGATCGGTGCAAGGAGGAAATTCAGGACCTGTGTTCTCCTCCTCACACAGCGCGAGAGCAGCTAAAAATGCCTCCTCGGAAAGTTCGTGTGTATAAGGAGGGAATTCCAGATCCCAATTCTCCTCCTCACGCTGATCAGTTTCGAGCCACAGAAGAGCGATGGCGGTGAGGGGATCGCGGAGGAACAAAATTTCGTCCAGAAATGGACGGCAGAGATCACAAGAGGTAGGGTGCTGGCAAAGATGAGGTGCGACAGATAAATACCAATCAAAAGAGTCCTCTTCCTCCGGAGTGAGATCAAAGAGAACCTTCACGGTATCTTCCTCCGGGTGATCGTACTGAGGATGGGAAGAAGAGAAGGCTACATAACCCGATTCATCAGAATCCCAGCTCATGACCAGTAAGAATTCAAAGGAAAGTAAAAAAAATAAAAAATTCGAGGATCGCTAAAAGAGAATTAAACGGTGAGAGGAAAGACCAGGTTCTCACACCAAGTATAGTGCAGCTATGGGGATGCTCACAGAATAAGAAAAGCACTCGCTTGCTACGAGAAATTATATTAATATAAGACTTACAACAGATGAAAGAACTAGACGATGTCTTCTGTCGGTGTCCGCAGTAGTCGAGTATCACCTAAACTTCGCCCAGAGCTTAGTTCAGATGAGACTGCCTAAATTACTTTTTCCGGCGTTTATATAAGTTTTCTGGACGCTGGGCGTCAGTTAAGCTGGCTGGGATCCAGGGACTTCTCATACCTGGTTGCTTCCCTAGGCTAAGTTCTGCGCTTCCTTTTTAGGATCGGATGCGAGTTTCCTAGGCTAAGATCTCGGCTGGCCCTGTGGGGGCTAGCGTGGCTGTACCTTCCCCTCACCTGCAGTGAGCGCCTAGGTGTGTCTTTACTAGTGGTTACCTTTATTAATAATACTAGCAACAACTACTATACTCACTATGACTAAGGTAGTCGCGCTGACGTTATCAGGGATCGTGTCCTATTGTCTATGCCTGTTGGTATGCTTGCTTGACCGCTTGCGTTTACTAGGACTACGTTATCTTGCCATGTGTTCTTCGTCTCTCATTAGTTGGTCAAGCCAGCGTCCCTTTGAAACGGAGCTTCGGCTATACTACTCGACCACGGTCGGCGGGGGAGTTTTATTCTCGGCTGTCATTTCTGTCCACTGGATCATTTGTCTTAGCTCTGTAATGGACATCCTTTCCTTCCCTTCCCCTTTTAGGTGGCATCTCTATCTTGCTGGTGTCAGATATTAATGACTAGTTCTGACTGTGAACATCTGGTCTGTGCTAATATATTTATTGCTTAGCCTTACTCATTACTTTACCCAATGTCTAAGCTGAATAACTTCTATAGAGCCTGTATGTCTTCTGTCATAGAGTTATCATTAACACTGGACAACCTTTTTTACAACATATAACATACAGCATTTTGTAAACATTAAATGTTCACTTTTCATTACCTGTAAGTTTATCCTGCAGTTTCTTTTTGACAACAGGAGCACCTGTTACAGCTGAAGTTGAAACAAGGATCCAAGACAGTGACTGAGAAATTAGCCTTATGATGGTTTCAGATCTTTGATAATGACGTAGTCTTTATAGGCATATGCTACAACTTTTAGATTAGATACTCCAGACATGAATTTAATTATAAAAATTATGATTTAAAAAAACATGTTTTCAGACACAAGTTTCAAGCACTTTGAAAGAAACCAAGAGCAGCCCATTGGGAAACAGGAAATTGTCGTATAATGTAGAATTTTAATGCACTCATTGTTTTAGAAGAATCACCTATTTTGGATGTGTAAGTAATAGGGTGGCCTTTATTTATATGGTGAATATTAATTGCAAAGCAATATTAAATCTCACCATTTCAAGATATTCCTTATTATAAAAAATATTATGTGTAAATTTTGAGCAAATATTTTTAATATTTGTAGGTCACTCAGTGACCCTACTGTTTAGCCATATAAAACAAATGGTACAATTAAAAAATGTTTGCCATCAGTTTGACTAAACCATGCAAGAAATTAAGCTGCAATGAAAACTACTGTTTTAGTGTTTATTTAACAGTCTCAAACTGATCAAGAACAGTTTTTAAAATCAAACTACTGTATACTAAATGTATAGTATACAGATTACTTTTATGGTTTCTTAAGTAGCGTTAATTTTCTCGCATCGGGAAAGTTTTCCCGACTCTGTTCGATAATTTGAAGTACATACTGCAACTTTTCTTCACTCTTAAAGCGCCCTGTCTGTGTCATGTTTTGGATCATGGCAACACCTCGCTCTGCATGATCGTTGGTGATTGCTAGTGTGCTGACAATTGCCTCTGCACCCTTGAACTCATCCATACTGTTGTATGTATCAGGGTCTTCGGTTTGGAATCCAACCAGCGAGCCCAGCGTTCCAAATACATTTCTGCTCCACATTGTCAGGAAATCAATAAGTGTACCGTCACAAAGTCCACCTCTTTGCTTTTCAGTGGGTCATCTGCTCCTTCTTTCTCTGTTGATGCTTTCAGCATGATCCGTTTTGTGGTCAAGTTCACCTGTGGATCAAAGAGGCTGAGAAGAATCAAATCCTCATAAAGGTACCATAGGTGACCTGCTAGTTTGCATGAAGTAGCTATACTGATATCGCGATCAGGGTAAGCATCAAGTTTCTGCAGGGAAGAGCAGGTCATTCCTAGCTGCTTTGGAAGCCACAGATATATGTAACCTCTCTCTTGTTGATGTCCAAATGTATGTATATGTTACTCTATTTAGCTTGGCCACAATACACCACAACCTTATCCTTGCTTGCTTAGCTAGTAACTTGATATTCACACAACTTGGGGTTCGTCGCCAAATATGATATATATTAGCCTGACTTAAGCTTGTGTGAAATATCTTGTGGTGATGCAATGGCTCGTTGTTTCCACAACCATAATGTTCAATGATATTTGATTAAATAAAGCAATCAAAGTCACTCGATGTAAATCAATCAAATGTATTCCAATGTCAAAGTCTTATGTGTCATTAGGTCAGCTTCTTAACTAAGTCTATCTTTACTATCCTACCCACCCACATAGAATTATGGCCATTTGTATCTCATGCATTTTAACTCTTTGTAAAAGAAGTTTTGGAACTGATTAACTTTTCTGATCACTGTCCTTGTGAGTTTCCATGGCAAAATAACGAATGAAGCGTTATCACTCATTCTCAACATCTTACGAATGTCTCACCACAGACCGCATAGACAAGACATTACTCTTATTCACGTAGTCTGTACATGCGACTTGCTCTTTGCAGTCCAAAGAAAGGATTCTTTGATGCCAAATGACTCTTAAGTTACTGTCCAAAGATAAGATTCTTTGACGGCGCACGGCTATATTGTACAGTCCAAAGATTACGATTATTTGATGACACGTGTTTTATCAGACAGTCCAAAGATAAAGATCTTTGTTGACTTTCAGCTTACGAAGACAAGACAGTATTTTCGGCGATTTCCATCCACAAGTACCAGATGACTAAACTGTCTTCACGCCACAAAATGTAGGCTAATCACCTGTACCATGAGCTATTACCAGCCCATCAAATGAGAACGCAGTTGACTAATTCATTTAGTCCGTAAACTGACTAACTTTCTCGGAGTCACGCTTAAACTTCAATGAGGACCTTCCCTTCCAAACATCCAGCCGTGAGCTGACTCTCAAAAATGGTTTTTGCCGCGACAGTTCGACATCGTTGTCATTGGCCAAGTCTGTCGTCTGATAATTTTACCCTTCCCTATGTTGTTGCTTAGAAAATTCGTCTGCTCAATCACACACCTTGGGTTCGCAGTTACATCTAAGGCATCATCTCATTGGTTCTTGACTTTTCTGCAGTAGTGGATTGTTCGTGATGCCATTGGTCGATAATCCAATGCTATAATTTCACATCAGTTCGAAAACATGGTCCAAATTGACTCACAAATTCTTGTAAAATGTGACCAAAATAATCCATTGTCATCTAGGCTAATCGCTCGCAAAATAAGTTCAGACAATATTCTTATTTTACCCTAACTTAACAGATTTTTATCGCCTATGCCGGCCTTGCTATTTTTAATATTAGAAATGACTAAAACTGGCCGATAATCTTAAGCTAGGAAATGCGTTAGTCAACTCAAAATCTTATACTAATACACGCGTAAACAAATCAATAATAAATATTGATAATGCAATAGAAAATTCAATTCAAATTACTACATATTGCGAGAACACATTATTAGACTTAGTCTACAGTACCCTAGGTCACCGACTAGCTTGTGTGGAGTTGCTGCACTGATATCACGATCAGGTCATTCCTAGCTGCTTTGGAAGCTACATGTGCCAGGAACCAGCACTTGATGTAAAGTTTTGCAAGAAATACATGTATGTTCACTTGTAGCAGTCAATGAGATTCTCTTGCCGACAGTTTGAACCTGAAGAGCCATTCTTTGATACCGTGTCTTCTTTCGACATCCAGTGAGCTTGATGCATTGACCTAATGGCTAGGAGATTTGTCCCATGATTTGGCATTCATCTCAAACAGACAAGCATTAGTTGAAGAAGTTCGTGGTAGTCCTCATGGGGTTTCTGATCCTGTAGCTGCTGCTCATGCAATACAATGATGAGCTCAGATGAAGTGAAATCATCGTAGAAAACATCGTCGTATCTTTCTTTGTCGATGGATGACCACTGTTCTTGAAATTGTTTGACGATGAGGACTTCTGGTCTTTGGTTAGGCCTCATACATACTCCAAAGGTGGCAGCCAATACAGGTTCCACGATATGGTGTCGACGGCCGAAGTGTAGACGAGACCAGCCCAGTAGCTGCTCGAGAATGATGCAGGCACATGATAGTCAGCCAGTGTTAGAGGTGGTTGTGTCTAAACCCATGGCCCATACCAAGCCTTCCAGGCCCCATTCTCGTATTCCATTGTGCATAGTTTTGACCACAGTTTGGCCAGTCCCTGAGGGTATCTTTGGAATTGACACCAGTTTCTTCTTCCCTGTCGTTGAAACCAGAATAGGCAGCCTATGCACTTTCTCTTTTTCTGTCATATCAAACATCAGCTTGCTATCCCAGTGCAATGTCAGGATCATGTTTGGTTTGAATGCCTGTACAGTGCCAGCAGCTTCTGCTTTTCAGTTTCTTCGACGTAGACACTGGATGATTGAAGTGTTAAGTGCAAGCACTTCTGGGTGTTGTCTGAAAGCCCTAGGTGCTTCAAAGACCATCATCATGGTGGCCCTGTCACTCAGTCCATTTTGATCAAGCATAGTTGCCAGTTCAGGCGATATAACACTTTGGCGTCCTCATTTTTGTGGCGGGTTAGCAGTACTTGTACTGGGACACGGATCTTGATCTTCACGTTCATACCCACTTTATTCCGAGTTGTTGCTGCTCTCCAACATAACTTTCTCCAGAAGAGCATCTTTCTGAAGTTGGGATCACTGTCGCCTCTTTGCAGTGTCTCCTCTATCTCCATCTGCTTCTGCTCTTGTTGAAGCAGCGCCTTGTCGACTCCTGTCATGCAGCCCGGTCATCCCTTTTTCCTCTGTGATTCAAGGAAAAGCTTGTCTTCTTGATTCTCGATGAGCTCCATGGCGTTAGCATACACAATGTCAAACCGTTCCACAATCCTGCCTAAAAATGTAGATTCTTTGAGTCTGGGACTGACAACTCTTGTTCTTCTTCAGCCCCTGCCATTCACAGAATGGTTGCTCGAGCTTTTTGATCAAGTGTTGGCGCTGCTTGGTTGGTATTCTAACACGGGACTTGAAACTTTTGACTCGCTCTATGGTGTAGGTCGCTGCCATTCGGATATCCTCTTTCAGTACACTGTGGCGATGCATAAAGTGGCCAAGGACCTGCTTCTCTGAAGGTAGTTTACTTCCTTCTATCCCTTCTGCAGGGCTGACTAGGTAATCTTGCAAACGCGTTGCCTTCTTCTTCGGCTCAAACCATCTCCTTTATCTGCTGATCCAATCATTTTCAGTGGGTGAGTGTCAGCTCCGACTGTCTTCTTTTGCTCCGTCCGTCTTCTTCTGCTCCGTCCGTCTTCTTCTGCTCCGATTGTCATCTTCGTCTGCTGCTCTCGTTCTTGTTCTCGGTGGGTGAGTGTAGGCTTCAACTGTCTTCTTCGGCTCTGTTCATCTTCTTTGGGTCCGATTGTCTGTTGGTGAGTGGACATTCATCTTATCTGTTGTGACTAGTTCACCATCTATATAGGAAGTCTATAGGAAGTCATGTGCAAAACACCTGTTTGTAAAAGAGCCGTGTGCAACTGTGCGTTGTGCAAAGGACTTGTGTGAAAAAACCATGTGCAAAAGAACCATATGCACTGTGCATACAAGTTTATGAAAGTGCACACCATGCTAATTACAGAGTAAACTTTGGCCTCCATGAGCGACCTCTGAATGCAGATCAAACTGCTTCAAATTTTGCGCAAAATGTTTGTTACTAAAATGAAATCATTTGAGAGGGTGAGAGTTACAAATTTTGAAAATGAGAAAATTAGAGCTACCATAGTAAGTAAGGAAGCCTACAAGTCACATTTCTGTCGCAAGATCAAAATTGTGACTTGGAAACTGAGTCTTTGAGTCAAATTCGAGTCTGGAGGCTTTGAGTCAGAGTCCAAGTCTGAGTCATGACAGCCCAAGTCCGAGTTTAAAAAAACGGACTCGAGTCAGATTCAAGTCCTTGACAAAGACTTGAGCTGTACATCACTGCCATTGACTCACTTTCTCTCTTCCTGATAGACAGTGCCTCCTAGATGCAATTACTCACCTTCTCAAAAACTGCTTTGATGTAGTTGTTATCACCATCTGGACATTAATCAGTCTGTCACTGGCTGAGGTGTCCTACCCACCATGTTTCTCCCATACAATAGTCTAATTTGTTGAAGAAACTATCTCTTTATTCTGATGCTGTGTCAAGCTACTAGCCAATCTCAAAATAGAATTTTATTTCAAACCTTCTTGAGCATGTTGCTAAAATCAACTAGAGGCGCACTTGTTTTCAAACTCTTTACTTCTCCATATTCAGTCAGCATATTGCAAATTCTACTCAACTTAGACAGGTCTCCTTTCTGTCCACAATGATATTATCTGCTCATTGGACAATGGAAAAATAACCACTTGCTTCTCTTGACCTATCTGTCACCTTTGACACTGTTGACCATGCTATCTAGCTGCATCACCTTGAGCACTGGTTTGGTTTATCAGGTCTGGCCCTAAACTGGTTCCAATCATATCTTATTTCCTACACTCAATCAGCAAGTCAATGTCAGGTTGGGTACCACTCATCTTTGGCTACCCTCAGGGCTTTGATCTTGGTCCCTTACTTTTCTATTTATAAGTGACTCCACTTTTCTCTTTGTCTCAACTCTTTTTCTCTTTGTACACCACCCATATATTAGAATACGTACAAGAAACATTACGCTGGCTTCCTGTCACTTATATTCAAAATTCTCCTGCTGACACATGCCTCACTTGTCAGCACCAAATCAGCATACATCAAGGAGCTCTGTGTTCCAATCTCAAGTCAGTGGGGTCAGTGATCATTGTGCTCTTTGCCATTTGATTCTGTGCAGCATACATTTCAAGCTGTCTTAAAACACACTTGTTTAGATCAGTTAGATAGCCATGTGTGCAGCACTTTTATGAGGTACTTTAAAGGCATCATATCATGTTTCTTGACACATACATACATAGATGCACTTATTGTTTTGTTGAGTCAAATTAGTCTTAAACACCAAATAAATGCTGATGATGTTCAGGTCTATGTTTTCTTCAACAATTCGTCTTTTTACAGCTGTCTCAATCAATTATCTGAGGTCTATGCAGTCTTGGCAGAAAAAGGACTGCTGTCAAACCCATCCAAAACCGGTTTTCTACTCTGGAATTCCACAGCAAATGAACAAACTTAAGTCAATGAATTCTATCTCCCTAGGCATTTTTGTCATACATTGAGGCTGTTTGGCCTGCAATTTCAATTTTTATGCTTGACTACAGCCTGTCATTCAGTGAACATATTAACTCGTGAAAGTCTACTGACTGCTAAATTCATGACATCTGCAGGATTAGGTGCCACATTCCCTGTTTTGCACCTTTGTTTGGTAGTATCTAGCTATCTTGACCAGTACAACTCACTTCATATTAGCATTTCAAAAGCTGACTTGACGAAGCTTGAAAGAGTCCAAAACACATTGGCCAAATCTATCACTAAAACTCCAAAGTATGAACATATAGTGGCAATCCTTAAATCTCTGCATTGGCTACCAATAGAAAAGCAGGTTATCTTCAAGACCAGGCTGAGAACTGTCCTTGCCCAAGAAATAGTAAAATTAAGATCTGGTCTAGCAGAGACAGGCCTTAGGAGTCAGCACAAGTGAACATAGTGAGGTTGGCTGAAAAGTAAAGTATAGACATTTCTTGGGCAAGGACAGTTCTCAGCAGGCATGCTTTTTTCATTGCTGGCCTGATTTTGGAACTCTCTTATATCAACTGTTTGCTTTGCAAAGGCTAGGTTGGTCTTCAGAACTTAACCAAAAATCATCTTCCCGGATTAATTTCCTTTATAGGCTGTTTCAGTGTCTTCTTGGATTTCCTTTTGGCTTTTGACTTTATTTACCCTGAAATTAGCATGCACAGCAATTCTGCTTGCAGTGACTATTGACTTGAGCATTATTAGAGTGGGGCTATAGAAGTTTTGGATTGTTATTCGTTATTGGGCAAAATGACTAATAAAAGTTAAATTTGTTTGCTCTGGTTGCTGTTTTCAATAAATCATTGTTTTTACAGAATCTATTGATAAGCAGAAGTTGGAGAACCTATTAGAAGCGTTAAGCAAACCACCACTGGATATACCCAATTTGAACCGAGTTTTTCAGAAAATGATTGATCCACCATACAAGGGCAAAGTTCTTTTTTCTCATATATCAAAGATGTCCCCAGATGACTTTACACATGATCACACCAAAGTCATCAAATGGTTTCGTAGTCATCCTGATGAATTTGCTATGTTTGAAGGTGATAATGGTCGAATTGCCATGGTAGCAGTTCGTCTTAAAAATGCCAGGTTGTGTTGGAAGAGCAATAGAGAACCAATGGCATGCACAAATAATGAATGCACACAGTTTCACATTTGCCAGAAGTACATTGGAGGAGACTGCACAGGTTCCCAGTGCTCCTTTGATCACCATTTTCAGAGTAACCACAGCCGTAAACTGCTAAAGCATTTTGACCTGGAAAAGTATAAAGATGATGATTTACTAACCATATTCCGACAGTCACAGCTTCAAGTCTGCAACTTTTACAACAGAGAAGGTTCCTGTAATTATGAAGACAGATGTAGCAAACTTCATGTGTGTGCTGACTTTATATGTGGCACGTGTTTTGAACATTGTCCTAAGAAGCTTAAGCACCAGTTTGACACACCTCACTCGCAGCGCCTCCTCAGAAGTTTTTATTTGCATGATCAGCCACTGCAGGATGTCTTAAGCCAACTGCTTATTGTGAATTATCCTGTGCAAAAGAAGCTCAGTCTGCCAGGAAATAATGAGGTTGTCCTTAAGGAATTGGCTGAAGTCTTGCTTCAGTTTACCATAAAGAAGAAGGAGGATGCTGAAGAAGAAGATAAAGATGTTCTTCAGCTAAAACCTTACCTAAGGTTACTTTTAAACTGTTTCATTTACTTAAATTAAAAATTCTGAGTGTTTACCAATTTAATGTAGATCAAATGGCTGTGATAAAATGAAGTAAGAGAGCAAAATCCCAAAACCTGTGTGTGCTGAGATGTGTGGCACATCAAAGAATCTTAAGCACCAATTTGACATACCTCCCTTCTAGTGTATTTACTCTGTATGTATGTGTGTATTGTTGCAGGTTGTCTAGGGGAAGTACTAAACATCCGCAATAGTTTTAAATGATATTATTTTAACAAGCTGTTTACAAGCAAAATACGACTCACTTATACACAGAAACTACCACAGTGGCCAAAAGGAACAGCATACGAATCAGTGGGCAAAATATTCTGTCTGAGAATTGTGTACACTTGGTTGTACACTATCTGAGTCATTTGCTGCTTGGGCCCTCGTGTCTACTGCACAATCCTTTGGCTTCTCATCTACCAACCCAATATCGTTACCGATTAGAACATGTATGCCGGGAGGCAAATTCTCAATCAGGCAACATAGAAGAGGGCCATTCCCGAAATCACTGTCAACCCGAATTTCAACGAGTGGCACCTCAAGTGTGATCCCAGTAATTCCCTTTATTAGTCTATTCTCACCTTTGTCATCTCCCTACTAACCAAACTGCAAAGAACCCGAATCTCTTAGCAAGACAACATTACAAGATTTTCCGTTAGAATCAAACAACATACCAGTGGAACAAAAAGGCAGATAACACCTGTCAACCTGACAACCTGCAGTGTCTGATTTGTTTCGAATAGCCCTGTAACCAGTTCAACGGTTTTTACTGTGGTTTCCATGCCCTCCTTGCTCCCATTTTCGCTTTAAACTAAAACAGGACAAAAGGGAATGGCCAATTGTTTTAGTTACAGTGAGCACAGGTAATTGGTGAACTAAACCCTTGGTGAAATCTTCTTTCTGTTGAAGGTGAAAATTTATACAGAACCCCTTTTGTGCCCTGCCTTTAATTCTGACCAAACCTGAACATTCCTATCTTTCCCAGGAATTAGTTCCCACTGAGGACTCAACTTGAAAGGGTTTGTAGAGTATGGCGTATTCGTATGCCAACTTAGCCGCTTCCATAAAGGTCTTGGGCTTCTACTCCATTATCCACTTGTGTAATTCCATTTAATTGTGTAAAAGCAGAGACCCAGTTAAAGAAATTGAAATTAGTGGTTGACTGTGTTGTTTGGTTGGAAGCAGATGCTTTAAATGATGCGCGGCAAAGTGCAATGCTAAGTTCTTCAGTTGTATGGAATACGTTGAAGTTGTAAGATGTCAATGGAAAAGGTCCTCCATAAATTCTGAATCGATTGAGAACAAACTGTGAGATTGACAGCTCTTTCAATGAATAAATGATTTGTTGTGTTATCAAACGATTTATCACGTCGCCATAGTGAAATCCGACGATGTTTGTTTAAACTGGTTAGATTAAATGTGGAACGGAAGATACAGGTTGTAGGTGGAGAGGTGACAGCTCAGGTGATTAGGAACTACTTTTTCTAGGATTTTGGAAAGGAAATTGAGGGATAATAGTTTGACAGATCATCAAGAGAGAGATTTCTTTTAAAGAACAGGATAAACTATGGTATGTGCAAAACTTAAAGAGAAGGAACCTTAAGTGAGAGATAGGCTGATGGTGGATGTGATAATTTGACCCATGACATTAAGCATTCTCTCAGAAGGGCAGTAGGAATAAGGTTTAATGCACGTCACTTATCAGAAGACAAAATCAAATCTTATTCAAAGTGGTTGGCTGTAGTATGCTGAAAACTGGTGGATAAAATTTAGGGTGTGATAGGCCATCACAGAAGAAACTTAATTTTGGCAACTTTTAACAGATTCATCACCATGTATTCTCTCCTATCTTGCACCCTTTGTTCTTGCATACCTACCTTCCATCATACCACTCCATTTAAGATTTTCCCACACTATCATTCACTCTTCCATTTTCAGTTTGTGCTACATGATTTGAAGTGACCATCGATTGATACCTTGAGCGTTATGATAACGGCGCTATAGAAGTCATTAGATTATTATATTATTATATGATTGCTTTCCATATCAGGTGCCAATCCTCCCACCCGGCTCGCCCTACATGATTCCTACAGCCAAACATTTTAACTTCAAATACCCAGTTTGCAACAACACAATATGGACATCTATTCTTCGTTCCTTTATCATTCTTCCTAACCTCCTCCCTCAGGCCTCCACCACAGCACGCAGTCTGCCAGACTCTCTTCAACTTATTAATCTTACTTTCTGGGACATCAACCCAAATCCTGGCCCACATGATCTTCACTTCACTCTCTTTCTCCTCCTCCCTTAATTTTACCTTCTAGCATTGCTGGCAATACTCTAAATAAACAATCACTTCTTAATTTGTACGTCAAATATTCAATCATTTCTGCATCCTGCACACTCCCAAAAATTTAAAAATATAGCCCTCTACTCTCACCCACATGATATATTTGTTTTATCTGAAACCTGGCTCAGTTGAACACAACTCTTGCTAAATACCAAGACTCTATTCCTCCTGGATACCTTTCCTAACAGTACAGCATGCCCTTGCAAATCATCAACCTCTTTGAATATAACTGGTGGGGTATTGCCTTTTTCACATAGGAGCCTGGCACCATTCTACTTTGTTTCAACTTAAATTCACCACAACAAAACCTATATTATACTGAAGTACAGTATCTAGGGAAATTATTTCATTGTCATTGATATAAACTCTTCCTGGGAGACTTTTTATAGGTACAAAGTCACAATTTTTTAAGTTAATGATAACACTGGCCAACACATAATTTGTTGCCTCAAATGTTAGAACTGTTTCTGGGTATATTTGACCTGCTGATTCCAGAAAAGGCACCAGTTTTCTCCCAGCAGGTCTAGTTTTCGAGATATAGAACATTTTGCCATATACCAGTCCTTGCCTCTGCTCGCCCATAAAACATAAGGCTATAGCTATAATTATGTAGTGCTCAATTTATTATGTGATACACTAAATAAACATAATAATACAAATACTTAAAAGAAAATGGTAGTACCTGAAACTGTACTTATATGATACCAAACAGAACAAGTTTGTTATAAAAATTTCAAGTCATTCGACACCGAAGAAGCTCCTTTTGTACGATTTCCGAGTGTGGCATCTGCCGGAACAATCGCGCATAATATTCCAGCAATAGTCTGCCATCATGTGTGCATCCCATCTTCCTTGATATCGATTTTCCATTGTTTTGATGTCTTGGTGAAATCTTTCACCTTGCTCTTCGCTGAAGTCACCAAGATTCTCTGGAAAGCGATCTAAGTGACTGTGGAGATAATGGACTTTAATGCTCATGTTGCAGCCAAGCTTGTTGAAATGAAGAAGCATATCCTCTACTAGTTGTGCATAATTGTCTGCCTTCTTGTTGCCAAGAAAATTTTTAGTGACAAGAACAAAGGAAGACCAGGCACAAGATTCGATTTCATTCATTGATGGTATGAAAAGTGGGTCATTCATAAGTTGCCTGATCTGTGGACCATCGAAGATTCCAGCCTTCAATTTTTCCATTGTAATTCCTGGTAACTTGTGTACTATGTATTCGAAGCATGAACCTTCTTTATTCAAAGCCCTGACAAATTGTTTCATCAGGCCTAGCTTTATATGTAGTGGTGGCAGTATGATCCTATCTCGTGCCACCAAAGATTCCTTGATTACATTTTGAGCTCCAACCACCATGTCTTTCCTCGAAGGCCAATCTTTTCTTGTCCAATGTTCATGCTTGGCTCTACTGTCCCAAAGACACAAAAAGCAGGGATACTTTGTGTAGCCACTTTGTTGACCAAGGAGGAAATTTACCATCTTCAAGTCTACACAAATTACCCATTGATGTTCTTTGTATTTTATCTTTTCCAGTACTAAAGAGATGGCATTGTACTCTTCTTTCATCCTGGTGGAGTGACCGATTGGAATAGAACCAAATTTGTTGCCGTTATTTAAAAGCACACATTTCAGACTACGTTTTGAACTGTCGATAAAAAGACGCCACTCATCTGGGCTGTAATCCGACAGACCAATTTTCTTCAATAAGTTGCTGATGTCATTACAGAATACTAGGTTGTTGTCTTCGGTAAAGAATGGCAGCAAATCCTTTTCTCTGTTTCTATAAATTGTAATTTTCGTTCCAGGCTGAAGTGCATTCTTTTCCTTTAGTCTGGACGCAAGCAATTCAGAGGACTCTTTGGAAAGATTTAAGTCCCTGATCAGATCACTCAACTCTTTTTGGTCAAAACGTTCACTGTGTGAAGTTGATTGGAAATCACTGTCACTGCCCCCACTTTCTTCACTTTCGTCATCTTGTCCGATATTGGACATGCAAGTCTCATCGTCTGAGAGCTGAGGTAGTTCGCGAAAAGGTGGAACTGGTACAATATCCGAATGCGGAACAGGTCTCCTGGCTGAAGGTATATCAGGGTAAGACAACTTGTGACGATTATTTCGATTGATGCCTATGATATTAACCATACAAAAGTAACAGTCGTCGAAGTGGTTTATCTGTTCCCTCCAAACCATCGGTACACCAAATTTCAGGCAGCTTCTCTTTCCAATTGTCCAGTGGCGCAATTGTTCAATACAAGTTTTGCATACTGTATGAGGAGCCCATTGCTTATCTTGATCTCCAAGTTTGACACCAAAATAACCTACATATGCTCTTTTTACAAACTCAGAAATCGGTTTCCTGTTTGCTTTTAGTGTGTATTCCCCACAAATGTAGCAGAATATGTCTGGATGGTTAATGCAGCTCCGTCTGGAAGTAGCCATAACCTTAAGGATGTTCGCATCTGAGGAATTAAATGACTAACCTAAAAATAGTAAGAACATGTAGTTATTTAATGCTCACATTCACAGATTGTTCTTGCGACCAACTCTTAATATGCCCTAAGACGACTGCGGCTGCTCTAGCTTTCAGGAGGCGGTTTATATAGGCTATAAATGCTGACTTCAGCATAATCTATTTACATAGTTCAAAACCATGAAACGCTGTATAAGCACAAATAAATTCTAAATGAGGCCATGAATTTAGTGCTGAGTAAGCTGTAGGCTACGGAATAGTTATTTCGTTGAATCAGCAATATCTCAGCATGCGGCAAGATATGCTGATTTTACATTATAAGGATGTAGGCATTATATGAATCAGCAAGAATTATAATTAGCCATAAATAAAGCTTATTATGACATTTTAGTTTTGCCAAAGACATCGTTTAAAGAGTGGACTGGGTTTTCTTTACAAAATCGACGATATCTCAGAAACTAGACCTGATGCACTCAATCCAATGACATTTTCTGAATCAGCGCCCAAAATTACCCCAAGAACAGGTCTAAAACCGAAGGCAACAAGAAAAAAAATTTTTCTGTTGGCCAGTGTAATTTTAGGCAGCTTAATGTTTTAGCTTCATTATGACAATGACAAACTTGTGGGAAAAACTGAAAAGAAATAAAATTCAGAAATCAAAATCTATCAAAGTCAAGGGGCTGAATATTCTATACTTCAAGAGCACTGTTATTGTAATTCACAAGATATCAATTGATAGTTGCTTCTAAGCAAAACCACATTCCAACTGTAACACAACAATGGCTTCTGAAGAAGAGGAAAGACTAAAGCAGGCTTGTCCAAGGTACAGCCCGCAGACCACAATCTGGCCTGCTGAGTCTTTCTAAACTGATGTTTTAAAATCAGTTTACTAACAGTCCTATTGATTAAATGACTTGGCAGTTTTTGTTTTTGTGACTAATTTGCCTAGACTTGAAACAAACTTAAGGGAAAAGATGTTAGCAACATTTAGGGGAAATGAGTAAAATATAATAGTTGCATTTGCACAGAAGTTGCAAATTACAAAAAAAAACATATTAGCCTAAACAAAGTCGTGCATTTCCCAACACTTTTTACCAGGTCTGCTAAAATGGTGAACAATGGCAAATACTCTCAATTACTTGCTGATCTTTAGGCTGAATTTACACAGAAAATTTACACACTCCAGAGAACACAACAATGGTATCAGGAAGCCACTAGTACCGGTACCATTAAATGCAAAACATTATTACCGATCAAGAGTAATTCAGAAGCCATTGCTATCTGGCCTCGTGTTGACATAGTTATTATGGCCATACCGCCATTACTATAGATTTCTTTCCATCATAAGCTGCCAGTTACTCTTATATCAGATACCATCCTTGGAAATGCTCATTGTTTCAACCTTCAAAGCTAACATTCTTGCCTTCCTCTGTGGTCATGCCCAGCGCAGACGTTTACCAAACTTCCTGCCTAACTAAATTCGATTTCATCTGATGTCTTGGATAAGCTCATTGCTGCTAAGCCTAAGAGGGTCGCAAGCATGCCCTTCCTAGCCTTGGTACAGCACAGACATTGCTGCTGCTAGGAGGCTGTGCAGCCGACTTGAAAGGTGTTGGCAACGCTCCCATTTACCTTCTCATTTCTTGAGATTCAGGTGTCAGTGTCAAAATGTCCATAAATTTGTCTCAGCTACTTGTCTCATTTAGTCTCTGAATGCTCCTCTTCTCCCATTTGTTATTGCAGGCAATGAACAGAATCCTACATCATGTCAAATGCAGTACTTTACCTAGCTCTTCATAGCACTCTTCCCTTGCCGACAATTCCTTACATTTCTTTTCTGAAAAGATCTTGTTCCTATGACTGAACTTTTTCAACATTTCCTCTTCCTTAAATCTTTTTTGCTAGGTGGTGCCGAGATGGCTATTCAGATTTGGTTCTGGCTTGTTATTTTATTGAAAGGTCAAATTTACAAGTTTAACACTGTTCTATGTAGTGGATTTAACGATTATAATCTTGGACTATGTGCTGAGGCAGAAGCATTTTGGAATATTTGTATGATCTGTTGAGTTTAATCGTCAAATGCCCTGCGTATGTTTACACCTGTTTATCTGTACGTTTAACGGTCGAGAAAGTAAATGCTATCGTTCACCAAGCCCCTCTCTTTACAGTTTCCCGATCGATCTGACATGGGTTCGAACTGGATGTGTTTCGTCCTTGATAGAGACAGCCTGTAAGTGCTTTTCTTGTGGCACTACTGCTGGTCATGTCTGGAAACATTGAACTCAACCCTAGACCACTGCATGGATACGTAAACAAGGTGATGCTTCAATCTTCGTCACTGACGAAGTTTGGAGCCCTGAATATCCGTTCTGCTGTGCATTGTGCTGCGAATATCCATGACATCATGCTGATGAACATCTGGACATTTTTGCTCTAACGGAGATGTGAATTGCATCAGATGCACCGACTTGTATCAGGCTAGGAGTGGCACCTGAAGGTTTCTTCGTACTACATGTTCACCGGGAGCCAGTTGACGGCGGCCCTGGTCAAGACGGTGGTCATCACTAAAGTCACCATTCATCCTTTGTCCAACTCCTTTCATCTGTTGTCGTTTGAGCTTTTGTTGTTCCAAGTAGGTAAAGCTGCTTCCTCTTTGATCATTGCCAACATGTATCGTCCACCATTAAGCTCCATTCATATCATCTATGACGAATTTTCAGACCTGATATCCACAATTACTGCCAGTACAAATGATTGTCTGCTCATCTGTAGCAACTAACTGTCCAGGCAGTGATGGAAATCGTGTTGACCGTGGGTGAGACAATTAATATCATTCGATCTCAACCAGCATGTTCCAATTCCAACTCGCTGTGAAAATCTGCTGGATTTACGAATCACTGATAATCCTGTGGAAATGTTTGGGTCATTGATGCTGGCTGTATCTCTGACCACAGTCTTGTCACTGCTACAGTAGCAGTGGGTACATCTAGCCGTCCAGCTGCTTTTTCCTTTGGCCTGATCAAGCAAATCAGCACAGTCAAGTTTGAGCAGGCAATGTTCAACACTGAACTGTTTTCAGATCCAGCCCAGACAACAGATGCTTTTGTAAAGCAACTCTACTGTTGTTTTGAGGGATCTGGTTATAGTTGTGCCTGTTTGCACCTGCTTTAGAAGACCTGCCAAGCCAATCACAAAATGCCTTTCTACTGAAGCAAAGCATGATCGTTGTCTGGAATGTCGGTGGAAGAAAACTCTGCAGGAAAGCGATCCAGTTGCCTACCGAAGAGCATTCAGGATGTCTAACAAACTAATTGTAACATCTCGACAGCAGTTCTACCGTATCCAGTTGGACATTTCCGAAACTTCTAAAGACTGATGAAGCATCATAAAGAAGATGCTTCACTCCTTGAACAGTTCTTGCAATAAATCTAGTGACCTTGAGGACAAAAACAATGTCTAGGTTTTTCAAAATTTTTTGCTGCTAAAAGGACAAAGAAGTCAAGAAAAGATGCAGGGCAGACAAAAAGGCATGGATAGAAACAAGGCTGGGGGAGGCGGAGGAGGCAGCGGAGAAAGGTGATTCCAAAACAGTATACAAGATAGTAAAGGAATTATCCGGCAAGGTCACGCAACGGGCGCCTATCCGAGATGACAACGGAAATTCACTCAGAACGTACGAGGAGCAGGCAAGGAGATGGAAGGAACACTTCAGCGCTGTGCTCAACTGCCAAGAACCAGAAACAGTACACGACTTCAGCCTGGACACGCCCCTACAAACAATAGATGCCGATTTAGGAGAGATCCCGGAAGGTGAAGTTGGAGTAATAAACAGGCTAAGAAATGGAAAATCTGCAGGCATAGACGGCATACAGGCGGAGTTACTGAAGAATGGAGGAAGGGAGATGGTCACCAGGATCACAAGGCTGTGCAACATGGTATGGAATACAGAAGAGGTACCACGAGACTGGCGAGATGGAATAATTATACCTATTCCCAAAAAGGGTGATGCCAGAGATTGTAATAACTGGAGGAGGATAACATGACTCTCGGTACCTGGAAAGGTGATGGCAACAATAATACTAAACAGGGTTCAGGAAGCAGTTGACAACATGCTGAGACAACAGCAGGGAGGATTTAGAAAGAATAGATCATGCTGTGACCAAATTTTTGCGCTACGACAAATCATCGAAAGGTGTGTGGCGGGAAATACCAGGATGCTTGTCAACTTCATAGACTTCAGGAAGGCCTTCGACAGTGTGCACAGGCTGACAGTATGGAGCATACTCAGACACTATGGCATACCAGAAAAAATCATCGACATAATAAAAAACATGTACCAAGAAAGCAGATGCACAGTAAGGTCAGATGGGAAACTAGGGGACTGGTTCCATATTGTCACCGGGGTGCGCCAGGGGTGTGTACTGTCACCGCTGCTATTCCTGCTGGTTATAGACTGGGTAATGAGAAGAAGCACGAGGGAAGAGATCTATGGACTGGAGTGGGGAGATGACAAGAGGCTGGCCGACCTAGACTTTGCAGACGACATCGCGCTCCTTGACAATACATGGAATGGGATGATCGAACTCACCAAGAGAGTGGAAGCAGAGGCCGGAAATGCTGGACTAAGGATAAATGCCGCTAAATCAAAATTCATGAGAGTCGGGCACTGGGAGACGACACAGGAGGTAAGGGCTGGAGGAGAGCCGATTGACGAGGTCGAAGACTTCGGTTACCTGGGAAGCGTCATCACAAGGGATGGTAGCTGCGACAAGGAGGTCAGATGCAGGCTAGGAAAGGCCAGCGCGGTATTTGGAAAACTAAGTAACATATGGAGAAACAAGGGACTAAGCCTACACATCAAAATAAGACTATACAAGGCCATAGTCCTATCTACCCTGCTATACAGCTCCGAGACTTGGCCGATGACAGTTGCAAACCTGAAGAGAATGGAGGCAGCATATCACCGCTGGCAGTGAAAGATCTTGGGAGTCACGTGGAGAGACATGGTGAGGAATGAGGAGATCAGGAGAAGAACGGGAATGGAGAGAATTGAAGAGATGATGAAGAGAGCAAGACTGCGATGGTTGGGACACCTGCACCGCATGGATGAGGACAGAATCCCGAAGCAGGCAATGGACTGGGCCCCAGGCGGGTGGAGAAGGAAGAGAGGAAGACCAAAAAAGAGCTGGAAGAACACGATCACAAAAGACCTCACAGATGGAAGACTGACGTGGGAGGAGGCTGCCAGAGCTGCTCAGGACAGAGAAGGATGGAGAACCTGTATCGCCCAATGTGTGCCAGCACGTGGAGGGACTAAGGTCTAAGGTAAGGATTGCTGCTAAAATATTCTAACTTCAGATCTGCATTTATTGAAGCATAGGTCTGGGTTAGACAGGCCAAAACTGTTTCCTGATATTGGACATGCTAGTAATGAGTTTTGTACCTTGCCTGCGTTACAGTTCAGGTAGTTGCTAGACTCATCGGAAATTTTCCATCTAAATCATCTCAGCTGGACTTCATTCCAACTTCCCATATTAAATCCTGTTCAAATGTGTTTTCTATCATCATTGCTCACCTGGCTAATCTCTCCTTTTTGCAAAGACCGTTTTCCTTCAGCTTTTAAAACTGCTCTTGTGACACCTCTACTAAAAACCTGATCTTGATAAGGACTGTGGCTAATTATCGACATATTTTCAATCTGAATAATATCTCCAAACTCCATGACTTGATGTTATCGATGCCAGTCATCTTGGGTCTTCTCTGAACTTGGAATCCAGTTATTGTTCCTTGGATAATCCCATTCTCTAAGCAGTCTCCATTCTTTTGTAGCATGTGCCCGATGTATGAAAGCTTCTTCTTTCTGTTTAATCAAAGCAGACTCCTCTCTGCTCTTGCCATCTCTAGGACCCACTCATTTGTCTTATTAGCAGTCTGTGGTACTCTAATAATCTGCCACAGACACTTGATTTCGTATGCATTAATTCTTGCCTCTTCATCTTTCTTTATGGTCCAGGTCTCACAGCCATACTGTGCCACTGGCCATACAAGAGCTTTCAGAAGTCATATCTTTGTTGCAAGCAATATGCCGTGACTTTTCCATACATTTTTTTAATGCTGCCCCAACAGTTTGTCCTTTTGCCAGTCTTGATCGAATCTCTTGACTGCAGTCAGAGTCTTTGGTTATAAGTGAGCCAAGATATGGAAATGTGTCCACCTGCTTCAGTTGATTACCTTGTACATAGTGCAGGTTGTACCATTTCTTACTATGATCTTGGTTTTGTCCACATCAATCAACAGACCCTGGTTGCTGCTTGCCTGGTGAAGAAGATCCATTGATCCTACATATATATATATATATATATATATATATATATATATTATATATATATATATAGGCTGATGGAAAGAATAATGTGCAAGAACTGTACGAGCGGAAACAGGAGGTGCTGAAAGACAAGGTGCTGGTGTTAGTAACTTCTATTGTGCCAGTGTCTAATACACAAGCATTAACCAATGGCGCATCAGTGGAGAAAGGCTGGCTGAAGTTGCTTGAACTTCCGCGGTTCAGACTAACTCTTGATCACTGTCCACTCATCCTGATATTAACTCAAAGGGATGGGATGAAATTGATAATCCTCGCATTCTCCACCCAAGAAACTTCTGCATTATTGAATTGAAAAACAACAAATCTGAAGGATTAGATAGCATATCAGCAGAAATGCTAAAAAATCTGGGTGACAAAGCAAGGCTAGTAAGGCTTTGACAAGATATGTACAAAACTGGAGTTTGGCCGGAAGACATTTTGCAGACCATCATGATTCCATTCAAAAAGAAGCCAAACGAGGTTTGCGAGGATCACCATACTATTAGTCTTCTGACTCATGTTTCAAAGGTTGTGTTACAAATTCTAACAAAAAGAGTGCAGGCAAAGTCAGAAGCAATTGATTGCTTAGGATTCTAGTGCTTTGTTGATATGTGGTGTTCTACAAGGTTCTGTGCGTGGTCCACTTTTGTTTACTTTATACACCACACCACGGTTTGCACTGCTTGACAATCATTCTTTGGGATATCATTTCTATGCTGAAAATACACAAATCTACATTTCATTTGAGAGTTTGTTTTGTCACTTGTCTGTTCAGCTGTAGTCTGATACCTTTGAGGAGGTGCAGTCTTAGATAGCAGCTAATAAACTCCTTCTTAACCCAGTGAAGCCTGAATATTTACTACTGGGACTCCAAAGCAACTTAAGAAGTTTGAATAGCTTAAGTGCTTGGAACTGGGTGACTCACTTGTTGAGTTGGCTGATGTTGCTCATAAGTTGGGCATTGTTTTTGATTCTGTTATGTCTCTCACAGGCTATGTAAATGGTAGCTGTAAGTCATCATGTATATTCATGACATAAGCAGAATTATGCGTTATGTCCCCATGTCTTCAAGGATATCTTGTCAAGGATATCAAATGTGTTGGTGTCCAGTCGTCTTGACTACTGTAACTCAATTCTTGTTGGTATCACAAAGTCAAACTTGCAGAAACTCCAGAGAGTTCAGAACTCCTTAGCTAGACCCATAACTAAAACATCAAGATGTTAGCATATAGCCCCTGTGCTCAAAATCTTTGCACTGGCTTCCTGTTCAGCAAAGTATTTGTTTTAAATTGGGGCTTATAGTTTATAAAACATTAAACTTTGGCCAACCAAAATACTTAAAATCAGTCCTCATTCCCCAGACTTATCATTATTCAACCAAGTCATCTGATTGCCTTTCTCTGGTCATACCTTGGACCACAAATGTCCCTGGTAAACTTGCTTTTTCAGTTTCTGGACCTAGAATTTGGAACTCTCTCCCTGTTTCTGTGCATTCTGCTCAGTCACTTGTGTCATTTTGTTCTCAACTTAAAACCGTTTTCAAATTGCTTATTCGCCATAGGCTGCCTCTCTGTCTCACTGGACTGACCTTCTGGATATTTGACCTGATTGCAGGCTGTTTGAATACTGAACAGCAGAAGTTTCTTGGGTGGAGAATGCAAGGTTTATCAATTTCATCCCATCCCTCTGAGTTAATATCAGAATGAGTGGACAGTGATCAAGAGTTAGTCTGAACTGCGAAAGTTCAAGCAACTTCAGCCGGCCTTTCTTCACTGATGCGCCATTGGTTAATGCTTGTGTATTAGACACTGGCACAATAGAAGTTACTAATTACAGTTACAATGTGACATTGACTGACCTGTGCTTTCTTCATTTTGGCCTTTCTCCACTGCCCATACAATAGCCAGCAGTTCCAGCTTCACCACAGATCACTTCAATTTCTGCATCAGACAGAAATTGACTCCCATACTAAATTAGGACAATGTTATCAGACAACTAAGACCACTCACTACTGGAGCAATGTGTTACCAATGCATCAGTGTTAGAGGAAGCTTTAGAATTGTAATTGTATTTGTAATCACAAATTTATTTAGCACCACTTCAAGAGAAATTCATCAGATGTGCTTGTAACTTTTCAAAATCTAGATCAAATAGTTTTCAAGCACTTGCCAAAGAGATGCAGAGAGGCCAAAGAGCTCTTGTTGGAGGTTGCTATAGGGTCATTCCAGCTGAACTCAACCAATGCCTCCCACCCGACCATCTCAGAATTAGCTGAAATTTTTACCACATGTTGCAAGATGTATTGGATGGAAAAGCCCAAAATATTTCTGCAATGTTTCAAATACTTTCCAAGATATCGTTGATTCCGTGACCTCACCCACGAAACTTCACGATGTCCACTTTTTGAGAACTAGTATCCCTAGAATTGTTAGACTAAATCAGATGTTTTTTTTTCTATTTGTACAGTTTCTTGCATAGATTACAAAAATATAATAATTATTATAATGTGTCCCATAACCCTCAGTTATCCCCTACGGCCCCACACCCATGATCTTATTATTACTCCTGCTGACAATTTAACAGGTAAATGTTTTATTGTTAGAATGTTGTATAAATATTAAGTTTTCTTGTGTTCTTAAATACTTGTAAACCGATGTGCGATTAGCTATTGGTTAATAAAGAATATACTTACTTAATTTCAGCTGTATTAAATGTCAAAAGTGCCTTCATATTCATTTTATTTCTAAATTTTGCAATATTCAGTGATCAATATCTCCACAATTACCAGGCACAATGCAATCAGTTTTTATAGGTATACTGTCTATGTTGCTGGCAATTAGTTGACAGAGTTTGATTTGATTAATTACCTGTTCACATCTGCTGGATATCACCTTGTCACCTTGTGCTGTCAGCTCTTTGAGCTCTAGCGACCGTCATGATCAATCTTCTCCATTCCTTTCTTTCCAGTGTCGCGTCCCTTAGTTGTGCCAAGTTCATTCCAGTTGCTTCGTGTATCTTGTCCATCCATTTTTTCCTTGGTCTCCCTTGTTTCCTCTTTCCCTCTCCACAAGCCAGCATCATTTCTTTTTCTAATCCGTCTGATCTCATAACATGTCCAAAGAACCTCAGCTTTGATTTTAGCACTGTTTGTTGTAACGTCTCATCTTGCTCAATTCCAATTGCCATGCGTACCCATTCATTAGTCCTTTTCTCCGTCCATGATGTTCTCAGCATCTTCTTCCATATCCACATTTCACAAGCATTGATTTTTTCCTCCATTTTCTTGGTCATTGTCCACATCTCACTGCCGTATGTTACTGTTGGTATAATCAAGGCCCTCACCAATCTTTTTTTCGTGTCTGTGCTCACATGTTTGTCTTTCCATAATCTTTCTAATCCATTCATTGCGGCTTTTCCAATCGCCACCCCTCGATTTATTTCCATATCGCACTTTCCTTCTCTTTCTACTACTGATCCCAAGAATGTAAAGCTGGTTACCGTCTCTAATTCCTCACCATCCACCATAAAACTGCCCTCCTCAGCTGTTGTCATGATCTTCGTTTTCTTTATATTGAAGTATAGTCCTGCTTTCTCGCTCTCTTTCTTCAGCCTACTTATCAGTTCTACCAGATCTGTTTTTTTACCTGCTAATAGTGTTGTGTCATCTGCATATCTCAGATTATTCAGTGTTCTTCCCGCTATCTTTACTCCCTCATTTGCCCCATCCATTTCCGCCATCCTCATTATCCTTTCTGCATATAGGTTAAATAGGAATGGGAACAGAATGCATCCCTGCCTCACTCCTTTCTTTATTTTGATTCTTTCAGTATCTCCAAGTTCAGTTCTTATTACCGCAATCTGGTCCTCGTACAATCGAGGCAAAGAGACAAAGCAGTTGTATCAAGTGCTTTGGTATTCCCATTTCTATTAAGGTTTTCCACATCAACTCGTGATCAATGCAATCAAATGCCTTGCTATAGTCAATGAAGCATATGTATACTTTTGTCCATACTCCTTTTGTCTCTCCATTATCCACCGCATGTTGGCGATATGATCACGAGTTCCGCGGGATTTCCTAAATCCTGCTTGGTTATCTGGAAGCTCTCTCTCTATTATGTTCTCCATTCTTTTATGTATTATTTTAAGTAGTATTTTACTTATGTGCGATATCATTGCTATGGTCCTGTAGTTTTCACACTCTCTCGCATCTCCTTTTTTGAATATAGGGATAAAGATTGAGCTCTTCCAATCCTCTGGCCATTTTCCGGTTGTCCATATGATATTGCACATTTTTGTTATTGTCTTTGTCATTGCGCCATCTCCTGCTTTTACCATTTCTATGGGTATCCAATCCGGACCCGGTGCTTTATTGTCCTTCAGTTGTCTAATTGCCCATTCCACCTCTGCTTCCAAAACGTCCGGTTCCTTTTCATGTTCTGATACATCGATTCGTTCTTTCATTACTCTCCTATCTTCACTGTACAGCTCCTCTGTGTATTCTTTCCATCTGTTCTTCATTCCCTCTTCGTCTGCGATTATGTGTCCATCCCTTGACCTCAGTGATCCCATTCTTGGTGTGAATTTTCTCGTTATTTCCCTCACTTTTGAAAACATTTCTTTAGTTCTTCCTTTCTTTCCCTCTTCCTCCATTTCCTTGCACATTGCATTTAGATGTTTTTCTTTGTCTATACGTACTTGCTTTTGGAATGCTCTATTCATTTCTCGTACCTTGTTTTTGTCTCCTTTTTTTGCCTCCTTTCTTTCCACAGCTATGTTGATAGCATCCTTCGAGAGCCACGGAGTTGTTGTGGCTTTCTTTTTCTTCGGAATATGTTTCTCAGCAGTTTCTAGTATTATTCCCTTCACCTTCTCCCACAGGTTGTTCATATCCTCATCTATCACCGTCTCGTCCCTCTCTAATATTTCAAACCTATTCCTTATTTCCGTTCTGTATTCCGGTGTAATTCCTTTGCAGTCATACATGTTCAGTCTTTCTCCTTTTTTCAATTTCTTCAATTTCGTTTTGCACTGTTGCCACTAATAATTCATGATCAGTTCCACAATCCGCGCCTGGTCTCGTTCTTACATCCCTTATCGTGCTTTTCCATCTTTTGTTTATCAGTATGTAATCTATCTGATTCCAGTGTTTCCCATCTGGTGTTGTCCAAGTGTACAGTCTTCTTTTTGGTTGTTCAAACCATGTATTCATTATTCCCAAGCTATTCCCATCGCAAAACTCTACTAAACTTTCTCCTGCCTCATTTTGTTCTCCTAGTCCATGACCTCCAATCGTGTCCCCTGCTCCTCCGATGTACTTTCCCACCTTCGCATTAAAGTCACCAATGACCATAATTACATCTCCCTTAGGGATTCTATCTATTTTACTTTGTAGCTCAGTGTAGAATTTTTCATGCTTCTTCTTTTGCTATCGATGTTGGTGCATACACCTGTACAATTGTTATGTTAACTTTCCTTCCCCGAAATCTTACGCTCAGTATTCTTTCACTCACCGTGTCATATCCCATTATTGCATTTGCGCTTGTCTTATCACACATGATTGCCACCCCATTTCTTCCTTTTTCCTCCTGACCTGACATTATTATCTTATAACCATTCCAATTAAAATGTCCTTGTCCTTTCCACCTTGTCTCGCTTAATCCCATGATTGATATTTCAAGTCGCTTCATCTCTCTCTGTATGACATCCATCTTTCCGCTCTGCATACTATGCACATTCCACGTACCTATCTTCATCTTCTGCTTGCAGCTCAGGTTGAGTCTTTGCTTACTGGTGCGATCCGCCTCTGGACGTCCTTTCGGCTTTAGTCCCATTGCTTCATTAGACCGGATTGCTCTTGACTCTCCATCTCGCTCTTTCCCAGTAGCTGTTAAGTCGCTCTCCGGCCTGGGAGTCTCACCATCTGCGACTATTGTTTTACATGAATTGTCTTGTCTCATGACGGTTTTCTTGGCACTTTCATAGGGGTGGTTTGCCATTGCCTTCCCCTGGTTTTGCCTGCCGTGCCCGTTCGTTCCCCTTCCCATAATGGAAAGGGTACTAACAGTCTGCACCACGTGAAGGTGGGCACGGAGGACTTTGATTCATCAGCCCAGGTCGGTTCCAAGTCTACTATCAAAGGATACGTCGGTCGGGTCTCCTCCCTGTTTTACTATAGGCAAGCTATAGTGACTGATGAACCTTAGCAGACTAGTATGCTTAAATTCAGATAAATTGTTGATTTTGTTTTCATTTGGTAGATTTGTTTAATAATTTTAGCACAGACAGCAATTTCAGGAAAATGGAAATTCTATACATAATCTGCATATTATTATTTAATCAGGTTTCACATGGAAAATGCCAACAGAATGAAGCCACTTGAGGAAACCAAGAAACTGAATAAAGATGATTATGGGCTGCAGAAGAGAAATGTTGAATCAGATATGAATACATCCATAAAGGCACCATATCAGTGGGAAATAGAAATTTTTGGCAACTGGGTGGCACTAGATCAAACAAGAAACATGAAACTGGAGGAAACTTACTGTGATCCAACAAAAGAGACAATCACAATTACGGCAAGAATATTTTGATTCTGCTCACTTTATTTATATACTGTCTGTACTTTCTTTTTTCCCTAAGTATTTGAAAAATTGATGTACAAACACCTATATCATTACATTGATAAACGAGTATCTTACATCCAAATCAACTTGGCTTCTGACCCAGTCAATCTACCTCAACTGCTCTGCAAGATCAAATCTCTCAATCCATCGATGATCATCAGTATTCGATTGGAATCTTTCTGGACTTGGTAAAGCCTTTGATATGGTGAATCACTCGATCTTATTAAATAAACTTGAATTTTATGGGATATGTGGACTTTAGCTCTGTTGGTTTAGAAGCTATCTTGACAACAACAGGTTGTATAATGGTATACTTTCCAAAATTAATTTGGTTCATTGCAGAGTTCCACAGGGTTCAATTCTTGGCCCATTACTATTCTTTTTATATATAAACAACCTTCCTAATTCATCCAAATTGCTTCATTTTATACTATTCGCGGATTACACAAATGTTTTTTCATCACTTAATGTTTTGTTTGAGTATGTTAATAATGAACTTATATTGGTTGCCAACTGGTTTCGGTCAAACAGATTATCCTTGAATTTAAGCAAAACCAACTTCATCCTGTTTTGTTCACATAGTAAACCACTGCCTAATATTAATATAAATATCTGTATCCATAAGCAACAGATTTTACAAGTGAACTCATGCAAATTTCTTGGTGTCTATATTCACAGTCACCTAACGTGGAAGGACCATATATTTCATATATCACGTAAAATTGCCAAAAGCATTGGAATAATGTTTTGTGTTCGTTATACTCTGCCCCAACATGTTTTGTTGAACTTATACTACTCTTTGATTTACCCCTACTTATCATATTGTAATCTTGTTTAGGCCTCTAACACCCATTCTTGACTAAATGGTTTATCTGTTTTGCAGCAATATTCAATTAGAATTGTTGCTAAGAATTTGCCTGGTATGAACACTGAACACTGCTTTTTAAACTTTCTTCTTCTTCGGTGTTCTGCCATTAGGCAGGTCCAAGAGTCCAACGACGCCACTCTTCTCTGTTCTGTGCCCTTTCTTTAACTTCTTTGTATCCCAGTCTTCTTTCTTTATCCAGCATCCATTCCAACAGCGTATTTCTTGGTCTTCCTGGAACCTTCTTTCCTTTAATTCTTCCTTCAATCACTGTCCTCAGGAGAGAATTTCCATGCAGTATGTGACCAATCCAGTTCATTTCCTTATTGTATTGACCAGTGTCCTTTCTTCTTGTACCAAGTGCAACACCTCCTCGTTGGTTTTATAATCCTTCCAACTGATTTTGGCCAGTCTTCTCCATATCTACATTTCAAATGCCTCTAATTTCTCAGTGCAACACCTCCTCGTTGGTTTTATAATCCTTCCAACTGATTTTGGCCAGTCTTCTCCATATCTACATTTCAAATGCCTCTAATTTCTCAGTTTCTGCCTTTCCAATACTCCATGTCTCAGAACCACCAGTTCACTCTGTCAAAGGCCTTTTCATAATCCACATAGCAGATATACAGATCTTTCCCATGTTGTAAATGTCTCTCCCCCAGTGTTCTTAGGACTGCAATTGCGTCTCTTGTTCCCTTTCCTCTTCTGAATCCAAACTGATCTTCTCCTATAATTTGTAAAGCTTCTGCTTTACTTTCCACCCTTCCAGTTAATATTTTCAACATGATCTTCGATGCATGCGGTATGAGGCTTATTGTCCTGTGAACACTTGCATTTGCCTTTTTTTGTAAAGGTACCATCACTGTCTGTGTGAAATCCTTTGAAATCCTCTCCAGTCGTATATATCTGTAGGCACATCATTACCAATTCTGCTGTTGCCTTTTCTCCTAGGTTTTCAACATCTCAGCTAGTATTTTATCTATACCTTCAGATTTTCCATACCTCAGTTCTTCTATAGCCTTTTCAGCTTCCTGCATTAGCAATCCAGGTCCCATCTCTTCACCATCTTCAGGTTCCTTGGTGATTTCATACATTTCTTTTTCTATCGGTCTGTTGTCTTTGTCATATAGTTCCTCAATGTATTCTTTCCATCTGTCTCATCTCTTGTTCATCTGTTAGTATCTTCCCCTTTGCATCTTTTATCATTGCACTTTTCCGGCTTTCCTTCTTCGTCAGCTCCTGTATCTTGTTGTAAACCTTATCATATCTCCCCTGTTTCTGAAGATCCTCCAGTGCTGTATAATGTTCTTCCCACCAACGTTCTGTAGCTTTCTCAGTGGTTCTCCTCAGTTCGTTGTTCAGTCATCTCTATTCCATCTTTGCCAGTTCTGTGCTTTGATGCTTTACTTTCCTTCTCTCTTCAATTTTCTCTATCATTTCATCTGTAACCCATGGTTTCTTTGGTTGTGGCCTACTCTTATATCCTACTATCTGCTTTGCCTCAGTTGTAATAACATTCCTCATTTGTTCCCATTTTTGTTCACTGTTCCTGTCTCTTGGTCCACTGCATAAGCAAATTCTTGTCCAAACTTTTTGAGTTTTTCTATATCCCATCGTCTCTGATCTTATGTTTCACATTCTTCAGGGTGAGTGATACCGACATCATGACCATATTGTGGTCTGTATCAGCATCAGCACCTGGGTATGTTGTGAGCTCATAACACTGTTTCTGTATCTATGTCTTACCAAGATGTAGTCTATCTGATATCTCCCTGTATCTCCTGGTGCCATCCATGTGTATAAACGTCTGTTTTCGTGCTTACACCAAGTATTTGTGACTGTGAACTTGTGTTGTTTGCAAAATTCTATCAGTCTTTCACCTCTGCTGTTGCGTTCGCCAAGTCCATAGCTTCCAATACAGTTCTGTTCTCTTCCCTCGCCTACTACGGCATTCCAGTCTCCCATCAACACCAAATATGTCACCTTCTTGACAATCTCTCCCAACTTTAACGTTTTGAAATTTGACTCTATAAATAAATTCAAATATCCATCTTTACGCACAGTTATGAGCATAAATTACTGCCTCCAGCTTGTAGTACCTATTTTAAGAATTGCATTGACTGCCATTCCTATTTAAAAGGTAATTACTGTAGCACCTTTGCCCATACAAACACAAGGCTATTTGCAATTAAGTGTATGGGTCCATCATTGTGGAACTCACTCCCTGTGAGTATACAGTCAATGCCTAATTTTCCACTATTTAAGAAGCAGATGCGATAGTTCTTAAAAGTCTCTTGCGATTGTGCATTTAATAGTTAGTTAGATTTTTTTGTGTTTTATATTACCTTAGTTACTAAGGCAATTCAGCTTACCAGGTAGCTGAAGTTGAATATAAATTTTTTATTTTATTTTCTGACAGTTACTGATTTTGTGTTAATATAAGGGATATGTTGTCTTATAGCTATGTTAATAGCCATCTCGCTGCTACTAAGTAACAGGTGACCCTAAGTGAGTGGAACTTCTGTTCCTTCTGGGTGTGCCTTTTGCATCCCTGTCAATTGTATATGCTTGTAACATGTATCATTCTTGAATTGGGATCAGTAAACGAGATGAACGAATGAATGAAAAAATACATTTACTGTATATCCTTGAAATGTAGTACTGATTTATCTGAAAAAATACATTTACTGTATATCCTTGAAATGTGGTACTGATTTATCAGTTAGAGACAGATTTTGTACACATCTGTGGAAGCCAAGTAGCAAAGAAGCTATTGTAATTGTAATTAGTAACTTCTATCATGCAGGTGTCTAATGCATAAGGCATCAGTCAATGGCACACCAAAGCCAAAACTGCAATCAGATTATATATCCAGGTCAGTCTACTATGACAGAGAGGCAGCCTATGGTGGATTAGCAATGCTAATCTAATTAATTCTGTTCAGTCCATATTATTGAGGCACTGTGCCATGCTAAATTTTCAATGCTATCCAAGAGCTTTACTAGTTCATCATTTGGCCAAAGTGGCACTTTTATCGTTAAGTTTTGACACTTTTCTGTTCTATCACAAATCAGTTCTTCCTCTGCACAGCCCAATTCCATTCTGTCTGCATTTATGTTCAGTCCTTTGCTCTGCACAGTTTACATTTCATTTATTCATTTTTTCAGTAAGTTTATTTAGTGCCTCTTCACAAGGATGCCTGCAATACCCTTAAGGCCATTACCAAGACAAGACCCAAGATGGCAAGCCTTGAGACTGAGACGCGACCAAGAAGTTCACATAGCAATCTGATATCAAGAGCAAGATCTTGGATATTTGAGACAAGGACTCCAAGACAAGACTGAGAAATTTGGCCTCTGATAACACCAAGTCTGAGATATCCCTGAAGATGTATTTTATTACCTGCACTCAACGGTTTTGTTACTGTTTTAACATGGGCTTACGTTGACTTCCATTTTAAGAGGTTTCACAACGAGTTTTAATAATTTTATAATTTGCTGTTTATTGATGTTGTACTTACTGTTGCAGTTGTGTTTTAGTAGGTTTGTTTTTTGGTTACTTCCAGTCTTGCAAAGTAGTTGGCAACTTGGCTGATACTATTAATACATGCTAGAGACCAACAGCAGACAGGCAAAGAAACTACTGCTTTTGCCTACTATGAGCTTATGGCACACTGTTATCCAGCAATTAAATCAGATTTCTTAATTAAAAAGAAAGTGAATAGGACAGATGGATATCGATGTCGCCGATTTCTACTGGTGTCCTAGGTTGAAATTTAGTAGCATAGCCTCCTATTACCAACTTAATGGCATCAGTCTTCTACTCTGTCATAGTCACTCAGTCAATACAGTTGAATGTTTTGCAAAGCTATAAGCCACAATTTGAGACATATTCTTTGTTGAACATGAAGCCAATACAAAAGTTTAAGCACATGGGTCATATGCTCATATTTTGACGTATTTGTTATGGCTCTTTCCAAGGAGTTTTGAAGTCTTTGCTAATCCTGCACGTTTGACTTTGTGATATTAATGGTAAGTAAGCAATCTGGACACCTTGTAGCAACTGTTTAGGCAAGAAAAATTACAGCAGGATCCTGAGGCAGTCATATCTCTCACAGATCTGGTTGGATGACTTGTCGGAGATGGGCCACAGGGCCTGAGGCACCCATGCAAAACATGAACGTATGTCGTATTGGGAGTGGTTACTTAAGTAAAAATAGTTAGCAGAAGAAGGAAGGAGAGAAGTATAGTTAGCAGAGGAAGAAGAGAAGTTCCCAGACAAGTTATCCCACAGTCAGGATGAATGACAGTATTCTATATTCTGCATTTTGTTGGGCTGAGGATGAACTTAGATTAATCTCTACAGTAGTTGTTTGGGTAGATTAGCTTTTGTAGTCTCCAGGATCTTTAGAAGTCGTGACATTCTTTTTCACTCTATTGCAGTGCAGTCAAAATATAGAATATAATCCAAAAGACATTCACAGGCGAATGATAATAAAAATGATTAACAACCTACAATCCATCATATGTACGCAATCATATACATTAACATTTATACAGCATCTGCTAGGAACTTAATTACTTAATAACTTCTATCACACTGGTGTCTAATGCAAAAGGCATCAAATGATGACACGCCAACACCATGCCGCAAATCTGGTCAATAATCTAGAAGATCAGTCCACTAAGACAGAGAGGCAGCCTATGGTGGATAAGCAATTTGAAGAAGGTAAGTATAACTTGGAAAAGGTCCGATCTAGGAGCCTCTAAAAGTCACTCCTTACATGTCTAAATGACGCTATAGTTTGATAAGAAAAAAAAATTTATCAACAGGCACATGATGCTGGAATAGCAGGAAAATTCTTCACTGGCACAATGATCATGCATGCACAAAGAACTAAATCAATTCTTCCCATCCATGATTGACGCATAGTGAGTTCCGAGTTCCTTATCTGTGTCGCACTGAAGAATAGGAATGACGACACCTGAATGGAGTGTTCATTGCATACAGTTATACTAACTGGCACTCCCAGACTGATGGCAGAACACACCGTATCTGAATATCCTTCATGCCACCAGATCAATACATACTCTGCATTCATCGGTAGCTGGCCGGCTGTTAGCCGAATAAGCAAAGACCTCTCTGTGATATGTAGTTAACACCACTGTAAAAAACCCTGGCTTGCCATTGTGTCATTGAAGTCATGATTTCCGGCAGCAGAGAGCATATATAAGTCTGGGCTTGACAATTGTAATTGTAAACGAACATTTATAAAGCGCCACTTAGGAAACAGTGGCGCTCCCGCCTTGAACAAACAAAAAGGATTTCAGGCATTTGCGAGACTGGGTAGGAGAGAGACTAAGTAACTGAAGCTGCAGGTCAAGAGGAAGGGAGTTCCAGCTGGAAGGGCCAACAAAGGCAAAGCTCCTGGACTGAGCAGTCGTAGTGCGGACGCGAGGGACTACCAAGAAACCATGGGTAGCTGAGCGAAGGGAGGCATGGGCAGGCAACGAGGAAACCGGAATACAAAAAGAAGTTAAGTAGGACGGAGCAGAGCCTAGAAGGCAGTTGCGCATAAGGATAAGAATCTTAAACTGGATGTGTTGACTGACAGGAAGCCAATGAAGTGAATCACGAATAAAAGTAGATATATGGGCAGACTTTGGAAGACCACCGATAAGGCGTGCAGCAGCATTAAGTACAGACTGAAGCTTGGAGGTGTTAATTGCAGAAAGTCCAATATAGGCAGCATGCCAAAGTCAATGTCCTGTGGGAACCAGTCAACCTGTTATAGGTCAACCAATACAAACGGGCAGTCAAGCTCAGGTAATAGGTGTCCAAATACCATCCAAAAATGCATAAAGACCAGTAAGTAAGTAAATAAGACATTTGTTAACACACGATGTGTCCATCGGCTGAGTGAAGAATTGTTGGCAAACTTAAAAAAATAACTCTAAATAAAATAAAAATAACGCAGACAGCGATTGTTTCGGCTGTGACTTGGGAGCACACCATCGTAATCGTAATCTCGAGATTTCTACAGCGCCCAACGAAAGCTAAATCACGGGAACCAGCTTATTCACCGGCGCTCATTCAAAACAAAATCGCTAGGCAAAAGGGTTCGGTTCCAGGTCAAGATCCAGGAGTCAGGCAGGCAGACAGTCGGACGGCTACGGTGGATGGTGTTTGAAACTGAAGCGAGAAGAGGGATAAGAGGAAGAGGAAGAATCAGGATAAGATTTTTGGAAAGAAAGAGATGAATAGTTGGGTGTCATCAGCATAGAGGTGATGGTCAACGGATGATGCTTTAATGAGTGAACTGAGTGGGGTAGCGTAGAGGATAAACAGAAGAGGTCCAAGAACGGAGTCTTGTGGAACTCCACAAGTGAGAGGGCATGACTGAGAAGAGGCTTCCAAAGTTTTAACAGAGAAAGAGCGGGAGGAGAGATAAGCGGTACGTGACGTTTTGACGCAGCCGTTTTGGCACCACCGTTTTGGTGCCAGTCGTTTTGGCGCCACCGTTTTGGCGCCAGCCATTTTGGCTGGCTCGACAAAAGGGCTTACTTACATGCTAACATACGGCAGTTCAAAAAGGGCGTGACCTAGTATACGAGCAGTTCGTTCGTGGAGACCAGCCGCCGGTAAAGCGCAGAAAATACGACGCAGATCTCAGAATCAGGACAATTGTTGAGAGTTACGACGAACGAAACATCATTGAGTACCTTAGAGGACTATCACATAATTTTTTATGGACTCGTGAACTGATAGACTGAACAGCTTACCAAAATGTAACAGCTTACCAAAACATAACGCATTGAACAATATTCTTTGAACAACTTTGATATACTATGTTTATTTCAAAATGTATTAAAACTTTGATATACTGCATTTATTTCTAAATGCATTAAAACAAGGTAACAAAGATAGCGTGTTTACGCCATTGAACAATACAACTTTGCATGAAAAAACAAATAAACATTTATGTACTACGTTTAATGCTGACTGAGAAATGCGTTTATGTTTGTAAGCGCCGAAATGGACGCACCAAAACGGTGGCGCCAAAACGTCCCGCGCCAAAACGGCGGCGCCAAAACGTCCTGCTTTGAGAGATAAGACTGTATCCACAGGAGAGCAGCATCAGCAAAATCAAACCAGGTTGAAAGTTGGTGGAGTAAGATATTGTGATCTATGGTGTCGAAGGCTGCAGAGATATCAAGGAGACAGAGGCAAGAAACCTGTTGATGAGAAATGGCAGAAACAAGCTTGTTGTAGAGAGATGTCAGCAGAGTTTCGGTTGTGTGGCATTTAGTAAAACCAGACTGGTGTGGGTTAAGGAGTTAGTTAGAAGCTGAAGAGTCATTGATTCAAGAGAGGACAATTCATTCAGTTAATTTGGAGATGAAAGTCAGGTTAGAAACAGGTTGGTCGTTAGAAAGGATTTCCTTGTCGAGAGATGATTTCTTGAGAAGAGGGGTAACAAGAAGATTGTTTGAATAGGAGGGGAAATTACCCGTAGATAAGGAGAGATTAACTATTTTGGTAATGATTGGCATAAAGACAGATGCACAGTTTTTCAGTAAGGAGGTGGGTATAGGGTCAAGTTTGCACTGTTTGCTTGGAAGTGATTTTAGCCGGTGTAATATTTCAGACTCTGAAGTGGGTTGAAAGACAGATAATGAGGATCGAGCTGAAGAGGGTGGGTAATCATAAGTGGGAAAGGAAGCATCAGCAGATGGATAATTGGTGGTTTTGGCAAGGAGAGAATGTAGAGAAAGATGGAGGGTACTAATTTTGTCCGAAAAGAAAGAACAGAAGGAGTCAGCTACTGAAGAAGGTGGAAGAGAATTTGGAAGTGGGGTAGATGAGTTCCGATGGAGGAGTTGGTTTATGGTTTTTCAGAGAAGGCGAGGGCTAGAGGATCGGGAACGAACTGATGAGGAGTAAAATCTCTGTTTAGCTGCAGTAAGAAAGTGATGGTATTTATCTGTGGCAGATTTAAGAGCAGAGAGAAGTTGAGGATCCCTGGTGCATTTGTAGGCATGCTCAAGGGATTGCCGGAAAGATTTGAAGGCCTGGAGATAGGAATTGAACCAAGGATTGTTAGAGTGAGAACGGGATTTGGTAATAATAGGAGCATGCTTGTCAAGGATAGTGGAAAGAGTGGTGTTATAAGAAGACAGAAGGTCATCAAGGGAGGAGTGTGGATTTAAAATGAGGTCAGAACAAGAGATATCTTGTATGAAGGCTTCAATATTTATTGAACTGATGCGATGAAAAGAATGAAAGAGGATCAGGACATGGTGTCGGAAAAATGTTAAGATATATAAAGATGGGGTAATGATCAGATGGTGTGTCAAAACAGAAAGATATATCAGGTGATAGAGTGGAGAATGATGATGTGATAATAAGGTCAAGTGTGTGATTGTGAATGTGGGTGGGGAATTTGACATGTTGAACCAGATTAGTTGAATAAGGTGAGGGATTCAGAAGCAAATGTGTCAGAGAGGTTATCGACATGTATATTGAAGTCATCAGTAATCAGAAATTCATGAGGTGTAGTGGCGGCAGTGGAGAGGAGGGTGGTAAATTCTTTCAAGAAGACTGAAGGAGGACATGAATATGAAGAGGAGGATGGAGGGCGATATACATTAAAGATAGTCAGATTTGTTTGAGGAAGTTTAAGCATAACTGATGCACATTCAAAAGAATGGAAACAATAACCAGGTGAGTCTAAAACTGTGGCAGGTTCTCGGGTCAGAAAGGCAATACCACCGCCAATTGGACTTATATGAGAAGGGGTAGATGGTTTGCAAGGGCAAGGTGTACTGTAAAGATGGGAGCCAGGAGGAATACAGTCTTCATATTAGGCAAGACTTGTGTTTAAATTAAACCAGGTTTCAGATAAGGCAAATATGTCAGGCGGGTGAGAGGAGAGGGCTATATCACTGATTTCTTGGGAATGTGCAGGACGTAGTAATGATCGAATAATTAGCGTGCAAAGTAAGAAGCGGCTGTTGTCTGTATTTTGAGTATTGTCGAGGATGCTGGAGGAAGAAATTCTGGAAGGGGGAGGAGGATAAGTAGGAGGTGAGGGAGGAGGACATGAATAAAAATCCAGTGGGACAGGATTTGGGTGGATGTCCTCAGAAAGTAGGATTAGTATGTTGAAGATGGTATGGCGGGTGAGGTACTGCAGTGGTTGCCTGAGAGATGAACCTAGGATGAACGATAAATGAATAAAACACATGTCCATACTGCATGGTCGCTGTGCCAAATTTGGCGCAGTAAGAATGTTTGGCTCTAGGAATAACGTAGGGCAAGCGGGTGTGGAAGGGTTGGCAACTCATATGGAAGGCGATCATGCAACGTAGACAGAAAATAAGAAGAATGATTGAATTATACATTATGTGGTTTAAGATGACGTGGCAGTTACAGGAAGCTAAAATGGCGGAAGGTAAAATGCAAGGCAAACGAGTGCAAAAAGGACAAAAATTAGGCAAATCTTAAGTTGCTTAAAGGTTGAAACAAATAGGAACGAACTCACTTAGCAATGCTCTTCTAAGCTTTATGTTTACGTTGTGCTGCGTCATTCCTACCATCTTGATCACCAGTACATACTCGTTCATTCACTCCAGCTGCTTTGTTGACCATTACGACAGCGAATATCCCACGTGTCTGTTTGCGGTCACTGCTGTTCTTTCTGGTCAATCCGTGCCATGAGCAGGACTCCAGCTGCTCAGTAGCGCCTGTTTGGCTCTACTGGAACCACGCGGCTTCTACCGACAGGCTCGTCATCATTTGCCCACGTGTGTATTTGTAGCGCTACTGCTTCTGCTAGGAGGAGTCGGCCATTACGAACACAGACTGCCTCGGCAATGCTAAATCTGCATGTCTATACAGAATTGAACGGCTGCCATGACCTTTGTGAGTGATATAAAAGGAGAATCAAACGACTTGGGTCAGTTTTATGGTGGTCATGAAAGAGTAAGGGATCATCAATCAACTCCTTCATAAACCAGAAGTCATACATGGAATTTGCATATTTAATAGCTAGCCAAACAGCTATATGTGTGTGACTCATGGAAACCTTATGATTCAGTGAGTTTAAGCTGCGAAAGTGACTTACCAGTTGAGTGTAGGTCGAATTTTAGCATGATGAACGGACATCATCATGGGCCGTTTGGTTGAGTAACTGCAGAGTGAGTTCAAGTTTGTTAGATAGTTGATTACTACGTCAACTAGTCATTCCTACAAACTGTGGGATATCTCTTACGTGTTGAATCGACGAGAAACAAGAAACTTCAGAGAGCCAGCAATAAACCACGTTTGCTCAAGAATGCACCGTCTTCAATGCTGTGTTGGACTGCGAGGCAGATTGTACTGCTAGAACAACAGTGGATCCAGAAACTATGCTAGAAGCATAAAGGCTGAAGCCTAAACTTGAAGCCTTCTACATGGGAGGGTAAAGTACTTTTCTAACTTAATGTAAATAATTGCTGGCTTTGGGTAGGTTAATTAGCATGTAAATTATTGTAAATCTTGATTGCTAACTGATTGTTCAATAACTCTTGATTTTTAATTAAACTCATTTAATTTGACAAAGTGAGCCATAATATCACCAGCTGTACGTTAGGTGATATAAGAGCTTAAGTTTCTGTGAGCCGTAGCAGATGATCACTAGCTGTTTCATGCACCTGGCTTAAACACTCATGCTAATATAGAGCAGATAAATCCTCTAATATAAGTAAATCGAAGTAAAGAGTAAGTAGTCGTAAAAGTGTGCAAACACATTACAGGCAGAGATAGGTGGGCCGATTTAAGTGTAACAAAAATCTCTGAAATGACCTTGTTCTGGCACATGCTGTTCTATTGAATATAGTTGAAACTTTGAAAATTCATAGAAAATTCCCAGGTCAGTGTCGGAAATGAGAATAGATACTTTAGACTTTTTGAGATCCTGTCTATCACTTGGTAAATTGAAATTTTGTAAAATCAAAAATTTGATGGGTTGCCAAGATGTTAGTGTAATGGAATAATGTTAGGCGCTTTGGGTAGTAGTATTGTAGCGGAAATTGTACTGGCGCTATATAAGTGTCGGGCGGCAGTGATTATGATACTAGGAGCTGCCTGAAGCTGCAGCCACAAGGTAGCAGTGATGATGATAGTAGGTGACGCATCGGCCAGGCCGAGCGACCGTGGGAAGAGAGCTTCGCCGAGCGGAAGTCGGCAACTTTCAAAGAGATTCGTCTTGGGTGGTCTTTCGCAGGTGTGAAACTGCGCAGTTGCGGCCGCAGTTGAGTCGAGCCGAGGCAAGGGAGCAGTCGATTTGACCCATGGTGAGAGAGCGGTCACCGTCAAACAGTTGCGGTAGTATTAGCAGTGACCGCGATAGCTGAGCATTAATGGTAGATAGGAAGAACGTATAGCCGTAGTGTCTTCTGTTGAAAACCGGCGATATATATATGTTTACTGCCGCAGTGGTAGGGAGCAAGGCGATAGAATTGAGCGGTCGAGTAGTCGAACCTTGATCGTAATTGCTAAGTGTTGATGCGTTCTACTGCTGTGTTTTCTGCCGTCGTGGGATGTGATGAGTGCTTAGTCAAATCTACTACAGAGGGACCATCGTTGTCTGGTCTTGGGCTGATGACGAGATTCTGCTCAAGTTGTTTTGCACAGGGAGTTGTTTTAATTATCTTCCTTTGAGTTCTTTCTCTTTAGTTGAAGAGAGAATCTTAATTTAAATGCTCTGGGTCTAAGTCTTTTGATAGAGGAGATATTTGATTAATTATAGAGTAGTTAAAGTGAAGTCTGACTTAATATTTGTAAGTAATTGTTGTGGGAAATTATAATCTCAGTTTGCATTTGAGATTATGAGTACGGAACCCGACATGGCTGAAGGTGAGGTAAGGTCTGTTGACTTAGAGGTAGAAAAAAGCTCAGTAGTTAGGCCTGTACCTCAGGAAATCCTTACTTCTCTGGCCTGTCTTGCCGAACAGATACAGGGAAATCATGAGAAACTTATTGAAAGACAGTCAGCCTTGGAAGGTCGTTTCAAGGATGAACTGATAGAATTAAGGACCGAATCTATATTGCGCCAGACTGAATTAGCAGAGAAACTTTTGGAGAGGCAGTCAGCCTTAGAAGGTTATTTCAAGGGTGAACTGGTAGGATTAAGGTTCGAATTTATATTGCGCCACACTGAACAAGGTAGTTGAGAAAGTGTAGTAAGTAAGACTGCTGAGGAGAGCCAAAAGGACCCACATCAGCCCTTAGAAGCTGTAGAACTCTGCCCGAGTACCGTGGACACCACTCTATATTCACATAATGAATGGCCACCTGGCATAAATCTTGATGATGCAGCCTTGCCTGGATTGCCTGCATTGTGCCGCAGCGTTAGGCTGAGTAAAAAGGCTCTGCCTTATTTTGGGGAAGGTTTTCGTGTTAGGAAGACTTTGGTACCAGAACGGGATTTGAACCCTATCCCTTTAGGCAGACAGCTCAGCCACGAACCAACTCACTCTCCTCGGCAGCAGCCTGGTCGCTCGTGCGGCGGAAGCAGGGGGTCAGTCGCTTCAGTATGGGCGAAGGCTGTGCTCTGTTAAGCTTTTTGGACTCTTAAGGGAATAAGTATGTCAGTTCTGTCACATTTAAGTAAAGTGCACTGCACTGAAATTTTAAGTTTGAAGGTTGCTATGGAAGCTGCACTTATTGCTCAACTAGTCAAGAGCTTGCCAGTAAATTCTTAACCTCTTTTTGCAGATAAAATCTCTTGTATAAGGCTGAAATTTGTTGGTTCATCTGCATTAGATAAATTTCTTCATCCTAATTCCTTGCCTCCTGTCTTAGATTACTTTCAACCTACAACTCTTGCAGAGGTTTGCACATTTATCTTTCCTTCTCCGAACGAAAGTTATCTGCTTGATTCCATTCCCACATCTCTGTTGAAGGGAAACTTCGATGTTCTTGGTCCAACAATTACATCAATTATCAATTTCTAATTGCATGATGGTTCCTTCCCATCTGTTTTTGCTCATTCCATGGTTCATCCTCTGCTAAAGAAACCCTGTCTTGAACCAAGACAGCTGTCTAATTAAAGACCCGTCTCAACTTTTAATTTTGTATCTAAAATTCTTGAACGAATAGTTTTGAATTGTTTGCAAACTTATCTATCTGCCAACTCACTATTATACCCCATTCAGTCTGCATACCGTAAGTTTCATTCAACAGAATCCACACTTCTTGCTGTTCATGATGACATCATGTGCTCTATTGATAAGGGTAGGACTTATCTGCTGCATTTAATATGGTGGATCGTTCTCTGCTGTTGCATCATCTCCAGCACTGGTTTGGGGTTTCAGGTCCTGCCCTGAATTGGTTTGCTATTTATCTTAGTCCACGCACTCAAGCAGTATACATAAATGGTAATTATTCGTCTAGTGCTTTGTTGACATATGGTGTTCCACAGCAAAGCAGGACGTTTTAGCATGGGACGTTTTGGCGCAGGACATGCTGGCGCCATTTTGGTGCATCCGTTTTGGCGCTTATAAACAAACGCATTTCTAATCTAATCTAATCTAAAAACTTCTATAGCGCCACTGTAATAATGCTCAAGGCATCAGTCGATGGTTGCTGCTAAACAAAATCATTGTCCGAATCAAATTCCTTGGTGAGTCTGGGTCGAAAAGCCAGAGAGGAGTCCAGAAGTCACAGAGACAGCCTACGGAGGAAATGAGTTCAGGAAAAGATGAGTTTTTAGTCGAGATCTGAAGGCCGAAACAGACTTTGCTAAGCGAATATTTGTAAGAAGAGAGTTCCAGAGTCTAGGGCCAGCGACAGAAAAAAGGCACTCCTGCCAAGAGCTGTTCTTGTCCACGGAATAGTCAGATTAAGACAGCTAGAAGACCTGATCGAGTCTTGGGAGCCAGTACAGAGTGAAGAGACCACTTTGACTTAGTAAGACGCCTAGTGGAGTAGTGTACAAGGAGAAAAGCACAGGGTCAAGAACAGAGCCTTGAGGGACACTGCAAGTGAGTGGTATCTGGTCCGACATAGCACCACTGATGCAGACAGATTGAGTACAAAAGGCAAGATATGATTTGAACCAGTTAAGGGCCAGACCTGATATACCAAACCAGTGCTCAAGGCGATGGAGCAATATAGCATGATTGACAGTGTCGAAGGCGGCAGATAGGTCAAGAAGAGCAAGTGCAGTTACTTTGCTATTGTCCATGGAGCAGATAATGCCATTATGGACAGATAGAAGAGCTGTCTCAGTGGAGTGGAATTTGCGATATGCTGACTGGGAAGGGAGGAGTAAGGAGTTTGAAGACAGATGTGCCTTCAGTCGACATTTAACAACGCGTTCAAGAAGTTTACAACTAAATTAAAGTTTGAGATTGGTCGGTAGTTTGACATAGTTTCAGCATCCAAAGATGGTTTCTTCAGCAAAGGATGGACAATCGCATGAGAGAACCATGATGGGAAGGAGATGTCGGCAAGCGACCGATTAATTAATGTCAAGATTGTAGTACCAAGCACATCAAAGCAGCTTTTTAGAAGGTGGATAGGGACTGCATCTAGGAGGCACTGTTTATCAGGAGAAGAGAAAATAAGCGACCGGATTTCACCCAAGGTTGCTGGAGTAAGAGAATCAAAAGTAGGCAGAGGGTGATCAGGAGATGAAAAGCCATTTGATAATGGAATATCAGAAAATTTTAACCTGATATTAGATATTTTGTCATCAAAGAATTTAATGAAAGCATCAGCCAGTGCAGATGAGGAGGAGGATTTGGGTAGGGTGAATGGTGTTTTCCTATGAAGTAATTTATTCGGAGGCTGCCAAAGTGACCTCGGGCAAGATGAATTTTCTAAAATAAAGTTTGTGAGATGGGAGGATTTGGCCTTGGAAACAAGGTTGCGAACAGTTTTACACCGTTCTTTGAAACATTCACGGTAAAAGGGAAGTCGTGAGCGACGCCAAGTGCGTTCAAGTTGGCTACGCAGACGTCGAGCTTCAGCAACTTCAGCATTAAACCAAGGCTTTGGATCACGAACAACAACTTTCTTGTATTTCAGAGGAATGTGCTTATCTAGAAGTCCGGTTAGAACAGACTGGAGTTGGTGAGAGAGGGCATCTGCAGATAAGTCTGAGTCAGAAGAAGGAAGTGAGGAGCAGATGTCATTCTTGAAAGTCTGGATATCTAGTTGATGCCAGGGTCTGAAGGTAATAACAGTGTAATTTGGTGGTGGTTTAGTTGGAAAAGAGATGGAAGCAGCAACGGCAAGACGATTAGAAAGATAAGTTTCCTTAGTTAAGATATCTTGAACTAAGTTACAATCAGATCTTGTCATTAGGAGATCAAGGGTGTGACCTTTAGCATGTGTTGGCAAGGTTATGTGCTGCTTAAGATCAAAAGAGGTAAAGAACTCATGAAAGGTAGTAGAAATATGATTAACTGAATCGACATGAATGTTGAAGTCACCCGTTATGACTAGTTCAGTAGGAGACGAGATTAAAGCCTCCAAAAGAGCTTGAAATTCATGAAAAAAATCCGTTATAGAATGTGATGGAGGTCGATATATATTTGAGAGTGTAACTTGATTATTGCCCGAGTTTAAAGTGGCAATGAGAGCTTCAAAAGACGCTGGAGAATGTATAGGGAGGACGGATCTGGACAGAGGCAAGAAGGATTTATAAAGAAAAGCTAATCCACCACCACTTCTACTCGGTCATGGTTCTTGTAGCAGTGAAAATGAAGGGGAGTTATGTCTGAAAGGAAGGACTGAGTGTCATCAGGACGTATCCAAGTTTTATTAAGTGCCATAGTATGAATTTGTTCCTCAATGAGAAAATTTGTCAAAGAAAGGGTTTTGGAACGGATACAGGCAACGTTCAGATGGCAAAAGTTGAAGGTTTTTAAGAGCGATTGGCCAGGGTTCAACTCAATATCACCAGCAAGAAGTAGGAGAATAAGGATATGCATTTGTATGCCGTTGCGTTTTTCGGTGATAAGCGCGACTTTTTACCTTGCAAGACAGTCCAGTCTTGGAAAAGAATCAATTTTGCAGTGAACAACAGTCGAGAAGAGGAACATACTAGAAGAAAAAAGCATCATCAGGATGTTTGAAAAATTGATGAGAATGACAAAATACGGTGGCTGACTAACAAGAGGTAAAGAGACAGGCAGGCGAGAACTGTCAATGACAAGGTAGTAGCACAGATCTCGGGGAGATTGCCAACGGGGCCATTGTTGACCAGAAACACTAAATAAAGCGAAAACACCACAGTGAGCTTTAAACAAAGACGGAGTGTACTGAGGAGAGAGTAAGGAATTCAGCTAGTGGGCGACTCAATAGCACAAGAAAACCTCAACCTTGTTAATGTGGTCATAAAATTATGAAATACCGCCTTAGAGAATGGAGGAAGGCTCACTGGGTGAATCCGTTAATTTAAAGTGTCAGCCATGTAAATGAACGTTATGGCCAAAGTGCATAAATCAGAATATAATTTAAAAAACAAAACTTATCTGTCGGTGCACAAAACTGTGAGGTAAGCAGACTTAAAAAAATTAACCAGTAAATTTGATTATTTATTTATTTAAAACGAATTTGTACAAAAAAGACGAGAAATTTAAAAACACTTCCTGTCAGCTGTCTCCGTGACGTCATGATCCAAATCCAGAATGATTTCTCAGTCAGCATAGTAAATGTAGTAAATAACAGTTGACAATAAATGTTTATTTGTTTTTTCATGCAAAGTTGTATTGTTCAATGCCATAAACGTGCTATTTTTGTTACTTTGTTTTAATGCATTTAGAAATAAATGCAGTATATCAAAGTTTTAATACATTTTGAAATAAACGTAGTATATCAAAGTTGTCAAGGAATGTTCAAAGAATATTGTTCAATGCGTTACATTTTGGTCCATCAGTTCACGAGTCCATCAAAAAAATTATGCGATAGTCCTCTAAGGTACTCGATGATGTTTCATTTGTAGTAACTCTCAACAATTGTCCTGATTCTGAGATCTGCGTCGATGTATTTTCTGCGCTTTACCGGCGGCTGGTCTCCCCGAACGAATTGCTCGTATACTATGTGATGCCCTTTTTGAACTGCCGTATGTTAGCACGTAAACAAGCACTTTCGTCGAGCCAGCCAAAATGGTGGCACCAAGACAACCGGCGCCAAAACGGCACTGCCAAAACGGCGGCACCAAAACGTCACGTACCATGTTCCACAGAGTTCTGTGCTTGGTCCTCTTGTTTTTACTATAAACTACACCATTAGGTACACTATTAGACAAACTGGACACTAGGATATCACTTTTATACTGATGATACTCAAATGTGTATTTTTTTACAGTTTGTTTTGTCATTAATCTATGCAGCTGTTATCCGCTGCCTTTGAAGTGGTGAAGTCTTAGATGGCAGCTAATAAAGCTCCTCTTTAACCCATCAAAAACTGAATTTATGCTTCTGGGCATGCCACAGCAGCTTAAGAAGTTTGAATGGCTTAAGTCTTTAATACTGGGTGGAGATGGTTGATGCTGCTTGTTACTTGGGTGCTATTTTTGATTCTACTATGTCTCTTACCAACTATGTAAATGGAATTTGTAAGTCATCGTACATACATATTCATGACATACACAGAATTCAGTGATATGTCCTTATGTCTTCAAAGATATCTCTAGCAAATTCTCTGGTCTCCAGTCGCCTTGATTACTGTAACTCGCTTCTTGCCAGTATCACAAAGTCAAACATGCAGAAACTTCAAAGAAAACAGAATTCTTTGGCCAGAGCCATAACTGTAAGATCAAAATATGTCCGAGCCACAACACTGGCCAGGATGCTGTACGCCTCTCCCGTGTGGTGGGGCTATGCTGGGGCACAGGCTAGAGCTCGGCTCCAGGCTTTGATGCGGAGACTTGTGCGTCTCCGCTATCTTCCTGGGAACTCCCCAACGTTCGATGAACTCTGTGGCACAGCTGATGCTCGTCTCTTTAAAGCAATCCTGAACAACCCAAATCATGTCTTACATCAGCTACTCCCACCAATTAAAACCCTCAGTTATTCCCTTCGGCCCCACACCCATGATCGTATTATTCCTCCTGCTGACAATCTAACGCGTAAAAGTTTTATTGTTAGGATGTTGTATGAATATTAAGTTTTCTTGTGTTCTTAAATACTTGTAAACCGATGTGCGATTAGCTGTTGGTTAATAAAGAATATACTTACTTACTTACTTACTTACAGTGCGGACTCGTTAACGCGAAGCCGTGGGGGGACACACCTTTGAAACCGCGTGTAAACCAGTCCGCACGTTAAACGGAACGGTGTTGAAATATATTGCCTCTGCTACTCGGTCGCCCACACTCCCATATCCCACGCTGTTCCCTCCAGCAAGCTCCTCTTCACATGACAGGCAGGTCTGTACTCAGCTGGCCGCCAGCCAGCCAACCTCTCTGCGGTCGCGCCGGTCAGGCCATGCCTGCCTTGTTTTGCCGATCACCCCTTCCAACCGGTTAAAACCGGTTCCAGCCAGACTTTCTTGTCCATCCCTCCTGCCCTAATTAGCTCCCACCCGCGGTAAGACACCCTCCCGCTTGTACGACTAATGCCAAGTTCAGGAATGAATGGAATGTTACAGCTGCCAGAGTATGTCTACGCTGCTTTAATTAGCCTAGCCTTATTCCCGGTAGTAAAACGCGTTAACCGATACGACGTGTTAAGTCAATAGCTTTGGGGGACATACAGCCACTTCATGTTAAGCGGAACTTCAGGTAAACCAGGGGTGCATTAACGCAGCCGCACTGTATATATACTGGAATTAATGACACATTTATCGCTATTAACATGATCTCATATCTGTTTATATGCTATAATGTTTTAAATTATTTCATTATATTAATATGATTACATTAATGAATTACATATTACAATAAAATGGTTTACATGTATGGCTTGTTAAAAACTGTGCATCAAAAGTTCAATAACCATTATTTGTACATTCTTGGAAACAGAGGCATATGAGCACTTCTGTAATATAATCTAATCTAATCTAAAAACTTCTATAATAATGCTCAAGGCATCAGCTGATGGTCACTGCTAAGTAAAATTGTTGTCCAAGTCAAATTCCATGGTAAGTCCAGTTGAAAAGCCAAGGAGGAATCCGGAAGACACAGAGACAGCCTACAGAGGAAATGAGTCCAGGAAGAGGTGAGTTTTTAGTTGAGTTCTAAGGCCAAAACAGCCCACTATGCGCTCTCTTTGAGCGCAGCTGGTCTGACACAGCGCATTAATCCAACTCATAGGGCGGCGGAGCCAAGGGTTCGACCACGATGGGTGTCACTATCGCAACACAGACGTAACTCAGATCAAACATGATTCTGGCGCCGCAAGCCTTTTCATCAATGCCGCATGGGCTTCCTCTCGGCTATGCTCGATCAGCTCGTTTTTTGTCTTTTCGTCCATCACAGCCACACCAATGGACTTATGCTGGATCTCCTTCATTACCCGGTACTTTTCAACCTCGTCGAGGATCAGCTTGTACTCATCATCACTGATCATGAGATGTGACTGTGGATGGAGTTGAGCTTGCTGCTGGTGAGCACACGAACTGCTTCATGCTTTGCTGCTCTTGCAGAACATCTCTGGCTGATGGCGACACAAGCGGCAGGCTAGCCAGCGTGGTGAAACCATCAAGGATTAGACTGGGTACATGTCCAACCCCAGTCGCCAGCACAGCTGCGCCTTCAACAACCACCCCAAGACCGATAACTGCAAAGGCGGCAGACGCGCTATTGGCCACATTCACTGCTCTACCATACTTCTTGTGAAGACGGCCGCTGGCTTCCATCTCTGATCTGAGGAAGGCCTCAAGCTCTCCGATTTTCTGTAGGCGGAATGTCTGTGGTGTGGACGGTGTCATCTCGGTTAGAAATGCAGGATCGGTGAGAGGTGGAGCAAGAGCACCCGACCCGGTATCACTGGTCTTGGCTACGTGGGCGTCTCATCCTTCTCATCCACGTACTGGTGAAAAAGAACAGTTTTCAACTGTTGATGAAAGACACATTCAGCATCCCTCGCCAGAAAGGACACACAGATTAAGAAGGAGGCCTTTCCACATAGAGGACCCAACCACTGAGAAGGCGCGATGTTGCATTGTTGCAGTGCATATAAAAGAAACAACAATTTCGCCTCGGGCCACAGAACGAAGATTTCCATGTCCTGCCAAACTAGAAATGGAGCAACAGAGCTTGCGCATCCCCCATCTGGTATTGCCAGACTCACATCGAGATCTTAAATTCGATGTGCTGCAAAACTGGCGGCCAATGGAATATATAACACATATAATGCGACACATGGTCAAACTTGGAAATGCTACCAACAAGCCTTGCAGCCACACACAGCACGTGGTTAAGCTGCCCTACGTGCCCCAAAGGCAGGCCCACACTGATGGCATTGCAGTAGTCAATCCTGCTGCTAACAAAAGCATGGACTCTTAAGACTGTTCTGTTTACAATTGTTCAGATTTTTCTGTTCACTGTTTGGCTCTGATCTCTATAATCATACTAAAACAGGCAGGCAGGCAGGCGGCTAAGATGGATGGTGTTTGGAATCGAATCTGCAAGAAAGATAAGGGGAAGAAGACGAATCAGAATAGGATCTGCAAAACAGGAGTGTTTTCAATTTGAGTTGAAGACCTGTGGAGAGATTGCAAGGGGCGAAGTGATGGCGAGTTCATAAGATGGATCAGATAATTGTCATAATTCTGGTGGAGTTTATTCCAGAGGGGTGGGGCAGCTATGGTTTTGGAGCGATTTCCAAATTTTAAGGATGAGGTGATGGAAGGGCAGAGAAGTGTTATGGCAGAAGAGGAGCGGGTTGAACAGAGTGGTTGGATTGTAAATAACTGGCAAAGATAGGAGGGTTGGGACAATTGCACTTTACAAAGGTGCTACCTGCGCTAGCCTAAACGCTTTTAAGTGTTACTGAGAACAAAAATTGTCATTTAGCAAGCATTGTTCAAATAACTAGAAATGTCACCAGTAATGGACTCATGCACACAAGTGAGCCCAACCAATAGGTTTCCATCCTGAGTTGACAGATGACAACTTGTTCAGAGTTTGTGAATCGAACAGTGTCAAAGTCATAGAACAATGATGGGCAATAGTGTCCGCAGTGCAAGAGCACCACCATCCAATGCCATCCCCAGTAGGTAGTTGAAGGTGCAGCATCCAGGCATAACTTGAGCCACCAGGTCAATTCATGACGGACAGCTGTTCAATTGATGGTAGAATTCTCTTCTGCTAGACGGTTTAAACAATTTCAAAGAATTAAGCATGAGTTGCAACCATCGATCTGGAACCTTGAGTACATAATGAACTATTCCAGCTAGAAGGGGCATCGATCGTAAACAGAAGAAACCATCAGAAAACTGAGAAACCATAGCGAACTTGTGTAAATAATACCTGGAGGCCAAGTCAGTCACAACAGCAGTCTGAACTGAAAGAATTATTGAACAAATTTTGCTCTGAGACAAAATTTTGGATGAAATGACAAGCGTTGAAAAACACGGCCATATTCTATATTTCTTTTCTTACGCTCTTTTTTCTCTAATTTATCTATGTCATACATACATACATACATATGTAGAAGAAATCATCAATTGACCTATTCTGGTTCACTTATTTAGTCTAACTGGAAAAGTGTGTTTCAGCTTCCAGATGTAGAAGAATGTTTCTTATCTGAGACGATCATTACAGTAGACTTCAACAAAATGACTGCGATTTTGCAAAAGGGAAAAGATGAGCTGAAGCTAAAGCGATCTGCCAATTTCACAGATTTATGGTTGTGGTATTTTCAAACAGATGACGAAACCTGGGAGCCTTATTCAGAGGTATCTTATATATAAATCCTCCAGTTTAAGACTATTGAAATATTTTCAGAATGTTCATTACTTTTTCTGTTTGAAAACTGGGCAATTTGTTAATAATTTGAAATGCTACATGATGATGCATTCAATACAACATTCAATCCAATCATAAAATTCTGCCATTGCACCACATGTAAAACCAGTGCATGAAACACTAAGTCATATATCTAATAATTTTATTTCAGTTAAATTGTTTGAGAAAACAGTTAATCTCTTAATCATAATCATAATCTCGAGATTTCTACAGTACCCAATGAAAGCTAAGTCACGGGAACCAGCTTATTCACAGGTGCTCAGTCAAACAAAATCGATAGGCAAGGTGGGTTCGGTTCCAGGTTGAGATCTAAGAGTCAGGCAGGCAGGCAGGCAGGCGGCTAAGATGGATGGTGTTTGGAATCGAATCTGCAAGAAAGATCAGGGGAAGAAGACGAATCAGAATAGGATCTGCAAAACAGGAGTGTTTTCAATTTGAGTTGAAGACCTGTGGAGAGATTGCAAGGGGCGAAGTAATGGCGAGTTCATAAGATGGATCAGATAATTGTCATAATTCTGGTGGAGTTTATTCCAGAGGGGTGGGGCAGCTATGGTTTTGGAGCGATTTCCAAATTTTAAGGATGAGGTGATGGAAGGGCAGAGAAGTGTTATGGCAGAAGAGGAGCGGGTTGAACAGAGTGGTTGGATTGTAAATAACTGGCAAAGATAGGAAGGTTGGGACGATTGAAGTGTGTTATAGGTGATAAGACTTTGTACTCTATACGTTCAGGTATTTTAAACCAGTGAAGTGATTTGAGAACAAGAGTGATGTGATAGTATTTGGGCAATTTGTTTACAGCACGAGCGAACATTCTGGATTGCTTGAAGGCAGTTTATCTGGGTTTTGTCTATATTCAGGAAAAGTGAATTACAGTAATCAAGTTTTGCATGGACTATGGATGTGGCGATGGTAGATGCAGTTTTGAAGTCAAGCATAGGGTGGGTTCTGTGGAGGTCACAGATATGCATGAAGCAGGAGCGGGAAAGATGGGTGATATGATCAGAAAAGGAGAGGTATTGGTCGAATATTTCATCTAAATTGTGGACAGGAGAGTTAGTATTAAATGTGTTGTTGGAGACAGAGTCCAGGTTGAGGGAGCTAGGGAGGTCAGACATTTTCTTCAGCTGGTCACATAGGCCGATAAGTATGAATTCAGTCTTAGATGGATTCAGGCACAAGAGATTAGATGTTATCCAGGAGGAGATTTGTTTAACCACACAAAGAAGATGATTTATAAAGTCGTTGAAACACTGGAGAGAAAGAGATGAACGGTTGAGTGTCATCAGCATAGAGGTGATCGACATTGCTTGCTTTTATGAATGAACTGGGTGGGGTAGTATATAGGATAAACAGAAGAGGTCCTAGAACAGAGCCCTGTGGAGCTCCACAAGTGCGAGGGCATGATTGGGATGAGGCTTCCGATATTTTTAGAGAGAAAGAGCGGGAGGAGAGATAGGACTGTATAACCAGAGGAAAGTAGTGTCAGTAAAACCAAATCAGGTTGACAGTCTTTGGAGTAAGATGTTGTGATCAACAGTAATGATGTATCAAGGAGACAGAGGCAAGAAACCTGTTGATAAGAGATGGCGGAAACAAGCTAGTTGTATAGAGAAGTGAGAAGGGTTTCAGTTGAGTGTCGTTTTAGTGGAACCAGACTGCTGTGGATTAAGGAGGGAGTTTACAAGCTAGATAATCATTGATCCGAGAGAGACAATCCATTCAGTTAATTTGGAGATGAATGACAGGTTAGAAAGAGGTTGGAAGTTCAAAAGAATTTCTTTTTCAAGTGATGGTTTCTTGAGAAGTAGGGTAACAACAGACTGTTTGAAAAAGAGGGGGAAGGTACCAGTAGACAAGGAAAGGTTGGGAAGGTACCAGTAGACAAGGAAAGGTTAACTATTTTGGTAATGATTGGAACAAGAACAGATGTGTTTCAGTAAGGAGGTGGGTATAGAGTCAAGTTTGCACTGTTTGTTTGGAAGTGTAATATAATACAGATGTAATATTTCAGACTCTGATGTAGGTTGAAAAACAGATGAGGAGGGGAGGGAGCATCATCAGGTGGGTTACTGGTGTTTTGGGAAGGAGAGATTGAAGAGAAAGACAGAGGGTACTAATTTTGCTCTAAAAGAAAGAACAAAATGGGTCGTCTATTGAAGAAGATGGTAGAGAATTTGGAATTGGGCTGGATGAGTTTTGATGAAGGAGTTGGTTTATGGTTTTCCATAGAAGGCGAGGGATAGAGGATTGGGAGCGAACTAGTGAGGAGTAAAAACTTTGTTTAGTTGCAGTTAGAAGGTGATGGTATTTATTTGTGGGAGATTTAAGGACAGATAGAAGTTGAGGATCCCTGGTGCATTTGTAAGCATGCTCAAGGTGTTGCCGGAAAGATTTGAAGGCCTGGAGATAGGAATTGTACCAAGGATTGTTAGAGTGAGAGCAAGATTTAGTAATATTAGAAGCATGTTTGTCAAGGATAGTGGAAAGAGTGGTGTTGTAGGAAGAGAGAAGGTCAACAAGAGAGGAAGGTGGATTTGAAACAAAGGCTGAGGATGAGACGTCTTGCATGAGGTCTTCAATGTTAATTGAACTAATGCGATGAAAAGAATGAAAGACAGGATCAGGATGTGGAGTAGGTAGAATGTTAAGGCATGTGAAGATAGGGTAATGATCAGATGGTGTATCAAAAGAGAAAGATATATCATGTGGTAGGCTAGAGAGTGATGATGTGATAATGAGGTCAAGTGTGTGATTGTGAATGTGGGTGGGGAATTTGACATGCTGGACCAAATTGGTGATGATAACAGGGTGAGGAAATCTGAAGCAAATGTATCAGAGAGGTTATCAACATGAATATTAGTTAAAGTCACATGTAAAAAGAAATTCATGTGGAGTAGTGGCAGCAGTGAAGAGGAGGGTGGTGAATTCTTTCAAGAAGACTGATGGAACACTTGAGGAAGAGGATGGAGGGTGATATACATTAAAGATGGTCAGACTCATGTGAGGAAGTTTAAATGTTATAGATGCGCATTCAAACGAGTGAAAACAATAACCAGGTGAATCTAAAAGGATGTCAGGTTCCCGGGTGAGAAAGGCAATACCCCCACCAGTTATGTTGGAAAAGGTTGATGATTTGCATGGGCAAGGTGTACTGTAAAGCTGGTAGCCAGAAGGATTACAGTCTTGATATTCGGCAAGAGTTGTGTTTGTATCTAGCCAGGTTTCTGATAAAGAAAATATGTCAGGTGGGTGAGAGCAGATGGCTATATCTTTAATTTCTTGGGAGCGTGCAGGATGCAGAAATGAACGAATATTTAGCATGCAAATTAAGAAGCAGTTATTGTCTAAATTTACAGTATTGTCGATGATGCTGAAGGGTGAATTTAGAGGAGTAGGAGTAGGAGGAGGAGCAGGAGGAAGATAAATAGGATGAGGTGAAGCAGAAGGAGAGGAGTGATGACCTTGCGGGCCAATATTTGGGTGGATGTCCCCAGAAAGTAGGATTAATATGTTGAAGAGAGTATGGCGAGTGGGGTGTTGCAGTGGTCGCCTGAGGGATGAAGTTAGTAAAAATGATAAAGAAATGGAGAATAGATGTCCATACTGTGTTGTCATAGTGCCAAATTGGGCAAAGTTAAAATGTTTGGCTGTTGGAGTTATGCAGGGTAAGCCAGGATGGAAAGATTGATAACTGATATGGAAGACAATCATAAAGCACAAGTGAAAATGAGAAGAATAATTCATAGATATTATAGCCATTATTCATGACCTGATCAACGATGAACAGCTGGACATCTTTGAACTTTGTGAGACATGGATCGATGCTGACACACTCGACTGCATCAAGCGAGATATTGCACCGGATGGCTTCTCTGTTCTTCACAGTCACCGCCGTGGAACCCAAGGTCGCCCTCTAGCCGGTGGTGGCCTCGCTGTGATCTACAGCTCCTCGCTGGACATCAACATCCATCCTCGGGCAGAAACGCTCTGCTTTTCCTCATGTGAGGTTCAGCTGATACGACTAAGCAGATCGTCGTCGTCAATTATTCTTGCCAACATCTACTGTCCTCCTGGTGCAGTTGGCGTTTTCTATAACGACCTGTCGACTCTTATATCATCTATTTACGTTGAGGCTGGTGAAAGACTTCTACTCTGTGGCGATCTTAACTGTCCTGGGTCTAGTGGTTACATCAGTGATGATCTCACTGATATCTTCTCCAATTACGGTCTTCGTCAGTACATTGACATTCGAACTCGAGGGGATAGCCTCCTAAATGTCCTAGCTTCTGATGACCGGAACACTGTCTACGATGTCCAGGTGAGCGACGCTGGTCTTGTATCAGACTGTGTAAGTTCATAACCTCCTGTCACTGCCAACCTGTTAGGCACACATATCGTAACATCAAGACTGTAGATCCTGTACAGTTCAGTCAGTTGCTTGTTGATTCTGATCTGTTCACTGCGCCAGCAAGCGCTGCAGACGATTTTGCTGAACAGCTCAAGAGAACTGTCACTCTCATTGGATAAAGTCGCCCCTATTCACACCTGCTATCAGCGACCTTCTAAACCGATAGCAAGGTGGCTTTCCTTAGATGCAAGAGAGGCAAAGAGAGAACATCGTCAACTAGAGCGAAGATGGAAAAGTTCAGGCCTTGAGGAGGACAGACAGCAGTACCGTCATCAGTGCCACCTCACAAACAAACTCATACATAAATGTCTATAGAAGCTCTTACTACTCTGGCTTGGCTGAAAAGTGCCCAGACCTCTCTGGACTGATGGCTCATCTCCTAGCATCTTCTTCATTCAAATGACGCTGTCACCTGCCAAAGCTCAGAACAAGAGAACCAGAAACTATGTTCTGACTTTGCTTCATTTTTGTTAATAAAATTAACAATCTCAAATGTAAAATTGCTCAATGTACTAGTTATCTAATTTGGAATGACTTGCTACTTGACTCTGACTTCTCTGGTACTGCCTTTGATGACATTCCACCTGTCACATACTTTGAAGTCCTGTCTCTGCTTCATCACATTGTTCCTAAATCCTTTCCAGTGGACTTCATACCTACATCACTCATTGTCTCTTGTTCTGATGTTTTCTCACATCTGATCGCACATTTATTCAACTTGTCTTTTGCTGAAGGCTGTTTTCCATAATGTTTTAAATCAGCATCAGTTATGCCTTTACTTAAAAAAGCTGACCTAGACACCAACAACCTCTCAAATTTTAGACCCATCTCCAATCTCAATAACATTTCTAAGATTCTTGAACATCTCTTCCCTGCACGGATTAAGAAACACGTTACTTCATCTCCTAACTTCAGTCCTTACCAATCAGCTTACCGTGAATGCTACTCTACTGAAACTGCTCTCACCTTCACCTTCCTGAGAAAGTAATCAAAACAGAAAAGACGCCAAAAGTTCGAAAAAATAGATCACAAACAGACAGCTCGTAGATGCTGTGAAACTGGTTCCCTGCTGACACTACCAACTACCAAAAATCTCATCTACCAAGAACAGTTCTAGTTTTTTTTCCTATTTAGTATTAATGTAAACTTTTTAAGAATGAGAATTTATAGCAATACTACAGAAGTGACACATGTAAAACAAAAACGTCCTCAAAGAAAGGGCTTATATAGATCCACACACCACATTAACATGTCTCAAATAAAGGAACTTGATTCAGTTTATAAAATTATACAATTCATACATTATAAAACTATACAATTCTTTATAATTTTACATAGAATTCTCCGTAGCAGTAGTTTTGGTATGCAAGGTAATTTACAACTTATATAGCGCCGATATCCAAAAGAACAAAAATAAGTCAACATGCAGAGTTAGTCCACTGAAAAAAGAGGCAGCCTATGCAGGACAACCAACTGAAAAAGGTGAGTCTTGTGACTGAAATGACAATAAGAGTCTGAGCAGAATGAACAGATGCTAGAAAAGATTTCCAGAATTTAGGTCCAACTACCAAAAATCTCATCTACCAAGAACAGTTCTAGTTTTTGGCAGAACCAGAAATAGACAGTTAACTTGATGACCTGGTTGAATAATTATAGGTCTGAGGAATACGGACTGATTTTAAGTATTGTGGTTGGCCAGAGTTTAATTTTTATAAACAATAACACCCAACTTAAGACAAATTCTTTGCTGAAAAAGAAACAAATGCAGGGTGGCCTGGTTGTCCTGCAAGCCCCAATTTCTGCAGCATGGCACAGAAGTTTAGCAGTGGTTGGTCCAACTTTCAGGAATAACTTGCCTGGCAACCTATGACATGCTTCTTGGTGTTTCTTTATCTGCATTCCATAAGCACTTGAAAACAATTTTGTTTTATTGTGGTTTCATGTTGTCAAGGACATCATATGCTCGGTTGCTTGGATCACGTAATGAGGAAAGGGATTGAATGCATCCTCAACATTAGTTTGAACGACCACAATGGATGCAGGCCTTACTCCCCTGTCAAGAAGATGGACTGGGTTTGAGAGGAATGTCATCAATGGCTTCTTCGGCCTAGATGGCCTCAGCTGCAACCACTTGGGAACTTCTGTCTGCTATGTTGACCAAATGCATCACTGCCTTAGACACTTACTTTGAGAAAATGCTGGTGGCATGCCAAGACACTCTTCCAGTTGTCCTAGATCCTCTACCGGCTAAACAGGGTATATGGGACAGGCTGTCAGTAGAGAAGAATAAGCTGTCATTTTTGGCCGCCGTCAGAAATCCTGTGGATCAAGCTAGATTGGACGCTGCCTGTTTTCCAATTCAATCTTGTTCAGATAATGAGGCAGTGAGGGTGACAGTTGGTCTTCATTTCTTTGCTGCCCCCACACACGTTGATGTAGAGATGCTGTTGGCCTAGATGGTCACCATGGGATCGTTTGTAAATTATCTAAGGGACGCTGTTTCGCTATCACGCCATAAACAATATCATATGGCACTCACTCCAGAGTGCAGATGTTCCAAGCACGAAGGAGCTAGTGGGTCTTCTGCAGACTGACAGCAAGCGGCCCAGTGGTGCTACACACTTGTTCCTTGGGTTGCTGGTAAATATATGCTGGTGGCCCCCAGGTTATAACCTGGGATACTACAGTGGTGCATACTTGTGCCACCTCCTACTCCTAGTTGTCGCAGACAGTGACTTAACAGGTTCTGCAGCTGAACAGGCAGCGGTTCATAAGTCTGTCAAATATGCACTGCTGCCTACAACCCACAAGTTTATTTCCATATCCTTTGAGACTCTTGGTCCTTTAAAAGCTAAGGGTACAGAATTTGTTTTGGAGTTGGGGCATCACATGTCAGCAGTCTCTGGTGATGGCTGTAAGACTCGCTTTCTTTTCCAGTGCCTCTCCATTTGTGTGTAGTGCCACAATGCCACTGCATTCAGATGTACATTCTTAAATGACTGCAAAAACTACTGGGATGAGGCCTGATTCTTTAGAGATCAATCATTTTATACTCAGGGATCATTTCTATCTCAGGTAAAATTAATAATAATAATATAATAATATTATTATTATTATCATTCGTCATGGTAGCAATGGCCTATGTGAATTCTATGAGCTATGTATGTGTGTTTGTGTCCTTCAGTGCTGAAATGTCCACGAGCATTATGTACCCTATTGGCACTCATCACTGTTTACACTACAGATTGTTGCTTGGCTAAAACAATGCTCTTGGCTTAACAGAATTTTTAGATGCCCAAGACTTCACCTCTGGACCCTACAGGAGCTTCACTCCAAAGCCCACTTGTTCTCCATGCACTTCAGTGTCCTCACTTAATCAATGTGTATTTTTAGATGCCCTTCTTTTTGATTTTAAAATTGTACATTGATAATTAAACGATGTTCAGGATGACCAGGTGCTGTTGGAGTCTGGGTATATGATTAACCAGAAGCGAGTATTCGTCGGAAGGAAGGGAAACTATCGTATAAAGCTTTCGGATTTAACCCAGAGGAACAGGGAGACTGGAACAGAAAGACGGGTACGACGTCGGCCACTTTTCAACAGAGCTTAATCACCATCTTCTCTTCTTGAGCAGGAATAGCAAGAATAATTCTTGCTGAAAGTAAAATTATACATTTGATTAGCACATCCTGTAGCATCTAGCTAGGCACTATTAGTTTGTGTGTCTGTTTTAGCAGAATAAACAAGTACTTTCTTCGAATCACTGTGTATTGAAATATTGGCAGGCCGATGATCATATTAGTCTGATAGCGTTGTGTACATGTAAGTATGTTTACATGTGCCTTTTAAGGCATCACAAATCTGCTGGTGTTTTTATTTTATTTATTTGTATAAACTCTAATTATATAACTGTCCCGACTCTCATTATTTAATACTGATATTAAATAATACGTGTGCGGTACACCTGCCATAGAAGTGAATAGAAATACATTTTCCCAGAGATGTTTCCACTTCTATCAAAACAAGCACTTAGGCATTTGCATTACATTTGTTAACATGCCTAGGTTTATTGCACTATTTGGCAATACATCAGTACATAGTGGGCAGGTTTTCTTTAGAATTAAAAATATTAGCAAATTCAATGTCATGACTAATAAACAGACATTTAACTGAAATGCTATGAATAGCTCTATTAGCTGTTTTACCAAAAGTAGATTACTTGTGTAAGAAAAAGCAAGGCCAATTATCTCCTTACCACTCTCAGTATTCAGTGAAGAGGTATAATTTATCCTAAGTTAGTAATTTTTTATCATCTCTGGAGCACAGATACAGAATGTGAATTTCTGCTTTGAAGAAGCTGAAGACAGGTGAAAGAGGTTACTGACAGTAACAACAATCAGTTTGACAAATTATAAGTGTAAAGAAAGACAACTTGAAGCATACAAGCATTTTTACCATGTTTTACCACAGTAAAATATAAAGCAGGTTTTTACAGGTGAAAAATTGTTTAGCATCACTAGCATTAACCATTAAGTTGATCAGAAGGAACGCCAGGTTCCCACTTCTGCGGGAACCTGGCATTTTTGTCAACACTGTTTAATAACACTGTAACCGTAATTGTGATCAAAAACTTATAAAACATCACTTCAAGATAAAACTCATCAGAGGCACTCCCGGCCTAATGTCCCAGAACTAGTGGAGAATAACACGGTCTTCAAACACTTGCAGAAAAGGTCGCCAGACAAGTCGTTCCATGAAGCAGGGCCAACAATGGCTGTGCGGTGGTAGTGCAAACCATAGGGACCACCAGGTCTGCCTGAACAGCTGATCGCAACAGTCGGCGACCGCGTACAGTAGAAACAGGAACACAAAGTTCCCTTAGGTAAATCAGAGAACATCCAACAAGGCAGCTGCACCCAAGGACCAGAATTTTAAAGAGAATGCGCTCTCGAATTGGAAGCCAGTGAAGTTTTCCAACATGAAAATTAACACTGTAACACTATAAGGAGATATGGCCAAACTTAGGAATGCCGCCAAACAAGTGAGCTGCTACATTTAGGACAGATTGAAGTTGGGAAAGGGAGAAGGATCCAAGACCAGCAAAAATCATGTTTCCAAAGTCAATTCTGGAGCAGATGAGTGCGTGGACTAGAGTGATGGAGGACTGGGTTGAAAGGGAGCATCGGGTAGTGCGTATTTGACGCAGATGGTAAAAACAGGTACGGCACACATTATTAATGTGCTCCTGCAAAGTGAGCTCATGATCCAGGGTCACTGCCAGATTTTGCACCGAAATATGGAAAGAAACGTGGGGAAAGAGGAGGGATAAAGTTACCATGTCAATCTTTGAGAGTTGGATGGAGCCGCCAGGCCAGATGAACTGAGTCTTGTTGGAGTTCAGACAAAGGTGGTTCGATTTAACCAGGCGTCGAGTGCCGACGATGCATGAAGCAATCAGTGGGTCATAGAAACAGCCTCTGCCAACTGGCCATGAGTGTGTCGGTGCTTGTGTGTCGTCGGCGTATTGTTGAAAATAGAATAGGGCGTGATATTTAAGTAATTTTTTCATAGACTGATTAAAATTGAGTATATTATAGTCAACCTGAAAAACAGATAGCATGCCGCACATTTGAGCAGTCATTAATTGAGGCAGTGCAAGTTAAAAAAACTTCAGTTATCGTTTTTTTAATTACCAAGCAAAACTGAATGGTAGGCCTATTGCATTATTTATATATGTATCAGTCTTTTATTCACCAAACAGCACAAAAATCAAAACACAAGAATAAAGAAAAAATTAGCAAATTGATACAGACAGCATACTGCCTGTGATTTTATACTACTAACAGCATAAAAAAATTCAATAAATTTTGGTGACTGAGAAAATCACATAGAAAAATTAACAGCAACATTATCACTGATAGAACATTTCATCATTTATGGAAATATGGAAAAATGCAGTCTTCTGGTCAACCAGCAGTCTTTAATGCTAGGTTCCTGCATGAAGTGCAGTATAGACTCAACATTGCTATGATCGATTTTGAATAGTTTGCATATGGCAGTGCTGTAAATGTACTCCAAAGAGTTAGCTCACTGTTGCTAAAACATGAATGAGGAAAGGTTTACACTGGGCACTAACTAAATGCAGTGGGACAGGTTCACTAAATTTATATTATTTACCATACAAAGAATTGTATGATTTATAAAACTTCACTCTCATTTCATGCAGACTAACTTTTAATGACTTAGCTGCAATCAGAAAACAGCCCAGATATAAGTTTAAGCTTATCAACAATGATTATTTCTGTTCCACTGAATGTCATTACTTAGATTATATATTGAAACAATGATTCAATTCTTATACATTTAATTTCATATCCAAACTTTCTAGTTCAACAGAGCAAATGTCATCCATTGCTTGAAGATCACACAGTAATACAGATATTAAAAGGAGGTCATCTGCATACATGATGCCCCACAAGAATACCTCCCCATGGCTGGATTGACTTAACTTTTCAGTTATGTTGTTGACATACTCAGGAAACAGAATTGGGGATAGACCGTCACCTTGCCTAACTACAGAGGCCAGGGTTAAAAGAAAGTCATGCCTAATAGCACATTATCCCATGTCACAAAAGCTGCACTCGGGCTATACCAGGTTATGAGTGGTTACAAATTCATGAGAAATGTTTTTTGTCTGTCCATTTGCTTAACGAACAATACAGTGATTCATTTTGTCAAAAGCTTTAGACTTGCCCAATGCACACAGTCTGTACACGGTCCATTCAAAAGGGCAAGCATAAATTCATTGAAAAATGAGCAGGTTGAGACTATAGAAAAACATAGATATTTACATTTTACATAAGTCTATTGTAAACCTATGACTAGTAAAGTAATCCACTGATGCTCTGACTGCAAGAAGTGCAAGTGAAACCCAAATTCTTTCTGAACCCAAACTGCAAGTCGGATGTGAATAAATAGGTACCATACTGCACTAGCACACACATTTCAAAGAGGTTAGATAAATTTGAATTTAATGTTATGCCTCGATAGTTATCACTTCACTCCTTGCAATCTCTGTGCAGCTCTTTCACCTAAAACTGAAAACACTCCTTTTCCACACATTTTTCCTGATTCCTCATCTTCCCCTTATCAGTCTTGCCACTGCTATTCTGAAGACCATCCACCGTATCTTGTCTCGTAGACTGTCAATCGGTCACTTGCTGATGGCTCCTTCCGATCATTTTCCTCTCGTGCAATAGTCCACCCTTTCCTGAAGAAACCGTCTTTGAATGCTGACACAATGTCAAACTATTGACCATTGTCATACTTGCATTTTATTTCTAAATTTCTTGAACATGTTGCTAAAAGTCAACTGGAAGTGCAACTGTCTTCAAACCTCTTTACTTCTGCATTTCCAGTTAGCATATCACAAATTCGACTCCACTAGGCAGCTCTACTCTCTATCCAAAATTCTATTATCTGCCCCATGGAGAATTGTAAAGTAATTGCACTTGCTTTTCTTGCATTTCCTGTCTGATATCTTACTCTGTCAACTTGAGCACTGGTTTGGTGTATCAGATCTGGCCCCAAACTGGTTCCAGTCATATTTTATTTCCTATGCTCAATCAGCAGATCAATGTCAGGCTGGGTACCACTCCTTTGTGGCTTCCCTTAGGGCTCTGTTCTTGGTCCCTTACTTTTCTCCTTGTACACCACTCCACTGAGCATTTTACTGAGTCAGTGGTTGAAGCACAGTGTTTAGGCCTATGCTGATAATCTAATCTAATGGCTTCTATAGCGCTTTTACAATAAAACCCAGGTCATGAGTCGATGGACGCTTCAAGTCAAAATTGCTCATTGCTTAACTGATGATACTTGACTAAATTTCCTTTGATAATCCCCCTTCTTCCAGCTCTCTCACTTTATTATCTGACATCTTTAATCAAGTTCAGTCTTGGATAGCAGAAAGTGAACTGCTTTTAAACAATGCTGATTCTAACCTGCGCACATGCGCACAACCTCTGAAGACAATGATTTTCTGCCTGTGCACACATTTTGTGAGTGCTCAGATTAAGTAAGTTATATTTAGCTCACTTTTACAGCTTCTGGCATATTTAGCCTACTATGGTCAGAACTCGAAAGCTTCTATATCCTATATTGCCAAGCCACAAGATGGCTTAAGTTGTGAAGAGTCCTTCCCGCGTGGTCCTCGTAATACAGTTAGCCAAATGGCTGGTCAACAGTTGTCACTGGTCACAAGGAGTGCGCTGCCTGTACTCTGAACTCTAGCCTATATGTGATGGATGCTCAATGCTCAATGCTCAGTGGTTGCAGGTATATCATGTGATTTGGTCTGCAATGTAAGTAGCCCTTTGTTTTCTTACTACAGTCACTCTTGGTCAATGGGCCTAGTTTATTCTTGTAGACTAATGCACTTGATTAAATAGTTCTATACTCTTTATATTTGACCGTTTGTAATTAAATAAAGTCAAAAATCAAAATTATCAAACAATGGCTTTTTTGCTAGAAAAACAACTTGTGTACATTTTAAACGAATAATACTGCGCCTGAACTTCCGTCATTGGATACAGAACGCAAACCATTACGTAATATCTTTCCGTAATAATAATATATACACTCTCCCCCACCAAGAGCCAATTACAGGTAACTTAAAAGCCACTTCTAGGCAATCATAAAAACAAATAACAAACAAACTACTAAATTACGGCAATTAATCCAACATTATCACATCGTCATCTTCATCCTCGCCAGTAAGTGTCAGAGGACGGACTTCCGCGTGGGGGCCCGAACCCCGCGCTCGCAACCTCAGTAAGCCCCGCGTATCGCCCATTCAGGGAGCCGAGGGAAAAGCACAGAAAATACCTCTAAGAAGCGTTCCCACGAGGTGAAGCCAGCCGAAGGAGGGGCTCGGCCGACCAAAACGCCGAGGTCACGCGATAGATCTGCAGACGGCAGCCAGTCATCTAGGAACTGAAGAAGGTCCGCATTCGGTTCCGGCATGGTCAGGTCTGAGTTGTGAGTTGACTCTCGTCGGCTCCTTCCGAGAGACCAACGCTCGTAGACGGGGCGTCATCCAAGAACCGAAGAAACTCTGCGTCCATTTCCGGCAGTGTCAGGTCTGAGTCGAACAGCGCGTCGGCTCCTTCCGATCGACCAACGCTTGTATACGGGGCGTCATCCAGGAACCGAAGAAACTCCGCATCCAGTTCCGCCATGGTCAGGTCCAGGTCCAGAGGCGCCTCGGTTCCTTCCGAGAGACCAGCGCTCGTAGACGGGGCGTCGTTCGGGTCGAAACCGCTCGAAGAAGAAGCTTGCATAGGTAGTAAGTTGACCGCCGAAGCGTCGTCGGAACAGGAAGCACCCGAGAGAAGAGCCTCGTACTGTTAACAGCGCTGACCGCACTCACGCAAGCTTTGCGCTTGAAGTCCTTGACATTGACGAGAATGACGGCGTAGCGACCGTTTCGCCCAAGTGCCCGTGAACAAGGTTCCGCACTCCTTACACTGAAGAATTAAGAGTCTCTCCACCATCGTGAACTTCAACTTTCTGTCCGGAGCTGACGTGTGTTCGGCCTTTTAAATCTTTCAGCAGTTTGTCAGGCGACAGCTCGCAGTCTGGTCCTCGCTACTGGAATCGAGTTGGCTTACGGACGGCTCGTCGTGACCGTTCCGACACTGGCTCAGCTGCAGTGAACACATGCTGCTCCACCTCCCCATCAGGAGCGAGTAATCCTACGTCCCCCCGTCCTGGGTTGTCATGGTAAGCTCTCAACTTGTCTATGTGGGCCACGAAAGGTTTGGCCTTTGTTGACTTCTGCAGGACATAAGTCAGAGGACTCAACTGGCGCAAAATCTCAAAAGCACCAGTATACATCCGCCGCTATTTGGGCTGCGGCCTATGTACCTCCTCGGTGTGAAGTACCACACCCGAAAACCTATAGCGAATCTAGCGGAGCGGACGCGCAAGTCATATGCGTGCTCCCTACGTTCGGCGGCCCGCCGTAGTTGCTGGCGCACAAGTCTGTACGCTGCCTCCAGTCTCTCTAACAGCTCCTCAGCATATGCGGAACAAAAGATCCTTCTTGCTATCTTGTCAGGAGGTCTTCCGTGCACCTCTGTCAGCCGCTGAGGCGGAGGCCACTTACCTCAATCATTTTGGCCGGGTCCACCCCGATTCCCGTGTGTCCTAGAAAACAGACCGCCCTACACATCAAATGGCATTTACTGGGTTTTAACTTGAGACCCGCTTGCCTAAGCTGTTGTAAAACCTGGCTCAGCCTCTGGAAGGTAGCCGGTGCGTTGCATAACCCAAAACGTATCAACCGCCTTCGCGTGATGAGAGCGGTCTTGTCTGCAACTCGCAGATCCATCTCGACGTGGTGATAACCACTCCTAAGGTCCGGCGTGCTAAACCATTCCGCCCAGTGATGGCGTCCAGACATTCGTCCATCCTAGGAAGCGGACAAGAATCCTTCCGGGTCAAGTCGTTCAATCGACGATAATCAATGCAAAATCTCATAGTCCCATCTTGCTTTTTAACGAGGACCACATTAGCCGCCCACTCGCTCACCGTAGGTTCGATTACCCCGGCAACCAGCATTTGGTCCAACTGCGGGTCAACCACCGCCCTATGGGGAAACGGTTGTCGCCGCAATGGTTGCCGAATCGGTCTAGCCTCTCCGGTTTCGATTTTATGCTTAAAGATGAAAGTTCATCCTAGATCTTCTTCTGTTCTAGAAAAAAACATCCTGATACTCCCTTAACAACTCCTCCAATTGGCGAACCACCTTTCCGGGACTTCTTCCGAAATATCTCTCCTAAGCTCCTCAACAAAGGATACATCTTCCGAAATCCTGTCACCCTGATAGCTTTCTCCATCATCCTTCAACTGGACCGGGTACAACTCTCCCAAGAATTGGTCCTTGACAAGCTTAGCAGGCGTCTCACCCGTACAGGCGCTACGTTAGACTCCTCCGAGACAACAACTCGTGCCAGATGATTCGCACCAGTAGGTTATATCTTGTCGTGCACGGCGGGCTATGACAACCCGATACCATTTGAACGCCAATCCACCGCAGGTAGTGAGCTCTTCTACGAAGGCGCGTACAGTCGTAGGGTTGCCGGTGGTTCTGCGTGGCGATTCGGCCATCCTGCTTTCAGTGCTTTGATTTGGGCCGTTAGGCGTTGATACTCCTCGTCGTCTGTAGCTGCCTTCTGTGTAGCGTCTATCGTTCCCTGCGATGTATGAGATGCATGTGTCGTCATGCTGTATAATGAAAATATACTTTATAATATACTTTATGCAATGCTAATGAACTTACACGTCTAGGGCTTAGCACTGTTCAGATATCGAGACAGTCTTTCTACTCCAGTGTGAAGTGCTACTACGTTCCTCGTTCCGTACGCTGTGCGGCTGGCCAATGGGGAGGCGTGGCCTTCGCTGACCAATCGTATTGCAGTGCGTTTCCCTTTTATTCGCATTTGCTTGTGATAGTTGTGTTTGTTGTGCACATACTTACTGAACTAGATTTTCATTTCACTGATTAATTGCTGTTGTTGGATAAGAATTCGTTTAAATTTAGTATAGTTTTTAAGCTGGCCAGCAGAAGCATGAGTAAATAAAGAACAAAAGCCAGCTTAGGTAATTAGGAGATATTAATTAGGCTTAACTTAGGCAGCAGGGAACCAGCGTCGCGGCGTCTGCGCTTTATTTCTCAAATCTATATTTTCTAACTTCGGCGTCTATTTTGAATTTTTTAATTTTCTTTTCTTACCGGATTTATGCTCTGTCTTTGTTGAGTTCGTTCCAATTTGTTTCAACCTTTAATCAGCTTAAGATTCCCCTAATTTTGTCCTTTTTGCACCCATTGTTCGCGTTGCGTCTTTACCTTCCGCCATTTTCGCTTCATCTAATAATAATAATAATAATAATAATAATTAGCAACTTCTAATGCGCCAGTGCTAATGCACAAGGCATCAACCGATGGCACACCAAAACCAAGCCACAATCAGGTCAATATCCAGAAGGTCAGTCCGCACGACAGAGAGGCAGCCTATGGTGGATAAGCAATTTGAAACAGGTAAGTTTTAAGTCGAGAACGAAATGACAGGAGCGACTGAGCAGAACGAACAGACACAGGGAGGGAATTCCAAAATTTTGGTCCAGCAACCGAAAATGCTCGTTTACCAAGAACAGTTCTAGCCCAAGGTATGACCAGAGAAAGACAATCAGATGACCTTGCAGAATAATGGTAAGTCTGGGGAATAAAGATTGATTTCAAGTATTGTGGTTGTTCAATGTTTTATAAACTGTAAGTCCTAATTTGAAACAAATCCTTTGCTGAACAGGAAGTCAATGTAAAGATTTAAGCACAGGGGTTATATGCTCATATTTAGAAGTATTTGTTATGGCTCTAGCCAAGGAGTTCTGAACTCTTTGGAGTTTCTGCATGTTTGATTTAGTGATACCAACAAGAATGGAGTTACAATAGTCAAGGCGACTGGAGACCAATGCATTAGCTAAGGATATTCTGGAAGACATTGGGACATAATGCCTAATTTTGTATGTCTCGAATATACATATATGATGACTTACAAATACCATTTACATAGTTTGTGAGGGACATGGTTGAATCGAAAACAACACCCAAGTCACGAGCAGTATCAGTCATCTCAATGAGTGAATCACCCAGTTTTACAGATTTAAGCCATTCGAATTTCTTAAGTTGCTGAGGAGTGCCAAGCAGTAGAAATTCATTTTTCGAGGGGTTAAGGAGAAGTTTATTTGCTGCCATCCAAGACTGCAGTTCTTCAAAGGCATCAGACAACAGCTGGACAGACGAGTGACAAGTCAAACTGTCAAATGAGATGTAGATTTGGGTGTCCTCAGCATAGAAATGATATGCCAGTGAATGATTGTCTAGCAGAGTACCTAGAGGTGTGGTGTATAATGTAAACAAAAGAGGACCAAGTACAGAACCCCACAAGTCAGCGAGGCACTAGCTGAATAATGTCCATTTAAATATACAGATTGAGTGCAAGGGCTGAGGTAAGTAGCAAACCAGTGTAGGGCAGGACCAGAAACTCCAAACCAATGTTGAAGACGATGCAAAAGGAGAGAGTGGTCGACAGTATCAAAGGCAGCAGACAAATCAAGGAGAACAAGTGCAGTCACCTTACCGTTATCCATGGAGCACATGATGTCGTTATGAACAGCAAGCAGGGGAGGTTCTGTTGATTGAAATTTACGGTATGCAGACTGAAATGGAGAAATTAGTGGGTTGGAAGATAGGTGAGCTTGCATACGATTCAAAACTACCCGTTCAAGAATTTTAGATATAAAATTCAAAGTTGAGATGGGTCTGTAATTAGACAGGTCACTTGGATCGAGAGAAGGTTTCTTTAGCAGATGATGAACTATGGCATGAGCAAAACCAGAAGGAAAGGATCCCTCAGGCAATGAGAAATTGATAATTGATGTAATGGTTGGACCAAGGACATAAAACATTCTTTTAGGTAAGAAGTGGGAATGGTGTCTAGGAGAGAGGTTTTGTCAGGTGAAGAAAATATGAGTCTGCGGACCTCCGCAAGAGTTGTTGGCAGAAAGTAATCCAAGACTGGAGGAGAAGAACTAGGAAGAAGAAATTTATCACATAACAAATAACCATTAAATTTCAGCCTTATACCAGAAATCTTATCAGCAAAAAAGGTCAAAAATTTACTGGCTAGCTCTTGGGTAGCACAGAACACGCCAAAAGATGAATTTAATTTCTCTCTGTGTAGTAATTTATTCAAAGCCATCCACAGAGTTTTTGGAGATGTAGAACTTTCGGCAATTACATTAGTTAAATATTCTGATTTTGCTGAAGAAACAAGTTTGCGCACAAGTTTACACTGTTGCTTAAACCTACTGAGATCTGAGGGAAGTCGAGAGTGCTGCCACCAACGCTCTAACTGACTTCTGTGACGCCTAACATCGGAAATGGCAGAGTTGAACCAAGGCTGGGGTGTGCGCTCTACTACTCTTTTAGTTCTAAAAGGAATTTGTCTGTCAAGAAGCTCAGATAAAGTAGACTGGAACTGCATAGCCAGTTCATTAGCAGTTTGTGCAGGAGATAACCACAATGGAGATGTTAAGATATCATGCTTCAACTTATTTAAATCATGCTTCAACTTATTTAAATCAATTTTATGCCAAGGACGAAATTTAATAGTTTTATAATTTGAAGGTGATTTAAAAGGGAAGTCAAATTTTGAGGAAATTGCAATATGATCTGATAAATATGACTCAAGTGGCGAGACAGAATGAAGTGATTTTGAGTCAGAACGAGTTATCAAAACATCTGAGGTGTGGCCTTTATTATGTGTAGGAAAGGTAACAAGTTGTTTCATGTCGGACCCTTCTAACATATCAAGAAATGATGAGGAATAATGACCAGCTGTATCAATATGAATATCTAACTGCCACGTCATCTTAAATCACATAATGTTTAATTCAATCATTCTTCTTATTTTCGGCCTACGTTGCATGATCGCCTTTCATATCAGTTGCCAACCCTTCCACACCCGCTTGCCATACATTATTCCAACAGCCAAATATTTTTACTGAGCCCAATTTGCCACAGCGACCATACAGTATGGACATGTGTTTTATTCCTTTATCGTTCTTCCTAACTTCATCTCTCAGGCAACCATCGCAGTACCTTACCCGCCATACCTTCTTCAACATACTGATCATACTCTTCGGGGACATCCACCCAAATCCTGGCCCACTGGCTTTTATTCATGTCCTCCCTCACCTCCTACCTATCCTCCTCCTTCCAGAATTTCTTCCTCCAGCATCCTCGACAATACTCAAAATACAGACAACAGCCGCCTCTTACTTTGCACGTTAAATATTCGATCATTACTGCATGCTGCACATTCCCAAGAAATCAGTGATATAGCCCTCTCCTCTCACCCGCCTGACATATTTGCCTTATCTGAAACCTGATTTAATTTAAAAACAACTCTTGCTCAATATGAAGACTGTATTCCTCCTGGCTACCATCTTTACAGTACACCTTGCCCTTGCAAATCATGTACCCCTTATCATATAAGTCCAGTTGGCGGTGGTATTGCCTTTCTGACCCAAGACCTGCCACAGTTTTAGACTCACCTGGTTATTGTTTCCATTCTTTTGAATGTGCATCAGTTATGCTTAAACTTCCTCAAACAAATCTGACTATCTTTAATGTATATCGCCCTCCATCCTCCTCTTCATATTCATGTCCTCCTTCAGTCTTCTTGAAAGAATTTACCACCCTCCTCTCCACTGCCGCCACTACACCTCATGAATTTCTGATTACAGATGACTTCAATATACATGTTGATAACTCCTCTGACACATTTGCTTCTGAATTCCTCACCCTATTCAACTAATCTGGTTCAACATGTCAAATTCCCCACCCACATTCACAATCACATACTTAACCTTATTATCACATAATCATTATCCGGTCTATCACCTCATATATCTTTCTCTTTTGACAGACCATCTGATCAATACACCATTTTTACATGTCTTAACATTCTTCCGACTTCACGTGCTGATCCAGTCTTTCATTCTTTTCATCACATCAGTTCAGTAAATAATGAAGCCTTCATACAAGATATCTCCTGTTCTGACCTCGCCTTCTCTGGAAAACCATAAACCAACTCCTCCATCGGAACTCATCTAGCCCATTCCGAATTCTTCCACCTTCTTCAGTAGCTGACTCCTTTTGTTCTTTCTTTTCTGACAACATTAGTACCATCCGTCTTTCTCTACATTCTCTCCTTTCCAAAACCACCAATTATCCATCTGCTGATGCTTCATTTCCCACTTATGATTGCCCACCATCTTCACCTCGCTCTTCACTATCTTTCTTTCAACCCACATCAGAGACTGAAACATTGCATCTGTTAAACTCTCTTCCTAACAAACACTGTGAACTTGATACTATACCTACCTCCTTATTGAAAGACTGTGCATCTGTCCTTGTTTCAATCATTACTAAAATACTGAACCTCTCCTTATCTACAACTAATTTCCCCCTTCTATAGTCTCTTGTTACCCCTCTTCTAAAAAAATTATCTCTTGACAAGGAAATCCTTTCGAACTACCGGCCTGTTTCTAACCTGACCTTCATCTCCAAATTAACTGAATGGATTGTCCTCTCTCGGATCAATGACTATTTAGCTTCTAACTCACTCCTTAATCCACACCTGTCTGGTTTTACTAAACGCCACTCTACCGGCTACCAATGATGAACTTGTTCGCCGCGCCGTATCGGTCAGCATGCCGAAATGCCAACAAATTCATCAACGACTCACGCCGACAATACTACAGTGACACCATATCGGAAAAGCCTAAGAATCTCATCTACAGTGGTCAGCAGTAAAGGATATACTGCGCTCCACAGTACTGTCTGAGGTGTTACCGAGTGTTGCTCTAGATTAGATCCGTTGCTGCCTGTCTGACCGGTCACAACATGTCAGCATTGGATCATCAAGATCATAGATATAATAACACTGGATACAGCATACAGCCCGATTTCTATGCTATGCGGTGAAGCCGACACCTCTCTATGTTAATGACGTCATGGGGGGCAGAAAGCTGAGCTTTACACGGTAGTGATGGGCGCTATAGAGGAAAGTTGAGCGTTGTTTATCGGAACCAAATTCGTTATTTGGAGCATAAATTTTTGCAAAATGACTAAATCTGTGAGATGAAAGAATAAAGTCAAGTCCCCGTTGCGTACATTTGCCCTCACTTTGCATGTTCATTCAGCAAAGGCCTGCGAATATGCGAGGAAAACTTTTAAGACATGGCTCCCAGACCAAAATACATTGACGCGGTGGTTTAGCAGTATGAAATTCCAACCTGGTTTCATAAAGCTGACTTCAAAATGCCAGCAACAGGAAAATAATGAAATTTTCTGTGGTCTTCTAATGGACGAAAAGTCTGTACGGAAACATGTTAAATGGGATGGTCACAGATCATATGGATTTGTTGATTATGGAACTGGTTTTGATGATGTCTGCGCTGGAGTTGCTAAGGAAGCTTTTCTTCTGATGCTGGTTGTTGTCAATAGACGCTAGAAATTACCAGTTGGATATTTAACTCTTGGCCTACGTGCTAAGGAGAAAGCAAACATGATTAATTAAAACCTATCATCAAATTTGTTGATGTTGAAAATTTTGGGTTTGCAGACCTGTTTAATGTCCATAATATGAAGACTTGGTTCCCTCATCCAGGCAATGATCAACCAGTTAATTTGATTATTGATTCTTATGTTGATGTCAGGGTTCACCATATCAGAAGCACAGAAACAATTCAACTCCAAAGGACCCCAGGTTGAAACAGTTTCACAAAACTTATTCTTTTTAAGTTCATTAAAGTAGGTTCATTAAATCAGGCATAAGTTCAACTACATAAGTAGACTTGGTGAACAATGGTTTTCTACATCATTGCAATAAAGATGCATAAGTCCAGTTATATTTCATTTACTAAAAAATTATTTTTTGAAGATACAGTTAATTTTGTATATCATCTCATGAGCACAAATAAATGATTTATATGCTGAAAAGTACAGAGATATAAATAGGGCTACAATGACTGCACGATTCCAGCATTCCATGAGCAACGTCATATGTAAGACATCTGACATAGGTTATTTGAAGCATATGTTACAATGTTACCATAATTCCATATCATATGCAGGAAATATGAAGCCTGTCTGGGAATATTGTTGTATGGCTACATATGTCCTACATGTATATATGATGCTGCATGCCGATTTGACACAAATTCATAATTTAAAAAATCATATTATTAAAATTAGTTTATTATATGGGAATAGTACCATATGGGCCCAAATAGGTTGTCCATGCCTATGGCAGGGCAAATAAAAAATTCACAACTTTATGAAAACCACTGTAATATAAACTTTGCTGTAGACACTTAATTCTTTCTATTCATTTTCACCATTCCACCTTCAAATCTCTTGTGCCCGAACTCACCTAAAACTGGATTCCTACTTGTTGGCCTACACGACCACCTCAAGAAATTCCTGATCCTTCAGTCTCCCTCAGCCTGGATTCTGCTTCCACCCACACCGTTAACACTAACTCTCCTGTCTGCAATATAGGTGTAATATTCTACCAACACCTCACCTTTTCTGATCATAACACCCATCTTCCCATTCTTACTTTATGCATATCTGTGACCTTTGCAGAATGTAAATGGTATTTGTAAGTCATCATACATGTATATTTGTGACATGCCCAGAATTAGGCATTATGTCCCTATGTCTTCCAGAATATCCTTAGCTAACGCACTGGTCTCCAGTCGCCTTGACTATTGTAGCTCAATTCTTGTTGGTATCACTACAAGTCAAACATGCATATACTCCAAAGAGTTCAGAACTCCTTGGCTAGAGCCATAACAAATACTTCAAAATATAAGCATATAACCCCTGTGCTTAAATCTTTGCATTGGCTTCCTGTTGAACAAAGGATCTCAAATTAGGACTTACAGTCTATAAAACATTGAACTACGGCCAACCACATTACTTAAAATCAGTTCTTATTCCCCAGACTTACCATTACTCTGCAAGGTCATCTGATAGTCTTTCTCTGGTCATACCTTGGACTAGAACTGTTCTGGGTAAATGAGCATTTTCGGTTGGTGGACCAAAATTCTGGGACTCCCTCCCTGTGTCTGTTCATTCTGCTCAGTCGCTTCTACCATTTCATTCTCAATTTAAAACTTGCCTGTTTCAAATTGCTTATCCACCATAGACTGCCTCTCTGTCTTGCAGACTGACCTTCTGGATACTGACCTGATTGTGGCTTGGTTCTGGTGTGCCATCGGTTGATGCCTTGTGCATTAGACACTGGCGCATTAGAAGTTGCTAATTGTTATTATTAAATCGTCCAAAGTTTGACTTCAAAACTGCATGTCTACCAATTGCCACATCCACATTCCATGCAAAACTAGACTACTGCAATTCACTTTTCCTCACTAGAGCAACCACTCAAATAAACCACCTTCAAGCTATCCAAAATGCTCTTGCTTGTGCTGTCACCTAAACTTCCAAACCCTACCACATCACTCCTGTTCTCAAATCATGTCACTGGCTTAAAAATACAGTACCTGAACGCACAGTATAAAGTGCTGTTGCTTACCTAAAAGTCTAAAACACAATTCAATTTTCCCAACCTTCAGGACTATTTTCATCAGTTATTTACAATCCAACCACTCCGTTCAACCCGATCCTCTTCTGTCCTAAAATTTCTCCCCCCGTGGCTTCGTCCTTAAAATTTGGAAATTGCTCTATAGCAGTAGCTGCTCCACTCCTCTGGCATAAACTCCCGCCAGAATTACGACAATTAACTGATCCATCATACTAGCTCACCAACACTTCATCTCTGGCAATTTCTGGATTGGTCTTTCACTCAAAACTGAAAACATTACTTTTCCAAAAATCCTATCCTGATTCTGATACCCTGTCTGTCTGTCTATCTGTCTGTCTATCTGCCTGCCTGCCTGCCTGCCTGTCTGTCTGTCTGTCTGTCTGTCTGTCTGTCTGTCTGTCTGTCTGTCTGTCTGTTTGTCACTCCAATCCGAAACATCTTCCACCTAACTGTTTACCCGCCCGGCTCATGGATCTGACAATTCTAGTTGTATATTTTTATTATAATTTTAAAAGCCTCATTATGGTCATTTTCCGCGATTATCCAAAACATATTGCATTATTAAACTTATCCGTTAAAATATTTGTGTACATAAATGTCTCTGTAAAGACGATTCACAAACACGAACTTGCAGTTCTTTCATGCATTTCTACCGTACACGACTGCTTTCTGCCCCCCATGACGTCACTGACTAAAATTAGATGTTGGCTTCACAAATCTGGTCGTATGCTGTATCCAGTGTTATTATATCTATGATCAAGATCGCAGTCGTCGACATGCGAATACGGTGTCCCACAAGGATCGATTCTTGGCCTGATTCTTTTCACGTTGTATGTGGCTCCAGTCGCGGGCGTCATTTCTGCACACGGTATCAATCACCACCAGTATGCCGATGGCACCCAACTATACATAGCGCTTGATCGCATTGACTGTGATACCAGCAACCTAACACGATGCACTGAAGCAGTACGCTGCTGGTTTCTAACTAACGGACTGTGTCTAAATCCAAAGAAGTCTGAAACATTGTACTTGGCACTTCCTCATCAATAAAATCGACCGTGGATCTAAAAACAGTCAACATTGCAGGCGCGGACATCTCACTATCAGGAACATTTAAGAATCTCGGAGTGACACTGGACTCTAAACTAACACTAAACCAGCATGTCACCGCTGTCCATATTAAAGCCATGCGTCATATTCGATCGTGCTTGCCACCGGAACTTATGAAAACAGTCGCGTGTAGTGTAGTGAGGGCAAAACTCGACTACTGTAATTCCCTATTGTACGGCACTACAAAGTCCCAACATTTTCAAACTGCAACGAGTCCAGAACTCGCTAACCCGACTAGTGACAGGAACCCGCAGGTTTTATCATGTAACTCCTATACTTGCAAAGTTACGCTGGCTGCCTGCCAGTTCCAGGATCACTTACACGTAAGACTCTCTCAACCAATCAGCCTGCTTATCTGTCATCGTCCTTACAGCGCTATCAGCCACCCAGATCTCTGGGTTCGGCCACACAAAGCCGTCTGTCTCTTCCTGACATCTATGACTATCGGTCAGAATTATCCAGACGCGGATTCAGCAATTCTGCACCAGTCATCTGGAACAGTGTCTCTGTTTACATTACTCACAACAACATCTCATTAGACATATTCGTAAAGCGGCTTAAGACCTATTTGTACCGTCGTGCTTTTGTTGTCTGACTGCTGTGACTCATCCACGCCTACGATTCCTCGCTCAGCCAATGGACATATGGCATGTTAACAAATGTCTTACTTATCTCCAGATTAACTGAACGGATTGTCCTCTCTCTCGGATCAATGACTATTTATCTTTTAACTCACTCCTTAACCCACACCAGTCTGATTTTACTAAACGCCACTCAACTGAAACTGCTGACATCTCTCTCATCAACAGGTTTCTTGCCTCTGTCTCCTTGATATCTCTGCAGCCTTTGACACCATAGATCACAATATCTTACTCCACCGACTTTCAACCTGGTTTGGTTTTGCTGACACTGCTCTCTTTTTGATACAGTCTTATCTCTCCTCCCGTTCTTTCTCCGTTAAAACTTCGGAAGCCTCTTCTCAGTCATGCCCTCTCACTTGCGGAGTTCCGCAAGATCCGTTCCTGGACCTCTTCTGTTTATCCTCTACACCATCCCACTCAGTTCACTCATTAAAGCATCCTCCGTTGACCGTCATCTCTATGCTGATGCCACCCAAATATTCATCTCTTTCTGTCCGAATTGTTTCAACGAATCTATAGCTCATCTTCTTCGTGTGTTTAAACAAATCTCCTCCTGGATGACATCTAATCTATTATGCCTGAACCCATCTAAAACTGAATTCATACTTATTGGCCTACGCGATCGGCTCAAGAAAATTCCTGACCCCTCTATCTCCCTGAGCCTGAACTCTGCCACCTTTAATACTAACTCTTCTGTCCGCAATTTAGGTGTTATTTTCGACCAGAATCTTACTTTTTCTGATCATATCACCCATCTTGCGCAGAATCCGCCTTATGCTTGACTTCAAAACCGCATCTGTCATTGCCACATCCATAGTCCATGCAAAACTTGACTACTGCATTTTCACTTTTCCTCAATATAGAAACAACCCAGATAAAGCGCCTTCAAGCTATGCAGAAAGCTCTCGCTCGTGCTGTCACCAAAACTGTAAAGCACCATCACATCACCCCTGTTCTAAAATCATTTCGGTGGCTTAAAATACCAGAACGAATAGAGTACAAAGTCTTATCCCTTACCTACAACACACTTCAATCCTCCCAACCCTCCTATCTTCGTCAATTATTTACAATCCAACCACTCTGTTCAACCCGCTCCTCTTCTGTCCTAACACTTCTTCGCACTCCAGTCACCTCGTCCTTAAAATTTGGAAATCGCTCCATAGCCATAACTGCCCCACCCCTCTGGAATAAACTCCTGCCAAAATTACGACAATTATCTGATCCATCATATGAACTCCTACACTTCACCTCTTTCATTTTCTGTGCTGGTCTTTCACTCAAGACTGAAAACATTTATTTTCCAAAAATCTTATCCTGATATTCCCCTTATCTCTTCTCGTTTCAATTTCAAACACCATCCACCGTAGCCGTCCGACTGGATCTTGAACTGGAACCGTTCTTTTGCCTATCGAGTTTGTTTTGACTGAGCTTCTGTGAATAAGCTGGTTCCCGCGACTTATCTTTCGTTGAGCGCTGTAGAAATCTCGAGATTACAATTAATTGAGGATTTGCCGTGTTTTGACTGACTACGTCTATTGAAACCAGTTGTTCAATAAAGCCGTTGTAATGCGAAAAAATCTTTCCGGTCACGCCCACTTCCATTGTCAAGATGAAATTTTGCACTGAATATGTGCGAAATATCTTCCGTTGAAAAATACATTCCGAATGGGTAGGCAAAGTTATAAATAACTGGTCTGTTAATGAAGCAGATTAGCCTTCTCTCCATGCAAAGAAATATTGTAATTAGTGCGTGCTGGTGGGATCCCAGGCTAGTTATATTAGGATTATGCAATGAAATTGAGGACAAAACGTGATTCTGACGGACGAAGCGGTGTTAAGTTGGTCGTAGGAGCGTAGTTCTATTTTTGGGAAGAAATTTCCGCGTCCGAAAAGTAAACGCTTATCACGTGGAATCGATTTAAGTACGAGTCCGGATTTACCTACCTCTACCAAATTGGACGGTATTAAACCTAATGATAGTTCTCGAATCGCATTTTAAACGCGCTTATTCCCGTCTTCCGCAAACTATCCGACGATTTTCTACGATTTTTTAAAGTTCACTCTTTTTTGCACACACATCAACATCCTCCATTTGTAATCCGAGAGTGTTAATCACTAGCCGGAGGTCACACGCAACCATAGATGTAATAACGCTGGATACAGCACTGAGCCAGTGACGTCATGGGTGGCAGAAAACAGTCCTGTACGGTGCAAATGCATGGAAAGAATTGCAAGTTTGTGTTGAGAATCTTTTTATTTAGAAAATTTTATGCATAAATATTTAAACAAGTAGAGTCTTGTATACAACTAGATCAGTCTTGAACATTATGCGCTTTTCTACGGCAACCAATGCAACGATTTTAGGATTGGTGATATATGACTGTAGCAGGACTCCCCTGACAATTTTTAGTTAAGCATAGCACAGCGGATTTCTAGTGTAGACATTTTCCTATAGGGAATTTTCCCGTAGTTAAGCATATGGGATCTTTCCTATAGTTTAAATATAGAGGGTCTTTGGTTACTAAGCAACGGATTCCTATTGTCACCAGTTGCTAAGCAACGGATTCCTGGCGCGAATTCCCTTAGGGTGGAGGACGCAGAAATTACGCAGCAGTTCTCTCTCGACTCTGGTGGATGTTACTGGATTACTCTCAGTTGTTTCCGCAGATTACTCATGTTAGTCTAGGTTAAGCGGGCGATAGTTCATGGATTACTCTGTTGTTTCACTACGGATTACTAATCGGGAATTTATGAGTTCTGTGTTCACCTTAATTAAACGATCTGTGAATAAAACCTCGTTTCGAATTGTGTGTACTACCTTTACCTTCCAAGAAAAGCCCCTGACAGACCACGGGGGTCGAACCCGGCGAACATAACAATCGGCCTTGATCTCGCCGCTTAGGAAGACGCAGGAGTGAGAGACGTGACATGATCATATTTTGGAGTTTTAGCGATAACTCTTGCCAATGTATTTTTAACTCTTTGAAGCTTCATCAAATTAGCTTTTGGAATGCCAGTAAGAAGTGAGTTGCAGTAGTCAAGACGGCTGAAGACTAGGGCATTAGCCAAACAAACTAGGGCAGAGAAGGGAATGTGTCGCCTAATCCTACGTATATCACGAATGTGGTAGTGGGCAGACCTACATATAGAATTAATATGTTCATTGAATGACAGGTTGGAGTCAAATACAACACCAAAATTGCGGGATGAACTGTTGCGTTGTACGACGGAGATGCTTAGATTGACGGAATTCAAAGAATTAAATTTAGTCAGTTGCTGTGAGATTCCAAAAAGGAAACACTCAGGATGGGTTTAAGAGCAGTCTATTTTCTGCCATCCATGACTGAACTTGGTTAAAGACGTCAGATAATAGAGTGAGAGAGCTGGAAGAAGAGGAATTATCAAAGGAGATGTAGAGTTGAGTATCATCAGCATAAAGATGGGATTCAGACCATCTTTGACTAAGTAAAACACCTAGTGGAGTTGTGTACGAGGAGAAAAGCACGGGCCAAGAACAGAACTTCGAGGGACACCGCAGGTGAGTGGTATCTGGTCCGACATAGCACCACTGATGCAGATAGATTGAGTACAAAAAGCAAGATATGATTTGAACCAGTTAAGGGCCAGGCCTGATATACCAAACCAGTGCTCAAGGCGATGGAGCAATGTAGCATGATCGACAGTGTCGAAGGCGGCAGATAGGTCAAGAAGAGCTAGTGCAGTTACTTTGCTATTGTCCATGGAGCAGATAATGCCATTATGGACAGATAGAAGAGCTGTCTCAGTGGAGTGGAATTTGCGATATGCTGACTGGGAAGGGAGGAGTAAGGAGTTTGAAGACAGATGTGCCTCCAGTCGACATTTAACAACGCGTTCAAGAAGTTTACAACTAAAATTAAAGTTTGAGATTGGTCGGTAGTTTGACATAGTTTCAGCATCCAAAGATGGTTTCTTCAGCAAAGGATGGACAATCGCATGAGAGAACCATGATGGGAAGGAAAAAGTCGGCAAGCGACCGATTAATTAATATTAATATCAAGATTGTAGTACCAAGCACATCAAAGCAGCTTTTTAGAAGGTGGATAGGGACTGCATCTAGGAGGCAATATTTGTCAGGAGATGAGAAATTAAGCGACCGGATTTAACCCAAGGTTGCTGGAGTAAGAGAATCAAAAGTAGGCAGAGGGTGATCAGAAGTTGAAAATCCATTTGATAATGGAATACCAGAAAATTTTAACCTGACATTGGATATTTTGTCATCAAAGAATTTAATGAAAGCATCAGCCAGCGCAGATGGCGAAGGAGGTTTTTGGTAGTGTGCATGGTGTTTTCCTGTGGAGGGCCTGCCAATGCGACCTCGGGCAAGATGAAGTTTCTGAAATTAAGTCTGTGAGATGGGAGGATTTGGCCTTGGAAAATAGGCTGCGAACAATTTTACAATTTTGTTTGAAACGTACACGATAAAAAGGAAGTCATGAACGGCGCCAAGTGCGTTCAAGTTGGCTACGCAGACGTCGAGCTTCAGGAATTTTAGAATTAAACCAAGGCTTCGTGTCACGAACGACAACCTTCTTGGTTTTAAGAGGAATATGCTTACCAAGAAGTCTGGTTAGAACAGACTGGAGTTGGTGAGAGAGGGTATCTGCAGATAAGTCTGAGTAAGAAGAAGGACGTGAGGAGATGTCATTCTTGAAAGTCTGGATATCTAGTTGATGCCAGGGTCTGAAAGTGATAACAGTGTAATTTGGTGGTGGTTTGGTTGGAAAAGAGATGGAAGCAGCAACGGCAAGATGATCAGAAAGATAAGTTTCCTTAGTTAAGATATCTTGAATTATGTTACAATCAGATCTTTTCACTAGGAGATCAAGGGTGTGACCTTTAGCATGTGTTGGCAAGGTTATGTGCTGCTCAAGATGGAAAGAAGTCGAGAGCTGATGAAAGGTAGTAGAAATAGGATTATTTGAATCGACATGAATGTTAAAGTCACCCGTTATGACTAGTTCAGTAGGAGATAAGATTAAAGCCTCCAAAAGAGCTTGAAATTCATTGAAGAAATCCGTTAAAGAAAGTGATGGAGGTCGATATAATATATCTAAGAGTGTAATGTACTTGGTGCCCGAGTTTAGAGTGGCAATTAGAACTTCAAAAGACATTGGAGAAGGTATAGGGAGGACAGATCTGGACAAAGGCAAGAAGGATTTATAAAGAAAAGCTAATCCACCACCACTTCTACTCGGTCGTGGTTCTTGATGCAGTGAAAATGAAGGGGGAGTTATGTCTGAAAGGAAGGACTGAGTGTCATCAGGAAGTAGCAAAGTTTTATTAAGTGCCATAGTATGAATTTGTTCCTCAATGAGAAAATTTGTCAAAGAAAGGGTTTTGGAACGGATACAGGCAACGTTCAGATGGCAAAAGTTGAAGGTTTTTAAGAGCGATTGGCCAGGGTTCAACTCAATATCACCAGCAAGAAGTAGGAGAATAAGGATATGCATTTGTATGCCGTTGCGTTTTTCGGTGATAAGCGCGACTTTTTACCTTGCAAGACAGTCCAGTCTTGGAAAAGAATCAATTTTGCAGTGAACAACAGTCGAGAAAAGGAACATACTAGAAGAAAAAAGCATCATCAGGATGTTTGAAAAATTGATGAGAATGACAAAATACGGTGGCTGACTAACAAGAGGTAAAGAGACAGGCAGGCGAGAACTGTCAATGACAAGGTAGTAGCACAGATCTCGGGGAGATTGCCAACGGGGCCATTGTTGACCAGAAACACTAAATAAAGCGAAAACACCACAGTGAGCTTTAAACAAAGACGGAGTGTACTGAGGAGAGAGTAAGGAATTCAGCTAGTGGGCGACTCAATAGCACAAGAAAACCTCAACCTTGTTAATGTGGTCATAAAATTATGAAATACCGCCTTAGAGAATGGAGGAAGGCTCACTGGGTGAATCCGCTAATTTAAAGTGTCAGCCGTGTAAATGGCCAAAGTGCATAAATCTGAATATAATTGAAAAACAGAACTTAACTGTCGGTGCACAAAACTGTGAGGTAAGCAGACGTAAAAAATTAACGAATAATTTTGATTTATTTAAAACCACGAATCTGTGCAAAAAAAGACGAGAAAATTTTAAAACACTTCCCGTCGGCTGTCTCCTTGATGTCATCCCGGTACTATTCCCATGTGGGGCCTCTGTATTTAGGGCCCATCAAATGTTCATGGGCATGCTCGCAAGGGTATTGTAAAAAAACTGTAAAATTACCGAAATTTTTAATTTATACTAAATTTAAGTTTCATTACATCATATATAGGAAAGTAAGTTTAATTATGTGAATTTTTAAAATTGTGAATTTGTGTAAAATTGGCATGCCTTTCCCCAAACATCATCATGTTTTGGACATATGTTGGCTTAGCTATATAACAATATTCCCATATAGGTTTTCGTATTTCCTACACATGATATATAAGGATGGTAATATTGTCACATGGGCTTCATATTTGGTAGTGGTAAGTAAATCCGGACTCGTACCGCACAATCTACGTTTAGAACTGTGGCAGAGATTGGTACCAGAGATTGTTCTCCTGATCGCGAGGTTACTTCCGTGTCAAAGTTTCTTGTTTATGACCTTTGTGTTCGACCACGTCTCACAACTGTAGAGGAGAACTGGCAGCACGTACAATCTGTAAAACTATAGTTTAGTATTCGGTTGGACGATGGTGGTGACGACGACGATTATGCTACTAGGAAAGGCTATATCACTGCTGTTAACACTACATTTTAAAGACAAATTTTGAGGTTTGTGATAATAAAATTGAAGACATTCTTGAGAACGGGCAGAGTTTTTGCATTGGGAATATATCTTTATCCTGGCGATAAGTCAAAATTTGTATCTTACTACTCATGCGCATTTGTAATTTGATTCTACCATGTCTCTCACAAACTATGTAAATGGTATTTGTAAGTCATCATACATGTGTTTTCGTGATATACGCAGAATTAGGCATTATGTCCCAATGTCTTCCAGAATATCCTTAGCCAACGCATTGGTCTCCAGTCGCCTTGACTATTGTAACCCCATTCTTGTTGGTATCACTAAATCAAACATGCAGAAACTCCAAAGAGTTCAGAACTCCTTGGCTAGAGCCATAACAAATACTTCTAAATATGAGCATATAACCCCTGTGCTTAAATCTTTACATTGGCTTCCTGTTCAGCAAAGGATTTGTTTCAAATTAGGACTTACAGTTTATAAAACATTGAACTACGGTCAACCACAATACTTGAAATCAGTCCTTATTCCCCAGACTTACCATTATTCTGCAAGGTCATCTGATTGTCTTTCTCTGATCATACCTTGGGCTAGAACTGTTCTTGGTAAACGAGCATTTTCGGTTGCTGGACCAAAATTTTGTGTCTGTTCGTTCTGCTCAGTCGCTTCTGTCATTTAGTTCTCAACTTAAAACTTACCTGTTTCAAATTGCTTATCCACTATAGGCTGACCTTCTGGATATCGACCTGATTGTGGCTTGGTTTGGTGTGCCATCGGTTGATGCTTTGTGCATTAGACACCGGCGCATTAGAAGTTGCTAATTATTATTATTATTACTACTACTAATAATAATAATACAGCTGCAAATAAAGAGAATCCATAGTTGCTGGATGTGTCAGGAAAGGCATATTTAAATGCTTAAACAGTGTGCAGCCAGTGTACTCATTTTATAGCCGATTTCGCTAGGGGGTGCAGATGGAGCCGAAATCTCGAAACAAATTACCTTCCTTGCTGCGATTTGAACCCCGACCTCTCGGTTGACAGTTCAGCATGCTAACCACTTCGCACCTTACCTACACTAGCCTTTCGCATACATTAATTGCAACAAATATAACAACACTTGCCATCCTGCCATCAAAACTGTCTCTGAGCAATTGTTATAGTGCTTAGTCTCATGTTTTATAAAAAATGGAGTCAGAGAATGATTTTTACAACATCATGTAGCAAGAAAATATAGAAAATATTATGCAAAGAAATCATTACCATCCATACAAAAAGACACAGATTTCATAAAACAAATTACTGAATCTAAAGAGTAAACCATGTTATAATTATGCATATATCGAAAACTCTTTATTTTCTTAGATGGCATATAACACTTCTCTGAAGTGTGGCTTAAGGATTTTCGATGAGAATCAAGATCAAGACGAGTCAGGCGAGTGCCTCACCAATCATTCTTCGCGTTCAGAAACTCTGATGCTGCTTCTTGATTATGTTCTTCATGACCTTTGCCTCGTGTGACTCATTAGCATAATAAAAACTAGTTCGCTACGTGTAAAAATAATAAAATTGAAGTGAAACAGTTGAAGCATACATGTGCTCCAGCAATTTATGCACAGGTCTGTAACATGAATATTACACATGACACATTTAGCGATTACATTTATGACACCATTTCTGTCACGACTGCTGACAAGTTCTATCATTGAGTTCTTCAAGCCTCTTTGTATTTGACGAATTCAGTATGCTTTCTTTCCTTTTTGGTGTAATTTTGTTAGTCAATCACTACTAATGCGCGCAGACTTTCTGTTCAGATTCATTTTCTCCCAACTTTTGGCTCTCTTCTACAACCAGCCTCTGAAAAGCTTGAATTTTTGTTTCAAATGTACATGCTCTAATGTCTCAGAATTAAGTAATAAAGCAGTTTATCTATAGATAACTTGCCTTGTATGTCATACAAATTAATGTCAACCTATAATTTAATAACATGTAAATGTAAATCTTTTATCTCTGTAGATAAGTTTACTGACCGTAAATCAAGACTTAGAAATTATGATTTTAAAAATTGAAGCTGTATATGCATATGACTCAGTGTTGGAGTATGGCATAGGCGTAGCCATCATATTATTATAAAAAACTGGTCCAAGAAAAATTTCCAAAACACAAATATATATCATAGACTGTCATACGTGTCAATATTGAAGCAATTATATTAATTAAAAAAATGGCACTTTTCTTGTTTTGTTTATGCTAACTTTTTATCGGTGCGCCATTGATTGCTATCCATGATAAAAACTGTATCAGGAAAGAAACTTTTATTACACTATGTACATGTGATTTAGAAGATAAGTTTGTTCTATCATCTTTGTATACAAGATAAAATGCTGTTGAACTGGTTGCGGTGTGATTGCTGCTAACAAAATTTGTTCTACTTCCGTTTAGTAACCTATAATGACATAAAATTATAATAACAGTTAATAGCAATAACAGTTCCAAAACGGAATTACGCATTTCTTATTATCGATGAATGGACAGTGATAAAAAAATTGAAATAAGAAATGAAAAATTGTTAAAGAATATGAAAATTATTATGCTACTATTATGTTTTGACAATGCAATTTCATTATTTTTATCGATTGTGTTAAGTATTTAAGTGAAAGACGAATGTATGAATGTTTCTTAAATTATATTTAAGAGTTTTATGCAGAGTCAACAGACCCGAATTGTTATACTTACGCCAAATGCAAATACTTCTGAACTGATCTCAATATTGTCTAGTTCTCTCATCTTCTCGTTTGCCTTGAAACGATTACAACGCTATGTTAACATTGTTGTCTTGGCGATTTAAAGAGTTCGCCTAATCCCCAATAATTCAAAATTAGTAGGCCTAAGAAATGATTAACCTTAGTGTTAAATCAAGAAGGTACACATATGAGATGCACATATCTCAAAGTGATTGCAATTCATGTTCAGTTATTTGCTTCCATCAACGTGCAATAGCGATCTTATCCGTACGTCAGGCTTTTAACGCATATAGCACGAAAAAGCGAAAACAAGAAATCACTAAAGTATAGAACAATACAAATATAAACTAATCTAAAGACTTATATAGCGCCGTTATCAAAACGCCTAAGGCATCAGTCGATGATCGCTTCAAGTCAAAATCTCAGTCAAAAATCATGAACCGCTGGAGAAGCCGGGTCAAATTTCAATGGTTCAGAGAAAACAGAAGCCAGGCTACAGTGGGTAAGCGAGTTGGAAGAAATGTGTCTTAATGACATCAAAGAGTTGGCAGAACGAACTGGCAGTGAATTCCAAAACTTTGGACCAGCTATCGAGAAGGCCCAAAAGTCCAACACTGTCTGGATATATGGCACAGTGTCCACTGACCAAGTGCAATGTCTACCAGTGTTTTAGGTGAGCATGGAATGTAGATAGGTCCGCTGATTTAAGTCTAATACCTTGTGAACTATAAGAGATTTTGAAATGAATTCATCATTCAATGGGCATCCAGTGCAATGAATGTGATACTGGCTTATTATGCTGATATTTGGGGGTCTTTGTCAAGAGAGTTTTGAACAATTTGCAGTTTGTGCAGACCTCCCTTAGTAATACCAATAAAAACTGAGTTACAGTACTCGTCTGCTTGAAACCAATGCATTTGTTCTTCTTCTTCAATGTTCTGCCCTTAGGCAGGTCCAAGAATCCAACGACGCCACTCTTCTCTGTTCTGTGGCCTTTCCTTAACTTCTTTGTAGCCCCTTCTTTCTTTATCCGTCATCCATTCCTACAGCATATTTCTTGGTCTTTCTGGAACCTTCTTTCCTTCAATTCTTCCTTCAATCACTGTTCTCAGGAGAGGATTTCCACACAGAATGTGTCCAATCCAGTTCACTTGTTTCCTGCTTATTGCGTTGACCAGTGTCCTTTCTTTCTGTACCAAGTGCAACCAACAACTTGTCATTTGTTTTATAATCCTTCCAGCTGATTTTGGCCACATCTAAAATGCTTCGAGTTTCTCAGTTTCTGCCTTTCCAATAGTCCATCTCTCTGAACCACAGCTTTACACTCCATGAGGCTTTTCACAATTCTTTTTTTTAGATCTAGATTCAGTCTTCCTCTGACAAGTTCTCCTCTCCTTCAGAATGCTTCTTTCCCCATTGCTATTCTTCTCTTGATCTCGGCACTGCATCTGCAGTCATCTGATATTATACTTCCTAGATAACAAAACTCGTGGACTTGTTCAGTTTTTGTGCCATCAACTACATTAGTTATTCGTTTTCCTTCACGTTTACTCAATCTCATCACCTTTGTTTTCTTTCTAATTATATTCACACCATATTCTTCGGATTTTTCGTTCAGCGCATCCATTATTTCTTGTAGTCCAGCCTTGGTACCTGTTACCATTGCCTGATCAATCACAAATCTTCTGGCATTTACCAGATTCCCTAACTTTGATTCCGCCATCTATATTCCCCAGCGCTTCTGTGACCAACATCTGTATGCAGATGTTGAACAGTAAAGGAGATAGCAGGCAGCCTTGTCTGACTCCTCTTCCTGTTCCTCCAGGATCTGAGTTTATTCCATGTTCTCTCCACGTCAACCCGTGCCATGCGCCCGGCCTTCAACTGCTCAGCAGAGCCTGTTTGGCTTTACCGGGACCACGCGGCTTCTACCGACCGGCTCGTCATCGTTCGCCCGCGTGTGTATTTGTAGCGCTACTGCCCGGCTAAGAGGAGTCGAACTCAACCCAGGTCCTGTCCAACTGATCAGCGTCTCGAGCCACTCATCTTTGGGTCCCTGAACGCACGCAGCGCCGTTCACAAAGGAGCACTTATAGTCGATTTGATTGAATCGAACCAGATAGACGTGCTGGGAGTCTGCAAGACTTGGATTTCAGCTGATGATCCCAATGCCATCAAGTTTGACATGAACCCGTCAGGGTACGTCACCAGACACGTCCATTGTTCAGCCCCAGGACGAATTGGGCAGAAACAGCGGTCTTGCGATCATCCACCGCAATACGCTTGCCGTAAAAATTCATCCGGTACAGAATGCTGCGACAACAAACAGTTTCCACTTCCAAGCTGTCAAAATAATTACCTCTAACATCTCGTTCCTCTTCATTAATATCTACCGCTGGCCAGGTTCCAACCTTAATGAATTTTACCATGAATTCAGCAACCTTCTTGCTGCAACTACCACCGTGATTGGTAGCGAACGACTTATTCTCAGCGGAGACTTCAACTGCCCTGGAAACAATTCGTCCAGCATCTCCGAACACCTATCCACAGTACTTGACGTCTTCGGCTTAAAGCAGCTCGTGTTAGGTCCAACGCGTAATGGGCCGACCGGTGACAGTCTGCTTGATCTTGTCATCGCCGGACTGAATTCGACATCGATCAAGAACATACAGGTGTGTAGTAGCCACGGATTGTCCGACCACCATCTGGTGAATTCGACGGTTGCAAGATGCCTCAACAGAAGGCAACCAATTACTATTGTCTACCGGAAGCTTAAAACACTCGACGTTGACTCCTTCCGACAAGCATTTATTAATTCGTCACTGTTCTTGGCTCCTGATGACACCCCCGGCGGCTTTGCTTGTCAGATAGACGACGTTGTCACCGACATCCTGGACCAGTTGGCTCAGCTGAGGAAATTTGCGAAATGCCCAGGAAAAAAAATCAATCGCTGGCTATCTCCTGAAGCCACAGCTGCAAAACGACTTCGTCGACGCTTAGAAAGGCGTTGGAAGGCTACCGATGATGAACTTGTTCGCCGCGCCGTATCGGTCAGCATGCCGTAACGCCAACAAACTCATAAACGACTCATGCCGACAATACTACAGTGACACCATATCGGAAAAGCCTAACGGATCTCATCTACAATGGTCAGTAGTAAAGGATTTACTGCACTCCATAGTGCCCTCTGAGGCGTTACCGAATGAAGAATGTCAGAAACGCTGTTCCACGTTCTCAGACTTCTTCATGAATAAGACCAAGTCAATAAAGGCATCAATTGCCAATCAGTTGTCCGGACAACCCACAGACTCTCTTGCATCATATAGGGATTATGTCGGCACATCTTGATCACCTCAGACAAGTGGATGGCGCAGAAATCTTCAAGCTATCGTCTTCTTTACCGGGAAAATCATCTCCGATGGATGCTTTCCCATCGTCTTTGCTAAAGTCATGTGCGGACGTGTTCACTCCAATCATCGTTCGTCTCTGCAATTTGACTTTCAGTTGCGGACGTTTTTCAGCCTCACAGATCGTCTGCTAATCCGTGCCGTAAACCCTTAACCAAGCAAAGACGTATCACCTCATCCGTTTCCATGGTAAAGTGTCGTCTGTAAAATCCATGGCGTCTTTCGATTTTGCCGATTCAACGTTCATAACATTTTCATTGGACGTTTGATTTGCACTGAAAACGCTCAGTCAAGACAGCACAAATCCCCATGCAGGCTAATTCTAACTAATTACTTAAGCTGGCCTTTAGTAATATTAAAGTTTAGCTGGCCCGCTAATATTAAGCTAAAATCTTAATCAACTACTGTAACTAATCTATACATTGTAACTTAACACTAATAAGTATGTAAATGAAAAGTAAAAGGAGGTTCGCTACCTTGACATCCGATTTCACCGACGATAGCTACAAAGGAAAACCATCAACGTCAGAGAACAAACAGCTTAAACTTGCTTGTAGACTATATTTTTTAGTTGGCTACAGCACAATAATTGAATATGCTCATTCACTAACAACAGAAAAGAGCGTATTTTTACCCACTTATAAATACCAAAAAACCAAAACCGAATAAACAAGTTGCATTCATTCGATTCTGCAGTCTCAATCTCAGGAATGCGGCGACTTTGAACTTCGATTAATTATTCTAAAGGTTAGCTAACTTTATAGCTGGACCACTGCGCCGTGCACGATTCGGCCTGGCATATTGCTTACACAACGCATAGAGTATAAAGTTCTTTCGCTTATCTATAACACAATTCAACCTTCCCAACCTTCTTATTTTCGTCCGTTATTTACAATTCAACCACTCTGTTCAACCCGATCTTCTTCTGTCCAAACACTTTTTCTCCCTCCCGTCACTCCAAACTTTAAATTTTGAAATCGCTCCTTAGCCATAGCTGCTCCACCCCTCTGGAATAAACTCCCGCCAGAATTACGGCAATTATTTTATCCATCATAGGAACTCACCAACACTTCACCTCTTTCAATTTCTGCACTGATGTTTCACTCAAAACTGAAAACATTACTTTTATAAAATAAATCTTATCCTGATTCTTCCTTTTCCCCTCATCTCTCTTCCCGCTCCGATTTCAAAACCCTCCACCGTAGCCCTCCGACTGTCTGCCTGCCTGACTCCTGGATCTTGAACTGGAACTGAACATTTTCTGCCTATCGATTTTGTTTTGACTGAGCGCTCGTGAATAAGCTGGTTCCCGAATCTTGGCTTTCGCTGGGCGCTGCAGAAATCTCGAGATTACGAATACAACAGACTTCTATTGTAGGATACAAAATAGCTTGGATATCACGGAGTAACCATAGAATATTCGAAGCATAAAATATGACCGTTGTACCATTGCTTAAGAAACTATGGAAAAGTCATGGTTTACCAATTATAACTAAAATTATACTTCTGATGGCACTGATATGGCCAGTTGCAACTTACGGTTGTGAAGGGTGTGTAGCGACTCCCCTCTCACCGTCTCTTTACTACGCCAAGACGATTCTCCGTACTTGCTCGTATAATGCACAGTAGAGAGGGGGTCGCGGCGCCTAGCAGGGATCTACTGCTGGACTTGCCTAGATAATGTAATCCGCTCGATTATAACGAAGTTTTAATGTATGCATAAAAACGAAAAGTTCACACTATATATATTGTTGCGAGGGCACGTGTAGAAGGCAGGTGAGGTTAGGTCAGAAGGTGACACGTGTCCATGCAACATTCTGTTAGGAACACGTGCGCATGCACCTGTGTTGGAAGGAATGTTTGAGGGAGTGGTTAAAGGAGTGGTTGTCTCGTTGGCTGAGAAGAAGGTAAAAAGAGAGCTTAAACTGTTGAAGAAGTTTTTGGTCTGATGTTGTCGTGTTGGAGGAAGTTCGTTGAGTTGACATTGTTGCTGTCTGATGTTGCCGTTTTGCATTCGGGTGTTCGATAATACAGAATTTTAAATCAACGAACGTTGTATGCGTTGTATACCCCTACGAGCCTAATCGTTTTCCAGTATTCAACAATATACACACACAAAAGCGGTGTAATAGTTAAATCTTAGCTAACTTACTTATGGCCAGCATTGCTAACGATCTTAAAGTTAGATTTTACTGCTACCTCCCTCATGATGGCCGGCATGTTTCTCGTTCTTCTCCTTTGACAAGTTCTTTGGCTTTTTGGAATGATGCAGTTTGAGACATGTTATCACCCGTTTTGCGCTGTACGATGGTGAGGCGTCTCATCCAAACGAGATAGACGACGCTTATCAAATTCTAGAAAATCGACGGCAGATTCTTGAGGAATTCCACCATTTCACCAACCGTCTCTCACGACTTCGACACAGTTCGACACACGACGTTCCTGTCTTTTACAGTCTCTGTTTCCAGCCGCACTACGCCAAGGCGATTCACAGCTTGCTGTCGACGCTTTAACTTGCAGAAACCGACACTACGTCTCTAACTTAAACGAGTCGCTATTCACATCCGTCTATCGATATATACGTAGATACCGCCTGAATACTAGAAGCAAAGTTCCACTTACAATCTATATAGCCATTATGTAAACCTACAGGGAAATCGCTACAGGGCAGACCATCAAGAGAACAGATTAAATGAGGATAAATAAATGGATTTGAAATTAAGGGACTGAGGCAGATACTGAGGGTTTCTTCGATGGCAAGGAAAACCAACGAATGGGACCTGGAACAAACCCACATGGGTCGTCAACTGTTAAGTAACATTTAGTCAAGAAAGTTGACATACTTTGGTCATATTACTGATTCAAAGTCAAGTTTAATTTTATATAAAATAAACCCAAACAGTGCAGGGCAAAGTGAATCAGTGATAAATCATGTGAACAATTAAGATCTGTGAGAACAATAATTGGCGTTTAAAGTATGCCTTAAAGAGACCAAGGCCAGGAACTTCAGATGGAAGAGTATTCCATAATTTTGCGACAGAGCATTTTATAAAGAACTTCATTACATTAGTACGAGCTCCATGGTAACGGTAATGCCTGGAGGATCTAGTGTTATGGCTGTACCTTGCCGGAAGAAGTTATCAAAGGTCGCAGGTAATAATCGATGATGGTAGCGGTACACGAATAAACCAATTTGGTACCACCGCTCCACCGTTTGAAATTTCTGCTTCGGCCTTTCACTCAAAACTCAAAACATTCCTCTTCCACAGATCCTATCCTGACACCCCGTCTTCCTCTTACCTGTCTCTCCTCTCCAACCCCAAACATCACCCACCGTAGCTGCCACGCTGTCTCTCTGCCTGACTCTTGGATCTTGACCTGGAACCGAACCCTTTTGCCTATCGATTTTGTTTTGACTGAGCGCCTGCGAATAAGCTGGTCCCCGCGGTGCGGCTTTCGTTGGGCGCTGTAGAAATCTTGGAATTACGATTACGATTACCTGGTGATGTTCTCTAGACGTAATATGCCATCGAATGATGCCGTCGATGATTTTAATAAGCAGATTAGCCATTGATGGCCTTGCCCTCTAAGAATGTGTTTAATGAGGCTGTCCTGGTAGCTAGGGTGGTCAACGTGGAAATCCGCAGACGAAGGGGTTTTATCTGTGCTTATTTTAAGGGAGGGCAGAGATTGACTCGGACCGAGGGCCGTGCCCGACGCCGCTGGTAGGACAAGCACCGAAATCGGCGGTTTGTGCGACCCGGGACAAGGGTTATCCCGCGGACCATGTTTGTGAACAAGGCCATAATTACCTAGTCGCCTTGCAAATACTGCAGATTCCCTTGGCCTTCTGCGATGTTTGTGATATAGGCTATGGCTGAGAGAACAACAATACGTTGCCACTAGTGATTTCGACGAACTAGGCCGTTTAAACACGGAGTATGGCTTTTCGCGATATTTAAAGATCGCTGGTAATACAGTAGAAGAAAAAGTTTATCAAACCAATTATGTCGTGTCCTAAATGATTCGTCTTAGATGAGTAAAATCGTCGGAGTCACAAATCGATCATTTGGCAAAAATATATAGGCCTAAATCCAACCCTAACGACTATGTAGGCCTACTTGCTTTGTTCGTTCGCGTATATAACAGTTAAAGTAGGCCTAATTTTAATTTGCATAATATACTGCCATGTAATTGTAATTGTAATCTGACATTTATAAAGCACCACTTCAAGAATAGACTCATCAGAGGCGCTCCCGACCCGAACCAGTGAGACCACTGTCAAATAATACAGACTTTAGGCGCTTGCGAAACTGCGGAAGGGACAAACTGAGGAATTCAAGCCGGAGCTCTCGGGAAAGGCGATTCCAGCTATTAGGTCCAACATAGACTCATTCGTAGTTAGGATGACTTTGGTTGATATATAATCGCTGATGTGACGTCAGAGCTTCGGCTTCCCGTGAGCAGACATTACGAATAGAAGACAGACTTTTCAGCATAATCTAATCTAATACAATCTAAAGATTTCTATAGCGCGGTTATCATAATGCCCAAGTCATCACTCATCAGCCAGTGGCTGTTTCAAGTACAAAGCCCAGTCAAAATAGTGAATAGGACAAGTGTGTTTCGTGCTGATATATGGGCCTAATTGTGTATAAAGCTTTGCACTGTTCGTAGGACGGCTGTGCAAGCGTTCTATATATGCGAATGCAAAATTTGGCGTCGTTTGGTCCGTGATACCTACGGTATATGTTGGTTGTGGGTGACATTGTATACGAAAGTTATCGCCCGTTTCGGGGCAAGATACGATACATATATTCGGACGATCGGACGTCCGTGAAAGTCTAATCAGTGCGCTTCCGAGTCAGCCGAAACTAAACTGTCTGGTTACTGATCAACTCCGCAGATCCAAAAGTGCTGAAGGCCACCCTGTTCCAGATCGCGAGACGGTCTAAGTCAATAAATTTTGAAGATATAGGTTGTAGGAAACTCAGGGAAACTGGTCACAGCGCTCCCGGTTAAATCACATCTCAACCTTCCCTCACCGGATTCAAAGACCGCATTGATCCGATCTGCATCCGTGTAGCGAGAAGATAACTAAGTGTTGCCGAGCGGGGGGAAGCGAAACGTCCTACAAGTCTGTGTGCTAATAGTGAAGGTTATAGAGAGAGGGCCTTCCAAGCCAGAGATCCATACGGAAAATATCTTCCAAAGCAGACTTTATTAACTGTGTTGGTCGACAACTGCCAACACAGAAACCCGATTCGAAAACTTACGCAGAGGCTCGTCGTAAGATTCAACTGTTCCAGGAACTAAGAGAACGAGTGGTGTCCAAGATTATTGGCGGCAGCGGGAGAGTTACGATACGTAGAATGGTGGTTACGAGAAAGCCCGTAATAAAGAAGGCACGCAGAAAGGCAACGACTATTGCCGGTAAAGGAACGGACCCTGTTCTGATCAAAGGCTATCCTTAAGACAGTGCCTATTTGGCCTATTCTCGATCGGGACATAACTGCGCAAATCGGGGTTCACTTCGGCCCGGTTATACGCTCAGATTCACCAGCCTCACTGCACCTTCTACTTCGACGTAAAATGGTCGTTCCATATCATCTCTGCCCATAGTGTTCGTTCTCTCTAAGGAAGGTTGCCTATTCGGCGACCGCGGAAGAGACAGAGTCAGATACTGAGACAGAGCTTTACAATGTTGACTCTCATAAGGAAGCAGCCACTCCTAAACGTCATAAATGGGGAGGTATACAATCATTCATTTTGTAGTTTGGCACCAAACATATTATAACTTGTGGTGGACCTGGAAGTAAATGTGCAAATCAATTTCTGTGTGACAACTGAATCAATCATGTCTTTATGGATGTTGCAGACAACCAAATTCAACCTTGTTTCTGTCATCGTGCTTCTTAGCCATGTCTTGACCTTCTGAGAGCTCTAAAATTTCTTTCGGCTTCTGCAGAAGAGGGAGGACACACCAGTAGTAATCTAACAAGCGTCTCCATCTACAAAAATTCTTCTCCAACTTCAGTGACCATTTCCCGCATTATTGAGGCTGCCTCGTTGACAATTTTCACTGGACGTTTTGTAAGAAATAACAACATCTGTAGCTGAGGATCACTTATACACAACTCTCTGTATGGAGATAGCTCATCAATAAAGCCAGAAAATAGAATGTTTTCATGTGCCTTGTAGGCACAAAGCCTAGCATTACCACTAAATCGGAGCCACAGATTCAAGATCGCAGTATCAATTAGCATGAAATAGTCAGGTCGATAATGTTCTGTACATGTCTGAGCTACAAATGTTTCTGTATTGGTGGCAACTTCTTTGGAAGTTTACGTTGTCGCGGAACAGCAATGGGTTCCAAGGCAAGCTTCTTTATAATGTCATTGCATTCATATATATTTATATATATTCATATATTTTCATATTTATTCATATGACAGCTCTGTTAAAATGTTCTGAGAGTTAAATATGTCGTTACAGTATCACTATCGACTCTATCGTTATCAGTTCGTCGAAACTTCTCGGAAATAAATTTTGATAGGCCTACTGTTAAGTGATAACCTGATGTGTAAAGTCGTAAATGTGGAACAATCTGCAAAGAAGCACTGAAGCAGACTTCGGTAATGATACCCTGGTAGCAAAAGCACATATGCGAAATATGATGCTTCAACGATTCCAACCGACATGAATTATTTAAACTAAAAATGGCTCATCAGACCATCAAATACAGCATCGTTACGAAAAGAAATCAGTTCTTCAGTGATATCGTCGACAGCTGCAAGCATTCCAGATACAGTCTGATATGCTGACTGCAATGAAAGCACGAGCCATTCCAGTGGTGCAATAACACTGGCCAACACATAATTTGTTGCCTCAAATGTTAGAACTGTTTCTGGGTATATTTGACCTGCTGATTCCAGAAAAGGCACCAGTTTTCTCCCAGCAGGTCTAGTTTTCGAGATATAGAACATTATGCCATATACCAGTCCTTGCCTCTGCTCGCCCATAAAACATAAGGCTATAGCTATAATTATGTAGTGCTCAATTTATTATGTGATACACTAAATAAACATAATAATACAAATACTTAAAAGAAAATGGTAGTACCTGAAACTGTACTTATATGATACCAAACAGAACAAGTTTGTTATAAAAATTTCAAGTCATTCGACACCGAAGAAGCTCCTTTTGTACGATTTCCGAGCGTGGCATCTGCCGGAACAATCGCGCATAATATTCCAGCAATAGTCTGCCATCATGTGTGCATCCCATCTTCCTTGATATCGATTTTCCATTGTTTTGATGTCTTGGTGAAATCTTTCACCTTGCTCTTCGCTGAAGTCACCAAGATTCTCTGGAAAGCGATCTAAGTGACTGTGGAGATAATGGACTTTAATGCTCATGTTGCAGCCAAGCTTGTTGAAATGAAGAAGCATATCCTCTACTAGTTGTGCATAATTGTCTGCCTTCTTGTTGCCAAGAAAATTTTTAGTTACAAGAACAAAGGAAGACCAGGCACAAAATTCGATTTCATTCACTGATGGTATGAAAAGTGAGTAATTCATAAGTTGCCTGATCTGTGGACCATCGAAGATTCCAGCCTTCAATTTTTCCATTGTAATTCCTGGTAACTTGTGTACTATGTATTCGAAGCATGAACCTTCTTTATTCAAAGCCCTGACAAATTGTTTCATCAGGCCTAGCTTTATATGTAGTGGTGGCAGTATGATCCTATCTCGTGCCACCAAAGATTCCTTGATTACATTTTGAGCTCCAACCACCATGTCTTTCCTCGAAGGCCAATCTTTTCTTGTCCAATGTTCATGCTTGGCTCTACTGTCCCAAAGACACAAAAAGCAGGGATACTTTGTGTAGCCACTTTGTTGACCAAGGAGGAAATTTACCATCTTCAAGTCTACACAAATTACCCATTGATGTTCTTTGTATTTTATCTTTTCCAGTACTAAAGAGATGGCATTGTACTCTTCTTTCATCCTGGTGGAGTGACCGATTGGAATAGAACCAAATTTGTTGCCGTTATTTAAAAGCACACATTTCAGACTACGTTTTGAACTGTCGATAAAAAGACGCCACTCATCTGGGCTGTAATCCGACAGACCAATTTTCTTCAATAAGTTGCTGATGTCATTACAGAATACTAGGTTGTTGTCTTCGGTAAAGAATGGCAGTAAATCCTTTTCTCTGTTTCTATAAATTGTAATTTTCGTTCCAGGCTGAAGTGCATTCTTTTCCTTTAGTCTGGACGCAATCAATTCAGAGGACTCTTTGGAAAGATTTAAGTCCCTGATCAGATCACTCAACTCTTTTTGGTCAAAAAGTTCACTGTGTGAAGTTGATTGGAAATCACTGTCACTGCCCCCACTTTCTTCACTTTCGTCATCTTGTCCGATATTGGACATGCAAGTCTCATCGTCTGAGAGCTGAGGTAGTTCGCGAAAAGGTGAAACTGGTACAATATCCGAATGCGGAACAGGTCTCCTGGCTGAAGGTATATCAGGGTAAGACAACTTGTGACGATTATTTTGATTGATGCCTATGATATTAACCATACAAAAGTAACAGTCGTCGAAGTGGTTTATCTGTTCCCTCCAAACCATCGGTACACCAAATTTCAGGCAGCTTCTCTTTCCAATTGTCCAGTGGCACAATTGTTCAATACAAGTTTTGCATACTGTAGGAGGAGCCCATTGCTTATCTTGATCTCCAAGTTTGACACCAAAATAACCTACATATGCTCTTTTTACAAACTCAGAAATCGGTTTCCTGTTTGCTTTTAGTGTGTATTCCCCACAAATGTAGCAGAATATGTCTGGATGGTTAATGCAGCTCCGTCTGGAAGTAGCCATAACCTTAAGGATGTTCGCATCTGAGGAATTAAATGACTAACCTAAAAAATAGTAAGAACATGTAGTTATTTAATGCTCACATTCACAGATTGTTCTTGCGACCAACTCTTAATATGCCCTAAGACGACTGTGGCTGCTCTAGCTTTCAGGAGGCGGTTTATATAGGCTATAAATGCTGACTTCAGCATAATCTATTTACATAGTTCGAAACCATGAAACGCTGTATAAGCACAAATGAATTCTAAATGAGGCCATGAATTTAGTGCTGAGTAAGCTGTAGGCTACGGAATAGTTATTTCGTTGAATCAGCAATATCTCAGCACGCGGCAAGATATGCTGATTTTACATTATAAGGATGTAGGCATTATATGAATCAGCAAGAATTATAATTAGCCATAAATAAAGCTTATTATGACATTTTAGTTTTGCCAAAGACATCGTTTAAAGAGTGGACTGGGTTTTCTTTACAAAATCGACGATATCTCAGAAACTAGACCTGATGCACTCAATCCAATGACATTTTCTGAATCAGCGCCCAAAATTACCCCAAGAACAGGTCTAAAACCGAAGGCAACAAGAAAAAAAAATTTTCTGTTGGCCAGTGTAATCTTTAGAGCCATCTTTAATCCAAACACCACGTTTCCTTTCTGCAAACTTACATGTAAACCAGATGCGCGAGTTGCCACGGTTGATGATGATACTTTACCATGCGACATTTCATCCAGACATTAAAAAACTGAAGAGTACGAGTCAGAAGTGAAAGAAGCCCTTTAACCCTCACAAGCCATCGTGTAGGGCACAGTGGTTTAATTCGCTCTACCTGTTGAAGGGGATTCTCCGACTGAATGATGTTAGAAAATATGGTATGACATTTGCTAGATTGTGAAAACAAACGGCCAAGCTCCTGAAGATTATGCAGTGAATCTCTAACCAATTAGAAAGACTCTACAGTTTGCTGTGACACAAGGTTAATGCAGTGAGCTGCACTATGAAAACAAAAAGCACGCAGCTGTCGCTCAGCTATGATTGCTTGGCAGCCATTGTATTGACCAGACATGCTACTTGCTCCATCATATGACTGTCCACAAAGAAGAGATACTGGTAGCTGTAAGCGTAGCAATACGTAAAAAAGGCACTTGGCCAGAATTGCACCTGTTGTGGAAGGCGGATCGTATAGCCCCACAAATTGCTATCACGTCGAATGTCATTACCTCACACAGCAATTTTTCGGCAGTATCAGCAAGCAAGAACCTCTATTAAAATCTTCTGAGAGTTAAATGTGTCGTTACATTATCATTATCGACTCTGTCGTTATCGAAACTCCTCGGAAGTAAGTTTTGATACAGCTAAGTGATAACCTGATGCGTAAAGTCGCACATGTGGAACAATCTGCAAAGAAGCGCTGAAGACTTCGATAATGATATCCTGGTAGCAAAAACTCATAAATATGCGAAGCATGATGCTTTAAAGATTCCAACCGACATGAATTATTTAAACTCAAAAATGGTTGTTGAACAAGGCAAAGAAACTGACACAATGCATACAAGTTGAATAAAGCAGAGGGGCAGCGCTTGGTTTAGCACTGTTCTCATGTTGTTCCCCCATTAGAAGTTTTAATTTTGGGGATAATCCCCCAGTCAAAACTTTGGGGGACAGTCCTCCTCTATCCCCGTGATTTCCGCCACTGGTTTATGGGTGTGAACTGTGCGATGTCAAGGACTGCAACGAAAGCAGGTACCAGCGAATATGATTGCAAACGACTAAGGATTTTTGATCCTACGTCATGAAATAGCAGACGAACTTTCTTCAAGGCGGTTGAGCGAGAAAATTCGATTAATCTATCCAGTTCTGCGTTGGGCGTGGCAGATTAAGTACCGCTGTGAAAGATTCGTCGCAAACTCCGAGTCTAAACTGTAATTTTGACGATTTATAGCTAGCCAGTTAGCTAAAAACTCCTTAAAAGTGCATGGAAAGCAGTGAACGATAAACTGCTCATTTACCTTTTAAGTCTCTGAAAGTGATTCGAGTGAAGCGTTGCAACTTTATCGCTCCTGATCGTGTTGGGACTTACAATACGTCGCGTCGGACGTTACCGTAGTTCGAAAATAAGTTGAATCAGATGTCAACTGATTGCTATACGAACTGTTGAACATTTCTACATATTCTTCGAACAGAAACGAGTGAACTTTGTTTGAAAGATTTGGCAAAAATCCTATCGTCTGTGAAGGACGCCATTTAAACCGGACGACGATCTACGTGGAAAAGTACACGGTGATAAAACGGTGAGTCCTAGAACCTGACTACATCGGGAAACTGCAATTAGAAGACCCGTCAACCAACGAGGGAAGGATTATTAACTGCATTATTTGTTTAGTATAATTAATGCTGGCCTTAGATAGGTGGATTAAAGTGTAATTACGTACCTCATTTGTCAAGTGAACCGATTGACAATTATTCTTATTAAATAATTAAATGTTAGGCCTATCTCAGTATTCCATGATACTCAGATAAACATGCTATCGCACAATGTTTGGTAAGGTAAGTGGCTTGGGCTATTGTGAAAATCAACAGACGATCACTGTATGAATCATGCACCCGGCTCAAGCACTTACATGAATTAAAGCGATATAATTCCTCTAAAGGACATTGCATCGAAATCATACATAGAAGTGTAGAACTCTGCATATTGTGGCCAAAGGTAGAGATAGTTAGCACAGTAAATTGTGTAAAAGAGAGTGAGTAAAAAGTAAGTTATAGGGTGGGACAAGTCCCTACAAGTTTAGTTTCACAGAAGGTTTAGAAACTAGTCCAAATCTTGTGCGAGGTTATTCCGCTGTAGGTATAATCATAGGATGCTGTGGTTTAGGTGCTAATGGAGGTTTTCGTTTGCTGCATGGGAGGTGTCAGAGGAGGAGGAGGATGATGAGCTGCCTGGCACTGTAACTCTGGTAGGTAGCTCAGGTTTCCGTTGTCACCCTGAGTCGAGGAAGAAGCATGTGTCATCTTCCAGATTCTGTGATACTCGCAATGGTCGTATGAGCTGTCGATTTCTCCTCAGTGTTCGGACTTCAGGTGTTGTGAATTCGTCAACATTCTGAATCGATGCGCTTGTCACAGAAGTTGCATGATTTGATCAGTAGCCGTAGTGCTGCCAGAAAACTCTCGAATGTCTCACCTTCGTCCTGGTTGCGTTTGTTGAAAAGATGACGTTCGTAGGTTCCGTTGACTTATCTGTTGGCGAACTCGTCGAATTTTCTCAGCATCTCGTCCACCGTCTTTATCAGTTCTTAAGTAAAACCCATTGTAGGCTTTTAGTGACGTGTAGGAGCAGGGCGACTTCATACTGTTGGATTTGTTAGCACAGATGTGTAATTTTTCCACTTCTGCTTGAAAGAACGCCAGTTTTCTTCCAGGTTTTCTTCCATGACGATATGTGCAGAAGATCAAATGCCCGAGATCAGCGCAACAACAGAGTCGGTCATCTTGGTCTTGGTTCAAACATGTAAACTCAAAAGTTCGTTAGTTTGAGCGGTAAAAGTTTGAGCGACAATGGTGTGCACCGCTACCACCATGTTTCCTGCTGCTATTTGTTAACTAAAATCGAAGAAATCGTAATCGTAAACCCGAAATCTCTAAAGCGCTGGTTAAAAGCTAAGCGCACGGCACCAGCTTATTCATGAGCGCTGCGTCAAGTCCGTGGGGTTGTTCAAAGATGCCATGTCAAGAACCATGTTCGGTTACCAGATCTTAGTTTACGTTGAGCGATAAAGGGCGTGTTGCGGCCGCAACACCTTTTGCTTAAAAATTGGTTCGTATATTTGATTATAAGTTCTTTTAAACTATCCAACTGATTACAGATTGTACATTTCTTAAGTGCCGAGTACATGCTAATATATCAGGCGTAAGCTGACACTTATTTACGAAGCTTCTAATCATTTTGGATCGAAGTTCAAACTTTCATATTCATGGAATATAATGTAATCTAATGACTTCAATAGGCATTTTATCATAATGCACACGAGATCAAGCGATAGTTGCTTCAAGTAAATCCTACTCTCATGGCCTGACATTGACCTGGTATTGAAAGTGATCAAACACTACCAGATCCATAAGCTGAATCCTTACCATAGGTTTTGTGTGTTTTGGGGGAAATTGCACGATTATACATTAGGACTACATCTATAATTTTATCATGAAGAAAATTTACTTTGCAAATCGTTTACTATATTACAAATAGACAAGTCTTGAACATCGTTCGCTTTCTATGGACTGTGCAGCTCGCTCATGTCAAAGTCCAGAAACAGCCACTGTTTTGTTCTTGGGTGCAAAACTGGTTGCAAAACAACCGTGATGTCATATCCAAAATTAAATGAAGCCCTTTTACGCCATCTGCCTTCTACAGTGGAACAAGGCTATACCACTTGCCGACAGGCAGTTGAGTTGCAAGGATCGTGTTTGCGAATTAGGCTACACTTCCATCCATAGTATGTTACTCGTGGATGTGAATTTAAAGTGGTCAGTGATATTGGCATTCTGCCTTGAAGACCCAAAGACAGCCTATGGAGGAAATGAGTCAAGGAAGATGTGAGTATTTAGTTGATATCTGAAGGCCAAAACAGACTTTGCCTAGATAACATTCGCGGTAGAGAGTTCCGGAGTGTAAAGCCATCGACAGGAAAGGCAAGTACAGCCTTTGTTCACGAATAGTCAGATTTAGATAGCCAGAAGACCTGGTCGAATAGAGCCAAGACTTGAGAGTCAGTATAGAGCAAAGGTACTGAGGTTGGTTGAAATGTAGTCTTGTATCCAAATAGCCAAGTCTTGAACATCGTTCGCTTTCTATGGACTTTAGTATTTTGGAGTTTTGGTGATAGTTCTTGACAATGTATTTTCGACTCTTGAAAGTTTCATCAAATTAGAAATGCCGGTAAGAAGCGAGTCAAAACAGCTGGAGACCAGGGCATTAGTCAAACAAACCATGGGAATGTGGCGTCTAATCCTATGGATATATGTATAAGGCTGGAAATCAAAGTGCAAGATGAGGTGATTGAAAATGCAAAGGAGTTTGTGTACTTAGGAAGTCTCATGACATGGAATAATGATTGCGCAAAAGACATAAAGGCAAGAATAGTAAAGACAAAAGGAGTTATGGCAGGGCTAAACAACATCTGGAAAAGCAGGAAAATCAGCCACAAGACCAAACTAAACGTCTTGAAAACGTGTGTTTAGCACAGCTCTGTATGCATGTGAGGCATGGACAATCAAAAAGACGGATAAAGATAAGATATTAGCATTTGAAATGTACTGCTATAGACGAATATTACATCTGAATTGGACAATGAAGGTAACAAATACGGAGGTCCGAAGAAGACTGAGCATAAAAGAAGATCTAATACAAGTAATAATGAGAAGGAAATTATATGCAGGATGGATGACAGTAGAAAAATAAAAAGCGTGATGATGGGAATTATGGACGGAAATGGGAGACGAGGAAGACCTAACAGGGAGTGGACAGATGATATAAGGGATTGGTGTAAGCAAGACTTGCACGCCTTGATAAGAACAGCACAAGATCGGGAACTGTGGAGACAGGTGACAATGCATGCAGTGGACACATACGGGCTCTCGGCCCATGGATCATGATGATGATGATGATAAGGCTGGAAACCTTCCTAACACTGATTTTTAACCCTCCTTGAAGACCGTCAAGTGTTTCTCTCATAACCATCTCTGCTATGATGCTAAATAAATGTGATGAAAGGACGCGGCCCTACCTGACCCATTTTCGGATATGATACCATTGTCGCTGTGCACCTGCCACTCTTATTTTAGCAAGCTCTTTCTCGTATAGGTTTCCTTAGTAAGTTGACGAGACGTACTGGGTATCACATGTCAATCATGGTGAACCGAAGCAAATGATGTGAGATTGAATCAAATGGCTTTCTGAAATCCACAAAGCCCATGAACAGAGGTTGCTAGTGCTTCCTTGTCTTTTGCATGAAGATCCGAAGGTTAGTGCTCTGATTTCTTGTCCCACTGCCTCGCCGGAAACCTGCCTGTTCCTTTGCAATCTCGCTTTCCGTCTTCTTACGAACCGCGCCAAGATGATTCTGAGCAGTACTTTGCGAGCAATTGTTCTATAATTATAGAACCTCACCGTGTAACAAAGAATTATTTTTTTTGTTCATGGGTAGTAAGTGTTATTTCCTAATTGCTTATGCCTCAAAACTATAGCAAAATGGCTATTATTACCCACAAACTTTGCTTTTTTGACCAGGATAGTGATATTCTGAATTTTGTTTACTTTACAGAACACTCAAGATGAATTCAGTACCGAGTAAACTTGGAGTAATTGCTAGAACTTTCTAGAACTTTCGCGAATATTCTAGAACGTCCGAGAACCTTCCAGAACTTTCTAGAAATATAAATAGCAGTATAAATGACCTTAAGCCCACCAGTTCAGTTTAGTTGTAGCCTAAGTGGATACATATCTGAGTTGGCATCAAGAGGCTGCAAGCATCCGGCAGACGCATTTTGCTATGTCTGCAGCCGGGTCCGTAGCAAAAGCGCACAGGACAAAAACGGGTCGACAAAAGCGCGCTAACAAATGCGCGCAGACAAATGCGCGCAATGATAACAACCCGACAAACGCGCGCAAGACAAAAGCGCGCAACTTTAGAATATTATACCTAATGTTTATTAATGGTCAATAATGTTCGACGCGCAAATCTATGTTTGCCTTGCAACTGTGGACCATTCGTGATCGTGTAGTCGACAACCTGCCACGCACGAACAACTCAGCCGAAGCCTGGCAACGCTCCTTTCAACAGACCGTCGTCGATTGTCATCACCCCGTCGGTTTACAAACTTGTTGAGCAATTCCGTCAAGAACAAGGTCACTACGAATTGAAGAAAACGAGGTATTGTTCCGAATTCAGACATTCGGAGGCATCCAAGTCAAAATACGTTTGTTTGAAACTACGATTGCAGGCTTTGGCTCCAACATATGGAACAGTTCCGTTGGGAGATTACTTGCGTGGGATCGCTCATAACGTTAACATATAAACTGGTTTTATTTTAGCTATAGCAATACGTGTGAATAATATTACTTGAAGGAGTTACACGGTTATTTCTAGTGTATATATATATTGTAGTATATTTTTGCGTGCTTCTGCTATTAAATTACTATAAAACAACTATTGTTTTTGATTATCTTTATACGCGCTTTCGTCGGCACTCGTTTGTACTATGCGCTTTTGTTGCTGCGGGCTTATGACGGCGAGCTTTTGTCGGCGCGCTTTTGTCGACGCGCTTTTGTCGACGCGTTTTTATCCTGCGCTCTTTTGTCGGGTGTGTCTGGGGCCAATTTGTCAAGACAAGAGCGAAAAAGTACTCCGTGGAAGCATCTACTAAGATGTACGAAGCCTGCAAGGCATATTTCAGCATGCCTGTCGGAGATCAAGGTAAACACTGGGCACCTCATTACACCTGCGAGCACTGCAAAAAACGCTAGAGGGTAAGATGGACAATTGATACTCGCTTAGGTGGCGACATTTTATGTTATAAAAGTTTTAAAAGTTTGAAATGTTGTAATTTCACAATTTAAAAAAAAATGTAAATGTTATTGAACAAATATATGAAATATGTTGCGAGAATCTTACACATTAACCATGGGTGAAATACATTTATTTTGTTATGATCACAATTTCATTTTGTTCTGTTGCAGGTTGGTACAGAGGGAAAAAGACAGCCATGAAGTTTGCTATCCCAAGAATTTGGCGGGAACCCACTGACCGATCAAGAAATTGCTACTTCTGCATGGTGGATCCTTCCAAACGGCGGACTGGCAAGAATGCACCTGCTATCACGTATCCGAACCTTCCTTCATCCATCGCTCCAGTGCCACACTGCCCTGCACTTCCTGTCCCACTCATCCAGAGAGAAAGCAGCCGTCTTCAGAAGAAAGCAGTCAGTCAGAAAGCGAGGAAGACTTTAGAGATCCAGATTACAATTTTCGAGCTGAGGAGAGAAACCCCTGATATCCCAACCAAAAAGACCTCAGCGACTTGATCAGAGATCTTGGTCTCACCATGTCCATGCCGAGCTTCTGACGTCTTGGGTCAAGCAGTGGAATTTGTTGAATGAAAGTGTGCAAGTCGCAGATCAGAGGAAGCGTCACCAAGCTTTTTTCAGCTTTTTCACCATTCAAGATGGGCTCTGCTGCAGCCACAATGTGACCGGTGTGTTCGAGGCAATTGGAATCGACTGTAACCCGAACGAGTGGCGTCTCTTCACTTACAGTTCATCCAGGAGCCTCAAAGCCGTGCTGCTCCATAACGGGAAGAAGTACCCGTCACTTCCTCTGGTTCACTCGGTGCACCTCAGAGAGGATTACAACAGCATCAAGAGCTTACTAGACGCCTCAAAGTATGATGAGTACGGTTGGGAGGTGATCAGAGACTTAAAAATTGTAGCATTCCTGATGGGTCTCCAAGGCGGTTTTACCAAGTTCCCTGCTGTCTGCCTTTGGGACAGCAGGGACAAGAAGTTGCACTACCATAGGCGGGACTGGCCACAGCGGACCGAGTTCTCTACGGAGAGGAACAACGTCAAGTGGGAGCCATGGTGGACCCCCACAAGCTGCTGATGCCACCACTGCGCATCAAATTGGGCCTTATAAAGCAATTTGTCACAGCTCAAGATAAGGAGTCGGCAGTCTTCAAGTACCTTCAAAACTTCTTCCCTAAGCTGTCTGAGGGAAAGGTCAAGCTGGCATTTTCGTCGGACCACAGATAAAGAAGACCCTGGAGTGGAAGAATTCCCCAAGAAGCTCACTAGGAAGGAGAAAGCGTCTTGGAACAGCCTTGTCGCAGTGGTTAGGGGCTTCCTGGACAGTCACAGGGCCGAAAACTATGTGGAACTGGTCGAGACTCTGGTGAGGAAATACGGCCAAATGGGTTGCAGGATGTCCCTCAAAGTTCATATCCTTGATGCTCATCTTGGTAACCAAGCAGAACATGGAAGCGTACTCGGAGGAGCAAGGCGAGAGCTTCTATCGAGTATACTGGACTTTGAACGTCGCTACCAAGAGCAGTATAACGAGAACGTGACAGGAGCATTTGGGGGTCGATTCGTATAAGTGATTTACAGTATACTCGTAAATTTCGAAAAACTACCAACTTCCAAATCTTTTGTGGTAATTTTTGCATAATTATAGTATAAACACATGTTAATATTGATTCATATGTTGTTATTTTTATTTGCACGAAAACACGCAAATTCTCCCGTTTCTTTACTGGAAATAGGTAAATTTCGAAATATCATTGTCTTGGTCACAAGAGCAAAGTTTAAAGGGAATAACAGCCATTTTCTATACTTTTGAGGCATAAGCAAGTAAGAAATAACATTTACTACCCAGACACAAAAATTGTGTTATTTATTGTAATTTGTGCACTGTTTATCACCTTTATTGGAAAGTGGTACGAATGCAGTGTCCCGTTCTTTATTATTTTGAAGTAGACGAAAAATAGCATTATGCAAAAATGAGGCCTCTGACCAAGTGAGACTCGGGCCAAATGGCCCTGCTGGCCCCTCTGTGATATATATATATATATATTTCTTTCTCCAAACAGTCTCCATTTTTCCTCATATATGATATCCAAGAAACCCTCAGTATCTGCCTCAGTCCCTTAATTTCAAATCCATTTATCCTCATTTCATCTGTTCTCTTGATGGTCCACCCTTCCAACCCAAAGTTGCCCTCTATCGTATAATTTTAGTTGTAACTGGTAAACCATGACTTTTCCATAGTTTCTTCAACGTTCCCATGATTCCTAACCTTTATTCAATCTAGCTCTGATTTTCTTAATGCATCCTCTGTGATGAGAGATCCAAGGTACAGGAAATATATTAACCTGCTTCAGCTGTTCACCTTAATATACAGCAGCTATCACCTCTGTCTTGTCGATATTTTTTTCGATATTCAGCAATCCAAATTTCTGGCTAACCCGATCAAGACGATCAACCAGCTCCTGCAGCTCTGTTTCCGAACCAGCCATCAAAACAATGTCATTGACCTTCCTACCACTGATTTTTACCCCTCCTTGAAGACCATCAAGTGTTTCTCTCATGACCATCTCTGCTAGGATGTTAAATAAATATGATGAAAGGATGCGATTGCTTGACCCCTTTTCGGATATGAAAGCATTGTCAATGTGTACCTGCCACTCTTACTTTAGCAATGTTGGCGTACAAGTGGCGGTTTGTTGGATCGTAATCGTAATTCCGAGATTTCTACAGCGCCCAACGAAAGCCGCGCCGCGGTTACCAGCCTATTTACATAGAACATGCGACCTCAGATCAATGAGGAGGTGGTTCTCATTCGTAATCCCATTGAATTTAATTTTTTCGTTGTCAATATATAATTTTTCACAATATTTACGCCACCTTTCTGTAATTCTTTTCTGTGATGTTCTCTCTAGCTGATGACTTGATACAGTGGAAACGTGGCTGAAACTTCATTCAGTGTTATGGCTGTTTGGAATAACCTCGTAGTGTCACCGTTTTTATTAGCATCTTCTAAGCCTGCACACATTTTATCTATCAGCCTCTGCTTATCAGTTCGAAGCCTCCTCTGCACTTCTGATTTCAACTCCCTGTATCGATGTGGGTTTATTATTCTAGATTCCCTTTTCTGCTCGACCAAATGAAGGGTCTCGTCATTAATCCAGTCCTTCTGTTGCTTTGTCTTTGCATGTCATACTATATCCTTTGCAACTTTCAGCAGAACGGCTTTTGTGGTCTGCCACAGCTCCTCCACGTTCTTTCCTCCTGTGCTGCGTTCAAAGCGTCGAATTTATTGATAATCTAGACTTCATATTTTGCATTTCGACTTTTATATTTACTTCAAGAGAAGTCCACGTAAACCGTCGTCTTGGATGATATTTGAACTACGTATTCATTATCGGTAACTCGTGTTCAGCACAAAAAATCTTCCAGTCTTTCACCTGCATCACTGACCTCTCCCCACCCATATGGTCCTATTACATCTGTCACGAAGCTCGGTTCTCTGGCTCCTACCTTTGCATTGAAGTCGCTCAACATAACTAATATGTCTCCTCTTGTAGTCCGTTTCACGACCTTTTTCAGCTTGTCATAGAAGGCCTCGCTGTCCTCCTCTGCGGTAGTGCTTGAAGGGCCATAGACCTGAACCACAGTGATGTTGAGTGGCTTGACATTGATTCGTACAACGATGATCTTTTCTTTGACAGGCTCGTATCCAATAAGTAGACCAGCTAGATCTCTGCGCAACCATACCCCCACACTATAGGCCTACATGCCCTGTACATCACGCCCTGAGTATACAATGATATGTCCTTCCAATGTAATCAAGTGTCCTTGACCTTCCCATCGGACACCTGACAACCCGCATATGCCCACTTTATTTCTCTCCAATTCTTGACCCTACAGCTGAACCTTTCCAACCTGAAGCATACTCCGAACATTCCAGATACCTACATTAAGTTTCTTGCGCATGAGGAAAGCATTCAATTATACATACGACCGAAAAAGTAGAGATCATTTATTCGCAACCGTAGCCGTCAAACGGCTGGCGTCAGGAACGGATGATGATGTGGTTGACTGTTCGTTGGCGCATGAACAGTTATTTGCCTGCACGCCTAAATTTACATGATTGCGCAATGTCGTCGCCATTACGAGGCATCACTTTGACCGAATACTTCATGATATCTATGACCGTGCCTTAAAAAACCATCACAAAGTCGGAAAATTTAATTTGTTAGAAACGCGCTCAAAAGGTAAGTGGGTACAAAATGGGTAAGAATATTTGCATACTTATATTCCTTGTTGCCTAAGCTATCGAACTGTATCTCCTTACAGACTTTCACTGTTCGTAGGTCCTATATTATTTTAAATTTTAGTATGATGCCTTGCAACGGAAACTTAATTTAGCATGTTCTATGGGTCCCTAACTTTAAGTTGTGTGCATCGATTCTTACGCAAACGATCAAGTCATTTAAATATTCTACTTAGCCATGTTGTTATGTAGATTTCATTGATGGCTGCATCAAGACCCCTAGGCACAGCCACTTATGTCGATCAGTTACTGGCAAACTCTTACTCGTAATTTCTGAACACACGTCTTTAAAAAATTATAACGTTTTAAGATTTGCGATAGAAACATGCGGTTTAAGCATAACTGGACATCAATTTCAGCCCAATCAGGTGGGTTGGAACTGTCGAGTATTCAAAACCCAGTTTTGCTTTCTCCGACATTGTAATGGTTTTCTCAACCGCGGAAAACACCATGATCACATTTATTTACATAACGGAAATGCAATAATAAGTTGATACAAGTAACACATACATAGCAGCAAAACTTAAACGCCTTTACTTTCTACAGCTTTGTGCTGAACATATGACGAGTTTGGAAACTTATTTCAAAATTTGTCACTGAAAATTATTTTTTTCTGTTTTTCTCTATTTCAATCCATATATTTATCCATTAAAACTCATTCTTAAAATGTGGAGTTTTTAACATTAATCTGTCCTAAAGAGAAGTATAACTTCATTGGCGGCTATTTTTATATGACAGATATATATTTTTATATGATAGATAAATGTTATATGATCAGAATTATAAGAGGAAATGGAGGTTGTAAGGCTATGGCCTTACATGTAGGTGCATGAACCACGTTGGTGCGCATCGGCCATGCCTACGGCATCGCAAGCGTATGGCCGAGTAGGTACGATGAACACACACTGTAGCGTGGACCGTCGAGATAGTGAGGATAGAGACTAATGCATACTGTGTAACTGTACATACTGTATTATCTTATAATAAACCGTTATACTCGGTGGCTTAGCGGTAACGCGCTTGCTCACGGAACTTGCGGTTGCGGGTTCGACTCCGGGTAACGACCTTGGGCAAGTTGTTTACGCACACGTGCCTCTGTCACCAAGCAGTATAATTTGGTACCGGCGTAAGCTGGGAAGTAAACGGCAAGTCCTGCGATACACTGGCCCCGTGTCCAGGACCTTGGGATTCGTCCATTGCCGGCTCAAGGCCATAGAAAAGGAGATGAGCGCCTCCCTATGTTCCTCAGGAACGGGAAAGGACTTTACTCTTTTTTACTATACTCATTACATAGCGTAATGACACATGGTATCACAGATCTGAATTCATAATTGTACGCTCGACTAGGCAAAATCGGAACAGCTATCACTAGGACACTATCGTTCGGAATCTATCGCTCTACTATCGCTGAATCACGACAAATACGAATTTACGCCTTCCGGAACCGCTGCGAGTAACGGGAAGCAACTTCGCCGACAATTGGAATCGCTTCCGCGAGCAGTGGAAAGACCGCAAACTGGCTTCAAAGCTAACCGAGGCCAATCCGGAAAAGCGTGCTGTTGTTTTTCTCAAGTGTCTCGGGACCGAGGCCTACGACACATGTAGAAGCATGCAGCTTCCTACGGGCCACAGAAAAACATCGACAGAACCGTAGAGACGGTGGGACTTTCTGCATATGCGCCGTAAATGTAACGTACGAGCGATACATGTTTTACTGGCGTGTTCAGAAGAGGGGCGCGCGGTTTGACATCTTCCTTTGTGACGTCAGAAGTATATGGCGAAATCCTGCAAGTTCGAAAGCGTAGGGAAGGCGAAGGTCCGAGATCGCATCGTCGACATCAAAGACGAAGCCACCCACCAAAACTCCTGCAGATTCGAGAGCTGACGCTGAATAAATAAATAAGGCAAGCGAATTGGTGGGACAGCAACTGAAAGCGATGGCAGAGCCAGACCAAGTCCAAGCTCCCTACTGAAAGAAGCATTCGACAACCCGGAGTCACCGTCGCCACCGACCGCCACAGCCATCGGACTTTGCGGACCAAAGCACCAAAGTAGGCCAACATCGTTGTAAATACTGCAACGAAATGCATGAAGCGCGTAAAGATATATACCCTGCACATGGCCAGGTCTGCCAACGCTGTTTTAAAAAAGCCACTTTGAATCGGTTTGCCAGTTGAAACCCGTCAGCAGAAAGAATACCAGGCCTGAAGTATTAGAGCTAGGCCTAGACAAGGAGATAATTACGCTCGACGTTCCTGGCAACGACCAATGGTATTCGCGCTTGAAAATCGGAAACAAAACAATCCCATTACGTTGGACAGCGGAGCAACTGTTAACGTGATACCGGATGCAGTCGTCCGTGCTCTCAGTCGCATGCATGAAATTCGCACGGCAGCGACGACCCTGCGTATGTTTGACCGGTCAGAAATGCAGACGAGCGGTATGATCATGTGTAACCTTAACCATTGCGCAAGACTACAAATTAGATTTTTGCGTAATGGCCAAACACGAGCGGTCTATCCTAGGCTTCAAAGCCTGCTGATACTATTGAACGCGGCCGAGGAAAGCATATGCGAGGTGCGACCATCTCAGGCTCTCTCCTCCCCACGCAACGTAGCTCATGGCTGCATGACGGAAGCGCAAGTTCCTACTACATACGCCGATCTATTCCACTGCGTCGGTCAGCTCGAAAGCGACGTCCGTCTCGAGGTCAACGACGACGCCCCTCCGGTCCAGATGCCGCTCAGACGATTCCAGCTGGGTGTACGTGATAATTACCAGTTGGTCTACAAGCCCGGCAGTCAGTGAATTCTCGCTGACACACTGTCGCCCGCATAATCCTCAACCAATGATGGCGACGGTTCGCTTGAAGCTGAGGTCCCAGAGGAGCTACCGACACTAATGGACGATCAACAGCAGGAAGATTTTTACAGGATAGCCTCCCGGGGAAAGATTAATGCCATCCGAGCAGCTGCAGCGGACGACGATGAACACCAGCAGCTGATAGGACAAATGACAGCCGAATCGCCGAATAACCCCACTGAGGTAACGGCAGCCCTAAAGCAGTACACGAGGTTCGCAGATGAACTAATTAAAAGCGGGGGGTCGCATTCAAAGGGCATGGGGTTATCAGCCCCCGGAGTGCCAAAGACGAAATCCTGACATTCAGGCAAGGCATATCGGCGCTAATGACTGCATCAGACGCGCTCGAGAGGCCGTGTTTTCTCTGGCATAACGGTTACGATAAAAGATCTCGTTGCAAAATGTGACATCTGCTCCCGTTTGCAAACAGAGTCCCAAAAGGAACCTCTGATGCCGCACCCAGCACCAGTTCGACCACCGAGGCTCAAACAAGCACAACCCACGACAGGGTCAAGCCTCGAAACAGAATAAAGAACGCGTATTGACGCACAGTGAAGAAGCCTGCCCGATACAGGGCTAAAACAAACACTGGAAAATACGGAAACGATTTAGTAGAAGCAGACACGTAGATATATTTACAGATCGGCTTTCACGTAGACACAGGTAGATATAGCCCTGACATTTAATTAGCCTGTCGAAAGGGAAATGTAAGGGTACGGCCTTAGGTCCGTGAATCCCATTTGTTAGCATAGAACACGCCTACGGCATCGCAAGCGTATGGCCGAGTTAAGCACGACGAATACAAACTCTGTCCCTTCCAAAGCCCTACCTGCCCCTTCCAAAGCCCTATCTGTCCCTTCCAAAGCCCTACCTGCACCTCAACGCGGCGGAAGGGTGAACAGCCAAGTAAGAGATCGCCTAGCGAGGCTATGTCATCAGTGGAGAAGGCTCAAGCCGAAGCACCACCTAGGGCTTTACGCGAGGTGGACAGGTTCGCTAGGAACTCTGAAAACGGCTGGCCAACGCAGGAGGCGGGTGCTGGAAGGACACCCTAGGGCGTATGAGGCTCAACCAGGGCCCACCGGCTTCCTTACCCTGCCAGGAGAGGAATGGTCACCACCTGGTTACAGGACCTAGAAATCTGAACAAATGAGCCACACACGTGTCGAGGATGGAGAGCGACAGACTACCGGCGAGGGCACTCTACCATCATGTAGAGGGAACAAGGAGCCGGGGGAGGCAGATAAAGACCTGGATGGACAACATAAGGGAAGACCTGCAGTCAAGGGGAGTGGACATCACAGCAGCCGTGGGGCTAGCGAGGGACAGAACAGCGTGGAGGCATTTCGTTCAGACCTCATCGTCGGCTATAGCCTGACGGACGAGAGAAAAGAAGAAGAAGAAATACAAACTCTAACGTGGACTGTGGAGATAGTCAGGTTAGCTAGGATAGACACTAGTGCGTACTGTGTAACTGTACATGTAGTATCTTTCAGTAAACCGTTATACTAGTTACATAGCATAATGACACAGAGGTATACTGATTTTCTGATTGTTGTGAAGTTCCGATAATGAAACCATCAATGAATTTAAGCAAACTGTACATGAAGGAGTAACAAGTCTTGATGTGTCTTTGTTTATGTTGTCATGTTTAGTAAATTCATTCGACCTGCCTTACGTTATTATTAAAATTCTGTTAATTTTCTTGTGAAAACACAATAAAACATTGTAAGATGTACAAATCTGTAGAACTTACCAGAAATGCAATTACGAGGAAAAAGATCAAGTGAAGACCAATATACAATGATGATAAAATGGTAAGAGCAACTTTATCTGCCCAGATAACACGCGTTGGACAGCAGAGGTTAATAACGGGCGCTATGGCATGCCAGATACAGATAAAGCACAGAACAGCCATGCAGCCAAGAATATATTTGTCCTGTTTAACAAATTAAAAAAATTTAGTTCTTTTAATAACTGCAGCAACAAATGAACTAATTATATTAATAAAAATATGTCAGCTGAATTATACAATGACAGTGGACCCTAATTCGTAACTACTAAAATTAAGAATTAGGGTGAGAGCCAAAAACAACATGACATACTGTTTAAAATAAATTCTGCTAGAGCACGCAATTAAACAACCATTTCAAACTTAACTCATCAATGAGATGAGTACTGTTTTCGGGCTATGAGCAATTTGACTGTAAAAAGCCCTATAAATTTAATCAGTTAAACAATTTAAATTTGTGATTTTTATCTCAATCAGTTCTTGACCCACATACATGAAGTAAACAGTACTCTAGCATTTTATCTCATCTTTCCATCCATCCGATCTTTTTTAAATTTTGGTGCACTCACAATTACCCGAAACTGTACCCCAATGCAATTTTTTTTACTTTTCATGTTTAAGCCTTGATAAAACAAATTTATAGTGACAACATCATGTTGTGTGAGCAAAAAATGTGCAGAAAATAATTCCAAAACACAAAATAAATTGTGGCAAAACCTCCAACCCCAACCTTCAACCTCCAAACTCAACCTCCAACCTCAACCTAAAACCTCAACCTCCAACCTCAAACTCCAACCTCAACCAGGTTAAACGCCTATAAAAGGACGAGTTGATGCAGAGTAGCGGAGCGAGACGACGAAGACTAGGATGTAAGAGCGGCAAAGAGGTCAGCAGTCGCGGTCTGTCAGCAGTTGTCGCAGCGTTTGAGTTCGACTCCGCAGTCGCGCTTTAGCTAGTTGGTCGGTCGAGTTGAGTCCTTGAAATAGTTTTGTGGTTCAGTCGAGTAGTAGTTTAGTCGTTATGTGTAATTGTACTTCAAATGTCATAATTGCAGTTTTAAGTTGCGGATAATAAACGATCGAAACATGAAGATCTTGTTGCTCAGCCTCCTGATAGACCATGGGAGCCTTGCCACGCGGACCGACCCCAAAACGGCGCTGATTAGGTCAACCTGGTTAACGTTTGGATCAGCCACCAAGAGGAAACACATCTTGTCGTCTGTCCCAAGATTTTGAAAATATTTGTATAAATCAAGGGGATACATTTTTATATTTAGACCTTAGCAGTAAAGTGATGGAAAGATAATAAAACGCATGAAAAGATGTTTGAACTTTTCACATCTTAGTCAGTTTTTGACATACAGACATAAGGTCAACACAATTCTTTAGCATTTTATCTTCTCTTCCCACTGATCCAGTTTTTGAACAAATCTTCGAGTACCCAAGGTTGCCCATGCCACCCAGACCCAAACATATGTACCGCAAACACTCTCACAATATCAAACGATGCTACATGTACAATAACAGGTCAGCAAGAAAAACTACAACATGCCAGACATCCAGAGCAGAAAACAGACTGATGTTTCCTTTTCAAATATTTGGTAGCTTTAAATAAAACTGGCTTGACGAATGCTTGATTGACAGTGAATCGACAATGGATGATCTCTTCGAATATGGCTGAAGCTTCCTGGATCAACTCTCTTCTCTCAATAGACTGCACTAAACAGTTTTCGGATGACAATTTAGCACTGAAAATTTTAACAGCTGTTTTGACGTGATATACAATCAAATGAAGGTGCCATGAACTGATCCCTTGTCAGGATCCTTGAAATCCAGGGATCATTCAGTGAGAAATTGATTGACCTGTAGCCATACACCTGAGGTTGGATCTTGTAGCCTATCATGAGGTTGATAACATGATGCTGACAAATGTACTCTTCTCCAGAGTATAAGTAGGGTTCTGATTTTTCTGCCTGATTGCTGTGCAGCTGAGCTACTTTGCCCGGCACACAGACTGGTTTGTTCAACTGGTACCTCAGCGAAACTCATCTAAAGTCCAAAAATGGTACCTAATTGGTAGTACACCCCGGACACCTAGAGGAGAAACAGGAAATCTGATACTTTTTCAATTCAATATATGGTGCTTGTACTAATAGCAACCAAGTCTGACCCACATTCATTCCTATTACACACACCTAGCAAATGCAGTGTCTGAACTCGGTGACGATGTTGGAATGTTCTTCAGCCAAAGTCACTTCACATCCATCACTTGATCCATCTGACAAGTATTCATTGTAAGATGTATTGAAAATGACATCATCAGACGTCAATTCCTCAAGCATTTGTCAAATTTCGTGGTCAGAATAGGCGTGAGCCTTGTTTCATTTATATATGTGATTTAAATGTTCGATTCGATTGGTTGTTTTCTGTTAATATCCCAATTTTAAATTCATAAATAAAATTCAGTATATGTAAAGGGGGTTTGAGCATAGCAGACATTCTGTCGCATGTAGGAGACCACCGACTCCCAGCTGCCACTCTTAGCCACATTTCTCATCCCGCGCCCAAAACGGCCCACACTGGCAGGCCAGCCAACCCAAATGTTCCAGTGCCAAGGGGCCGGTCCGAGCTCCTCCACGAGGCTGGCCACACAATTGCAGAAATTTATGGGAAGGAGTATACTAGGGCAGTCCTTATTTTTTGACTTTGAAATTCCAACTTCCCACCAGCCCAAATAATTCCCATATGGTAGAAAATAAACTCTGCCAAAATACCGGTAACTAAGTTTGGTCAATATTCAGGGTATGCTCAATCAAAACTGTTTTGTTTCACCTAGAAGAGCTTTCAGTTGTCAATACTAATAGAACCATGTTAATCAAATAACTGTACAATATGTTGTGCGACATATGACAAACAGTGGAAAAACATGAGAAATGGAACAAATTAATGTTGACAAAGTAAAACTAATGCCAGTAACACAGTCTTAGCCTGTTTAGTTATCAGGATCGAGGAGAGTTGCCTTCTTGCAATCTGGGTAGCACTTTCAGTGTTCCTTGACTGTTTGTAGAGCGAACTGCGTTTGTTCTTCACTTCTGGTTAGCAAAGCATTGTATTGTAGCAGACTCGGCGTAGAGTAGTTGTCCGACCCTCGTAGGTAAGGCTCCAGTGGTCTGCAGGAGACGAAGTCAACAAGAGTTGGAGTTTCCAACGTTTTATTCATCGAACACAACGATTCTTTTTGCATCCACACTGTCCGTAATTCTTGCTGGTCCGTAATTTTTGCCACACACACTTGCAGCTGTCTAGCCCTTATATAGGCAGTCGGGTGTTAAATATATCGCCTTATAAAAAATTAGATATAATGCCTTATAAAAAGTCACAGACATTGCCTTATAAAAATTAGATCATTGCACCCAGGGCAGGGTCATGCCGGTTTCTAAGGTTGGAGGGGGTACAACTGTTACATTCTTCCTGCATCAGTGCCACCACGTGTTCTTCAGTATCATTGGCAACCAGCAGATCTTGGACAACTTCCTCAGCCTGCATGTAGTCAGGATTTTTCAGCCAGATGTTAGGGTAAACTGTAAGGAACAAATCTGGAATGGAAAGAATCTGGAAGAAATTTCAAGTGTTCCCTGTCACAAAGTCTTTTTTCATGGATCTGAGACTGGTCTAGAAAATTTCTCTTTAGAGGATCCATTTCTGCAGTGTGACTGAGTACTTCTACCATAACCCTTTTCTCGGATATGTCAACATCTTGATCAAAGAAGGCTAGTGCCACCAGCTCCCCAGTGAAATAACATAGCGGCCCACACAACTTCGTCAGTAGCTGCTGGCGATTCATCTGCCACCAGCTGTTTCTACAGGTGCGAATCACTGGCTGGCGCTGCCACTGGCAAGCATGGCGCTGCCACTGGCAAGCATGACAGGAACATGGCTTGATGTATGCACCGACACCAAATACACAGAAGTTCCCAAGACCTGGCTTGCATTTTTCGCTTTGTAAATGTGAAGCCAGCATCTCTGAACAAGAAGATTTTCAATGCATACAATAATCTGGCCATGAACCATGCATAGTACATATCAGCTTCATTCACGTAGTACCAATGAAGAAGTGTATTGGACATACCCTAAATGTAGACTGAACACAACTTTTTTTTCAGTAAGCAGTTTAATGGAGGAGCATTAGATGGGCAGGTGAGAGATAAGAAAACCAAAAATGTTTCCTCTGTAAATAAGGACCACCCTAGGGTATATCTCAGGTATAATGAAGGGTACAAACGTGTGCGACTGGCTCGTTCTACGATCTGCTTAAATCGGTGGTAAGAGTTGCCTTGAAGACTACTGTAAGGTCCACCTGGCAAGACTATGCAAGGGACGAGGAACGAGATCATGTATGGTATGTGCGAAGGCAGTAAAGAATGCAACAGAGCTTTGCCGGGGGTGTGGCTATCAAGCTGCCAAGACTAAAAATGGGCGCGACTGGCGCCGAGGCTTCCGAGACGACTGGAAACGCCTAGCAGCGACTGAGGTTTAGGAATACACAATTAGGTACACCCATATCGCAACGCGATGACTATGGACGAGTACACTGACAAGTTCTTGAACACGATCAAGCAGCTGGTTCTCTGGGCCATTGTGTAATTGTAATTACGACAATTTATATAGCATCGTTAGTAGCTTGCTACTTCTTGGGTGTTTTACAAAGTCAAAAGTCAGCCCAAGAACTAAGAGTTATGCATCAAATACAATTTCAGCTGTTTTTTTAAAGAGGTTGACACTTTTGGACTCCCGAATGGATGCCGGAAAGCTGTTCCAGGCACACGGACCAACGACCCGAAAGGCCCGATCACCTATTCTAGTCTTAGTTGCTGGTACAAAGACATTGGCGGAGTTTGATGATCGCAGTCGCAGTCGGTTGGGGTCATCAGATAGTGGCCTGATGCTGTCTGCAAGATAGCGTGGTGCACAGTTGTTCAGACATTTGTACGCAAGAAGACAAAGTTTGAATTTCACGCGCTCGGCGATCCTTAGCCACTGAAGTTGGTCCTGAAGCACGAGTGTGATATGGTCGGATCTGCTAGTCCGAGTGGCCAGACGAGCAGCGGCGTTGAAGACTGCCTGAAGCCGAAGGGTTCTGCACTGTGGCAAGCCAGCGAAGGCAACGTTGCAGCAGTCGATTTGGCTTAGGACCAGACTTTGTACGAATTACGTCCTTTGTGAGGGACCGAGAGACAGACCTTAGCTGTCTCAGGATGGCGAAGCTGGTCCTCACAAGTCCTGTAATGTGTGATGTCATTGAGAGGTCACTGTCAAGTAGGAGGCCGAGATCACAAACCTCAATCGCTGGCTGAACAGCACATTCACTGATGAAGAAAGGGCTAGTATCTAATTTGTCCACCCTACGTGAAGATAAGCACCAGAGAAATTCTGACTTGGATGAATTCAGCTGGAGCCGATTGCATTTCATCCAGTCAGCGACGTCATTGAAGCAGCTCATTGACACGGTCCTTAGGTGCTGGACATCAGTGTCATCAGGGCGACAGGAGCTGTAGATTTGAGAGTCGTCGGCATAGAGATGACCATGCAGACCGTGCTTGGATATTATATGTAGGATGTCGGCAGTATAGAGGAGGAAAAGAATGGGTACCAGAACTGAGCCTTGAGGGATGCCACAGGTTAGAATAGTAGGTGTGGAGGAGGAGCAGGCATGACGGACACTTTGCTGTCTACCTGTCAGGTAAGACGTCATCCACTCAAGCACGGTGGATGACATGCCATAAGACAAATGTAGTCGGTGAAGGAGAATGCAGTGGTCAACTGTGTCGAATGCAGCAGACAGGTCCAGAAGACACAGAAGAGAGAAGTTTCCGGAGTCAATTGCGGTGAGTTTGCCAGAGAGAATATGTGCGAGAGCCGTCTTTATGGAATGGGAAGCACGGTAGGCCGACTGTCTTTCTGGGAGCAGGTTGTTGATGTTGAGGTAGCTGACAAGTTGCCTGTCTACGACCCTTTCTAGCATTTTAGATAGAACAGACAAGTTAGATATTGGCCGATAAGTTTTTGCATCAGTGGTGTCTAAACCCGGTTTCTTTAGCAGCGGAGTGATAGTTGCAACTTTAAAGGCCGCTGAACATCCTAGACGACCCCATCCCAGAAGCGGTCAAACAGCGCTGGCTCCGGCCTCTTTCCATCTCGCTACCGGCCCTCGGGACCGCTCAGAGCGGCCATGGCGAAAAAGAGACAGGCCGTCATAGCGGAGTTTGACCTCCTCTGCAGGCAGGAACAACCGCAGTATCGCGAACACAAGGAAAAAGCCGTCTTCCGCGACTATCGTATGGTCGTGCCTTTGGGATACTGACTGGATGGAGACGCGCTGGCATTTCTAAGCGCCATGACGCCAGCATTGGGGTAAATATATGATGACAACGACGAGTCCGACATCGTTACAGCAGCAAAGCACCGCGACGCCAATCCTTAATGTGGTTGACATTAAAGACGCAGTAGAGGCGGCCAAAGCAGTGATGCTCCGACACCTAGACGAGTACACCCACGAGGGGTCGGATGGAAACTCTGGCGAGTAGTAGCACTGGATCTAGGGTCAGGCCAGTACCGACCCCTCTGCGCTTGCAGATACTTCACTACACCAAAGTGCCTCCCACCGTGTTCAGTTGTCAACGTGGAAAACAGAGACAACCTCTGCTTCGAGAGGGCCATATTGTCGGCAACGTATCCTGCAGAAAAGACCCCAAACGCCCAGGCAAATTTCGATCCCATCTCGGCGAGTTGGACTTTACATGAATCGCCTTCCCAGTGAAAGTGACGGATATATAGTATAATGTTTCTGCTGCAGCGCCAGTTTCGATACTGGTTTCACGTCCGGAGCGCAGTGTTCAGTTTTCATCTTTTATTTCGGATTGTCCAGATACAATGACTGTAGTAACGCGAGTATGATTCTAGTTCGAACAGAGTTACTTTACGGAGCGAATAATGGCCTGCGACGAACTTTAATCTAATCTTCCCATACCGATTGTTATAACGCCAGAAGGCGCTAGACTCTATATAAGAGCCTACATTTCAACTGCGCCTTATCTCCGAGGGTGGAACCTCTTAGAGCTATTCGACTGTGTTCTCTGACGCCTAACTCTCGACTGACTTCTCTCGCGTCTAAGCGGACTCTTTACTTGGCGTGGTCTGTCTGCGTATCTCTCCCTGTATCTGTACCCGTCTGGCTTCCTGTCTCTATTGCATCTGGTTGTGCAATCGCTGTCTAGGTGGGCTGTGATTCATTTCCCAGTTATCAGATCCCATCTCTCTGTCTGAACAAAACAATTAATCAGGGTCTCACTCCCACTCCACTGGCACGACCAGGCGTTGACATCAGTTAATATTTCTGCACTAGCTGTCCCCTCTCTTTCTCCCAAACTTCAACAACTAAACTAAGGCTAGTAATCTACTACGACAACTACTAACTTTACATACTTGCGTAAGTACTTAAATTAACTTGGTTATAGATATAAGCCGTTTCTAACGCCAGAATCTGGTCATAACCGTAAGCGTGTTTGAGTGGAATGGCGGGCTGTATCCAACCAGCGTCTCAACCGAGACTAGCGTCCACAACGTCGACCTTCTACTACTTGTGTTGGCCGAGAACGAACATTATGCCTGGATCAAAGACCTGCCCCGCATGCTACAAAAGCAACCGCCATAATGAGCACAAGTATCCATGCCGCAGCTGTATGCACGTCTTTCACACCAAGGCGCTATTGGAAGCCAACGTCAAGGCGTTGGTGAGAAGCCACAGCGCATTGTGATGCCAGCGGCAAGCAAGAACGCCCTACAGTTCCAGAACCACCACAAGCGGAGGCGCGCCACATTCATAATCTATGCGGACTTTGAGTCGCTGAATATCCCAGTGCAATGCGCTGCAAATACCCCAAAAGAGCAGCCCTAGACTCATCGCCAGGCAGAAACCGTATGTTGTGGTCCCCTGCGATGGCGTGTCGCGCGCGCCAGTCCTCTATCGCCGAGAAGATGCTGTACAGGTGTTCTTGCGAGGCTTACAGACTGAACTGGAGACCACAAGAGAACGTCTGAGCGAGGTTATAAAAGTCCATTGGTCGGAAGACGATTGTAAAACCCGCAGCGCAGCCAATGAGTGACATATCTATGGTGGACTACTCAACGGCGACAGAGTCCTCGACCACTGCCATATTACCGGCAAATACCGTGGGGCAACCCACAATGCCTGCAACCTGAAGCTACGCATATACCACAACAAGTGCACGGTACCGGTGGTCTTTCATAACCTACGTGGCTTCAACAGCCAACTCCTAACGCATGCTTTAGGCACGTATGAGGAGGCACAAGACCAGAAAATCAGCTGCATCCCCAACAACATGAAAAAGTAAATGACGTTCAGCCTCGGGCAGTTGCAGTTCATCGATAGCCTCCAGTTTCTGTGTAGCTGGTTGGACCGGCATGCAGGGAATCTGCGGCTAAAGGACCTACAGATTATGCAGTCTCACAGAACAGGAACACACGGATCTACAGCGCCGTAATGGCCTCTACCCATACGAGTAAGTTGACATCAGCGATTCGAGGAGAAGCTGCTCCAGCCGAAGGCGACCTTCTACAGCAAGTTTTCTCGCAAGGGTATAACCGATGCGGACTACCAGCATGCTCAGCAAGAATGGGAGACGTTCGGATGAAAAACTCTGGGATATTATCACGACAAATATCTCCGCACCAATGTCCTACTCTTGGCCGACGTCTTCGAGACGTTCCGGCTCACGGCGTAGGCACACTACAGCATCGACCCTGCGCACTACTTCTTCATTCCGGGGATGACTTGGGATGCGTTGCTGAAAAAGACAAATGTCGTGCTCGAACTTCTAACCAATATCGACATGCACCTATTCGTTGAGCGAGGGCTTCGAGGTGGGTTCTAGACGATGTCCAGGCAGAAACTCCAAAGCTAACAACCCACAATTCCCCAACTACAACCTCGCGAAGCCAACCAGCTGGATTATGTACCTGGATGCCAACAACCTGGACAATGATGCCGGACGATACGCCCGAAGGCTTCTTGGTCGAGGCAGGTCTGGAGTGCCAGGAGAAGCTCCACGACACACAGTGACTATCCACTGGCGCCAGAGAGCATGGCGATTCCGGAGGTATAGCTACCAGCGAGCGCTCGTGCATGAGCTTAGAGGTAGGTTCACTGAGTGCCAGAAGCTGGGTCTAAGCCTGCGCGACAAACGGGGTTACATCGTCCACTACCGCAATCTCAAGTGTAACCCCCGTGTCTAATACACTCTTGTCTAGTTCAGGTGACTATTGATTGCAGTCACTTTACATTACACCATGGTACCTACAAGCTTGTTTAGCCAGTAGGTAGATACGCATGTTAATTGGGGTTTAGTCTCCTGATATGATAATTATAGGTCAGACTCAAATCAACATGTGATATCTAGTGGAAATTGTAATGATATTACAATAGCTCGTATTTTTCCAATACCATCTTATATCATAATGTATGATTGAATAAAAATGAACAAAGTCACTTGTTGCAAATCAATCAATATATTATATAGTTCGATGTCTTAATTAATTCTTAATTAAGGCCAGCTTCTTATCAAGCCTAAACCTATGATTCTACCCACCCACAAGCTTGGATGGCCATTTTACCCCTGTATACTGACTCTTTCATAAAGTCTGAAACAGTTTCACTGAGAGTTGTAGTGAGTTTGCATCGACGTAGAATGGTTAGATTGTCACTCACCACTAGTTGTCTCTGCGCAAACAATTCTATTCACCACGCCGACATACCTTGTAGACCATCGATTAAATGTCTCTCGTACTAGGTACTTTAAGCGAGTTCCTTGCAGTTCAAGGAATGGAATCCACACGATTCAATCGTAACCATCGAAAGGAATGGTTCCTTGACGAGATGGAGTTGCACTGTAGAGTCGAAGACGAGATATCTTTGCTGTCTTTCGACTCACGCCACTAAGTCCGTATCGACGCACTTACATGGACTTAATCCCAACTTTCTGACGTTAGTTTCTCTACGAAAACTTTGTCATTTCACAACGGAAACACAGGTTAATTACCTGTAAAAACATGAGCCTTTGTATGCTCATCATTCGAGAATGCAGTTCGACTTGACAAGTCCGCAACTGACCACTTATTTCTCGGAGTCACGCTGAATCGCAACGAGGACTTTCCTGTCCAAAATCCAGCCGTGAACTAACTACTTCAACGGTTTTCACAGCGAATCTTCCATCGTCATAAGGTTTCCTATTGGCCGAAATTATCGTCTGCCTCTTTCACCAATACTTGTAGCGATTTCATAGTCCTTCTATGAAATCTTCGTCTGCTCATTTGTTTACAAAGGATAAGGAGTCGCGTCTACTGTGTCCCCTCATTGGCTGACGACTTCCAATAGCAACGTGTCGCCATTGGTCGAAAATCCCACAAGTAAAATCGCGATTGGCTGGCAATCGAAATATCAGTTTGAAATATCATTCGTAATGACTCGCAAACCATGGCAGATTGCGATAAAAATAATCCATCAACATCCACGTTGATCACCCGTAAAAATTAGTTCAGAAAACCATCCTTTGTTCCCCGTATTTAATATATTTTTAGAACCTATGCTGGCCTTGCTATTTTGATTAGTTTGAACGTCCTAAGCCGGCCAAGTATTTTAAGTGAGTAATTACGTTAGTCAACACAAACGCTTATTCTAATATACGCATAACTATGTCAATAATACGCACAGTTCATACAATATTAGAACCAATTGAAATTGATAAACATGGCGAGAATATATATATATATATAGATTCAGTCTACACAAGCTCTACCACTCACTCGGTATTCAGGTCTCCTAGATACACCGGGCGCTGCTGTCCCGACATAAGGCTTGGATGGCCATCTACATATAGATGAACACCCAGTTGCAGGCAAAGGCGACGTTCTTCAAGTTCGCCAACAACGCTGTCTACGGGAAGACGATGGAGAACCTATGCAAGCCCATCCGGGTCGAACTCGTTCCTGCCATATGAGGACCGACTGTGAAAGCTGTTCGCAGACCCGGCCTACTTGTCACACAAAGCCTTCAATGGCGACCTCGTGGCCATACACAACGCCACGAACAAGCTTGTGCTTAACCGCACGATCTACGTCGACCAGGCGGTCCTCGATCTATCCAAGCATCTTATGTATGTTCTTTTATTATAGTATCTTAATTCTGGTACAACCAGGTCAAGGTCTAATATGGGAACAGACGGTGGTTGTTATACTGACACCGACAACATGCTGTTCCAGGTCGAGACGTCGGACGCCTACACAGAAATGTACGACTTCATCGAGTATCCCAATCCCGGCCCGTACTACTGCACGAGAAAAGTCGTAGGGAAGATGAAAGACGAGTGTTCCGGCCGGGCTCTGGGCTGAGTTCGTGGGCCTCCAGCCGAAGACGTACTCCATCTTCCAGGCAGATGGCGCAGAGGCAGGGAAGGCAAAGGGAGTCCAGCGGGCTGTTTTGGAGAAAGACCTGTGTATACGAGCAGAACAAGACAAGTCTGTCCTCTGGATACCAAGAAGTGCATTGCACCAGACGGAGTTACAAAGCGGGCATACGGGCACTATCTGTTTGAGCGCGAGGCCCGCTCAGCAGCAGATGAGCTCCTAGCCGTTTCGGCGGGCTGAGTATCCTATCCGGCGGCAGCTTAGTTCTCAGGCACCAGAAGCAACTCTTCGCACACAAACCCACGGAAGATCCACCCACCAGGAAGTACAACACTGGTTGGCCAGATTGCTGAATCACATGGATGACGGCATGGGTGGGGAGCGATCAAACAGTAGCGACGACGCCCTCCTTCGAGTTCGCCAGGCGCGTACAAATAGCGGACCAGATCGAAAAGACGCAAGTAGAGGCTCATATAACCCAACCGCACGACCCGTTAGGTAGACGTGCTGCAGAGCCTTTGTGAGTTACCTAAAAGGCGCTTTACAAATTTAGTGATACATACATACATACACACATACATACCGCAATCGCAGGTCTTTGTGGGATCTTTGCGGCCTTGATCGATTCAGCCGGCTCCATCGGCCCTACAGACCCCTCCGACAATAGTCGCGTCGGCTCATTGTTCAGCGCAGCCACAATCTCGGCCAGCTGTCGCAACCACTCTGCAGATCGCTTTGAAGACTCGCAATTCTTGGGCGTACTGGGATTCAAAGAGACGTTCAGCCATAGTGTGGTTGAAACGCTCAACTATGCCCTGCTGGCGATGGTTGTTGTCTTGGCCACGCCGCAGATCCACGTTGTGTCGGGCTAGCAGTTGCGAGACAGCGCCCATGAACTCGTGCCCGGGATTGATCTGCAGAAGATTTGGACAGGAAAGTGGCTGCGCTTGTAGATCCAACCCAAAGCCGCGGCGACCGCATCCGCACTTTTATCAGCCATCGTCTCAGTCTCTTTACAGCGAGAGGCGACATCGACCACAGTCAGCGCGTATTTGTACGTGTTGCGGCCGATCCGGTCATGCAGCAGATACAAGTCGGACTGGTGTACGGCGCAGGGTCGGACCTCATCAAACTTTGGGCGCGGTATGAGGTGCTGGGCGGGTAGGCAGATTTGCCACATGGCTTGCTTCTGTAGCCACAAACGGGCCGCAGCCTCAGAGTTCTTTGAGTCGGATGCCAGCTTCTTCACAGCTGCACGGCCGGGCCAGTATCCCTTGGGGCTGTAGTAGATTGCAGCGAACGTTGCATCCATCTTCTACCAAAGAGACGAGCGAGTATCCAACAGGCGTTACAAAACAACCCTCAGAATCGGAATGTTCTTGAATGGGCTGTTGGGGCCAAGCATTAAACCTTCCCACTTTCAGCCGCTGCTGCAGAAACCACTGTCGATATGACGGCAATAGCCACAATAGCTCCGGCCAGACCATGCTGTAACAGCAAATACTGAAAGTCCCATTTAAATACAGCACACACCAGACGGTGCAGATTGTAGAGTCTCGTTCCGGGCAAAGAATGCTGCTGTCTGCTACCTGAACTTCACTCTGCTGGTAGAGAAGCTATAGCTGTAATTGTACTGATGTCGTTCCTGCTGATCCTGTCGTTTCGACTGAGATGACACCGTCCGTACCACACCACCACTCTCCTGACGTCTAACGTCATGTTGGGCACGGCTTCGAAGTCCGAGTATTGGCCAGCAGCCAACTCAACACTATCCACACACACACGTTTCTAGAAGCCATGATCATCGATGAGGGAGTACAAACTAATCCTCGAAGAGGTCGAGAAGTACCGCATCATAAAGACGAGATCCGGCGCAATTCGGAGGGATCGGCTGGTACCTCTGTCATCGATGAAGAGACAAAAAACGAGTTCATCCCGGCATGAACGCGAAGAAGCCTCGTTCATCAAGACATTCGCAGCTTCTGAGTCTCAGACACCGTGAACTGCTGGTCTAACGCCGCGCCTGGTGCTGTCGTCCCGACCCCAGTCGTTTCGACACCGCCAAGAAGAAGCCAGCCAGATACAGGAACTAAGACAGATAATCCAACAAACGTGGACATATAAACATAGCTAATAGTGGACATAGAAACAAAGCTAGTAGAAGCTGAATCAGCGGAGACTTGTAGGCATGGATATAGACAAAATGACTTTTAACATATGCGATGGAGATGTAACGGGATACGATTGGTCAGCGTAGGCCACGCCTCCCAGACCCCAGGCGCACAGACATACGAGTAATGCAGTTGGACTTCGTACGCGGACATGAGAGTAGAGAGACAACCTCATGTGTGAATAGTGCAAAGCTGTAGAAGTATCAATCAAGTATATTATAAAGTATATTATCGTTACACAGCAGAACGTTACAGCTGTAAAAGTGAAAACTGAATTATGGAAACAAATATTTGGACTAAAAACGATATCATGATCATTGATTATTGTGATACTTACAAGATATGTGAGATATGAAATCATTGGGAGACTTTGGTTAACAACAAACTTGAATGAAATGGTAGTCAGCAGAAGAATGAAGGACAACTGTAGGCGATTCTGCGGTAATAAGAGGTCAACAGAGAAAGTGGTGAACGCCAAGCTGCAGATTAGACACTGAAATTAACATGTATTACTTATAAAGAATCACTGCTACCATTTCATAATTAACATTGATTTTAGTTCAGCATTTCTCGATAATTATTTATTATATTAAGAATAGGATATCTCAAATACTGACTTAATTTGGATCACACATTTATACAGGGCTGTACATGTTAAGACGTAGCCGTATGTAATCGCAACAAGGTTATATATTGTAATCGTAATTTGTAATCCTACTTGCACATTTATATAGCACCACTTCAGAAAACTAATCAGAAGTGCTCCAGACCAGATAACAAGACCACGATAAAATAGAACGGTCTTCAATCGCGGGCAAAACAGAAGCAGAGAAAGAGTACGAAGCTAGTGTCGCTAGTCGCAAAGCAGACTGTTCTAGAGTGAAGGACCTACCACGGCGAAGCTACCGTGTTGTATTGCGCAAGTACGGGACGGAAGGACAAGCAGAACACCTTGTGCTGCAGAGCGAAGAGATCTACTGTCTGGAGCAGATGACATTGAAATACATAGCTCCCTAAGATAGGATGGAACATAAATAGCAAGGCAGTTATGCATCAACGATAATAAATTTAAACTCATAGAGCCTTCGCATGGGCAACCAATGCACCTCATCCCGTATGTAAACAGAAATATGACAAAACTTTGGAATCCTACCATTTAACCGAGTCCCAGCATTTAAAACAGACTGTTGGCTAATATGATAGATGGCGTTAACATAGTCGACCCTACTGTAATATGAATGCATGCATCAGAGTAGAAGCAGCCTTAGGAGAAAAACGAATGGTGTGGATTTGATGCAGAAGATAATTTTGCAAGTTCTACATACTGTCTTCACGTGCTCAGGGAGGTCAATTATTGGTCCAAGGTCACAACCAAGGCCACGCCCAGAAGTAAAAAAAGAAACATTGGGAAAGTGGAACTGTAAGTAATGCAAGTCTACCTTTTGGAGCTAACAGCGGCTGCCAAACCAGATCAGTTGGTTTCAGAGGGATTGAGCCACAGGCGGTTAGACGACATCCAAAATGAAAGGGCCTCAGTTGTCTAGAAACATTTTCTCATCTAATTAGAATGTATATAAAGCTGAGCCGTGAATGTATGCCTGAGTATTAACAGCATACTGATGAGCGGCAACACCCAGGGAGGAAAGAACATGGGGAAAGAACATGGCTGAGGTCAGCAGTATAAAGGACATAAAGCAGAGGACCCAAAATGAAACCCTGTGGCAGCCCAGTGAGACCTGGGACCAGGCCGATCGGGTGGGAACAAAAACCACCGCCTGACTGCAGTCGGAGAGGAACGAACTCAGCCAATGAAGAGGACGACCAACGATATCGAACGACGTCTCAAGGCGCTCTAAAAGAGTGTCAGCGCTCTAAGAGAAGGCCAACGGTGTAAAAGCCTGCACTCACATCAGGAAGAGCAAACAGCCCAAAAGAAATCGGCAATTATGCGGACTAGCATAAATATATCTGTTAAGATGTAGAAAGCAATTTACCATCACAAGAATAATATTCCAAATGAAAAATTCTGGTCGTCTAGATGCTTTGCATGCAGCACAAAACGCAGGATGAGTAGTTCTGGGTTTTTTGTTTTCACTTGTCCATGATTTTTTCCATGTGTTCAGGAAACTATGTACTCTCCATTCCTGTAACTCGGAAGCTGATGCTGTGTTTAGAGCACATTTTTCACGAGCGTCTTCAACAAAATCTACCTCCTTATGGCTTCTCTCTGAAGTCAAGGTCACTGTGAGATCCTACATTTATAAAATCATGCACAAATTTCATACAAATAGCAAATTTATACAGCTAATTTAAATAGCTAATTCTAATAGCTACAACCTATAAACAAAAGATAGAGCTCAAATGTGACAAACTGCAAATCATTCAACGCTCAGACTGGTTTTATTCACATGCCAGTAATCGCCAACTTGAAGATAAGGCTATCCAACAGCAGAGAACAAAGAGTACGATATAAATACACAAGATGGAGACATCCGACAGAAACTCGAAGAGCTTCTATAGAGCAGCAAATAGATAAGTGATAAAAACCTCACAGAAGGAAGACTTGTGAAAATCATATAAGGAACAAAAACAGCAGCCACATAATATAGTTGTATGACTTTGCATAAAGCGTACAAAGAATACCAATGGACATCAGACGACATGCTAAACTCGTGCACGTTAAAGAAACATACAAACACCCGAAAAACACCTGGCTTAACAGAAAAATCAAAAGGAAACTACGAAGAGACGAAAACAACCGACTGCAATACTTCACCTACTGAAGGTCATCTACCAGATTGTTAAAAGCGAGCCATCGTGCGGCCGTACATTAAGAACCCCGAATTGGATCATACTAGTATAAATAACTATGTGCCGTCCAGGTTTTCTCCTTCTCCTGCTCCATCTTCGGCTGAGGGATCGCAAGGCCGAAGGGTCATTTGCCCTCTGCGGAAACCAGGGGTCGTGACCTGTTCATAGGTACAGGGTCTTTTCGTTCGCCTGGTCTTTGTACTGTAGACTACTGGGGTCCGACCGCGAAGCCTTTTACTTCGTCGTCGGTCGGGGGACCCCTTTGGACATCAAGACCATGGGAGCCCTGAGCGGATGGCCAATCCGACTCTTCTGTCCAGGCTATGTCCACGGCTCCCGGGTTGGGAGCAGCTCCCTGTCCTAGAGAGCCAGGGTTCAGTATTTCTTCTGCACGATATATGCTAGCTGGGACCTCCACTGATTTCTTCGGCCGCGCTATAACCTCGGGAGATCCTTCCAGGCGCTCTATAAATCTCTTCAACAGGGCCTCACCAAGCATATGAAATTGCTTGAACATTTCTTCCTTTAAACTGGTGGGTATCGGAGTTATTAAGAGGGGTGTTTTCGTTCATCCCCACTGGAAGGTCTTGTTCTGTGTCTACTTGCCTTACCTCTCGTAGGCCCATACTTACACAGATATTTATAACGTACAGATTTGTTTTATCTATTTATTGCAGAACAACCAATTACGCCACCTAGCGAACAGAAACAATATACAAGAACTTAATCTTATACTATAAAGGACTTAAATGCTCTTAATCTATAAATCTACTCTACCTCCTGAGACGCGTGCAAACCTGGAGCATCATAAATTCCCTCTTTTCGATTTTTTAATGCCCACCTTAGTGCATTTCTAACCCCATGGAAGTTTTCCCCACATCGGAACTAATCCGGTAAGCTATCATAAAGAGAACAGCCGCTCAACTCACCCAGTAGGTAAGCGCTGTTGGCTCACAACACGACGACGATCTAATACAGCAGCGAATACGAGTCGTGGTCCCTCGACACAACACCTCGAAGACGACGGCTCTACCCGACAGACAATCCGACTTATTCCTCTCGAATCTGCACACAGCAGATGATGCTTAATTCCAGTCGTTCCAAACGACGAACAGATTTCCCGAAGAGCCATTAATCCGGTAATCCAAGTGATTCCGAGCGACTATGACTATACAATCGCTAGATGTTGGCCGATCGAACATACGATTTCCAGAGGAGCTACTAATCCGGTAATCCACGTATTTCTGGTCCCACACGTCCAGTAGTCATCCGTCGAATAGCTGCTGCCTGTTAAACTGCGCAGTATTTATAGGAAACGTTTCTCGGTCAGTTACGTGACTGACCGCAATATTACGCCGGGAAGGTTTGTCCTTTTGACCTTCATACACGCCCCTGGCGCCGTACCGTCTGTACGAATTAACCTACGCATCTAGGCGGGTAGACGTGACCTTTCGTCCGTTCGCGCCTGTACGTATTAACCTCCACGCCCAGGCAGGAAGACGAGATCTTTCGTCCATTCGCGCCTGCACTGATTAACCTCTGCCGTCCTAGTTTCTCGCATCCACGTGTGGATACATTTATATAGCGCTCAGGTAACGAACGCTGGTTCGTTACAACTATCGTCCAATTTCTAATCTCTCGCTCCTCTCGAACACCGTTGGGAAAATAGTCGCCCAGCAGGTAGCGCGTTATCTTATATCAAAGCTCGAGCCTGGCTTTAGGAAGGGTCACTCGACGGAGACGGTCGTTCTCCGACTCACCTCTGACATCTACGACGGAGTGCACGCTGAGAAAGTCACGCTATTGCTCTACTAGATGTCAGCGCAGCATTAGACATCGTGAACTACGACATTCTGCTGTCTCGACTCAGTACCACCTACGGATTCATCGGTCAGCCGCTAGAGTGGCTAAGCTTGGATGGGCAGACCATGAGGGTGGAGATCAGAACGGACAGGTCAGATTGGGCATCGATCCTATCCGGTGTTCCGCAGGATTCTGTCCTTGGGCCGCCTCTGTACATATTGTACACGGCCGACCTGATGTAATGTAATGTAATCGAAAATTTATAAAGCGCCACTCCTCAGAGGCGCTCCCGGCCCGACAACCCAGAAGCACTGAGAAATAGGAAGGTCTTCAAGCGCTTGCGAAAAAGAGGGGGAGAGAAACTAAGAAAATCCTGGCGTTGGTCATTAGGAAGCCCATTCCAAAAGTGGGACCAACCACAGCAAAACTTCTGCGCTGGGCCATGGCTGTTCGGACTGGTGGGACAAGCAAGTCACCCCGTACCGCCGAACGAAGTAGTCTGTGGCCGGGAACAGAGGAGGCCAAAGCACAGAACTCCATAAGATAAGAAGGGGCGCAACCAGAGAGGCAATTATGTACAAAAGCCAAGATTTTGAATTTTATGTGCTCCTGGACAGGCAGCCAGTGGAACTCCTCCAATATGAAAGCAGAGAAGTGGCCGAACTTGGGGATACCTCCGATCAGACGAGCAGCAGCATGCAGGACAGATTGTAGTTGCAAGATGCAGGAGAGAACCAAGCCAGCAAAGACAGCATTGCCATAGTCGATCCTGGAACAGATGAATGCATGCACCAGGATGGTTGCAACCTGGGTCGTGAAAGAACGGCGTATAGTGCGCAGTTGACGTAGATGGTAGAAACAAGTTCGACAAAGATTATTCACATGCTCCTTCAAAGTTTCTGATCCAAAATCACACCTAGGTCACGAACTGAAGAAGAGAAGGAGATGCCAGAAGAGCCTAAGTAATCTGGCCAGATCAATCTTAGAGAGCTGGACACGGCTGCCAAACCAAATAAGCTGAGTCTTACCAGGGTTCAGACAAAGACGGTTTGAATTCATCCAGCCCTCAAGTGCTTCCGACGCCCGAAAGCACTTGATGAACTAAAACGACAGATTCACCTGCTGGGCCATGAATATATGCCTGGGTGTCGTCAGCGTACTGGTGAGACATTACCCTGGTTGGAGATAGAATAAAGCCCAGGTCAGCCATATATAGAATAAAAAGGAAGCTAAGACAGAGCCCTGCGGAAGACCCAAGGAGACCCAGGACCAATCGGAACGTGTTGAATCGAATATAACAGATTGAGAGCGGCCAGAGAGGAACGAACGGAACCATGAAAGAGCAGGGCAGACGAGTCCAAAGGACATCTCCAGACGCCCCAGAAGGATACTGTGGTCAACGGTGTCAACAGCTGCTCTAATATCAAAAAGCGCAAGAAGGGTAGAGTGCCCTTAATCAAAAGCCCCGAGGATGTCAGCTAGAATGCGGGTGACGACCGTCTCTGTTGAGTGGAACCTTTTGAATCCCAACTGCTAGCTAGGCAGGAGGGAGTTAGCCTCTAAATATTGCAGTAACTGAATCAAAACATGTTTTTCAATCAATTTCGACAGAAAAGACAAATTAGATAGTTAGCCATATCGTTAATGTCTAAACCAGGGCGTTTAAGATAAAAAACAATAGCCCGTCTCTGGGCAAGGGGAAGAGAGCCCTCACCCAGAGCCGCGCTACACAACAAATGTAAGATGGTAGAAACGAAATCTTTGAGTAGAAACGATGGCAAAAACAAAGGATCCAGTTTGCAGGACTTCGATGGTAAAGAGAGTAGCAGTTAGCGTAGGCCCTCCGCAGAGATCGGCTCAAGGTCCGACATCCTGCAATCAGTCGGGAGAAAGGAAAGAGGGGGAGTACCCTCAGTAAAGCGACGAACCGAGTCCACCTTTTTGCGCATGCAGTCCTGGTAATCTCCGGCTGTAAATGATGGATGTGAAGATGACGACTTTTGGAGCGTCCAAGAATGCTGGAAAGCGACGTCCATAGCCGGCGTAAGTTGGATTTTTCTCGGTCGATCAGCTTCTCCCAGTACAGCAACTCCTTCTCCATGAACATTCTATGCATTTGGTTGTAGGGTCCACGAGGCTACGTGTACATCTAAATCGACGCTCAAGTCGCCTGACGTCTCACCTGAGGCCGCGGAACTCGTCGTCGAACCAAGGTAACTGTGATGTCGCCCAAGAAAAGATCAAAACGCTCACCTTTCTCTTGGCCACGATTGTAGAAAAGATAGCGCTCGTATGTTACGTTGACTGATCCTATACAGAATTCTTGTAGCGCCGCCACTACTCTGTCGACGTCTCGTCGTTGTGTTTCTGGCAGCTGTAGACTTCTAAAGGCGTCGTATGTCTCTCCGCCGAGGCAGGTTAGGAAGATGGCTGTCTTCTTTCTGAGCTGGCGTCTGTCAGATCTGCTGCAAGCTCATAATTTTGCCACTGTTCCTGAAATCTCTGCCAGTTATCTGCAACGTTGCTTCCTGTTACGCGTAACGGATCGGGTAGTCTCAAGTTCGTATTCATTTCCAGTTTTTTTCCAGAGTCCGAACTATCGAAGCTTATCTATTCGAGTTTGTCGACCTTGCTATATGGAGCGAGTGTGTTCAGGTTCACTTCTACACCATGTGACGTTATACTTATAACGATTGGCTAATGACAATACTACGTTTATTATACTACTACAATCTACGCTAGGTACAGGGTACTCAATGCTACTAGCTACCAAGTGTACTTCAGTGTTTATGGGGCGGGCGTCTGTATCCGAATGTCGATGTCTAGGCAGTGTCCGTGCCGCGTTGCGCTGTGGTAGGGGCGTGGCCTAACGGCTGGCCAATCGTATCCTCACAGTAACAGAGGTCTCTGATGGATCCTGACGGTTCGGAGTGGCAGAAAACGGTCAATCAATAAGCGCATGGAAGATTCATAAATTGTGAACAGTTCCTCCGAAGTATGCTCCACCCAGGATGACAGATCATAAAAATGGACTGTTCTGCGGGCCAGCCCAGAAGGCGTCGCGATCCAGGCTCCTCCAGCCCCGGTTAGATCTGAGTGCAAAATCTGATAGTGAATGAAGAAAGGGCGTCGTAAATGTAAGAAGGCTGTGGTCCGAGAGAAGCGGAGGCTCCACCTGGAGGTCATGAATGACATAGTCGTCCCTTGTGATAACGATGTCCAGCCAACCTCCAGCTTATGTGTAGGTTCAGTGACGTGCTGAGCCGGGCCAAATTGATGAAGTAGATCACCGAAACGACACGACTTCAGAGAGCCACAGTATTCAAGGTGAATGTTTAAGTCGCCAGTAATGACAAGTTGGCAGTTGTAAGTGGCGTATAACTCCAGTAAGGAGGCAAATTCCACGTAGAAGGCCGGCGAAGGAGGAGATGAGCCTGGACGGTAAACAGTAAGCAGAACCATTGGTCCAACGTACAGAACTGGATCAATCGAATCGGCTACGGCTGAATCCTGTAAAAACCCTGTTTATATGGATTGGCTCTCGTCATATTCTTTCATCCTTACACCCTTGGGTTACTGTAACTCAGTCTGTCAGGCACCTTGTGTATGGGTGTGGGTTATTTTTGTAATAGTGTAAATTTATGCCTTGTAGGCGGAGTTAATGTTTAAGCCTAAAGTCTTTGACTGACAGGGTTCTGTGGGGTGGTTTGTTTTGTTGTATGTAGGTGGATGCTGCCTGGGGATTCTGTGTAGGCAGAGAGGCGGGATCTTTAGTGAGCGACTGAAGATTGTGTGTGTGTTGAGCCAAGTGGGGATAGTCTTAGTTAAGATTATATTTGCATATGTAATGAGCACGCGTTTGCTCGGTGTGCACATTGTGTATGGCTTTGTACATAGAGACGTGTACAGTGAGATTTAAAATTTTGAAAGAGTTGCTGACATAGCAGAGATTTTTAAGTTGTGACTTAATTTATTAAATTTAGAAAGTGTGAAGTTTTAAGTTGTGTTTGTACACGAGAACTTGTCGTGATGCAAAGATTACAGATGTTTTAACTCTCAACGAACTCGTGTGAAGTTTTTGAAGATCTCAGAGACGACTTATTGAACAGATATTATAGTACAAGTCACAAAACAGTGCAAATGCAAGGGATAACGCGCTGTAGCGTTATCTCTATTATCAGTCAGCTAATGAGAGACATACAATAGGTCGTCTGAAGTTCGGTTACGGCTACTAGATAGTGAGAGACTGTAGTAGAAAAGATATTATAGTACAAAAAAGAAGAAAAAAGAAGACAGTTCTCACACAGTCGTTGTGGGCATGTCAGAGTTTCGAATTCGTCAGCTACAGTTTGTCCTTAAATGTGCCACCCGGATAATGGCCAACTTGCCTAAATATTTACATAGCTCCACCTACATGCATAATACCCAGCACTGGCTTCTGGCTGAGAAGAGAATACAATTCAAGATACTTTTCACAGATAAGGCTTCGATAGCTGGCTCAGCTCCAGAATACATCATGATCCGTTGCGCTCCAACCAGGTTGACAAAAGCTGTGATCGGCTCCATGTGGACAGCTTATAGTTCTGCGCTCCCATAAGAAGTTACGGGCACAGCGTGCTTCTTCCTGTGTGGGACCATCAATCTGGAACACTTTGTCCCAGAAATTCGAATTTGTGCTCCCTTAACAGCTCAGGAAACATTCTTGTCCCGTCGTATGTACCTCTTTGGGCGCTTCTAGATAGCCACGCTGTAGCGCCTTTGTGAGATTCTTACAATGTGCCATACAAGTGCTTCGATACATACATACATACATACATATAAGTAAATAGGTATGTATGTATGATTCTGGGATGACCGTAGGTAAAGGTGGCGGCTACCATCTGTGCTCCAATGTTAGACTGATTTTAATTACGTTTTTCACTTATCCCGTTAGGCTTTTTGACATTTTTCTGGATTAGTTTCGCGGTTTTCTGCACAGGTCTGTTGAGTTGTGTGCTTACTGTGTGATATTCTGCTTCTATCGCACGTCTGAGGTTTTAAACTTTCTTGGTCAGAGGTCTGACGTCAGCCACGTTCCCGTCTGGCTCGGTCTGTTTCGCCAACGGTTGTTGTTTCATTATACACCTTCTTCTTCTTCTTGTGGTTCTCTTCCTCTAGGCAGGTTCATACGTCAAATGGCGCCACTCTTCACGGTGCTGAGCATCTCTTTTCAGTCCGCTGTATCCATCCGTGATCATCCAGTCCAGCAACATCTGTCTAGGTCTTCCTCTTGTTTTTCGTCCCTCCATTCTTCCCTCGATAATAGTTCTTACGAGTGAGTCCCTTCTCACTATGTGGCCAATCCATTTCCTCTGTCGACTTCTAATTGTTCCCACCAAGGATCTTTCTTCCTCTACTCTTTGCAGTATCTCCTCATTTGTAATGTGCTCCGTCCAGCTGACTCTCTCCATCCTGCGCCATATCCACATCTCAAATGCTTCCAATCTTCTGATGTCTTCCTTTCTCAGAGTCCATGTTTCTGATCCATACAGAACCATGCTTCAAACCAAGGTTTTCACCAGTCGTTTCTTCAGGTTCCGATTTAGCTTCCCTCTCATTAGTTCCCTCCTTTTACAGAATGCGTCCTTTCCCATAGCTATTCTTCTTTTTATTTCAGCATGGCATTTCGCATCCTGTGTAACCACACTTCCCAGGTAGCAGAATTCCCCGACCTGTTCTATTTCTTCACCATTTATAGTGATCCTGACTGTCGTTACCTCTTTTTACTTATCTTCATAACCTTTGTCTTTTTCATGTTTATTTTCATTTCATATTCTGTCGAGACACTATTCAGATGGTCCATCATTCTCTGTAGACCCTCCTGACTGCCCGCCAACATCGCCTGATCGTCTGCAAACCTCAGAGCATTCAGCAATTTGCCCCCCACCTTTATTCCCTCTGTCATGTCCTCCAATGCCTCTCTTATAAGTTCTTCAATGTATATGTTGAAAAGCAGTGGTGAAAGTGGGCAACCTTGTCTCACTCCTCTACCTATTTTTCCAGGCTCCGAGTATTCTCCTTCGATTCTTATCCTTACTTTCTGGCCCATGTACAGGTTTCCTATAAGCCTTCTGTCTTTCCAGTCCACACCCAGTCGTGTAAGTGCATGCATTAACTTCCTCCAGTCTACTCGATCAAATGCCTTCTCGTAATCTACAAAGCATACGTAAATGTCCTGACCATGTTGGAGATTTCTTTCTGCTAGTACCCTCAAGGCTCCAATTGCATCTCTTGTTCCTCTACCATTCATGAACCCAAATTGATCCTCTCCTAGAAAGCCAGTTGCTTCTGTCTTAGCTTGTATCCTTTTTGTGAGAATTCGTAAAATGATCTTGGATGCATGAGTGAGAAGGCTGATAGTTCGATGGTCCTCGCATGCTGTTGCATTTGGTTTCTTTTTGAGCGGGATCAAAATGGTCTGCAAGAAATCCTCTGGCCATGCTCCAGTGTTGTAGATGTCCTGACATATTCTTACCAATTCTGCCATTGCCTTTTCTCCTAGGTTCTTAAGCAACTCAATCGGTATGTTATCAATCCCCTCAGCTTTATTGTTTTTCATTTCATTAATGGCCGCCATTACCTCCTCCTTCATCACATCAGGTCCAGTAACATCATCCCTGTCATCTGGTGTGCACTCTTCCTGGAGAACCCCGTGGTTGCAGTTGCCCATATATAATTCCTCCACATAATCTTTCCAACGACTCCTGATGTCATTGGGATCCTGTAGTATCCTGCCACACTTGTCCCTGACTGCAATTCCTCCACCAATATTTGGTTTCTTTGCTAACTTTTTAACCTTTTCGTATCCTAGATCATGTCTTCCAAGCTCCTGTAGTGCCTCCAGGTCATCACATTGCTCCTCCCACCACTTTTCTCTTGCCTTGTCCGTTGTTCTCCTTAGTTTATTGTGGAGTCTTTTATATTCCCTCCTTGCTTCTTCTGTACTTTGGTGTTTCCATTTTCTTCTTCCTTCCATATCCTGAAGCATTTCTGTTGTGATCCATGGTTTTCGAGGGGCCACCCCGACCTGGAATCCCACCGTCTCCACTGCCTCTCTAAGCACTGTCTGCTTAAGTCTCCTCCATCTCTCCTCTGTTGATGCCATATTTCCTGTTTCCAAGCATTCCTCTATCCTATTTGATAGTTCTTGACTCTTCATTTGTAGTTTTTCCTTATTCCACTTCTGTCTTAGTATCCTTTTCTTCTTGAGGAATTTTATTTGGAGGCAGAACGTCATGGCAACCAAGTTATACACCTGGTCTATATTAATTCATTAGTTGTCCTAGAAAACCTCTATATACCCATTACGCAATATTAAATGGATCCGTCTCACAGCCTCCTCGTACGTCGCAAAAAAGCAAGTGGGCATGTAGCGTTTGTGGGGCTATAAGACTGCTGCATGTCAAATATGGTAAGGCGCGTCTGCATGGCCCCCATAACAACCCTTGCCCTGGTTCTAAACAGCCACCTGCACCTAACACCACGCAGACTCAATCACAATTAGCCCAGCGAAATTCTGACTCAACATTGGTTAATTTTCGAAGTGGAACTTCTCTTAATTCAGTGCACTTAGATGCCTGCTCTCAGCCTAACGGTTTTTGCCACCCAACTCTAAAAGGCAAAATCTTGAAGCACATTCCTAAGGCGGCAAGGTCAAGCGTGGGTAGATCGATCATTACTATCATAAGCAAGATTCTCGCAGAACACCTCATTCCCCATCACTGGCATTTATCATTTTATCATTTATCATTTGGAGCTATTATCTTTGAACAACCGAATAGAGGAGGGAGGCTTCATAACTTAACATCTACCATAAAAAAGCGGGTTGATGACTTTTTCTCCAATTGGTCAGCTAAGGAAGCTTTCGTTTTTCCCCCGTTTCCTCATGCTTCCACACCCTCGGGTAACAGAAAAAACAATGATCAGGCAATTGCAACAGCTGTTGCCTCAAAGCTGGAGGATGGAAACATTTAGGCAGCTGTTCGAATCCTCTGCGCAGAGGACGAACCCGTCCCCATAAACACCGAGACACTGGCTGAGCTAAGTCTCAAACACCCTGCACCTCCTTTGGATCACCCAGCTCCCTGCTTACCACCGATAGCCATGGTTTTCCAGGTCACTGAGAATAAAACACTAAAAGACATACGCTCCTTCCCAAGCAGAACCCACTTTTCTCTGTCATCCCAGATGGGTACACAAGAAGGAGACCCTTTGGGCCCACTCCTCTTCTGTTTGCTGCTTCAGCCAGTTTTGTTGAAACTGTCTTCTCTTCTCACCCTCGGCTATCTTGATGATATTACTCTGGGAGGGGAAGAATCTACGGTGGCTGCAGATGTTGACATGATCGAGATGGAATGTTGGAAGCTGGGCTTGCACCTCAATCGTGCGGTGCCAACTCACAAGCAAAGTTCTCTCAACGAGTTCTTGTTTATCAGGCTCGAGGCTGCTTCTCTTCTTATTACTCCACTTTCTAAAGCAGACGTTCTTGAGCATGTTCTTGAGTCCCGATGCCTTGAGCTATAACTGGCAATCTCAAGATTGGAAGGTGTTGCTAGACACAATGCACTCATTCTCCTAAGAACCTCTCTCAGCCACCCGAAACTCCTGCACACTTTACGATGTTCTCCTAGCGTCGACCACCCCATTTTGAAGAAACTTTACTCTCTGTTGCGCCATGGCCTGGAAACAATTCGCAATTTCTCTCTCTCTCTCTCTCTTTCTCTGATAATCAATGCTACAGGCCTCCCTTCCAGTCAAGGCTGGAGGTTTGGATATTCGCCGAGTGAACTCGCTTACGCTTCGCGCCTTTCTGGCTTCAGCAGCAGGCACAAAGAGTCTTCAATCCGAGTCCGTATCTGTAGGGCTCCCGGGGTATATCGGGATATGACATAGTCAACCAAGCCAAAAGCGTCCGAAATATAACGTTTATTCTCGATCCGACAGTCACATTAAGCACATTAGCAACTTTTTCAAACGATCGACGACAACAAACTGAAAACTACGACAAATCCTCACCCGCCTTATATAGGGCACTCATTTGCATATTGGGCACTCATTTGCTTATTCGGCACGTATTTGTATATTAGGCACTCAGTTGCATATTAGGCACTCATTTGCATATTCGGCACTCATTTGCCTATTGAGCACTCATTATTTCACCACATAAACAAAGGCATTGTCTGGGTTGGGAACTGCACAATCAGCACATCAGCGATCCAACAGAGTTTTGGCCCGTCAGTTCTCAGGTACTTGAAGATTGTAAAGCTTGGAGGATTGAAGACTCTGAGTGCCTGCTGCTGAAGCCTCAAAGCGCTAAGGAAGCCATCCTGAATTCTTCCGTAACTCGGCCTGGTGTTGGCGGAAAGGAGTACCGATGGTGCGCGACATTCATATCATACGTCATATCCCGATTTTGTCAGCGTTGTCAACAATGTTGTCGGTACTGCCGAGGTAAGCCTCCCAGGATAGGACCGTTGCAAAACGTACCGAGTGGGGTCGTCACTTACTCTTCCTACGTCGAGGAATTAGCTGAAAGGATGGAAGAGGCATACCACAAAGAAGTCAAGGTCGGAGCCCAAAATGGAAACTCATGTACACGGGCCCTTATGTGGTGGTGCGCCAGCTTGGCCCAGTGAATTACTTGCTACGGAAATCCGTAAAGGCTAAACCATTTACGGCACACGTGGATAAATTAAAGCCATGTTATGAAACCACACCTGACGATCAAGATGGGGTCACTCCTGCAATGGACGACGAACAGGACGGAACTGCAGAAGCTGCCATTGTCGAGACTTCGCTGGAACGACCACGACGGGAACGTCGGAAGCCGATGCGGTTTCAGTAGGGCGTCCGCGCGCCGACCGGCCACTACTATATAAGTACAGCGTTTGCAGGTCGGGTATCATTATGAACTCTGTTGCAATGGATGACCAAGTGTACGTGTGGAGCCGTGCTTACCGGCGTCGGTGCTGCTAAATTTTTACGCTTTCAAAAACATGGACTCCGAATTCGAAGCGTGCGCGTTTCAGGAAGACGTCAGAACGAAACCTCTGTTGCTGATGAGGAGCCGATTCCGTCCGCCAGCGGTCTGCAACCCCAGAACGAAACCTCCGTTGCTGCTGAGGAGCCGAGTCCGTCAGTCAGCGGCCTGCAACGCCCGAGTCTCGGCGAAGTCTTCGTTGCAGGTGAGGAAGCGGTTATGTGGGACGACTTTCTGGTAACGGGCCTTAGCTGTGGGCTATCATCCGCTGATTGCGACTTACCAGACGCAGATGCATTCCTCGGTGAGGACGGAGATCGTTCCGAAAGTATCGATACTCGCTATGACCTCCTCCTGAACGACACCTTCTTGGATGCAACTCACACGAATGGTGGTCGTCTCATTGAACCGAAGATGGAAGATTTGACGACGGCACGCAGAAGCCCGCTGCCTGTCCCTAATCCGCCGGCATGGGAACTTGACCCTGACCTCCTACGGATTCTGGACGAAATTCCATTCGTCGGAAGAGGATTTGAGGCTTTAAAGGACGACATCACGCGCGTCGTACGCGACGGTATGCCTTTGGCGAGGTTCGTCTCCTCTGAACGGTTTGGTGAGATTCTTGCGGAACGTCTTCCGGACTGTCCTGAGTGGGTGTTTCAAGCTGTTTACGAGGGTCTGCAGCATGGTGAACAGAGGCCTCGGGCAGATGTACCTCCTGGTGGCACCCGCTGCCGACTCAGAGTCAGAAGTTGTTGACGACATCATTATTTTGAATTGAACTGGATTTTTTGTTTGAACTGCATTACCATTGTTGAACTGAACTTTATTTGCGATTAACAGTTGTGCTTACAGTAACTGAATTGAACTGAATTTTTGGTTTGAACTTTATCTGTATGTAACAGTAATTGAATTCAGCTGCATTTTTGGTTCACAATTGTTGGACTGGACTTTATTTGTGGTTAACCGTTGTAAGAACTGAACTTTCTGTTAGTACTGTGCACCCAAAAAAGGGACTTTTTGGTTCTTAGTGGGGGAGTATTGTGGCGAAATAATGAGTGCCGAATATGCAAATGAGTGCCTAATATGCAAATGAGTGTCCAATATGCAAATGGTTGCCCTATATAAGGCGGGGAGAGGATTTGTCGTAGTTTTCAGTTTGTTGTCGTCGATAGTTTGAAGAAGCTGCTAATCTGCTTAATCTGATTGTCGGATCGAGAATAAACGTTATATTTCGGACGCTTTTGGCTTGGTCGACTACGTCATATCCTGATATACATCGGGAGCCCTATAGTCCAAGCAGTTAACTCTAAAAATCGGTATTATTGTGCATTTAGGTGCTACAAGCATATTTTTTCTAAATATGTAGAGGAATTAACATAGAAGATAATCTGATATTGTGCCAGTTGAATATTTGGTCAGAAAATATTTTAAAAGGAACTTTTAAAATGTGCATAATTGGGCTAAGTTTGGGCTTGTTTTAGCAAGCTCTGTTAACAACGTGCGAGAGACGCGTATTTTTTGTAATACTTTTAGGATTGTAAATACGAGTATATATGCTTATTTCTACTAAATAAATTAAAAATATTGTTTGTTAATGTAAAACGAATCTGTATGAAGATGTTTTAACGGTTGACTGCAGGTTTCGAAATCAGGAATATTGAAAATTTGACTTTTATACTTTGTAGACAGTTTTCTCTGTTATCGCTCGCAACTTAGCCTATTTTTGCATCAATATCTGTGACAGATTGGTTTTAACTAATTTCATTGTAATGGCAGTGGTTTTATCTAAAAGTGTTTTTGTTTGGGCAGAATGCATATTTTGTCAAAATGCATCCGCCGAAAAGTTATTTTGTCCAGCAAATTCGAAGAGGCTGGATGTTGGTTTTGGTTACGTAACATTGGCTGGTGACTTGCATGGGTTCAAGAAAATTGGCCAGCTACCCAGTCATTTGTCTGAATTAGATGAAGGTGATGGCATGGCTGCAAATTTAATAAGAATTAAAGCATACTGGCATAAAACGTGCAGAGATAGATTTAATGCCACTAAATTGGAAAGGGCCAGAAAGCGCTTGTATAAGGAAACTGAAGTTAATGTGGCACAAAGTGATATCGCAGATGACATTTCTTTTCATTCAAGCCAAAAAAAATTGCAGTGCTTGACACGTTCATCTGATGTTAACTTGGACAGGTTTCTGATTCTCTTCGTTTTTTCTGTGACACGTTTACGCAAGGCTCAGACAATTTGCAACAAGCTATGACTCTTGAAATTACTAAAAGAGTTCAGTCATATGCTGAATTAATTCATGATCATGCACTGGTTGCTAAGTTGAGTAGTGGTGACATGGTTGCAGTTGAAGCCAAATATCACCCCACTTGTTTGCTAGATCTATATCGCAAATGACATGTGGAAACATCACATGAGATTGCTGAAAGGAAAACCCAGTGTAACATGCAAGTGGAATCTATTGCAATTGCAGAAGTAATTTCTTATATTGAAGATGTTAGAGCTAGCAATGCAAGTACTCCAGTGTTTAAGTTTAGTGAAGTAATTGACATTTATATTTCTCAACTCAGCTGCATATCTCCTGACCGTGATAGAGACCACATGCAACTCGTTTCAAAGAGATTACTGTGCCATTTACCAGGTCTGACTGCTTTTAATCATGGTAAAGAAGTTTTACTGATTATGTCAGGAGCAAGCCAAAAATGCTGATGCAAATGCTATTCATTTAATGCGCATAGCTAAACTAATTCGTGGTGAATTGTTTCAAAATAACTTGAGTTTAATGGTTCTTTTTCCAGTAATTGTCAACAAGAGGTTGTACCCCAGTCATTGCTTCATTGGTAAACATGATTTTTGTCAGGGCCAGGTAATGCTTCATGTTCTTCATGTAAAGCAACACTGTTTCTCATTTAATTATGTTTAATGCAGTGAAACAAACACGTAAATGTGAACCAGGACAAACCATTTCTGTTAAGCATGCCACAAGCCAGGAAACACCTTTGCCTATTTATTTAGGCCTAAAGTTACTTTCTGTAACTCATAAGTGCAGACTTATTGATAAATGTTTTGATCTTGGTTTGTGCATTTCATATTATCAAGTTATCGAACTTTCTTGCAAATTGGCAAACCGTGTTTGTGATAAAAAAATATTGAACAATTAGTTTGTCCACCAGTTCTTTGAGGTAACCTTTTCACCATTGCAGCTGCTGATAATACTGATCACAATCCAAGCTCATCTACTGCTAGATCTTCTTTTCATGGCATAGCAATATCTTTATTTCAGTTTCCAAGCCAAAACTTCAGGGGTTTGGAATGCAACGGCTTCTCAGTTCGTGAAGCATCCAGTAATTTATCATCTACCTACACAGAAGTGATGCGATGCTGTTTTCCAATTTCACATTGGTTAGATGGCTCTGGCTGGGTTCAGGTCTTATTTCAAGCTGGCATTGCAACTTCAGGCACAGCTGAATTATTCATACATGCATCTCATGTGAAGCACACTAGGTATGCACATTCAGTTACTGATGCGCTCTTTACATCTTACAGAAACGTGCCTATTTGCTTTCAAATGATGACTCACAACAGAATGAGATCCAGAGCTTTGCTAATTGATGCCTGAAGAAAGATTCAGTATCAATCCAGTTTAAATACTAGAACAGTGTTTTAAAACTTGAAATACTGCTTCTTCAATTCATTCGGTCAATTAGGCAGCGCAATTTCTCAATGTTTGTGGAATTTGTGCAAGATATTGTACCTTGGTTTTTTTGCTTTGGACCATACTAATTATGCCAGATGGCTTTGGAAAAAATGTACAGTTAATTCCAGTCCATGAAGTTGCTGCATCACTTGGAGTCAACTGATCTAAATCACTACCAGTTTTCATGCATTCATGGGTTGTGACAGTTTCATCGTTTGGAGGCAGAGGTAGAAAAACTGCTTGGGATGTCTGGACTTCTTATCCTGTTGTGAAACAAGCATTTCTGAAACTGTGCAGCTTAGGTAATGATGGAATAGATGATCAAACATTTGCTGTCCTTGAACGTTTCACTGTTATTGTTTACCATAGGACCTGTGATGCAGTAGATGTGAATTCTGCTCGTAAACAATTGTTTACTAAGAAATCTCAAGCATTTGACTCTCTTCCTCCTATTAGAGATGTCCCTTCATCAGCATATCAAAAGAACTGTCCATCAGTGAGTTCACTTTTGGCGACATTGTTGTAACAAACAACCAGTTATACCTGATTCAGGTCAATGGGGTTGGGTTCGTGACTCTGACAAGTGGGTTCCTATGTGATTGACAGTTCCTGAAGTTTCAAAGATCTGTGCTGCTCTTATTGCAAATGCAAAAAGGTTGTCTAGTCAGCAGATGCAATTGTGTAAAAGCAAACTTGCTCTGCATAGGATTGTGCCAGTGAGCGAAATTAACTTGTATCTTTGCAGTTTTAACATTTGAGTTTTTGATGGTTGTGAGTGAATATCTGTTTGCTGCCTTTTGTCTGTTTTTTTTGAATGCTGAAAGTTGTTATATAGTTATTCTTTGTTGGCATGAGAATGAGATAAGTGCAATGTTACCTGCCAAGATTTTTTTCGTATTTCTTCATTTACTCTCGTTGATTTTCCTGTTGTTCATTTACTCTGTGTGCTCCAGTCTGTTAATGCATTTATTGTTTATAAAATGTGAAATGTAAATAAAAATATAAATATATTGTTAAATACGGCAGTTATGTTAACCTTTTGGAATTACTGAGGTAACCAGGTGAGGATGTTGCTCAGCATTTTTTAAGTTTAGCTGGAATGACCCAATAACATAAAAAAGTGAAAAAAACTCGAGAAATTTGTTTTTATTTTTTCAACTGGCACAATATCAGATTTTTTTCAGAATTTCATTCTGAACATAAAAATATTTTTTTGCTTGTAGCACCAAAATGCACAATTTTACACTAACACCTCAGATACGGACTTGGCTAAACGCTGAGGAGGCCATCCTGAATCCTTCCGTAACTCGGCCTGGTGTTGGCGGAAAGGAGTACCGATGGTGCGCGACATTCACAAGCAATCATACTGGGACAAACCATTCATTCCAACCGACACTCTGCACTTCAGTCACTGACACATACCATCAAGCAAGGCACCACATGTGAGCGATTGGCTTTTTGCTTTGCCCATTATTGCCTGTGGCCTGAGACTGGACGATGAGGCCGTGAGAGTCGCAGTAGACCTCAGGCTTGGAGTCAACATGTGTGAAACTAATGAGTGCCGTTGTGGAGCCCTTGTCACGGCCACTGGCTCCCATGGGCTTTCTTGCTCCCTTGGACCTGGTCGAACCACCAGACATGCGACCCTCAATGACTTCATCTGTCGGGGACTTATTCGGGCAGGTTTCCCCGCTGAGAAGGAACCGCCTGGACTCAGTAGAACAGACGAATTGGCAGCAGATAGGAAATGCCAAAAATATAACATTCTTGCACAGAATTACCGCTTTGTCCCTTTGGCGTTCGAGACTCTCAGCCCAATCAAAGGAAATGACTTACTCTTCATGATGGAGTTAGGGCGCTATCTCTCTCGTATAACTGGTGACACGAGAGAAACCAGTTATCTTTTCCAGTGCATTGCTATCACAATTCAACGCTTCAATTCTATTGCCTTCCACAGTACTCTGCCAGATCTTGATGATTTCTAGCCATCCCAGAATTTTGTATTCTCAGGAGAATTTTTTAAATCCTGAGCGATCATATATACATCGGGTAAAAATGTAAATAAGTAACTAGTAACTTCTATTGTGCCGATGTCTGATGCACAAGGCACCATCCGATGGCACATCAAACAAGCCTTAATCAGGACAGTATCCAGAAGGTCAGTCCATTCAGAGAAAGAGGCCGTCTATGGATAAACAAGTTGAAAAAACCCAGAAAGAAATTACATAAGTTACTGAGCAGAATGAACAGATACAGGGAGAAAGTTTCAAATTTAAGTTGAGTAACTGGAAAAGCTCGTTCACCAAGAACAGTATGACCAGAGAAAGACATCAGATGACCTGGTTGAATAATGATAATCTGAAGAATGACAACTGATTTTAAATATTGTGATTGCCCAGAGTTCAATGTTTTATAAACTATTAATCCCAATTTAAAACAAATCCTTTCTTGAACAGGAAACCAATGCAGCGATTTAAGCCCATAGGTTATATGCTCATATTCTGAAGTATTAGTTATGGTTTTAGCCAAGGATTTCTTAACCGTTTGGAGTTCCTACATGTTTAACATTGCGATACCAACAAGAATCAAATTACTGTAGTTAAGGTGACTGAAGATTGATGCGTTTGCCAAAGATATTCTCGAAGACATAGGAACATAATGTCTAAGTCTGTTTATGTCATGAATATATATGTATGACAACTTACAGATACCATTTACATAGTCAGTGAGTGATGTATTGGAATCAAAAACAATGCCCAAATTACGAGCAGCATTAGCCAATTCTACAAATGAATCACCCAGTTTTAAGCATTCAAGTCATTAAAACTTCTTTGCTGTGGAGTTCCCAGTAGTAGAAATTCACTTTTTGATGGGATAAATAGCCTATTAGCTGCTATTCAAGACCAAAAAAAAAGAGAATGATCTAGAATATTAAAAGCAGTGGCCAAGTCAAGAAGAATGAGTGCTGTCCCTCTAACAATGGAACACATTATGAACAGTAAGAAGGGCAGATTCATTTGAATGAAAGTTGCGCTATGGAGAGTGAAATGGGAAGATTAGCGAGTTGGAAGATAGGCGAGTTTGCATACAATTCATACCTTCCTGGTCGAAATTTTAGATATAAAATTCAAAGTTGAGATGGGTCGGTAAATAGATAGGGTGTCAGGATCAAGAAAAGATTTATACAACAGAAGATGAACTATGAGCAGAAGCAGATGGAAAGGATCCGTCATACAATGAAAAATTGATAATTGATGTAATGATTGGACCCAGGACATCAAAGCACTCTTTCAGAAGATGTGTAGAAATGGTATCAAGAAGAAAGTTTTTGTTATATGAAGAAAAGATGAGTTTGGAAACCTCTGCAAGATTTGTTGGCTGAAAGTAGTCTAAGACAGGCATTGAAAAACTAGGACGAAGAAATTTATCACATATCGAATAACCAACAAATTTCAATCGTATGCCAGAAATCGTGCGAGCTTGATCCTCTGCCGCCATTCCTTTTACATGAATTTGTGGAAGATCTTGCATTCCTCATGCTTCTCTGCAACTGCTCGCTCCAGGAGGGCATCTACTGAATTCTCAAAAGCGCTCCATTCTACTACCTTCCTTGAAGAGCGAGGACTCAATCCAAGCAACAGGGTCCACTATCGACCTATATCTAATGTGACATTTTTGTCTAAAAATATAAAAATTGTAGCGTCTCAAATAGTACTGCATGCAGATTCTAACAATTTGCTCCCATTTAATAAGCCAGGTTTTAGAAAAACCATTCTACTGAGTCACTCTTGGTGTGCCTGCTGTCGGATACATATGGTGCCATGGATAGGACTCAGATTACCCTTCTGGCTCTGTTTGATGTCAGTGAGGCCTCTGACACAGTTGATCACAATATTCTTACTGATTATCCATTTCATTTGGTGTATCTGGCAAGCTGCTTGATTGGCTTCGATCCTGTCATGACCAAGGGTGGGTAGGTCCCACTTACTTATGTAACTGATAATTATATAAGGGGCAGGATGACAGTATGAACAAGAGTCAAAGTTATGGCGATATGAAAAGACTGTTGAAAAGACACAACGAGAGAAAAAACTTATGAAATTTTATTTAAGACTTGTTCCTGAGCTTTGACTTAGCGACTAGCTCGTGACAGATCCTTTTTGCATGGGAGTACATACTGCGTTGTCTTGGGGTCTACTCAATCCTCTCTCTTTGGCCTACCCCAAGGCTCTATTCTGGGCCCACTGCTCCACATCTTGTACAATGCCGATATTGCAGCTGTCCTGGCCTCCAATGGTGCTTTGAGCTTACTGCATGCTGATGATATTCAGGCTTATATGCATTGCTTGGCATCTGGTGCCTGTGCTGCAGTGGCTACAATGCAGTGGGCTATGGTGGCGCTTGGAGCTGGGATGTCCTCCAACCCATGCTTTCTTTAGCAGCAGAATCCCCTACTGTAGTGCCTCTATGCGGGCCTACCTTTGTGGGTCTGGCGAATCAAGTTGGAGGATGTGCCTTCCTATTTGCGTGAGCTTTGTTACCCTGTTTTCAGTTTGACTGGACACGAAAATCTTCGTTCTGTGATCTAAGGTGAAATTGTAGTTCCTTTTGCATGCACTACAACAATGCAGTGTTGCGCTTTCTCGATGGTTGGACCCTCTGCGTGGAATGGCCTCCCCCTTAATCTGCATGTCCTAACGAGGGATGCTAGATACACTTTTCACCAACAGTTAAAAACTGCTCTATCACCAGAGCTGGGCTGGAAGCACTTATGGGTTATTACTTAAAGGGTGCTATGTAAACGTTCTGAACAAATGAATTAATTAATTTTATCTACAAGAAGGTCAAGAATTTACTGGCTAGCTCTTGGGTGACTTGAGAACACAGCATAGGACAAATTTAACTTCTCTCTGTGTAATAACTGTTTCAAAGCCGTCCACAAAGTTTTTGGTGATGCAGAACTTTCAGCAATTAAGTTTGTAAAATATACAGATTTGGCGGATGAAACAAGCTTTCGCATAAAATGGCACTGTTGCTTGAATCTAATCTGGTCAGAGGCCAAAGTGGCACCACCAATGCTCTCACTGATTTCTGTGACTCCTAGGTTAAAAATGACAGAATTACACCAAGGCTGCAGTGTGCGCTCTACTTGTGCACTCTACTACTTTTTAGTTCTAAAAAGAATTTGCCTGTCAAGAAGCTCATTTAAAGTAGACTGAAACTGTATAACCAATAGTTAGCTGTGTGTGCAAGAACTAACAATACCCGAGATGCTAATAATGCTTCAGCTTATTTAAATCAATTATATGCCAAGGCAAAATTTAACAGTTTATAATTTGGAGGCAGTTTAAATGGAAGTCAAATTTTGAGGAAATCGCAATAATTACGATCTGACTGACATGACTCAAATTTAGGAATAACAGAATGAAGTGATTTTGAATTAGAACAAGTTATCATGACATCCTAGGTGTGGCCTTTATTATGTTTTGGAAAGGCAATGAGCTGTTTCATGTCAAACCGTTCCAACAAATCAAGAAATGCTGAAGAACAGTGACCAGCTACATAAAGAAGAAGTCACTATACTAACTATTTCTGAAGGGAAGGAAATAAAATTCAAATAGTGACTGAAATTTATTTAGAAAATTATTCAAAGGGTGGCATTGTGGATGATAAATATTCACAAGCAACACCTGTTTGTTGCAAAAAATGAGAGTAGCAGCCAGAACCTAACAAACTGAATCTATGCAGTGGGAGGTATGACTTCACAATAAAAGTAAGACCTCCAACTTTCCACTGCACCAAGGCTCATTTGGCATAGAGAAGACTGGGGAAGTAAGATCAGAAATGAATGTTAGGGTGTCAGTAAGTTGAAGCCAGGTCTCAGGTAGAGCAAGTATATGGAAGGAATGCTCACAAAGAAAGTTATGTACGGCTGCAGCTTTATTATAAAGGGAACAGATGTTTACTTGACCAATATTCAAACTCTGAAGTCTAACTGGTCCAAGAATTACTTCAGGATTTTCAGACAAAAGAAGTAACAGAAACAAATATACAGACAACCTGTGATGTGTAGCCAAAGATGTACTACATGAATTTACATTCAACACAGGGCAGTAAATTATGCTGATGTTATCACTTAGCAGCAGAACATATGACCGAAATGAAAGAGCAGTACTGAGAACTAGCTAAAATGAATGGACTTAAGCCAAGTTGAGAAATAGATCAGACTGTGGCAATGCATGTGTAAATCTAGCAACGGACCTTTCCTGCCAGATTAAGCAACATAATGAGGCAGCCATAATCAGATACACAGAAATTGAAACCACAAAGAAACTGGGCACAGCAGACGAATAGGTGACCTAAGTAAGGAAAGAACAGTTTTTAAGTTCAGATACATACAGTATACTTCTCCCCACTTAAATCTACAATGGTAGTTAGGACCCATGATGTCTGATGAATTTAAAATTTTCTCGAATGTCTGATGAATTTAAAAACTACTCGATTCGGCTGGGCACACAGCCACAGGACTTGACGAGATACCCATGTGGTTTCTGAAAGCCTCTGCACCCATCCTGGCTAAACCCATCACTTTTCTTCTTAACCAATCCATCCTTAGATCCAATTTTCTGCCCCATGGAAAAATAGCATCATCACCTCTGTTCCCAAGGTTCCGAACCCTACTCCATGTAGCGATTTCCGCCCAACATCTATAACATCAATTCTCTCACGATTACTTGAAAAACTTATTGTTCTAAGATTGTTCTATCCTATTCTTGCTCAATATTCTCTCAAGCATGACTTCTTTGACCAGTATGCATTCCGACCTACTGGTTCCATGTCTGCAGCTCTTATTTCTATTACTCACCATCTGTCTGAACTGCTTGCTTCTAAACCAATATGTTCATCTCATATCTCTTGACTTCTCAAAGGCCTTTGATACAATAAGACATGCCTATCTTGCTGATAAACTTGCTGATCTTGCTATTGCTGATTACATTTATAATTGGATAATTTCCTTCCTAATCAACTGACAACATTGTACCAAGTTCCACGACACTGTCTCTACCTTAGTTGGCATAAATTCCAGTACTGTTCAGGGTTCGGGTTTGGAACCAGTGAACTTCCTAATTGCCATATCAAAGTTTAAGCCTTTAGCACCCAACAATAGGTTAATTAAATATGCTGATGACAGTTACCTTCTTACACCATCCTGAAATAGCTTGATGGTCCAGGGTGATGCGCAGCTACGTGTAACTTAAAACTTAATCATAAAAAAATGTGAAATGATAATTCACAGGCCAAGAATGAGAAATCAGCAAATAATTTTACCTAATGTGATTCCCGGTTTAACCAGGGTACCAGAGATGACAATATTGGGTTTTACCCTATCAAGTAAGTTTTGATTCTCATATTGATCGGATTCATAGTCAGACACGTCACTCTTTGTATGCCATATGAATTCTTGTAGCACATGGCCTCACTGGCCCTCGGCTCTACGAAGTCGTCCGAGCTACAACACTGGCCAGGATACTGTACGCCTCTCCCGCGTGGTGGGGTTATGATGGGGCATAGGCTAGGGCTCGGCTCCAGGCTTTGATGCAGAGACTTGTGTATCTCCATTATCTTCCCCAACGTTCGATGAACTCTGTGGCATAGCCGAAGCTCGTCTCTTTAAAGAAATCTTGAACAACCCAAACCATGTCTTACATCAGCTACTTCCGCAAGTTAAAACCCTCAGTCATTTCCTATGACCCTAGACCCATGACCATATTATTCCTCCCACTGATAATCTAACGCGTAAATGCTTTATTATTAGGATGTTGTACGCATATTAAGTTTTTCTTGTGTTTTTAAATACACGTAAACCGATGTGCAATTAGCTATTGGTTAATAAAGATTATACTTACTTACTTTACAGTTCACGGGCAACTCATGAATGTACAGAAAATAAACAGGGCCAGCCAGGATGGAATGACACTGTTGAGAAATAGAAGAAGCTTAACATGCAAGAAGTATGCAGTATTATAAAGTCAAGTGGGAGTTTGATTTCTGTAAGGGTTATTGGCAAAATATTATTGACGGTAGAAATAGCTAAGGATTTGACTACTTTTGTTTGTGCCAATGGATTATTCCAATTAAATATGATGCTGTTTGGTTTAGTGAATAGCATGTCAAGCTATAAAACATTTATCAGAAAGATGCTTGAGGGAACTAGGAATCTTGAGAGTTATGTGGAACATATTCTTGCCCATACTTGGGACTGGAAGTGCCACATGGTGACACTGAGGGAATTCTTCAAACGAGTAAGGAGGGTTCATTTGACATTAAGGCCAAAGAAGCATAGCTTAGGGATTTGGAAACAGATTTCTTAGGCCATACTTTGGATGGAGAACAAGATTAAACTCTCAATTAAATTCTGGTACTCTCAGTATTGGAGCTTGTGCTAAAGCCTCCATTAATTAATTAGTCCTTCCTTAATTAGTCCAAAGGAGGAATCGGTTAGCAAAATACTGGGAAATGCCGAGACCTAAGAACAAGAGGCAGGTCAGAAGTTTCTTAGGGTAGTGAATTACCATAATACCGTGAATTTATTATCACCCAGTGTGCGGAAGTAATGAAACCATCAACAGAATTGACTTGAAAAGCGCAAATGTTAAAGTGGCATGGACACCTGAATTGGAAAGGCCATTCCAGGATTTGAAGAAGGCTTTAGCACAAGCTCCAATACTGAGACTACCGGAATTTAATTGAGAGTTTATAGTGCAGGCTGATGCCTCGAGTGTAGGCATTGGGATTGCTTTGATGCAGAGTTGTGATGGAGTGAAGTATCCAGTGGTTTTTGCAAGTCATAAGTTGACGAAGAGACAAGGAAAGTATTCAGTGGAAGAGACAGAATGTTTGGCAGTAATATGGGGAATCCAGATATATCTTTTGGAAAGGAGTTTGTTGCTGAGACTGATCAGGAGTTCCAAAATTTAGGTCCAGCAACCGAAAAAGCCCGTTTACCCGGAACAGCTTTAGTCCAAGGTATGACAAGAAAAAGACAATCAGATGACCCTTCAGAATAGTGGTATGTCTTGGGAATAAGGACTGATTTTAAGTATTGTGTTTGGCTGCAGTTCAATGTTTTATAAACTGTAAACAGGTGTACTGACACTGCATGCGTTACACGTGCTTTAAATGAATAATTAATTAATGAAAACCTTTGCAGAAAGATCGTCTGCTAAATGATGTCAGAATTTTCAAATTCTTCAGTCATGCTCGGCCTTGCAGTTTCAACGGTTAGAACGATCGTCTGGCAAACTATGGCAGCCTTTCAAAAATGCTTGGTTACAGTTAAAACTGGCCTCGTTGAACAACGGATTTCAATGGGCGTGCTTAGTCAATACACCGCAAATACCCAGTATAGCCTACTTAATATCCATAAATTATCTAAACTGACCATCTCTATTTAACTATTTACTATACTATTGCTGGCCGGCTTAAGATTAAGTTACACTAAGTCTAATCATTCTTAACTAATTCCTACAAAATTATGACAACTAGTCAGTTTGAGCTAAATCTATTCCAGTAAGTATGTACAACATTACATTGCGAATGTGAATTAAAAGGATGGCACACTACAGGTTTCTTTAGCAGAAGATAAACTATGGCATGAGCAAAAGCAGATGAGAAGGAGCCCCCAAGCAATGAGAAATTGATAATTGATCAGCAAAGGACATCAAAGCATTCTTTCAGGAAAGACGTAGGAATGGTGTCAAAGGAGAGAGCTTTTGCTAGGTGAAGATATGAGTCTACGAATCTCGGCAAGAGTTGTTGGCTGAAAGTAATCTAAGACAGTAGATGAAGAACTAAGATGAAGAAATTTATCAGATACTGAATAACCAACAAATTTCAGCCTAATACCTGAAATCATATCGGCAAAAAAGGTCAAAAACTTACTGGTTAGCTATTGGGTAGCAGAGAACACAGCAGAAAATAAATTAACTTCTCTCTGTGTAATAGCTTATTCAAAGCCATCCACAAAGTGTTTGGTGAAGTAGAACTTTCAGCAATTAAATTTGTTAAATAATCAGATTTAGCAGATGACACAAGTTTACGCACAAGTTTGCATTGTTGCTTAAACCTATTGTATTCAGAAGGGAAATCGAAAGTGGTGCCACCAACGCTTTGACTTCTGTGATGCCTAGCTTCAGAAACGAGAGAGCTGAATCAAGGCTGTGGTGTGTGCTCTTACTACTCTCTTTGTTCAAAAAGCAATTTGTCTGCAAGAAGCCCAGTTAAAGTGGATTGGAACTGCATAGCTAGCTCACTAGCTGTTTGTGCATGAGCTACCCACAACAGAGATGTTAAGACATCATGCGTCAGCTTATTTCAATCAATTTTATGCCAAGGGCGGAATTTAACAGTTTTATAATTTGGGGGCGGTTTAAATGGGAAGTCAAATTTTAAGAAAATTGCAACATGATCTGAAAGATATGACTCAACAGGAGTGACAGAATGAAGCAATTTAGAGTCAGTACGAGTTATCAAGACATCCAAGGGGTGGCCTTTAATATGTGTAGGAAAGGTAACGAGTTGTTTCATGTCAAACCCTTCCAACATATCAAGAAATGATGAAGAACAATGACCAGCCACATCAAGATGAATATACAGTCACCCATAATAACTATTTTAGAGGGGGAGAAAATCAATTATTCAAGTAGTGACTGGAATTCATTAAAAAAATCAGTTAAAGAGAGTGATGGTGGACGATAAATATTTACAAGCAATACCAGTTTATTGCCCGAAATGAGTGGCGGCCAGGACTTCAAATGAGTTGGGTGCGGGAATAAGCAAAGTGAATTTTTGCAGTGGAAGATACAACTTTAAAAGAAAGCCAAGCCGACCACCATCAGCACTGCAAAGAGGCTCATTCAGCATAGAGAAAGTTGGGAGGAGTAAGGTCAAAAATGAATCAAGGTGTGTACAAGGATGAAGTCTCGGTCTCAGTAAGGGCAATTATGTGCAAGGAATGCTCCCAAAGAAAATCAGGAAGGCAATGGGAAACCAACTCACTCATCTCATCCTGTGTGGCATAAAGCCAATGGACCTGCCTTCAGGCAGAGCACTCATCATCATCATCATCATCATCAGGTAGGTTAGCTAAAGAACATGTTTTCCTGTTGGTGCAGTGATTTGTCGATTTCATTGACTACTCGTTGAACGGTGAATTTTTTACTTTATGGGTATTGAATATTTCTTTAAAACTGAGAGCTATTAATAGCCCAATTAAAAAGTATACTCTATTTCCACAGAGTCACCACCGTATTGTAAGTGTTAATATCCACCGCCAGATGTTACACTGACATTCGTCAAGCAGCAAGATTAGGCCGAATATGAATTCGAAAATCTGGGGTGCCCGATAATTTTGTGGTTAGCGTGCTAGACTGTAAATCCAGAGGTTGGAGTTCAACTTCTGTTAGGTAACTCAGCTGTAAGCCATATACACTAACTTATATTTACTATACTCGGTGAGGTCAGGCGCCGAGGGAAAGAACTAACTCCCTGGGCTAAGAAAATGAAGTGACTTTATAGCATGAAACTTCTCTTGAAGTTGTGTAAGGGATTACAGTTCTTTATATACAGCTTATACACTACTCGGGTACACTGGACAAAACTTGTTTAAAAATTACTATGATAGCTGCTACCTGTGTGTCGAAAGGGAATTGGTACAGTTCCATAAATTCTTGAAAGATGCCACTGATACGACGTCTTTCGTTTACTGTTGCTCGTCCATTATTGTCGAATATAACAGAGTAAGATACAAATTCCTTTGGTTGCCCAATCACATTTTCAATAAACAATTTCGGCATCCAGTAAGTACACCAATCAATTTTCTCAAGTTTCTAAAAAATACCCTGCACTAAACAAAAAATGCGTAGTCTCCAAAGTCGCAGTTGCTAAAGGATCTTATTTCAGAAGAACAATTACTGTCAAAGAGTTTGCAAAATCAGTTACAAACTTGTTTAATTTAATCCTTGTTTAATTTAATTCTTACAAATCAACTTAAAGATACAAACAAAAAACAGATGATTTGTTTATTAATAAATTATTAATAGCAAAGTCTATTAAAACACACTCTTCAATAAAAGAGTCACCAATTTTTTGAATAGCTGAAACTGTTTTGTGCGTACCAAATCCACTTTTCCGTCCAGTGCAGGTTCTCTCCACTTTGCCTGAATATAAACATCGGCTGAATAACGGTCGTGTAGAGTGTCAATGTTCGTCAATTTTAAAAATATTATTCGCACGCGAATTGTCGTCTAAAAACAAGTTAAATAACTCAGATCAAATTATACATTAAAATTTTATCTTATGGCATTCGTTTAACTGGAGCAGCACATATAAAGAAATTACTTAAGTACAGTTAGGCCTACCCAACGAATATATTCAAAACGTTTTGACCACACATATATGTCCATGCCTGAGGAAACCCTTATGAAGTGGAAAAAAGTTCGATACTGCACTGGATTGGGCTGCAATACTTTCTTCTTCATCTTCTTCTTCTTCATCTTCTTCTTCTTCGCATTCTTCTTCGCATTCCTCGCATTCTTCTTTGCATTCTTCGCATTCTTCTTCGCATTCTTCTTCTTCTATTTCTTTGCAATCTTCTTTTTTGCATTCTTCGCATTCTTCTTCGCATTCTTCTTCGCATTCTTCTTCCCAAATCTTCTTCTTCTTCTTCTTCTTCTTCTTCAGTGTTCCCCTTAGGCAGGTTCAAGAATCCAACGACGCCACTCTCCTCTGTTCTGTGCCCTTTCCTTAACTTCTTTGCAGCCCCATCTTCTTTCTTCCTTGGCCTACCTGAAACCTTCTTTCCCTCAATTCATCCTGCAATCATTGTCCTCAGGAGAATTTCCACGCAGTATTATTATTTCTTCATTTATTAGGTGCCACTATCCTATGACTTACCATCAATCAATGGCGCCGAGCAATTGTGAGTGAAGGACTTGCTCAAGGTCCTTACACAGTAACCGTTTCAGGGGAGTTTTGAACCCGTACTCCACGCGTTACAAGCCGAGCGCTCTATCCAGTAGGCTACTGTGCCCCTCAGTATGTGACCACTCCAGCTCATTTGTCTTCTCCTTATTGTATTGACCAGTGTAAATTATTCTTGTACTATGTGCAACACCTCATTTGTTTTATAATCCTTCCAGCTGATTTTGGACAGTTTTCTCCATATGACCATATCCACATTTCAAATGCCTCAAATTTCTCAGTTTCTGCCTTTCCAGTAGTCCATGTCTTAGAACTATACAGTGTTACACTTCATATGAGGCTTTTCACCATTCTATTCTTTAGATCCAGGAATACTGATTAATTAGGTGAAAAACACGAGTCTATCCCAAATAGTAACAAGTTAAAAGTTTACCATAACTATGTCTCTATCTAAGACGCTGTGACTAGGGACTGCAAAAATTAATAAGTAGGCCTATAAGTAAATTGCAGTGTATTCCTATGCCTGCATAAAACCTTGTTAAGATCAACATAATTATACATGACTTGGTCGTTTGCAAAAAAATAAACGATAAACGCAACTTCAAATTCGAGCAACAACTGACTTGTTAAGTTAACCATTTGTTGCAGGGCATTGTGGCGCTTCCTAGCTTTGAATCCTTGACGATGCAAGGTGCTATATAGACAGCTACAAATGCTTGAGTAGCGCCATGCTACAACATAAATCTCATATACTGATTGCATCTAACTCAAGCATCTGTTCATTCATATGACTAATCTAATGTTTAGGCTCGTTCATAGATAGTCATAAAATAAAGTTTTGATTACGTATATTATATTATCAAGTTATTCTTCACAAATATACATGACAACAATGCAGTTCAAAAGTGCCTAGTTTCCTTATCTATGGCCAGATAGTCACTAAACTTAATAGATAATTTATTGACTTCCCTTCCCACTTGAAGATCTGTCTTGGAATTCCTTTTCTCTTCCAGTTCCTTGGATGAATGTTTGGAATCTGATGTGTTGCCGTGCATTTTTACTTTGTCTTTCGACTCGAATCGAATATGGCGACGCCGGCAGAAGTTCGCCCACAGTACATCAAACGATTGACGATCGTTCCTTCGTAGTCGTTTCTAGTGATCAGTCCGCTGAACCTCCGACTTCATTCGATGAAAGTTACACCGATAAAACTCCACTTCTGATAGGTTAATCGACTACAGTACGATAATCTTGCGTTCCGATAAAGATTCGCAGTACCTTCAACCACAGGCTATGGTTCCATCCAGCGTTCGATTTACGACCAATTCAACGAACTTTCAATCGGTGAGTCCTTCGACTAACTCTATCGCATTTAAGACTCAAATATTCATGAGTTATGCACTAATTAATTCCCCTTAAATTACGGGTGAAACTCAATTTTCACACGAGAATTGTAATAGCAGTCCATACTTCTTAACACATCAGCTGTCCATCACAAGGCTGCTAGTTTTCAACGTTCTTTCATTTAAATACCCTTCATAGATCGTCTGCTCGAAGCGTGACATCATAAGTGGCTAAAACACGATCACCTGATCTGGTTTCCATGGTAAACAGCTGTTTTTGAAAATCAATAGCGTCCTTCAATTCTGCAGATTCACTGTCTATAGGGTCATTCCAGCTCAACTCAACCAATGCCTCCCACCCGACCACTTCAAATACTTTTCAAGATATTGTTGATTCCGTGACTAAAAGCATTTCGCGAAACTTCACGATGTCCACATTTTGAGAACTGATATCTCTAGAACTGTTAGACTAAATCAGATGACTTTTTCTATTTGTACAGTTTCTTGCATAGATTACAAAAATATAATCATTATTATAATGTGTCCCATAATTTCAGCTGTATTAAATGTCAAAAGTGCCTTCATATTCATTTTATTTCTAAATTTTGCAATATTCAGTGATCAATATCTCCACAATTACCAGGCACAATGCAATCAATTTTTATAGGTATACTGTCTATGTAGCTGGCAATTAGTTGGCAGAGTTTGACTTGATTACTTATTCACATCTGCTGCATATAGTAGGTCAAAATTCACCAAATCTGACAAGGGGGGGTCAGAGAGAAAAACTATTCCCAAAAAGGGTCATAAAAATATTATTTTTTATTGCATTTTCTGACAGAGCATAGATCATTTGATGTGTTCCAAAAATCCCGATGGCGTTTTTTTGTTTTAAGGAATTTATGGAGTGTCAAATATGGTCATTTTTTTGGCATCACCAGTTGCAGTTATGGGCGGTATTAACAGACTTGTTACCCTAACATATCAATATCAAAACTGTGAAACCAATGTGATCACTTAAAAATATAAATGCAACATATCTAAGTAATTTTTATTAAAAATACAGTTAACATAAACATTTCTTTATCATAATTAAAGTGAATTTATGAACAAATTTCATGTTAATTGGTGGTCTATCAAACTACATATGATGAAATATTCTGTGGAGCTGCTAAACATCTAAAAATATCAAAATAGTGTCAATTATGCATACAGCATCATATTTTGAGAGTTTTTCTGTACATAAGATGAAAATCTATTTGTTACAGCCTTCCAAACTGGATTGTCCAACTGATACCTTATTCTTACAAGACTCGACTATTGCAATTCTATACTCTATGGTCTTCCTGAGTGCACACTTCTTCCCCTAACTAAAATACTACACCAGGCTGCAAGACTGTGTCTTGGACTTTCATACCGAGATCACATCACTCCTGCCCTGTGTTCTCTACACTGGCTTCCAGTATGTGAGCATATCCGCTTCAAGCTGACTCTCTTCAGGTTCAAAGCACTTTCAAATCATTTGCCATCCTATTTATCATCCATGGTTACACCTTGTAACTCTGTTAAAGGACGATCCTTTCTTTGGTCAGCATCTGCTGGAAAATATGTTGTTCCTCGCACACGTCTTGTCTTTGGCCGGCATTCATTCACAGTTGCTGGTCCCTCCATCTGGAACTCTCTACCTTCTTATGTTCGTGACTCTCCTACTGAGGCTGTCTTTCGCTCTAACCTTAAAACTGACCCCTTCCAGTCTGCTTATGGTTCTTAATACTTTGCATAACCCGGCTTTAAGTGCACCTGAACTTTGTAAGGAGGGCATTAACAAATTTTAGTTGTATTGCATATTATTGTATTGTATTGTACACTGACGTGTGTCATTACTGTGTGCTCAAGGTGCTGGTACGAAACAAAGGGCATGTTGGAATGGAACCCAGCATGTGTCATCATGTCTTGGTCAAGTCAGATGATAGCTTCCCCTGCTCAGTGTACTTGAGATGAATTTGACAAGTATAACTTCTTCATCTGACTGGTCTGTTGTCACCCCAAAGTACCACGTTTGGTCATAATTACTGCCACATACTCCCCAGGTTGATAGGTAGGGTCTTCTGCTCTGTCCTCAGTTGCTTGCTGTGATTCCTCTGGAACATATTCCAGTTCGCTACAGTCGTCAATGTCAGTTACTGGTGCAACAGTTCCAAATGAGTCCAGAGATATTCTTCACATCATTATCAAACTCTTTGACACTGGGCAAATGGATGTTGGCTACGGGTTCCAGAAATTATCTTGGCTGCAATGTACCACTTGAAGTCCTTTACATGCTGCTCACCTGAGGCTTGTGTAATCCTGAAGAAATAGATACCTATAATGTTTTGATTTCCAAATCATATAAAGCATGTGGGTTTAAATCTGATCCTCGATGGCGGCTTGCAGACTAGCACGTGCACCCTGATGCTTCCAGTACCATCATGGGACTTTTCCCATGTGATGTTGCAAAGAAGTGCCATTCTGCAATGTCATCAATGTCAATGTTATTGGTGGGTCAGATTAACAAAGTTCTTGTAGTTCTTGTGCTGACCAGCACATCCATCAGAATAGTAAAGTACTTTATCAGTAAATCACAAACAGCATATATTGGCAGACTCAAAGTAAATCTTGAATCTGAGCAGTGCACTGTTCTTGGTGACTACAGAAAATTATTCATTTATTGTCCATGATGTTGTGCAAGGACACCACTGGGACAATTCACAGGTCACTCTTCATCCATTTGTTGTATATTAGCGCAACAGTGGTGATAACATGAGCAGCATTAGTCTGTGTGTAATAAGCGACTGCACAATTCATGCAATGTCAACAGTGCACACCTTTCAGAAATTAATTTTGGATTATTCGAAGACTAAACATCTTTCTGTGAAGAAAGTAATTTACTTTTCTGATGGATGTGACAAAGGAATCACAGCAAGCAACTGAGGACAGAGCAGAAGACACTACCTATCAACCTGGGGAGTATGTAGCAGCAATATATGACCAAATGTGGCACTTTGGGCTGACAACAGACCAGTCAGATGAAGAAGATATACTTGTCAAATTCATCTCAAGTACACAGAGCAGGGGAAGCTATCTATCATCTGACTTGACCAAGACATGATGACACATGCTGGGTTCCATTCCAACATGTCCTTCGTTTTGTACCAGCACCTTCAGCACGCAGTAATAACACACGTCAGTATCAGTTGGACAATCCAGTTTGGAAGGCTGTAACAAATAGATTTTCATCTTATGTACAGAAAAACTCTCAAAATATGATGCTGTATGCATAATTGACACTATTTTGATATTTTTAGATGTTTAGCAGCTCCACAGAATATTTCATCATATGTAGTTTGATAGACCACCAATTAACATGAAATTTGTTCATAAATTCACTTTAATTATGATAAAGAAATGTTTATGTTAACTGTATTTTTAATAAAAATTACTTAGATATGTTGCATTTATATTTTTAAGTGATCACATTGGTTTCACAGTTTTGATATTGATATGTTAGGGTAACAAGTCTGTTAATACCGCCCATAACTGCAACTGGTGATGCCAAAAAAATGACCATATTTGACACTCCATAAATTCCTTAAAACAAAAAAACGCCATCGGGATTTTTGGAACACATCAAATGATCTATGCTCTGTCAGAAAATGCAATAAAAAATAATATTTTTATGACCCTTTTTGGGAATAGTTTTTCTCTCTGACCCCCCCTTGTCAGATTTGGTGAATTTTGACCTACTATATGCAGCAGATGTGAATAAGTAATCAAGTCAAACTCTGCCAACTAATTGCCAGCTACATAGACAGTATACCTATAAAAATTGATTGCACTGTGCCTGGTAATTGTGGAGATACTGATCACTGAATATTGCAAAATTTAGAAATAACATGAATATGAAGGCACTTTTGACATTTAATACAGCTGAAATTATGGGACAATTATAATAATGATTATATTTTTGTAATCTATGCAAGAAACTGTACAAATAGAAAAAGTCATCTGATTTAGTCTAACAGTTCTAGAGATATCAGTTCTCAAAATGTGGACATCGTGAAGTTTCGCGAAATGCTTTCAGAGGGTGTGGTCACAGAATCAACAATATCTTGGAAAGTATTTGAAATATTGCAGAAAAAGTTTGGGCTTTTCCATCCAATACATCTTGCAACATGTGGTTAAAATTTCAGCCAATTCTGAGATGGTCGGTTGTGAACTTTCCTAAGAATTGGTCGAGTTGAGCTGGAATGACCCTATAGCCTAAATATGCAAAGAACTCATGTTGACCCTTTCAACACCTGCTTGCATTTTGAGCGCATTACTAGCGAATTAATTTTTCAGACTCTGTGATGGTTTTCTCATGCAGGATCACATATTTTTCGGCTAGTATAAAGATTCAAATTATTTAAAGTCAAGTTTGAGACTTGAACGATAATTTTAGCATGCACTTTTGTTATAGGCCTACATTTATACCAAAACATTTATTTGAAGCCAATGTTTAAGAAAAAGGCAAGAGTTAATAATTATTATAAATTCATAGTTTGCGTTCAAGCTAAAATTAAGATATCAAGATTAAAAATGACAACACTGATTTTAGTAACATTATTATGAGTAACGCTATCTCTATCACGGTTTCAACAATATCATAGCAATTAATTGAAATTCTAAGCTCCTTAATTACCATATAAATTGATCAAAATTCTTATCTACTTAATTATCACTTAGAACGAAATCGACTGAAATGAATAAGTCTTCATAGTATAAGAAGAAACTGACCTTATCTTTTCGAAAGATTTCCAAGGGAAGTTCTTGGTCTTCTGCTTTTGCTTTAGTTTTGTAATGATCATCAGCGTGCTTTCCTATCGTTTGGTTTGCTTCTAAGATCTCACATCCTCGTATTCCACAAGCGTACTGTCTAACTGTTGCATCAAGTGATCTCATTGCTTCTGTCAATTCAGTTACAGAAGACAAATTGTCTCGAGGGCAAGCATAGGCAGAGGCACAGGCATTAGCTTGTTCCAGTGCCTCTGAATTGATAGAATCATTCTGTAATATAGAGATGGAGTTGCGAACTGTAGTGGGAAATAATCCTCTGGCTATGGACAGTTTGGATACATTCGCCATTTAGACTACACAAAAAGAAATTGCCTAAAATAACAGTGACAATCTAATTAACATACTGAGCTCAAACTTAGGGACATGCAATATGGTTTTTCACTAAATTATTAACCAGCAAATTTTAAATAATAACTTTTAAGTTAAGCGTGATCGCTTAACTTAGATTGTTTCATCTTTAGCTGAAGGCATGGAACTTTGGACTGCTGTGTGTAAAGCATATATTAATGTTTTCGGATATCGAGACATGTTAAACTTACATTACTACTACTCCATCTTATAATGCTTCTACAGAACGGCGGATCCAGAGAGCCACTTCAGCCAAGACCTCCATTTGAGGTTATGTAAACTCAGGTGGAGGTTATGGCTGAAGTGGCTATCTGCCAGTGCAAAAAATGATGAGCAGGTGTGCAAGGGCGGATTGAGGGCAACAAATCCGTATGAACCTGCGCTTGCTTCCCATTTCCATTTTCATTTCTAGTCTCGATTCTCACAAGCTCTCTTCCCTTGTCAACCGTATCTAGCTGTTGAAAATAACGCCTGTAGTATTGGATAGGACCTTGTCATCTGCTGTTTGACAGCAGGCGTTTTGTGAACCACAGTGGGATTCGGGAAGCCTTATTCACCAAATCTCACTATTACTCAGTCTTTCATCTCTCTATATCGTTTGAATTCAGATGCATCATGTGAAAATGACAAGTAATCAAAATGCTATACAAATGAAAAGGTTGAGCAGTTGCCACCAACAATTGATGATCCGCCGCTGGGTATGTCTTACAGTTCATCACACTAGTTTTCCATCATTGCCTGATCATTATGAAGTCAATCTCATTACTCGTGTGTCCATCAGGAGAAGCCCATGCATACCGTCGTCTTGGATGATGTTTGAACCACATATTCATTATCGGTAACTCATGTTCAGCAGTCTTTCACCTGAATTATTGACCTCTTCCAACCCATATGGTCCTACTAAATCTGTCATGAAGCTCGGTTCTCTGGCCCCTACCTTTGGATTGAAGTAGACCCAATGTAACTAATGTCTCCTTCCATAGTCCGTTTCACGACCCATTTCATTTCATCATAGATAACCTCGCTGTCCTCCTCCACGGCAATGCTTGCCGGTCCATAGACTTGAACCACAGTGACGTTGAGTGGCTTGGCATTGATTCGTACAACGATGATCTTTTCTTTGACAGGCTCGTATCCAATAAGTACACCAGCTATATCTTTGTGCAACCATACGGCTACACCGTACATACCTTGTACATCATGCCCTGAGTATACAGTGGCATGTCCTTCCACTGTAGTAAAGTGTCCTTGACCTTTCCATTGGACCTCTGACTACCCACATATGCCACTTTGTTTCTCTCCAGTTCTTGACCTAACAGCTGAACATTTCCAATCTGAAGCATAATACTCTGCACGTTCCAAGTATCTATATTAAGTTTCTTACGTAACTGCAATGTTCTGATCTGGCGTTTTGGCATCACAAGTCTTCTCTTTCTCCAGTACATCTTTTCCAGTCGCCAACTTTCCGACCCTGCCCTGGTTTCTGAGCAGGGGACACAGACCTTGTTTAAATTGATTGATTCATAGTGCTGTCTGGGTAAATAGATGGTAGGTCCACTGTCTTTCCATCTCGCAGCAGGAAAGCCTTTATCCACTTGCACCAGGAATGCCTTCCCCTCTTCACAAACCGGCCGTTTCCACTAGTGGTTTTCTGCACGTTTTGCTAAAAGTCCCGCTGCTGCCCGAGATTTCGCCGCCCAGTGGCGTTGGCCAACTATTTCAGAGTGCCTCTTAAGCCTGTCCACTGTGCGTAGAGCCACAGGTGGTACTTTAGTCAAAGACCACCAATGACGGCATATCCTCATCAGGCAGTCTCCTACTCAGTTGTTCACCCCTTTACCACGTTGAGGTGTGGGTCAGGCTTCAAAGATGACCTCACCTTCAGGAATCGTTAGTATTGTTTTGAATGCAAATTTACACTATTTACGTTATTGCGATAGAGACAAAATATCTCGAAAATGCACAGGCCTAATCGTCTTCAGAATGGACTTACGATATTACAATGATCTTGCAGTATTGTAAGCCCCTAATCGTCTCCAGAATGGACTTAAAATATTACAATGATCTTGCAGTATTGTAAGCCCGTTCTCGGGACAAAATGTTATTAGCTTAAAATACTGCATGCTTCAGTAAGTTTAGTTGCCGAATAGTCAGAGATGTTAGCGTAACATTGTGCATTTTGGTGCTACACGCAAAAAAGATGTTTTTGTGCTCAGAATGAAATTCTGAACAAAATCTGATATTGTGCCAATTGAAAAAATGAAAGAAAAATTTCGAGTTTTTTTCACTTTTGCATGTTATTTGGTCATTCCAACTAAACTCAACTAATGCTCAGCAACGTCCATTCCTAGCCTCCTCAGTAATTCCAAAAGGTTAACACAACCTGTATTTAACAATATAGTTATGTTTTTTATTTGCATTTCACATTTTATGAACAATATAATATATTAAAGGACTGGAACACACAGAGTAAATAACAACAGTAAAATCAAAAACAGTAAATGAAGAAAAACTATAAAATCGTGGCAGCTAACATTGCACTTATCTTATTCTCATGCCAACAAAGAATAACTACAGAACTAAGAGCATTCCAAACTGACAACTCACAACTATCAAAAAGTTGAATGATAAAACTGCAGAGATACAAGTTAGTTTCATTCACTCTCCATCACATTGGCAAAATCCTGTGCAGAGCAATGTTGCTTTTACACAACTGCATCTGCTGACTAGACAACCTTTGTTGCATTACAAGTACAGATCTTTGAAACTTCAGGAATTGTCATCCACATAGGAACCCCCTTGTCGGTGTCATGAATCCAACCCCGTTGACCTGAATCAGGTATAAGTGGTTGTTTGTTAAAACACTGTCCCAAAAAATGAACTGAGTGATGGACAGCTCTTTGGATATGCTTATGAAGGGCATTTCCAGTAGCAGGAAGAGAGTCGAATGCTCAAGATTTCTTAGTAAACAACTGTTTATGTGCAGAATTCGCATCTTAATTTGTCTATATCAGATTGGCAAAAGATGAGACTGCCAAAACAGTCAACCCAACAGCACCCGCATCGCCTTTTATGACAGCATTTTAGCTGTTCATAGGCTTGATCAATTGCAATAGCAGAAAATTTGTTTGGTTTTTGAAACTTTAAATCTGCCATTTTCAAACTCAGATGCTATTTCTGGGTGATTGGTAGACATTGTTAATATGTCACACAGATGAACTATTACCCATTTGGCATAATTAGTATGGTTCAAAGCAAAAAACGAAGGTACAATATCTTGCACTGCTTCTACAAACATTGAGAAATTGCCCTGCTTAATTGACCAAATGAATCAAATTAGTAGTAATTAAAGTTTTAAAGCACTGTTCCAACATTTAAACTGGACTGATACTGAATCTTTCTTCAGGCACCAATTAGTAAAGCTCTGGATCTCATTTTGTTGTATTTCATCATTTGCAACTAAATAGACACGTTTCTGTAAGGTATAAAGAGTGCATACAGTAACTGAAAGTGCATATCTAGTGCGCTTCACGTGAGATGAATGTATGAATGATTCAGCTGTGACAGAAGTTGCAATGCCAGCTTGAAATAAGTCGAACCCAGCCAGCGCCGTCTAACCAATGACGTAGTGCTTTCATTACAGCCATTTCCAAGTGGAGCCCACCCATCAGACCATTTCCAAGTGGAGCCCATCCATCAGACTCACATACTGATTTTCTCCAAATTTTGTTGGCCAGTACTGCTGAATTTGTTTTGCCAGTACATAGAAAGGTTGATCAAAAGTCAGAACCTGGATTTGACCTGGTTTTAAATGCCTAAAACCATCCCGGACAACTACCATGCTATTGCTGCAGTAATGGAATGGTGGTTAAACAAGGGTTCAATTATTGTAATTGGCAAAGGTGAATCAATTAGATGACTGCGTTCAGCATGACAGTTAGCCCATGACACAATCTGAGAATCAATCTCATTCTTAACACCACTGTTGACACTATTTAACCAACTGTAATATTTAGTGTCGTAACAATTTCCTCGTTTTAAAACAAAATATAATTTAGGAACAGCAGCCTGTGAAATTGGAAAACAATATGGCATTACTTCTGTGTAGTTAGGAGGCAATGTTGCATCTGATAAATTACTGGATGCTTCACAGATTGAGAAGAAGTCATTGCATTCAAAACCACTGAAGTCTAGGCTGGTGTATGTTTGCACGCGGCGTCACATCTAACTTTTATTAAGATGTTGTATGTCTGACAAGTTTTTTCTTGTGTTCTTAAATACTTGTACACCGATGTGCAACTAGCTATTGGTTAATAAAGAATATACTTGCTTACTTAGAGACCATTAGGTAGCCGTGCTGCAGCACCTTTGTGAGTTACTTAAAAGGCGCTTTACAAATTTAGTGATACATACATACTTATATACGAGGAACTTGTATAACTTTATCCACTGAAAAGACAAACAAGAGGCACAGATTTTCTTCCAGGATTATTGAGTAGTTTGGAAAAACATGGTTTGTAGTTCTTTTCGCTCGTGGCAATAGTAACTGACGGTGCACCATCCATGATTGGCTGTTAAAATGGCATGGTGTCTCTCCTCAATGAATGCCGACAAAAGCTAGGACTTGAGAAAGGGTGATACAATATCACTGCATTATACATCAACAGAACTTAATGTGAAAAGATCTGGAATTTAGAGAAGTTATGAAGCAGTTACGAGTGCAGTTAATTTCATCCGTTAGCATGGGTTAAATCGCAAGCAGTTTAAGGAGTTTTTCAAAGAAGTTGAAAATACTTATAGGGACATGTATTACACTGAGGTGCAGTGGCTTAGCAGAGGCAAAGTTCTCAAAAACAGTTTTTGTCATTATTTGAAGAGATGAAGACGTTACTTGCAGAGAAGAGACAAATAGTGGATCATTTTGCAGACACCAGTTGGATTTGAGGCTTGGTCTTTTTGACAGATATTTGTGGTCACTTAAATGAATTAAAAAGAAGACTTAAAGGAAAAGGTCAACTTATAACTAATCTCTTCCACCACGTCTCCACTTTCCTCATGAAAAATTATCACTATTTCACTCACAACTTTCAACCAACATCTGTCAATTTCCAAACTGTAAGAATATTTTTGAACAGTGTAAGGTATATAGCATAAATATGTCCGTCATATTGAAAAGCTTCAACAGGTGTTTGCTGATCAATTTGCTGGTTTCCAGCACGACAAAGAATTATTTTGCATTGTTCAGCAACCCGTTTGAAGTTTCATATGATCAGGCTGAACCAAATTCACAGCTAGAACTCATTGACCTTCGCTGTAGTGATGAACTGAACTCGATATTCAAACACGGGGATTTGTTGAATTTCTACAAATATCTTCCACAGGATAGATATCCAAAGCTACATCAGAAGGCGGTAATTTGCGAAAGTTTGTTCGGAAGCACTTACAGTTATGAGCAGGCGTTCTGTTTGATGAAGTTGAGCAAGTCGGCGCTGCGGAATCGACTAACTGATGCTGTGACGTGATTGGCTCACGGCACCGACCAATCGCAGTTAGGAGTTGCAGTGTGCGTGAACTGACAGACACTTAGCGTGCCCAGCGCAGCAGTCACGAAAGGCACGGATAGAGAACACACTTCTGCAATGACACTTTAGACTATAGAGTAGATATAATATATGATTATAAACGTAAAGATGTTGCGTTTATGAAGGTCGATACCTTCACATGGCGTCAGAAGATAGCGAATCTCATGTCTCACTGAATATATAGATATTTAGGCCATCTGGAAACTATAACGATCGTCAGACACGATGTAGTCTCTGTCAAACATACCGTTCCCCTCGCAGCTGACGATGTCTGGGGTAACGTAGCATCGGACTGGAGCAGTGGCGTAACTATGAAGGTGCAAGTGACTTGCATATGCAGTCTTCCACGAAGCGCGCCGCCGTCTTCCTGGCCTGCGTGGGCACCGAGACATACGAGACGTTCCAGACGATGGAGTTTGACACGGCAAGAGGAGCGTAATGACATCAACAAAGAGATTGATGCCTTTCAACGATTCTGCGAATAGTAAGTTCGATAAGCTCGAATAGTCGATAAGCTCGAATAGCAAGTTCGATAAGCTCGAATAGTCGATAAGCTCGAATAGCAAGTTCGATAAGCTTCTAGGATCGATAAACTCGAATAGTGAGTTCGATAAGCTCGACTAGGCTCGATAAGCTCGAATCAGTTCGATAAGCTCGATTAGGATCGATAAACTTGAATCAGTTCGATAAGCTCGACTAGGATCGATAAGCTCGGACTCGCGAATAGAAACTCTGAAGCATCACCAGCATGAATATAAACCTACGACTCCCGGGCCCAGATCAAGTTCGGTCTCTCTCTCGTACGATACGAAAGTCAGCGCGCCGTTTCAGCCGACACCGATCGCCAGAAGTAGCAGCAGACCACGCCAGCAAGGTGAGCAAACAATGCAGGTGCAAATACTGCAACCGCACACACCGCGCGCGCAAAGAATCCTGCCCTGCATACGGCCAGGTCTGTCGCCGATGTGCCAGAAAACAACACTTTGAAGTCGTCTGCCACCCGAAGCCAGCAAGCAAATCGGGTAGCAGCCCCGAGGTCTGCGAACTAGGCTTCGACGAAGAACTACTCACACTCAGCGCGCCCAGCCATGGCCGGTGGCATACGAGCATGCAAATCGACGAAGAAGACATGGGTGAGGTAGGCACATCTCAGATTGTTTCTTCGATGCGCGACACAGCAAGCGGCTTCAGGACAGAGACGGAAATGGCTACAGAATTCGTCGGTCGGCTCGAGGGCAACGTCCATCTCGACACCAGCGAAGAGATTCCCCCGGCCCAGATGTAATTTCGACGCCTTATTAGTCAACCACAAGTAAAAGACGCTACAGAAGTTAGCACAGTCGACGCAAAAGCTGGCAAGCCTATTGAATGCGCATCGCAAGCGAAGACAATGACAGAGCTGGACTCTTCTGCGCAAAGTGAAAAAGAGCAGCTTGAAATTGCTGGTGAAAGGGAGTGCTTTCACATATGATTATGTCAGACGGATTAAGGTAGAAAAGGATAGCAAGCCCTTAATATCTGCAGCTACATTATCGCAAGGCACGAAAGAGGCAGAATGCCAGACAGAAGCATCGGAATTCAAACGGCTAGAGACAGCGCCAGTCATAGAACCGACGACAGAGGCAGAACGTGCGGCAGAATTCACAGAGAGTTTCAACAGAGCAGGATGGACGAACAGTCACGCAGATAACGGGAAAAGGAACGCCATCAAAGGCATCGTATCGAAATGCGACATCTGCCCCGCTATCAGACAGAGTCTCAAAAGAAACCGGGTCATGACCTAACAGCCAACGGGTCACAACCCGACCCGAGAAAGATCGAAGCCATTCGCCAGATGGTGCCATCTATAGATCTATAGATCGTGCAGGGTCCGAGCGGATTTTACCAGCCACACTGTCCACAGCGTATTCAAGTCAGAAACCATATGAATCGGATCGCTTTCTAGAGGAACTGCCGACGCTATCTGATGAGGGACAGCATCAAGAATTGAAGTGGTCGCTTCAGAGATTACGATGAAGGAGATCAGAGAAGCCGCCCAAGCGGCTGAAACGGCCAAGAAGCTGAAACGCCAAATAGCAGCTGGATGGCCTTTGACCTCAAATGGACGGCCTTTGACCGCAGCAGAGGCGATTTGGGAAAGATCTCAACAGGCCCGTCCGAAAGAAACATTACAGCCTCACCAAGCCCACTCGCGTCCATCGGAGAACTACTTAATACTGGGCGACTATTTAAGTGGAGACTTTGAAGTGGATAGACTGCCATCAAAGCGGTACCGACCGACCCTCCGTCGAAACTCAAAGCACGTCCGTTTCAAAGCGAAGCCGCCTCTTATCCTTCAGGACTATAGGGTCAGAGGAGAGGAGACACGATCCACACCGCCATCAGCACTAGCCCCGAAGTCAGTCACCATACCATCTGCAAATACGCAACCATGACGTCATGTTATAAAGCCAACTCGTTATAGAGACTGATAGAGCGGAATGCAATGGACTTTTATTATAGAGACTAAAAGAGCGGAACATCAGGGACTTTTATGAGATTAGTAGATTAGGTTAGATTAGGCTTACAGTAGACTTGAACGCTTGTAGAATCATTTTCTGTAAGAAAAGAGAGATGTGACGTGATTGGCTCACGGCGCCGACCAATCGCAGTTAGGGGTTGCAGCGTGCCGGAACAGTCACGAAAAGCACGGACTCGTGAACACTACCGATAGAGAACAAACTTCTTTAATGACACTATTAGAGTACATATAATATATGGTTATAAACGTAAAGCTGTTGCGTTTATGAAGGTCGATACCTTCACAGATGCAACTCTTAATTCACTGATGCTATCGATCACGACTAATTTCACCTCTGACTAAAAGCGTTTAGTGACTGCCAATACCGGCACAACGGTCACACTGATGTTGAGTAGGTAGGTCTACTGTAGTTATGACATGCTACGTCAATATGTTATGTGTTTTTGGATTAAAATATGATTTACTTTTAATTTGCTTTTCACAACTGTCAAACTGTGCTTTTGCCACCAGGACAATAATATTTCGAAATTGATCTATTTCCAGTAAAGAAACGGGAGAATTTGCGTGTTTTCCTGCAAATAAAAAAAACATGAATCAATATTAACATGTATTTACACTACAGTTATGCAAAAATTACCACAAAAGATTTGGAAGTTGGTAGTTTTTCGAAATTTACGAGTATACTGTAAATCACTTATACGAATCGACCCCCAAATGCTCCTGTCACGTTCTCGTTATACTGCTCTTGGTAGCGACGTTCAAAGTCCAGTATACTCGATAGAAGCTCTCGCCTTGCTCCTCCGAGTACGCTTCCATGTTCTGCTTGGTTACCAAGATGAGCATCAAGGATATGAACTTTGAGGGACATCCTGCAACCCATTTGGCCGTATTTCCTCACCAGAGTCTCGACCAGTTCCACATAGTTTTCGGCCCTGTGACTGTCCAGGAAGCCCCTAACCACTGCGACAAGGCTGTTCCAAGACGCTTTCTCCTTCCTAGTGAGCTTCTTGGGGAATTCTTCCACTCCAGGGTCTTCTTTATCTGTGGTCCGACGAAAATGCCAGCTTGACCTTTCCCTCAGACAGCTTAGGGAAGAAGTTTTGAAGGTACTTGAAGACTGCCGACTCCTTATCTTGAGCTGTGACAAATTGCTTTATAAGGCCCAATTTGATGCGCAGTGGTGGCATCAGCAGCTTGTGGGGGTCCACCATGGCTCCCACTTGACGTTGTTCCTCTCCGTAGAGAACTCGGTCCGCTGTGGCCAGTCCCGCCTATGGTAGTGCAACTTCTTGTCCCTGCTGTCCCAAAGGCAGACAGCAGGGAACTTGGTAAAACCGCCTTGGAGACCCATCAGGAATGCTACAATTTTTAAGTCTCTGATCACCTCCCAACCGTACTCATCATACTTTGAGGCGTCTAGTAAGCTCTTGATGCTGTTGTAATCCTCTCTGAGGTGCACCGAGTGAACCAGAGGAAGTGACGGGTACTTCTTCCCGTTATGGAGCAGCACGGCTTTGAGGCTCCTGGATGAACTGTAAGTGAAGAGACGCCACTCGTTCGGGTTACAGTCGATTCCAATTGCCTCGAACACACCGGTCACATTGTGGCTGCAGCAGAGCCCATCTTGAATGGTGAAAAAGCTGAAAAAAGCTTGGTGACGCTTCCTCTGATCTGCGACTTGCACACTTTCATTCAACAAATTCCACTGCTTGACCCAAGACGTCAGAAGCTCGGCATGGACATGGTGAGACCAAGATCTCTGATCAAGTCGCTGAGGTCTTTTTGGTTGGGATATCAGGGGTTTCTCTCCTCAGCTCGAAAATTGTAATCTGGATCTCTAAAGTCTTCCTCGCTTTCTGACTGACTGCTTTCTTCTGAAGACGGCTGCTTTCTCTCTGGATGAGTGGGACAGGAAGTGCAGGGCAGTGTGGCACTGGAGCGATGGATGAAGGAAGGTTCGGATACGTGATAGCAGGTGCATTCTTGCCAGTCCGCCGTTTGGAAGGATCCACCATGCAGAAGTAGCAATTTCTTGATCGGTCAGTGGGTTCCCGCCAAATTCTTGGGATAGCAAACTTCATGGCTGTCTTTTTCCCTCTGTACCAACCTGCAACAGAACAAAATGAAATTGTGATCATAACAAAATAAATGTATTTCACCCATGGTTAATGTGTAAGATTCTCGCAACATATTTCATATATTTGTTCAATAACATTTACATTTTTTTTTAAATTGTGAAATTACAACATTTCAAACTTTTAAAACTTTTATAACATAAAATGTCGCCACCTAAGCGAGTATCAATTGTCCATCTTACCCTCTAGCGTTTTTTGCAGTGCTCGCAGGTGTAATGAGGTGCCCAGTGTTTACCTTGATCTCCGACAGGCATGCTGAAATATGCCTTGCAGGCTTCGTACATCTTAGTAGATGCTTCCACGGAGTACTTTTTCGATCTTGTCTTGACAAATGCGCGGTGACCCGACAAAAGAGCGCAGGATAAAAACGCGTCGACAAAAGCGCGTCGACAAAAGCGCGTCGACAAAAGCTCGCCGTCATAAGCCCGCAGCAACAAAAGCGCATAGTACAAACGAGTGCCGACGAAAGCGCGTATAAAGATAATCAAAAACAATAGTTGTTTTATAGTAATTTAATAGCAGAAGCACGCAAAAATATACTACAATATATATATATATACACTAGAAATAACCGTGTAACTCCTTCAAGTAATATTATTCACACGTATTGCTATAGTTAAAATAAAACCAGTTTATATGTTAACGTTATGAGCGATCCCACGCAAGTAATCTCCCAACGGAACTGTTCCATATGTTGGAGCCAAAGCCTGCAATCGTAGTTTCAAACAAACGTATTTTGACTTGGATACCTCTGGATGTCTGAATTCGGAACAATACCTCGTTTTCTTCAATTCGTAGTGACCTTGTTCTTGACGGAATTGCTCAACAAGTTTGTAAACCGACGGGGTGATGACAATCGACGACGGTCTGTTGAAAGAAGCGATGCCAGGCTTCGACTGAGTTGTTCGTGCGTGGCAGGTTGTCGACTACACGATCACGAACGGTCCACAGTTGCAAGGCAAACATAGATTTGCGCGTCGAACATTATTGACCATTAATAAACATTAGGTATAATATTCTAAAGTTGCGCGCTTTTGTCTTGCGCGCGTTTGTCGGGTTGTTATCATTGCGCGCATTTGTCTGCGCGCATTTGTTAGCGCGCTTTTGTCGACGCGTTTTTGTCCTGTGCGCTTTTGCTACGGACCCGGCCGCAGACATAGCAAAATGCGTCTGCCGGATGCTTGCAGCCTTTTGATGCCATCTCAGATATGTATCCACTTAGGCTACAACTAAACTGAACTGGTGGGCTTAAGGTCATTTATACTGCATTTTTATAGTTCTGGAAAGTTCTGGAAGGTTATCGGACGTTCTAGAATATTCGCGAAAGTTCTAGAAAGTTCTAGCAATTACTCCAAGTTTACTCGGCACTGAATTCATCTAGGGTGTTCTGTAAAGTAAACAAAATTCAGAATATCACTGTCTTGGTCAAAAAAGCAAAGTTTGAGGGGAATAATAGCCATTTTTCTATAGTTTTGAGGCATAAGCAATTAGGAAAAAACACTTACTACCCATGAACAAAAAATTTTTTGGATACACGGTGGACTCGCAAAGTACTGCTCAGAATCATCTTGGCGCGGTTCGTAAGAAGACGGAAAGCGAGACTGCGAAGGAACAGGCAGGTTTCCGGCGAGGCAGTGGGACAAGAAATCAGAGCACTAACCTTCGGATCTTCATGCAAAAGACAAGGAAGCACTAGCAACCTCTGTTCATGGGCTTTGTGGATTTCAGAAAGCCATTTGATTCAATCTCACATCATTTGCTTTGGTTCACCATGACTGACATGTGATACCCAGTACGTCTCGTCAACTTACTAAGGAAACTATACGAGAAAGAGCTTGCTAAAATAAGAGTGGCAGGTGCACAGCGACAATGGTATCATATCCGAAAATGGGTCAGGTAGGGCCGCATCCTTTCATCATATTTATTTAACATCCTAGCAGAGATGGTCATGAGATAAACACTTGACGGTCTTACTTCACAAGCGGCGGTCAGGACATGTGGCAAGTTGGGACCGTGGTTTAGAACCAACAGGGGTATGAGGCAGGGTGATCCAATATCGCCCATGGTGTTTATAACAGATTTGGAAAGAGCAATGGACAAGGTCAAGAGCAAAGGAATATCAGTTCAGGGAATATGCATAAACAATTTACGTTTTGCAGATGATGTGGACATATTGGAGGAGGGACCTACAGAGCTGGAGTGCACAACACAAATGCTGAATGAAGAAGCAAAGAAATATGGACTGTACATGAACTTTGATAAGACAAAAACAATGGTATTTGGCGACAAAAATATCACCCAGCAGATAGTGGTTGAAAGAATGCAGCTGGAGAATGTAGAGAGGTTCACTTATCTTGGAAGTAATATGACATATGACCTAGATTGCAAAAGTGAAATAAAGATACGAATAGCGAGGGGAATGGCAGTGTTGAAAGCAATGGATAAAACTTGGAAGAGCAAAGCAATCAGCATGAAAACAAAACTGGAGGTATTAAAGACATGTGTATTCAGCACCATGATGTATGGATGTGAGACATGGGTCCTGACAAAAGACTCACGACGGAGAGTCTTGGCATTTGAGAGAAAATGTTACAGAAAAATCCTAAGGATCGGATGGACTCAGAAGATTAGGAATGAATAGGTCTACGAAAGAGTGGCTATAACCGAGAATCTACTGCAGAAGGTTATTCAGCGAAAACTTGGATTGTTTGGACATATCTGTAGAATGAAGGATGACAGAAATATTAAGACTCTGACGTTTGGAATTATGGAAGGTACGAACAAGAGAGGCAGACCACATCGAGAGTGGGTGGATGACATTGAGGAGTGGTGTGGCGCGGACTTGCAGAAACTGGGACATGCGGCTCAAAACAGAATCGAGTGGAGACACATTGTGAAACGGGCATCGGACACCTACGGGCATTGAGCCCACGGTTATTGATGATGATGATGATGGTCTTCAAGGAGGGATAGAAAAAAGTGTTAGGAAAGTTTCCAGCCTATACACGATATCCATAGGAATACGCGCCACATTCCCATGGTTTGTTTGACTAATGCCCAGGTCTCCAGCTGTTTTGACTCGCTTCTTACCGGCATTTCAAAAGCTAATTTGATGAAACTTTCAAGAGTCGAAAATACATTGTCAAGAGCTATCACCGAAACTCCAAAATACGAAAATATATTACCGATGCTAAATAAAGTCCATAGAAAGCGAATGATGTTCAAGACTTGGCTATTTGGATACAAGACTTTCAACCAACCTCAGTACCTTCGCTCTGTACTGATTCTCAAGTCTTGGCTCTATTCGACCAGGTCTTCTGGCTGTCTAAATCTGACTATTCGTGAACAAAGGCTGTACTTGCCTTTCCTGTCGCTGGCTTTACACTCCGGAACTCTCTACCGCGAATGTAATCTCGGCAAAGTCTGTTTTGGCCTTCAGATATCAACTAAATACTCATCTCTTCCTTTACTCATTTCCACCATAGGCTGTCTCTGCGTCTTCAAGGGAGAATGCCAATATCACTGACCACTTTAAATTCATATCCACGAGTAACATGCTATGGATGGAAGTGTAGCCTAATTCAGAAACACGATCCTTGCAACTCAACTGCCTGTCGCAAGTGGTATAGCCTTGTTCTACGGTAGAAGGCAGATGGCGTAAAAGGGCTTCATTTAACTTTGGATATGACATCACGGTTGTTTTGCAACCAGTTTTGCACCCAAGAACAAAACTGTGGCTGTTTCTGGGCTTTGACACTGAGCAAGCTGCACATACATATACAATTTTTTTAAATATAGTAAACGATTTGGAGAGTAAATTTTCTTCACGATAAAATTATAGATGATAATGTATAATGTATAATCGTGCAATTTCCCCAAAATACACAAAACCTATGGTAAGGATTCAGCTCATGGATCAGGTAGTGTTTGATCACTTTCAGTACCAGGTCAACGTCAGGCAATGAGAGTAGGATTTACTTGAAGCAACTATTGATTGATTTCGTGTGCCTTATGATAAAATGCCTATTGAAGTCATTAGATTACATTATATTCGATGAATACAAAAGTTTGAACTTCGATCCAAAATGATTAGAAGCTTCGTTAATAAAGTGCCAACTTACGCCTGATATACTAGCATGTACTCGGTACTTAACAAGTATACAATCCGTAATTAGTTGGATAGTTTGCCGAAATATGCCTTTGCAGGCTTCACTCATCTTAGTAGATGCTTCCAGGAAGTACTTTTTCGATCTTGTCTTAATAAATTGTCCGTAGACATAGCAAAACGACTGCCGGATGCTTGCAGCCTCTTGAAGCCATCTCAGATATGCATCCACTTAGGCGGCTACAACTAAACTAAATTGGTGGACTTATTGTCACTGTATTTATACTATTTATATTTCTGGAAAGTTCCAGAAGGTTCTCGGACGTTCTAGGATATTCTCGAAAGCTCTAGAAAGTTCTAGCAGTTACTCCAAGTTAACTCAGCACTGAATTCATCTTGAATGTTCTGCAGAGTAGGTACATTTAAGAATATAACTGTCCTGATCACAAAAGCAGTTGGTGGGGAATAATAGCCATTTCCTGTACTTTTGAGGCATAAGCAATTAGGAAATAACACTTACTACCTAGGAACAAAAAAATTATTACGCGGTATTATCATTTCTTAAACTAGAAAGGATTATGAGGTGCACTCCTAAATGTATGAAAGCGGAGGCATATTACCCCAAAATTTTGTGCAAAATGTTATAATCGCTATGTTTGTAGCTGCTTTAAAAATTTATTCCATTATCTGAGACCATGTAATATTCAAATGTGTGGCTCAAGCCACGATGACCTACCGTGATATAATTTTTAGTTTAACTTCTAGTTTAAATGATATTGCAGTTATATTTAAAGATTAAAAGTGCTCAAAATGTTACATAAAGACCAGATAGTGCTTTTCAACATTTACCTCTTTGTTGCAAGAACAACTGCTACCAAAAGCCAAAAGTAGCTGCAGCCAACGCCTTCTCAGGTAAGAAAACAAGTAATCTACAAAGATACTGACAGCCCAGCTTTGAGTCACGAAATGGATTTGGCAACCATCATTAAATGCCTACATGTATAAATAAATAATAGTGCAATTCTAGCCAGCAGACTTGAATAATTAATATGAATCTCTCATCCATATGTCGTGGAGATCTCAGGAAAGCGTTCACATTGTTGCGTGCATGAGAATAAGAATCGAGTCTTCGATAGCTTGTAGTAATATTGCCTGAATTTCAAATTTTTACAAGTATTAAACTGAGGTACGCTCGGATATGCAGAGATCTTTTCAAATTCTAGCAATCTGGTTTTATCATAAGACTGGCGAAATATATGCTATCCGACAAACAAAGAACAGAATAAAAACAAGGAAAAACACTGAACAAGAAACTGAAACACCAGTCGTACGAGCTTGTAATAAACAATAAGCAACAATGAGATAGGGCCTTATACCGCCTAATAGTCGAAATGCTTTGTGTCTGAAAAATTATGACCTACAACAGATCGACGCTGCAATTTGAAAAAATTAGCTGGCTCACAGATCTCAGGAAAACTTACGAAGAGACAAAACAACTGAATGGAAAAAGCGCAGAAGCAGAAGGTTCTATATATATATATATATAACATATATATATATATATACATATAATATATATATGAATTGCAATTGTAACTTGAGTCTGAATCATCTATTTAGTCGATGAATCAAACTCAAGCTTGCATCAAAAAAAGCCACTATTTGCTAATTACTGGAAGAAACACACGCATTCAAGCGGGAGAAGACTTTAATTATACCTTGTTTGTTGAATGCCACAGTAGGCCTACTTGAGGTCCAGAGGAAAATTTTGCAGTGGTCAGCGTAAACCACTAGAAAGTTCTTGTTCTTCCAATCTTCATCAGAGATCGCGGCTGTGGTTATGTAGAACCAGTGAACTTTTCGCACTTCGTCTCTATTAATCGTTTTCCGTCGTCTCTCTCATTGATGCGCTGAATCTCAAGCCTCGTTGAACATAGAACTCGTTTATTTTGTGTCTGGACGATAGTCTAAGGTTCATGCAGGCTACAACTAACATCTATAGTAGCTGTCACATATGCAAAGAACTGTCTCTGCATTTAAATCGCAGCCACTTTGCTGATTCGCCGTAAGCAAGGTTCATAGCTCAAAGATCAAAGCCCCTCCATACAACTACGTAACCGTCCCATATGAAGTCCTATTGGATTGGATTAGACGTAACCGTCCCATATGAATAGTTTCTAATCGCAGTTGATCATCGCTAACGAGAAAATCGATTGATTTTAACGTTAGATAGAGCTACTGACCGATAACTCTGATCCAATTCAGTCCGGAGTCTCTGGAGATTTTCGGTACAACCTCTCGGCAGTTCGACAGACTTCAGCTAACAGAACTAGTCCGTAACGGCTATCACTTCCACCATGGAATTGTTCTCTGCTTCAGCAACCTAAAGGTGACTCTCGTTTTGGTTCTGCACAAATGCAAATACTTTACACTCTGTACCTCCCGTGTTTCTGGCCCTTTCCATGCCCCTTTTCAATAATATTATACATCGCATGATGCTGGAACTTCAATGTTGATAAATTGACGGAATTAGCAAGCGTTTACGCACAATATATACTAACGACCTAGATTAAGTTCATAAGTTTTTAATTGAGGAGTATTTATTAAGCAGTTATTAAGCGATACTAAGCGGCATGCATCATTTGAATGTAGCTAATCCGATGCAACTTGACTTGCCTGCTACTTAACGCTCATTGTGTGAAAAGCCTCTTACCTCGCTCTGTCTCTATGGCGTGAGATACAGCGCCAAGTTATAATAAGGGCATCCTAAACGCTGGCTACTGCTCGGACGCAACGGCTGGCCGTCTTCTTTGATCGAGCTGCGTCTGGATTCACTAAACATCACTCCGCTGAAACTCTGCTTTTCTATACAATACATGTAAAACTAGCCTCTGCCATTAGTCATCAGCAAGTCTCTTGCCTCTGTCTTCTCCACATTTCTGCTGCTTTTGGCACCATCGATTATGACTTACTTCTTTCAACGACTATCTTCCAAGTCTGATACTGCCCTTTCTTGATTCCGGTCTTGCTTTTCTCCCCGCTCCTTTTCTGTGAAAGCTTCAAGTCATTGTTCGCAATCCATCCCACTGTCAGTAGTTAGATAAGGGCGGGTTGTGGCCCGCCTCAAAACAAGGGCGGGTTCTGGCCCATCTCAAAACAAGGGCGGGTTTAAACTCAGCTCCAAACGACCACAGGATTAAATTCATCTGCGGACTGCTTCTGGCCCACTTCCAAACGAGTACGCCTTCTAAGCCACATCCAAACGAAGACGGGTTTCAACTCCAAAAGTTTCTTCATTTATAATAAATATGATTTAATAAAATATTTTAATAAAAGATCGCGTGTCAATGCTTAAATATATGAAGTTTTATTATAATTGTATATAGCGGGATAAATGTGATAAATATAAATGAGATCGCGTGTCAATGCTTAAATATACTAAATTTTATTATAAGCGGTATATAGCGGGATAAACGTGATAAATATAAAGGAGATCGAGTGTCATTGCTTAAATATATTAAGTTTTATTATAGGCGTATATAGCGCGATAAACGCGATAAATATAAAGGCCGTATAAATGTAATTAGATGGAAGAATGGATTTCCTTTAGATTATTGTTCCGAAGCGATGACGCTGTCTTTTGCGCGATCTTGGCATATACTCGCATTCACGATGTAAATTTGATTGCGGGCATCGACTGATGCGTTGACGTTATTATCATAACGGAGCTACAGAAGTATTTAGATTGGATTTGGTAGGAGAATTGATTTCCAGTAGATTTAAAATTGAATAGATATTACTGTTTTGAAGCTTCATTTGCTAAGAATTATATTTCTTAAGATTTACGTTTTATAGATTATAGTTTAGAAACTCTATACCATCTAGATTTTGATCAATTTTGATCATCTTTCTAACAAGAAGAATAAAGAAGAAGATGAAGAAGAGGAAGAAGAAGAAGAATAAGAAGAGGAAGAGGACGAAGAGGAGGAAGCGGAGGAAGAGGAGGAAAAGGAAGAAGAAGATTCACACACATATACGTACGCACACACTCGCACATACTCAAACGTACAGACAGGTGCAATCTCTTAAAGGCAATCGATATTGTCTGAGAAACAAAGGCGTAGGCGATTATACGGGTCCGCACACGCACCAGTACACACGCATTCACTCACACACATACATACACGGACGACCACACGAGCAGACATGATTACCAGTACGACTATGCGTATATATTTATATATCTCAGCCATTATGTATACGAAGAAGAATCGATCTCCACTAGATTTAAAGTTATATAGATTTCATCGTTCCGAAGTTATGACCCCCCATTCAATAGCTAGGAATCTGCCTAAACACGTCTTTCAATGACACGTGGACACGCATAGATAGGCAAATACGAACAGACAAACAGCGACACACGCGAGTAAACGGAAAAATCAACGAGAGATGCAGACGGACGAGTACGCAGACAAAGGCGAAGATGCACACGTTTAGACACACAGACATATGGACAGACGTACGGGTTTACTCCTAACGGGTTAATACTGACGCAGACGCGCAGACAAATGCGAAGACGCACACGCTTAGACACACATTCATACAGACAGACAGGTTTACTCCTAACAGGCTAATACTGACACAGACACAGACACGCACACAAACACAGACACACACACAAACGTACACACAGACAAACACGCAGCTTTACTCCTAACGGGCTAATACTGACGCAGACACCCAGACAAACGCGAGGACACACTCGCAAGCAAACACACACAAACTCAAATACGATGTCGCGATTATAATTTACAACCCTATATTTGCGTCGGAGATGAAAGAAGGGAATTCTTACCTCTAACATCGTCCAATTAGCGTCAATTTATGACTCTCTCTCTCTCTCTCTCTCTCTCTCTCTCTCTCTCTCTCTCTCTCTCTCTCTCTCTCTCTCTCTCTCTCTCTCTCTCTCTCTCTCTCTCTCTCTCAAGAAGGCGAGTCAACCGTTGCAATTAGGGACGATTTGAGCTTGAACCGTATTTGTTGAGCTCTCAGTGTCTGGGCGTCTATCTCTCTCTATATTTCCTTTTCCCCATCTCTCGCGTATCGCGTTACCCGCTTAATTTCGTATTCAATGTAGCGAACTTTTCAACAGAGCAGCAGAGTCTAGGGCGGAGTCTAGCCACAATATTAATTGGCCAGAGGCTCTCATGGAGGGCGGAGTTGTTGAAGTGTACAGCAAGAATTAGATATGGCTTGATCGTAAAGGCCCAGACTTTGTTTATGCATTGTTCGACGACCCGTGACAAAGACCCACCACGTTTAGTGGATCAAAAGCGCTCTACATTTTAAATTAAACAATTTGATTGACAGAGGTTCTATTATAAAGTCGATAGCATCCAGCGGTGCTGCCTTTCCATGCACATTCGAAGACGTGACTGAGAATATACCGTGTAAGTTCAACAATTGATTTTATTATAGGAATATATTTGTAGAGTGATAGCGAATTTATTACTTTAACTTTAAATTTATGTCGTATTATAATCATAAATTTAGCAGAATGCTTAATATCGCATGCGTCGTTCATGCGAGTTTTCCAAAAGCACCACTTGCCTCTCCCAAGATATTAAGCAAGCGAGCTGTAAGGAATTATCAACCGTGCTCTCTATCACATCCTATGCCTGCCTCAGTTACCGCATTATTCGAAATCTTGAACTTTAAATTTTAATTATTATTTTTCCACTGGTCGCGTATTTCAAACGTTAATTAGTTCCACGATCAACCTACTGAAAGAGGAGGAGGAGGAGGAGGAGGAGGAGGGATAGAAGGAGTAGATTTATGATGCGAAGCTTTCTTTAAACATTCTTTAGACAGAACTACAGGTGTGTCATCACGACATGCCCTCAATCCTGGAGGAGAAGGAGGAGGAGGAGGAGGAGGAGGGATAGAAGGAGTAGATTTATGATGCGTAGCTTTCTTTAAACATTCTTTAGACAGAACTACAGGTGTGTCGTCACGACATGCCCTCAATCCTGCAGACATCAAGATGCGAACGAGTCGTTGCCGTAAACATCGAGAATTTCTATTCGATAAACTAAATTAATTCTGCAACAATAATCCAGTTTCCATGGAGAACACATTATCGCTCGTTGTGAATTAGCGGTTGTCGGTACGACAATCGACAGGGGATTGTGCGTGTTCTAAGTCGAACTAGAAGCAAGAAGGAGAGAAAGAAGAGAAGAAATAGGAGTGGAAGGAGAATAATGAGAACGATTAGCATATTCTTTATAGATAAATTCTTCAAGTTTTACGATCGGCTTCGAGCAATTTAAATACTCTCAGCGTTCGAACCGACGCTTTATCCGTTTTACACACCTTTTTTCGCGTCTCGAGGTCGACATTATTATTATTACATTTCATATGCATTCCACCATTACGAAACAAAGTTTCGCAATCTCAACTTAGGTCGTTCTCCGCAATTTATAATCATATTTGTCGTTTCTACAGCTCCTATCGACTTCTTCATTCTACCGTCTGTATCCATCGCTCATTCTTGTTGACCGACTTCATTTGTTCTTGTCTGGTCTATCCTCTGTTTAATCAAATTCTTGCCAGCTAACCCTTGTCTCGTCGATTTACAGACGCTCATATTCCATCTGTTGTACCCCAAAATTCGTTTCTCAGACTTCTACGAACGCGTTTCTTCGATTTCTCCAGCTGTTCTTTTTTCGAATGCGGGCCAGCAGTTTTCAAAATGAAACTTTGAACGCTCAAAGCAGCCAGTTGCTCGTATAAACGCATCAGCGACCGTTGTCCATCTAGCGAAATTGTGTGAACTAGACCCGCGCTGCCACATAGCGAATGATCGCCTGACCTCTTACATCGGTCTGCCAGTGTCACTGGGGCAACGCGATTCTAGATTATTGACGCGCAGGCTGTCATGGAAGTGGAGAATGTTACTTTCTACACAGCAGACATAAACACAGAGATATACAGACAGAAACACACAGATACACAGCAAGACAAAAATACAGATACACAACCAGCCAGACAGAAATACACAGACAGAGAGAGAGAAACACAGAGACAACACCCAGACAAAAACATACAGATACAGAGCCATACAGATACACGCAGAATGACAGCCAGACAGAAACATACAGATACACTGCCAGAGGGAAACACATAGATACACAGACAGACAGGAACACACAGATACTTAGAGAGACAGAAGAAACATAGATACACCGACAGAAACACAGATACACGCCAAGACAAAAATACACAGAGAGACCGACAGATAAAAACACACAGATATGCAGCCAAACAGAATCACGCAGATAGTGTGGCGAACAGTCGCCAGTGTAGGCTTAACTGGTGTTTAGGCTAGCTGGCCCGTAGCCTTAACTGAGCTGTAAGCTTAACTGATGTCTAGGCTTAACTGATGTCTAGGCTTAACTGGTAGGTATATAAGTGAGCCGTTGCTGTTGTTCTGGGTTGTTGTTGATTTTGGTTGTGGTTCGGTTGCTGCTGTTGCTGCCGTTGCTGTGTTGTTGTCGGGGCGCGAACCTAACTGTAGAGTTCTCATGTGACCGAGTTATGACTCGTGGCGAATTCTTTGACTTTCTTACCGAATTGTGATCTTCGAAGTTAATTAAAGTTGGTTGCTCGAGTTGAGCCCTATTAAATTCGAGAAATTCACTTCGTTGTTCTTCACTTGAGAGGTAGAAGAAGCCTCCCGCTAGACTTAGGGGGAGCCGAACCTGACGGACTTACATAATACTCGTCGACGGAAAGACAGACCGCCGTTCGCCACAATAGACAGCTATACAGAAACACACAGAAACACAGAGAGAGAAGAACAAAGACATACAGACACATTGAAACACACAGATACACTGAAACACACATATAGAAAGACAGACAGAAACACACAGATACACACACAGATACACCGACAGTCAGAAACACAGATACACAGACAGACAGATACACGCAGAATGACAGCCAGACAGAAACATACAGAAACATACCTATCTCTAACCTTTTCTTCCTGTCTTCTTTCTTCTTCTGTCTTCTCTTCCGCCATTCATGGCGATGAGGCCTTTATGAAACTTCTCCAAACTTCTCTATTCCTGATTGTTTCTCTAACTCCAATCAAGCTTGTGCCTCTTTCTCTCAGATCTTCCTTGATATTATCTATCCAGGTCTTTCGTTGTCTTCCTCTGCTTCTCTTTCCTTCTATGTGTCCGTGTAATGCAGCGTTTGGTAGTCTTCGCTGCGTCATTCTGATTACATGTCCAAACCATATAACTCTTCATAATGTTGTTTCCATCGCTGCTTGATCTCTGCTTTGTCTTCCAGCAGCCTTCCTTCCTTGTTTTTTACTGTGGCTAGTTTTACGTTGGGTGATCCGCATATTTCCCTTGCTACTTGAAATAGTTTCCCCGTGTTTTGTGCTCCTGGTGTGCTCTCCAGTTCCTGACATTTTTCGATGATCCATTCTTCTTTACATCTTTTCGCCTTTTTTCTGATTTCTTTCGTAATTTCTTTATACCTTTCCATGTTTGTCTCGCTGTGTGTTTTTGTCTTTCTCATGTCTCTTCTTTTGTCGCTCAATTCTAGTACTGCTCTGGTGATCCATGGTTTTTTCTTCTTCCTTTTTTCATGTCCCAATACTTGTTGTGCCGTCTCAGTATATATGCTCTTTATTTCCGTCCACGTTTCTTCCACTGTGTTCATGCTTCTTCCCTTGCTCTGTCTCCATCTGTTCTCCAATTGCGATCTGAATTGGTTTCTGGTTACATCATCCCTCAGTTTCTCCATGTCGTATCTTCTGTTTGTTCCTCTTCTGTCCATTTTTCTTAGTTTTATTCTGATTCCTGCTAGTACTAGTTCTTCCTGTCTAAGCTTCTTGAAAGATGTGTGTCCGTCCAACTGGTCGACTACCTTGACTCTAACTCCCTCATGCCTCCTCTTCAATCCGGATTTAGGAAGTTTATTACACGTCTCCTGGCTGACGTCTTTGGAGCATTTGACCCTGGACATGTTACTCTTCTTGCCCTCTATGATGTTAGTGCTCCTTTTGACACTGTGGATCACTCTACCTTTTTGGATCGTCTAGAAAAATCTTTTGGCATTACTGATACGGCCCTTCTTTGGTTTCAGTCATCCCTCCCAGACCGCTCTTATTCTGTTATCTTTGGGCCTACACGTTCCGCCTGGTCCCTTATACCTTTTGGCCTTCCTCAGGGTTCTCTTCTGGCCCCTCTTCTCTACATTCTGTACACTGCCGACCTGGCACGGGTTCTCCTTCCCATTGGTGTTGCTGTCCTTCAGTATGCAGACGACACTCAGGCCTTCGTTCATGGCCCAGCGGAAGCGGCTTCCTCTCTGGTTGAGAGTATTCTTGACGCAACATCTGCCCTTGGTCTCTGGATGTCCTCTAATCGCCTCCGACTGAACTCTGCTAAGACCCAGTTCATCTGGCTTGGTGGTCGTGCTCAGCTGGCAAAGACTGATTCATCATCCTTACGCCAGAGGTTTCCGGACATTCTATTCTGTTCCAAAGTCCGTGATCTTGGGGTTGTTCTGGACCGGGAACTCTCCTTGACCTATCATGTTAACAGTGTCTCCCGCTCATGCTTTTACCACCTTCGTCAGCTTCGTACTATCCGCCGCTCCCTCTCCTTTCATGCCGTTACTACTCTAATTCATGCCCTTATCTGCACCAGGGTGGACTTTGGTAACGCTATCTTTGCTGGACTCTCACTTGCCAATATTTCCAAGCTTCAATCTGTTCTCAATGCTTCTGCCCGTCTTATTGGAGGCGTCCCCAGGTATGGCCATATAACTTCCTTTATACGGGACACCCTAAACTGGCTTCCCATTCAGCAGCGTATCCAGTTCAAGATCCTAACGCTTATGCGTAATTGTCTCGTTGGCTCTGCTCCATCATATCTTAGGGACTTCTGCATTTCGGTTTCCTTGGTTCCAGGCCGTAGCACTCTCCGGTCGGCCTCCCTTGGACTCCTGACTGTCCCTCTTATGCGCACTGGTACAGCGCAGTCTAGAAGCTTTGCCTATGTTGGACCCAATAGCTGGAATCGCCTTTCCCGAGAGCTCCGGGTAGTATTCCTCAGTTTGTCTCTTCCGCAGTTTCGCAAGCGCCTGAAGTCTGTATTATCTGACAGTGGTCTCACTGGTTCGGGTCGGGAGCGCTTCTGATGAGTCTATTCTTGAAGTGGCGCTTTATAAATGTCAGATTACAATTACAATTACAGATACAACGCCAGAAGGAAACACATAGATACACAGACAGACAAGAACACACAGATACTTAGAGAGACAGAAGAAACACAGAGATACACCGACAGAAACACACAGATACACGGCAAGACAAAAATACACAGAGAGACCGCCTGATAGAAACACACAGATATGCAGCCAAACAGAATCACGCAGATAGACAGCTATACAGAAACACACAGAAACACAGAGAGAGAAGAACAAAGACATACAGACACATTGAAACACACAGATACACCGAAACACACAGATAGACAGACAGATAGAAACACACAGATACACAGATACACCGACAGATACACCGACAGTCAGAAACGCACAGATACACAGACAGACAGAAACACGCAGAAACACAGCCAGACAGAACCACACAGATACACAGACATACAGAAACATACAGATAGAATGGCTCGGATGACTGAGCATGGCATGATCATAGGTTAGCCAATATATGGACCAAGCATTGCGGCTTCTCCTCTCATCTTAAGAAAGTAACATTCTCCAATTCCAGGACAGCCTGCGCGTCAATAATCTAGAATCGCGTTGCCCCAGTGACACTGGCAGACCGATGTAAGAGGTCAGGCGATCATTCGCTATGTGGCAGCGCGGGTCTAGTTCACACAATTTCGCTAGATGGACAACGGTCACTGATGCGTTTATACGAGCAACTGGCTGCTTTGAGCGTTCAAAGTTTCATTTTGAAAACTGCTGGCCCGCATTCGAAAAAAGAACAGCTGGAGAAATCGAAGAAACGCGTTCGTAGAAGTCTGAGAAACGAATTTTGGGGTACAACAGATGGAATATGAGCGTCTGTAAATCGACGAGACAAGGGTTAGCTGGCAAGAATTTGATTAAACAGAGGATACACCAGACAAGAACAAATGAAGTCGGTCAACAAGAATGAGCGATGGATACAGACGGTAGAATGAAGAAGTCGATAGGAGCTGTAGAAACGACAAATATGATTATAAATTGCGGAGAACGACCTAAGTTGAGATTGCGAAACTTTGTTTCGTAATGGTGGAATGCATATGAAATGTAATAATAATAATGTCGACCTCGAGACGCGAAAAAGGTGTGTAAAACGGATAAAGCGTCGGTTCGAACGCTGAGAGTATTTAAATTGCTCGAAGCCGATCGTAAAACTTGAAGAATTTATCTATAAAGAATATGCTAATCGTTCTCATTATTCTCCTTCCACTCCTATTTCTTCTCTTCTTTCTCTCCTTCTTGCTTCTAGTTCGACTTAGAACACGCACAATCCCCTGTCGATTGTCGTACCGACAACCGCTAATTCACAACGAGCGATAATGTGTTCTCCATGGAAACTGGATTATTGTTGCAGAATTAATTTAGTTTATCGAATAGAAATTCTCGATGTTTACGGCAACGACTCGTTCGCATCTTGATGTCTGCAGGATTGAGGGCATGTCGTGACGACACACCTGTAGTTCTGTCTAAAGAATGTTTAAAGAAAGCTACGCATCATAAATCTACTCCTTCTATCCCTCCTCCTCCTCCTCCTCCTCCTCCTCCTCCTCCTCCTTCTCCTCCAGGATTGAGGGCATGTCGTGATGACACACCTGTAGTCCTGTCTAAAGAATGTTTAAAGAAAGCTTCGCATCATAAATCTACTCCTTCTATCCCTCCTCATCCTTCTCCTCCTCCTTCTCCTCCAGGATTGAGGGCATGTCCTGATGACACACCTGTAGTTGTCTAAAGAATGTTTAAAGAAAGCTTCGCATCATAAATCTACTCCTTCTATCCCTCCTCCTCCTCCTCCTCCTCCTCCTCCTCCTCCTCCTCCTCCTCCTCCTCCTCTTTCAGTAGGTTGATCGTGGAACTAATTAACGTTTGAAATACGCGACCAGTGGAAAAATAAGAATTAAAATTTAAAGATCAAGATTTCGAATAATGCGGTAACTGAGGCAGGCATAGGATGTGATAGAGAGCTCGGTTGATAATTCCTTACAGCTCGCTTGCTTAATATCTTGGGAGAGGCAAGTGGTGCTTTTGGAAAACTCGCATGAACGACGCATGCGATATTAAGCATTCTGCTAAATTTATGATTATAATACGACATAAATTTAAAGTTAAAGTAATAAATTCGCTATCGCTCTACAAATATATTCCTATAATAAAATCAATTGTTGAACTTACACGGTATATTCTCAGTCACGTCTTCGAATGTGCACGGAAAGGCAGCACCGCTGGATGCTATCGACTTTATAATAGAACCTCTGTCAATCAAATTGCTTAATTTAAAATGTAGAGCGCTTTTGATCCACTAAACGTGGTGGGTCTTTGTCACGGGTCGTCGAACAATGCATAAACAAAGTCTGGGCCTTTACGATCAAGCCATATCTAATTCTTGCTGTACACTTCAACAACTCCGCCCTCCATGAGAGCCTCTGGCCAATTAATATTGTGGCTAGACTCCGCCCTAGACTCTGCTGCTCTGTTGAAAAGTTCGCTACATTGAATACGAAATTAAGCGGGTAACGCGATACGCGAGAGATGGGGAAAAGGAAATATAGAGAGAGATAGACGCCCAGACACTGAGAGCTCAACAAATACGGTTCAAGCTCAAATCGTCCCTAATTGCAACGGTTGACTCGCCTTCTTTCGAATCACACGAGTTCGACGCGTTACTGCGTGTATAATTGCGCCAATTTGTATATATGCATCGTTAGAGCCGCAGCGTTTCAATAGCGCTGTTGATGAAATATCAAAGAGAAGGTCCGATGATAAGCAAAAATTGACATAAACATTTCACAGCCTCCCCTCGATAGCTTAATGACTTGATTTGATTGACATTTGTATCGAATGAATATAAATGTCTGCCAGTCAAGCGAATATGGCAGGGGCGGATAACTCTTAGCGTTTATGTATAGACATTGTGTATGCTTTTTGAACAAACAATGGGTAAATTGAGAGAGAGACAGAGACAGAGAGAGAGAAAGAGACAGAGACAGAGAGAGAGAGAGAGAGAGAGAGAGAGAGAGAGAGGGAGAGAGAGTCATAAATTAACGCTAATTGGACGATGTTAGAGGTAAGAATTCCCTTCTTTCATCTCCGACGCAAATATAGGGTTGTAAATTATAATCGCGACATCGTATTTGAGTTTGTGTGTGTTTGCTTGCGAGTGTGTCCTCGCGTTTGTCTGGGTGTCTGCGTCAGTATTAGCCCGTTAGGAGTAAAGCTGCGTGTTTGTCTGTGTGTACGTTTGTGTGTGTGTCTGTGTTTGTGTGCGTGTCTGTGTCAGTATTAGCCTGTTAGAAGTAAACCCGTACGTCTGTCCATATGTCTGTGTGTCTAAACGTGTGCATCTTCGCCTTTGTCTGCGTACTCGTCCGTCTGCATCTCTCGTTGATTTTTCCGTTTACTCGCGTGTGTCTCTGTTTGTCTGTTCGTATTCGCCTATCTATGCGTGTCCACTTGTCATTGAAAGACTTGTTTAGGCAGATTCTTAGCTATTGAATGGGGGGTCATAGCTTCGGAACGATGAAATCTATATAACTTTAAATCTAGTGGAGATCGATTCTTCTTCGTATATAATGGCTGAGATATATAAATATATACGCATAGTCGTACTGGTAATCATGTATGCTCGTGTGGTCGTCCGTGTATGTGTGTGTGTGTGTGTGAGTGAATGCGTGTGTACTGGTGCGTGTGCGGACCCGTATAATCGCCTACGCCTTTGTTTCTCAGACAATATCGATTGCCTTTAAGAGATTGCACCTGTCTGTACGTTTGAGTATGTGCGAGTGTGTGCGTACGTATATGTGTGTGAATCTTCCTCTTCCTCTTCTTCTTCCTTTTCCTCCTCTTCCTCCGCTTTCTCCTCTTCGTCCTCTTCCTCTTCTTATTCTTCTTCTTCTTCCTCTTCTTCATCTTCTTCTTTATTCTTCTTGTTAGAAAGATGATCAAAATTGATCAAAATCTAGATGGTATAGAGTTTCTAAACTATAATCTATAAAACGTAAATCTTAAGAAATATAATTCTTAGCAAATGAAGCTTCAAAACAGTAATATCTATTCAATTTTAAATCTACTGGAAATCAATTCTCCTACCAAATCCAATCTAAATACTTCTGTAGCTCCGTTATGATAATAACGTCAACGCATCAGTCGATGCCCGCAATCAAATTTACATCGTGAATGCGAGCATATGCCAAGATCGCGCAAAAGACAGCGTCATCGCTTCGGAACAATAATCTAAAGGAAATCCATTCTTCCATCTAATTACATTTATACGGCCTTTATATTTATCGCGTTTATCGCGCTATATAACGCTTATAATAAAACTTAATATATTTAAGCAATGATACTCGATCTCCTTTATATTTATCACGTTTATCCCGCTATATACCGCTTATAATAAAATTTAGTATATTTAAGCATTGACACGCGATCTCATTTATATTTATCACATTTATCCCGCTATATACAATTATAATAAAACTTCATATATTTAAGCATTGACACGCGATCTTTTATTAAAATATTTTATTAAATCATATTTATTATAAATGAAGAAACTTTTGGAGTTGAAACCCGTCTTCGTTTGGATGTGGCTTAGAAGGCGTACTCGTTTGGAAGTGGGCCAGAAGCAGTCCGCAGATGAATTTAATCCTGTGGTCGTTTGGAGCTGAGTTTAAACCCGCCCTAGTTTTGAGATGGGGCAAAACCCGCCCTTGTTTTGAGGTGGGCCTGAACCCGCCCTTATCTAACTACTACTGTCTGTGGTGTCTCAAGATTGCCTCCTATGACCGCTTCTCTTCATTTTGTACACTACGCACCTGAGCCATCTCAAAGAATCCTTTTCGGTCGATTATCATCTTTACGTTGATGACATTGAACTTTTCATGTCCTTCTCTCCAATTTCCTTTTCCTCATCCATCACTCAGTTGCTTTATGTTGTCAACCAAATCTCAACATGGGTGGCTTCTACTCTGCTTTGCCTCAACCGTGCCAAAACTGAATTTATTGTTCTAGGTCTACCAGACAGATAAAGAAAATCTTTGACTCTTGTATCCACCTATCAACTAATTCATCCACTCTCACTTTCATCTTTAATTCGCCTGTACGCAACCTTGGCATCACCTTTGACGCACATCTTTCGTTTTAAAATCACATCTCCAATCTCTCAAGCCCCCATAATTGTATATGTGGTATTCGCCCTATTCGATCTAGATTTTGTGCTAGATTTTAAAACTGCCTCTACCATCGCTACCTCCGGTGTCCATTGCAAGTTTGACTACTGTAATTCCCTCTTCCTTAACCTTGAATCCACTAAAATTAAGCGTTTTCAACTCATCTAAAATTCACTTACCTGAGTTGTCACCAGGACTCCCCAAGCATCATCATATCAATCCTATCTTTGAATCCCGCCACTGGCTGAAAATCCCTGAACGCATTCCTTTCAAAGTTCTTTCGCTAACCTTTAACCAAAGATCTTAGAGTCGTAGACTACTTTAAGATCTTTGCTTTAACTCTCGGCAATACTGCCAACCTACTTATCTTCGCAAACTCTCTACCACCTAATCAATCTGTTCTAACCGTTCATTCTTGCTTTTGTCTGTCCCACTGTAACTACTCGGTGACCCTACATTTCGGCGCACGACAATTCGTCGCAAGACATTTCGACGCAGGGACAAATCGGCGTCTGTACCGACTGATTTCAAATTATAAAGTAGAGCACAACTGCAAAGAATCTTAGAAGTTTCTTCAAGTTACATTAGATGCGGCATTAGAATGTTTGGAAGGGTCTTTGATGAAGTTTCCATTGGCCGTGTGATAGCGACTTTCACGCCATCGCAACTTCTCAAGATTTCTATCTCTGCAGTTTTCCTTTCGTATTGATACACACATCCCGTATGTACTAAAAAATATTTACCTTCCTCTGACTGCATGAATTGTAGAGGCATTTTACACGGTATAAAGATATAGAGTAAGACAGCTGCGTTAGTTACCTTTCAATGTCCTAGTGTCAATCACTGAAGGAACTGAACTGAATTATACACTACAGGAAAGACAATAGATAGATTGAAAACGCTGTGAACAAAGATCTTAAATTTGTTGAAATAACTGTAATGGCATTTAGTGCTGTAATACTTATAGTACTGACAACATATAAAAAAGTTCTTGTAATATCCACAGGGCCCGCCAATAGTAAGCTGTGTAGCATCCTAAATTGATTTGTCCCTGCGCCGAATTGTCTTACGCCGAATTGTCGGCGCATAATTGTCGTGCGCTGAATTGAACCCTTTTGCCTATCGATTTTGTTTTGACTGAGCGCCTGTGAATAAGCTGGTTCCCGCGACTTAGCTTTCGTTGGGCGCTGTAGAAATCTCGAGATTGCGATTATTACGATTATTACGATTACCACTATATAGTCGTGGCATGACATGCCGGGGGCCAGAGGACGAGCAGCACGCTCAGTTTTCTTCACCTAAATTTTCTAACATTTCGTCGTCTCCTTTGAAACGATTGCTTCATCCCTCCTAGTGGATAAATATTCTCTGCCGGTGAGTCCGTTCCATTTGTTTTGTAAATTCAAACTCAAACTGTTCAATCGCCTAATATTCGCCGCCATCATGTACCATTTCTTCTTCTTCTTCAATATCTGCCTTCCATCCAAAGCACATTCTATCTTAAACTCCTCCCATAATATATAAATCATTCTTCTCATCCTCAACCTGCGCTGTATGACTGCTTTCCATATCAGGCACCAACCCGGCTTGACCTACATAAATCCAACAGCCAAACATTCCGACTCCTCCATATTTGGCACTGCCACCACGCAATATGGAAACTTTTCTACATTCCTCTACCGTTCTTCCTTACCTCCTCTCTCCGACGACCACCACAATACTCCATGCGGCATACACACTTCCACATATAAATCCTACTCTCCAAGGACATCCACCCATATCCCGGTCTCAAAGATCTAAACTCTTCTCCTCCTCGTTCACCTCATACTCATCCATCTCCTCCTCCTTCTTCCCTAAATTCACCCTTCAATAGCGCCGACAATCCTCCAAATACAAACAACAACAGCTTTCTAATTTGCACGCTTAACACACGTTAACTTCTACATCCTCTACACTCCCAAGAAATCAAAGATATTGCCCTCTTTCTCATCCGCCTGACATATTTGCATTATATGAAACCTTCTTCTCGGGCAAAAGTAGTACCATCCGTCTTTCTCTTCAGCCTCTCCTTTTCAAAACATCCAACAATTCAGCTGATGATGCTTCCTCTCCCACTTATGACCGCCCACCTTCCCCACCTCGATCCTCATTACCTGTTTTCACCCTACATCAGAGACTGAAATATTACATCTGTTAAAATCACTTCCAAACAGTGCGAACTTGACCCTAGACCCACCTCTTTACTGAAACACACCAGTTCTTGTTCCAATCTACATACTACTCTACATACTACAACAAGCTTGTTTCCGCCATCTCTCATCAACAGGTTTCTTGCCTCTGCCTCCTTGATATTTGAGCAGCCTTCAATACTATTGATCACAACATCTTGCTCCAAAGACTGCCAAAATAGTTAACTTCTCCTTGTCTACTGTTAACTTCCCCCTCCTTTTCAAACATTCTGTAGTTACCACATTTCTCAAGAAAACATCACTTGACACAGAAATCCTTTCAAACTACCGACCTGTTTCTAACCTGTCTTTTATCTCCAAATTAACTAGATGGATTGTACTCTCTCGGATCAATGATTATCTAGCTTGCATCTCACTCCTTAATCCACATCAGTCTGGTTTCACTAAACGCCGCTCGACTGAAACCCTTCTCATTTCTCTATACAACAAGCTTGTTTCCGCCATCTCTCATCAACAGGTTTCTTGCCTCTGCCTCCTTGATATTTCAGCAGCCTTCAATACAACATCTTGCTCCAAAGACTGTCAACCTGGTTTGGTTTTACTGACACTGTTATCCTCTGGGCACAGTTTTATCTCTCCTCCTGCTATTTCTCCGTAAAAATATCGGAAGCCTCATCCCAATCATGCCCTCTCACTTGTGAAGTTCCACAGGGCTCTGTTCTAGGACCCCTTCTGTTTATCCTCTATACTACCCCACTCAGTTCACTCATAAAAGCAAGCAATGTCGATCACCTCTATGCTGATGGCACTCAACTGCCCATCTCTTTCTCTCCGAAGTGTTTCAACGACTCCATCGATCATCTTCTACGCACGGTTACACAGATCTCCTCCTGAATATCTAATTTTAACCCATCTAAGACGGAATTCATACTTACTGGCCTACGTGATCAGTTCAAGAAAATTTCAGACCCCTCTACCTCTCTCAGCCTGGGCTCTGCCTCCACCTTCACCTTTAACACTAACTCTTTTGTCCGCAACTTAGGTGTGAACTTCGACCAAAACCTCAGTTTTTCTGATCACATTACCCATCTCACCCGCTCTTGCTTCGCAGAATCCTCCCTATGCTTGACTTTAAAACTGCATCTACCATCGCCACACCTGTAGTCCATGCTAAATTAGACTACTGCAATTCACTTTTCCTGAACACGGGCTCCACCCAAATAAGTCGCCTTCAAGCCACCCAGAATACTCTTGCTTGTGCTGTCACCAAAACCCCCACACATCACATCACTCCTGTTCTTAAATCACTTCACTGGCTTAAAATACCTGAATGAATCGAGTACAAAGTCCTATAACTTACCTACAACACACTTCAATCCTCCTAACCCTCCTATTTTTGTGAGTTATTTACAATCCAACTACTCCGCTCAAACCGTTCCTCTTCTGCCCTAACAATTCTCCGCCCGTCCGTCAACTCATCCTTAAAATTTGGTAATCGCTCCATATCCATAGCTGCCCCACCACTCTGGAATAAACTCCCCCAGAACTGCAACAGCTATCTGTCCCATCATACAAACTCGTTTATGGTCTACCGCTTGCAATTTCTGCATTGGCCTTACACTGAAAACTGAAAACATTCCTAATTCACAGATCCTATCCTGACTCTCCTTCTTTCTTTTATCTCTCTTTCCGCTGCAATGCCAACATCACCCACCGTAGCTGCCACGCTGTCTCTCTGTCTGACTTTTGGATCTTGACCTGGCACCGAACCTTTTTGCCTGTCGATTTTGTTTTGACTGAGCGCCTGTGAACAAGCTTATCTGCTTGACGTGGGTTTCGTTGAGTTCTGTAGAGATCTCTGGATTACAATTACGATCATCTTAAGTTCTCTAACCGATCCATATACCGCACGGCGCCTCAACTCTGGATCAATCTCTTTGAATTTTGCAAATTCTCCATTCCTTTTCCCTTCTGTCGTTCAACCACCATCACCTGTCTCAAACCCACTATCTTTTACTCCTCAGGCGTTCCATTCAAAACTGGTCTCACCTTTTCAAGATATCTTAGGCCTACCTTGATCCCACCAGCCCACCGCCTTTTCATTTCTCTCAACCTAAAGACAACCCACCGTAACAGCTCCTCTGTCCCCTTCTCTCTCTCTTGCCTTCTGACAACCGGACTTTTTCCTTCCTATGGCATCTCTGGACAACCATTCTGCCTTGATGCAGGGCTCGTGAAGAAGCTGGTGCCTTGTGATTAGCTTTAAAGTAGCCCTTCAGAAATTCTCGAGATTACGAGTACAATTATGATTAAGGATAATTAATTATTGGATGGGGTGTAAACTGAAGGATAAATTATTAAAATAAATTACTAATATCAATCAGTAGATATTAGAAACACACAAAACGAAACGAACAACTAAACTATCAAAGTATTTTACAATTTGGAAATTATTTTTAAATATCTAGGGCCTATGTCTCATGGCCTGTTCGCCACACTATGAAGTTATTACAGGGATTATGCTAGTTAAATCCAACGACAATAGTAATCGTAGATGTTATTGATCTACGAATAATGCAATTCTACGCACTAGATGAAACTTCAGAAAGTTAAACTAAACAGATACTAAGAATACCATGGACTCCAGGGGATGGGCGGTTTGAGGCGCGTTTACTGTACTGCGTATGACATACAGGACGATGACGAGATCAACTGTGTCGCTTTGAAGTCGAGGAATTTTTGGATGAGGGCTTCGCGGGATAACTCTGCCCCGCGAAGTCGAACACACAGCGAAGACTCCTTGGATGGGGAATTTGCCCCGCGATGACGAATACAGTTTCCGAGGACGCCCCAAGACTGGCTCATCGAGGATAAACTGATAAGTTCGTATAAACTGTGCACCAAACAGGTGTCCCTGTAGAACTCCTCAGCGCGTCCTTTTGTGGATTGACCTTTGGAATGTAACACACCCGAAGTCCGTACCGCTTCCATTTGCCTTTTGTGCGAACAACGCTATCAGCAACTAACGTTTTGAAATAAATATGGACTAAAGTATAACTGTCAACTCAAAATTTAAATTTAAATCTTAAGTTAATGTTGTCTTTCTGTAGGCCCGAGTTGCATATTAATATGCCAACATGATTTACATTGACGACGTGTTAAGAACTGCGTTACAAAAGTTTAGTAGCCATGAGTTGCACATCCTTGGAAACAGCCTAAACAGGCGTATGACCACTTCCGGAATATGAGTAAACTGGCATGGTGTACGCCCATAGACTGTACTTAATGTACAAGTTTGATTGTCGAAAGCGAACTATTGCTTATTGAGGTCCGCACAGTTCTATAAGGCCACTAACTTCATTGCCCTACTTCTTGGTGAGGATGCCGGTTCGCGTACCGACTGTGGGCTCGCTATATGTTACAGATTTGGATCTCAGGCTACCACGGCCGTACAACCCTTAAATGGCGTGTAACCATTCAAACGGGCAGCGATGGTGACGGATCTCGCCCTACAAATTCTCTCAAAATGAATATCAGAGTTGAATCAATACTATAGACAAATGTATACATTTTGCTGTGTGAGTGTTTCTTAAATTTGGTCACTTCATGCCTTGAGGTGAAATGAGCCAGACCTATACATAATGTCATAGGTAAGAATTACTCCATACACTTTAGTTTGCTGTTTTGGTTATCCTAAAATCAAAATTTAAGGACTTTAATTAAATCACAAGTATTTTCTGACTGTTTCTTTGGTCATAACAGCAGTTTTAATCACAAGCAACCAAAATCAAGTCAACAGAAATTCCGAACTTCTTGATACCAACTTATATATACATGTACATACAAAACAGTAATTTGCAAAGATAACAAACATGAAAAAGGAATCTGAGAAAGCTATAATTATACATGTTCTATACATAAGCTGAAAACACGGACAAACAGTGACTCAAAGGCAAAGAACTTCTGGGTAAGCCGAACGAGCTGGCATTAAACATTTAAGAATACTAACAAACAACCAGACATGAAAGAATGACATAAAATTTTACTGGTGAGCAAATAATACATTCTTATTGCTGTTAAATCTAAGATTTTTTCCTCTTAATTTATCTGAAAAAATTTTACCCATAGCACAAAAACGAATGTTCACATATTCATTGACGACTAAACGTACGAGATTGATAATATGGCTTTCAGAAACATCAAGTACACATGAATGATCATCAGCTGTGTCCAAGAACAAATGAGAATGCTGTATTCTTTCCAAAACTGCAACCTGCAAAGCAAGGCGCAAATTCCATTGCTTTGGAACCGAATTACCTGCTCGGCCACACACAAAACGAATACAACGTTCAGTAACATTACATACAGTTACAACTGACTGGCTGGGATACAACAAACCACCAGCATTTTTGCGATTAATCAGTTTGCAGTTCTCCACAATTTTGGAACTACAATTTAAGGATGATTTACACCCTGCACATGCAAGTATCTTACACAGTTTGTGAGAAACATATCCAGCCTTCGACACTGTTGATCATTCCATTCTTCTAGAACGACTGTCTAAGTCCTTTGGCCTTACTGACTCTGCTCTTCTTTGGTTTCGGTCATTTCTTTCTGATCGCTCCCTTTCTGTTATTTTTGGGCCCACTCGCTCTGCCTGGACTCACATTCCCTATGGTCTTCCACAGGGTTCGGTACTTGCACCTCTTCTATATATCCTGTATACTGCTGACCTGGCCAGTATACTTCTTCCCTTGGGTGTTTCATCTCACCAATATGCTGATGACACTCAATCCTTTACTCATGGCCCGGCTGCCTCAGCCACTCTGATGGTTGAGCGGATCCTTGAGGCCACCTCTGTTCTAGATCTCTGGATGTCTTCTAACCGCCTCTGTCTTAATCCTGATAAGACTCAATATATCTGGCTAGGTGGCCGTGTCCAGCTTGGCAAAATTGACTTTAGTTCCCTTTCCTCTAATTTCCCTCATATCCACTTCTCTTCCTCAGTCCGTGACCTCGGAATCACCCTGGATCAAACTCTTTCTCTGACTGACCATGTAAATAATATCTCCCGCTCTTGTCTTTACCACCTACGACAACTCCGCTCTATTCGTCACTCGCTTCCTCTTCATGCGATCACTACCTTGGTCCATGCCCTGATTTGCACTAGGATTGACTTTGGCAATGCTGCCTATATTGGACTTTCTGCAATTAACACCTCCAAGCTTCAGTCTATACTTAATGCTGCTGCACGCCTTATCGGTGGTCTTCCAAAGTCTGCCCATATATCTACTTTTATTCGTGATTCACTTCATTGGCTTCCTGTCAGTCAACGGATCCATTTTAAGATTCTTATCCTTATGCGCAACTGCCTTCTAGGCTCTGCTCCGTCCTACTTAACTTCTTTTTGTATTCCGGTTTCCTTGTTGCCTGCCCATGCCTCCCTTCGCTCAGCTACCCGTGGTCTTTTGGTAGTCCCTCGCGTCCGCACTACAACTGCCCAGTCCAGGAGCTTTGCCTTTGTTGGCCCTTCCAGCTGGAACTGCCTTCCTCTTGACCTGCGGCTTCAGTTACTCAGTCTCTCTCCTACCCAGTCTCGCAAACGCCTGAAATCCTTTTTGTTTGTTCAAGTCGGGAGCGCCACTGTTTCCTAAGTGGCGCTTTATAAGTGTTCGTTTACAATTACAATTACAATTACATAGGTCACAATGTTTTCACTGAACTCAGACAACTGAATTTGATTCGGAGTGACACCATAGTCATGATCAGTGATATTAATGTCACTTTGGGCCAAACCACATCGTTTTAAAATCTCTGCAGTAGTCACACAGGCCTCACGGTTTTCAAGCTCGTAAAGATCTTTTACATGCTGCCATCTAATTTGCTTATTATTTTGGTCTGTCAAAATGCCTTTCTCTGCCAATGTATTACGCATCAGTTTCAACATATGTGCAGCATCAAAAATAATATGAACTTTCCAGAAGCAATTGGCAGGATGAATAAAAAATGACTTCATGTTATCAACTGTTAATTGAGCACCAAGTTGTGAACCAACAGCAAAATTAGTAGTTGGTCCATCACAAATTAATGCAACAATTCTGACATTAACTGCATGAAGTCTGTTAATGGCCTCAAGAACAAGATTTGATTTTACATCAGCTGCCAGTCCATCAACAAGAAAGTATGCCACTGGTATCTTCCATGCAGCATTTAATGGTACAACAATGAACATTAGAACATCAGTGGCTACAGGTATACTGTCATCATCAATTCCTGTACCCAAATCAACAAAGCCCACATTCTCCTTGCCATTCCACTGGACGTGCTTACGGATTGACATTTCATCGAAAATGAGGCTGCAGAGCAGCGGACCACATGACAACGAACTCTGATGACGAAGGCACTAGACACAGAAATGATACATGCATTTCTTTAATCAAAATGTAACCACTCAAACCTCATATAATCCCCTTCAAATCTTACTCAACTGATCACATTTCAAACTGTAAAACTTCTTGAAGACTCACTTTGTGAATGGCAGGCTATTTTTCACCTCTTTAGGTGAATTGTTTAACGTTCATGCTATAAATATTTAATTATTCTGAATGCTATATCTTTTCCTAAATACCAAATTTAGGGGATGACATCACTCACCATGGCTCCTTTTCAGTTTGTTTGCTGCTTGTCTGCATTTGGCATTACATTTGACATTACATTTGGCATTATCACCCATCTGTTTACATTTGTTTATGGAGTACTAAGGCCCAGCTTAGGCTACCTTGTTGATCCTGCAAAGCAAACTATGGGTGGGTACTTTGATACTACTGTGTCCAGCAAAGGGACTCCAATAAGACTCAATGAAGTACAGACTGTCTGTTGGCTGGGTGAAGTTGGTTCTATAGGCACAGGCTGTACTGAAATAACTGTAAATACCAAAACCAAATGTGAACATCCCCATTGGCATAACCCCCTTTTTGCATTAGTCTGCATTAGTCTTCTCCTCTGTGTACATGTCCTTAATGGATGTCCCTTATTAGAGTTAAGAAACAAACCTCAAACGCTTCAGCTGTAAACCCCGGACGTCCATCCACTGCAGTATGCCAAGCCCGAATTGTGGAAGGGTGTGGAAGTGCTTCGCGAAAAGAGCGACGAACGAAATCATAAGCCTTTGCACTGTAAAAATGCAAAGTCATGGCAAAAGATCGCAAGGAATCAGTGTATGGTTCTTGAACCGAAGAGTACAGCTTCCGTCTTAACATCTCGCATGGAATCTGCCCAAAGCAACGCTCAATCAGGTCTACAGAAGAGGCGCTAATGTCAGTCCGTAATCTGAGTTCCTTTATTATGTCCTTCATAGTTTGCAACTTCATTTCTTTTCGCACTAACCTGCGGCGAGCAACCAGGAGTTTCTTTGCTATAAAAACCCTTTGCTGCGTTTCCTTTTCTAGAAGGGCCTCATACTTCCTTTTGATGCTACGAGGACTCGAGGTAAGCATGTAGCTGTGATCAGTCATAGAAACTGAACTATCAGGATGTTTTCTTGACATACCAGAAGTTGATGGAGGCATCATACATTCGAGACCAGCACCTGAGACTGTAGTCGCAGCTGGAGACAGTGTTTCTCAGAAGAACACTACGACATTGTATCTCCTTCTTTAAATGGCAGGAAACTTGAATATTTCTGGAACTGCATCCTCTCTTAGCCTCATTTGGGACTTATAGATTCGGAAGCTGGAAGAAGAGAAATGCTCCGAACAGATGAAGTCTGTTGATTTCGGTTGCCATTTCTCACGTCTTATTGCAGCCAGCCATTGTTTGGTTAATTCTTTGTTTCTTAATGGAAATCTACCGAAACAAAATAAGGTCAGTGATAAATACAGATGTTTCGGTCATACCATTATTATGACTGTAATCGTAATCTCCACATTTCTACAACACCCAACGAAAGCTAAGTCGCGGGAACTCGCTTATTCACAGGTGTTCAGTCATAACATGACAAGCAAGCCGGGTTCGGCTCCAGGTTAAGATCCAAGAGTCCTAGTCTGAAGAGTCTTCGTCGCGTGTGTTCTGAGAAACACTGTGTCACCAGCTGCGACTAGTCCTAGGCAGGCAGCCAGGCAGTCAGACGGCTACGGTGGGTGGCGTTTAGAATTGGATCTGTAGGATACAAAAGGAGAAGAGGAATCAGGATAGAATCTGCGGAAAAGGAGTGTTTTCTGTGTTACATTATTGTTATATTATCTGTATTATATACCAAAAGTTGTGAAACTAATAAATGTCAGTAATTCGTTATGTGATGCGCAAGATAAAACTGAGTGAACGCGATGAAATTTTGATAACATGTACACACAGCAATGCATCGAAAAGTTGCTTACCTATAAAATCGAACTTCTGAACCCCTCGCGTATCGATTGGTGCAGTTATACGGACAACAGGATGCTACCATTGTAAATATCGGTATTAAACGATGATAATAATAATTCTTACAAATCCTTGTTTCGCAAAACAGAACTTTCTGCCAGATGTATGGCGGCCAACGCAAACCGGAAGTTTGGTCAAAGCTGTATCGTTGAATCAGCAGTCTAATTAATATTTTAAGATGTCTATGTGTACGCCCATAAACATAATTAATATTCAAGATGTCTATGTGTACGCCCATAAACAATTAATATTCAAGATGTCTATGTGTACGCCCATAAACATAATTAATATTCAAGATGTCTATGTGTACGCCCTTTTTTGTTGACTAAAGTTGAAACTTTGAAAATTCTTTGAAATTTCCAGGTTCCTTTCCGGAAGACAGGAATAGTCGCGTTCGACTACTTATCCTCATAAAGATACAAAGTAAAATTTGGTGAGATTCGGTAACAGCTACCAAATCGAACCCGTGCCGAAATATGCATGTTTGCGATCAGAAATGACATTCATCCGCTAAAGAACCCAAAGCACTTCACGCACCGAATACCCCACCCGAAACGTAAGTCAAAACTCCATGACACCAAGTAGCCGCACAAGCCTACAAATTTATAATTTCGAAGCATTGTTTATTTAAGGGGATGATAAACGTGTAGAAATGACCGTTTGCGATCGTCCTACTACACTTACTTAACTACACTTACTTATTAATTGGAGGTGCTTCTGGTAGGTGGCTGCGCTGTAATTTCTCAGGCAGTCGGTGCAGCCATATTGTTTTTAAATAGGGCGGTCGCAAGCGGCCGTTTTTAAAAGTTTGCCGGAATGATTATGTCATTTCTGATCACGAATTTGCACTGTATCTTATCATCCAATCTAAAGACTTCTCTAGCGCTGTTATCACAATGCTTATGGCTTCAGTCGATGGTTGATTCAAGTCAAAATCACGTCAAAAATAATAAACCTTTGGAGAATTCCAATAGGTCAGAGAAACCAAAAAACAGGCTATGCTGCATAAGCAAAATTTGGAAGAGATGTATCTTAAGTTTAGACCTGAATGACATAAAAGAATTGGCAGAATGAACTGAACTGGATAGTGAATTCCAAAGCTTTGGACCAGCTACTGAGAAGGCCTAAGAGCCCAAAAACTGTTTGGGTATGGGGCACAGCAAGAGTCTCAGTGTCCGTTGCTTGAGTGCAATGTCTGCTAGTGTTCGGGGTGAGCTTGGCCGTTTTAAATGTAATATTTTGTGAACTATAAGACAGATTTTAAATGAAATCTTTGCTCAATGGGCAGCCAGTGCAATGAATGTAATATTAGCTTAGTGTGCTGATATTTTATTTATGGGTCTTTGTTATGGCTGTGGCAAGAGTTTTGTCAAAAAGAACTGGTCGAAAATTTTACAGATGACCAAAGTACATGAATGCAGGTCAAAATCTATTGTTGTTAATATTGTTAATATGTTACACACGAAACAACTGATAACTCATAAGCTATTTAGAGTTTCGTCTTTTTACGCAACAAACAAGAATTAAAATGATCACACTATTTAAAATAAGTGTATGCAAAAATAACAGAAAACATAATTTACAGAACTCTTACAATTTAGTTTAAAAAAATAGTTTTGAACCATGTTTTGTAACTCCATTTTTCTTTGGTAGTCCAATGGCTTTGTCCAAAGCACCATGCCTCCCAGCTTTATGCCAAGAAATAACATTTTTCTACATTCCATACTGTTAGAGGCCAATTTGTTGATGCCAATCATCAACACATCATTTGCTGAACTCACCAGGAGCCTATTTCTTCCACTAATTTGATAGAGATTCATTTGACTGAATCTCTTTCACACTCTGTAGATGAAACAGGTAGACCTTTCTTTTGATCACTGTTTGTAAGTCTTTATGTCTCTGTAAGTTTTTAATTGTTTTTGAAGTCTTGACGGTTCATTAGAGTGAGATTTCATTACCAGCGGCTTCCTTAAGGTGTCTGGAATTCAGCTATCTTTACCATAGCTTAGGTTGGGCTAAGACTTTTGAAGGATTTTAATTTGTAACATCTGGATTGTACATTTCTGGATGGAATCTGACTTCAGCAGCAATTCCGGTAAGGCAGTTATAACGTCAGAATGCTGTTACCTAGCAACGCTTCTTTCAACGTCCTGATATATGCCGTGTTTATGCTGTGCTTTGCCGTTCCAACTAGCATTGTTGCCAGTAGGCCTATATACTGCCCAGTCATGCCAGCTGCTATTTTGATAGCGAGCATCCCATGTTCATTCATGCAGTCGCTGCCATCCTGCCCTGGCAACCCGTGCCATGCGCTAACCCTTCAACTGTTCAGCAGTGCCAGTTTGGTCTTACCAGGACCTTGCGGCTTCTACCGAATGACTCATCATTATTTCGCCAGTGTGTGTATTTGTAGCGCTGCTGCTGTTGCTTGGAGGAGTTGAACTCAATCCAGGTCCTACTGCAACTCGCCAGCATCTGAACCTCTCTCATCTTTGGGTCCTTTAACGCGCGCAGCACCATTTGCAAAGGGGCACTTATTCTCCACCTAATAGAGTTGAACCAGTTAGATGTTCTGCGCGTCTGAGAGACTTGGATCTCTGCTGAAGATCCCAAATGCCATCAAGTTAGACATGGTACATGACCAGGGTACGTGACCAGACATGTCCACTGTTCCGTCCCCGGAAGAATGGGCAGAAACAGTGGTCCACCGTGAGATGCTTACTGTCAGAACTCGTCATCTTTAGAACACAGTAATAACTAACAGTTTCCATTTCCAAGCTGTTCAAATCATCGCCTCTAACATCTCGTTCCTCTTCATTAACATCTACCAATGGCCAGATTCGAATGTTAATGACTTCTACTGTGAATTTAGCAACTTACTTGCAGCAATTAATACTGTGATTGGCAGCGACCGTCTTATTATCTGTGGTGACTTTAACTGCCCTGGAAACACCTCATCCAGTATCAGTGATGATCTAACCACTGTACTTGATGTCTTTGGTTTGAAGAAGCTCGTGTTAGATCCAACATGTGCTGGGCCGACCGGTGCAAGTCTGCTCGATTTTGGATTTAGTCATTTCTGGAGCAAATTCAACACCCATCACGAACGTACAGGTGTGCAGCAGCCACGGAATGTCTGACCACAGTCTAGTAAAGTGGACCATGGCTAGATGCCTTAACAAGAGGCAGCGGATTACGATCGTCTACCGGAAACTGAAAACGATCTTGGCTCCTTCTGACAAGGCCACTGTTTTTGGCCCCTGATGACACCCCTGACGGGTTTGCTCGTCAGGTAGACGACATTGTCACCAACATCCTTGATCAATTGGCTCCTCTCAGAAAACTCACGAAGTGTCCATGAAGGAAGATCAATCACTGGCTGTCATCAGAAGCTACAGAAGCAAAACGACAAAGACGCTTTGAAAGGCAATGGAAGGCTACTGATGATGAACTTGTCCGCCGCGCATATAGAACAACAAACTAATCAATGATGCATGCCGATAACATTACAGTAACGCCATATCCGAGAAGTCTAATGGATCTCGTCAACAGGGGTCTGCAGTGAAGGATGTACTGCATTCCACAGTGCCATCTGAGGTTTTACCGACTGAAGAATGTCAGAAACGTTGTGCCAGCTGCTCAGACCTTTTCATCAATAAGATCAAGTCCATTAAGGCATTGATTCCCAAGCAGCTGTCCCAACAATCCAAGGACCCTCTTGCATCAGATATGTACCATGTTGTTACACATTTTGACGACCTCAAACCTGTAGATGTTGCGAAAATCTTCAAACCACTGTCTTCCTTACCGAGAAAATCATCTCCGATGGATGTTTTCCCATTGTCTCTGTTAAAGTCACTTGCTGACGTGTATACTGCAGTCATCGCTCATCTCTGTAACTTGTCTTTCAGCAGCAGACGGTTCCCAGCCTGCTACAGATCTGCCTCTGTTACACCTCTGCTGAAGAAGGAAGGTCTTGAACCAGATGATCCTTCCAACTGTAGGCCAGTCTCAAACTTACACACGCTGTTGAAAATTTTGGAACGTGTCTTCCTTGCTCGTCTCTTGCCCCATGTTAATAGCTCCTGTAATTTCAACGGTCATCAATCAGCTTACCATGGGCATCACTCGACTGAAACGGTCTTATTGAATATCCTAGATGATGTCTATACTGCTTCAGGACGACACTGACTACTGTAATTCAACCTACTCTACTTATCAGCCTCGACCTCTCTGCTGCCTTCGATACGATCGACAAAGCAACACTAATCGCGAAGTTGCAGAAGACGTTCGGCATTAGCGCTGCTGCACTGGATTGGATCTGCAGTTATCTGACACAACACATCAGCATTGGATCATCAAGATCGCAGTAGTCTACCTGTGCATATGGCATCCTACAAGGGTCGGTCCTTGGCCCGATTCTTTTCACGCTATATGTGACTCCAGTCGCTGGTGTCATTTCCGCACATGGCATCAGTCAACACCAGCATGCCAATGACACACAACTGTACATAGCGCTTGATCACATTGACCCCGACACCAACAATCTAACACAATGTACTGAAGCAGTATGCTGCTGGTTCTTAACAAATGGACTATGCTTGAATCCAAAGAAGTCTGAAGTCGTTGTTCTTGGCACTTCTTCATCAATAAAATCAATTGAAGGTCTAGAAACAGTCAACAGTGGACATTTCGTTATCAGAAACATTTAAGAGTCTTGGGATGACGCTCGATTCTAAACTAACATTTAACCAGCATGTCACTTCTGTCTGCTAGGCATTGTATTACAACATAAGGACGATGCATCATGTTTGATCGTGCCTGACACCTGAGCTCATGAAGACAGTCGCTTGTAGTGTAGTCAGAGCAAAACTTGACTACTGTAATTCGCTGCTGTATGGCACTACAAAGTCTAAAGTCACCAAAATGCAATGAGTCCAAAACTTGTTAGCCCATCTGGTGACAGGAACCTGGAGGTTTGATAACATCACTCCTGTGCTGACAAATCTACATTGGTTGCCTGTCAATCAACCAGCTTACCTGTCATTATCCTTACAGCGCTACTGGCCATTCAGATCTCTGCGATCAGCTACACAAAACCTTCTATCTTTCCCTGACATCAGAGATTATCGGTCTGATTTCTCACGACGCAGATTCAGCAATTCTGCACCAGCCATATGGAATGGTCTTCCTGTTTACTTTACTCACAACAATATCTCACTAGACATATTCGTAAAGTGGCTTAAGACCTATTTGTATCGTCTTGCTTTTGTTGTCTGATTGCTGTGACTCACCCACGCCTACGATTCCTTGCTCAGTCGATGGGCATATGGCGTGTTAACAAATCCATTACTTACTTATTTACTTCCAACAGATTAATAACTGCCTATAATTTTTGGTCAAGCGTTTCACCATCATTTCATTCAAACCTTGAAAATTCAAGCAAAATATCAGCTGTCTCAGAATCACTCGTTCCAAACTCTTTGCACAATAATGCAACATGTCTTCCTCCAAACAGTACCCTTTTCAGAGGGTCCTTTGCTCATGCTCTTTTATTTAAGGATTAGCAGACTAGAAAATCAGTGAAGGGAAATCGGTACGACTGTAGGTTTACATACCAACTCCGATTTGTATGATATTATACCTGATGATAGGTTTCAACATGACTATTCCAACGCGCCTATTCCCATCTTCAGCTTACTATCCTGCGATTTTTTACGAATTTTTAAAGTTCGCCACTTTGTGATGCAAGTACGTCTTATACAATATTTTTAAAGCGAAATTTTAATGTTGTTACTACTCAAAAAAATTGACTGCTTGTTTTAATATTTAATAATCCATCATATTGTATGACATTAATAGTGCTGATAATGTTGATATTTTTTACTTAAGCCATCAACATGTTGTTTTCATTATACCATGTGTTCAGTGTTTGCCTAAAACATCTAAGAACGTTTTCCCTATGTACAATGCGCACCCAGACTTTAAGCAGATGTCATTTGGAAAAAAGTGTGCACTATACCTGAGACAATACAGTAAAGATTGGAAAACTGGCTTCTCAAGCTCTTGAATTTTTCCTCCTCCTCCTCATCTCCCTGAAAAATTTCTACACTTTTATAACAATGTTCGCTATCGTAACTGTAAAAAAATTTCCCTAATGATCATGCATTCTCCTGCTTTAATGCAAGCTACTCAAACCTTATGTCATCAATGTGGCATAATACATTAACAACAGTTGCAGCATTGCTTTGCAAACACAAAGACAGCTGTTTAAAGCATCGTAAAGCATGCATGTCTCACTCAAGAAAAACCATGATTGTTCTTTGCAAGACTTTTGTACTTACTTTTCCCTTTTGTGAATTCTAAATGTTTACGGTGTTAATCGAGTTTTTTTTATAAGTACCAGCCTGTGTGCCATGCAGTGAAAGGTTTTCAGCTGTGTATATTTTGCCTTTCATAAAGTTGCTACACCTCTGTGCTTGCCAAAACCATGTAGCTTGCACCAAAATCCAACAAATTGATTGCATACACATCATTGCAAATGCAATGATTGCTTAAACCAATGTAATTACAACTGTTAATGTCCAGTGTCTTTTGAAGACCAGCAGCAGTCGCATCAGCTAGTTCAAGTAATATATATATATGTATTTCATCAAATCTGGTGTGAATATATACAATCATTGGCTGCTCATTTGCCATATTGTAATCTCATAAACCAAAATAGAAAATTTTGACTGTGAATTTAAAATGTGGTTTACAAGTTCTTTATGTAATGTTTTAAGACTGTTGCCACAAGATGTAATGTATAGAAAGACGTTTGGCGGTCGGTCTAAAACACTAGTTTGTGGTCAGTCTAAAACATTTGTTGGTGGCTAGCAGTGATAGTGGTGTCTCTTCTGGGTTTTCTTCAGCGTCTAGGTTCGTTGATGAAGAATGTTCAATTGGTGCTTTTTATTTCTAGCGACGAGTCTATGTACAACCTATTGTACAACGATTTTCTTAGACGTACTCTAGTTTCTCTCTCCTGCTGCTAACGTACCCCCTTTCATCTGTTTGTCGGTTGTTGCAGCCTGCTTCAGCCGAGAGAGGCTTCTTCTTCGCATGTCGCTGAGAGTGAACCTCGACTTGCTTGTTCGCTCCCTTTTTATTCTTTCTTCCTGCTCCTGGTGGCAGACTTCAGTTACATTCCTTCTCCCTTTCCATACCTCGCAGCATTATCACCCTGTGTTCTGCTGGTGGCAGACTTCAATTGCATACAATCTCCCTTCTTCCTGCCTCGTGTCATCCTTATAGCTTACATTCCTGTAATCTGCTGGTGGCAGACTTCAGTTGCCATCCATCTACCCTCTTCCATCGCTGCATCATCATGGCTCACATTCCAGTGCTCTGCTGTCTGTCTTGCAGATCGCACTCCTTCCAGTTCCCCTTGCTTGCATACGTTGCTCTTTGGAGCCGTGCTTTGCCATGTCTTCGTATCTGTGTGCCTTAGTGTGCCACCTTTCCTCTGTCTGTTCTGTCTGTCGTCCTTTAGTCTCTGCATCAGTCATGCTTAAATGTTTCTGTCCTTTATCTATAACTAATTTAATTCTAAATGCTACAGTTAATTAATTGTTTTTATAATTAATTGTTCATCATGTTATATAATGTCCTCTATTTATGGCCGTATTTCGCATCATCGTCTCCTCGGTTTCATTACACCAATGTAATTACAAACTGTTAATGTCCAATGTCTTTAGAAGACCAGTAGCAGTTGTATCAGCTAGTTCAAGTAATCCTGAAATGTTTATATGTGTATATATATATATTTCACAATCAAATGTGGTGTGAATATATACAATCATTGACTGCTCATTTGCCATATTGTAATCTCTTAAACCAAAATAGAAAATTTTGACTGTGAATTTAAAATGTGATTTACAAGTTCTTTATGCATTTCACTAGCGATATGATTGATAGTATTATTGCTAGAATTATTAGAATACAAAATGCTTCCACAGTTTATGCCATGAAGTGTCTGCAAATCTGTCAAACCACAGCTTTTTATGTATGATAAATGAGATTTTGCAAATTCATAAGCAGTTCTGAATACCTTATCAGTTACTTCGATATTCTCTTAATGGTGCTTCACAAATTTTGATTGAGCAACATGAATAAAATTTAAAATTCTGTCATTTTCACAGTCTTTTAGTATCTGCTCACATGTATTGTGAGATTGAGTCACATTTGTCAATTTTCTTTAGGTGACTCATAGCAGTGTTCCTGTGAAATGTATCATCAATAAATGCAGCTTCATAATGTTGACCTGTTTGACTATGCAAAGCAATATGTTTAACGTTTGCACACGATGTGCATTTTAAGCTACCTGTTTCTGAGTCCATGATAGCCAAGGACGACTTCTTTGCCAGACATCATACTGATCACGGTTTCTGCTGATCCTTGGATACATGAATGTTGCAACTCGAGGTGAGGGTGAAGCGTGATGACACTGGAGAATGGCTCTTCACACAGGTTGCATTCTTCAACTGTAGTGCTGGGTGGATGACTTGTGAACCTCAGATGAATCTATACTTTAAATGTGTATAATCGATTTTGACAACTAGGAACTTGGATCATATTAATTAACATTATGCCAGAAGCCAGCCACATTTTATCAACATTAATTCTTATATAAGATTAGCTGTGAGACTTTGCTGTAATAGATAGAAACTGCTAAATTCTATTAGGTTCAGGACTTTGAGGTAGAGTTTTCTGGAAGTTTTCCATGCTTTGGTCATTGGAGTCTATTTCCAGAGATTTCAAGTTCTGCACATTTTGGTGTTAAAGACAGAATTCATATTTCATTGTTTTTGCCAAAAATACATGATATTATTCAGCTTTATGTTGCCTAAAAAAATCAGAGCATCAATTTACGCTTACTTAATGCACTTACCATTGTTAGAAAGTTTTGAATATACTGCTATAACTCTTCGACTCCTTCACTGGGTATATCGGAATACCGTGGCTTTTAAAATTCTTTCTAGCATTCATCATCCTTCTCAATGATTTTCCGCATCATTCTCTCTAATCTAAATGCCAACAAATGCATTCTGCAAAAGTTTTTTCTGAGAAACTGTTTTCCAATAAGGAATGTTTGTCAGTTTGAGCACAAAATCACATACAACCTACAGCATGAAAGAAAAAGGAAATGCATGAGAGACTTTGGATTAATCTTTGATTCTGCGTACTGGTTCCTTACTCTCGGCCGTAAAACATTTTGGTAGGTTAGTAACTAATTTACTTCAGAACATGCTTTAAATAGTTGGACTGTTGGTTTTTCTGCATTTCATGAAAGAGCTGTGGGGTCAAGACCTGACCCCAAACATCTTTTCAGTGACTTAGCTGAGGGGTTAGAAGAAGAGCAACCTCCCAACAACTAAAGCATTGGTTCTGAACAATTTGTAGTTTATGCAGATCTCCATTAGTGACAATAACAAGGGAGTTACAGTAGTCAAGGGTGCTAGAAACCACTGCATTAGCTAGTTGGATTAAGGCAGTATGAGCCAAGAGAGATCTGATTCTACAAATATTTTGTATGTTAAATTAAGCTGATCTCCTTATAGCCTCTGGGTACTGCAGCAGAGCTGGAACTGCAACCCAACGCATCCACAGGTGGCGGATTGTGGAATGACCTTCAGTATGAAGGTTAGCTGTGAAATAAGTGGGGACCCCCTGGCGAATAAGCGGTCATGGACCAATAGTGGCACCTCTATCAGGGTGTAGTGGGGTGGTGAGCGATGTCAACACCCTATTTAATTGCTGCAGACATCCAGTGATGGAGCTGTGACATGGCGAGTACAGGCCGCCATTCAATAAGCCTGGCCCCCACTCACTGCCTAGTGGGTTACCTTGGGAGAGGAGGAAGGCTATAGGAGACAACCCAGACAGAAAATCCAGCAGAGTGACATGCCGCAAGGGTGTATTAGGTTATTTTGAAATGGCCCATCACTTACCCCATGCTTTCCTAGCGAGTGGGGGACCTCTTAGCTGATGAGTTTTCCATTATGTGCAGTCAAAAAGCTTTTGTACCGCATTGCTTGTCGTGTGGGTTACTAAGGAGCACGCATCCTGGTTTGCCTCCATCAGCCAGGTGTGTTAAGCAGGCTACGGTGGATGGACCAACTGGGGCAATTGCCCCATGCAAACCACTCTGGGTGAGGACCTGGAATGTAATGACAGGACCCGATGTGGCTCGCCTGCTGGCTTGGGAGCTCGCAGATACTGGGATCCAGATCACAGGACTCCAGGAAGTCAGATGGCTGGGTGAGGATGAGATTGTGGTTGACAGCTAAACCGTGATTGCTTGGGCCAGCCAGAGGGCTCGGTGAGACAGTCAGGCATTGCTCTGGCCCTGGACCACATGACGTTAGGCGCCCTCAAATCTTGGTTCTCACTAAGCTGCAGAGTACTGCTGGCCCACTTCAGATATTCACTGGGAGAGCTGACCATTGAATCAGCATATGTGCCAACCAATGAGGCATCCAAGGCTGACAAGGATGCCTTTACAGGACTCTGGCACCTAAATTTAAAGAGATGGAAAGATAAATGGGTGTGTCACCAACATGTTTCAAATTGGCTGCATAGCCTCCTGGCTGCAGCAATATCTGAGTTATACCAGGGCTGAAAAGGGTGTTTAGCAATCCTCTTTGATTTAGCAGTAATGTGTTTATCCTGAATTTCAGACAAAGTTGAATTTAGCTGGGCACAACCACAGAGAAGGAACAGACTGGGCTATAAAAAAGCATGTGGATATTTTAGTCATGGCCGGTTTTATAGGATAAAAGGAGTAGACATCCGGATGATGGTGAAGTATAATAGTTGTGTTTCTTCCAACAACAACATGAGGCAGTGGCTCCACGTGCAACTGTGAACAGTAAAGAGGGACAATGATATAGATAACTGTGATGAGAGAAGTGTAAATCATCAGGTTACTCTGGAAAATTGTAGCAAGGACCGCTTGTTGAAACCAGATGGCTTTGTTGATGAGCAAAGAGGCAGATCCAAAAAACACACAGCAAGTTTTGAAGCCAGAACTTATATGATCTAAAGAAGACAAATCAAGATCTCTGCAGCCTATGGACTGACTCGTAAGCTCAGCACAACTGAAGGATGCCAGGTCTTTTAGTTTTTGGAGCTATGTTAGATTTCAGTTAAAGAAAAGGAGGAACTTGCTGTACATAACAGATTTGTAACTAAACAGTGAGCAGTAATGGCAGAGAACAGGGACCGGGCAAATTTTTTGATAAATTGTAAGTAATCACAGGTCAGATAAAAAATATATTTCTCTTTACAAGTAACACTGAACTAATAAATAAAATCTATTAATTTGTTAATTCAAGTAACAGGAAATGTGTATAAAAACAAATTTAATCAACAGAATTGAAATTTAATAACCATGTCAGCCAACTTCCGGTTTCAAAGTGTAATGCATTGAAATGCACTGAAATAGTTAGTATACCGGAAATTTGATTGGGATTTTAGATAGTTATTTTAAGCAATATCATTTATTCTCGCAAACTTGACACTTTCTTTAATATAAAATGCAATGCATTGAAATGAATGTTTTAAGGGATGTCATGGAAGGAAACCATGTGATTTCTGTTGGTCAGTGAGCATTTTGGATAGACATATGGGTGAAGTTTATGGCTTGCAAAGCACTCTCATGTTCATGTTGACCAAGAATTTAATTTTCAATCACCAACAAGTAGTCAGCAAGTGTATTTTTCATGGAAATTAGTCAGACCTTGATGGTTAAATCTAAAGTCATATATTTATATAACTTCTAACTTGATGAATGTATGTGGCAGGTTTTAGAGATTTAGTGTTATATTGTTGGATTTTTGCATATTTATCATCAGTAAACTTTTACACTATTATCACGTTGAAATGACAATGAGATTTGATTCTATATTTGTTGTTAATTGTAGTATATGGACTTAGTTATCAAGAATCTGCCATAAATGAATCCTGTTGTTATTGGAATTGGTGGGTAGGTGCATCAAATATCCTTGTTTGAATATTGGTATGGAAACATCTTAAATTGTAGAGAATGATGTGTGTTTAATTTTATTTGTGGCATTTTATAGCAACCTTAATAATTTGTTGATAATGTAGGGTAAACTGCTGAAAACTCTCAGTGTGACAGAAATGCTGCATGTAGGTGAGATGAATAATAAAATCCACAAGGACCAAATGTCATAGTGGAAATATTTTGAAATGATAAGATTCCTATTAGTGGCAAATAGGGTGGCCCTTATTTATATGGCAAAAATTAATTGCAAAGCAATATTAAGTCTCACCCTTTCAAGATACTCCTTTTTATAAAAAATATTACTGTGCAAATTTTGAGCAGAAATTTTTAATATTTACAGATCACTAATGTTTAGCCATATAGCGCAAATGGTAAAATTTAAAAATGTTTGCCATCAGTTTGACTAAGCCATTCAAGAAATCAAGCTGCAATGAAAACTACTGTTTTAGTGTTTATTTAACAGTCTCAGACCAATGCAGCACAGTTTTTAAAATCAAACTACTGTACACTGAATGTATGCTTGTATGATTTCTTAAGTAGCGTTAATTTGCTCACATCAGGAAGGTTTTCTCGACTCTGTTCAACAACTTGAAGTGCATACTGCAACTTTTCTTCACTCTTAAAGAGCCCTGTCTGTGCCATGTCTTGGATCATGGTGACACCTCGCTCTGCATGATTGTCGGTGACTGCTAGCATGCTGATGATTCTCTCTGCAGCCTTGAACTTGTCCATACTGCTCCATGTATCAGGGTCTTTGCTTAGGAATCCAAGCGGCTAGCCCAGCATTCCAAATACATTTCTGCTCCATATTGATTCGAAATCAATAAGAGTCTTCTGTTGTACCGTCACCAAGTCCACCTCTATGCATTTCACTGGGTCATTTGCTCCTTTTTTCTCTGTTGATGCTTTCAGTATGGCCCGTTTTGTGGTCAAGTCCACCTCCAGGTCAAAGAGGCTGAGAAAAATCTAATCCTTGAAGAGGTACCTTAGGCGACCGGCTAGATTGTGTTGAGTAGCTGCACTGATATCGTGATCAGGGTAAGCATCAAGTTGCTGCAGGAGGAGCAGGTCATTCCTAGCTGCTCTGGAAGCTACAGGTGCCAGGAACCAGTACTTGATGTAAAGTTTTGCGAGAAATAACTTCACATGTAGCAGTCCTCGAGATTCCTTTGCCGACAGTTTGAACTGCGACCTGAAGAGCCAAACTTTGATACTGTATATTCCTTTTGACATCCAACGAGCTTGATGCATCGGCCCAGGGGCTCAGAAGTTTGTCCCATGATTTGGCGTTCTTCCCAAAAAGATAAGCACTAGTTGGAGTAGTTTGCAGTAGTCCTCACGGGATTGCTGATTGTGCAGCTGCTGCTCACAGAATACAATGACTTCGTCTCCGACATTGATGAGCTCAGAAGAGGCAAAATCATTGGAGAAGGCATCGTAATCGTAATCTCGAGATTTCTACAGCGCTCAACAAAAGCTAAGTCGTGGGAACCAGCTTATTCACAGGCGCTCAGTCAAAACAAAATCGATAGGCAAAAGGGTTCGGTTCCAGGTCAAGATCCAGGAGTCAGGCACTCAGACAGTCGGACGGCTATGGTGGATGATGTTTGAAATTGAAGTGAGAAAAGAGATAAGGGGAAGAGGAAGAATCAGGATAAGATTTTTGGAGAAGTGTTTTCAGTCTTGAGTGAAAGACCTGCGCAGAAACTGAAAGAGGTGAAGTGTTGGTGAGTTCGTATGATGGACCAGACAACTGTCGCAATTCTGGCGGGAGTTTATTCCAAAGCAGTGGGGCAGCTATGGCTATAGAGCGATTTCCAAATTTTAAGGTGACGGGAGGGCGAAGAAGTGTTAGGACAGATGAGGAGCGGGTTGAACGGAGTGGTTGGATAGTAAATAATTGACGAAGATAGGAGGGTTGGGAGGATTGAAGTGTGTTGTAGGTGAGGGATAAGAATTTGTACTCTATTCGTTCTGGTATTTTAAGCCAGTGCAGTGATTTGAGAACAGGGGTGATGTGATGGTGTTTGGGGGTTTTGGTGACAGCACGTGCGAGAGCATTCTGGATAGCTTGTAGGCGATTTATCTGGGTTGTGTCAATATTGAGGAAAAGTGAATTGCAGTAGTCAAGTTTTGCATGGACTATGGATGTGGCAATGATAGATGCGGTTTTGAAGTCAAGCATAGGACGGATTCTGCGAAGGTCGCGGATATGCATAAAGCAAGAGCGGGAAAGATGGGTGATATGATCAGAAAAAGTCAGGTTCTGGTCGAAAATAACACCTAAATTACGGACAGAGAAGTTAGTATTAAAGTTGTGGGTGGAGGCAGAGTCCTGGCTGAGGCAGATAGATAGATAGATAGATACATCGTTGTATCTTTCTTTGTCGATGGATGACCACTGTTCTTGAAACCGTTTGAAGATGGGGACGAGTTCTGTGGCTAGGCCTCATATAAGTACTCCAAAGGTGGCAGCCAATACGAATTCCACGATACAATGTCGACAGCCGAAGTGTAGAAGAGGCCAGCCCAGTTGCTTCTCGAGAATGATGCAGGCACCTGATAGTCAGCCAGTGTTAGAGCTGGTTGGGTCAAAACCCATGTCCCGTACCAAGCCTTCCAGGCCTCATTCTAGCATTCCAATGTGCATAGCTTTGGTCACAGCTTGGCCAGTCCCTGCAGGGATCTTTGGAATTGACAACAGTTTCTTGTCCCCCATCACTGCAACCAGAATAGGCATCCTATGCACTTTCTCTTTTCCTGTCAAATCAAAGATCAGTTTGCTATCCCAGTGGACTGTAAGGATCATGTTTGGTTTGAATGCATGTACAGTGCCAGCAGCTGCTGCTTCTCAGTTTCTTCGACATAGACACTGGATGGTTGATTTGTTAAGTGCAAGTGCTTCTGGGTCTTGTCCGAGAGCCCTAGATGCTTCAAAGACCATCATCATGGCAGCCCTGTAACTCAGTCCATTTCAATCAAGCATAGCTGTAAGTTCTGGTTATATATAACTTTGGCATCCTTTTTTCATGGCGGGTTAGCAGTTCTCATATTGGGACATGGATCTTTACATTCATATTCACACTGACTTTCTTCCAAGTCAGTGCTGCTCTTCAACATAACTTTCTCCAAAAGGGTGTCTTTCTGAAGTTGGGATTGTTGTCGCCTCCTTTGCAGCATCTCCTCTTTCCCCATCTGCTTCTGCTCTTGTTGGAGCAGCGCCTTGTCGACTCAAGTCATGCAGCCTGGTTGTCTCTTTTCTGCTGTGATTCAAGAAAGAGCCTGTCTTATTGATTCTCGATAAGCTCCATGGCATTAGCATGCACAATGTCAAACAGTTCCCCGATCCTGTCTAAAAACGTAGCTTCTTTGGCTTTTTGAGTCTGGGACTGACGACTCTTGTTCTTCTTCAGCCCCTGCCATTCATGGAATAGTTGCTTGAGCTTTATGATTGAGTGCTGGCGATGGAATTCTAGCATGGGACCAGAAATCCTTTACTTGCTGTATGGTGTGGATCACTGCCGTTCTGTACACTGTGGCGAGGCGTAGAGTGGCCAAGGACCTGCTTCTCCGATGGTAGTTTACTTCCTTCTATCCCTTCTGCAGGGCTAACTAGGTAATCTTGCAAACACATTGCCCTCTTCAGCTCAAACCATCTCCTTTGTCTGCTGCTCCAACCATTCTCAGTGGGTGAGTGTTGGCTCCGACCATTTTCTTCTGCTCCGTTCGTCTTCTTCTGCTCCGATTGTCTTCTTTATCTGCTGCTCCAGCCATTCTCGGCGGATGAGTGTCAGCTTCGACTGTCTTATTCGGCTGTGTTTGTCTTCTTCGGCTCCAACTGTCTCTCAGTGAGTGGACGTTCATCTCATCTGCTGTAGCTAGTTAACCATCTCATATAGGAAGTCGGTTGCGTGTGCGAAAGGACACGTGTGCAAACAGAGCTGTGTGCAACTGAGCATTGTGCAAAGGACTCGTGTGCAAAGAACCGTGTGCAAAAGAACTGTACATAAGAGTTTATGAAAGTTCATGCCATGCTGATTACATAGTAAACTTTGGACCCCGTGAGTGACCTCTAAATGCAAATCGATCTGCTTCAAATTTTACACAAAATGTTTCTTACTAAAATGAAACCATTTGAGAGGACAAGAGTTACAAATTTTGAAAATTATAAAATTAGGGCCACCCTATTGTATATGAGTATATACAGTAAAATGGAGAGACCATCCACCTAATACTGACCTATTCTCCCTTCAAGACTGCAACGAAACAATTATATTGGCTACCTAAAATAAGAAGGCTTCTACCTTTATCCTATACTGCTTGGTTTCCTCATCCTGGGTTGCTATTCAGCACCCAGAGCCTTGAGAGACCTATGCACTACGCTTTTATCACCACTGTTACTGCTGGCACCTGCCTTAAGTTCTTGGCCTTCCTCATTCATAGCCAATGGCATGTCTCAACCCAGTTGGTTGGTCAACCAGCTTTTCTTATCAACCTTATTTGGCCTGCCTTATTGCCCTCCATGTCACTGTATTGTATTTTGGTCTATATTGGTGATATTCTGGACATCAGATATCAATATTGGACCTGATAGTCTTTGGCATAGTTTCAGGAGGTGAGCAAGGGAAAGGCGCAATACTTGACAATGACCTTGAACAATGAATTGACCTAGAAGAATGATCAGCAAAAGTCCACTAACGTATGTTCCTCGACGTGTTAATTCAGTTAATATGCAGCGTCATGCCTCCCAGCGATACCAAATCAACATGCAAAATTAATCAACGCGCAGTGCATAGACTGCCATTACACATTAGCTGACTCACTTGAATAGCAACTGACAATATGTATACTGTACAGGCATGCCCTTCTCCTTTTTTCTGGTTGCTGATATTGGTGAGATTGTAACCCCTCCTTTCTAGGTCAACTAGATACGATTGAATCGATCTTACTTATTCACTTTACTAGCAAGTGGACATCAATACAAAAACTTGGGGTTCATCACCTACTATGATCATTAGGAAGACAGGAAAAGCATCAACACTGTGGAGGAGATGTGGAAAGCAATCAGAGGCACATATACAGAAGCGGCGCATCAAGTATTGGGCTTTAGCAAAAAGCAGAAGAAGGCACCATGGATATCACAGGAGATACTAGAGTGAGTGACCAGAGAAGACAGATGTGAGCAATAAAATCTCACAGCGAATAAAATAGGAAAAAGTACAAGATGATGACAAGAGAAATCAAAACGAAAGCAAAAAGGTGTAAGGAGCGATGGCTGGAAGATAGGTGTTGCAAAGTGGAAAGCAGTGCAAGAGGGCAGAATACACAGAAACTTCTCCAGACAGTAAATGAAATCTATGGCACCTTTAGCCCAAGGCTGCCAACAGTAAAGAACAAAGATGGGAAATTACTGGACAATACTGTGGAAATCAAAAACAGATGGAAGCAGTATTATGAGGATTTGTATAATGAAAGGAACCCTGTGGACAGTACGGTGCTGGAAGAGCTACCTGCAAGTAATAGTCAAGAACACATGCAGAGAATTCTCCGGGAAGAGGTAGAGGCAGCCATAAAGAACTTGAAGACGAGGAAGGCACCAGGAGAAGACAATATTATGGCAGAAATGACTCAGGCCAGAGAGGGATGCTCAGTAGAAATGCTGCACATTCTGTGCAATAAAATCTATCAAGAAAAGAAATGCCCAGCGTGCTGGGGAAAAGCCATCATTGTCCCAATACACAAGAAAAATGACAAAAGAGAATGCAGTGACTATCGAGGAATTAGTCTGCTAAGCATTCCAGGAAAAGTGTACACATGGATACTGCAGCAGCGTCTGAGAAGGTACGTCGAGGAGGTGGTGGCTGAGAAACAGGCGAGATTCAGGGCTGGAAGAGGCACAATAGACCAACTATTCGTAATCCAGCAGCTAGCAGAGAAATATTATGGAAGAAACAGAACATTGTATAACAACTTCGTTGACTTCAGGCAGGCGTTTGACAGCGTGTGGCAACAGGTACTGAGAAACTATGGAATTCCAGAAGAACTAGTGGTACTGTTAGAGGATCTTTACAGCAAGTCAATGAGTGCAGTCAGAGTGGACGGAGAATTGACAGAGTATTTTAAGGTCACGGTAGGTGTAAGACAAGGATGTGGCCTGTCACCATATCTGTTCAACTTACTTCTGGAGGCAATGATGAGCTTTGCACTGGAGTCTGCTGAGGCCGGGGTCACAGTGAATGGACAATTGCTGAACAACTTGTGTTTCGCTGATGATGTGGACTTGATTGAGGAGTCGCCAGAGCATATACAGGAGCTGATACTCAGGGTTCGTGATGCCAGTAAACGATTTGGGCTTAAAATAAATGTGCAGAAAACCAAAACGATGACTATTTGGAAACAACATAAGGAGCTGAGGGTGAAAATAGATAACGAAGAGCTGGAACAGGTTACAGAGTTCGTGTACTTGGGAGGATTAATAACGGAAGATGGCCAGTGTACAAAAGATATAAAACAGAGGATTGGTCTGGCATCAGCAGTGTTCGGTAGATTGAGCAAGATGTGGAAAACACACAGCATATCAACCAAGACAAAGATAAAACTGTATGAGGCACTTGTCATCTTGGTGCTGCTGTATGGATCAGAGTGCTGGTGCATACGGAAGGAGGATGAAGAGCACTCTATGGCCATGTGGAGGGAACATGGAGTCGAGGAAGGCAGACAAAGACATGGATGGACAATGTGAAGGAAGATCTGGAAATCAAGGGATTGGACATAAGAACTGCCATTCGTACAATCAAGGATAGAACAAAGTGGAGGCATCGTGTTCAAACCTCATCGTTGGCTCACACCTGACGGAAGAGAGAAGAAGAAGAAGAATGATCATTAGAAGTCTGACTTAAACTTGTATTAGATATCTAAGTGGAAATTCAAAGGTTTTGCAATTGCTCGTTATGTCCACTATCCACAACATTCGTTTATATTTGATTTAATGAAGTAATCAATGTTCAGTGATACAACTCAATTCAAATACAGCCAAATGTCATATTCTTAACTAGCTGTTATCTAGGCCAGCTTCTTATTTAAGCCTATTATCATTATTCTAGCCTTCCACGTTGAACTATGGCCATTTACTCCCCTTTGAATTCTGGCATTTACTTGCTGCAGATGTCTTGCATTAAACTAGTTTTCTCTGACCTCTATCTTCAGAATGTCCTTGTAGAAATAGTGTTTAAACTGTTATCGCTCACCAAGTCCAGACTCTCTTTCACGACCATTTCAACATGATGCAAAGATGAGTTCATTTCTTTCTCTAATTTCGTACTCCCGACTCACTTGTTATAGTCCAAAGAATGGCTCTTTGATGCGATCACCTTCTTCTTGCAGTTCGTACACACAAATCATTAGTTTTGCTCCAAAGAATGGCTCTTTGATGCGATCACCTTCTTCTTGCAGTTCGTACACGCAAATCATTAGTTATACTCCAAAGAATGGCTCTTTGATGACACATAGCTTATGTAGATAAGAAGTCTGTTTCACAACTCGCATGGATTGCATCCAGGATAGTAGTAGGAAAACCCGGGTTCTGACGCATTTTTTAATAATAACCAAACTATAAGTTAAATTTCAACCTATAGGTTCCCCACCAAAAATAATCACATGATGACGTCATCAAAACTTAAAGAAATTCCCAATTCTCGCGCACGGTACCATATTATAGGGTCATTGTAACCATATTAGAAATCCATAAATCAAAAAAATATTTTTCCTCTCTTACTTAAAGAGACGAACATACATAATAAAATGGAATACGATACACAAACAATACGTGAATTACGAGATATAGCGAAACAGTATGGGTTGAAAAGATATTACAAGTTGCAAAAAGCGGAGTTGATCAAAGCTATTAACAAGCATAATTTACTCGATGACCCAGTCCCTGAAATAGGCGTGCCAACACTTGAGCCTTTACAAGTTTCGTATGTTAAGAAAGTTTTTAAGAAGATTAAATCAACTATTAATACTTCCACCAAAGATATCACTAATTGGATTGAAAGTTATATACCAGAGAAACCAAAAAGAATTGTGAACGAAAAATTAGAAGCATTGAAAAGACAAGTAAATTCTCTTTTCGGTAAACTTTTTTTAAAGAAGAACAAGTTTGAAATTCGAGAGACCGCTACTGCTATAAGGGGATTTGCTAAACAATACACAATCAACGGGGTTGAAGGAATAGATGCCGAATCTTTTCTCAATAAGGTTGAGCCACAGGTAACTAATCTTTTTATGAGTAACCGGCAGACAAAGATTAATTTGGTTCTTTTTTGTACTATGGAGCGCGTTGACATGAAATCTGGAGAGGTAACATTTCATGATTTTCCATTCGTGACAAAATCTGAAGTTAATTTAGATGCTACTGATGTGAATGAAATGTATAGTAATATGAAAGATAAGATGTTGGAGTCTATGGCTACTTTCCAGATGCGAGGAAGTAATTGGAGATTTAAGACTGTTGTTAAGTTAGATATTAATACGGTTGTTTATAAACCTCTGAAAGGTAATTCATACATTCCATTACCGAAAGAACTAGCTAACAAAAAGGCTATTATCAATATGAAGAACGAAGATGACGAATGTTTTAAATGGTGTGTTACTAGGGTGGTAAATCCTGTTGATAAAGACCAAGAACGAATTACTAAGTTATTACGAACGCAATCTGAAAATTTTAATTGGACTGAAATTAATTTTCCCGTTTCGTTGAAAGACATCGATATATTCGAGAAAAATAATAATCTAAGCGTTAATGTTTTTGGCTATGAAAGATTTGTATATCCTTTAAGAATATCTAAACGAAACGGAGATGCTGATGTTGCCCCTATCGATTTACTACTGATTGCGGATGATAACACGCAACATTATTGTTTGATCAAGAACCTTAGCAGATTATTATCTTCTCAAACTAGTAAAGCAAAAACCCACATGCATTATTGTCGAGGTTGTCTTAATGGATTTGAAAGGGAAGAAGATCTCGTTAAACATACGGAGCACTGTAGCAACCACGGTGTTACGAGAGTGGAGATGCCAGAACCCAATACTATGTTACAATTTCAAAACTATTATAGATCGATGAGAGTCCCGTTCATCGTGTATGCGGATTTCGAATCTTTCGTAAAACCAATCGATACATGGCAACCCAATCCTTGTGTGTCTTACACCAACCAATACCAAAAGCATACGCCTAGCTCGTTTTGCTATTACATCAAATGTTTTGACGACCAACTTTATTCTCCAAAACTGGTAAGGTATACGGTGAAAACCAACGAAGATGACGCTGCTCAACTATTTATAAATAATCTTGAAGAAAATATAAAAAACATATATCAGAGTTTTAAATTACCGATGGAGATGATATTTACCGAAGACGATGAGAAGAGTTATAACGAAGCTAGTGTATGCCATATATGCTGTGAAGAGTTAGAGGAGGATGATAAAGTTAGAGATCACTGTCTCCTTACTGGTAAGTTTAGAGGTGCTGCTCATAATGAATGTAATCTAAACTACCAAGTGCCAAAGTTTTTCCCAGTAGTGTTTCATAATCTTTCTGGATACGACAGTCATCTATTTATAAAGAAACTGCGTGGTGAAAATGGTGAGAAGATCAATTGTTTCCCTAACAACGAAGAAAAGTACGTGTCGTTTAGTAGAGAAGTTATAGTCGATAAGTTTTTGGTGGATGATAAGGAAATACTTGTAAAAAGAGAATTGCGTTTTATTGACAGTTTTAAATTCATGGCTTTGAGTCTCGAAGCTTTATCGAATAATTTAAGTAAAGACCAATGTAAAAATCTTAACGCGTATTACTCTGGTGTTCAACTCGATCTTTTACTAAGAAAAGGAATTTATCTGTATGATTACGTCGATTGTGTTGAAAAACTGAACGAGACAAAACTACCATCAACGAGCTTTCTATTCAATACTAAACGATTCAAATATTAACGATGAACAGTACCAACACGCGCAAACGGTATGGAAAGAGTTTGCGTGTAAGACCTTAAGAGATTACCACGACTTGTACAACGAATCCGATGTTTTACTGCTAGCCGATGTATTCGAGAATTTTAGAGACGTGTGTTCGAGTAACTACGGTCTAGACCCTGCTTGGTATTACACATCACCTGGATTAGCTTGGGATGCAGCGTTGAAGTTAACCGGAGTAGAATTAGAATTGTTGAGCGATTACGATATGCTTCTAATGATTAAGAACGGTACGAGAGGAGGAATCAGTACAATTTCGAATCGTTAAGCGAAAGCGAACAATAAATATATGCAAGCATTCGATGGTACGAAGGAGTCTGAATTCATCGCTTATCTGGATGCAAATAATTTGTATGGATGGGCTATGAGTCAATTACTACCAACTCATGGTTTTGAATGGATGGAAAAAGACGAGTTGGATAATTGGAAAAGTCTTACAGACGATGGATCCTTAGGATGTATACTAGAAGTAGACTTGGAATATCCTAACGAATTACACGATCTTCACAACGATTATCCTTTAGCTCCTGAAAATGTAAAACCCAACGCGATGAGTGTAGTATCAAAACTAATTCCAAACTTAAACGATAAAAAGAATTATGTATTACATTACGAAAATTTAAAACTGTACGAAAGTCTTGGATTGAAGGTAACGAGAATTCATAGAGGTATACTATTCGAGCAAAGTACTTGGTTGAAAGAGTACATCGATTTGAACACGCGTTTACGAACGAGTGCCGCTAACGATTTTGAGAAAGATTTCTTCAAACTGATGAACAACAGCGTGTTCGGGAAGACGATGGAGAATATAGAAAATAGAGTCGATATAAGATTGGTATGCGATGAAAAACAAGCGATTAAACTAACCGCGAAACCTAATTACGATAGTCGAACTATTTTTGACGAGAATTTAATCGCCGTCCACATGAGAAAAACGAGGGTGTATTACAATAAACCGGTATATCTAGGTATGTGTATACTAGACTTGAGTAAAAGTTTAATGTACGACTTTCATTACAATTATATAAAGGCAAAATATAGAGATAGGGTTAAATTATTATTTACCGATACCGATTCGTTAGCGTATGAAATAAAAACGGAAGATTTTTACGCCGATATTGCTGATGATGTTCGGGGTAGATTTGATACTAGTGAGTATCCTAAAGACGCGATGTTAGGCGTATGCGAAAACCATCCAACAGGAATAGAAATTGGAATTAACAAGAAAGTTACCGGTATGTTTAAAGATGAAGCTGGTGGAAAACAAATTGAAGAGTTTGTAGGATTGAGAGCTAAATTGTACTCGTATAAAATGGAAGGCGAGGAATACAAGAAATGTAAAGGTGTAAAGAAGTGTGTTGTTAAGAAACGGATTACTCACGACGACTACAAAGACTGCTTGTTTACTAAAAGAGAACAATTACGAAAAATGAATGTTATCAGATCGTATAAACACGATTTGTTTACCGAAGAGGTTAATAAAGTCGCATTATCCGCGGATGATGATAAACGAGTAATGACGATAGATGGAATTCACACGCTGGCTTATGGTCATTATTCGTTAAATATTTAGTATATATATTTAAACTAATATAAAACAAAATGAGTTATGGAATCTTTAAAGAAATAAACGTTTGTGGAGTCACATTACCAAACGTTCCTTTGTCGAATATACAACTACTCGATGCGGTAAAAAAGATTATGATACCGAATTTCAGGGGAGTATACCTACGAGACCAATTACCTAAAAGACCGAGAACGAACGAATGTGGTATCCTCAACTTCGACAATTCTAACGGAGAGGGAACACACTGGGTAGTTTGGACGAAGAATCGCATGAAAAAACATTATTTCGATAGTTACGGTCTCCCTCCTCCTAACGAGCTGTTAGAATATTTACACAGTCCGGTGTATTATAACAGCGAACGAATACAACCTAATAATGAAGTGTTTTGCGGACATTTATGTTTGTACGTGTTGAAGAAGATGGCTGGCGATGGTGTAGACTTTCAAGAAGTTATCAATGATTTACATTAAAAAAATACTTATATATAAAATGCCTGTTGATAAATTTGGACATACCGATGTTGGGGTTTCGCAAAGAGTAATTTCTGGTGGTGTTACTCTATCTCAAATGAACGAAAATTTCCTTCGTACGGATGGAAGGAACGACATGACCGAAAATTTAGATTTGAATTCTCATAAGCTGATTAACGTATCAGACCCTACCGATCTACAAGATGCTGCTACTAAAAATTATGTGGACGCGAATAAAGTTTCGAGGAATGGTGATACTATGGATGGAGATCTTTTGCTTTCTTCTTCGGATGACCCATCTATACCCAGGAGACTCGGCTGCGTCAATATTCGAGAAGGACAACGTTTTATTCTACATCTCGGTAATACTGGAAATAAGATTTATTATGGCGATGATAGTAGTATACCTAAAGATGAAAGAAATATCGTAATGATACAAACTACTATTGGGGTCCGCGTTCGAGTAAATAATGGAGTCGCTATCGAGATCGTGAAAACCGGTCGAGATACTTCGAGAATTAATGTGTATAAAGACATTTACATGTATGGAGCTCGTGTTACAGGTCTACCCGAACCTAATAGTGATAGTAATGCGGCTACGAAAAAATACGTAGATACTGTTGTATTAGGTCCTGCGTTTTCTGCTTCGAACGTCAATGATGGGATACGAGGGGTACAGGAGGTAAATGCCCTCGTTTTCACTAAAGTTTCATTTTCTGTACTAACATTCGACACCAATGCATGCTTTAATACAGAATTGAGTCGTTTCACTCCAGGTAAAGCTGGATACTACACCGTTTCGGTGTATATAGAGTTTCAATCATTTAATAATGAGTTTGGTAATGTTAATCTATACAAAAATGGGTCGTCTTACGCGCAGATCTGTGGTGGTGGGGGTACGGGTAAAGCGTATAATAATTCAATGGGTAATACTTTAATTAGATTAACTAGTACCGATTACCTTGAAATATGTGTTTACGAATAACGATACAACTATTGAAGGTAGAAGTTTTTCAGCTGCATATTTACGGCCGCTTGAATAATTAAAAATTTATAGGGAATGGGAAAGATGTTGAAAGTTTCATTACCTATACATAGGTGTGTGTGGTAATGAAACTATTAAAACTCAATTAACACGGCTTCTTTTTCTTCTTCCACATTACTCGTAGAATTTTCATCTGTGATTTTTATTTTATATCGTTTTCGCCACGTTTTCCCGTTTCTTTCACTAATTATGTTTGGGTTTACGTTGTATGCCTTTGCACACGCGTATATCGATTTATACGTTTTCGTTTCCTTTGTTTCATCGTCGTACACGCTTACGCATCTAGGATTTTCCCGAATAGTTTTAAGTCTTAAATATTTCTCGGGATTATCATTCAACTTCAACGGCTTATTCGCGTAGTCTTCAGGTAAAACCCCTCGCTCGATGAGAACTTTAATTTTTTGTGGCTTGTTCATGTGAGAAGTTCCTTTAATGTTATGCTCGTTAATTAATTTTTTCAAACCAAGTAGACTACACATTCTTGTTTTTATTATAATGAAATTTTTTTTAAAAACTGAAACTCTATATTTCGTAAACACAATAATACAGTCCTAAACTCAATGAGTTATTACAGACATTTTCTCACCATCGCTTTGGAGTTTTACCAATCTATCCGAAATCACGACCGCATACGCTTGTGTATCAGCGGGAACAGCGGCGGTGAAAAATGCTTTTATACTGATATCTACGCTCGATGCTTTTATCCTTTCGGATTGCTTACTTACATTGATTACCACGATTGGGAATAAATCTTTAAAATCTTGCGGTGTAATATTGCATTGCGTGATTAGTTCGGTCATGCCGTAGAATTGTTCGCTAAACGTTGCCGCATCATGATATAACCGTCCAAAATCTTGGTCGGTGTACTGAAAGAAGATTTTGCTTGTGGGTCCTGCGATGCGATGGATCGCTGGCGAACACAAGTCTCCTTTCAGGATATGGTGGCGAGCGGTGCTATTGATATGGCTTTATCTTCGGGGGACTTTAGGCCTTTAACAGCACGCGGGTTCGTAAATGGATCAGTCCGACCGTACAGAGACAACACCGATTCTTTCTTTCGCACGTATATTACACGTATTTACACCGTATTTACAACAAATTCAGCAAACTCAGAGTCTATGATTCGCATCGGCCTATTAGTCTAGCGAGGTCCGTTTAAGAGATACAGGTTTATTATCTTTCTTCTGTTCTCCGGAACCTAACGCCTCTTTCGACCGTTGTTTAGCGAATGCCTTCTTCGCTTCGCACCCTTCCTTAACTTTCCCCTTCATCTGTCAATCACCCAAATTCTCCCTTTCGCCATCCGATCAGCATCCCTCTGCTCCGCCTTTCTCTCTCTCTCTCTCTCTCTCTCTCTCTCTCATTCTCTCACTCTCCCTCTCTCTCGTTTACTTCTACCTGTCAACTACGGGCGTCCTATCCGCCTCTCGTTAATTACATCCAACTGTTCCCCAGTGTTCCGTGCAAATTAATTACATAAACACAATAGCTAAATTGTCGGACGTAATACAATCTACAATATGCAAAACCCTAAAATCCTCATTGTTTCTCCAACTTTTCACTACAGTCGGGAAATGACAGGTCGTAATCGACGGCGGGATATCTTTCCGAAGTCACCATCGCGTACACGTTTTTAAGATTGCAATGGTCGAATATCGATGGATTCGCGTTTTGTTCACCACTACGAGCTGTTTGGAAACCCACTATTATATACCTAGGTCTGTCGGTAGCGGTCTTAACTCCTAATCTCCAGTTGAACGTAGTCGTTTGGTCGACTGATATAGTATCGCATTGATGAGCACGATACGCGATGGGTACGGAGACTTTAGATTCGATGGTTTTGTACAACTGCATTCTTTCCGTATCGGCTGGGATCACATGCGGCATAAACCAAGCAATTTTATCAAGTGTAACCTTTCCAGGGTCATTTAACCCTGCTGCTGCAGCGGCTTTGTAGATAGCGTCATCATCAGCTTTACGAACTAGTGTTAAAGTATGTTTCACACCATAGATTACCTTATCGTAATCGTCGCAGAATCCAAAAATGTGTTTTAGCGGCACGATGAAACTGAATTTACCTTTTGTGTTCGGTTTCTGGATAAGATACGCCTGCCTAACCGCGAACCCGGTATTATCAGCCATAACCGCGGTACCTGTAGTATCTTTGTACCACAGTTGATTAAGACCTTGAGCTTTTGTGAAACCGTCTGGGTATCTTAACAGACCTAACATCGTGGTGGCTTGTCCTGGATTATATATCGTCTCGATATCTTGGTTCGCTAAAGAATACGAAATTTGACTGAAAAGATGCATTATCCCGTTATTCGTCAACGCCACCGCATCACCATTAGCGTACGCGGTTCCATCGGCTTTAGTTAGTCTTCCTTTGAATAGCAGATAAGACTCCGATGGATGAGCGTATATATCTTGTGTTATTACGTCTATACGAATTTGACCCGGTGTGTTATAATTCGTTCTCGCAGCTGGTTCGTACTCATAGAATTCGTAACGCTCTATACTCTCGTCTATCAACGGTTCTTCAGTAAATCTTAAAATATCCGATTGCATTTTTTATAAACGAGGATTATTTTTTAAAATGACTTTCATCCCAGACCCATTTATCACGCGTACTAAATCTTGAATTTTAACTGCGGTTCCAGAACCATCAATTAATTTATTTATATTCGTACTCGCTTTAGTTTCTCCTTCGCTGATTAACTTATCTAGAATGTCTTTAGATTTTTGCGTAAGTAATACATTAGGTTGAGACGACTCAGTCAATTTCGTTAGAGCATCCTGATTTTTCGGTGACAACATTTTAACGACCGCTTTATCCACTAATCGTTTCCCAGCATCGATAGCCACATTCTTCCCAACATCGAGAGCCTTTTTTTCCAATCTCTTTCGCGATATCTTTACCAGCACTTAGGGCCGTTGACCCTAATTGTCTAGCGGTGGTCGATGCTAATAATTTCTTGAAAATTCCTGAAACTGTATCGAATATCCCAGCACCACCGATAACGTGTACTTTCTTATACCTTCGTTTAGTAATAGTCAACATTTTATATTAGTAACATTAGTTTTTTATATCGTTCTTTATCTATCGTTCCTCGTCTCAGTAACGAGTCGCATATCGCAACGATCTCGTTTCTTACACCCGTGTTACCCGCTTTGAAGCTATCCATCCGTAATATTAGATCTTCCACCAAGTCGTTAGGATTTTCTGGAATGGTAATTACATGATGCATCCTCTCCACTCCTTTACCCGTCGTTGGAAAACTCAGTCTTTTTCTAACTTTCGCATCCCATATCGGTTTTATAATTTCTTTGTATTTTTCGCTTCTAGACGATTTAGGTTTTTCTGGATTGCTCGCTTGTCTCATGGCATTCGTTTCATCCAGAATCTCGGCATATGTTTCAAAATCGCTATTACTATATATCGTTTTGTTCGGTTTAGCCATCGTCAACAATTCCCAAAGACCCATAGTTCCATCGTACGTCTTATCACCAACCGTTATATCATCTCCTTGTATTGAAATCGGATTGTCTCCTATATAGAATTGACCATCTTTAGATTTTATTCCGAATGTTGTGTCCGCAACCTTTTTATTCGACGCGTATTGTTTTAAGTACTTGGTCGCCATATCTCCTAGTTCTAAGGTTCTGACATCCTCGATTGGATCCGTATACGCCTCTATGGAAGGGTGTTGTGGAAATTGAATGGCTTTTAATGATGAAATAGATTCAGGAAGCGCTTTTAACGCGTTGGTTGTTGATAAGGCGCTTTCTTTTTTATATAAGATAACAAAGCTTTTTGTTCTTTCGAAATTGTCGATTGCAATTCAACGATCGGTTTGTACAATTTCGTTAAATCTCGCTGTAGGCTTATATCACCTAATTTTTCTGATAAAAAGTCTCGTTGTATCTTTTTCTTCGTCTTAAGAAACTCATCGACGATAAAGTCTCTTTTTATGGGATCGGAAATTTTTAGAAACGACATGCTTTTTAACATAATAGTATAATGTTTTAACATGTTTTTGCGTTTACGTTTTTGTGTTTACGTTTTCATCTGACTTTTTTTGAAAACATATTTCTGAAAGATTGTACCACACCTTCTCTTCCTCGTTCGGTTAACGATTTCTTAGTCTCTTCGTCTATGGCGGCTTTACTTTTCTTTTGAATTTCTTCTTTCATATCGTTAAATTTCTCCTTCTCATTTAGTATTAACGAGAATTCCTCACCCGAAATGTTATCGTCTATAAGAGCTTTTGAGACGTAGTCGTTTATCGTGTTGAGTTTTGCTTCCGCTAACGTTTTAATTTTTTCATGCTTCGCCGCTTTCAAAGAGAGTTTTTTATTAACGAAACCGCCGATGAAACTTATCGTACCTAATCCTACCGCTGCTCCTACTAAAGCGATAGATGTGGGTACCGCGATTACGGTAGCCAGGAGAGAGATTCCTGTTGCTCCAGCACCCATCGTAACAACTTTCAATAAGATATCTAATGTCGAGATTATTTCTGCACTTCTATGGTACTTTTTACTTAACACATCTCTTTTCCCGCGTTCTTGTTCGATCTCTTTTCGTATTTCGCTAATTTCTCGAAGACGAAACGTTTGTGCGGCTCCATCATCAACTTCATCTATTCTATCTTTTTCCATCTTTTTTATACTATGGATTATTTTTTAAATTATAATTATGCGTTATAATTATAATTATACGTTATAATTTATATAGCATAACGAATCTCCTCCGTTTATGGTAACTACCGAATCGGAATTGTTTTGAATAGTAATCACGATATCTTCTTCATCTTCGGAAATCACCCCATCTTGTAGACTACACATTTCTTTTTTAATTTTCTGTCGAAGAGAGATGAAACACATACCACGAGTCAACGAAACACCGAATGCTAATGACAGGGTAAAGGATGCTCTAGGTTGAATCGTAATCGTCTCTTGGGCGAATATTTCGCATCTCCATCCTCCTCGTTGTCTTATAGGAGCGTGAGTAACTTCTTCCTTCAGTAGCCATTTTACCGTATTCGGTGGTGTTATAACGACTCTACTATCTTGTGGTGATCTTCTCGTTATGAATTTATGAATTGGCATACCATATCCTCGATACGACATTTTATTTATACGATTATAATTTTTTAAATAACGTTATTCTACAAAATCATTCCAAGGATTGGTATATTTTTAAACGGTGAATTCGGTCCGAGTAATAAACCACGTCCATCCACATACCCCGATCCTTGCGTTTTCATATACAAACCGTTTCCCGTTACCGAATTTCCTTTATTCCAAGGCGCGAGATATAAACCATTACCTCTTGGTTCCACTTTGAAAGCTTTATCTCCTTTTTTGACGTACAATACTCCCGAACCGCTAATTTTATCGATTATTTTAGAAGTAGCAGCAGATCCTAGCCCGCTTAAAGCACCTTGAAACAGACTAGGTGCAACGGTAGATAGGAGAAATTTACCCGCCGTTGCTAGAAATGGCAGAATTGCGCCTATAAAACCACCTTTAATTTTCGAATTATGCTCTAATTGCGTTTTACTCATCTTAATCGTCGTTCCTTTCCCTTCTTGGTACGCTTTAGCCATCCTATTAATTTGTGCTTGCGTAAGAGCCAACTCGTGTTCCCCAGATAGATCGTTGAAAGACAGTTTGATATTTACTCCAGTTCCGGCTTGAATAGCTCGTTTAATTTTATCTATCTGCCCTTCCGAAACGTTGACTTTTATATTCGTGTATCGACTCATTTTACATATAACTAAAAAAACTTTTAACATATTTTTTACGCTTCTCTGATATGAAACTTTATCGATAATTCTTCTCCTCTAAGATTAACTAATTTTCCTTTTTGATCCGTAAGCTTTGTTTCCATCGTTGAAATCGTAGACGTTGTAAGAGGAAGATATATTAAATTCTTAGGCGCTTCGATAATCTTATATCCCGGTCCTACATTCGGGAAAAAGGAATATATAACGTTCGCCGTTGTTCCATTAGAGTACGAACCTCCTATTATATCGCTCGTCACTCTCAAACTACTCACATTGATTATATCTACTAAATTTTCCGATTCGTTATACCCGGATGAATAAACTCGGCTATCGAACCCTAGAGTAGTGCTAATAGAGTTTTCAGGTGTAAAATCAACCTTAAAATTAGGAGCGATATTTAAAACTGCCTTTAACGTGTTGTTGTTCGGTTCGAGAGATATATAAGGCTCATCACCTTCTGGGTTGGAATGACCATTCTCTTTCATGATTCTTTGTACGTATTCATTCATATCAGTGATTTCATAACTACCTTCTGGTATTACTATATCATGCCACGTCGTACCACCATCGGGAGAATATCTAAAGTTGTTATTCGTAGGGTTAATATTTGGAATAGAGTTATACGTTTCGAGACCGACTAAAGCCATTTCATACGTCTTGTTTCTATCCAACTCGATTACAGGGGCAAAGTTTACTCTAATTCTAGTGCTCTTCTTGTTCAACAAAATGTAAAAAGACGCTTTAGGTTCCGTGTTGCGTGCAGTTTTTTCCATAGCATTTATCATCTTTTCCGTATGCGAGTCCATCTTTTTATTAATTAAGGAATTTTTAAATGTCATCGTTCGCAATTTCGGTATGTACCGGAATATAAAATGTATCCAACCCCGAACGATATTTACCATTATCCTTTTTGCTGCTTAAGTCTATTACAACAAATCCATGTGGTTGTTCCCAAGCCGACTCACATAGACTACGAAATTCCTCTTTATCCATGTCCGTACTCACATGGTCGTTATAGATATGATTAATATTTTTCATATCTTGAGGAAATAAACAGATAAAGTTTGCGTTCTCCATGATGGTTTGTCTTGGTAATTTGAAGTAATTTTGCGCGAGGTAAAAACAATCTACGTTACTATGTCTTCCTCTGATGTAATACGTTTCGCATTTGTTTTGCTTTTCTAATTGTAAATCATCGAAAATCATCAAGTTTTTCTTCTCCCTGTTTAAGTCTCTCGGGTCTGGTACATCATTCGCGGTTTCAAAGAACTTGCAACAGATGACGGATTTCTCGTTCGTCATTTTAGCGGTTTCCTCAACGACTAATGCTGGTGACACATTAAGTTTCATAATCTCATCTTTTAAACCGAACAATCTGAGGATCGTTTCTTTAGGTAATTTTTCTTCAAATGCTTTCTTAAGAATTTTATACTCTGGTTGAAACAGAGATTTACCGAATAGTTGCACGTTGTTATAGTCCAACCACCCCGGTCTTAAAAGTAAATTCAGTAGTAGAGTCGTCTTACCACATCCCGACTTTCCAACTATCACTCCTCTTATACTTTTCGGTAATAGAGGATTATTGGTTCTTTTCGATAGCGAGTCATTCCACGATAAATCTTTTACTTCCATCGTTTTTTTTTTAATATAAATCTTTTTGTATTTAAAATAAAAGAGTTATTATGTATTGCGTAAAATGTAAAAAACATACCGAAACTAAAGATGCGAGGAATGTTGTTAGCAAAAACGGAAGACCTATGCTTAGAGGCGTGTGCGTTGAGTGTGGCACTACTAAAACGCAGTTCGTAAAAATGAACGAAAAAGGAAAAGACCTCACTACTGGTGGTGATATGGTCAACTCTTTGAACGCGATTACTAGTAAAATTAAACTACCATGGGCTAGATATCCGGGTGAAATACATCTTCCAGGAATGAATTTCGCAGGTCCTGGTACGAGATTAGATTTAAGATTGAACCCTGAAAATACCCCTAAGGAAGATTCTAAACCTATTGATAGAGTCGATAAGGCGGCGTATCAACACGATTTAGCTTATGCAGCGTATCCAGATACCAGAAATAGAAACGTTGCTGATAAAGTTATGATAAACGAAATAAGTGGTATAGCGAATCCTACTATTAGAGAGCGTTTGGAGAGAGCTTTTATAAAACCTATACTCAATGCAAAAGTAAATTTTGGTCTCGGAATTCCATCGACTTCAAAAAACTTCGAACGACTACTAAAAATAACGTCAAAGATAAAAACGATGTAAAATGGACAGACGAACTCGCAGAAGAACTACATAAACCCATAATAAAACATTTTCGAAAAAGAAGAGTTTACGTTAGAGACATCGATGAAATATGGGCAGCCGATTTAATCGATATGCAGACATTCGCGAAAAACAACGATGGTATTAAATATCTGTTAAGCGTTATCGATATTTTTTCTGAATACGGTTGGATCGTTCCATTAAAAAACAAGAATGGAGAATCAGTAGCAACCGCTTTCAAGAAAATATTTAAAAGTAGCGGTAGGAAACCCGAGAAACTTTGGGTTGACAAAGGGAAGGAATTCTATAATAAACACGTGAAAAATTTAGGAATAAACCCGTATTCGACTGAAAATGAAGAAAAATCTTGCGTTATAGAACGATGGAATAGAACGATGAAGGAAAAGATGTACAAGTATTTTTCGGCTAATTCTACCATAAAATATATAGATGTTTTAAACGATATGGTAGATCTCTATAATAACACTAAACATAGTTCTATAAAAATGACTCCGATAGAAGCTAGTGAAAAAGCAAACAAAAGTAAAGTATGGTTAAATTTATACCCAACCGATTTTAATGAACGTGTGGCTCCGAAACTCTCAATCGGTGATAAAGTAAGAATTACGAAAAAGAAGAAAACATTCGAGAAAGGGTTTACTCCTAGATGGACTGAAGAAGTATTTACTATATCGGGAGTACAATACACAGATCCTCCTACTTATAAAATAACCGATTATAACGACGAAGAAATAATTGGTACATTTTACGAACAAGAACTACAAAAAACAAATCAGGAAATTTATAGAATCGAAAAGATAATTAAAAAACGTGGAAATAAGTCTCTCGTAAAATGGTATGGTTATCCAGAATCGTTTAATTCTTGGGTTGACAACGAGAGTTTATTAGTATTATAAACGAGAGTATGTTTTAAAAGATACTTTCGAGAGAGAGCACCTTTTAAAATATATATTAATGTGGTAATACTTACTCCTCTTCATACAAATCATCTTCTTCACTATCCACGTCTGAATTTTCACCAGTCATCGCTACTATTTCAGGAATATCCGAAGCGAACAGTCTTCGTTCACGAGTTAATTTTTCAACCACTATGACATCGTTTACTTTCAATTGTATAGACAGTTTATCACCTATATAAATATCGGAGATAGATATATCAGCTATAACTTTACACCGCGTGCCCATTAACGTTACAGGATCTATAGGCATATCATGAATATCCCAGAAACCAGTTTGGATGTTGGAATGGTTAGTTTTACCTTTTTTCTCATATTTCTTGATTAATTTAGGATTTATTACTAGTGGCACTCCATCTACTGGTACACCACCTTTGTACTGGGAGCGTAAAATTTCTAAAACATCTACATCGTCTTCTATATTTTTTTTAAAAAAAAGTCTTCATCAGTTCCTAAATTTAAATACGCTTTACATTCTTCAGTACATTGTTCTAAAATATCGATAATCTTAAGTTCTTCCTTTGTATGTCTTTTCCGGGAATCAAACATGACTAGCGGTAGAGTATAAGAAACTACGCCTTCACCATTATATCTATTTTCTTGGATACCCCACGTTATTAATTTAGGTGTTTTAAAATGTAAAATATCTATTACACCATTAGGATATTTATATTTGATAAAAATTCTTTGAAATTTAGCATCATTCATTTTTCGTTGAATTGGAGCGGAAAAAACTAGTGTGTTAATATCGAATGTTTTATAATTCACTATCATTGCCATTTTATTATGGTAAATTATTTCTTTAAACTAAAACGAGAAATATTTTTCTTATAATTACAAGAGTTTAACTTCTTACTTATTAAAATTGAATTATTTAAAGATTTCTTGATAATATAAAATACAAGACTACAAAATGAATTCCATTATTACTTTGAACACAGAAAATGTTGAAACTCCCGTGTGGTACAATTTAACACCTATATCTGAGCCTATGGCACAAACAGATTCATTTTTAACTCTCACTTCTAATAATGCAAAAGTTATGTCTCATTTTATTTCTGAAGTGAAAGACGCTTGTGGTGAATTCGTAACCGAAGTTTTCGACTTGATTGGAGACGCTTCTGACGAGTGTGAATATAGTGATAGTGAATGTAGTGATAGCGAATATAGTGAATGTAGTGATAGTGAATGTAGTGATTGTAGGATGTGTTATAAGAACGAAGAGATTAAAGCGTTGATTCCACCCGAGGATTCGGAGGAGTTGGAGGATTTCAACAACGAACTTACTAAAAAGATCGTTGCTAATGAATTCGAGACTATCATTTGTGATCTTAAGAACAAGATCGATAACTTGGAAACGAGATATCTCGCGGCGAAAGATGCGTTTCACAAGCGTGTATGTAAAGATCTCAATATATTTATAAGTTCAAACTTCGTTACCAAGACAGCGATGTAAACGACATGATATTTATGACTTTATATTCTATATTCTATAACCATGGTGTTAGTTATAGAATGTAAATAGTTGTCGTCACGTGATGAGTTAATGCGCGATGGCTTATCATAATATAATACGCTCAGGCTTGCATTGGTTGACCGTCTTAGAGCTGATGTACCTATAACATGATTGAAAAGATGTGCTTTTTTTAGTTTTATAAAGAGTTTTGTAAGCTTCCAAATTGTCTTGTTTAGCGAAATATTTTAAAGTGGCGATAGTATAACTACCTTCACGCATTTTCGACCATATACGTGAACATTCCGCTTCGTTAAATTTGGGTGAACGATCCGAGAATTCCAACCATACTTTTAATCCATTATCACCACCCCCGGTAATATCCCATAATGCGAATCCAACAGCTAACCAATCTCTTCTATCATCCGCTCTTTTATCGCTCAACATTTTAACGAGATTATCAGCTTCGGTTAAAGTTGCCGCGGTATTCTCATTCGTAAAATTATATCTCTTCGTTTTCGGTTTCTCATATTTTTCGATAATGGGTGTTATAACGTTAGGCTTGGGTCTATATCGATATTCAACACGAACGTATAACATCGTAGAAAGTATACGTGGTAGATAATATTTGATGCGTTCTTCCGTATCATAGTCATTGTCCGATGCGAGATTAATTGGTTGTTCTTTCCTAAAAACCGATATTCGATAATCTTTTAATGCTTCGGTAAACGATATTTCATTCAAATGGTAATCAAAACATTTAGTTGCAACGTAAGGTTGGCACGATTGTTTGGAAGATCCGTACATCAACCAATGGACTTTACAAACGTTATCGTCTATGAATTTGAAGTCGGTGGTGTCATCGTCCGTTCTAAGACGATTGAATAACCCGTTAAGCGTGTTTTGTACTTTTGGAATAATATAAGCTTGTTGAACCATATTCTCCACGAATAGTTTTGGAAAATGTAGATGGAACCCGTGTTTTATGTAAACTATACCGTTGATCTCCACAGCTTTAGATTCTTTTTCCAAGAGTACACATACAAGTGCTTCATCTTGAAGATCTATTAACGAATCAGTCAAAGCCTTTTGATACGCAGATATCACGGTTAACACATCCGTAATAGTATACAATGGATCATTAGAAACGACGTCTTTCCTAGCTCGTAAATCTATATCCACCCGTACTGGAGTATAAGAACCAGGTGTTTCTGCAATGAACAGTTGGACTTTATGTTTAACACAATTTAAATAAGCGTCCCAAAATTGTGCAATTCTATCGCTTACGTCATATTTACCGTACGGGGGTCCTAGTAATACATGCGTATGCCTGCTGATACATTCCGTTTTGGACGTTTTTATAATTTTAGCCAAATCGTCCCAAGATTCATAAACTGTTTTCGTACTGTATTCCATTTTATTATAACAAATTATTTCTTTAAGTAGAAGTGATAAAATTTTTTTTTTGTAAAAGATGATACATATAGAAATTCTTGAACGTTAATGTATGTGGGGAGAAAACTGATGATTTCGTTGTACCTATAATATGGTACCGTGCGCGAGAATTGGGAATTTCTTTAAGTTTTGATGACGTCATCATGTGATTATTTTTGGTGGGGAACCTATAGGTTGAAATTTAACTTATAGTTTGGTTATTATTAAAAAATGCGCCAGAACCCGGGTTTTCCTACTACTCAGGATCGTTCGACGACAGTTCTTGAATTAACTCTGTCATAACGCAACAGCTACGGTAGGCTAAACAACGATATGCATGAACTACTTCTAGTTCTTCGACAAGAATGCAGTCACCAAGACGAAAAGTCTGACAGAACTGCCTTACATCCCACAGTTATGCTGAATTCCACTTGAACCTTTCAGTTCACCATCCAGCTGTAAACTAAACTTGCAAACTGCACTTGTTTCTTACTGGATCGAAGATGCAATACAGATGTCACACTAAGGTTGACTGGGTCAATCATCTGATTATTTCACCACACTTTAACGCATTGACGATTGGATCATCTTCCGAATCTCATCTGCTACCTTACACATGTTAGATCCGCTACAAAGACTCTTTCTCATTGGTTCCTATTCTCTCCGCAGCAACAAATCGTCCGCAACGTCATTGGTTATAATTCCAACAATGTAATTCTGTAATTGGCCAATAATTCAGGCATCCATTTGTCAACAAGGCAAATTCGACTCTCATACTCTTTCAAAATGTCACCAAATTAATCCATTGCCATCCAAACTAATTGGCAATAAAATAAGTTCAAACAGTGCTCTAAACTTCCCCAACTTAGTTGATTTTTACTGTCTATGCTGGCACTGCTGTTTTTTATATTAGTATAGTCTAATGCTGGACACAAATCTTATTTAGTAAACATGTGAGTGAAGTCAATTCTTATGCTAAAATACCCAGAAACACATCATTAACCAATACTGATAATACTACAGAAATTATTATTAAAATCACTACAAAATGTGAGGATATTCTTTAGACTTAGTCTACAGAGATCTATGACATATATTTGTACTATCATGTTATCACTATTTCAATTACATGTAAGTATATATGGACAATATATCAAACATATATAAATTATTTGAAGCTGAGGTAGTTTCTGATTAGGTCTAATATAATGGCAGAGGGAAAACTATGATGTTCCTTCTCAGTGGTAGAAAAACCACTAGTTATGTTTCTCAAAGGCTATTTCTGATGGCTAAACATCTGGGCAAGTAATGACTGTTTTAAGATATATTATTATTATTTTATTATTATTAATTAGAAACTTCTAGAGCACCTGCATCTAATGCACAAAGCATCAACCAATGGCGCTTAAAATTTCAGCCGCATTCAGGTCAATATCCAGAAGATCAGTCCACTAAGACAGAGAGGGAGCCTATGGTGGAAAAGCCAACTGAAAAAGGTAAGTCTTAAGTTGAGAATGAAATGATATAAGAGACTGGGCATAATGCACTGATGCAGGAAGAGAATTACAAAATTTCAGTCCAGCAGCCGAAAAGCTCGCTCACCAAGAACAGTTCTAGTTTCTAGCACAACAAGAAAAAGGCATTCAGACGACCTGGTTGAATAATTGAGTTTGAGGAGTGAGGACTGATTTTAAGTATTGTGGTTGTCCAGAGTTCAATGTTTTGTAAACTATAAGCCCCAATTTAAAAGAAATTCTTTGCTGAATAGGAAGCCAATGCAAGGATTTAAGTACAGAGGTTATATGCTCATATTTTGATGTTACAGTTATAGCTCTGGCCAAAGAATTCTGTTTTCTTTGAAGTTTCTGCATGTTTGACTTTGTGATACTGGCAAGAAGCGAGTTACAGTAATCAAGGTGACTGGAGACCAGAGCGTTTGCTAGAGATATCTTTGAAGACATAGGGACGTATCTCTGAATTCTGCATATATATGAACTCTAATGAGGGGTTCACCAAAAATGTGAACTGCTATTTAGCAAAACCAGATGCAGACAAAGCCATATGCACATAGTTTCCTGAAGAGAAGCACAGCCATTTATTCAAGGAGCATTAAAAAATTCAGAAATTTAGTAATTGTAGTGGAAGGTGACTGCTTGAACGAGGCTGACATTTATTGATGTCAAACACAAAAGGGTGCCAAAAAACTGCTTCATTGCCATTAACAAGTTATTTGAGGCAGCTTTACATTACTGTGGGCTTTCGGTACATGATACATAGCTGGTCTTTGCTAATAAACCAACATAACTTGAAAATTTCGCTTTAGAAGAGTAGGCTTAGTGTCTTTTCTCTAACTGAAACTTATACTTTTGAAACATTTAATGATTCATTATATGTTTAGTGTTTTTATTTTATGCAGATTTCTATTTATATATTTTTAAAAAGGAAGTAAATATGTCTACATTAAGGATGCTGTAAATGCATTTAAGGAAAAACAGACCTATATAGAAGTATGTAATATGCTTATTCTGTGATTTTCTGTATAATTACTAGCGTATATTCCATTATTACACGGTTCTGATGACTTGACTCCTGTCATTGGGGCATTATCAGACTTTTACTGTATGTTGAATACGCTTGTACAGCTGGTAGTATGCTGCTTGCTTACAACTCAAGCAGCCATGAGCTTGATAAAGTTTTATCTCCAGAATCCTGGTAAAGGTAGTTGCACACAGCTTGAGTTGTCATCTGTCCTCACACGGACTGTACCTTCCTTTTCAATTGTAATTGTTGTCATAAACTTGAGATGTCTACAGTGCTCAAAGAAAGCTAAGTTGTGGAAACCAGCTTATTTACAGGTGCTCAGTCAAAGAAAAACCGATAGACAAGTAGGGTCAGATGCGGTACCAGGTTAAGATCCAAAGGTTAGGCAGGCAGGCAGTCAGACGGCTAAGGTGGATGACGTTTAGAATTGGAGCTGCAAGATAGATAAGAGGAAGAGGAGGAATCAGGATAGGATTTGTGGAAGAGGAATGTTTTCAGTTCTGGGTGATAGACCTGCACTGAGGGTTGGGTTAGAGGTGAAGTGTTGGTCAGTTTGTAGAATGGGTCAGATTCTGGTGGGAGTTTATTCCAGAGGGGTGGAACAGCTATGGCTGTGGAGCAGTTCCAAATTTTAAGGATGAGATGACAAAATAATAATAATAATTAGCAACTTCTAATGCGCTGGTGTCTAATGCACAAGGCATCAACCGATGGCACACCAAAACCAAGCCACAATCAGGTCGATATCCAGAAGGTCAGTCCACACGACAGAGAGGCAGCCTATGGTGGATAAGCAATTTGAAACAGGTAAGATAGCCATGGGTTTGAATATGCAGACTGTTGATGCACTGAGGAGTCTGTACAATAGTCAACAAGCAGCGGTTAGAGTGGACAAAGAACTAACGGAGTGGTTCAGGATTGGTAAAGGAGTGCACCAGGGTTGTCTGGTGTCACCGCTGTTCTACATTGCTACTCTGAGGTGGTAATGAGGGAGTCAGCAGATGAGCTCAGCTGGATCGGAGTTGCGGTTAGTGAACGCATGTTGAACAACCTAAGATATGCGGATGATATCATCCTCATCGCCACCTCGGCTGGCTCTTTGCAGCAGCTGATGGACAGGATCAGTGTCGTGTCAAGCAGATATGGACTAGAGGTAAATACAAAGAAGACAAAAGTGATGGCAGTCGCTAAAACAAGGACAAATGTCTCCATCCTGTGTAATGGAATACAGCTGGAGCAGGTTGAGTCCTTCCGATATCTGGGGGCTGTAATAGATTAAACTGGCGATGGCAGCAAAGAGATAAGATCAAGGCTCGACATGGTGAGGACGGCTATGGGTTCTCTTTCATACATCTGGAAGGATCGATCTATGGGCCGGGACATGAAGAGGAGGGTGGTGGAGACAATGGTGTGGTTTGTGGCGTTGTATGGCTGTGAGACAATGACTCTGAAGGCTGTAGACAGAAAAAGAATATCAGCTTTTGAATTGACAACATATAGGAAAATACTGCGGGTCAGCTGGAGGGAACACAGAACAAATGCCTCAATATTGGAAGAACTGAGACCAACGAAAAGACTGCTGGAGGTAGTGAAAGGCAGGAAGTTGAGATATTTTGGCCACCTACTCCACGAAAACAAACTTTCTGCTCACCTATTACAGGGATATGTAGAGGGATCAAGACCAAGGGGAAGACCGAGGCGAAGATGGATGGACGACATCAAAGAATGGACTGGACTGACTATCAGAAGCGGAATGCATCGGGAGCACACGGGACAGGATGGCATGGAGAGGGCTGATATCGATGACTCTGGTCTCCGACCTTCAGAAATGAGGATGGACATATACAGATATGGATAAGTTTTAAGTTGAGATCGAAATGACAGAAGCGACTGAGCAGAACGAACAGACACAGGGAGGGAATTCCAGAATTTTGGTCCAGCAACCGAATATGCTCGTTTACCCAGAACAGTTCTAGCCCAAGGTATGACCAGAAAAAGACAATCAGATGACCTTGCAGAATAATGGTAAGTCTGGGGAATAAGGACTGATTTCAAGTATTGTGGTTGGCCATAGTTCAATATTTTATAAACTGTAAGTCCTAATTTGAAACAAATCCTTTGGTGAACGGCAGCCAATGTAAAGATTTAAGCACAGGGGTTATATGCTCATATTTAGAAGTATTTGTTATGACTCTAGCCAAGGAGTTCTGAACTCTTTGGAGTTTCTGCATGTTTGACTTAGTGATACCAACAAGAATGGAGTTACAATAGTCAAGGCGACTGGAGACCAATGCGTTGGCTAAGGATATTCTGGAAGACATTGGGACATAATGCCTAATTCTGCGTATGTCACGAATATACATGTATGATGACTTACAAATACCATTTACATAGTTTGTGAGGGACATGGCTGAATCGAAAACAACACCCAAGTCACGAGCAGTATCAGTCATCTCAATGAGTGAATCACCCAGTTTTACGGATTTAAGCCATTAAGATTTCTTAAGTTGCTGAGGAGTGCCAAGTAGTAGAAATTCAGTCTTCAAGGGGTTAAGGAGGAGTTTATTAGCCGCCATCCAAGACTGCAGCTCTTCAAAGGCATCAGACAACAGCTGCACAGACGAGTGACAAGTCAAACTGTCAAATGAGATGTAGATTTGGGTATCATCAGCATAGAAATGATATCCCAGTGAATGATTGTCTAGCAGAGTACCAAGAGGTGTGGTGTATAATGTAAACAAAAGAGGACCAAGTACAGAACCCTGCGGAACGCCACAAGTCAACGAGGCACTAGCTGAATAATGTCCATTTAAATATACAGATTGAGTGCGAGGGCTGAGGTAGGTAGCAAACCAGTGTAGGGCAGGACCAGAAACTCCAAACCAGTGCTGAAGACAATGCAAAAGGAGAGAGTGGTTGACAGTATCATGGCAGCAGATAAATCAAGGAGAACAAGTGCTGTCACCTTACCCTTATCCATGGAACACATGATGTCGTTATGAACAGCAAGCAGGGCAGATTCTGTTGAATGAAATTTACGGTATGCAGACTGAAATGGAGAAATTAGTGGGTTGGAAGAAAGGTGAGCTTGCATACGATTCAAAACTACCCGTTCAAGAATTTTAGATATTTTTGAAGGGCAGAGAAGTGTTAGGGTGGAAGAGAAGTGGTTTGAATGGAGTGCTTGGATTGTAAGTAACTGATCAAAATGGGTGGGTTGGGAGGATTGAAGTGTTGTAGCGATCCTTCCTTTAATTCAAGTTTCTATTTGGTTGAACTAAGCTGAGAACAGCTTGCTTAGCTAGTGTATAGTAGTTTGGTGTAGTTTGTTTGTAGTAGTAGATTTGTGTATAAAAGCTATAGTTAGCATAGTTTGGTAGGCAGGCTAACATATAAGAGTAATAGCTAGACTACAGAAAATGGCCAACTTAAGTAGGAACATGAGTTTAATGAATCGTATGGGACTATACCTCGTCAGCATGGTGGATTATAGCCTACATGACGATTTCACAAAGGATTAATCTGATATGACAGAGCGGATTTGAAAATTGAACATTGGCTGATGTCACGAGCAGACGACAATGGTAATGGACAGTTGGCAATGGTCATGTGCAGATCAGCGAAGACAGTTGGTGGCCATTGAACACCAAATGAACTTTTATGGTATAAGAAGAGGTTTCCTGAGTTCAGTCAGTGAGATACGTTCGTTGGTGTATGTTGTATAGACGTGAAGAAACACCTTCAAAAACCTCTGTCCATATGTTTGTTTTTGCATGCGTGTGTGTTTGAGCTCGAACGTTCTTTAACTTTGATCATCATTCATGTAAGAAGTTTCCTTAGTGTGTAGAAACTGGGATTTACCTGTGTTTGGAAGCGGCGATAGTCGTATCAAACTGTGATTATATCGATGAACTTTTAGTTCGATAATGTTAAGCGAACTGCAACACGCAATCACACTTTGATGAGAAAAGAGAAAACGAACGCTTTATTTGTTTCGTTGTCAGTGGTTTGGAGTAAACTGAAGTTACTATGAACTTTCATGTAACAAAGTCGGAAAGTTTCAAGAAAGAAAATGGCAAATCTCCATCGTCTGCTTACGAATGACTATTCTAAACTTTTTCCTGGAGATGGACTTTGGTAAAGCGCACTTCTTCGAGAACACTTGAGATCAACGATTCTTCACAGGGACCGAGGCCTGGAAAGTCAAGAGCTCATCAGCGGGAGGGAAGAAATGAAATTACCTCTTTTAATTGACTTAGCTAGCTTAGTAGTTAGCCTGTAGCAGTCGTAGGATGAGGTAGTTTTAGAGTGATGCTAGTATAATTGAACTGAAACATACTGTCTTGATTAATAGTTTATTTCAATAATAAAACTGTTTTAAACTTTACAGTTAGTTTGAACGAGCCATCAATTCATCAAGGTCAAATTCATCATTTGAGATTGATAAGATAAGACTTGGGATAGATGTATCTTGACAGAAACCTTTAGTTATTTACATGTACCTTTTCCCAAGGACTTAAAATTGAAAGAGAGGTCATGCCCTCTACAGGTTGTGATTTAAGTTACAATCTGGCACAAAGGTAGCGGTTTCAAAGGGTACAGCCGGTAGTAGCTCGAAAGGATTTTTGCATTGTTAAACAGCCCGTACAAGAGTGTTGTAGGTCAGTGTTAGGATTTTGTACTCAATTTTCAGGTATTTCAAGCCAGTGAAGCACCATTCCATTAAAACTGTGCTACCTATCGTTCGCAATCACTTAATCAGCTCCGTGGGTGAAGGAAAACTAACTGCTCTCATTTCACTTGATCATTCTGCTGCTTTTGATACTGTTAGCTATGATATGCTACTTTACTGCCTTGAACACTGGTTACTGGTTTGGCCTTTCTGATCCTGTGCTCAGCTGGTTCTTATCTTACCAGAACACTATTAATCAGTTCGTCTCAGTGACCCCAGCTTGATGCCAACTGTCTTGAACTGTAGTGTTCCACAAAGTTTTGTGCTAGGCCCACTCCAGTTTACACAAAATTCAATTCCATTCATTTCACTTCTTACTGAAAGCTCTTTTGACTACCATTTGCATTTACCTAGCTGTTTCTTCCATTCGATAGCTCCTTGTCTCTTGTCTAATTGAGCTGTCTAATTACTTTCTTCCATTTTCGGCAATGTTCTTTCTAGGATGGTCTGTTACAAGCTCCTTTTGAATCCTCCTAAGACTGAATTCATCCTTTTAGACACTAGTCAACAACTCCACAGATTTGATTGCCTCACTTCTGTTCAGTTGGGTGAATTGACTGTTGAATGTTCCAAATATGTATGTAGTTTTGTCAAAGCTTTTGATTCCGCCATATCTTTTTCTGACCAAGTTTAAACCATATGAAAATCAGTTCCCTTTCACATATACGATACAGGACAAGCCTGGTAACACGCGGTTGTTGGGAGTCAAGCTTTCAGAACCGCATAGTACTGAGTCGCGTGCTACAGGAATACACTGAATATTTAAGCATTATATATTAGCCTATAGCCTATTTGGGTTTGTAGACATGTACGACTTTTCGGCATTATTGTAATATGCCTATCCGTTGACCTCAGTTTGACAAATATTTTGTAATTAATAAAGAGCTAAATGAAAGTCAAGAAAACTGTTTAAAGGTATAAATTTAAAGGATAAATGCTTAATTGTTACCAGTACACGCAAATGACAAAAGAATAGTACCAAGTCAGTTTCGCGTGATCGCTCGGTTTGTTTATTTCCACCAACTAGGTAATAGAAGAATGATTTCCTCGTATGATATATATATCACAGCACAAGAATCCACAACGGTACAGAGTGAATTATATATTACTTAATAGCGGTGTTCCCTTTTGCCTTTCTTTAGCAAACCACGTGTGCATGGCTTTGTCTATTGCCAGTTTATCAAAATAGCGCACACGTTTTTGCTCGAGGCCGACGCTAGATTCGATATCTTGAACAAAATTACGTAGTTTGGCTTCGCTCTTCAGCCAACCTCAGAACTTAGACTGGTTAACACCAAGATGTTTCGAAATTTTGGCCTGAGTTTCTCCGCAACATACACGATCTACAGCAGTCAGTTTTTCTTGCACCGAATACAAACGTTGATGCTTGTTATCACCCATTTCTAATATTAGGCCTATGCAAATGTTATCGAATTTCTAAATACTGTAGTACATAATTATAAAAAACGATAGCGTGAAAATGCGAATATGCATGATAGGTGTCACCCAGCTGGCAATCAAAACAAAAAAGAAAAGGAAATGCAGGGTTGCCAGGTAGTTTCCAGAAATCCCACTTCCACAAAACCGCTCAAAATTAGGCCAATGTATTATTATTAATATTACTATTATTGTTGTTGTTTTTTTTGCTCGGAGGTATTTATGATCTTTCAGGAAGTTAAACAAATTATCTGGATGAAAAAATTGCATTCTGAGCTGACTAATCTTCGTTGATGTCAGGCTCCTCAAAAGTGCCCTGGAAGGCAACCAAATTAAAACGTTGAATTGTGCAGGCAACGCTTGGGTCTCTGGAAACCCTGGTCAAGTGTCCACCCAGATTAGTGAAGAACTCCAGGCCCTGAAAATTTATCGGGCTAAGGGTCTCGAAGGCCAAAGGGATGAACTGATAGGAAGCCGATAAATCAGTATATTTGGTGATCTTGCTCTGAGCAGCCAACTCTGCCGCTGTGCCTGCATTTGAGGCTGTGTGAGGCAAGTAAGAATCGGCCAGTGTCGACAACAGTAACATCCCAGACCACAGGCCTGCCCGCCTGCCAGGGAATGAGAGTAGCGCCATCTGGGCGTTTACTGTCGAATCTTGAAAGTCCAACTGGTTCTTTAGAGGAAGGGAAACCCACTTTCACTAAAGCTCGCCAGATTAGGTCATTTAGAGCATATCTTGCAGTCCTACCGGGTCCAAGACGACAAGCTAAACCATGAGGACCGTCAGTCAAGGCCATTGAACCACAAGAGCATCTATGACTGGTGCAGACCTCAGCACCAAGGCGCAAACACAGCCTCTCGTACTGCCTCGTCTCCGAGCCTTAGACCACAGGCACTTATTGGAAGGGCAAACAACCAGTCAGTAGAATGAGGTGAAGCCACCGCCATGACCCGCGCCCTGTGATAGTCCGATACGGCAGATGCTTGTAAGGTGGCAAGGGCCTTCATAATCAAAGGGGCGATCCCATGCTGATTGTTTATGTGCAGCTGGGTCGTCTGGAAAGAGTACTTTTGATACCAAACTCCATTGGGACCTGGCCTTAAGAAAAACTTCATTTCCCACTGCGTCAGTCCCGGATCCTGCCAGGATGGATGCCTAGAGAGGCGTGGTACCTGCGGCTGAGGCCAAAAAGGCAGGAAGTGCCAGTGAAGTTGCACGTCTAATACCCAATCCACCATCCTTAACTGGGAGCGAGGCCTGAAGCTAGTGCGTGTCCGACAAAAACCAAATTCAAGGTGCTCGAGAGGCCCTCTCGCAGTACAAGATAAAAAACGCTGAGGCACAGGTGGTCCATACAAGGGGCGCATCTGAGGGTGTGAAGCAAAGTGAGCTAAGAGAGCAGCGAAGAAGGATGAGGGTGTCGTGCCTACCAATAGATGCTTCGCGTGAGACACTGACCCTGAGTTCTGAAACTCTGGCCTCCAGAACTGACCTGAGGGTTCCCCCAAGAGATAAAGGTGCTCCCAGAAGGCAGGCATCATCTGGTAATGTTGCGGTTTAGTGGATCCGGAAGAATAGGGTGTTGAGCTTGTGAAATGACGTCGCATTTTGTGATGTTCAAAGTCAGACCCATTGCACCAGCTTCTGACATGATAACCCCGGCATCCCTCGCCACAACAGAGGTCTTGCCACCCAGAGTTAGGTCATCAAGATAACCCAGCACCAGAGGAGAGGACAGACGTGAAAGCAGTGGTTGCAGAGGCAGGCAAAAGAGGAGTGGACCCAAAGTGTCCCTCTGCTGAGGGTCAGTTTGTGATAAGATGGAAAAGTTGCCAAATTTTAAAACTGAAGGTGTTCCATAAGCAAGATGGCAGTTAAGGGGCCAAATCTGCCACCGCTTCCAGCATAGGTCTGTGATTAAGACTTTTAAATCCGTTGCTAAAGTCAAGCTTCACTAACACCGAGTCTTGTGGCAAGCAAGCAAGAAATCGACGAGTGGCATGAACCGCCGCTTCGCAGCTGCCATGAGTGCCAACCCCGAGTTGCAGAGGAGAGAAGTAACCGGAAAGGTTGTTCAAAGCAAAAGAATTAGCGCATTTAGAGGCCAGGCAGCACCAAAAATATCCTATGGCAATGGGGCGAAGCCCACCTGACTTCTTCGTTAAGGCCATTATACAAGTACTGCCAAAAAGAATGGGAGTGATTGTGTTTGGACAGAAGCCTTCCAACAGAAGATTAATAAGAGAGGTAATAGAGGAAAGAACCTCAGGACCGCTTTCTTTACATGTAATCAAGTCCAAGATATGTTTTGGTCGCAACCCATCAGGGCCACCCGAGGAACCAGCTGGAAAGGAACGGACCGCATGTTTTTATTATTATACAAAATGATCAAATTCAGTGCATGTATTTATATGAAATCTTACATGCATTGCCCATTATGAGACAAATGAGATGGCCTAACGCTCGAGACGTCAGTAACATAGTGTACTAGGTTGTCCATGTACCGCGCGTTATCAGCCTTGGGACACATGGCTTGACCGTGTGTTAAGCGAATGCGTGCGTTACCAGGACGCGTGTTATTGGGCTTGTCCTATATTCTTTGAATTAGCTTCATCAAATTAGCTTTTGGAATGCCAGTAAGAAGCGAGTTGCAACTGTCAGGACATCTAGAGATCAGGGCATTAGCCAAACCAGGGCAGAAAAGGGAATGTGGGAACATGTTTATATAGCACCTTTTCAGAGAGACTCATCAGAGGCACTACCAATCTGACAATACAAAACTGTGATCCAACAAAATGGTTTTCAAGCACTCATGGGATAGTGGTAAAGAAAAATCAAGGAGCTCATGTTGCAGGTTGCTAGGCAACTTATTCCAGAAAGTAGAACGAACAACAACAAAACTTCTGTGCTACACTGTGGGAGTTTGGGCCAGTAGGACAACCAGGTCACCTTGCACAGCAGAACAAAAGGGGTCTACAGCTATGACTACTTAACATTGACCTTGAGGGTCTGCTGAAACGTTGGATACGGCAGTTACAGACTTTCAGCCATGTCAGCATTATGGCCAACCTCCTGAAATTCTTGCACATATTGGACCATTTTATGAGACACATTGCACCGACTCTGTCTTGATGGTAGAATCAGTTTCAAGAGCCTCTTCTTTGGACAAGTTGCTATTGTTGGAATAGTAGTAGGGAGCTCAGTGTTTCAGTTTTGAGCCAGCCAGGTTGCTGATTGCTATGTTATGCAGCCCAGCGGGACATACTTGTCCCATGCTTTCATATGGAAACTTGAGCATATCTCATTGTGTTGCATTGGACTGGATCATCTCTGTGGAACAGTCTTCTGCTGAAAGTCCAAACTGCTGTGACTGATGATCAAGAAACACTTTCTGCTAACCTTTATATGCACCTAGTTTGATCTTTTATATAGCCTTGTTGCAGTACCTTTGAGAGGTACTGAAAAGGTGTGATATAAATATTCAGGTACATATAGATACATGCATATATTACATACTTGCATACATACATGCATGCATACATGCATACATGTGTGCATATATACAAACATACATACATACATGCATAATGGTGTTCTGAACTGTTTCTGAACTGATTGTGGATTACTTACACTCCCTTTCATTTGCACACACCCTCATGAGGAACAAAAAACTATTTGCTGTGAGGTATGTGCTTTTATATGAAATATGATGGGTTTGATCTAGTTATATGCGCCTGAATACATTCACTGTCTATTTTTTGCATTATGGACTAGTGTGAGCTGTGGAGGAAAGACTTCATTGTGTCAGAAAATTGCTCAAAGGTATCCATGTGTTACTGTGTTTAATATGGACAACTACTACTTTTGGGTAAGCACTTTTATTTTATCTTTTTTGCACTTATTATAATTATTTGTGATATCTTCTCATGCTAGATGTTTTTTATATTGAAGGTTTGTATTGAAACTGTATATTGAAAATTGTGAAACTGTTTTCTCTGATGTTGTTGTGTTTTAACATGTTAAATACCTGTGGGAAAGTTTCAATTTATTTTAGTTTAAACTGAAAGAATTTGTTCTAGCTTGGTAACTAGCAATTATCTCAAGCCCTGCTTTTTCTTTCATCAAAATCTAGCATCCATAATTTCTGAATTCAGAACAAGTTTAGGCTGGTGCGAGATGATGTCTTAGGCTAAATCCCATGGGTCATTTATTCCAACAAGAGTGAACTGGAGTGGTCAGGCTAAGTTTCACTTAGCTCTATTCAACAAACATTTTTGAACTACCTTAAAATGCACTTGTTTAGATCAGTTGGATAGTCATTTGCAGTGCTTTTAAGAGGTACTTAAAGGTGCTGTGTTAAGTAGCTTTTGAGTAATATGTATTTCCCTCAGCCCATATCCTTCTAAGCTGATGCAGGAGAAAGGTGCTTGAACCATAGACTTGAGAATGGCAGGATACAATATCAAAGCTGTATTTATTTGTACTATGTCACTGTATTCTTGATGCATATATGACTTCTTCCTTCTGGCTGGAAATAATCCCTCCAGGGATTAATTCTACGGTGTCCGTAGACCTCTGCTGTCATAATTCTTTTAATGCAGTTTTCCTCTTCTCTCCTCATCACATGACCATACAATCTCAGTCTGGCTTCTTGTACCTTGTCAGATATACATGCCACTCCCAATTTCTGTCTGATATACTCATTCCTTTTCTTGTTTTCAGTGAGATTCCAAGTATCCGTTGCAGCATTCTCATTTCTGTTCTCTCCAGCAGCTTTTCCTCCTCTTTCATAAATGTCCAGGCTTTTGCTCCATATAGCATCACTGGTCTCATCGTTGTTTTATACACCTTTCTCTTGAGTTGAACCAGCATTTTGACAGCGCATAATACACTCGTTAGGTCTTTCCATTTTTGCCACGCTGCCTTAATCCTGTTCTTAACATCATGTTTGCATTCTCCTTTAGCATTCATTATCGACCCAAGGTATTTAAAGGTTTCTACTTGTTTCAATGCATTTCCTGCAATGTCCTTGACCACAAGTGTCTCATCCATTTTGGAGCATACCGTGGTCTCTGTTTTATGGATATTTATTTTAAGACCCTTACTCTCCAGTGCTCTTTGCTAATCAGTGAAATGCCCTTGTATCTTTTTCGCTGCGTCGTCTGCCACTATGAGGTCATCAGCATACAACATATCCCATGGTACTTCTCACATTTTCTGATATGGCATCCGTTACTCTGATGAACATCTGAGGACTCAGGCAGGATCCCTGATGTACACCCACTCGAATCTCAAATTTTTCTGTGTTTCCTATATTGCTCCTCACTGAAGTCTGTGCATCTGGAATTCCCTCCCTGTGTCTGTTCGTTCTGCTCAGTCGCTTCTGTCATTTTGTTCTCAACTTAAAACTTACCTGTTTCAAATTGCTTATCCACCATGGTCTGCCTCTCTGTCGTGTGGACTGACCTTCTGGATATCGACCTGATTGTGGCTTGGATTTGGTGTGTCATCGATTGATGCCTTGTGCATTAGACACCGACGCATTAGAAGTTGCTAATTATTATCTTCTTACATTGATTTCACCAGTCGCACTATTTTCTCCGATACTCCCTTTTTCCTCCGACTCCAATATATGACCTCTCTTGGTATGCTATCAAAAACCTTCTCCATATGTACAGAAGTCCAATATCTTTTGTTGTTTCCTTCAAATATTTTCTCCCTGCACATGTCTCAGTGTGAATATTGCATCCATTGTGCCTCTACCTGGCCTAAAGCCAAATTGGTTATCATGAAGCTTGACCCGTTCCCTAATGTGCCCTTTGATCACCCTTCCTACACTTTCAGTCCAATTTCTAGCAGTTTAATTCCTCTGTAGTTACCACATTCCAGTACGTCTCCTGTTTGTTTATATATTGCTATTATTTCACTTTCCTTCAGATCTTGTAGCAGCCTTTCTTGTCTCATAAAGTCATTAAAAATGATGTATAGCCATTCAATGCCATCACGTCCAAGTACTTTAAACATTTCGGCGGTCATTCCAGATGGTCCTGGTGCTTTGTTGTTGTTCATCTTTTCAATTGCTATCTATATCTCTTTGCGAGTAATTTCATTTTCCGGTCCTGCCATAGGAATGGCTTTCTCTAGTGGCTCCCTTGGATTTTCTTTGTGTAGCAGTTCATTAAAGTATGTCTTCCATCTGGCTCTGATAGCATCCTCTTCAATTAGCATCTTACCATCTTTATCTGTGATTATATTAACTGATTGCTTATCCTGTTTACTTCTTTGTCTTGCTTTTGCTATTTTATATATCTTTGCCTGTCCTTCTTTGGTGTTAAGTTCTTCGTATACACGATGTAATGCCTTGCTTTTGGCTATTGCTACTGCCTTCTTTGCTTCCTTACAGGTTATCTTGTATGCTGGTTTGTTATCTTTGTATTATGCATATAAGACACTCGTGATAAAATGTAAGTTACTGGCCTCCAGAGTTTAATTAGCCAGTAATGCCTCTCTGGTGATGCTGGCTAAGAAATGCAGCTGAGGTAGAATGACCTGAGATAACAGTCACTTGATGGGCAGATCAATTAGACTTGTGTTTAGGCCTGAGTTTAGAATGGAAGACTCCTTACACTGGTATAGACCAGAGTACAGTACAGTGACATGGAGGGCAATAAGACAGGCCGGATGAGGTTGGTAGGAAAAGCTGGTTGACCAACCAGCTGGGTTGAGACATGCCATTGGCTATGAATGAGGAAGGCCAAGAACTTAAGGCAGGTGCCAGCAGTAACAGTGGTGATAAAAGCGTAGTGCATAGGTCTCTCAAGGCTCTGGGTGCTGAACAGCAACCCAGGATGAGGAAACCAAGCAGTATAGGATAAAGGTAGAAGCCTTCTTATTTTAGGTAGCCAATATAATTGTTTCGTTGCAGTCTTGAAGGGAGAATAGGTCAGTATTAGGTGGATGGCCTCTCCATTTTACTGTATATACTCATATACAATAGGGTGGCCCTAATTTTATAATTTTCAAAATTTGTAACTCTCATCCTCTCAAATGGTTTCATTTTAGTAAGAAACATTTTGTGTAAAATTTGAAGCAGATCGATTTGCATTTAGAGGTCACTCTCGGGGTCCAAAGTTTACTATGTAATCAGCATGGCATGAACTTTCATAAACTCTTATGTACAGTTCTTTTGCACACGGTTCTTTGCACACGAGTCCTTTGCACAATGCTCAGTTGCACACAGCTCTTTTTGCACATGTGTCCTTTCGCACACGCAACCGACTTCCTATATGAGATGGTTAACTAGCCACAGCAGATGAGATGAACGTCCACTCACTGAGAGACAGTTGGAGCCGAAGAAGACAAACACAGCCGAATAAGACAGTCGAAGCTGACACTCATCCGCCGAGAATGGCTGGAGCAGCAGATAAAGAAGACAATCGGAGCAGAAGAAGAAGACGAACGGAGCAGAAGAAAATGTTCGGAGCCAACACTCACCCACTGAGAATGGTTGGAGCAGCAGACAAAGGAGATGGTTTGAACTGTGTTTGCAAGATTACCTAGTTAGCCCTGCAGAAGGGATAGAAGGAAGTAAACTACCATCGGAGAAGCAGGTCCTTGGCCACTCTACGCCTCGCCACAGTGTACAGAATGGCAGTGATCCACACCATACAGCAAGTAAAGGATTTCTGGTCCCATGCTAGAATTCCATCGCCAGCACTCAATCATAAAGCTCGAGCAACTATTCCATGAATGGCAGGGGCTGAAGAAGAACAAGAGTCATCAGTCCCAGACTCAAAAAGCCAAAGAAGCTACGTTTTTAGACAGGATCGGGGAACTGTTTGACATTGTGCATGCTAATGCCATGGAGCTTATCGAGAATCAATAAGACAGGCTCTTTCTTGAATCACAGCAGAAAAGAGACAACCAGGCTGCATGACTTGAGTCGACAAGGCGCTGCTCCAACAAGAGCAGAAGCAGATGGGGAAAGAGGAGATGCTGCAAAGGAGGTGACAACAATCCCAACTTCAGAAAGACACCCTTTTGGAGAAAGTTATGTTGGACAGGGTGCTTTAAGAGTGAAGAAAAGTTTGCAGTGTGCACTTCAAGTTGTTGAATAGAGTCGAGAAAACCTTCCTGATGCGAGAAAATTAACGCTACTTAAGAAATCATAAAAGCATACTGTATACTATATATTCACTGTACAGTAGTTTGATTTAAAAAACTGTTCTGTATCAGTTCTAAATTGTTAAATAAACACTAAAACAGTAGTTTTCATTGCAGCTTGATTTCGTGCATGGCTTAGTCAAACATTTTTGAATTCTACCATTTGTGCTATATGGCTAAACATTAGTGTCGCTGAGTCACCTGTAAATATTAAAATTTTTCACCCAAAATTTGCACATAATATTTTTTTAATATAAGGAATATCTTGAAAGGGTGAGACTTAATATTGCTTTGCAATTCATTTTTGCCATATAAATAAGGACCGCCCTTAATATCTTCTTCTTCTTCTTTTGGTTCTCTGCCCTCTAGGCAGGTTCATACGTCCAATGGCGCCACTCTTCACGGTGCTGAGCATCTCTTTTCATTCCGCTGTATCCATCCGTGATCATCCAGTCCAGCAACATCCGTCTAGGTCTTCCTCTTGTTTTTCGTCCCTCCATTCTTCCCTCGATAATAGTTCTTACGAGTGAGTCCCCTCTCATTATGTGGCCAATCCATTTCCTCTGTCGACTTCTAATTGTTCCCACCAAAGATCTTTCTTCTTCCACTCTTTGCAGTATCTCCTCATTGGTAATGTGCTCCGTCCAGCTGACTCTCTCCATCCTGCGCCATATCCACATCTCAAATGCTTCCAATCTTCTGATGTCTTCCTTTCTTAGAGTCCATGTTTCTGATCCATACATAACCACGCTCCAAACCAAGGTTTTCACCAGTCGTTTCTTCAGGTCCCGATTTAGTTTCCCTCTCATCAGCTCCCTTCTTTTACAGAATGCGTCTTTTCCCATAGCTATTCTTTTCTTTATTTCAGCATGGCATTTCGCATCCTGTGTAACCACACTTCCCAGGTAGCAGAATTCCCCGACCTGTTCTATTTCTTCACCATTTATAGTGATCCTGACTGTCGTCACCTCTCTTTTACTTATCTTCATAACCTTTGTCTTTTTGATGTTTATTTTCATTTCATATTCTGTCGAGACACTATTCAGACGGTCCATCATTCTCTGCAGACCCTCCTGACTGCCCGCCAACATCGCCTGATCGTCTGCAAACCTCAGAGCATTCAGCAACCTGCCCCCCACCTTTATTCCCTCTGTCATGTCCTCCAATGCCTCTCTTATAAGTTCTTCAATGTATATGTTGAAAAGCAGTGGTGAAAGTGGACAACCTTGTCTCACTCCTCTACCTATTTTTCCAGGCTCCGAGTATTCTCCTTCGATTCTTATCCTTACTTTCTGGCCCATGTACAGGTTTCCAATAAGCCTTCTGTCTTTCCAGTCCACACCCAGTCGTGTAAGTGCATGCATTAACTTCCTCCAATCTACTCGATCGAATGCCTTCTCGTAATCTACAAAGCATACGTAAATGTCCTGACCATGTTGGAGATTTCTTTCTGCTAGTACCCTCAAGGCTCCAATTGCATCTCTTGTTCCTCTACCCTTCATGAACCCAAATTGATCCTCTCCTAGAAAGCCAGTTGCTTCTGTCTTAGCTTGTATCCTTTTTGTGAGAATTCGTAAAATGATCTTGGATGCATGAGTGAGAAGGCTGATAGTTCGATGGTCCTCGCATGCTGTTGCATTTGGTTTCTTTTTGAGCGGGATCAAAATGGTCTGCAAGAAATCCTCTGGCCATGCTCCAGTGTTGTAGATGTCTTGACATATTCTTACCAATTCTGCCATTGCCTTTTCTCCTAGGTTCTTAAGCCCTTAATATACAGCTACAAAACAAATGATTGTCTTTTTGCTATGATGTATGCATTATGTGTTTATACTTTATGAGACTCAATTCAAATGCAGAAACAGAATGGTGTCAACATGTCTGGAGCAAGACATGTGCATCTTTCAGCCACTGGCCCCAGCCATGCTGAAATTTCTGTCCCTCGCTGCACTTAATGCTGGTATGCCAAACACATGGCAAGCAGTGATGCTCAACCCAAAAAGACAATTAGAAATAACTAAACAAGTACCATGAATATGAACTATCGTTATTCACACTGATCAGACAGCAGTGTGACTAAATAGTACAAATTTTAAATAGCTGCATAGAGTATGACTGTAAAAGGTATTCATATTTTTTGTAAAAACATGTTATCGGTGAAATTAAACAAGGTAATTAGAAGAGAAACAAATCTTGGGATCGTTTGTGAATTCTCCTGCCACCATTTCAGATCTGAAAAGTTTCCCCTGCAGCTGCTGATTCCACAGTGCATCTCAGGTATTTTGTTACTTCATCAGTATCAGTTGTGCTGATTTGTTCATCGTCTTCAAACTCAATGATTCCTAAACAGATCTGCTTCACCAGAGGACCAGAGTCACCAAAGTCAACGGACTGAGCTGATTCAGCAACAGAAGCAGTGATACTGCGTAACAGTGCCATCTCTGACTGCTGAACAGGAGCAGATGCCAGCTTACATTTTGCAGGAATCGGACGTGGTGACCAATTAACCTTAGTCAGTGATTGAGTTCAAGACTTTCATTGTTTTCATGCAAAGATGTAAAGCTATTGCTGTGCAATGCATAGCATGGATAATGAATTTGATCTCGAACAGCTCGGTCAGTCTCTCCTTTAATTTAACTATATCACTGATATCATTTCCCTTTGCTGTTCTAACATTTATCAGCTTGCATAGCCAGAGTAGCAGCATTTGCAGTGTTGGGTGCTTAGTTGCCTACAAACTCGTCTGAAGTCTCCTTAAACAATTAAAGTAATGATACAACCTCCTCACTTCCAGTCATTCTGTATATTTTTGCCATGACCTTTAACAATATGTTGTACTTCATCATGCATCTCATCAACAGATTTTAGCACCGTAAGCATCGAGTTCCAGTGTGTACTCATCTTTTGTTTAAGACTCTTCGACAATGATGCATCAGTCCTGAATGCTTGAAATATTGGACTAACTGCTTACCACCAACAATCAAAGCATGTAACTCAGGCATGCTATTAAGCGTCTGAGAATCGAAGGCATGAGACAGTGCTCTATTCAGCTTATGATCAGAACAGTGAATGCATATGAAACCATGAGCTGCTGTGATCATGCTAGAACCTCTGTTTGAAACAAAACCTAGTTCAGGCAACAGATTATTGTCAAGAAATTGCAGAAGGTTAAAATCTTTTATGTCTAGAAGAGCCTTTCAAATATTGCTGGTGTGTCAAAGTTCAAGTCAAATAGCTACTCATCAAGTAACTAGGACACATTCAACAAGTTCTCAAGAATCCGAAACGTAGTGACAGGTTATTGATAAATAACTGGTTTGAGTATATACCTCAGTCCACATGTCGGCTGTTATTCTGCCTCCATGCTTGGCTAATGTAGTTTGCAGCTTCTGGACAACAGTAGTTTTCAGCTTCTCTGCTATATCTGAGATGGCACATGAAATAGTAGTGCGATGAGGGAACAGTAATAGTAGTGCGATGAGGGAACAGTTTCAAAACTGGGATATTACCGTATTTAGCCCCAACAGAAATAAATGCTTGAGCCAAAGCTTGAAATCCACCAAATCAAATGGTCTGATGTCCTTGGCATCATATGAGACACATTTCTGCAATACTCCACATTTAACTTGTGGAGGCACTAATTGCCAGGCCATAAATTTCTGAGTTGGGGTAATATTCTTGAAACCTTCTCTTGACCCGGGTGACCTATCTAATTTCAGACCTATCTCAACTTTAAATTTTGTATATAAAATTCTTGAACGGGTGGTTTTGAATCGCATGCAAACCCACCTATCTTCCAACTCGTAATCTCTCCATTTCAGTCCATTTACCGCAAGACCACAAGTTTCATTCAGCAGAATCTGCACTTCTTGCTGTTTATAATGATATCGTGTGTTCCATGGATAAGGGTAAGGTGACAGCTCTTGTTCTCCTTGATTTGTCTGTCACCTTTTATACTGTGAACCATTCTCTCCTCTTGCATCACCTCCATCTTTGGTTTGGGGTTTCTGGTCCTGCCCTACCTTGGTTTGCTGCTTATCTCAGCCCACACACTCAGTCAGTATATTTAAATGGATATTATTCATCTAGTGCTTTGTTGACCTGTGATGTTCTGCGGGGTTCTGTACTTGGTCCTCTTGTTTACATTACACACCACACCTTTAGGTACACTGCTGGACAGTCATTCACTAGGATATAATTTCTATGCAAATGATACCCAGATCTGCATTTCATTTGACAGTTTGTCTTGTCACTGATCTGTGCAGAGGAGCTGCAGTCGTGGATGGCAGCAGATAAATTCCTCCTTAACCCATCAAAGACTGAATTTCTACTACTGTGCACTCAACAGCAACTTAAGAAGTTTGAATGGCTTAAATCCTTAAAGCTGGGTGACTCAGTTAAGTTGACTGATACTGCTCGTGAGTTGGGCGCTGGTTTTGATTCTACTATGTCTCTCATCAACTATGTACTTTCTCTGGTCATACCTTGGACTAGAACTGTTCTGGGTAAACGGGCTTCTTTGGTTGCTGGACCTAAATTTTGGAATACCTCGCTGTGTCTGTTCGTTCCGCTCAGTCTCTTCTGTCATTTGTTCCCAACTTAAAACTTACCTTTTTAAAATTGCTTATCTGCTGTAGACTGCTTCTTTGTCTTGTGGACTGGCCTTCTGGAAATTGACCTGATTGTGGCTTGGCTTTTGTGCGCCATTGGTTGATGCCTTGTGCAGTAGACACCGGTGCATTAGAAGTTTCTAATTATTATTATTATTATTATCGTCCTTTTGAAATTTTACCATCTGCTGGGTACGACAGTCAATTTCAAACTCTTCCTGCTGACCCAATGCTACCCCTTTACTTTCCATGCTAGTTCACCATTCCTCCCCACAATCCTGATGTTGTTTATCCTTTATAAAGACATTTATATAGCAATGCTGGCTGTGCTTCCACATATATACATCTAAATTGAGCTATATGCTGGCCACCCTGTCCATCTGTCTGTATACATATAGATGTAGTATGAATAATGAATACACAAATCCATGCAACACACAACATATATATGTGTGTGTGTATATATATGTGTGTGTATATATATATGTATATATATATACAGTTTTAAAATACTCAACTATACATGATACAATGCAAACAGTCCACGCATAAATAAATATATATATACAATTTTAAAGTACACAACTGTACATGATACAATGCAAACCCAAGGAGAATCGCTACAGTCATTTAGCCAAGATGATATGTGAAGAAAATGCTGTCCAAAACGTTCTAAATCTGCGCCGGAAATGAAGAATATTTCTGACTTGCAAACTCGGCAATTACAGAAATTATCAAACAGGTTCCGTGTTTAGAAGAACAATCCACCAAAATGACACAAAAGGCAGGTTCACAACTGACATGGCTGCTGACATGACAGTATCGACTAATCTGTTTGAGACAGTCCAGTGTTTTTTGGATTTCCTGAATATCTTGTCTGTCAGTTTTAGTTAATGGTCAGATCTGGCAACAGAAATGAGCTTGCATTCAGTTCTGCACTGTTTTCTGGAAATACAGTCAAAAAGCAGTTGAGTGGTGTCACCAGCATTTCTGCTGATTTCTTGAAGCATGGCTGATGTATGCTAAGTACAACAGTTTTGGTTTACCTGTGAGGGCAGTTGTTTATCAAGCTGTTCTGTTAGAATTGGCAACAGCTGCTTGACCAACTCTTTGGCTGCCTTAGAAGGTAAACATAATGGGGAACAGAAAGTTCAGCATTTGAACTTTGCTAAGTCATGCTTTTGTCAAGAACAGAATTGATGTTTGTCCAGTTTGGGTGATACATGTATAATGTGATATGATAGGAGAGTCTAGTTTTCACAGTGTTGTGTGCTGGTCCCATGTCAGAAACTGAGAATTCTTTGATAGCCAGCTCAAGAGCCTTTAGCATATCCCTCTTTTGGAAAATGTGAGATGTGGGAAATTTCACTTTCGTTATTATTGTTATTTTTGCTTTTATTAAGCACCACTATATAATAATTAAGCATCAGTCGATGATGCTGAGCAATTGTGATTGAAGGACTTGCTTAAGGTCACTACGCAGTAACCATCTTGGAGGAGGCTCGAATCCATACTTTTCATGCTACAAGCTGAGTACTCTTTCCAATCGGCTACCATGCCCCACTCTTAATGCCCCACTTTTAATGAGATAATATGTTTTAAGTATTTTCCATGTATTTCTGAATTGTAGCCAGATGTTGATATGCGGCTTCAGTATCCAATGGAATATAATGGCACCTATGCAAACTTTGAGGGTAAACACATTTTCTGTGAATTCTTTCTTTTCTTGCACAGAAGATAACTAATTTCAAATTTTTTTATTCTTATTTTTGACTCTTTTTGGTATTGTCTAATCTAATGTAATCTTATTTCTATAGTACCATTATCATAATGTCCTAGGCATCAATTGATGATCGCCTCATGTGAAATTGTAATTAAAGGTTATATTCCATTAGAGAAGCCATGTTGATTTCAGGTAGGTCAGAGAAACCAACAGGTAGGCTATGGTGGCTAAGAATGATGAAACAAATGAGTCTTAAGTTTGGACCTGAAGGACATAAAAGAATTAACAGAACAAAACTAAAATGGGCAGCAAATTCCAAAGTCTAGGACCAGCTACCAAAAATGCCCAAAAACCCAACATTGTTCTGGTGCAAGGCACTGCATGGTCACAGTGTCCATTAATGGAGTGCAATATTTATTGGTGTGAGGGGTGAGCAGGGAACATAGATAGGTTGGATGATTTAAATGTAGTACTTAGTGAACTAACAGACAGCTTTTAAACTAGATGCTGTGCTCAGTGGGCAGCTAGTGCAGTGAACACAATATTGGCATAATAAGCTGATATTCATGGATCTTTGTTATGGCTTAGTTGAGAGTTTTGAACCATTTGTAGTTTGTGCAGATCTCTCTTAGTGATGCCAATGAGAAGTGAGTTGCATTAGTCAAGTCTGCTGGAAACTGAGGCATCAGCCAGTGGGATCAAGTGAGTCAGAGGCAAATGAAATCTGATTCTACTGTTATCCCATTTGTGAATTTTAGCTGATCTGCATATAGCCCAAACATGGTTAGAAATTAACATGGTGGAGTCAAACACCATGCCCATACTGCTTGCACATTCAGTATGGTTACCAAGTAAGCCACCCAACTGAACAGATGTACGCCAATCAAATTTGTGAAGCTGTTGGCTTGTGCCTAGGATAAAGAAGTCAGTTTTAGAAGGATCCAGAAGCCAGACTGAGCATCACCAAAAACAGAAGCAAGTAGTTGGAGAGCAGGATTAGATGTGGAACTGTCGATTGAAAGGAATAGCTGTTTATTGTCATTGTAGAAGTGGTAGGCTATTCATAAGTAGTAAACCTAGGTGAACAGTACATAATATAAACTGGATCGCACCCAGTATAAAACCTATTGGAATGCTGCAATTTAAGACAGTGGGTGTGGAAGTGAGGTGATGGATTTGAGCTGATTGAGAACAAGGGTGCAGGTAAGATCAGAACCAGTGGAAAGCAGGACCAGAAAGACCAAACCAGCATTCAAAGCAGAAAAGGAATATGCCATGATCGACAGTATCAAAAGCGGTAGATAGGTCAAGGAAAGTGAGAAGTTACTTTTCCTTTATCTATGGAGTTGATTATGTGATCATGAATGTATGTATGGATGTATCTAGTCTTTTATATAGCATATTTTAAGAACCTCTCAAAAGTGCTGTGAACATGGCTGCCCAGTTAATTTAAACAAGTGAGACTTAACTAACGAAGAGAATGTTTCTTGGGCCAAATTAACAGAAATAGAACGAATGTTTATAAGAAGACTGTTCCACAGAGAAGGACCCATGCAGGACAGCTTACGATGTTGTCATGCTGATGTATTGCAGTGAGGAACCTGAAGATCTCCTCAGGATGAAGAGAGAAGTGACTGATGACCCAGGTGGGCACCGACCAGCACGAACAACTCACATATACATTCAGGAGCGTATCCAGCCAACGAGGCCCAACTGAAGAGCAGGATCTTGAATTTGATTCTTTCTTCAATTGGTAACCAGTGCAGTATGTCTCTCACGTAATCTGATGTATGAGAGAATTTGGGTAGATTAGCCAATAGACAGGTGACACTGTTCAGGACGGACTGGAGCTGACGAAGACGGAATTTTGGCAAACCTGCGAAGATGTGGTTGCAGCAGTCCAGGCACGTCAGGACAAAGGAGTGAAGTAAAGCTGTTGCAGCGCTGAATGATAAATTACGCTGTATTGGTCGAATTTGATGCAGCTGATAGACAGCTGATAGAATGGTGAGTAGTGCTCTTTCAGTGGACTGGTATTTGTGGTAGGCAGATTAGAAAGGAAGGTACAGGTAGTGTGATGAGAGCGACTTCAACCAGCATTTCAAGATTTGCTGCAGTGGAGGGCCAAACAAGTTGGATTGCCTTCTGAAATGCTGTTCAGCAGGTGACAGAGGACCATCTGGGTTATAGGCAGCTCCCTGGAAAAGAGCGGATAATTAGTGATGTTCCTGTGTGTTGATAGAGGAGAAGAGAGGGCTCAGTTAGCTGGTGCCAACGCAGACTATCACATTCTGAACAAGAGATGTAAAAGCATGGTGCACACCTCTGGTGTGTCATGTTATTTTGGAAGTTGGGGATTAAATAATTTCTTTTGCAAAGTTGTCTAAACTATGTTTTCCTACTCACTACCATAATTTGCTGGATAAAACTGGCAATCATTCCACGATCTAAGATTTTAATTACTAAACGTGGTAACGTTCTTCATCACACTTTAACTGTTCTATTATTGCCCATCGTCTGCATCATGATCCTGTGTTACTTGGCGGATGAATTACTATCGTTACAAGTTCGGCTGGACCAATACCCCGTCGTACTTATAAGAACCTGTTCTACTACCAAATATGGAGACCAAAACGATGTACATTAGGCTTGAAACAGACACTTTCTCTACCTGTTCCACCCACATCCGCTTCATGTTGGCATCTGCAATGTCTGCTCACTTGGGAATAAATCTTCTTTATGCAGGAACTAATCTTTTCCTCTAACTTCAATGTCTTCTGTGCTATTGAGACCTGGCATGAAGCCAGCAACTCTCCATCACTAATCCTGTCAACCCCTGACGATTATCGCTGCTTTGACGAGCCATGGCCACTCAGCCCAGATGAGAGTCGTCCGCATGGTGGAATTTGTCTGTTCCACCATAAAACCCTTTGTGCTACCAAACATGAACTAGGAAGGTTCACCTTTAGCACCTTCAAGCATCTCTCTATTAATATCACTTCCGAGTACCAACGACTTCTTGTTGTTTGCCTTTACTGCCCTGGCTCTGAGGGAGTAACACCTACCTTCTTCAGTGAGTTCTCAGAGTTCCTTTCACACCTAGCTGTACTCTGTCAGCCTGTATACTTACTCGATGACCTAAATATACACCTGGACAATGCTGATCTACCCGACACTGCCATCATTACTCATCTCATTGATTCCTTCTCTTTTGTTCAGCACATATCTGTACCAACTCATACCAGAGGCCATACACTTTATGTCCTCATCACATCTACAAATGTATCCATCCATAACCTCTCTATCTCCACTCCCAGCCTCTCTGATCATTCTTTGATCAGCTTCAACATTGATCGACACACTACATCATCAGCTTATGATGTTGTGAAGCGCCGATGCTTTACTCATTTCAACCATGCTGCATTCACCCAAGACCTCCTTACCACTGAACTCTTTCTCCTTACCACTGAACTCTTTCAAATGGCCTCTACACCTCAATCCTCTGAGCAATCATGTGAACCTGAGCAAGCTTTTCTACTGTATGACTCCATGCTACAAGACCTTCTGGATCAGCATGCTCCTCTACGCACCATCAGGATACCGCCAAGAGCAGGATGCCCATGGTTTGACGGGGAATGCTGAATGTCAAAGAGATTAACAAGAAGACTTGAAAAGCTATATAACCGTCTGAGAACTGTTGAAACTTGACTTTCCTGGATTAAACAGTAGATCAACCAATGTCACCTCTACCAGAACAAGCATGCTGAATTCATATGTAAATGACTTGCCATTCAGAGGAAGCAAAAGCACTTAGAACATTCTGAATGCTCTTCTCCATCCAGCTTCTCCATCCAGCCAACCTGGCACACCTGATGAATTGTTGCAATTTTTTCTAGATAAAGTAAAACATGTTAGAGATAGCACTGTCAATTCTGCCCCTTCTGGCATACCTGTTCTCACCACAACCTCACTGTCTACCTTGACTCTGTCACTCCTGACTATGTCACTGACCCACTAAAGAAATCTACTTCCAAACATTGTGAACTTGATCCTGTCCCTACATGGCTTCTAAAATCACAACTTCAGGTCTTTGCTATTATCCTAGCTTTCCTAATTAACCTTTCTCTCGCTACTGGCATACTTCCCTCCTCTCAGAAGCGGGCAGCTATACGTCCTCGGTTTAAGAAGAGTCGTCTCGATCCCACGCTCTGTTCTAACTATAGACTTATCTCCAATGTTCCTTTTCTGTCTAAGCTGATAGAGTTGTCCATACATGACTCTACTCTTACCTCTCTGCAAACAGTCTGCTCCCACCGCTCCAGTCAAGCTTCAGGCAATTTCACTCCACAGAAACAGCTATCCTGAAAGTCTATAGCAATCTTGCCCTTGCTGCTGATAAGGGATATGTGACTGCCTTAATACACCTTGATTTTACTGCTGCTTTTCACTGTGTAGATCACTGCATCCTACTTAAAGTCCTGCAACAGTCTTTTGGTATCTTGGGTAAGATACTTGATTAGTTTGTCTCATACCTTTCTAACCGTACTCAGTACGTTCGTATCGGCTGTCTCTCGTCATTCATCTCTGCTGTGCTCTTTGGTTCCATCTTAGGCCCACTACTGTTCATCCTTTATACCTCAGCACTATCAGCCATCGCCTTTTGTCATGGCATAGAAATCCACCTTTATACTGATGATACTCAACATTATGTACACCTCTGGCTACGTGAAGCCGTAGATGCCACAAAGAGACTCCATACCTGCATAGATGACATTCTCCTATGGAGTCTCTCAATGCGCCTCAAACTTAACCCTGACAAATTTGAGCTTATCCGGTTTGCCTGTTCCTCTAAACCCCTACAGTGCCTTGAACTTCTGCTCCCTACTTCCTCCTCCTTACCCTTCCCATCCTCTACTGTCTGGGATCTTGGAATCATGCTTGACTCAACACTCTCTCAAACCTCACATAGCTGCAACTTCTCGAATATGCTTGTTTCACCTCAGAAGGATCCGACAACTTCGCTCTACTCTAGGTTCATCTTAACTGAAAATGCTAATACACAGCCTTATTCTTACAAGACTCGACTATTGCAATTCTATACTCTGAGTGTGCACTTCTTCCCCTAACTAAAATACTGCACCAGGCTGCAAGACTGTGTCTTGGACTCTCATACCGAGATCACATCACTCCTGCCCTGTGTTCTCTACACTGGCTTCCAGTATGTCAGCATATCTGCTTCAAGTTGGCTCTCTTCATGTACAAAAAACACGTTCAAATCATCTGCCATCCTACTTATCTTCCATGGTTACACCTTGTAACTCTGTTAAAGGCTGATCCTTTCTTTGGTCAGCATCTGCTGGAAAGTATGTTGTTTCTGATACACGTCTTGTCTTTGGCCGGCGTTCATTCACAGTTGCTGGTTCCACCATCTGGAACTCTCTCCCTCCTTATGTTAGCGACTCTCCTGTTGAGGCTGTCTTTCGCTCCAACCTTAAAACTGACCTCTTCCAGTCTGCTTAGTACTTAATACTTCACATAACCTGGCTTCAAGTGCACTTCTAAAGTTTGTAAGGAGGGCATTAACAAATTTTAGTTATTGTATTGTATAAAAGGTCGACTAGGGAGGATAAACAGAGATGGGCTGAAGAAAAAGTTGAATCTGGCAGAGAAGAACTTGGCCAGTGGCCATGTCATGGCAGCTACAGGCAGCATATTTGAAGCTAAATAGCCCTTTAGCTGCCAGGGATGGTACACTCCTCTGTACTCAAGAGGCTAAAATGGCCCAATGGCAAGAGTACTTTTCTGAGCTCCTAAACCACTCCTTGATTGCCATAGGTATATCATTGCTGAAGGAACCTCAACCAGTGCCTGACGAGGTCGTGGGTCTGGAAGTGGCTTTCTGGACTGAGGTCGTGGACACTCTGTGGGCACTTTAAAATGGAAAAGTTCCAGGCATTTGTAATATCACAAATGAGGTGTTGAAGGAGGGCAGAGAAAGTGGATTGCTGAGGCTCACCATGGTGATGCAGGAGACTTGGCAAACTGGGAATATTCCTGATGATGGGAGAAAAGGAATAATCCTTCCCTTCTACAAGGGTAATGGTACAAGAACAGATTGCAAAAATTATCAAGGCATCACACTGTAGTCTGTGCCAGGGACGGTCTTCAAGCGCTTAGTTCTGAGCTGCATGAAGAATCTCCTCCTTGGGAACCTTAGGCCAGAGCAGAGGTTTCACCCCAGGCAGATCCACAGTGGACAGAATATTCATGGTGAATACCCTCAGATAGACCTAGCCAGAATACCAACAACCACTGTGGGTTGTGTATGTTGATCTCAGGCTTGCCTTCGACTCGGCAGACAGAGAGGCACTGTGGAGACTGCTCCACAGTCTAGGACTTCCGCCGAAGGTAATCAGTCTTTTACGTGCCCTATATACTGAGACCATAAGTTGTGTACGAGTGGAGGGTGTGGCATTTAATTGGTTTGGCATGAGGCAGGGCTGCTGCTTGACCCCAGATCTTTCTGCAACAATAGTGGACAAAATAATGGATTCGACAGTCCATGGCGGCATGCTTTTGGGAGATGAGATATTTACCGACCTGGACTTTGCTGATGATGTTGCATTGCTGGTGGAGTTGCTGGAGGTTCTCTTGCTTGCACAAGAAATCATGGCAGAGGAGGCAAGAACCTCTGGTCTGATAGTAAACTGAGATAAGACCAAGATCCAGACCACCACAGAGAGCACCCTAAGGCTGAATGTAGCGACCGCCTTGGGGACACTGTGGAGACTGTGGACAGTTTCACCTATCTCAGAAGCCAGACCATTGCCAATGGTTCCTCTGACCCAGAAATTTGGCACAGAATAGAGATTGCCAAGTTGTGTATGGTATCTCTTGATAAGGGAATTTGGTATTCAAGCATTAAGCTTAAAACCAAGCTCAAATTTTATAGACTGTACATGCTGTCTGTTCTGCTCTATGGCTGTGAGTCTTGGACAAACACTGAGGCCCTGAATAAGAGGCTAGATGCCTTTAACATTGTCATGGATTGCCCTGGTAGACAGAAGACCTATCTATTGGTGTAAATATAAATGATATGATATACTCTGTACACATATAGATCATAACATTAGTCTGAATATAAATACATGTATAGTAGTTGATGGTTGGTTGATGACCGTGGGATCCAGAGGGGTCATGGAATGGGCATAACGTTGACCTACGGGAATGGATAAAAAGACCACGTGTGTGATCAGAAGGAGGAAAAAGCTGAGCCAATGCAGAAAGAATCATCGTCATGAAAGAAAGTCTGATGAGAGGTTCAGGCTTCGCAGAAGGACATGTTGTCGCTGAAGGACATGTCGTTGCTGAAGTATGTGTCATCGCCAAAGGATGTGTTGTCGCTGAGATTTGAGTCATTGCCTAAGGACTTGTGATCGCAAAAGGATGAGTTGACACAGTCAGTTCAGTCTTCGCAAAAAGACATGTTGTCGTCGAAGAACATGTTGTTGCCGAAGGGTGTAGCCAGCAGCTACGAGGACATTTCAAGTACAGCCAACCGAGGGAGTCAGCTATTTGGCCTACTGTTACCATGGATAGGCCTACGTCTCAGGACTTTCCTCACAATGGACACCGCAAGTTTTACCAGTTGTTATTGGAGGGACTTGGGAAGGGTACGGCCATCAACTGGATTCTGGATGAAATTTGGATATTGATAAATCTTGCTTGTACATATTTTGTTGACTGTTTTCTGTTAATATATCTACTTATTGGTCAATGTGTACCTTGTGGTGCTTGAAATACTACAAGTCCCACCACTGCTGACAGCCCCCCTGGCTGTTTAGGCCTTGGGCATAACTCGCCATCCCACGTAAACCGTGACAAATGTGGTAGCTTAGTAGGATTCTCAGGATTCCTATACAGACCACCTCTCCAACAGGGAGATCAGAGCTAATATTGCTACTGTGTCATTCTCTGTCATCATTCGAGCATGCAGATTGAGATTATTCGGACATATAGCATGGGTTCCACCAAAGGAGGACCATGTGCATGCTCTGGGAAGCAATGAATCAAGCCCTAAGGGTTGGAAGTGTCCATGAGGTAGACTCAGAACTATGTATATCAGAGTAGTTGAAAAGTATTGAAAAGAATGAAAAAGGTGTGGCGACACATTGTGGATACAGAGTTTGCCCATAGAGAGAGAGAGAGGGAGGGAGGGAGAGAGGGAGGAAGGAAGGGAGGGAGGATATGTGTACAGTTATTCGCTGACTGCAACCACTTTTGACACAAGTGTCAGCATATGCACCATAAAAACAATTAATTACCAAAACAATAAAAATATGTATACTCTTGTTTAATGAAGGATCATTGGACATTGCTGGTGATTTGTTGATAGATCATCGAGAGAGCTGGCTTTCTAAGAAGAGTTTAAACTATGGCAACCTTCAGCAAGAGAGACCTTGATGATTGATGCGATGATTGGGTCCAAGACATTGAAGCATTCTATTAGAAGAGCAGTAAGAATAAGGCCTAAAGCACATTTTTTATTGGGGGATGAGAAAAGAGATTATGAATCTTAAGCAAAGATGTTGGTTGGAGTAGGCTGAGAACTGGGGGAGGAGATTTAGGGTATGATAGGCCATCAGAGGAAGGAATGTTGGAAAACTTAAGTCTTATTGTCAAGGTCTTGTCAGAAACAAATCCTAGGAACCTTTCGTCAAGGGAAAATGTGTGATGAAGAGCTAGGGAGTTTTGAGTAGGGAACCAGCTTTATTTCTAAAATATTTTCTAACTTTTCGACGTCTTTCTGAATTTTTTAATTTTCTTTTCTTACCGGATTTATGCTCTGTCTTTGGTGAGTTCGTTCCTGTTTGTTTCAACCTTTAATCAACTTAAGATTCGCCTAATTTTTGTCCTTTTTGCACTCGTTCGCCTGCGTCTTTACCTTCCGCCATTTTAGCTTCATCAAACTGCCACGTTATCTTAGATCACATAATGTACAATTCAATCATTCTTCTTATTTTCGGTCTACGTTTCATGATCGCCTTCCATATTAGTTGCCAACCCTTCCACACCTGCTTGCCCTGCATTGTTCCTACAGCCAAACATTCTTACTGCGCCCAATTTGGCACAACGACTATGCAGTATGGACGTATGTGTTTTATTCCTTTATCGTTCTTCCTAACTTCATCTCTCAGGCGACCACCACAGCACCTCACCCGCCATACCATCTTCAACATACTAATCCTGCTTTCCGGGGACATCCACCCAAATCCTGGCCCACTGGATTTTTATTCATGTCATCCTCCCTCACCTCCTACCTATCCTCCTCCTTCCAGAATTTCTTCCTCCAGCATCCTCGACAATGCTCAAAATACTGACAACAGCCGCTTCTTACTTTGCACGCTAAATATTCGATCATTACTACATCCTGCACATTCCCAAGAAATCAGTGATATAGCCCTCTCTTCTCACCCGCCTGACATATTTGCCTTATCTGAAACCTGGTTTAATTTAAACACCACTCTTGCTCAATATGAAGACTGTATTCCTCCTGGCTACCATCTTTACAGGACACCTCGTCCCTGCAAACCATCTAGCCCTTCTCATAAAAATCCAATTGGCGGTGGTATTGCCTTTCTCACCCGAGAACCTGCTACAGTTTTAGACTCACCTGGTTACTGTTACCACTCTTTTGAATGTGCATCAATTATGCTTAAACTTCCTCGCACAAATCTGACTATCTTTAATGTATATCGCCCTCCATCCTCCTCTTCATATTCAAGTCCTCCATTGGTCTTCTTGAAAGAATTTACCACCCTCCTCTCTACTGCCGCCACTACACCTCATGAATTTCTGATTACAGGTGACTTCAATATACATGTCGATAACCCCTCTGACACATTTGCTTCTGAATTCCTCACCCTATTGTCCTCAACTAATCTGGTTCAACATGTCAAATTCCCCACCCACATTCACAATCACACACTTGACCTTATTATCACATCATCATTCTCCACTCTATCACCTGATATATCTTTCTCTTTTGACACGCCATCTGATCATTACCCCATCTTTACCTATCTTAACATTCTTCCGACACCACGTCCTGATCCTGTCTTTCATTCTTTTCGTCGCATCAGTTCAATAAATATTGAAGCCTTCATACAAGATATTTCCTGATCTGACCTCGTTTTAAATCCACCCTCCTCCTTGGATGACCTTCTCTCTTCCTATAACACCACTCTTTCCACTATCCTTGACAAGCATGCTCCTATTATTACCAAATCCAGTTCTCACTCTAACAATCCTTGGTTCAACTCCTATCTCCAGGCCTTCAAATCTTTCCGGCGATGCCTTGAGCGTGCCTACAAACGCACCAGGGATCCTGAACTTCTCTCTGCCCTTAAATCTGCCACAAATAAATACCATCGCCTTCTTACTGCAGCTAAACAGAGATTTTACTCCTCACTAGTTCGTGCTCGATCCTCTAGCCCTCGCCTTCTCTGGAAAACCATTAACCAACTCCTCCATCGGAACTCATCTAGCCCACTTCCAAATTCTCTTCCGTCTTCTTCGATAGCCGACTCGTTCTGTTCTTTCTTTTCGAGCAAAATTAGTACCCTCCGTCTCTCTCTTCAATCTCTCCTCCCCAAAGCCACCAATAATCAACCTGATGATGCTCCCTCCCCCACTCATGACTCCCCACCCTCCCCACCTCGATCCACATTATCTGTCTTTCAACCCACTTCAGAGTCTGAAATATTACACCTGTTAAAATCACTTCCAAACAAACAGTGCAAACTTGACCCCATACCCACCTCCTTACTGAAAGACTGTGCAGCTGTCCTTGTCCAAATCATTACCAAAATAGTTAATCTCTCCTTATCTACGGGTAATTTCCCCCTCCTATTCAAACACTCTCTTGTCACCCCTCTTCTCAAGAAATCATCTCTCGACAAAGAAATTCTTTCAAACTACCGCCCTGTTTCTAACCTGACTTTCGTCTCCAAATTAACTGAACGGATTGTCCTCTCTCGAATCAATGACTATTTAGCTTCTAACTCACTCATTAACCCACACCAGTCTGGTTTTACTAAACGCCACTCAACCGAAACTCTGCTGACATCTCTCTACAACAAGCTTGTTTCTGCCATTTCTCATCAACAGGTTTCTTGCCTCTGTCTCCTCGATATCTCTGCAGCCTTCGACACCATAGATCACAATATCTTACTCCACCGACTTTCAACCTGGTTTGGTTTTGCTGACACTGCTCTCCTATGGATACAGTCTTATCTCTCCTCCCGCTCTTTCTCTGTTAAAACTTCGGAAGCCTCTTCTAAGTCATGCCCTCTCACTTGCGGAGTTCCACAAGGCTCCGTTCTTGGACCTCTTCTGTTTATCCTCTACACTACCCCACTCAGTTCACTCATTAAAGCATCCTCCGTTGACCGTCACCTCTATGCTGATGACACCCAACTATTCATCTCTTTCTCTCCAAATTGTTTCAGTGAGTCTACAGATCATCTTCTTTGTGTGGTTAAACAAATATCCTCTTGGATGACATCTAATCTCTTATGCCTGAACCCATATAAAACTGAATTCATACTTATAGGACTACGTGACCAGCTGAAGAAAATTCCTGACCCCTGTATCTCCCTCAGCCTGGACTCTGCCCCCACCCACACCTTTAATACTAACTCCTCTGTCCGTAATTTAGGTGTTATTTTCGACCAGAACCTTACTTTTTCTGATCATATCACCCATCTTTCCCGCTCTTGCTTTATGCATATCCGCGACCTTCGCAGAATCCGTCCTATGCTTGACTTCAAAACCGCATCTATCATTGCCACATCCATAGTCCATGCAAAACTTGACTACTGCAATTCACTTTTCCTCAATATTGACACAACCCAGATAAATCGCCTACAAGCTATCCAGAATGCTCTCGCACGTGCTGTCACCAAAACCCCCAAACACCATCATATCACCCCTGTTCTCAAATCAATTCATTGGCTTAAAATACCAGAACGAATAGAGTACAAAGTCTTATCCCTCACCTACAACACACTTCAATCCTCCCAACCCTCCTATCTTCGTCAATTATTTACTATCCAACCACTCCATTCAACCCGCTCCTCATCTGTCCTAACACTTCTTCGCCCTCCCGTCACCTCATCCTTAAAATTTGGAAATCGCTCCATAGCCAAAGCTGCCCCACCGCTTTGGAATAAACTCCCGCCAGAATTGCGACAGTTGTCTGGTCAATCATACGAACTCACCAACACTTCACCTCTTTCGGTTTCTGCACAGGTCTTTCACTCAAGACTGAAAACACTTCTTTTCCAGAAATCTTATCCTGATTCTTCCTCTTCCCCTTATCTCTCTTCTCGCTTCAATTTCAAACAGCATCCACCGTAGCCGTCCGACTGTCTGAGTGCCTGACTCCTGGATCTTGACCCTTTTGCCTATCGATTTTGTTTTGACTGAGCGCCTGTGAATAAGCTGGTTCCCGCGACTTAGCTTTTGTTGAGCGCTGTAGAAATCTCGAGATTACGATTACGATTACATTTGTCACAGTTTAAGAAATTGTTCACCGCCTGCCATATTAACCTTGGAGAAAACTTGGAGAAGAGGAGCTCTCAGAGACCAGACAGGTCAAGAAGGTGTACTTGGATGATGATACATGTTTACAGACAATGCAACACTGAGAACATTGCAAACACCTTTCAACCCAGCTGCACAGCCTCCTAGCAGTGGTAATATCTGAGTTGTTCCAGGTCTGGTAAGGGTGTAATACAACCCTCTCAGACTTAGTAGGTATGTGCTTATCCAGAATTTCAGATAGAGGTGAATTAGTTGGGCAGCAAATTCAGTAGCTGTCTGTGCTGGGCACAACCAGAGAGGAAAGGCAACTATGTCAACTGTCAAATGTCAACTTTGAAGTTGAAATGTTGAGCATTTTCCAAGGGCAATAACTGCTAAAAGAGTAAGTGAAAGACAACTTATGATTGAAAGAAACGTGAGCAGTAATGGCAGTAACTAAGTCAAATATGACTCAGAAAGAGAGATATCTTTAACAGCAGCACAGTGAGACATGGTTATAAATAGATCAAGTATGACCCATGACATGAATTGGAAAGGTGAAAGCCAGATAGGAGAGATCCTGAAATTTTTGTGAAGCTTAGTTCTGAATATCTATGTGTATATTGAAGTCACCCATTATTATAATTTCAGAAGGAGAAGACTACTGGAATTCCAACAGTGATCAGAATTCTGTGAAAAAGTCAGGAAGTGAAAGATAGGGGAAGGTAAACATTAACAAAGGTGAGATGTCAATTTTCAGAGTTCAGGGTAGCAACAAGGCTTTAAAATGACTTAGAGGTTGGAATAGGTTAAGGGAAGTAAGCAAGTTTCAGGTGTGATATGTGAAAGAAGGTAACTCCTTCACCAAGTCTATTCAGCTGAGGTTCAGTTAGGAGAGAAAAGAATGGAGGAATACTGTAAGAAATGAAGGAAGGTGTGTCAGACAGTTGGATCAAGTTTCATTGAGAGCAAGAACTATCTACCAGATTAGCCATAATATAAGGGGAATTATTACTGACAGCATGAATATTAAGGTGGCAGAAGTTATTAGTTTCAAGGCTGAAAGGTCCAGGGTTTAGTCAGTGTCACCAGAAAGAAGCAAAAGAAAGTAAACTAGCAGCAGGTAATTCCGATGAGCTTTTGATTAGATGTGGATTTGAAGAAATGAGAGTATGGTGAAGGAACAGACTGAACCAGTGAAAAGCATTATAAGTATATTTGGCATGGTCTGTAGGATAAGCTAAAAGGAGTTTTCAGAAGGATGATGAAATACACTGGAGGCATTAGTTTAGTTCTGACAATGACATGAGGCTATGTTTGGGTAGACTGAGCGTATTTTTGTGACAGTGAACAGCAAAGAGGGACAATAATGGGAACTGGAAATATTGGCTTGGCTGACAAGCATGAACTGGCTAAACTGAAAGCATACAACACGTATAAAAGACAGTTTCTATAGTCTAAAAGAGACAAGTCAAGAAGTTTCAGCTTATGGGCTGACTCGTAAGCTCAGTCAGAATGGTTTTCAAGTGCTTGTGGAAATGATGCAAATAAAAGTTTTCAAGGGCTTGTGGAAATGAGGTAATCAAAGACTTAGGAGCTGATGCTGTAGGTTGCTGTGCAATCTAGAAAGATGGATCAACCATTGTGAGGCATCTATGCTGCACTCAAAGTTTGAGCTGTCTTGACAGCTAGGTCACCCTCCTCCCACTGAGTGTTGCCATCCTTCAGTATGCAGACGACACTCAGGCTTATGTCCATGGTCCGGCGGTGGCAGCCCCTGCCCTTGTCCAGAGGATTCTCGACACCACCTCTGTCCTTGACCTATGGATGTCCTCCAATCGCCTTGTTTGAACTGTAACAAGACCCACTTCATCTGGCTTGGTGGCCACTTGCAGCTCGCCAAGATTGATCTCTCCTCCTTATGCCATTGATTTCCGGATATCTCCTTCTCTAGTACAGTCCGGGACCTCGGGGTTGTGCTGGATCAGGAGCTTACCCTGTCTGCTCAAGTTAGCAGCGTCTCTCACTCTTGTTTTTGCCATCTTTGTCAGCTCCGCAACATTCGCGGTACTCTTTCCTTTCACACTATCTCCACTCTGGTCCATACCCTCATTTGCACCAGGGTTGACTTTGGTAATGCCATCTTTACCAGCCTATCACTAGCCAACACTGGTAAGCTGCAATCTGTGCTAAACTCTGCTGCTCGTCTCATGGGGGCATTCCAAAATATGGCCACATCTGGTCTTATATTCGTGACACTCTTCACTGGCTCCCCATCCAGCAGCGTGTCCACTTTAAGATCCTCTCCCCATGCTCATTTGTGTTGTTGGCTCTGCTCCCCTTTACTTCATTGACTTCTGTACTTTGGTCTCCTCGTTTGTATCGTAGCACCCTTCGCTCGGCCACTCAGGATCTCCTGTTTGTCCCTCGAATGCAAACCGCTACTGCCCAGTTCAGAAGCTTTGCCTAAGTTGATCCCACTTGCTGGAATCGTCTCCCTTGAGAATTGCGACTTGAGCTCCTTTCTCTCCCCCTCTCAGTTTTCCGCAGGTGCCTAAGACTGTACTGTTTAACAGGGATTTTACTTTTTCGGGTCGGAAGCACCTCTGTTGAGTTTATCCCCTAAGAGGTGCTTTATAAATCTCAAATTACAATTACAACTACCTTGCACAGCTATGCAAAGGGAGAACCAAAATGGCCCCAAAGAACCAAACAAGGGAAACTAAACACAACAGTTTGAGAGACTAGCAAAAACACGGCCTTGCAGGACCAAACCAAATTCCAGTCTGAGCCAAAATTGAACACAGCTTCTTCAAATGTGGTCAGCTTTCCTGCCAAAATGTACAGAATTTGTACAACATACAACAACTTAACCCCTACATCCTAATCTATGTGCCATATGTAACACAGAGTTGGTTATGGCAATGCTATTTATGCAGGCCTAACTGTTTCTTGCATTAATCAACTGCAATCTGTATTATACGCTGCAAAATGGTTGATTGGTGGTATACGTAGGTTTTAGCATATATCCAGGAGGAACTGCACTGGTTACGTATACAAAATCGCATTGTTACGAAGTTGTCTTGCAGGCTTCTTCTTCTTCAATTTCTCTGCCCCCGGACAGGTTCGAACATCCAATGATGCCATTGTTGATGTTGTTGAGTCTCCTGCTTCAGTTTATTGTATCCATCCTCCATCATGCAGTCTAGTAGCATTTGTCTTAGACTTCCTGTTTCTTTCCTTCCATTCTTCCCTCTGTGATATTTCTCAGGAGGGAATCACCTCTCAGTATGTGTCCAATCGATTTCCTCTGTCTCATTCTTATTGTAGCCATCAGAGATCTTTTCTCTTCCACCTGTTGAAGCACCTCTTCGTTTGTTTTGTGCTCTGTCCAGTTAACTTTCTCCATCCTACTCCATACCCATAACTCAAAAGCCTCCTGTCTTCTGATATCTTCTTTTCTGATGGTCCATGTTTCCGATCCATATAAGACCACGCCCCGTAGCAATGTTATAGCCATTCTCTTCTTTAGGTTCCTGTTCAGTCCTTCTCTCATTAATTCTTTCCTCTTCATAAAGGTATCTTTTCCCATCGCTATCCTTTTTATTTCATTATGAAGTTTTGCATCTGTTGTAATCATACTTCCTAAGTAGCAGGACTGCCTGACCTGTTCTAACTCTTTATCGTTTACTATTATTCGTACTGTTGTTTCTTCTTTTCTGCTATTCATAACCTTTGTCTTTTTGATATTTATTTTCATTTCATATTTGTCGAACTTAGATTCAGGCAATCCATCATCCTTTTTAGACCTTCTTGTCTATTTGCCAGCATTACCTGGTCGTCTGCAAATCTCAGCACCTTCACCAGTCTTCCTCCTACTTTTATTCCCTCTTCCATATTTTCAAGCATCTCTTGTACAAGTTCTTCAATATAGATGTTAAAAAACAGTGGTGATAGTGATAGCCTTGCGGGATGTGCTCCATTTTATCCAGGGGACTTGTGAGACACTTATGGCCAAGTACGAGACGAGACCCGAGATGTCCTGCCCCGAGACTGAGACGAGATTAAGACATTTTACCTAGCAACCTGAGATGAGACTGAGATCTTGGGTCTTCAAGATGAGATTGATATGTTTGACCGGTCTCTCTCTCTCTCTTCAACCGTCCTCGGTACGAGGGTTGGTCGCATTGTAGACGATTCTTTTCCATCCACTCCTATCCCCGGTTCCTCTCAGCAACTTCTCTGTGGCTATACCGGTCCATTTGCCGATGTTGTCCATCCACCTCTTCCTTGGTCTTCCTCTTGCTCTTGCTCCCGGAACTGTTCCTTGCATGATCTCCTTCTCCAAGCAATCACCCTGTTTCCTCACTATGTGTCCAAAGTACGACATCTTTCTTCTTTTGATTGATTCAAGTAGACTCCTTTCTACACCAGCCGTCTCTAGCACCCACTCATTTGTTCTTTTTTCTGTCCATGATATTCTAAGTATTTTTCATATGCACTTCATTTCAAATGCCCTAATTCTATCCTCATCCCTCTTTTTGATTGTCCAGCTCTCACATCCGTACATCATTACTGGCCAAATCAGCGTCTTCATTAATTTTAACTTTGTGTGTACTTTGATGTTATGACACTTCCACAATTTCATCAGTTCTGCTCCCGTTCCCTGACCTCTTGCAATTCTTACTCTTATCTCCCTACTACACTCAGCATCTTCTGTCACGAGCGATCCCAAGTATGCGAAAGCGACCACTTGTTCTATCCTGATATCTTGCACCTTGATGTTACATTGAGCACCTGCCATTGCCATGCATTTTGCTTTCCTCATATTGATCTCCAGCCCCTTCTTTCGGCCCTCTCTATCCAATCGAGACCGGTAACAGGACAATAATCCCCCGGACAATAACCCCTATGCAAAAAACCCCAAGACCAAGTCTGAGACATTATTGAAAGTGTATGTTATTGTCAGCTCTTGGCAGTTTTGTTACTGTTTTCCTGTAGGCCTATGTTGACTTCCTTTTTAGGAGGTTTTGCAGTGAGTATTTAATTATTTGTAATTTGCTTGGTAGCCTAAATGTTGTACTTTTGGTTGCAGTTATGTAAGGTTAGTTCATTTCTTGGGTTACTTCTAGTCTTGCAAAGTAGTTTGCAACTTAGTATTAATAATTCATGATGACAGACCAACAGCAGACAGGCAGATATACTGCTACTCAAATTTGTGGGCTTTCCCTATTTTGGACCTATGATATAGTCATCCAAAAGTGAAATCAAATTACTGAATATAACAGAAAGTGAATTAAGATTGATGGGTACTGATTTCTACTTGTGTTCTAGATCAACATATAGTAGTATAGTCTACTGGTATACAATTGGCACCTTAATGCCGGAAGAATCAAAATCAATCATTATGGAAGCCATAGTTGATGATGTAAGAGTATAAAAAGGAGTGTCTGCAAGGAATTGCTGGAATAAAAGTTGAAATGATTGAATATGGAGGTGAAATGATAATAAGACAGCTGACAGAATTGTGCAATGACATCTAGGTAGTGGGCAGAGTTCAGCACCTTTGTGAGTTACTTAAATGGGGCTATACAAGTTTAGTGATACATACATGCATACATGTCATTATTATTATTAAAAAGGCTTTTATAGTGCGTGCAATTAAAAACATGTCATTATTGTTATTAGTAAACAGGCATTTATAGCGCATGCAATTAAAAACAGCCTCTAAGGTGCATGCAATGACCCTAAATTAGTCCTACCGAGTAATATCAAGTAATATTTTGGATCAGTAGGAATGCACAGAAATCAAGGCAGACCTATTAAGCATGTAAGTTTTAAACTTCTTTTTAAAACTTGTTATTGGAAGAATGTTGTCTTTGTACGCCACCTATAACTGTCAGCTCGTCATCACCGGCGACCTAAATATCCACTTCGAGGACAGCGACTCTCCCGGGGTACTCCGTTTTGGTGACCTGTTGTACCAGTTCAGCTTATCCCAGCATGTCGCCGAGCCCATACATGAACAGGGTGGGTGGCTGGATGTGGTCATCACTAGAGATGACTGCTCCATTCAGTACCTTAAGGTGGAGCCTCCAACCATCTCAGATCATGGGCTCGTTGCCTTCGTCACTCCTCACCTCCACCTGCAGCCGGTCTTTGCGATTAGATCTTTCTGGGACCGGAGGGGTCTGGATCGGGAGGCTTTTCGAGCTAGCCTGCTAAACAGCCCACTACTGGAAGACTTGTCGCTATTGGAACAACACACCTCCGAGGAACTATTTGCAGTATACGACTCTACCATCAATTTCCTGATTGATCGCCTTCTCCCTCTCAAAACCATCACGACTCGCCAAAGACCTCTTGCACCCTGGTTTGACGAAGCTTGTCGAAACCTTCGTCGAGATGTACGGCGCCTTGAACGCTGTTTCAGACGAACGGGCAGTCCAACAGACTGTAACAACTGGATCCATCGACTGTGTCAGATGCACGGCGAGTTTCGTCAGAGAGAGATGCGATATTGGGAGGCACTAATCGCGACAAATCCAAACCCCGCCGCCTGTGGAAGTCACTCTCCGGGATTCTGGGTCGTACCTCGTCAAGAGCACCACCCACTCACCTACGTTCACAGCAGGAGACTATTCGGATTACATGCTTAACAAACTCGACTTGATCCGCCGTTCCACCGAGGGAGCGCCCCTTCCGGCCTTCTCTTCAACTGAATGCCGTATGTCGATTCTACAGCCAGTCTCCATGGACGGACTGCGTCGGCTACTGTCGATGTCATCATTGAAGTCCTGCGAACTTGACCCTCAGGTTGCTCCATGCATAGTCGGCACTCGAGGCCTGGCTAAAATCCAACCATCTTCGCTTGAACCCCAGCAAAACCCAGTTCATCTGGCTTGGTGGCTCCATCCAACTCTCAAAGATTGACATGGCAAATTTATCCCTGCTCTTTCCTCATGTCACTTTTCATTCCTCGGTGCATAACCTGGGAGTGACCTTGGATTGGGAGCTCACGTTGCGGGAGCACATAAATAATGTCTGCTGTACCTGTTTTTACCACCTTCGCCAAATACGCACTATCCGACGCGCCCTTTCAACCCAGGCCTCCATCACTCTAGTCCACGCATTTATCTGCTCCAGAATTGACTTTGGAAACATGGTTTTTGCCGGTCTTGGATCCTCTTCCCTCTCCCAACTTCAGTCTGTCCTAAATGCTACAGCTCGCTTGATTGGCGGCATTCCAAAGTTTGGCCATATCTCCTTATTCATGCTGGAAAAACTCCACTGGCTTCCAATCCGAGAACGCATCCAGTTTAAAATTCTGGCCCTTGTGCGCAGCTGCCTTGTTGTCAGTGCACCTATTTATCTAAGGGAGCTCTGTGTCCCTGTTTCTTCTGTCCCCGGCCGCTGACTGCTGCGATCGGCAGTCCAGGGAGACCTGGTAGTTCCTATGGCTCGCACTACTACTGCACAGCGTCGCAGCTTTGCCGTTGTTGGCCCTGCTTGATGGAACAACCTGCTTGGTGACCTTAGGCGGAAATTCCTCTCTCTTCCTCCCTCTCTTTTCCGCAAGCGTTTGAAGACTGTGTTATTCCCCATTAGTCATGGGAAATTGGGCCGGGAGCGCCTCTGATGAGTTTTATCTTGAAGTGGCGCTTTATAAGTTTTAGATTACGATTACGATGCTAGTCGGTAAGGCATTCCACACTGTGGGGCAAGAGTAACAAAATCCACAAGAGCCAAATGCAGTATAAATCATACATACATACATACATACATACATACTGACAGTATAGAGAGACGTCATCATACCAATTCCTAAAAAGGGGATTTCTGAGAATGCAAACTGGAGAGGCATTACTGTACTGTTGATTCCCTGGAAGATCATGGCCACAGTGATGCTTAGTTGCAAAAGGATTGCTGTGGACAAAAGGCTGAGACAGGAACAGGCAGGATTTAGACCAACATGGTCCTGCTGTGAGCAAAGTTTACACTTATGGAGATAACTGAGAAAACTTTAATGTGGGAGACTTCTGTGTGATTAATATCATTGACATTAAAAGGCCTTTGACAGTGTCCACAGGTAGTCGCTGTAGAAGATGATGAAGAGCTATGGAATTCCGGCAAAAATAACTGACATCACCAGGAGCTTGTATGGTGGCAGATGATGTGCAGTGAGGTATGGAGAAGTGAGTGAATGGTTTCAGATTGCAATGGGGTGTGACAGGGATGTGTTTTGTCACCAATAAATTTTGCTGTGGTTGTGGATTGGGTGATGAGTGCTACCAAGGGAGGTAGCACTGAACTGAATTGGTTGACAGATGATATGTTAAGAGACATGGACTGGATGACATCACTATGCTAGATGCTACATGGAAAGGCATGAAAGAATTACCATCCAAAGCTCAGGAGAAGGGAGCAAAATTGGGACTCGGTATCAAACTGGAAAAGACTGAGATTACAAAGATAGGTAAATGAACTGAAATACACAAGATCATAATCAGTGACAATGAGGCTGAGTACATGGATGAATTCTGCTGCCTCGGTAGCTTAATATCAGCTGACAGAAGTTGCAGCATGACAGTGAAGATGTGCATAGGAAAGGTAACTGCTGCATTTTGGAGACTCACAAAGGTATGGAAGAACAACAGATGTGCCTTGAAGACCAAGATTTGTCTATGTGAAGCCATAGTATTCAGCACTTACTATATGGAGCAGAAACCTGGCCAGTGATGGTGGCAAATAGGAAGAGTCTGAAGGCAGCATACCACAAGTGGTTGCGAAGAATTCTACACATTTTATGATAAAATGTCGAACAAATAAACAACAGCAAGTACAGTATAAGAAGAATTAGAGAATATTGTCAGAAGCAAAAGACTGAAGTGGATGGGACACATGGTTCATAAGGACAAAGAAAGAAGAGCCAACCAAGCATTGAAGTGGGTCCTTAAGAGAAAAAGAAAACTGGTTGAAGATCATCAGAGATGATCATGTCTGGAGATGCCATGAGATGAGGCAAAGAGACTGGAGATGGACAGGGATGAGTGGAGAAGCTGCATTGCCTGATGTCCAGACCTACACAGGAAGCACTAAGCACAAGGTAAGTGAGTACAGTAGTAAACTATGGTGTACTAAATCTCATTGTTTAAAACTAGGAATTAGCTATGATTGTATCACTGCCAACATGCTGAAGATGGTGAATACATACATGGCTATTATGTTACACAGGCCAAATACTGTCACAGAAACAGAAAGCTGTTGTGTTGAAATAGAAGATTAGATGCTAATAAATTTGAGATGCACAATGGCGGACTACGGCTAAGCACTGATGCATTAACTATCCACAGTAGCACCATATGTGATAATCTTATTTCTAGCTTCAACATTCTTCTTTTGATAGTACCAATGGGCAGTACTCTGACTCTTTCAATTTGTCACAAACATCGAGTCTTGGGACTTGCCCTCAAGACATCTGCAGGCAAGACTGAGAAGGTTTAGTTCACTCAACTTCAGTGGCAATGGCAACAACTGTTTTGCACAAAATTCACAGAAACTGGGGAACTAACTCTGGAAACACACTCAGGAAGCGTTCGTCAGAAATAGTGTTGGCTGCCAAAACCTACTGTATGTTATGCTTTTTTGGCAGATGATCCTCGTGTTTAGTTGAAATATTTTCTGAAATTTGTTATTAATGTTCTACTGATTTAATTTGCTAAATATGCTATCTGTATTTTTAAAGTGGTCTCTGCAATCAATTTTGATCAACTTCAACAGGATTTGGATGATAAACTGAAAGAAATTCAAAAATCATCTTCTACGTTGCAGAGCAATCCTATAATAGTGGTGGAGGGTATTTTAGTATTTGGTTTCAGGTAATATTGCAGCTTATTTGAATAGGTAAATTTTCACAGATTCCTCTGAGGTTTTGAAGTAATGCTGGCTTTTGCCTCATGGAGTAAGATGAGGTGGAAGTATGAATATCGGAAGCATAGTATTTTGTGTTCTTCTGCTGTACGAATAATCATTCTTTTAATGACTTATGAATATCAGAAGCATAGTATTTTGTGTTCTTCTGCTGTACGAATAATTATCATTCTTTTAATGACTCCTTTAACATGCAAAAACATGATCTGATGTTAATACAAAAAGGTGGGCAGTTCAGCTTCAGTCAGTTCAGCTTCAGTCAATTCTAGCAGATCGTCTGTATTTTAAAATGTCATAAAAACCTAAGAAAGTGGTTGCTTGTATCAATTTGGTTGTTTTATTAGAGCAGTATTTTATGTGAATCATCCCTGTTAAGTACAACTTTGAGATTGTATTAGTGCAACATAACATAACATAAACGAAGACTTATAAAACGCAACTTCAAGAAAAAACTCATCAATAGCAGTCCCGATCAAACAGAAAAGACCCACAATCAAACAGAACAGATTCAAGCGCTTGCAGAACAAAGAAGGTGACAGGCTGATTAGCTCGTTTCTAGTCTTGTAAGGAAGGTTGTTCCAGGATGCAGGACCAACGAAAGCAAAGCTTCTGTGCTGGATAGTAGAGGACCAAGCCTGATGGACGACAAGGGTCCATGAGCAGCTAAACAAAGGGAGCTACAACCAGGAATAGATGAGGCAAAGGTACAAAAAGACCTGAGATTGGATGGAGCAATTCCCACCAAACAGTTTTGCCTGAAGATTGAGATCTTAAATTCGATTCATTGAGATATCGATAACCAATACAGTGTTCTGCATTTAGACGGAAATATGGCCAAACTTTGGGATGCCACTAATCAAATAGGCAGAAGCATTAAGAACAGATTGTAATTTCTGCCCAGCCCAGATAGATAGCATTTCCAAAATCAATTCTGGAGGAAATGAAGGCATGAATCAGCACAGAAGCAGTTTGTGTGGTAGGCCAACATAGTGCAGTACGGATTTGACGGAGATGATAGTAACAGATTTGACAGACACTGTTTACATGATTATGAAGCATAAGTTCTTGGTCAAGAATAATGCCCAGGTCTTGCAAAAAGGTAGAGAATGTGATGTTGGGAAAATATTGATGAAGGGTAGGAAAATCAATTTTGGATATTTGAACAAGACCACCAAACCAGATAAATTGCGTCTTTTCAGAATTCAACCGAAGACAGTTTGAGGACATCCAAGCAGCTTCTGCGGCTTGCATAATTTTGTAAACTATGGCAGCAGCAGCAGCAGCAGGGCCATGGACATAGGCCTGCGTGTCATCAGCATATTGATGTGAGGTAACCCTTTTTGCAGAAAGGACAGCATCCAGGTCAGCTGTATACAGAATATAAAGAAGCAGGGCTAAGATAAAACCCTGCAGGAGTCCAAAGAGTATGGTGGACCAGGGAGAATGCATTGGTCCAGATATGACAGCATGTGAGCGGTCAGAGAGGAGAGAGTAGATCCAGCTAAGTGGGAGTTCCGAGATGCCAGTGGAGGTTTCTAGACACTGTAAATAATATGCAGAAAGTGCTATAATTAGTCTGCTTAAATATCTGTATTAATTGCTGAGCTGATTGTGCAGAGGTAAATCAGACCATCAAGTGATCAAATGTCAGTTTTAATTGCACCACATACAGTGATGAGGAATCCAGTTGGCTGTTGCTGCATGGGTGCCTACCGTAAAATTTCTCATTTGAGATGGGCATTGAAGTTGTCCTAAGTTTTCTCTAATATTCTGATGCGTTCAGTTGACTTTTGTGTCCTAGGCCACATTTCAGAATTAATTCTTGATCTTTACCATACAGTTCTTACAGTTGTTGAAATTAGTCAGTACTTTTGAAGTGATTAAGCACCCTTGAGAGGTTCTTTAAAGATGCTATGTAAATGATTGGATACATACATGCATTATTTGAACACCTACCCCTACCATTGAGCCTTTTTTGAATGGTTTTAATGCCAGCAGCTTCATAAACTGTTTGGAGGGTTATGCTGTTCGTTACTGGAAATCATATATGCGGTGAAGCATTGGGGAGCCAGAGTCCTCAAAGTGGCTTTGACTGTCTAAATCTTAATCATAATCGCACATTTATTTAGAATCTGTTCAATGATACTCATCAGAGGTGCTCCCAACCTGACAAAACAAGACTCTTGCATGCATGTATGTATCTAAATGTTTCTAAAACTTTCTATACTTTCAAAATGCAAAATACATACTGCTATAAAGACCTTTAACATGTTGGACGCGAGGGACATGTTAACATGTCCCTCATTTGTATAGCTGGGACGCGACGGACGTGTAAACACGTCCCTCAGGTAGCAGCCTTTCTAGGCAGTTCAGCATCCCAGTAATAATTCCTGCCGCTTGGTAATAATAGTGGATATGTTCTGTCGCCTATTGAGTACATACACGATTATTTTGGACACTCTCTTTCATATATATATATCATATATATGCTGAAGACTGAATGGGCCAAATGGTCTTACTACGGACGTGTATACACGTCCCTCTGGTATGAGCTGTTTTTAGGCATTGCAACGCTTGATAGTAATAGTGGACAAGTGCTGCCACCTACCGAATGCATATACGATTATTTTGGACACTATCATATATATATCACATATGCCGAAGAATGAATGAACCAAATGGACTGATTTTTACCCTCGTTACGCTCCATTGAGAAAGTTATTGAATTGGTACAGAAAGATAGTCCTACAGATGATTTACACGGCTGTCATGTCATGTAATCATCTTTGGACTGGATCTAGTCGTTGATTTCTCTATGACATCCCTCCACAAATCTCGTTTCCCGGCCATCTCCTCAAGGGTCATTCTCCGTCTGCCCTCCGTTTTCCCATAGATAGTAACTCCGGCACCTTTCAGATCCTCTTCAAGGCAGTCTATCCATCTTCTTTTCGGTCTTCCCACTGCCCTCTTTCCGTCCGGTTTGTATTTAAAGATTTTCTTTGGATTACGGTTCTCCTCCATCCTCAGGATATGTCCTGCCCACTTCATTCTTCTTTTCTTAATCACATTGTTTATCAATGGTTGTTGTGTTCGTTGTCTAATACTTTCATTCGTTACATGGTCCTTATAGCTAACTCTTAGTATTCTTCTGAGCCATTTGTTTTCTGCTGCATTCAGTTTATTCTCCATTGTTCTTGTAATACTCCATGACTCACATCCATAGATTAGTACTGGGATCACGCATGTGTTGAGGATTTTTAGCTTTATCTCCAGTTTTATATCATGTCGTTTGAAGACCTTTTGTAACCTGTTAAAGGTTGACCCTGCAAGTGCTATTCTCCTTTTGATTTCTGTTTCAGATCCTCCCCCTGCTTTCATTTCACTTCCCAGATAGACAAACTTATTTATTACCTCAATTTCTTGTTCCTTAAGCTTAACTATCGTCCCGTTGTATTCCTTTTTTGTTATTGGCATTATTTTAGTTTTGTTATAGTTAATTTTCAGTCCAAGTTTTCCACTTTCCTCTGCTAGTGCCTCTAACAGCTCCATTACTCTTGTTAGGCATTCTGCAATCAGACATGCATCATCTGCATATTCGACATCCTCTGCATTTCTTGGTTGAGATTGTGCTCCCAAATTATGGGTTCTTTCCAGACGTCTCATGATATAGTCTAATACCATATTAAACAAGATTGGTGACAGGATGGTTACACGGCTGTAGCAGATGCATATATTCTCTACAAGAAGCTTGGAGGAACTGGTCGCCAGAATATTGTTCGGCCTCGGCTGTCAAGCCAAGATCGATACATATATATATGTATATATACACACGGACGTGTATACACGTCCATCTGGTATCAACTGTGTCTAGGCAGTTCCCAGTGTCCCAGTAATAATTCCTGCTGTTTAGCAGTAATAGTGGACATGTTCTGTCACCTACTAAATGCATATACGATTATTTTGGACACTCTCTAGGGCCTGGTATATCACATATATATCTCGAAGACTGAATGTACCATGTGTAGTACTATGCTTCACACAGTATCACACTGAACGTGATCTCTAGACGTCCTACAGTGAGATAGTAAGATAAACACATAAAAGGAACAGTTATTTTTGATTCTGTGAACAAAAGGATGTCAAAAAAGAATAAAAACAATTGTGGGACGTGTTAACACGTCCCTCGCGAGTTCTGTGTTTTTTGGCCTATATTAGTTGCGCCTAGCCTAAAATTGGACCAGCGATCAGTGTGTTAAGGACCTTACAAAGGTACTGTGAACATGTCTATCTAGGGATCAAAATGGGTGCACCTTAATTTATGTTAAGGTTCACCTAACATTATACAAGATAATGTAACTTGAGCTGAGTTAGAAGGAACAGTAATATATTCACAGAAAAGAGGTGGGTGGGCCGATGCAAGACAATGTACGGTTTTCTCATGTCGATGTGCGGAAGCAAGGGACTAGAAGATGTCTGAAGTAATGAAAGCTCCTGTATGTATGCCAAGGCAGAGCCAACAAACAAAACCTTAATAAGGAGAAGCTTGTTAAACTTGATTCTATCTTTGACTGGAAGTTAGTGGAATGTAGCTTTCATATATTCTGAAATATAAGAGAATTTCATAGATTGGCCACTAATCAGGTGATGCTTTTCAAGATGGGTTGAAGGTTATGGATTCTGAATTTTTGCTGGCCTGCTAGGATGGAATTGGTCTAGGTAGATCAGGACAAAGGAATGGGGTAGGGTCATTGCAGCACCGAATGACAGGTATGCCATATTGACATTTGCTGGCAAAAAAGAGGCAAAGAAAGGACAAGAAATTCATGTCATAAGTTGCATGGCTGTACTCCAGAGTGAAGGGCCATCCATAGCAAAGCTACCATGTTGCAGTGTGGAAGTACGGGACAGAGGGACAACCACAACACCTTATGCTGCAGAGAAGAGATCTGAGATCAGATCAGATGACACTGAAATACTTAGTACCTGAAATACCTAGCATCTCGAGATAGGATGGATACTCAGTATGTCTTCGCATGGGCAACCAGTGCAGATTGTCTTGTATATGGTTGTGTGCTGGTGTTTGTAGGCTTCTTGTATTTATGGGGTAGAAACCAGCAACAACGTTTTAAGGTTTAAAAATCTCTTTTTCTTCCACAGCATCAGACACTCAACTTCAACATTGTAATATTCGACAGCCATCTTGTCAAGAAGTTCTTATTCCACAGTTTAAGCTCCCACTTTATTTCCCACTTAGCGAGACACCACTCCTTCAGACACTCCTTATAACCCAACTGCCCAAACACCTGTTACTTCCCAGCTGTTGCATGGACACATGTCTCTATCAAATATATATATATATATATTCCTCCTGCTTACACGTGAACTTGCAACATACCCCCCCGACCAATGGAAGAGGGAACCCCATGGGTTACTGATCACCTTAAAAACTGTTACAAGTAATTTCAAATAAAATCTAGCTCATACGCATGAAATCATAACATTGATCCTACTAAACAGCACAGACAAAGGTAATTAAGACTAAACAGCTCCCACAATCAGAACACAATCCACTCATCTGTGAAAATCCACGTGCCAACATCCATACACGTCCTCTAACCAAACATACTTTGGAACTTAGGAACACCAGACGAAACATGAATGACTATATACACTATATACACAAAGCTCACTAAATATCAACAAGATCCTCAAACCTAATACACAACTCGTGATCACCAGACAAGACCCGACCTATATACGGCATCCGACGGCCTCCCGAATATCTCTGTTCTACATCACAATGAGGATTTAATATCACCTTACTATGCAGCCAGTAATACAGTAACATGACAAAACCTAACCTCAGTAGGGTATCAAAAGGATGCCACAATACATCGTCAACATCACAATGAGGTTTAACCATTTCACCTCAAAAATATAATATGCAGCCGACAATATAATAACATGACGAAACCTGACTTCAAAAGGTTGCCACAATACATCTAATTGGAGCTGTAGGAACCCAGACGAAGCATTAACTAAAGTCACAAAATATCAGCGTAAATAGTTTCGCTTGTGGAACCTAACAACCATTCAACTACATCGCTTAAACATCACAACACCATCATCAATCAAGCACTTTCCATCCACCCACACAACTACCTAAACTCCAACCAAGTCAAAAAATCATTAATTACCATAAAGCACTTTAAACTACAGCCAAATGCAACATGAAATTTCCTTGCAACAATTTAAAAACTAACCAGAACACTAACATACGTCAGAAAGAACTTTAAAAATTCAAGAATTATTAAACCGAAACCTTAACACACCCCGAAACTCGTGTATGAGTCCAAACAGATGGTGTAATAGACCAAAGATCAGAGTCAGTTCCTAAAAGCCTATACCAAGGATTATGACTGATGGTAAAAAAATCAGTTGAAGGCATGACCTGTAGACATTGTCCCTGGTGTCCTTCGACTAGGTTGAACGTAACAAACCGGACGGCGAACTTGACCCAGCGACCGATTTGACACACTCCTCGCTGCCGTAGACAGACATGGTTGACTGACGACCAACGAACACGGTTGACTTATGACCGAAGGACACGGTTGACTGTGTAGCGGCTCCAACCAATCCAAACAATGGCAGGCGACTAACAACCCGCGTTGCACCGTCCCCGCAACAGGAAACTCCAACGGGACTGAAGATTGCCATGACCAACCATCCGCTTTCAGCGAGACCGTAACCAACTGCTCCCCATGAACCACACCCCTCAGTCTTGTGTACATCAGCTGACCATCCAGATGACCTTCTGTTGACCACACCTTCATCGAACAAACTCTGAACGAACCAAATCCTCTCGGATAAGATTCTTTCGGTCGAACGCCCACATACTGCACCTCTGTTGAACGAATTTCCAACTGTTGACTGCCTTCGAATGCACTTTACTTAAATCTTTGTATTGGCTTCCTGTTGAAGATAGGATCTGTTTCAAATTGGGGTTTATAGTTTATAAAATATTAAACTCTGGCCAACCACATTACTTAAAATTAGTCCTCATTGCCCAGACCTATGATGATTCAACCATGTCATCTTATTGATTATCTTTCTCTGGCTGTGCCAAAAACTAGTACTGTTCTTGGTTGATGAGCTTTTTCTGTTGCTGGAGCTCTTCCTACACCTGTTCATTTGGATCAACCTCTTGAGTCATTTCAGTCTAAAGTTAGGACCTACCTTTTTCAATTGGCTTATCCCCTATATAATAGCCTGCCTCTTTGTTGCAGCAGACTGACTTTCTGAGTAATGGCCTGCCAACTAATTTACATACAAAATAATAAAATTTAATGCACTAACAAACATTAAATTAAGCATTAGGATTCTAGTTAACCAAATATGCACCTTTACATTCAACGACCACCACGTCAAATGCGAATTTAAAAGGAGGATTGCTACACCCCACATACATCTGAGAGCAATGCATTCCAGGATCAAGTCAAGCCGATATTGTGCTCTGCTGCCCATGAAAATATGCAGGTTCTTCGCTTCTGCACATCAGTATGAGTTCATCAATCAGGCTTTCTTATGCATCAGGTCTTCCTCTTGGAAAATTCTTTTGTTAAGTATGTACTGTTTTATTTGATTCAGCTCAACACAAGTTCTCTGTTTACCTTAAGTCAAACTTATTTAGATCAGTTAGATAGCACCTAATAAGAAGCAATACTGAAGGCATTAAAGAAATTCAATGAACGTGTAATATATCTTAACTAAAGAAAGCATCTTAACTAAATTAACTAATTCTGTAATGTGTTTATGTCTTTATACTTTCTTTTGTAGGCCACTTCAAAAATATTTTCTTAGGAGATACTTTCTTACATTGCCAAAGAACTTGGCAGAAGAAAGACGTCGGTTAGTTTTCAAGCAGATTTTGATGCTTCAGAAACTGCAAAAAGCTGTGCTTGGAGTGTGTAAAGGCAGAATGATGCAATTGCCCTATATGTGAGAGAAAGACAAAATGACAGACAAATGAATACCTTCATTCCATTTATTGGTACTGGCTTCTTGATACCAGCTAGTATTGGCATATCTGGCATATCTTTTATTATTTGAAGGCTGGGCCTAATCTGCATCAAAGAATCACAAAAGCCAGTGCTAACTGCTATCAGGAAGCCAGTACCAATGAATGACAAAAAGGGATTACCCATCAAAGAAGCTGTTGGTATCTGACAGCACATTCACATTAAGTGAAAACACTTAATACAAAAACATTTTTGGCACAGAATATTGGTTAACACAAAAAGGAGCCTTAGTCCATTCTAGAATCACTGGTTTTTATGTAAAATTAATTCCTTTAACACTAAAATATCGCTTAACAAAAACAATTTGTCAGTCCCATGGACGAAAATGCATTACAAAGCCTTGGATAACATGAAATATTGATTTATTTTAGCCAGCTGGCTCCACTCATTCAATGGGAAACAGTCATATTCCGTTTCGAGTTGCACTTTTGGGCCTGTGTGCTGGTGGCAGTTGAGACATTCCTTACAGTGCTGTGACATTTGACCTCCACCATGACCTCCACTTCCGCGCATCATTGATGACCTTTGCATTCATAGGAAAATACTTTTGGGGAAGAACAGGATATTTATGTAGCATTTTAATTTGTACATACTACACAGACTACATAACTTTGCCACTAACTACCTTTGCAGGAAGTCTGAACCTGTCCCAAGACAGGATAAGGAGGGCTGTGCAGTGGGCTTGCAACCCACCCAGATAAAATAATTTTAGCAGCAAAAAAATGCAACAGATTCATTTATCAAAATGCAGGATGAGTGGAGATGAAGAAGCGGGGAGTCTGCACCATCAAACTCCAATACGAAGAGCCGCAATGAAAGCCAGTCTTCGGTCTGCTATGTTTCTGTCGAGATCCAGGATTTCTTCTTGTATCCTTTTTTGAAACCCAATTTTTTCTCCAGTATTTATGGCTGTGTTGCTCCATCTCTCCCATTCTATATCAATGCTGGTTTCATCTACATCTTCACAATTCTCCAAGATACTAGATCTATTCTTTAATTCCAACTCATATTGTAGTCATATCGGCTCTTCAGTGTTTATCAGCTTCCTCCTCTTCTTCTTTGGTAAGTTCTTTAGTTTTATTCTTACTTTTGCTGCAAGCAGTTGGTAGTCTGATGCTACATCTGCACCTGTATACACCCTGACATCTCTCGAAGATGACATTCACCTCCAAGACATACGTATGTGTTCTGTTGGTTGCATGTATCTCCCTCAGGTGATGTCCGTGTGAGCTTGTGTATTTTTCGATGTTGGAAAAAATTCCCTACAATCCTTAATTTGTAGCTGCTGCCGTTATCAGATCTTTCACCCTCCACCATTCCTCCCATGGCCTCTTCCCATCCTGTCCTGTCCAATCCAGTCTGTGCATTAAAAGTCTCCCATCAAGATCTTCATATCGTGCCTTGGAATCTCATACACAATGCATTGTAGCTGTTCATAAACTCCATCCTTTTCTTTGTCATCTGCTATGTTTGTCGGAGCATACACCTGGATTATGGTTGTGTTAAAAAACCTTGTCTGCAGCCTTGCTGGTTATGAATTGGGTGATGTCGAGAGTGATGGAGGGCAGTAACGCTGGACTGAAACGGATAAATTGTGATAGGTTAAGAGACCTGGACTTTTTGGATGATATCGCCCTGCTGGACAGCACTTGGAAAGGCATGAAAGAACTAACATCTAAAACCCAGGAGAAGGCAGTAAAGGTGGGACTCACTATCGATCCAGAAAAGACCAAGATCTTGAAGATAGGAAAATGAAATGAAATTGACATGATCATGATTAATAACAAGGTTGAGGTTGTGGACGATTTCTGCTACCTTGGTAGCTTAATAACAACAGACAGCAGCTGTGACAGGGAGATTAGGATAGGCAGAGGAAAGGCAAATGCTGCTTTTGGGAGACTTGAAAAATATGGAAGAACAAGGGATGCTGTTTGAGGACCAAGATTCGTCCATGTGAAGCCATAATATTAAGCACACTTCTGCTATATGGATCAAAAACTTGGCCAGTGATGGTGGCAATGAAGAAAAGACTTGAGGCATCACATCATAAATGGCTGAGGATAATTTTGCACATTTCGTAGCATGATAAGAAATTCAGTGTTTGAAGGATTCAGAAGAAGTTTATTACTGGCCATCCAGGACTGACCATCACCAAATATTGAAGCAAGTAGTTGAAGAGCAGGATTAGACGTGCAACTGTCAAATGAGGGAAATAGACAAGAATATATGGAAAAGTCATTGAACATAAACTAAATTGGTTAAGCATTATTGGAGTGTAATGGCAAAATAAGCTGACACAACATTAGTCTGCACTTCAATCTGCTTACTTTAAGAGGGACTTGGGTTTGAGTTGATACATAATCCATAAATCTGCCACCGGCTGGTACTATTCACTATTGCTCTGACTTAAAGAACAGAAAGATTGAAGATGCTTGGAGAGTACAAAAGCTATAGTGATTAAATATTTCCTGATTAGAATGATAAAACATTTAGGCCAACAGGAAGCATTGAGTAGAATAGTTTTGTACAACGTTTATTATGATAACTGTGCTATAGAATCTTTTAGATTACGTTAAGGAAAGGTATGTGCGTCTATACTTCTCTGTTCTTTCAGTTTTGCCTTGCTTCCTTCTGACAGAAGTATCATCACAGTACTTAAATTGATTTCAAGCAAGTTTTTTGCATGTGCTATTTTAAAAAGCTTTCTGAGTGTACTTCTATTTCTTTTAAAAGGCAGAGATCATATGACCCGCCAGATCCTGTTGGGTATTTTGAAAACTATGTTTGGCCATATTACATCCAGCATAAGGAAAGTCTAGCAGAATGGACTGACATTAGTAAGTAAAATAAATCTCTCATTTTTAAATTTTGTGTGACCATTTAACACCTTCAAGGTATGTCATATAAACAAGTAATGAACAGTTGTCTTTAGCAAATTAGGATTTTATATGATTTTCTTGGAAATATGATAATTTCTGCTGAACAAATATAGCATCAGTACATGATTAACCCTTTTACCATTTATTAAAAAATTTAACGTTCTGACATCTGTGTTCATTTACATTGCATAAACATGCTGTTTTTTATAAGGGGAAATTACCTACTGGAGAGTTATGTGACCATCCCAGGGAACATAATCCCACCATAATAATACAAAGGGAGCTGGAAACCAAGACAAGGAGAAAGTACAATGTTTATACATCACTTTAGGAACATCTTCTTGTGGTATTGTGAGACAGCTTAGGTTTGGTAGCTACTTCCTCCTTTTCTCTAGTTCCATCATTTTAGAAGAAGCCACAAAAAAAGATCAAGTAACGACAAAAGATTCCTTCTTAAAACCTATATTTTACTAATAAAACTTGTATAACTCATCTTTCAACCTATAATCTAAATAACATGGAAACCCGGGTACTGAATAAAGGCTTGGGGATTGTATATGTCCACGGTGAACTTAAGTCAGAAAACACAAACTCTGCAAATATAGAGAAATTTGAAAGAAATCTATAAATCAAAATTTCCTTTGAGAAACAGGCAAGCAGACGAGATATGAAACGTAGCAACCTGACAGATAGAATTCCGTGAAAAAATTTGAAAAACAACAGCTTCAAACCGATTAAAATAACAAGTAATTGGTACCCACCCAACATAGATATCAAATCTCAAAATTTTCCAATAAGCTACAATACAAAATTAAGAAAATAATTAAAAATTGCAAAAACACCCATAACATTAGCAAAAGAGAAATGCAGGCATTAATCAACCTTAGAAAAACTAATAAAATTATCATTAAACCCGCCAACAAAGTGAGTGGTATTGTGATCTTGATTTCAATAGATTACAAAAATAAAATCAAAAACCACCTTGAAAACAGCCTGACCTATATTAAGGTAAATAGACAGATTTTTCAAGAAGACCCTTTAACACTAAGATACCATACTTTGATTAACAAAATTAAACCCTATATATCTAAAAAGCAATATAATTGGCTCAGCCAAGTTAAAAATGAACATGGTATAAATTACGAATTACCTAAAATTCACAAGGAAAATATTCCTATCATGTGATCTCAGTATGAGAGTCCAAGACACAGTATTGCAGCATGGTGCAGTATTTTAGTTAGGGGAAGAAGCGTACACTCAGGAAGGTCATAGATATATAGAGTTGCAATAGTCGAGTCTTGTAAGCATAAGGCTGTGTATTAGCATTTTCAGTTATGCTGAATCTGGAGTAGAGCGAAGTTGTCGGATCCTTCTGAGGTGAAACGAGCACATTCGATTTCACTGATGTTTCTTTAAACTTTAATTTTAATTAACTATTTTGCACATTGTATCAACATTTCTGCCAAATGGTGACATTGCTGAATAAACAAACATTTAACTTTTAAATAGAAACTGGATAAAATTTATATAATACTGCCATCTACTGATTGTACTTTTTAATATATAGGCTGCTGATGAGGCAGTTATTGCCAAAAGCACTCCAGCTTTCACTCACCTGTAAAAAAGGTTGATTATGTTCCATAGGGTAGTCACCTAACTCTCTATTAGATAACCCCCCTCTTATACTGGGATCAACTAAAGAGATGCATTACTTTATGTGTGTGTATATGTATGTATGTATGTATGTATGTATGTATATATATATAAATTGTACTGATGTATAATACCTTGGCGCTGACCTGAGTTTACTAAAGTGATGTATTAATCTATAAGTATAAACGTTTGTACTTCCTCCTTGTCTTGGTTTCCAGCTCCCTCTGTATTATTATGGTGGGGTTATGTTCCCTAACTCTGCAGTAGGTAACCTCCCCACTTATAATGGCAAATTTGGATTTTATATGATTTTCTTGGAAAAATTATAATTTCTGCTGAACAAATTAGCACCAATACATGATTTATCCTTTTCTCGTTTATTAAAAAATTTTACATTCTGGCATCAGTATTCATTAATTTTGCATAAACATGCTGTTTTCAGGTTTAAACATTGCTGACTGGTTTTAACTTAAAAAATAAAATGCAAAAAATGTTTTTGTTGTTATTTGTATATGGTACTTGATTCTGGTCACAATGCAAAAGAAATTTACCTGAAAATAAGTTATCAGTAATTGATTGAATGAAAGCATTCCATATATAACCTGATAGAGTCCTCAAGTTCTGATAAATCTGATTCATCAGATGAATCTTCAACTAAAACCTGCTCTAGAATGATGTTGACATCACGCATATGATAGTTACGTTTCTTAGAAGAATTTGACATTTTTAGGGTTCAAGGATATGTTTTTAAATGACCACAGATATACTTTGCAAATGGTAATACCAGTACTAAAAGTAGAATGGTAAAAATAGATTGACGCCATTTGTTTACATAGACAATCTAAATAATAGAGCAGTGCAAGAGTAATAATAAAAGCAAGATATTTCATGCTAAACTGTAATGGATAGGCTATATGTTTGCGAGTGAGGTGAACGCTGCTGTACCATATGCGGCTGGCGAGTGTTTTTGGGGTAAATGAGAAAAGGGTTAACGTGCAAATGGTGCTGTTTCATAATTTTGGATACATGTAGATTGATTACTTTGTTAAAAGTTCAAGAGAATTCAAATGTTTGTTGCATGGCTTGCTGACCATCTCGCTGAATGTAAATGTCTGACTTCATCGGGCAACTTGACTGCGGCACCAAACTGTTTGGCTTGTGGTAACAAAGCAGTTGCTATTCCTACACATCTGGTGTCCATGCACTGAGTGAGAAAACCAGCCAAAACCAACCCTTTTTTGTAATTGTAATTGTAATTTGAGATTTATAAAGCTCAACATGCATGAAGACCACATTTGCACTAACCAAAGACAACAGAAGAAGTTTACATCAACTCAACAGACGTGAACCTTTTCTAAACATGAAGTTGATTAGTAAGTAACAATTAACAAAGAAAGTAGATCATTTCATGCAGAATGGGAGGATTAATGTAAATAATCCTGTGACAAAGACATGTTTCAATACCTCATCTGCATTATGTACAACATATGGCACAAAGCAAGTAACATATACCAGCTGTAGATAGCTGTTAGATTGCTGCCTCATTTTCTGATAAAAAGTTTTTCTGCAAATTTATTGATTTTTACATATAATTTATGGAATTTCTTCTTTAGTTGCAATGTAGGTTGATTTTATGGTTTCAAGCACTGACAAATAAGTTTTATTTCACACCTTGCACTGAGATTTACGAACTGTAGCCCTAAATTAGCATACACTTTGTTTACACTGTTAGTCTGTGGATGCACCCTCTGTGGATGCACCCTCTGTGGATGCACCCTCTGGTTTTCTACTCTCTAGGATTCTAATTCAAAATTTCTAGGTCCACACTAACACAGATGGCACTCTAGGTTTTCTTGTGGTGGTGAGTCGCCCATCAGCTGAAGGTGTATATGCTTTGACTTCTTCCAGACAAGCTCACTGTTAATGTTTCTGGGTCAATCATGGTCTCATCAGTTACCTCCCCAAAAGTTGTCCTATACTGCATTTTTCTACTGACTACCGTATTAACGGGTATAATGTGTACTTTTTTTCCTAATAAAATTTGCTCAAAGTCGGGGTGCGCATTAGACATAGGAAGAAAGTTCTTAGGTGTTTTAAGCAAAACAACGATTATGCATGAAGACCACATTTGCACTAACCAAAGACAACAGAAGAAGTTTACATCAGCTGAATTACCTTATATTTTATTGGTTTAATTTATTTGACTGGCATTTAGTTGGTTAATTTTATAACATAAGATTTTAAATAATGTTTATTATTTAATTCAGAGTGCATAGTTATGTATGAGAAAGAAAAGGGAAAAAAACCATGCCTTCGGATGTTGTTTATTATATTCCATAGATATAAATATGTACTAGAGTGGTCAGGCTGCAAGTAAATAAGTCTCATAATTAATGGTTTTATAGCACCTATTTTAACACTTCCATTTTGGCATTTACATTACATGGGCACGCGGAACTTCTGCATATGATACATAGATAAATAGATTTTTACATTAGGATAAATTTTGCAACTTGGGTTGTGCATGATGGTATTCTTGTTTGCCTTCTTTGTATTGTCTCTGAACCTCATGTTAGTCAGCTGTTACTCTTTTTAGCTTTTCAAAACTACTAGTGATGCCTTTTCCACCTCCCATCACACTTTTAAATATATATTTATAGTGATGTCTGTCACTTTCTTTCCTGAATTTCGGGCTCTTTTGAGGGCTCTAATTTCTTTTCCAGCCGATCTAGTCATGACAGGTGACTTTAATATTTGTGTCGATACAAATGATCGTGTATCTACTGCCTTCCATGAACTTGATATCTTTCAACCTCAAGCCTTGCCAACACATACTAAAGGCCACACTCTTGACCTCCTAGTGACAAGATCTGATTGTAACATATTCTTAAAAACCTTGATTAAGGAATCTTATCTTTCAATGGAAGCAACTGCCGCTTCCATTGATTTTCCTAACAAACCAGCACTGAAATACATTGTTATTACTTTCTGGGCTTGGAATACACTTGACGCTCTGAACTTCATAAGTGACAGTTGCTCATTACTTCTTTCTTTGACTCAGACCTGTTGTCTGATGGCCTATCTTGCCAACTCGAATCTACTCTCACCAAACTGCTTGTTAAGCACATTCCTCTTAGCTCCAAAAAGGTTCTGAAGGACTTCTACTTGACTGGTTGACTGAAATGCTGGTTCCTGAGGAAGACATGAGGAGACTCATTTTGTGGAGTTTTGGTTCGAGTATGTGCATGCATAATCCAGCTACAAAAATTTTCTGTGTTTTCAGTTTCTGTATATCTGATTATGGCTGTCTCATTATGTTGCTTGCTTTTGTACTATATTTTGCTCATGTTATTGCCCGTTGCCAAATCTGATGGAGACAGGTCTGTTGCTGGATTTACACATGCATCCGGTCTGTTTTGTAGCTTGGCTCAAGCCCATTCATTTTATCTGGTTCCCAGTACTGCTTTTTCAATTCAGTCACAATATTCTGCTGCTATGTAATACCACTAATATTATTTTCCGCCTGAGTTGAATGTAAATTTATGTAGAACATCTTCAGATATATGTCACAGGTTGTCTTTAAAGTATTTATTTATTTATTATTTATTTTATTTTATTTAACGCACTTGTAATATGCACAATGTCAGTACATCTGAATCCCTGAATCTGAGGTGCGGATGTGTGTTTGCTAGGGGCCAAGATGGAATCATGCAAAGGCCAGGGTGAAGTAGTTAGTCTTAAGAAGTGATTTAACAGATGATAGCGAGTTTGTTTCTGTTGCTTCTTTTGGCTGGTGATGTTGAAATAAATCCTGGACCTGTTAGTCTTCAGAATTTGCATATTGATCAATTAAATATTTGTTCCTTTCAAAATAAAGCTGCACTCCTTCACAAATTTCTTTGTGAGCATTCCTTGTATATACTTGCTCTTATTGAGACCTGGCTTCAACCTATTGGTGTACCAGCATTCATTTCTGATCTTACTCCCCCCAAACTCTTCTGTGCTGAATTCTATCTTAGACTACTCTCAGCCAACAAACCTTGCAGAGGTTTGCAAACTCATCTTTTCTTCATCTAACTGAGCTGTCTCCTGGACACCATTCATGCATCTCTTCTGAAAGAGTGCTCTGGTGTCCTAGATCCAACCATCATCATCAGTATATTTAAATGATAATTTATTCGTCCAGTGCTTCGTTGACATGTGGCGTTTCAGAGGGTTCTATGTTTTTGTTTGCATTACCCACCATACCACTAGGTACACTGCTGACAATCATTCACTGGAATATCTTTCCTGTGCTGATAGTCTACATTTCATTTGACAGTTTGTCTTGTCACTTGCCAGTTGTCTGATGATTTTGAAGAGGTGCAGTCTTGGATGACAGGTAATAATCTCCTATTTAGCCCATCAAAACTGTAGTTTTATACTACTGGGCACTCCAAAGCAACTTAAGAAGTTTTAATGGCTAAATCATTTAAACTGGGTGACTCATTTGTTGAGTTGCCTGATGCTGCTTGTAATGTGGGCGTTGTTTTTGACTCTGCTGTGTCTCTCACAGACTACGTAAATGGCATTTGTAAGTCATCATACTTGTGTATTCGTAACACAGCATTATGTCCCCATGTCTTCAAGGATATCTTTGACAAATACATTGGTCTTCAGTAACTGCTACTGTAACCTGATTCTTGTTGGTATCGCAGAGTCAAACGTGCAGAACTAAGGAGTTCAGAACTCCTTGGCTAGAGCCATAATTAATATGTCAAAATATGAGCATATAACCCCTGTGCCTAAATCGGACCCCGTGGTGAACACATGCCTCAAAGACTTGGGGACTGGTGAGATGGTAGTCATGGAGTTTGTCATAGAGAGCCTCCATCCGAAGGTGGTACACCTCCGATTAGCGCTCTGGTAATCTGGAGGTCGGACCGCCGTAGAAAGATGGATGATAGGTTGTGCTGTTCACGAACTTGGCCAACCGCTCCAACTGAGGCTCTGTGTAGAAGTAGACCTCTTTGAAGAAGATGACCTCTTTCGGACCGACGTCGACAGGTGCGAAAGAATTGTCGTCCTCCGTGCCGTCGGGACAGAAGCCAAGCAGGGTGTGCAGAGTCGCAGCATTGAAATCGTCTTTGGCCGCGACCTTGTCTACAAGCGCGTTGGTGAGGCAGACCACAAGCATCTTTTTTCATGCCGTTCGTGCCCAGTGCATAGCCAGCGGCTCTTGACGGTCCCTGTATACTTGCCCGACACAAGGAGGGGACCCTGGCGTGCTAGCGGAGCCACGATGCCATTGGCCGCCACCAGCTCGTCTATGACGGCTAGGATGGGATCTGTTTCCACGAGGAGGTCAGCTATGTAGGTTTTCATCTCCTCGAGCGTGTACATACAATGATCATTGCAGCCTCCTTGTCGTCCCACTCGTCCCGCATCGTGATCTGCATGTGTTGCCCTTGGGCGACAAAACACGGAAGCTGGATCGCGCCAAGATCTTCGACCATTGCGGCGCATTGGGGAAGCTTGGGTTTTGAGGTCAAAGGCCAAATGGCCAACTTCGTGTTTCTTGTGTGACTTGGCCCCCGCGAACTTGAACCCGGGCGCTCGGAGCCTCTGTTGGGCTTCTGGCACCGAGAGTGTGGTATACTCACAGTCGAACTGCACAGCCAAGGCGGCGTCGCCCTGGGCAGATGCGATCCTATGGAGCAAGACTTGCATGCTGTTGATGATCAAGTGTGAGATAGGGCGATATCCCTCGGACAACTCCCGCTGCACCTGGTCGATCATTAAGTGGAGGCTGGAGACGAGCTCTGCTCGTATTCGCCATAGGCGAGAACCTCCAGCTCATCTTGGTACAGCTGCCGCCACGCGGCCTTGTTGTATCGGCGTCCCGCCAGGCCATACACGAGGTTGGCAACGTATTTTTTGTCGCCGTCCAACAGGTTCGAGCCACTTAGCTGCACCAGCACCTGGAGGGTCTCATAAGCAACTACCCTATGCGGGATTAGCTCGTATCCAGTGCCCCTCGTCTCCGTGCACTCCAGGACTGTAACTTGCACGATGTAATGCTTGTTTGGAAACAAGATCAGGTTGGTCCGGTCGACCCGGACAAGGTAGAAATTGCCTGGCCAGATTGCTCCCCCCTAAAGCGGCCGAAGTGCTAGAAGACTGGCAGCCATGGAAGCTTAAACATTACAGGCATGTAAACCCGCGCAACATTAATACCGGTGATTGCAGTATGCCCGGTAACCTCGCGAAACAGGCCACATCTTGGGCTGCGATGGTAGTAGTCGAAGAGCGCGAGAACATGCTCGTTGTAGTGGCTAAGTGCGGCTCGAGACATGACCTCGTTGGACAACTTCTCGACCCATTCCATGACCTGCATGACCGTTGGATGCACGCAGCGCGGTCGTCCGGCTGCTCACTGACGATGTTGCCTGGCAATGCTCGTCGCACACGGACGTTGCCCACCAAGAACCCGTCCACTCGGCCATCGTGACCGGGTTCAGCGATGTGGTCCCGGACCAGGTCCTCGAGCAGTTGCCCTGTGATGCAGGTGACACCAACTTCGGGGTCGTTTCTGCCATGTTGCAAGATCTCATCCACGATGCCGACGACCTCCACACACCCATCGTCTTTCCTCGATCGAGGCCACTTGTCCGAGATTGGGATCGAGGACCTCAGTGGCGGCGGCTCCCTCTGGACGGGCTTGATTTCGTATAGCTGTCAGAACGAGTGCTGGTCGTTGTTGACGATCCAGACTTGGTGGTTGTAAAGCAGGAGGGCGAAGATTCGCTTGCAGTTTGTGTTGTTCCACTGGAGCATAAACCGGGCCACGACGTTGCCATGAATATCGATGGCAAGTCGGGCCAGTTCCAGTGATGGAGTCAAACATCGACATCGTTCCAACATGTCTCCCAGGGCTTGTCGTCAAAGGCGCCGTGCCTTTGGCCGGACCCCAGAATCCTTCGTACGAGAGCTTTGGATCCGCTGTTGCGCCGAGCTTCGAGCTGCTTCTTGTACCACCCGAGGAAGGCAGACAGCAGGCAACGCTGCGACATGAAATTGGGGCTGTCCCAAACATGTTGCTTTGGGTCCACTAACCTGGAGAACACCAATGGCTGGTCGGAGGCCCTGCCGCGGCCAGTTTATGGGCCTTGATGGTCGCCTTTCTTCATCGAGACTAGCTGCACCTCCGGCTCGAGGGAGCCCCGATTCTCTAGCCACGCTGCTAGCCCCTTGCGACCGAAGAGGCCAGCCACCTTAGGGTCCTCCTCCGGTCTCGGCGCCCGCAGAGCCTTCCGAAGTCATCTAGCCTCTTGGCAGAAAAGGTGGCCTGCTCCCGCTTCCAGTTCCTGTTGCGACGCTTTTTGTTCCGGAGTGAATCCTCCAGCACAAGCGTGTACGCGTCCTCGGGCCCGGGCTCTACCCATGGAAGAACATTTCGCAGGCTCCTACATCGCAGGGCCGGGATGGGTCTCACATACTTCAAGGCCGAACTGGTCGTCTTGGGGCGGAATAGGTGCCACGAGCACCGGAGCCGGACGTCGTCGTGGAGTTGACACCGGTAGCTGCGAAGGTCGAACCACCGATGCTGTCTGCAGTGTTCGAAGATGCAAGACTTTCTACACGCCGACAGAGAGCCCACCATCAGCCGGCAGCGATTGTTGCCCCTCATCTCAGGGTTCCTATACTCCAGCCCGACATGTCTCTAGTTCGCCGCTGCGAAACTGCATTGTAGGCCTAAACCTAGATGCATGGGCATATATAAAAATGTGCACTTTGGATCCTAGGTCTACAGACGACGTTTGCAGTTTTCAGTTTACCTTGATGGAAGCTTAGAAGTTGGAGTTCTGCTTCTTCAAGTTCTCTGCGCCCAGGAAGGTTCGAACGTCCAATGGCGCCATTCCTCACGTTGTTGAGCCTCCTCCTTCAGTTTACGGTATCCGTCCTCTGTCATCCAGTCTATTTGTCTCGGTCTTCCTCTTTGTTTCTTTCTTTTCATTCTTCCCTCTATAATATTTCTCAGGAGGGAATCACCTCTCAGTATGTGTCCAGTGGATATCCTCTGTCTCGTTCAATTGTAACCATCAGAGATCTTTTCTCTTCCACCTGTTGAAGCACCTCTTCATTTGTTTTGTGCTCTGTCCAGGTAACCTCCATCCTATGCCATACCCATAACTCAGAGTCTCCAGTCTCCTTTTTTAATGGTCCATGTTTCCAATCCATATAAGACCATGCTCCATGTCAATGTTTTGACCATTCTCTTTTTCAGGTTCCTGTTCAGTCCTCCTCTCATTAATTCTTTCCTCTTAAAGTGTCTTTTTCATCGCTATCCTTCTTTTTATTTCATTATGACATTTTGACATTTGGAGTTAACCTTGAAAAAATATGACAAGATAAACTCTTCAAAAACTCTAACATTTCTTAATGTTTGGACCAGTACATATGACTGAAATTTTCATGTAGCTATTGATTTATCTCGTTTGTGCTTTTTCAGTTTATCTTGATGGAAGCTTAGAAGTTGGAGTTAACCTTGGAAAAATATGTCAAGATCTGGATCATTTCAGTGCTTCACAGAAAAATGTATAAGAAAATGACATTTAAATTAGACAGTTTTGAATACATGGTAAAGAAAATTTGATAAATTTGATAATACTAATGCTTGATAAATTTAAGCATCTAACTGCATGAGAAAAAGTTTTAATGCCTTGAAGGTTGACATCTTCATGTTTTGAATGATAATGTTGTCCATGTTTCACAGTCTATTGAATCATGAAATATATGTACCCTACCTGTTTATTCTGTGCTATTGGTGTTGATTTTTAAATGTTTATGCTTATATCTAAATGCAGCATGAAGGTTTAATGTATCATGGGCTGTGGAATCTTGGTGGCGAAACTGCCAAAACGTACAGTCAATGAATTTGGGCAGTCCATGCAAAAAGATTCTGACACAGCAGTGAGCAGAAATACAAAATCCAGTGAAGTATTATTATAATTAGCTTAGGGCCGGCTTTCCAGAAACACAAGATACACCTATTGAGAGAAAAAGGGGCCATTGACTGAACTGAATGAATAGGTCAATTTCCACTCAAACAAAACTCGAAAGACATTTCTCAAGCTTAGACAAAACCTTCTGCCTGATGGTGACCCCTTTTCCCTTCAAGACAGCACCCAAACAACTATCTTGGCTACCTAGAAGGTAAAGGCCTCATGCCTTTATCACACATTGCTTAGTTTCCTCACCCTTGGTTGCTGTTCAGCTGGAGTCCATTCTCACATCTCTTATTTGACAAATGCCACCAGGACCATAAGAAGCTAAGAGAGACCTCTGCACTACCCACTTTTGTCCTGTCTTCCGGCTGGGACCTGCCTTGAGTTGTTGGTCCTCATCACTCAGCCATTGCAGTTTGATCAATCTCAACCCAGCTAGTTGGTCAGCAGTTTTCCTGTTAATGATCCGGCCTGCCCCTTCCCCTCCATGCCACTATTCCCGTGGGCCTTCTTTATAAACTCAGGCAATTACACCAGTGTAAGTAGTTTACCTATCCACTCCTATCAGAGATCAATCTACCTCTTTCATTTCTAAGTCAGTGTCACCCGAAAGGCATGACTGGCTAATTAAACCCTGAAGAAGTCCCTAATTTCTCCAATTACAACTCGGATTAGCATCCTCATTGCTAAACCCCTACAGTGCACTGAACTTCTGCTCCCTACTTTCTCCTCCTTACCCTTCCCATCCTCTACTGTCTGGGATCTTGGAATCATGCTTGACTCAACACTCTCTCAAACCTCACATAGCTGCAACTTCTCGAATATGCTTGTTTCACCTCAGAAGGATCCGACAACTTCACTCTACTCCAGGTTCATCTTAACTGAAAATGCTAATACACAGCCTTATTCTTACAAGACTCAACTATTGCAATGCTATACTCTGAGTGTGCACTTCTTCCCCTAACTAAAATACTGCACCAGGCTGCAAGACTGTGTCTTGGACTCTCATGCCGAGATCACATCACTCCTGCCCTGTGTTCTCTACACTGGCTTCCAGTATGTCAGCATATCTGCTTCAAGCTGGCTCTCTTCGTGTACAAAAAACACGTTCAAATCATCTGCCATCCTACTTATCTTCTATGGTTACACCTTATAACTCTGTTAAAGGCCGATCCTTTCTTTGGTCAGCATCTGCTGGAAAGTATGTTGTTTCTGATACACGTCTTGTCTTTGGCCGGCGTTCATTCACAGTTGCTGGTCCCTCCATCTGGAACTCTCTACCTCCTTATGTTAGCGACTCTCCTACTGAGGCTGTCTTTCGCTCTAACCTTAAAACTTACCTCTTCCAGTCGGCTTATGGTTCTTAATACTTCACATAACCCGGCTTCAGGTGCACTTCTGAATTTTGTAAGGAGGGCATTAACAAATTTTAGTTGTATTGTATTGAAGATTAGGCCTACCTGTTATCTTTTGAAAAAGCCATGACAATTCATAAATTTCCTAGGGATAAATGGACAGCCCTTTTGCACAAGCAATTAACGAGGAAGCACAGTTTTTTCTGTACTTTCTACCGAAGAATGCAAGGATTACGACATTCTGAAGCAGGCGTTGCTAACTGCGTATTCCTGTGTGCTGGAATTCTACCGATGACGTTTTAGAACAATGGTCAAGGGGAAACATATTCAAATTTTGCGTTCTGATTGACGTTGGCCGTTGGCTAGAAGGGGAACAGCCTTTGCTATTGTAATCGTAATCTCGAGATTTCTACAACGCCCAACGAAAGCTTAATCGCGGGAACCAGCTTATTCACAGGCGCTCAGTCAAAACAAAATCGATAGGCAAAAGGGTTCGGTTCCAGGTCAAGATCCAGGAGTCAGGCAGTCGGACGGCTACGGCAGATGGTGTTTGAAATAGAAGTGAGAAGAGAGACAAGGAGAAGAGGAAGAATCAGGATAAGATTTTTGGAAAAGAAGTGTTTTCAGTCTTGAGTGAAAGACCAGCGCAGAAATTGAAAGAGGTGAAGTGTAGGTGAGTTGGTATGATGGATCAGATAATTGTCGTAATTCTGGTGGGAGTTTATTCCAGAGGGGTGGGGCAGCTATGGCTATGGAGCGATTTCCAAATTTTAAGGATGAGGTGACGGGAGGGCGAAGAATTGTTAGGACAGACGAGGAGCGAGTTGAATGAAGTGGTTGGATTGTAAATAATTGACGAAGATAGGAGGGTTTTGAGGACTGAAGTGTGTTGTAGGTAAGGGATAAGACTTTGTACTCTCTTTGTTCAGGTATTTTAAGCCAATGAAGTGATTCGAGAACAGGGGTGACGTGATGGTGTTTGGGAGTTTTGGTGACAGCATGAGCAAGAGAATTCTGGATAGCTTGAAGGCGGTTAATCTGGGTTTTGTCTATATTGAGGAAAAGTGAATTACAGTAATCAAGTTTTGCATGCACTATGGATGTGGCAATGGTAGAAGGAGTCTTGAAGTCAAGCAAAGGGCAGATTCTGCGGAGGTCACGGATATGCATGAAGCAAGAGCAGGGGAGATGGGTGATAAGATCAGAAAAGGAGAGGTTTTGGTCAAATATTACACCTAAATTGCGGACAGGAAAATTAGTATTAAATGTGTGCGTGGAGGCAGAGTCTAGGGTAAGGGAGACAGAGGGGTCAAGAATTTTCTTCAGTTGATCACACAGAAGAGGTCCTAGAACAGAGCCTTGTGGAACTCCACAAGTGAGTGGTCATGATTCAGAAGAGGCTTCTGGTGTTTTAACAAAGAGCTGGAGGAAAGATAGGACTGTACCCAGAGGAGAGCAGTGTCAGTAAAACCAAACCAGGTTGACAGTCTTTGGATAAGGATGCTGTGATCAATAGTATCAAAGGCTGCTGAAATATCAAGGAGGCAGAGGCAAGTTATAACGTCATAATGCTGTTACTTAGCAACGCTTCTTTCAACGTCCATATATACGCCGTATTTACGCTGTGCTGCGCCGTTCCAACCGGTGTAGGAGGCAGGGTGTACTCTAGGCACATTTTGTACTCTAGAATTCATACCTGTAGGCACTGCGGACTCTAAAGTATCCCCACAGATTCTTATATGTAGACAGATACGAAGCTCCGCCCACTTGCCGTGCAAAATCGTGTAATCAATGCAGAGCCATAGATGGCTCTGATCTATACAAGTTGTGCCAACTCAGCTCTTCATTATTCATGGTGCAGGGTACTACATCATTGTCACGTGTCTTGATCATTCCAGACTTAATTTTCTCGATTACAAGATATATACAATCACAATAGCTTTTTACAAGCCTGCTTCTTATATGCCCTTATTCGTCGTCAGTTTATCAAGTAGCTTACACTACTGTACTGCTAACCCAGAAATCACGGTTTATCCAGCTTTGACATAAATGGTGGAATGGCCACAATGGATGTAGAGCGACGATGCATAAGCTCCGCATGTACATGAGTCAGGATATCCTGATATCGTTTTGTGAGGGATGTCTACAGTACATTCCGAAGCAGTATTTATTAACTGTGTTGGTCGATAATTTCCAACACAGACCCGGCATGAAAACTTGTTGTGGTGCAAGACACCTATACGTGTGAGGCTGGAGTCCTCGACACGGAGATGGAGCGAGAGACGAGCGGTAGTGAGAAAATGCGTTGCCAGATATTAAAGAAAGACGTAGACTCATCGTAAGAGACTAAAAGACCCACTGGTGTCTGATTAATGACATTAGTTACAGGGTTTCCGAGATGTAGAATGATGGTGACGTGAAAGCCCGGATGGGCAACGTCCTGAGGATGGCCTTTACTCAGAGCAGGGTTCGTTCCTTTACCGGCAATAGTCGTTCCCTTTCTGCGTGAGGACTTTCTCGTAACCGCCATTCTACATCTTGTAACTCTGCCGTGACCGCCAATATTTTCAGACACCAGTTGTTTTCTCGGTTCCGGGAACAGGGAAGTCTTACGACGAGCCTCTGTGTCTTTCCGCCCTAGGCACATGGATATTGGGCGACACATCTTCCCACTATCACGCTCCATTTCCGTGTATAAAACTTCCGGCGTAAGTTTCCGTACCAGGTCTCTGTTGGCAATTATCGACCAACACTGCTTCAGGGGATAGGATACCCCTATGGAACACTCAAAAAAGGTCCCCTCTCTAACCTTTTGTAAAACACACGGACCTTCGTACCGATCTACGCACGAGGGGGTCCTTCCCCGCACTTCAGTCAGTCCTCTGATCAGTGTGTGGCGACAAGCACATAGAGGAGTCGGTATCTTCCCGTGTTGACTCCGGTGTTATCGGGGAACCGACCCGGAATAAAGATGTACCGGGTATTTTCTTGGTCTGCGTTAGTTTCCGGTCTCTTACGTACCGGGGATTTAGCTGGTCTGCATTATGATCCGCGGTTCTTTCCCTTATCTCCGCCGTCTGAATTTCGACAGGGAGAACCGCGGCCGCGTCTTTCCCCGAGTTTCGCACAACCTGTTATCTTCCAACTATCGTGACTTACTCGACCGTCTCGCGACTTCCAAATAGGGTGGGCCCGAGCCCTGTTGGACCAACGAAGCCAGTCAGAAATCAGACAGATTGGTTTGTTTCGGTTGCGACCTCCTCAGGAGCGCACGGACCAGTTTTCCATACGGCACGGGTTTTCTCGTACGGCAAATGCTACCCCTTGGGTTCACACAGACCTGTCTACTCGTCTTTCCCCGAGCCTCGCCCGGCGTCTGTCTACCAACTATCGTGACTTACGTAGACCGTCTCGCGACTTTCCAACAGGGTGGGCCCGAGCCCTGCTGGACCAACGCGGAGCCAGTCAGAAATCAGACAGATTGGTTCGTAACGGCTGCGACGTTCTCGCGAGCGCACTGATCAGATTTTTCTCTTACGCGGTCAAAGAGGTAGCTTCCGCAGCTTTCCCACTTGTTTTACACAGACCTGTTTTCCCCGGGTTCTGTCCAACCTCAAGTCCACCGTCGTGGCTTAGACCGCCTCGCGATCTACGGCATAGTGGGCCCTCGCTCTACTCGGATCGGCGCCTTTAGCCCGAAACCAGACAGTGATTATCTTGGTCGCCCCATCGGGAGCGCACAGATTAGTCTTTTTCCCGGACTCTCTCGTCCGTATATTTGTATCGTAACCGGGACCGTAACGAACACGGGCTTCTCCGGACATCACCCTCGTCCGTATATATATGTTTGTATACGCTATAGATGAATTCGCTCACAGAACGTTATCAAAAACACTGTAGCTCGTATATGTGAAGGCACGCTACCATCCTTCACGACATGCATCGTAGCCACACTACACCTCTTATTCAAGCCTATATACACGTTTTCCTTATATAGTGTTCAGTTGAATAAAACTAAATAAAGGTGTCTAAATGTGCTCGATTGCGTGCCATGAAACAAACATTTAGAGACTTATAGATTTAAACAATTTTATGCATTATATTACTAAAAATAAACTAAAAACTTTACATGACCTAATTATTAAGCTATTATTTGATTAAACTTAAATTTACTAAAAATTAATTCCTTAAAAATTCTCTGCAGCTAACGCGGCCGAACCGTGCACACAACCGCAGCACTCAGCGGCTACCTAAAACGGTTCATAGATACTCCCGCCTCTTACCCAATAGACTTGCTTTGTGGCCGATCCGCCACAACTATACTATTAGAGTAGATATTATATGTATAAGGTGTTGCGTTTATGAAGGTCGATACCTTTACAATGCTTCCCAACCTGTGTGCCGCGGCACACTTGTGTGCCGCGAGGGCGGTAGAAGTGTGCCGTGGCCGAATGTCGGAAATCAAAAGTTTTAAATGACAATAACATCACTCAATCAGACTATAAGCGCTGTCCCAGAATGATAAATTACAATAACGTCTGTTGTTTACTCCAGACCTTAAACGATTTGCTCTGCAGATTGACGAATCCACAAATGTAAGCGGAAAATCGCATCTAATGGCTTTCGTAAGGTTTTCAAACGGTACAGAAATGTTGGAGCAATTTTTGTTTTGCAAGGAACTGATTCAAACAAAAGGGGAAGACATCTTCAGCTGTGTGTCAGTGTTTTTCAGCCAGAAAGGTTTCTTGTGGGAATAGTGTGTTGTAGTGTGCACGGACGGTGCTCTGTAAATAACCGGAAATGTGCTTGGTTTTGCAACTCTTGCAAAACGCGAATATCCGAACATTACCACAACACACTGTTTTATTCACAGAGAAGCACTTGTAAGCAAGACAATGAGTACCGACCTTCAATCAGTATTAGATCAAGTCGTTAAAATGGTTAACCACATTATAAATCGACCAGTCACGTGTAGACTGTTTGAGAAACTGTGCAAGGACATTGGATCATTTTACACTGTTGGTGCATACAGATATAAGATGGTTACCGAAAGGTAAAGTTCGATCAAGGGTGTACAAGTTGAGAGATGAGCTTCGCCAGATGATCCGACTTGGTGCAGTAAACTTGCATATCTCATTGACATTTTAAAAATGTTCAGTGCACTGAATTCGCGTATTCAAACATACTGTCTGTTACTGACAAGCTTCAAGCTTTTAGTCGTAAACTTCTGATATAGAGAAATGAAATAGAAACAACAAATTCAATTTCTATGTTTCCTCGCGCAGTTGAAGTTGATCCAGGTGCAGAAACACAGAGGGTGTTTACAGTCAGTTGAAAACGACTTACGAGTGTGCTTGTCAGCTATCGTTTAACCTCGTGTTGACACAATTTCACATTCTTTGCAAAGTCAACCGTCCCATTAGCCATGGTTTCTCATTCTTGTTTGTAGGCCGCTTTTAATTAATTTGTCCCGGTTATCTGGCTTTTAAAACAACGGCTGACAATTCCTGATTATCAGTACTGATGTCGACATAATGACATTGTTCTATCATTAATACACAGTTATAGACACAAAACATTGAAGCTAAGTGGATAAATAAACGTTGCTTTACCTAAAACGAATAAGTGTATATACCTATATATATAGTAAATAAACGTTGCTTTACCTAAAACGAATGTGTGTGTGTGTGTATATATATATATATATATATATATATATATATATATATATATATATATATATATATATATATATATATATATATATATATATATGAATGATAAATACCATAAATGCAGTGTGCCGTCTGGTGAATGGTTTTTAGGAAGGGTGCCGTGGTTGAAAAAAGGTTGGGAAGCACTGCCCTAGACAAACCTGCAACAATGTATATGTGGCGTTCTCGGTCGGGCTAACTGTTCATGGGGTGGGGGTAACTGTAGCTCAGTTCTACGCTCAGAGCCACCCGCCTCACTGCCCCTTGGACTCTCACTGTACAATGGTCTTCCCGCATCATCTCTTCGAATAGTGTCTGCTCTTTCCAAGGAAGGTCTAGGATGGGTCTCTTCCTTAAGGGAATCAACACTGTAACTCTCGGTCTCGGAATCCAACTTTGCCTCTTCCGCGGTTGCCGGATGGGCAACGTCCTGAGGATGGCCTTTACTCAGAACAGGGTTCGTTCCTTTACCGGCAATAGTCGTTCCTTTTCTGCGTGAGGACTTTCTCGTAATCACCATTCTACATCTTGTAACTCTCTCGTTGCCGCCAATATTTTCGGACACCAGTCGTTTTCTCGGTTCCGAGAACAGGGAAGTCTTACGACGAGCCTCTGTGTCTTTCCGCCATAGGCACATAGATATCAGGCGACACATCTGTAATGGAAACCGAGGAGACGATGATGCGAAATACGGCCACAAATACAGGACATTATATAAAACGATGAACAAATAATTATATAAACAATTAACTATAGTATTTAGAACTAAATTAGTAGTAGATAAAGGGCAGAAATATTAAGCATGACTGATGCAAAGACTAACGGACGACAGACAGAACAGACAGAGGAAAGGAGGCAGACAAAGGCACACAGACACGGCTCCAAAGGGCAACGCGTGCAAGCGAGGGGACTGGTAGGATCTGCAAGATCTGTGATCTGCAAGACAAATGGCAGAGCACTGGAATGCGAGCCATGATGATGCAGCGATGGAAGAGGGTAGATGGAAGGTCGATTGAAGTCTGCCGCTAGCAGACTACAGGAAAGGAAGCCATGATAATGAGGCGAGGCAGGAAGGGGAAGAAAGAATGCTTTTGATGTATGCCGCGAGGAGCTGGAAGAGAGAATAAAAAGGGAGTGAACAAGCGAGTCGGGGTTCACTCTCAGCGACGCGTGGAACCGCGGAGCACTCTCAGCGACATGCGAAGGAGGAATCCTGTCTCGGCTGAAGCAAGCTGCAACGACGGACAAACTGACGAAACGGGTGCGGGAGAAAGAAGCTAGCAGCTGAGAGTGAAACTACAGTATGTCTAAGAACATCGTGACTCTGTAAATAGGTTGTAAATAGACTTGTTGTTAGAATAAAGCGTCAATTGAACAATCTTCGTCAACGAAACAACACGCCAAGAAATCCCCGAAGAGACGCCAGTATCACCGCTACCACCAACTAATGTTTCAAGACTGACCACCGACTAGTGTTATAGATCGACTGCCAAGCGTCTTTCTATACATTACGTCTCGTGGCAACAGTCTTTTTAAAACATTACAACATCTTCCCGTTATCACTATCTGTCTCTCGCTCCATCCCTGGGTACTTCCGAGAACTTCCGGAGCAAGTTTCCATGTCAAGTCTCTGTATTGACAATTATCGGCCAACACTGCTTCAGGGGATAGGATACCCCTGTGGAACACTCAAGAGAAGGTCCCCTCTTTAACCTTCTGTAAAACACACGGACATTCGTACCGACCTACGCACGAGGGGGCCCTTCCCCGCACTTCAGTCAGTCCTCTGATCAGTGTGTGGCGACAAGCATATAGAGGAGTCGGTATCTTCCCGTGTCGACTCCGGTGTTATCGGGGAACCGACCCGGACTATGTATGCTGTACCGGGTATTTTCTTGGTCTGCGTTAGTTTCCCGTCTCTTACGTACCGGGGCTTCACTTGGTCTGCGTTATGATCCGGTCTCTTACGTACCGGGGCTTTAGCTGGTCTGCGTTATGATCCGCGGGTCTTCCCGTATCCCCGCTGTCTGAATTTCGACAGGAAGAACCGCGGCCGCGACTTTACCCGAGTTTCGCACAACCTGTTATCTTCCAACTATCGTGACTTACTCGACCGTCTCGCGACGTTCCAACAAGGTGGGCCCGAGCCCTGCTGGACCAACGGAGCCAGTCAGAAATCAGACAGATTGGTTTGTTTCGGTTGCGACTTCCTCAGGAGCGCACGGACCAGTTTTCCATACGGCACGGGCTTTCTCGTACGGCAAATGCTACACCGGGTTCACACAGACCAGTCTATTCGTATTTTCCCGAGCTCGCGGAGCCTCTATCTTCCAACTACCGTGACTTACTCGACCGTCTCGCGACGTTCCAACAAGGTGGGCCCGAGCCCTGCTGGACCAACGCGGAGCCAGTCAGAAATCAGACAGATTGGTTCGTAACGGCTGCGACGTTCCCGGGAGCGCACTGATCAAATTTTTCTCTTGCGCGGTCAAAGGGGTAGCTTCCCCAACTTTTCCCACTTGTTTTACACAGACCTGTATTTATTTCTTTCGAACGGGGTCTTTCCCCGGGTTCTGTCCAACCTCAAGTCCACCGTCGTGGCCCAGGCCGCCCCGCGATCTACGGTAGAGCCCTCGCTCCACTCGGATCGGCGCCGTCAGCCGTCCCGTATATTTTATCGTAACCGGGACCGTATCGAACACGGGCTTCTCCGGACGTCACCCTCATCCGTATGTATGTATTTGTATACGCTATGAATTCGCTCACAGAACGATATCAAAACACTGTAACTCGTATATATGAAGGCACGCTACCATCCTTCACGACAGTAGCAAATCACCACGCGACACGGTTTATTCAACCCTCGTTGCCTATTTACGCCGGTTTGCTTATATACTAGCACGCTTGATAAAACGTAAAGGTGTCTAACTGTTAATAATTACTTGCCTTAAAACAAACATTTTAGGGCCTATAAATTTCAACAATTTTATCCATTACTTTACTAAAATTATACTAAGAAGTTTGCACGGCCTAATTATTAAGGTATTATTAGATTAAACTTAAATTTAATAAAAAAATAATTTCTAGAAATCCTACACAGGTAACGCGGCCGAACCGTGCACATAAGAACAGCACTTAATGGCTACCTAACGCGGGTCATAACTACTCCCGCCTTTTACCCAACAGGCTTGTCTTGTGGCCGATCCACCACATATATATGTATGTATGTATCTGGCAATCTATATAGTGCCTTTCAAGTACCTCTCTGAAGCACCAAGTGTTCACCCCTTGAACTAAATGTTTACTTAATTTGGACATATTTGACTCACCATGTCAATTTTGCACATGGGATATTTGTAGAATCAGATCTCAGATGCCTCAAGCAAATAAACCAGACATTTCTGGCTGACTTGACATGTTTCACCAGTAATTCACTTATCATTGGTATCACTAAAATTTGCAGAATGTACAAAAAGTTCAAATTAACTTGCCAGAGCCATAACAAAGGCCCCTAAATATTATCATTTTACACCGATATTGTATTAATTACACTGGCTGCCCATTGAGAAAATAATTCAGTTACAATTCTATCTTATTGTTCACAAGGTATTACATTTAAATCATCCAACATATTTCTGCTCCCCATAGCAGCAAATATTGCACTCGATTAAAGGACATTTTGACTCTTGTGCCTCACATCAGGACAGTGTTGAGCACTTGGGCTTTCAGGTATTTGCAATGACCATCATTTGCTTTGGAATTCACAGCCCAGTTCTGTGCATTCTATCACTTTTTTAACGTTCATGCCTAAACTTAAAACTTGTCTGTTTTAACTTGCTTATCGACCAGTGCCTGACTGCCAGACCTATCACAGTTTGCCCGGGCTTTAACTGATTATGATTTTTGACCAGTTTCATTTGTAGTGACCAACAATTCATACCTTCTGCATTATGATAATGGTGCTATAGAAGTCATATTTTATTACAATTAAACAGTTTTACATATGTGAGGAAGAGCCTGCCAACTGGGTCTTTTCATGTTATTTGCCTATAGAATGTACTTGTTCTTGTAGAACTATGACATCATTTATGCCACATCAAAGTACATGTATGTCTGTTTCCATTGACAGTATACCTATCTCTCAAACTAAGTCATCTAAGTTTCTTGGTGTTTATCTTGATGAGCATTTAACTTGGAATGAGCACACAGAGCATGTATCAACTAAAATTGCTAAAAACGTTGGAGTACTGTCACGTATTAGTCATGTCTTAACTCTAGTCATAAGTATAAATTTATATTATTCACTCATTTATCCCTATTTATCTTACTGTAATGCTGCATGGGCATCTAATTATCCATCCCGGGTAAAGAGACTTGTTCTGCTTAAAAAATGAGTTGTCCGCATTATTCTTCTTTGGAAAAATATTTTCATGACCTTGATATTTTGAAACTTGATCAGATAAACAAATTACAGATTGGTGAATTTATGTATAGGTTTGCACATAACTTACTTCCTTCTGCCTTCTCTGGTTATTTTTCATCTAACTTTGAGTACCACACCTATAATACCTGATCAAAGGATAATTATCATAGAAGTTAAGCCCGTATAAACACTTGTTTATTTTCTATTAAATGCGCTGGTCCATCTTTATGGAACAATTTATCTCATGACATTCGTACTCTGCCCAATATTAAATTATTTAAACATCATATACGGCATATTTGAATGAACTCAATAAGTGAATTCATGTGAATTACTTCATTCTGTTAGTTAAGTTTTGTTTGGTTCTTGTTACAAAGGTTCTGTTTGCTCAAGTCCAGTTGAACTATAGGCCTGTTAAGTTGATTATTTGTCATTGCAAATAGCATTCCATGCGACGTAGGCATCCCTAATAAAAAGAACATGGTTCTTTCTGGGTCTGCCTGTTGCATCCCACATGAATTTTAAAAAAATGTAATATGTTATATGCTGTTGTCTTTTTGTGGAGCAATAAAATGAAATGAGATGAAATGCCAGCAAGGAGCACCGTGCTAGGAGAGGTTGCTAAAAGGTGCTAAAAATATTTCCAGATACATACTTCAAATATTTCAGCTGAATTAGCCTCAGTTCAACATATTAGACAACAATTTTTATTTTTGTACAGTGCTAAATTAATAAATTAATTAATAAATTAATCAACCAGCTAGATATAACAAGCAAATTTAATTATGATTAAAACTTACATGCTTTCTGCAAGCACACACACATGCAGACAAATATTACAAAGTACTTGAATGCTACTTCATAAATGATTGGCCATGGAATGTCAGTGAGCACAAAAGGTGCTTTTGATCACAAACATGCTGAAAAGTTGTATCATTAAATTGTCAAACATTTGTTAGATATAATTTATCGGTATTTAATCAAACTTTCTAATGACTAATAGTACTTTGATTTATCAAATGTTAAGAAATCTGCTCACTAGTATGCTTGAACTTCACTACTTGACCAACTGTTTCATGATTCCAGGTGAACTGATTCTTTGTGCTGCACTGCTACCCACAGAAAAATCATACCATTTATGGCCAACATTGTCCTGCTCTCGGTAGGTATAACCAATGTCAACACCAGCCTCAATTATTGGGACTGGGCAAGGTGGAACATATTTTCGTGTATATTCCTTCTTGTATTCTGTGCCATCTTCAAGTGGAGCATTGCTTGAGTAGCCAAGATCAATTGGCTTCAGGCTGCGAGTCTTCTCAGCTTGATGGGGAATGTAGTCTTGCTGGTAGGTTGGCATTCCATCAAATGGAGCCTCATTTGGCACATAATGATCACGCATTGTCTGCTGAGGCCGTTCGCCAAGATTCCACTTACGATATTCTACTTGGTAGTTTGTTGTTCCATCAAACTTTCCTGGTATCTTTTTTGTGTCCTGAGGTCTTCTTGGCAGCTGTCGCTCAAGTGGCTTTTTGATGTAGTCAGTGTGAGTAGTTGTGTTCATATCCATGTCACCTTCTGGTTTTCTATAGATATCTTGTTCTCTGACATAGGGTCGCTCTGTAGGCCAGGGAATGTAATCAACTTTTTGAGTTGTGTTGCCATCAAAAGGTGCTTCTGACTGGTATGGGGCTGCATTTGGCTTGCAACTATGTGTCTTTCCAACATCCTTGGGAGTATAGTCTTTGCGATAGTGGGAAAGATCATCCAGAGGTGCAGTATTTGGCTGCCAGACTATCTTTTCCTTCACCTCACGTGCTGGTATGGGATACTTAATGTAGCTTTGACGATAATCTGTCTTGTCTTCAAAAGGCTGATCAGAAACCTTTGCCGCGTCACTGGGTTTCATGCTCTGGCGAGGTGCTGCTCGATGGGGAATGTAATCTGTCTGGTAGTTGGTGTTTCCTTGGAAAGGAGCACTTGGAGGATGATAAGTCAGATCAGCTGACACCTTCTCACGTGGTTGCAATCCCCACTTTCGATAATCAGCTGCAATTTAATTAATTCAGGTAACGTTATTAAACATTCTTGGAGAAACCACAAGAGTACAGAAAACAATATGAAGATAAAATGGTGTGCATATGTCACTTATGCAGCTTTTTGCCCATGTGTAGAACAATTCATGAATACAAAGGAGAAACAGTTGGGAAAGAGGTTTTTAGTAGTCAGATTGCATGATTGAGCTCAGTGAGCTGCCAAAACATATATAAGTATTTTTTTAAGCTGCAGAAACAGAGTTTTGAATAGATTCGGACATAGCTTGTTAGGAACCCTTCAAAACTGAACCTATCTTACTAAATGAACACGGAAAAGATGGAGAAAATTGAATAGAATCACAACGTAATGTGATACTGTATAACTTTTATATAGTGCTCATTCTACTCACACTGGTGCTTGTCAGGGCCAGTTTAACCACTAGGCGAACTAGGCGGCCGCCTAGGGCGTCACATTTCTGGGGGGCAGCAGAAAAACTACATAAAGAAGTATTTTGAAACATTGTTGCTGTATTGCCACCATTTTATTAATAAATGAATTATACGAAAATAAGAAACTGTGTGTAGGTTATATTAACCTAGTTAATTTAATGTTAATTAGTTATCGCACTTACCGCTGGTAAGTGCGACAGGTTTGCCTAGGGCGCCAAATACTCTGGCATTGGTCCTGGTGCTTGTACTACTCACTTAGTATTGCTAAGAAAAATTTGCATAAATTACAAATGGTTCAGAATCAACTGGTCAGAGCCATTACTAAGACCTCAAAATACCCATGTCATTCCTGTATAGTATTCTCTACACTGGCGGCCTACCAAGCAAAGAATTCAGGATAAAAATTTGTTCCAGTTTACACTGAAATCAAGTGAGGCATTTATCCTCCTTAGATCAATCACACAGTTCCTCTCATTTCACTGCCTATACCCCCTCATTTTGATAGAAGTGCTGGAAATTTTGGTACCAAGAAGACTGCTGGCAAACACCATATCATATATATGGCTAATATTATATCTATTATAGAAATGATCAAATCTGTTGTGCTATTCTATAGCACAACAGTCCACACAGTCTCCATTACCAAACAAGTATCTGGTAGTAACCAATATAGAGAAAATAGAAAAAGGACACCTGGCCCCAAGTATGTAAACATTAGTCTAAAAGACCTGCACAAGGGCACAATATTTAATAAGCACGAGTGCCTGTACAAGCACAAATCTAATCTAAGAACTTCTATAGCACCACTGTAATAATGCTCAAGGCATCAGTCGATGGTCATTGCTAAGCAAAATAATTATCCAAGCTCAATTCCATGGTGAGTCCGGGTCAAAAAGCCAAAGAGGAGTCCAGAAGACACAGAGACAACCTACAGAGGAAATGAGTTCAGGAAGAGATGAGTTTTTTAGTCAAGACTTGAAAGCCGAAACAGACTTTGCCGAGTGAACATTTGCCGGAAGAGAGTTTTATAGTCTAGGGCCAGCGACAGAAAATGCACACCTGCCAAGAGCTGTTCTTGTCCATGGAATTTAGACAGCTAGAAGACCTAGTCGAACAGAGGTAAGTCTTGGGAGTCAGTACAGAGTGAAGATAGTGAGGTTGGCTGAAATGTATACAATTAGTCCAGTCTTGAACATTATGCACTTTTCTATGGGTAACCAATGCAATGATTTTAGGATTGGTGATATATGCTCATATTTTGGAGTTTTAGTGATAGCTCTTGCCAATGTATTTTGAACTCTTTGAAGCTTCATCAAATTAGCTTTTGAAATGCTGGTAAGAAGTGAGTTGCAGTAGTCAAGATGGCTGGAGACTAGGGCATTAGCCAAACAAACCAGGGCAGAGAAGGGAATGTGGTCCCTAATCCTACAGATATCACGAATGTTATTGCATTTCCACAAGCAAATAATCTCCGATGCGGACTACAAAGAACTTGTGGAATTAGTAATCATTTTTCTTGGCAGAATTTTATCTGAAAAGCATCCTCTTCATAGCTAAAGAAGCCCTTCACAGAGCTTGGTGAATAGCAAGAATCATCCATTCACTGAAGATGAAGATGTTCCATTCAATTCCAGTTCAAACTGAAGCCAGTTGAAAACAAGATCTTCCAGTTTCTTCTGTTCATCAGTGCAGTTCTAAAATCTGGGGTTTCTGCATGTTTGCCTTTGTGATACCAGTAACAATAATCAAGACAACTGCAGATCAATGCATCCATCTGCCAGAGATATCCTCGAAGACAAGGCAGCATAATGCTTCATTCTGCATATGTCAAGAATATACATGTATGACAACTTACAAATACCATTTATTTAGTCGGTGAGAGACAAAGTCAAATCAAAAACAACACTCAAGTTAAGAGCCGTCTCAGCCAACTCAACAAGTGACTTGTCCAGTTTTATAGATTTAAGTCATTCAAACTTCTTAAGTTGCTGTGGAATGCCCAAAAGTAGAAATTCAGTCTTTATCGGTTAAAGAGCAGTTTATTTGTAGCCATCCAAGATTGCACCTCCTCTAAGGCATCAGGAAACAGCTGCACTGACGAGTGACAAGACAAACTGTCAACTGAAATGTAGATTTGAGTATCATCCATATAGAAATGATATTCTAGAGAATGATTGTCCAGCAGTGTACCTAGAGGTGTGGTGTATAATGTAAACAAAAGAGGACGAAGTATAGAACCTTGCAGAACACCATGTCAATAAAGCGATACCATTTAAACATACTGAATGAGTGATTGGACTGACAAGTAGCACACCAGTGCAGAGCAGGACCAGAACCCTAAATCAGTGCTAAAGACGATACAAAAGAACAGAGTGGTCCACCTTATCAAAAGCAACAGACAAGTTAAGAAGAACAAGTGCTGTCACTTTATCCATAGAGCACAATATCTCATTATGAATCACATGCACACTGGAATGGGGAGATTAGTGAGTTGGAAGATAGGTGAGTTTGCATATGATTCATATCTACCCATTCAAGAATTTTAGATTCAAAATTCAAAGTTGAGATGGGTCTGTAATTAGGCAGGTCACAAGTAGAGCCCTAAGCCGCCACTGACTGCTGCCATTGTCAAAATTTCTGGCCACACTGAAAATCTGTTAAAAATATGTTGCCGTCGGCCAACAGCCACCAAAACGTTTTTCGTGACTTATTTTCGGCTGGTTATTGTTACATACTTACCAACTTCTACATACTAGCTGATCTCTTACTGTAATATTTGTGCTCAAATCTAGAGCCTAGGATGCTCCATACTATAGTCTAACCGAAATCTGACTCTTTTACATTCGTATCAACATAAAAACGGTTGGCAACTGAGCAATTAAAATAAATTTCAAAGTGAATTCCTTGAGAAAAAATTTGCAATTTCAACATCAGCAAACAATTTGAATCAGCAGGAAGGCGAAAGGTAAAAAACATGAAAATGCTGGCATACAAAATTGTATTATAGAAGTTAACACAACACAGTTTTATATATGCTCTCAGCAACTTTGAGAATCAATGAAAAATTTTGCATTTTGGGCATGAATTGCTTAATACCGCTACCTTCTGAAGCTCCTGTACATTTATGTTAAGCTAATTGTAGATTCATGCTTTACAAAGTCTTTGTCAGCGATGTTGATTCTGGCAGGTTAAAATTGAAGATTACAGTGTTCAAATACATAAATTTCCAATTTGCTGATTACATGGTTGAAATAAGACTATATTTAAGCTCTGTGAAGACTGTCATAGATTCAGATTCAGTTCTTTTTTGCTGCCACATTTCCTTGTGAACACGGCAATCCATCCGAACTCAGCAACGTATTAAAAAATCCTTCGTTCCAGAAAACTTTCTTTAATCTACTCCTAACCAAGAATATGTAGAATTAAAAGGAGAAAAGTACGCTTTTCAATACACATCAGCCCAATCGCATGTGCGCATGTTTCAATCACTTTTCAGTGTCATCTAGCACTTTCAAAGTAAATTACTGCTTGCCTTGTGACCCAACACTAGTGCATACAAAGAAGTCACATAAAATAGAGCAGATACTGCCAGACAATATTATATTCTGCTAATGCCACACATTACTGACTTACACTATTGCTATACAACATTCTTTTTTAAGAGTGTAGTGATATATTATCACTGACTGTTAACAAATGTAGTTTTTTTGATCAGACAAACTAAAATGCAAGTTCTTTGGTCTTGTCATGTACTGAAAGAGCATTGATACCTAACACTGGTTTTGTTGTGATTTGCTTTCATTTGAATCTATTAGCAAGAGTGGGTTTGTTGGGTTTTCAGCAAAAATATGCCTCAACTCAGTCTTCCGACACCAGCTACATTAAGGAACACTGCTCTGGATGACGTGTGTGAAGCTGTTCGATATGCAGTTAAGTCTAAGTTAGCCAATGTTAAGTCTTTTTGTCTTATTTTTGATAGATAGACAGATCATTACAAGGCAAGACCATATACCCTGGTGTGCGAATGTCATGCCTCAATGAGTGGACATACATGGTAGCCACTTTGGGTTGTCATGTTGTAACAAAACAAACATCCAGAGCAATAGCTGATCACGTCAATGTACTGCTGAAGGACTATTTTAGAGATCCCAAAAACCTGTTCATTACCAGTTGTCATGATGGTGCAGTAAATATGGTAGTGACTTCAAAGATCTTAAAAGTTGAAAACTACCAGCACTGTGCAGCTCACAGTTTGCACCTTCTACTGACTACAGATAGTATGGACAAAGTTGAAGCCGTGATCTGTATTCTTCAGAAGTGTAGCACCATTGTAAATGCACTGCACTTCAAAACACTGCTTACAGAAGATGAGTTGGCAGCTTCAGAGGATAAAAGTTATTAGAAGAACAGCAGTAGAAGATGGTGGATGTGAATGAATTGCTGGATATGGATGATCAGTTTTCATCCTCTATACCTGAGGCAAGTGATACTGGACCAATCACAAACCCATGCTTCATGCTTCACTGAAGTCAGCCTGTCCTACAAGATGGAACTCAAATTTGTGCATGGTTGAGTCAATTTTTCATCTGAAAGGTGATGTGCAAAATGCACTGAAGCATTTTGAGCATGTGGATCTCTGTCTGCATGAAGATAAGATAGATTTTCTTAAAGAATTCATAAGTTTTTTAACACCATTTAAGGAATTTACTGATCTTTTCAGCTGCACTGCTCCTACACTGTCAGTCATACCACTTGTAAAAATGAGAATTTGCAAACTTTGCATGTGAGAGGTGAATGACGATTCTGAAGTTAAGGCTATTAACGAAGCTGTGCTAATCAAGTTAGATCATAGATTTGTTGAAACGCCAACTGTCAAGTTGCACCAGTTTCTGGATCTAGAGACCAAGAATCTGATACCAAGAGAGGAAGCCACTAAAATTCTTGAAGATGCTATAAAGAATGCTTGTGAATGAGGTTTCATAAATGTCGAAACGCCAACAGTTATGAAGCAGTTCAACAAGGATAACGAGGAGTCACTGGAGGTGAAGAAGAGATGATTGTAACTGAAATTTGCAAATGAACTGCGATCAGAAATGCTAACTCCTGAAGATTCAGAGGTAATGTAATACAAATATAAAAACTCATACAGGAACAGTTGACTTTGCTGTATTACTCTTGATTACAATGAATTTCTTTGAGTTTTAATATTATTTTGGTAAGTCATTTTACTGATTTCAGGTAAAAATAGCTACCTTACTTTGGTTTCCTTTAAAATGTGCTGCAGTTTGCACTGTATAGAGATTACTTTTATTATTCTTTAACAAATGATAAATAAATTATACTCAATTGTATGTCCATGCTGACATACTGAGACATTTTTAATTATGTCATCCAAATTGTCTGCTAAATGGACTTATATGGTTTGATGTTGCAGGTTGCTGTTGAAGTTGTTAGCTACCTGACATCAAGGAACCGCACCTGTGATGATGTGCTGCAGTTCTGGGATCAAAATGCCAAGTCTGGACACTTTCCAGTAATGAGCCAACTTGCTCACCTTCACCTCTCATCATCTGCCACATCTGTCCCAGTGAAGTGCATGTTTTCCACTATGGGTTTAATTGTCAGTAGCAAATGTTCAAGTTTGTCTGCAGAAAAGTTGCACAAGATATGCTTTGCCCACGACAGTTATAAACTAATAGAAATGTAGCTCTTTCAGGGGAAAACAGTGCATGCATTTATCTTATTTTTAAAGATAAATTTATTTGTAAAATGTTTACTTTGTTTAGTTGTCAGTTGGCCGCTGTACTGTAAGTTATGTTTTAAGAATGTTTAGCCGTATTTAAGCCAAATTTGTTTGCAGTTAGCCAAATTCCAGCTGTAATTCTTGGTTTACGCATAAATGAGGCTAAGCTGGCTATCAGCCAAATTTATGGATCAGCCAGCTGTATTTTTTTAAAATTACGGTTTTGAGATCTACTCACAGGAGTTGAGAGAAGGTTTCTTTAGCAGAGGATGAACTATGACATGAGCAAAACCAGATGGGAAGGATCCCTCATGCAATGAGAATTTGATTATTGATGTAATGGTTGGATCCAGGATATCAAAGCACTCTTTCAGAAAAGATGCAGGATTCGTGTCAAGGAAAGAGCCATTGTTAGGTGAAGAAAAGACGAGTCTGTGAAGATTTGTAAGATTTGTTGGCTGAAAGTAGTCTAAGACAAAAGGCGAAGAATTAGTATGAAGAAATTTACCACATTCCAAGCAAGCAACAAATTTCAGCCTTATACCAGAAAAGAAGGTCAACAATTACTGGCAAGCAGAGGATAAATTTAACTTCTACCTATGTAATAACATGTTCAAAGCCATCCACAAAGTTCTTGGTAATGCAGAAGTTTCAGCAGCTAAGTCTGTCAAATATGCAGGTTTGGCAGATGAAACAAGTTTTTGCACAAGCATGCATTGTTGCTTAAACCTAATGTGGTCCAAGGGAGGCAAGAGTGGCACCACTAACGCTCTAACTGATTTCTGCGATGCCTAGCTTCAGAAATGGCAGAGTTAAACCAAGGCTGTGGAGTGTGCTCTACTACTCTTTGTTCTAAAAGGGATTTGCCTGTCAAGAACCTCAGTTAAAGTAGACTGAAACTGCACTGCCAGCTCATTAGCTGTTTGTGCTAGTGATAACCATAATGGTGATGCTTAAATATCATGCTTTAGGTTATTTAAATTAATTTCATGCAAAGAGCAAAATCTAACAATTTCTAATTTGCAGCTGGTTTAATAAGAAGTTATCCTTTGAGAAAATATCAGTGTGACTCAATGGCAGTATCCAAATGAAGTGATTGCAAATTAGAACGAGTTCTCATGACTTCCATGGTACAGCCTTTCTCAAGTGTCAGAAAGGTAACGAGCTGTTTCATGTCAAACCGTTTCAACAAATTAAGAAATGCTGATGAACAATGACCAGCAACATCAAGATGAATATTAAAGCCACCCATAATAACTATTTCAGAAGTTGATGAAATAAATTATTCAAGTAATGACAGAAATTCACTAAGACAATCAGTCAGATAGAGGGATGATGGGCTATAAATATTCACAGGCAATACATTTAGGTACCGTACCATTGTGAATATTTATTGCGACTTTTGAGTGATTTTCAATAATTACTTTAATATCTGATATCCTCCCTTTCTGAAATACTAATTATGGGAGACTTCAACATATTGAATTGCTGGTCATGGTGCTTCAGCATTTCTTGATATGTTGGAAGGGTTTGAAATGAAACAGCTCATTACCTTTCTTACATGTAACACATTACCTTTCCTACACATAACAGATGGATGTCTTGATAACTTGTTCTGATTCTCAACTGCTTCATTTTAGTACTTCTCCTGAGTCATATCTTTCTGATCATATCCCCATCTTCTCAAAATCTGACTTCCTATTTAAACCGCCTCTAATTTATAAAACTGTTAATTTTGCACTTGGCATAAAATTGATTTAAATACAATAAAACATGATATTTTGGCATAATTGTTATGATAATCTCTGGCACAAAATGCTAATGACCTGGCTCTGCTGTTCCAGTCTACTTTAACTTGTCTACTTTCTAGTCTACTTTCTTGGCAGGGAAATTCCTTTTAAAATTAAGAGTATAGTAGAATTCATGCCACAGACTTGGTTTAACTCCGTCATTCCTGAGGCTAGACATCACAGAAGTGAGCTAGAATGTTGGTGGCACCATTCTTCTCTTCCCTCGAACCACACTATGTTAAAGCAATAGTGAAAATTTGTGCAAAAAAATTCTTTCATCTACCAAATCAGAACATTTAACTAATTTGACTGCTGAAAGTTCTGCATCAACAAAACTTTGTGGTTGGCTTTAAAAATTTATTGCATCAGGAGAAGTTAAATTTGTTCCCTGCTGTGCAATCAGCTATCCGTGAGCTTGCCAGTAAATTCTTGACCTTTTTTGCTAAACAAAATCTCTGGCATAAAGCTAAAATTTGCCGGTTCATCTGCACTGGATAAAATTCTTCATTCTAATTCTTCATCTCCTGTCTTAGATTACTTTCAGCAAACAACTCTTGCAGCAGTTCACAAGCTTCTTTTCCTCACGTAACAAAAGCTCTCTCCTGACACCATTCTTACATCTCTGTTGAAGGAGTGATTTAATGTTTTGGGTCCAACCACTACATCAGTTATCTATTTCTCATTGTGTGCAGTTAACTTCCCATCTCATTTTTCTCATGGCATGGTTCATCCTGTGCTAAGGAAAGCTTCTCGTGATCCAGGTAATCTACTTAATTATAGACCCATCTGAACTTTGAATTTTGTATCTAAAATTCTTGAACCTGTAATTATGAATCGTATGCAAATCCACCTATCCACCAACTCACTATTTCCCACTTTCAGTCTGCATCAGTCAGTTTCAACAGAATCCACCATTCTTGCTGTTTATAATGACATCATGTTCCCCACAGATAAGGGTAGGGTGACTGGTCTGCTGCTTTTGATAAGGTGGGCCATTCTGTTCTTTTGCATCATCTTCAGCAATGGTTTGGGGTTTTTGGTCCTGCCCTCCTTTAGTTTCCTACTCCGTGATTCCTAATCAGTATAAATAAATGGTAATTATTCGTCTAGTGCTTTGTTGATTTGTGGTCTTCCACAGGGTTCTGTAGTTGGTCCTCTTTTGTTTACATTATACATTGCCCCAATAGGTACATTGTTTAACAATCATTCACTAGGATATTATTTACATGCCGAGGATATGCAAATCTACCTTTCATTTGACAGTTTGTCTAGTCATTTTGTCTGTTCAGCTGTTGTTCACTACTTGTGTGGAGGTGTAATCTTGGATGACGGCTAATAAACTGGTCTTTAACCCGTATAAAACTGAATTTCTACTACTCAGCACTCCACAGCAGCTTAGGAAGTTTGAATGGTTTTATCTTTACAGCTTGGTGACTCACTTGCTCATTTGGTTGATGGTGCTCATTCATAACTTGGGAGTTATTTTTGATTCCACTAAGTCATTCACTGACTATGTATATGGCATTAGTTAGTCATCACACATGCATATTCATGACATACACAGAATTAGGTGTTATGTTCCTATGTCTTCAAGGATATCTCCCTCAAACGCATTGGTCTCCAGTTGCCTTGAATACCGTAACTTGCTTCTTACCAGTAACACAAAATCAAACATGCAGAAACTTCAAAGAGTTCACAAATCTTCGGCTATAGCCATAACAAATATGTCAAAATGTAAGTATATAACCTCTGTACTTAGATCTCTACATTGGCTTCCTGTTTGGCAAAGAATCTGTGTTAAATCAGGGTTTACAGTTTATAAAACATTGAACTCTGGCCAACCACAAAACTTGAAATCAGTCCTCATTCCTTAAACTTATCATTATTCAATCAGGTCATCTGAATGCCTTTCTTTAGTTGTGCCAAAAACTAGAACTGGTCTTGGTGAATCAGCTTTTTTGTTGTGGACCTAAATTTTGAAATTCCCTTCCTGCATCTATTCATTCTGCTCAGTCTTGTGTGATTTCATTCTCAACTTAAGACTTATCTTTTCAGTTGGCTGATCTGCTGTAGGTTGCCTCATTGTTTCAATGGACTGACTTTCTGGATATTTACCTGATTGTGGTTTGCTTTGATGTGCCATCATTTGAAGCCTTGTGCACTAAGCACCGGCACTAATTAGTAATGACAATAATGATGATGATGATGATGATAATAACAATAATAATACTCACTTCCTTTCCATCACCTCTCCATCTGTGTCCATCGCCACAATGCTATTGCCTTCAGAGGCACATTTTCAGATGGCTGCGAAAACTAATGGGACCATGCCTGATTTCTCAGGGAGGAATCATTTTTTACTCCTCACTAATTTTTTTAGTTTGTGAAGGATCAATTCTACCTCAGGTAAAAATATTTAAAAAAAATAATTAATAAATACCGAGTTTTGAGGCATTTCTTACAGGAAAAACGGGTTTGAACTTCAACACAGATTGGCAGACAGTTCCATTCATTGGAGGAAGTAAAATGGAATGCATAAGAGCCCATAACAGTTCTGCATTATGTTTCAGCCAGAAGACCTGTACCCAAATATCTCAGGCTGCTGGGATGGATATAAGGAGAGACTGGTGACTGAAGGTAGGTAGGAGTGCTCATATTCAGGATTTTATGGTTCAGACATGTTAGTTTAAATCCTATCCAGAATATCACAGGATGCCAATGCAGTTGACAAAGCAGTGTTAAGGAGTTTGTTCAAAGGAGGTGCACACTTACCATGCAGCCAGGGAATTTTGGATGCCCTGAATCATAATCTTAATCGTAATCTCAAGATTTCTACAGCGCCCAACGAAAGCTAAGTAGCGGGAACCAGTTTATCCTCAGTCAAAACAAAACTGATAGGCAAAAAGGGTTCAGTTCCAGGTCAAGATCCAGCAGTCAGGCAGTCAGAGTCAGAGTCAGCTTGCTGAGTTTAGTTAAAGTCTGATATACCTACAAAACCGAGTTGGCGCATGATTTGGTTTAGTTCTAATCCAAATGCCAGTCCATAAAATTTACAAATCACTTTTTATTGATTGAGCTATATGTAGAATCACCAACAAAAGTAGATTACAGGCAATTTGAATTTTTTCAACAAATAAACTTTATATACTAATTGTTCTCAAGATTTCTACAGCGCCCAATGAAAGCTAAGTCACGGGAACCAGCTTATTCACAGGCGCTCAGTCAAAACAAAATTGATAGGCAAAAGGGTTTGGTTCCAGGTCAAGATCCAAAAGTCAGGCAGGCAGGCAGCAGTCAGATGGCTAAGGTGGGTGGTGTTTGGAATCGGATCAGCAAGATAGATAAGGGGAAAAAGAAAAATCAGGATGGAATCTGCGAAACAGGAGTGTTTTCAATTTTGAGTGTAAGACCTGCGGAGAGACTGCAAGGGGTGAAGTGATGGTGAGTTCATAAGGTGGATCAGATAATTGTCGTAATTCTGGTGGGAGTTTATTCCAGAGAGGATGGGCAGCTATGGCTATGGAGCGATTCCAAATTTTATAGATGAAGTAACAGGAGGGTGGAGAAGTGTTAGGGCAGAAGAGAAGCGGGTTGAACGGAGTGGTTGGATTGTAAATAGCTGGCGAAGACAGGAGGGTTGGGAGGATTGAAGTGTGTTATAGGTAAGTGATAGGACTTTGTACTCTGTTCGTTCTGGTATTTTAAGCCAGTGAAGTGATTTGAAAACAGCAGTAATGTGATGGTATTTGGGAGATTTGGTGACGGCACGAGTGAGAGCATTCTGGATTGCTTGAAGGCGATTTATCTGGGTTTTGTCTATATTTAGGAAAAGTGAATTACAGTAATCAAGTTTTGCATGGACTATGAACTTTTGTCTATATTTAGGAAAAGTAAATTACAGCAATCAAGTTTTGCATGGACTATAGATGTGGCAATGGTAGATGCAGTTTTGAAGTTGTTGAGGTTTTTGTCGAATATTACACCTAAATTGCGGACAGGAGAGTTAGTATTAAATGTATTAGTGGAGGCAGAGTCCAGAGTGAGGAAGATAGAGGGGTCAGGAATTTTCTTCAGCTGGTGATGTAAGCCAATAAGTGCGAATTCCGTCTTAGGTGGGTTCAGGCACAAAAGATTAGATGTCGTCCAGAAGCAGATTTGTTTGACCACACGAAGACGATGATTTATAAAGTCGTTGAAAAAATTCAGAGAGAAAGAGATGAATAGTTGGGTGTCATCAGCATAGAGGTGATGGTCAACTGATGATGCTTTAATGAGTGAACTGAGTCGAGTAGTATGTAGGATAAACAGAAGAGGTCCTAGAACAGAGCCTTGTGCCACAAGTGACAGGGCATGATTGAGAAGAGGCTTCTGATGTATTAACACAGAAAGAGCAGGCAGAGAGATAAGACTGAACCCAGAGGAGAGCAGTGTCAGTAAAACCAAACCAGGTTAACAGTCTTTGGAGTAGGACGTCATCAATAGTATCAAAGGGTGCTGAAATATCAAGGAGGCAGAGACAAGAAACCTGTTGATGAGAGATGGCGGAAACAATCTTGTTGTATGGAGAAGTGAGAAGGGATTCAGTTAAGTGGCGTTTAGTGAAACCAGACTGGCGTGGATTAAGGAGTGAGATGCAAGCTAGATAATCATTGATCCGAGAGAGTACAATCAGTTCAGTTAATTTGAAGATAAAAGACAGGTTAGAAACAGGTCGGTAGTTCGAAAGGATTTCTTTGTCAAGTGATGGTTTCTTGAGAAGTGTGGTAACAACAGAATGTATGAAAAGGAAGGGATCTTGTTTCCTAGCTGTGGACAGTCTCACCTTTATCAAAATAGTTATCAAATGCTCGTGGCAACATTTTATCATTATGACGAACCATGAATATTTGTCTGATATTTTGTTGTCAGTCAAATCATGTAATGCAAAAGGAAAGGTTGTCCTGTTACTGAACTGCTGTTGTCTTGTTAATGTTGTTATCTTCTGTAAACCTGCCGAACTTGCATTTCTGGTACGCTAATTTGCATGAACTTAGTCCTTTCATGCATACATCCTGCAGTTATATCAGATTTTACAATCCCCGCACCACCCTGTGGGTTATCTCATTATGGATTATACCAGTTTTGCAGGACTATCTGGATAAGGGTATGTAATAAACAACTGGTTTCCTTATCTTACTTTAAGGAAGTGTTGAAAAATCGAACTTATTATTAATTAATGGCGAATTAATTCTGAATAATTATAGAAAATGCAACTATTTAAAGTGCTTGCACACCTGTGTATGTTGGTTCCCCTTCAAATTTGCCAGGAATTTTGCGCTGATCATCTCTTCGTATTGGTTTCACATGCTCCATAGGTTTCTCTGTTGACAATTCAGAAATATCTGTTACTATCAGCTTGATAAAGTTTTAATAAACTATTAAATATATTATCTGTAAATCTGCAGTACCTGCATTTCTGGTGCACTAGTTTGCATAAACTTAGTACTTTTGTGCACATATCCTGCGGGTTACATCAGATTTTACAATCCCTGCACCACCCTGTGGTTATTATCATTGTGGATTATACCAGTTTACTTTACATGGATAATCACCATGACCTTACCATATTTTACAGACCATACCATAACAATAGTACTGTAAGTTTCAGAACATCAATAAATGAATTTGCGACAGAATTAGAAATGACTATTAATGATTAAATTTGTTCAGACTTAATTATTTTTTACACTTTCCACATTAAAGATTTGTTTAATTTTGTTGTGTGCTGCACTGGTATCAGATCTGACTTCATGATGCTACTTTATAATAACAACCAGCCCAAGGAATCTATTACAGCACCAAAGACACTATATACTGGTAGATTCCACTGGCTAGCTATTGCTTAGACACTCGGGTGTAAATCAAGAAATTTTGGACAATTTTGAAAGTCCAAATTTGGGAGGCTGACTTATAGGAGGGTCAAGCTAAGATCGCAAGACTTATCCGACAACGACTGCTCAACACATGAATGGGAGGACATCAATACACCCGTCGGCGATTGCATGACGCATCAATGAGATAGAGCGCAACATATGCCTGGTTAAGAAATTCATATATACTGTTATAAAACAGATGATATTATCAAGAATTAATGTTTAACAAAGCAAAATAAATATTTGCTTAAAATACTAACAAAATATGTGGCAGAAAAAATAAGATTCTGTTACATTAAAACCATGCTGCCATCCATTGCCAAACATCAGTTCTTATTTCTAGTTGCTTTTACTGGGTGCAACTAGATCTTTGGATTTTATAGCACATTTACCAGATCCCATACAATCCAAGGTCAAACATTTACACAGAGACATGTTTGTAATTCCTGCGTTTCAAGTGTTGGACGTTAGCCAGAACAAGCCATTTAAAGACCGCATCCATAAATTTTGGATGGAGTGGATGATATTGGGCACGGCAACATTTACCAAATGTAGGATCATGAAGAAACCCAATTTGCCTTTGGTTTGTGAATGGGTGAAGCTTGCCTGGAATGATTTGCCCAGAAAAATGGTAGAGTGGTCGTTTATAAAATGCGGCATTAGTAACAACATGGATGGCTTGCAAGACGATGCAATCTATGACACAACAACTAACGAGGATGACTCTGAAATTGATGATAACAACAATGAAACCAACATCTACATGGATGATCCAGCTTTAACTGAAGAGACATTTAATTTACTTTTTACTGAAGATCATAACTCTAACTTTGAAGGATATGAGTAGATCTGCTAGTTTCTAAATAAAAGGACGCATGCCAAACATAAAATGGTACTGATTGTTAAGTTTCCTTTAAAAGTCTAATAGCGCTATAATATTTTGCCTTCCTCTGTATCCCTGATTCTGAGTCATGGCACCATAACTTAAGTCGGCAAATACTAGCAAGACACTGATAAGTGGTGAAAACTGTCAAACTGCAGTCTGTTAAACTTAACTTAGGACTTATATTAACTATTAATTTTAAATGCAATTTGATTAAAACTTATTACTGATAGATATTTTTGCGTTATTGGGTAACACTATTTTGGCCAAAGCAGATATTAAAGCATGTGTTCCCATCTTTCGGTCTAACTTGCCAGGTCTTTGCCTGGTGTTTTAAAGCACTGTAAAATGTTTAGAACTATATCTAAAACACACTTTAATATATCAAAATTTTTATGTAAAAACACACATCAACTTATATGCGGATCATAGACTTTTATCTTCTCTGAGTTTGAAAATTTAGAGGTCAACTTATAGGCGATGTCGACTTAATAGGCAAGTATCTATGGTAAGTAAAATAAGTCTATTGTTACTGGATGAATGCAGGGGTAAAACTTGTGTACTCTTAGTCTAAGAATTTAATTAATGATTAAAAATGGATGTAGGCTACACTTCACGCACTAATGTGGTCTTCATCTAGCACCACAACAATTAGATATGCACTATAAGAACAAACACATCTTGTGACTGCAACTGAGGCAATCTCATTTTTGGATGCCAAATTGCCCCTCGTAATCGTAATTGTAATCTCGAGATTTCTACAGCGTCCAAAGAAAGCTAAGTCACAGGAACCAGCTTATCGTAATAAGCTTAAATTTAAAATTTATTAACCAGCCCCTGAAGGTGACGCAGCAGAATGTTGTGGTCAACCATTTTGAAAGCCCAGTAAAGTGATGTCAACCATCCATTGCATCAAGCATGCCAGAAAAATATGAAAGAGAGCCATTTCAGTGAAGTGATAATATCCTTATTCAGATTGGAATTGTGGCATCAACTTATTTGTCTGCAAACAGTTGATGATTTGCTCAGAATCCAGATGTTCAACAACCTTTGACGTGAATGTTGGATAGGAGACAAGTCTATAGTTTCTGTACTCACCTGGGTCCTGCTAAAATTTATAAGAATCAGAGTGACAGTTGTATGGCACTGTGTAACAGGCAGACAAACCTCAAGAAGGTTGCATTGCATATAGTCACTAAGTACGACAACAGGATGTCGGTGTACTCCTTCAACAAAACTGTTTGGATCAGGTCAAAGGAGCATGACTGAGTTTGTGACTTCATGATGACCCAATGCACGTTGTCTGCAGTGGAAATCCGAAGTTCTCCTTAATGTCCTTAAGGTGCCATTGTGGCTGCCGATGTCAGACGCTGTACTCACCCTTACAGATGCAACTTTGTCAGTGAAGAACTTCATAAAGTCCTCCGCTGAAAGCGTGGCCAGCAGTCAACTCGCTTCAACAGCTTACACATGGAGTGCCACAACTCTGATGAATTGCTACTCTTGAGTGCTGCTTACTCCGGTACTGACTCTCCTGAGACCTATAGTTAGCATATTTCTTATGAACCACCTTTTGGCTTTTCTTCAACTGTCTTGATATCTGGTATCATCTCTCTTCCGATGAACTGCTCTACATTCAGCATCAAACCATTGAGACATGTCCTGGACAGAAATGGAATCCTACATCCAAAGAGCTCAAAGGCATCAGCAGATGGTGGTGAATCACCCCATGGACTGCTCCAAAAAGCTTCCTTCTCATTTGACAAGCTCTGAAAGCTGGTGCAGCCCAGAATATATGAAATAGCTCTGTGTTCCCGACTCTAGCCATCCAGGTCAACAACTGTTACGTTCTGCAGCCCATGGGGACATGTCGGTCCCATGTTCCAGTATGCTGATATGGGCACATCCTGTTTTCTCATGCACTGGAGCATCATTCTGGAACAGTCTTCCATTAAAATTACGTACTGTTCTGCTACAGAAAGCTCAAGAAACATTTTCAACTTTTCTCGCATCACACCTTGCTAGAGCTATTAGATCTGTTTGAGCGCTTTTGTGTGGTTCCCAAAAAGTGATATATAAATAGGAAGACACCCACATGCATACAAACCAAAGGTGGAAATACTAGACTACACTTAACAGACCCAAAGGTGGTGTCCTATAGCCTCTCCAAATGTAGAAGGCCATGGTAAACTAGGGTTTGTAGCTGAATGTTGATAGAAATAGACTCAACTAGCCTTACTCCAACATGTATACAACTATACATGTAGGACAACACATATAGAAAATCTGATGCCGCTGGATATAAAAGGATGATTTGTATCAAACTATCACTGTAAACTATTTTTAGCAGTTAAACAAATTTCGTCTCCTAGTTCACATTACTGTAAAAGCCTACTTGTATACTCCTTATGGTAGTTGGTCATCATGTCCATATCACCCTCGGGAGGCTTGTACTCATCACTGTGATGAACATAAGGCTTTTCCAATGGATGGGGTATGAAGTCCATGCTTTGAAAAAAATCACACAGAAAAGTTACATGCAAGTTACATAATAAAAATAATTAGAGAACTTCTGTAGTGCCACTGATGGTTGCTACTAAGCAAGACTGATATACAAGCAAAATTCCAGAGCAAGTCCAGTCAAAAGGCAGGAGGGGAATTTGAGAAGACATGGAAACAGCCCAGGAAGGATTTAAGTCCAGGAAGAGATAAGTTTTTAGTAGAGATCTGAAGGAAAACACAGACTGTGAGAAAACATTTGTCAGAACCGAGTTTCAGAGTCTATGAAAAGCCACATCTTGATTGCATAGATCGCACATGCCATCCAACGTGCCCAGTGAAATGCCTCTGGGTACCTGAACTTTACTCCTTTCAGTAGAATTCCTCCTAGGAAAATGACTGTCAGTTCTAGTAACTCTTCGTAGTCCTCTCTATGGTGTTCAGTACTCAGTTGCTGCAATGTGAAGGTGATGACATTTTCTTGAATTTCTTTGACACGCTGCTGTTCTGCGTCTTTATCCTCCATTGCAATACTTTGCTAGATTGATTTGCAGCCAGAAATCATGGAAATGACTGAAGGGTTCCAAGTTTGGAGACCTTGCATAATCATGAAGTGAAAACACCTTTTCCAGGACAATTTCTGAAACATGATGTCGACAGGCAAGGTTTAAGAGTACTTTCCTAATTCCGTTTCCAGCTTGTTGCATATGCAGCCCTTGCAACCCATGTTACTCGCCGCTGTGTTGAACACAGCCACGATTCCGTCTTTCAATCCTCAACTTGTGACCTTGGCCAAAAACGCCAGTCCCGGAGTGGAGTTTGGGGATGGTTAATTGCTTGGTCACATCTTTACCATATACAGTGAAACTCCGTTAACACGCGGTCAATGGGAGGCACGCCGTCGAAACCGCGCGTTACGCGTGCGCGGCCTAACGAGACTACCGTCTAGGTATAGCAATAATATACACGTATGGCCTACCTTTGCACGAATGCGTAGTCGGCGAATCTCGAACTCCAATATTAGCTAAAAATCACCTTTTGCTCTGCTAAAGTACCAATATATGTTTACTGATTTCAAATGCAGAAAGAAGCAGAAAGAAACAGTAATTATTTGAAATAAATGAAAAGATAAAGCCTAAAATAAAAGTCCACGGTTAGCGGTTTCAACGTTTTATTTACAAAGACTATATATCATGCTCAGAGGTCCATTCACTGTTCTGAAAAAGGCAGTAAGTCCGTTATATGTAAGTGGCTACATAAAGTCAGTTATTTTGCCTTGTTTCATGCTTTCAATCTTTTTCTTTTTAACAAAATCGGCAAGTCGTCGTAGATGTATAAGCTTGATGTATTCGGCACCTTGTTCCTCGAGATACTGAGTCAGCGTCTGCCGCATTGAGAGCATCTGTATGCGAAACTCGGTGGCGGTTTTCAGCAGCAATCCCGACATCGTCATCGGTCGGTACATTAGCCTCATTATCGCTATCATCATCGTTATTTGTAGTACCTTCGCAAGACGCAATTATTTCTACTTCAGTTAATATTTCAGCAGTTGGACAGTCATATTCATCAAATTTCAACCATTCTTCTAAGAGTTGTGTCTAAATTAAAAGTTTGAACCATATCATAAAAAAGCTTACGTTTTTCTTCTTTTGTGTTACCCTTTAGAATGACTTCTTCAGAGAAGCCGTCGAAATCAGGGTCAGAGTCGCTTCCGCGAAGAGATCTTTAAGAGGAAGGGGAGTTGTCTTGATCATCAGAATTTTCCTAGTCAGAGCTGGAAGAGTCGTTGGATTTCTCTTTTGGAGCAAAGGCATCTCCAAGACCGTTCAACCAGCAATTCTCTATTGACTTTAGTTTAACCTGATCCCATGCTTTTTGAATTAAATAAATGATTTCCTTCAAATTTGTTACAGCAAAAAAGCAGTTAGTCTCTCTTTCACTTTTAAAGCCAGCTGTTTTTTGCAGTTCACAATTAAATGCTAAAGTTTTGTCAGGTAATAACTTTGAAAATAAAGCAGTTTCATCACAATTATAAATCTGCTCATCGTTATAGTTTTCAGTCTGTATAATCAGTTTCAATTCAGAAGGAAATGCGCTCGCGGCCGAATTCGTCGGCAGATCAACTTTCGCCTGAAATCGACACCTGAGAAATGCCATGGCGTCTCTTGAATCTATTAATAAAACCTCTGCTTGCTTGGAAATTCTCCTCGCCAATTAGATTTCGCGAAGAGTGGACTCATTAACTAAGATATCTTTAGAAACCCGCGGCCTGACTTTCACCGCTACGTACGCGATCGACAGCCGCCAATTTTTCTTCTACCGTGTAAGAACGTTGGCGCTTTCCAGTTTGTAACATTTCAGCAATAATTAAACACTATAGCACGTTGTATTCGTTAAACTATGCAACTCACCACCGTCGAATCTAAAAGGAAGTCCAACAGAGCGGAAACGCTACATAAAATCAGTGCTTCCGCTTCATGTAAGTAAGAAGCAATTTCTTCCGCATGTATAACGTAATCTCTTACTATTAATCTACCGCGTGGTAACGATTCCCGCGCGTTAAGCGCGAGGCGTCGGGAGGCATGGTGGCACCGCGTGTAAACCGGACTCGCGGGTTAATGGTGCGTGCGTTAACGGAGTTTCACTGTACCATTATTGGAAGACGATCAACACAACGTCATCCAGTTCCTGTAAAATATGGCATGATCTTGCCATCCCAGTGGATAGTAGGTGGACCTTCGGATCGAAAGATTCACGAATCTCAGCTGCTAGGGCTGCATGGTTATCTTTCCTTGCTTACTGGATTGCAGATGGACTGATGATCAGCTCACCAGCTGGTGCTGCATATACATTGGATGCAGCGAAAGCAGAAAAATGTGAGAGGCCTTCCTACTGCTGGTTTTGGTGCGATCCAGAGCTGCTGCAACATCACGAGTAACTATAGATTGTTCCCCTTTGCCGCTTTGGTGGCCCAGCAGATGCTGAAGGTTCTGGCTCTTTTTCTGAACAGTTACTATCTGATTATGCCTCTTCCTCAGATGACGTTTCCAACAGAGAAACCTCCATCGCTACAGCTGTGCTTGCATAATATCGTTCCTCACACTTATGGCATTTTGATGCGCAATATCAAAGAGATCTTGCAAGAAATGCTTGAAAGCATCGTGCTTTCCCTCTTCGGTGTCAGACTTCCTTGAATACATTTGTGAAGACTTCGTAATCCCAAACATGATTCTTAGCCCTCGTTAGAATCCATGCTTTTTCCCAAATTGGAAGTATCATAGCAGCCGTTTCTTTCACGCTGTCATCCAGACTCTGATTCCTTGTGTATGGAAATTAAACAACAGCTTGAGAACCTCTCCTCATGAAGGTAGCTTCGCATAACCGAAGTGATTTTCAATACTGCCAATCAACCAAATATCAATTTTTTCTAGTCAAATTTGTCATCTCACCTGCGATATGACGCATTAATTTAACATAATAATTACTTACTATAAAAAGAAAAACAAAATTACAAAGAACAGACATTGTGATGTCACAAATTTTGGCCAAAATGAGGAAGATCACTGGGTTCCTAATTTCGGTCAGCTTGCGCAAGTCCTAAATGTTCAGCTATCGAGATAGAGAGAGAGAGAGAGAGAGATATTTTTATTGACAACCAAAAAAATAATTAACAAGCACAATTAAAGTCTGTCACATACAGTGGTGCCAATGGGCTGACCTAAAAGGAACAAACAGTTCCGCTACTAAGGTCACCTATTTACATCATGGATTACAAAAAGGTGACAGTAAAATACTGAGTAAAACAATTAATAATCTAAAATATAAGTAATTATTATAATCAATGTCATTGCATAAACCTAAACAAAACAAAAAACACTTAACTAAGCACCAAAAAAATACTTAACTATGTGCATTGAGTATATGAGATTTTAGATTTGTTTTAAACTGGTATAATGTTGGCAAGCTAGTAATAACAGTTGGCAGAGAATTCCAGAATGACGGTCCACATATTATAATACTAAACTGCCTATTAGTAGTGTGAACAGAATGTTTATGATACATATGAGATGATCGTGTATAGTGACCATGCACATCTGAATTCATACAAAAGTATTGGTAGAAGTCCACAGGTAATAGATTATTTTTTAGTTTAAACATAAATAAACCTATTTGCAATTTATTAATACAATCAAAAGGTAATATTCCTTGACTATGAAAGGACAATCGAGTGCTGGTTCTGAAGGGTAGATTAAATATAATTCTGATGATGCGTTTCTGTAGGGTTCTAAGATTAGACAGGCGAGTATGATATGTGGAAGCCCAAACAATGTTGCAATACGAGATATATGGATATATTAAGGAGTAATATAGGTTCAATAATATATTTTGGGGTAATTTGTGGAGGATACGAGAGATAATACCAATATTTTTTGATATTTTTTTAGATATGATATTTATGTGTTCTTTCCAAGTCAAATGTTCGTCAATGTGAACTCCTAGAAATTTTGTGGATGACACCTGATTTATATTTATATTATCTATTTTTATACTGAGATTACATTTAGGTATAATTTTTCTCTGTGAGCTAAATAATATGAAATTCGTTTTCTTAATATTTAGTGATAATTTATTTGCTTTGAACCATGCTGATACCATTTTTAGCTCTTCATTAATTTTATTAACCAGCAATTCAAAAGATTTGTCAGACATGAATACATTGGTGTCGTCGGCAAACAGAATAAAATGGAGTAATGAGGAAGAGTTCGATATATCATTGACATAAATTAAAAACAGTAGTGGGCCTAAGACAGAGCCTTGAGGCACACCACAGGTAAGATAAGATTCACAGGAAGTGTACCCATTATATGAAACACATTGCCTTCTATTATGTAAGTAATCAGATAACCATTTTAAACACATTCCTCGTATGCCATAATGTTCAAGTTTGTTTAACAGAATATCATGATTCACAGTGTCAAATGCTTTAGACAAGTCAAAAAAAACGCCTATAGAGAACTGCTTATTGTCCATTGCCTCTGAGATCTTATCTTGCAATTTAAGTAAGGCCATGTATGTTGAATGTCCCGAACGAAAACCATATTGGTTTTTATATAAAATCTTTTTTGATGTAAAGTATGATACGAGCCTTTCATAAATTATTTTTTCAAAGAATTTAGAAAAATAGGGTAAAATTGATATGGGCCTATAGTTGCAAAAGTTATTTTTTTCCCCTGATTTGAAGATAGGAACTACTTTAGCAGACTTTAAACTATTAGGGACTAGACCAGTTGTAATAGAGCAATTTATAATGTTAGCAAGAGGGATCGAAATAGATTCAATGGCTGATCTGGCAATCTGAGGATCTATTTCGTCTAAGCCACTACTATGGGTTGGACGGAATCCTTTCGCAATGGTTATTATCTCAGTAGGTGATGCGGGTTCAATTGCAATGGATGAGATAGCAGGCTGTTTTAAAAAATCACTATACAAGTTGTTACTTTCAGTTACGTTGGCAGCTAGCTGTGGGCCAATATTAGTAAAGTAGTCATTGAATTTAGATGCAATAAGACTTTTGTCACTGACTTCAACATTATCAATAAGGAAACTTTCTGTTTTCAGAGGATCTTCTCTTTGGTGTAAAAGTGTTTTGATTATACCCCAAGTTCTTTTTAAGTCATTTTCACAACTTAGAATTTTGTCGATGTAATAACTTCTCTCAGCAGCTCTTCTTATTTGTTTAAATTTGTTTCTATAAATCACAAATTTGTTCTTATTAGCTGTTGTAGGATTTTTTAAATATTTAGCATACAGACGGGATTTCTTGTTACACGACTTTAATAATGCTTTAGTCATCCAATGTTGTTTGAACTTATGTTGCTTACGAGGGTGGTCATTTATTAACGGGAAGGCTTCTTCGTATATAGATTTATATTTATCAATGAACATGGCATAGGCTTGGGATGGGTCTCCTTGTTGGCATGCATTGTTGACATCTGTCCAGTCAACCTCATTTAACAAGTTCCGAAATTTACATTTGGCATTCTCACTAATTGCTCTTTTATTTGAGGTGGAGGTTTTGTCAGCTATTGGCCTTGCTAAGTTGCCTTTTAAAAGGATGGGCAAATGATCTGATATATCACTTACAATAATTGCAGAGTCAAAACAGTCTAAAGGTGTGTTGGTAAATATATTATCAATTAAGGTGGCAGAGTTTGGAGTAATTCTAGTTGGCCTAGATATTGTTGGTAGGAAATGATAAGAGGTCAGTATGTTAAAGAAAGTATGGGTGGGTGGGTGAATGTTAACCTTAAGTAAGTTAAGATTGAAGTCCCCAGCCAAGAAAATGTCATTATTTGCATGAGATAAGTGGGATAATAAAAAGTCAAATTCTTGATTAAATACATCAAGGCTATCTCCAGGTGGCCGGTAGATAACTCCAATTGTTATGTCTTTCCCCATTTTCTGTTTTAATTTAATGAACATGCTTTCATATGAATTGTTATTTGCTGATAACCATTCAGGTTCTATTAGATGAAAAGCAGTATCAGATTTAATAAAAAAACCAACACCACCTCCTTTTCCATTACTCCTACATTTGCATAGAAATGTATATCCAGGTACAATAACTGATATAATTTCGGATATGGAGTTTATACATAAAGTGGCATGATAATTCGACCTGGCGAGTAAAAAATTTTTGAGTTGAAAATATCATGTAGTACAGTAAAAACACCCTACTGGGACAGTCTGATTATCGACCACTCAAAGGAAAGCTGATGGCTCTTTAATGATATGTCAGTGCTTCCTGGTCATTTATGCACACTGCAGAATCTATTGCCTACAGCAAAGCACTAGAAACTGTGACTGTGGTATAAAATGTCAACCCCAGAATATACTCCACTGGTTTGATCCTACATGTGTGCAACAGCCCACATATGGTGACTTTTTAGTTATTGAAACACCTTTTTTGTGCAGATGGCCAACATTGTTTAGGCTGAACTCCTCGTTAGCCTATGTTCTCTTTTTAACCGGCCCAATGTTGTTCCATTCTTAACTTGCCAAATGAGCCATGAATGTGAGCTAGAAGAGCAGGCATAAAGCATGCTGAGTGCTACATGCAAGGGACTGTCTATCCACTGAAAACAGACCATTAATTGCCCTAGCAGATAGACTTATACACTATCAAGCAGGAGGTGACAATTAGTCCTGTTGGCTAGAAAATATTGGCTCTCTAACAAGTATGATCAGGTGACCTTTTCTCCTGCCAGTTAGGCATACATGTACCCTAATCAGAAGGAACTGACCATTATTATAGCATCCATAAGAGAGGTATGAGAAATGTTCTGTTAACACTGTGCTCTGAAGTACAATAGTATATTTTAATCAATAGAATTTGTTATAAAAACCTCAGCGGTAACAGCTGCAAAAACAACTCCTTAACCATGTGTACTGAAGATGACAAAACACAATGGATGATGATGTCCACAGTAAATGATAACACCAATGATAGGAGAAAAACCCAAAACGCCCACTCAATAATAGTAGCAGTTCAAACATAAGAACTATTGAGCAAAATCCACAATGAGACAAACAATTTGCTGAAATGGCAGAATTTGCAAAATGCACAGCAACATGGTTGCCAACATAAAATCTAGTGCATTAGAGAATTTAGGTTATAAGTCCAAATGAGTACTTAAAAATCATTTAATGTTATCTATTAAATAATTAATTAGTCAGTGATAATTATTTCAGCTGAAAATATCTGTTCCATAAACATCTTGTCTGATCACAACTTTATCGTTTAGCTAACAGTTGCTCACTTTCTTCAACAGCTAATCATATTAATGTTAAGTAATGCTGATAAGAGTAATGATCAACATGAGTTAGGTAATCCTACAGATATACAAGTCTTGGAATTACGGTAATGTAAAGAAGACAATTTGAAAGGTTGTGCAAAGTCACAAAAAGTAGGCATATGTTGGCCACCATATTGATCTGCAACAAGGACGTTCTTCAAAAGATTCTTTGAACTTTAAACTGAATGTGACATTAACTTGTTGTTGTTAGATTGTGTTGCCCGATGATCGTTTGCACATCTATCTAATCATGCAAATATCTTTTTTCTATGGTATTTGGATTCGTGACACAAAAAAATGGGCAGAGCAGAAAACACCTGCTAACTATTTAATGAACTTATCCAAAACAGTCATCAACAGTAAATCTGCTGCACAATCATGAATCAAGATTGTTTAACAGAATTTCTAGCCAGTTATATCATGAAATTACAGACTTTTTGATTAAGCTTCATTGCCTTCACCAGTTTTGCCAGCTGATTTTCATTCCCTTTGCAATTGAACTCATAAAACTTGAAAATGTTCTTGATATTAAAGGTTTCTGGCTACAGAACTTTTAAAATTGTGAATAATTTACACTAACTTATCACAATAGCCAGCTTGTCGTGAGAGGAGATGTCCACCTATATGATCCACCTGAATGATCCGAGATGCCCCTCGGCTAAGCAGCTGAGATAGCTCACCCCCAGCTTTGATATGAAACAGCACATCACTCTTCCTACCCATACCCATGGTGGCTGTTTTTTGGTCATCATGTGAAGTGAGGGGAGGAAATGGAACATCAAGCTCCTCTTAAAGCCTCTGATGTCCAAATGTCCACCATACCACCTACATGTGGTCCTCCTGTTGAAGAAAAGTGTATGGTGGGTGACCAAGTCCTTGCTGGTATATGCAAGTACCTAGTGGTGAAGAGCCAGAAGGATGGACGATGGAGATCATCGATGCCTCTGAGATGGTGTCACATGGGAAGGAAGGCAATGGGAACCACCTCTCTACTTATCTCGAGCACTATGAAAACGACGACAAAAAAGAATGAAGGCTGTCATTAATACTGCTGCTTGCCTTGTAGCACAAGGGAGAAAGTTCAATCACATCATGCCTGTGCTGCAGGACCAGCTTTGCTGGTTGAAAATCAGTGAACATGTCAAACATAAACTTTGTCTTCTTATGTTCAAATGCCTTCACAGCCATGCACCAAGCTACCTTATGGACAGCATCAAGTTGCTGTCTGACGATCCTACTCGACTGCGGCTGTGATCATCAAGGTCTTCTAATGTATACATACCAGCAACTAAGACTAAAATGGGGGGTGATCATGCCTTTAGAGTAGCCGGCCTGCATGCCTGGAATAGTATTCCTGTAGCCATACAAGAAGCCAAAAATATTTTTGTTTTAAAGAGACTTTTGAGATCTCATCTATTATCTACTAAAAGTTAAAATTTTCTGTTTACTGTCTAACTCTAGTATCAGCATTTGATTTTTATTTTGTACACCATTTATTTATCATTTATTGTTGGACTCTTGTGTGCGCCGACATTGGACAGTGTAAAGCACCCTAGAATTAGCCTACTACTGATGATGCTGTATAAATTGTCATAATTACAATTACAATTACAAGTTAATGGATCTCCTTAGACTATCCTGGGGAGTATCACATTCGGCAGGAGAGGGAACAGGGCCTCTTCGGTCATCAACCAGTGAAACCCCCTGCCAAAAGAATATAGCAAGATCATCTCTGAGGATAGGAACTTGGAACATTCAAACAATGCAAAGAGATTGGAAGCTGGCAAATGTAACCAGCAAAATGAGTAGGGCAGGAATTCAGATCATGGGGTTGGCAAAGGTAAGGTGGAGAAATGATGGAGATTTCATCAGTGATGGAGAAAGAGTTATCCACTTGGGAGGGAGAGAGCACTAAAGAGAGGTTGCACTGCTGCTGGAGAGGACAGTTGCAGACTGTGTCACCAGTATTAAAAAACATGGAGAGAGAATTATAGTTATAAGAGTGCAAGCAGAACCGACTAATATTGTCACAATACAGGTGCATATGCCCACAACCATACACAAAGAGAAGGAAGTGGAGAAAATGTACAAGAAATTGGAATATATCGTCAAACAGGTGAAGGGCACTGAATATCTTGTGCTGATGGGAGACTGGAATGCTGCAGTAAGCAAGGGAAGAGAAAAAAACTGTATTGGAAGCTATAGACTTGGCAAACAGAACAGCACAGGTGAAAGACTGATAGAATTTTGTGAACAACACAAGCTGATAGTGACAAATACATGGTTTAAGCATGAAAACAGACAATGATACACATGGAAGGCACCAGGAGATAAAGGAAGATATCAGATAGACTATATCTTCGTAAGACCGATGCAGGAACAGTGTTAAGAACTCACGATCATAACTAGATGCTGATACAGATTACAATCTGGTCATGATGTCAGTATCACTCACCCTGAAGAATGTGAAACATAAGAGCAGAAAGAGACATTGGGACATAGAACAATTCAAAAAGTTTGGACAGGAATTTGCATATGTAGTGGATCAACGGATTGTGGATGAGAGGCAAAGAACAGCGAACGAAAAGTGGGAACAAAGGAAGAATGTTTTTCAAACTGAGGCAAAACAGATAGAGGGATACAAGAGTAGGCCACAACCAAAGAAAACATGGGTTACAGATGAAATGATAAAGAAAATGGAAGAGAGAAGGAAAGTAAAGCATCAAAGAAAGAACTGGCAAAGATGGAATACAGACGACTGAACAACGAACTGGGGAGAACCACAGAGAAAGCTAAAGAACGTTGGTGGGAAGAACAATGCACAACATTGGAGGATCTTCAAAAACAGGGGAGATATGATAAGGTATACACAAGATACAGAAACTGTTGAAGAAGGAAAGCTGGAAAAGTACAATAAAGGTTGCAAAGGGGAACAGAGGACAAAGAGATAAGAGACAGATGGAAAGAATACATTGAGGAACTATATGACAAAGGCAACTGACCAACAGAGAAAGAAATGGATGAAATCACCAAGGAACCTGAAGATGATGAAGAGATCAGACCTGGATTGCTGAGACAGGAAGTTAAAACGGCAATAGAAGAATTGAAGAATGGAAAGTCTGAAGGCATAGATGAAATACCAGCTGAGAAGTTGACAAAAATTGGATAAAAGGCAACAGAAGAATTGCTAACAATAGGCCAACAGATATATGTTTAGAGAGTGGCCAAAGGATTTTATGCAAACAGTGATGGTACCTCTATAAAAGAAGGCAAATGCAAGTGAATGCAGTGATCACAGGACAATAAGCCTCATACCAGATGCGTCGAAGATCATGTTGAAAATATTACCTTTAAGGATGGAAAGCAAAGCAGAAGCTATACAAATTATAGAAGATCAGTCTGGATTCAGAAGAGGAAGGAGAACAAGAGACACAATTGGAGTCCTAAGAACACAGGGAGAGAGATCTATATAACATGGAAAAGATTTGTATATCTGCCTTGTGGATTATGAAAAGGCCTTTGATGGAGTGAACTGATGCAAACTCATGACAACACTCAAAAAGATCAGAGTAGATTGGAGGATAACCAGTCAGTGATAGTGAGAGTACAGGGAATGAACTCACAACCTGAAGGAATAGGCAAAAGAGTCAGACAAGGCTGCCCCCAATCACCTTTACTGTTCAACATCTACATACAGTTTTTGATGCTACATCTGTATCCAACTGATTTCTTCCGAAGCAAACCACATGACATTAGAACACTAACTTAGATAAATTAGAACACTGAAAATGAACAGCTGGACAGACTTTACAAAAAATTGTGAAGCTACGAAAATTGGAAAACTTACGATCATCGTGTGGACGATAATACAGTGTGATAGAACAGCAAAATGGCAACACTGGGAATGGCACAGAGTCCACAAAAATCCAGAGAAAACTGGAGGAGATGAGTTAGATGACAAAGTGAAGCGCAAAAGATGCAATAAAGAAGCTACAAAGGACAGTATTCAGTGTGAGATTTGCGAGTGTTGTTTCCACTGCAAGTGTGAAGAAGTATCTTTGTCAGCATACAAAGTACTAATGCAAGAGAAATCCCTGTACTGGTACTGTTTGGCTGCAGCAAAGGAGTTGAGAACACATGAAAAAGGCTGAAAGAAAGACAGGAGGAGTTGGTAAGAAAAGTTAAAGAAGAGATGCTAGTTGAGATTGTTCCAAAGACAGATCAGTTAGAAGACAAAACTGAAAAAGACAGAGCCAGATTAAGCAAGTTTGAGACAGCAATAGAAGGAATTACAGCAGAATTTTAAAAAGAATTGTCTCAAGCAGACTCCAAGATGGATGGTATTGTAAAAGTGAAAATTGACAAATCACTGGATGAAGAAAATAAAAAGAAATTGAGAAGGAACAACGTTATTGTATTTGGATTTCCTGAAAGTGAAGCAAATGAAACGAAAGATAGGATTACTGATGACACGGGAAAAGTGGAAGAAATGCTTGAAACTATCAGATGTGAAGGTAAAGTTCAACAGCTTACTTGACTTGGAACGCAACCAGCAAAAGAGGACGTTGTTGAAGAAGCAAAGCCAAGACCACTGAAAGTAGTCTTCTCTGATGAGCAGACAAAAAACATGGTGCTGATAAAAGCAAGAACACTACACACAACCAAGCTAGCAAATATATTCATAGTCCAAGATTTGACACCAAAGGAGGGAGAGCAGAGGAAACCACTGGTGGAGGAGAGGAATCGCAGAAAGGCAGCAGGAAAGGATGTTATAATATATCAAGGCAAAGTGGTAGCAAGATGGAAGCGAACAGTAAGCAATGAATAAATGTACCATACAAAAAGAAAGAAATAACCAAAGAAATAAATTCCAGGAATACAGAGCAAGACAAGTTAGATGCTGTTAGATTTGATGTAAACTGTTACTACACTAATGCTCGTAGTGTCTTTAACAAGATAACTGAAATTAAAAACCTGGTATCAGAGTGCAATTTAAGAATAGTGGGGATCAGTGAATCCTGGGGTTCAGAGGACATTAATGATGCTGAGTTCCATCTGGAAAACTTTGAAATGTACAGGAAAGATAGAAAAGGACGGAAGGGAGGACGAGTACTGCTTTATGTGCATGAGTCGTTAATTTCAATGCCACGTTTTGAGCAAGAGAAAGAAGATTATGAAGACTCAGTGTGGTGTGTGATTAAATCAGAACCAGGTGCGAGCTTGTTGGTGGAGACAGTTTATATTAGTCTAACAAGTGAGGACACTAACAATGAGAAACTATTAAAATTGGTAACTAAGCCACGCAACATGAAAGGCATAGATCATCTATTACTTACGGGGGATTTTAATTTCCCAGATATGGATTTTGAAACCTATTTGGTGGATGGAGGGGAAAATTCTTTGCAAGCAAGATTCTTTGACCTAACTCAAGATTTCTTCTTGATTCAGAAATTGCTTGATAACGACCAGTTTATGGCTGGACAGCAACCCTCCACACTTGACTATGAGAGAGTAGCATGGTAGATGAAATGCAATATCTCACACCACTTGGATCCACTGATCATGTTGGCATTCTGTGGAAATTGAAATATGGAAGAGAAAAGTAAGTCAAACAGCACAAGGAAAGCATACTGGAGGGGAAACTACCTAAAGATGGGAAGCATCCATGCAGGTACTGACTAGGAGAAAGAACTAGAAAACAAAAATTGTTAATGAACGCTGGCAGAGCATAAAGAGATTATATCTGGAAGCAGAGTCTATGTGTATACCATATGTTGGAACAAGAAAAAAGAAAAAGTCATTTCATTTCAAAGGAATAGTTCTATAAAGCTCATCAGAGAAAGAAATCAGTTGTTCCACTTATTTAAACAATCAGATATTAAAATGTACTATGAGAAGTATAAATTTTTAAGAAACAAAATGAACAAAATGATCAAAGCAGATAAAGCAAAGGAAACTTTGAAACTGATAACATCCTTCAAAGAGAGCAAAAAGGCATTTTATGGGTATGTAAGAAGCAAGCAAGTTGTGAGAACACAGATACTACAGATCCGTAAGCAGGACACAGGCACAATGAGACAGAATGATCTGAAAACAGCAGAAGAATTGGTGAGTTTTTTCCATTCAGTGTTTGTTGATGAAGGCAAAGATGCTGTACCACAGTTCAGAGACATCCTGAAGGTACCCCGGTTATTGGTTGCTTCAAGATAACACCTGTAGGAAGAAGTTGAACAAAAGCTATCGAATATAAAAGAGGACAAAGCTCCAGAAGCAGATGGACTTCTTCCTAAAGGTCTAAAAATTATTGGCCAACATCTTAAATGTTCCACTTGCTATACTGTTCAAGAAGTCACTTCTGGAAGGAGTACTGCCAGAAAATAGGAAGTGTGCAAATGTCATCTCAGTGCTAGTATCTGTTGTACAACAGATGCACATAGTCTCAGTGCTAGTATCTGTTGTACAGATACTAGCACTGAGACTGATAGGAGAAAAAGCCAGAAGAAAGAACAAGAAAATCTATAACTGCTTCGTAGACTTCAAAAAGGCTTTCGATAGCATAGATCAAAGTGTAACATGGGCGGTCTTGGAATCGTATGGCATGGATAATAAATTGACTCGTCTATTGAAGGAAATCAACAGCAATGCACAGACAGCGGTCAGAGTGGAGTTTGGTTTGACACTAGCAGAGGTACAAGACAGGGTGATCCAATATCACCAAGTGTTTTCATCACACTCCTAGAAAGAGCACTGGATAAGATCAAGGAAAATGACGGAATATCGGTCAGCGCCATGAAGATCAATAATCTTTGCTTTGCTGATGATATTGACCTGTCTAGAGAAGAAAAACAACGATTGGAGCACACAGTGCAAACGCTGAACGAAGAAGGAAAGAGATATGGCCTTAACATGAATTTTGATAAAACAAAAACAATGGCATTTGGGAAAAAGAATTTAACAAAGAAGATGGTTGTGGACGGCATTCAGTTGGAAAATGTTGAAAAGTTTACACACCTTGGATGCAATATGACGTATGACTTGGACAGTAGGAAAGAAATACTAGTCAGAATTGCAAAGGCGACAGCAACACTGAAAGCTATGGTTAAAATCTGGAAAAGCAAACCCATAAAGCTGGAGATAAAACTGAGCATTCAGAAAACATGTGTTTTCAGTAGCATATTATATGGATGTGAGGCTTGGGTAATAACGAAAGATGTTGAAAGAAGGAGAGAAAATGCTATAGGAAGATTCTGAAAATAGGATGGACACAAAAGGTGAGCAATGCAGAACTATACAGATGGATACATCTCAAAGAGAACTTGATGCAGAAGGTAATTCAGTGGAAATTGGGATTATTTGGTCACATATGCAGAATGAGCAACGATAGGAAGATCAAGACATTAGTGTTCGGAATGATGGATGGACCAAACAAGAGAGGACGACCCCACAAAGAATGGGTAGACGACATAATCGAATGGTGTGGAACATCACTTCAGGAGCTGAGCCACACCGCACTGGAAAGACAACAGTGGAAGAACATAGTGAAAATGGCATCGGACACCTACAGGTGTTGTACCCATGGTTTATGATGACGATGATGAAATGTCATCTCTATATTTAAGAAAAGGCTAAAAACTGAGTCAGGGAACCGCCCAGTGTCATTGAAATTGGTGCCATGGAAGGTTATGGAATTATTGCTGAGGGATAAAATGCTAAGACATTTAGACAAAAATGAGATCTTGTCAACAAACCAGCATTGTTTCACTAAAAACAGCATCTTGTCTCACTAACCTACTAGAAACACTGGAAGAATGGACACAGGTACTGGATGAGGGATATGGGATTGATGCCGTCTTTCTGGACTACCAGAAGGCTTTTAATACAGTGCCTCACCAAAGACTGATGAACAAACTTGAAGGGTAAGGGTTTGTGGGGATGTTGCTGAAATGGATTCAAGATTTCTTAACAAAGCGGAAAATGAGAGTGGTGCTTAATGGGCAAGTAACAGGCTAGGCAGGAGTTCTCAGCAGAATACTGCAAGGATCAGTGTTAGTGCCACTGTTATTTTTGATTTAGGTAAATGAGATACCACACATAACAGAAAGTTCTGTAAGATGTTTGCTGATGAAAGAAAAATATGGAGAAAAATGCAAAGTGAGGAATATGAACAGCTGTTGCAGCAAGATCTAGATAAGCTGGAAGATTGGTCAAGGGAATGGTTATTAAAATTTAATGCTTCCAAGTGCAAACTTATGCAAATTGGGCCAAGGATGAAAATGAACTAATATCTAAGGGATGGAACAGATGTTGTTTACCTAGAAGAGACTGAAATGGAGAAAGATTTGGGATTATGGATCAATAAAGATCTTAAGTAGAGCCAGCAATGTAGAAAAGCAGCAAGTAAAGCAATGTGAGTTCTTGGTATGATAAAAAGAAGTTTCAAGCACATAGATATTGACAGTTTCAAGATACTTTACAATACATATATTCAACCACATCTAGAATATTGTATCCAGGTTTGGAGTCCCAAAAACAAAAAAGACACCAAATGCCTGAAAAAAGTACAAAAAGTGCTTCTAAACTCATCAGAAGTCTAGCTAGGATGCCACATGAACAAAGGCTTCAAAAGCTGGGTTTATTTTCTTTAAAAAGCAGAAGACTAAGAGGTGACCTTATTGAGACCTCCAAATTTTTACATTGACTCGAGAATATAGACGAGCAAACCTTCTTCCAAAGGGCAGCCATGGGACATTTAAGAGGACACAGTCAGAAACTTTATCATAAGAGGGTGAGATTGGACATTAGAAAATTCTTCTTCAGCCAGAGGATTGTAGAGCACTGGAATAGGCTACCAGAAGAAGTAATATCTGCACCAAACTTGAACAGTTTCAAAAAAGCTTAACAGTTGGATGGATGGATATAGACACTAAAGGTAAATATAGCTTACTTAGCCTATTAACTGTAACTGTAGCTTTTGGTCACAGAAGTGCAGGATAATATACATGATGGAGTCAAAGTTGGGGGGAATCTGACAAACGCCATGAGACTTGCAGATGACCAGGCAATGGTAGCAGGTACCAATGCTGGACTACTATAATGGATTTGCTGAACAAAAAATCAGAAGAATATGGCATAAAGATAAATAAAAAGAAAACAAAGGTGATGAGATTGAGTAAATTTGAAGGAAAAAGGATAACTATTGTAGTTGATGGTACAAAAACTGAATAAGTCCACCAGTTCTGTTATCTTGGAAGTTTAATTTCAGATTATTGCAGATGCAGTGCCAAGATCAAGAGAAGAACAGCAATGGGAAAAGAAGCATTCTGGAAGAGAGGAGAACTTCTGCGAGGAAGGCTGAATCTGGATCTAAAGAAAAGAATGGTGACAAGCCTCAGTGTAACTCTGTATGATTCTAAGACATGGACTATTGGAAAGGCAGAAACTGAAAAACTTGAGAGATTTGAAATGTGGATAAGGAGAAGACTGGCCAAAATCTGCTGGAAGGATTATAAAACAAATGAGGAGGTGTTGCACTTGGTAAAGGAAGAAAGGACACTGGTCACTTCATGTGAGATCATAGCAAAACAATTATACTCCATGGGACAAGCCTGATCGAAATCTAAACCTAACATTTTTATTGAAGGCTGTTAAGAAAATAGTAATTCAACAATAATAAGAATCTGAGAACATCTACAGTGCCACTGTAATAATGCTCAAGGCAAATTCCAGGGTGAGTCTGGTTGAAAAGTCAAGAAGGGAATCCAAGAAGACACAGAAACAGCCTATGCAGGAAATGAATCCAGGAAGAGATGAGTTTTTAGTCGAGGTCTGAAGGCCAAAAAAACTTTGCAGAGCAAATGTTTGCCAGAAGAGAGTTATAGAGTCTAGGGCCAGCAACAAAAAAGGCATGCCTACTGAGAGTTGTCCTTGCCATGAAATAGTAAGATTTAGACATCTAGATGACCTGCCTTGGGAGTCAGTACAGAGTGAAGGTAGTAAGGTTGGTTGAAATGTAGAGTCTTGTATTCGATTAGCCCAGTCTTGAACATTATTCACTTTTCTACAGAGAGGGAATTTAGGATCACTGATATACGTTAATATTTTGGAGATTGAGTGATGCGTCTTGTCAATGTATTCTAGACTACTCGACTCATCAAGTTAGCTTTTGAAACACCAGCAAAGAGCGAGTTGCAGTAATCAAGGCAATGCTGAAGACCAGGGCATTAGCCAACAAACCATTGTTCAGCATTGTTCAGCAGAATATGTTATTTGGAAGCAAGTGAATTTATGTTGAGACTTCACAAAGGAATATTCTGTGTAGATGGTCCTGCTCAAACTGATCTTGAATTTCTGCAATGCCACTAACTCTGAATGTGTCATGCTTCTTGCAATCCTCGATGTAAGCATGGCCAACAATGACATCTTAATCATGTGTCTTAGCATCTCCTACAGAATCAGTGGTCAACCTCTGGACTGGTTTCTACCCTTTTAAATGAACGAACAGTGATAGTGACCACAGACTCAGATTGTATGATTTAAATGCTTCTACATTCAGCATCCCACAAGGCTCAGTATTCACGCTGCTTCTTCACATTATGTAAATGGCCGACCTGACCCTGATCATCACTGCTCTGGTAGAATGGGTACACCAGTATGCCAATGATATTCAACTATACTCTGCTTTCTACCTGTCTGGTGCACTTGTGTATGTGTTGTATTTGCAGGCTGTTGCACTCAAAATACATGCATGTAGTCATCTCAGGGGAAGCTCAAACCCATATTCTCCACGTTACAAGCCGAGTGTTCTAACTAATCTGCTACCACGCTCCACAATACGGTGCAACCTCACATTTAGCATCTCAATGTCCCTCGTCAATTCATCAGTTCTGACATGTTTTGAATCCTGCAATTCCATTTTTGCAGGCCTGCCAGGTTCAGGTTGCACCAGCTCCAGTACATTCTCAACTGTGCATCCTCAGTATTAGCCTCTAACCTTTCCTTCCTCTCTCAGCTTCTTGAAAGATGTGTGTCCGTCCAACTGGTCGACTACCTTGACTCTAACTCCCTCATGCCTCCTCTTCAATCCGGATTTAGGAAGTTCCACTCTACTGAATCACTTATTACACGTCTCCTGGCTGACGACTTTGGATCTTTGACCATGGACATGTTACTCTTCTTGCCCTCTATGATGTTAGTGCTGCTTCTGACACTGTGGATCACTCTATCCTTTTGGAGCGTCTAGAAAAATCTTTTGGCATTTCTGATACGGCCCTTCTTTGGTTTCAGTCATTCCTCTCAGACCGCTCTCATTCTGTTATCTTTGGGCCTTCACGTTCCGCCTGGTCCCTTATACCTTTTGGCCTTCCTCAGGGTTCTGTTCTGGCCCCTCTCCTCTACATTCTGTACACTGCCGACCTGGCACAGGTTCTCCTTCCCGTGGGTGTTGCTATCCATCAGTATGCAGACGACACTCAGGCCTTCACTCGTGGCCCAGCGGAAGCGGCTTCCTCTCTGGTTGAGAGTATTCTTGACGCAACATCTGCCCTTGGTCTTTGGATGTCCTCTAATTGCCTCCGACTGAACTCTGCTAAGACCCAGTTCATCTGGCTTGGTGGTCGCGCTCACCTGGCAAAGATTGATTCATCATCCTTACGCCAGGGGTTTCCGGACATTCTATTCTGTTCCAAAGTCCGTGATCTTGGGGTTGTTCTGGACCGGGAACTCTCCTTGACCGATCATGTTAACAGTGTCTCCCGCTCATGCTTTTACCACCTTCGTCAGCTTCGTACCATCCGCCACTCCCTCTCCTTTCATGCCGTTACTACTCTAATTCATGCCCTTATCTGCACCAGGGTGGACTTTGGTAACGCTATCTTTGCTGGACTCTCACTTGCCAATATTTCCAAGCTTCAATCTGTTCTCAATGCTTCTGCCCGTCTTATTGGAGGCGTCCCCAGGTATGACCATATAACTTCCTTTATACGGGACACTCTACACTGGCTTCCCATTCAGCAGCGTATCCAGTTCAAGATCCTAACGCTTATGCGTAATTGTCTCGTTGGCTCTGCTCCATCATATCTTAGGGACTTCTGCATTTCGGTCTCCTTGGTTCCAGGCCGTAGCACTCTCCGGTCGGCCTCCCTTGGACCTCTGACTGTCCCTCGTATGCGCACTGCTACAGCGCAGTCTAGAAGCTTTGCCTATGTTGGACCCAATAGCTGGAATCGCCTTTCCCGAGAGCTCCGGCTAGTATTCCTCAGTTTGTCTCTTCCGCAGTTTTGCAAGCGCCTGAAGTCTGTATTATTTGCCAGTGGTTTCACTGGTTCGGGTCAGGAGCGCTTCTGATGAGTCTATTCTTGAAGTGGCGCTTTATAAATGTCAGAATACAATTACAATTACAATGGTCAGTCAGTGGCCAAGTGAAATGCAATAGGACATCCAGACGCTTGAAAGACAGCAAGATATAGTGAGTTTTGAGGTGTTTCTTGAAGGAAGAAGAAGAGTTCAAGCACAGGAGAAACATTGGAAGTCAACCGACTTCCAATGAGAAAGTCATTCCACCCTGCTACCTCATTCCCTGGGGGCATGAAAGCCCCTGGCAGTTCTGCATCGTGGCTCAGCCAAAAGACCCATATCTGAAAATCGCAGGCTGTGGGAAGATGTAAGGACAGACTAGTGGTTGAAGTAGGCAGAAGTGCTCATGCTTAGTCCTGTACCAGATCTTTCACTTGGAACAGCAAACAACAGCATATATGAACTGTTTCACTTAATGCTGCTCAACAAACGTCAAACTACTGTAAAATGAGCTTGTTTACACCAGTTAGATAGTCATGTATGCAGCACTGTTAGGAGATGCTTAAAAGGTGCTACATTAAAGGTCTTGATCCATACATATTGTACCGACTCCTTAGAATGTAGCAATCCTTTCGGGCTACCTCCGGTTGTATCCTTAGAAATCTCTACCTTTGTGCCAGATTGTAACTTAAATCACAATCCCTAGAGGGCATGACCTCTCTTTCAAAATAAGACCTTGAGAAACGGTACAGGTACATGACTAAAAGTTTCTGTCAAGATACATCTATCCCAAGTCTTATCTTATCAATCTCAAATGATGAATTTGATCTTGATGAAATGCTGGATCACTCAAACTAACTGTAAAGTTTGAAACAGTTTTATTATTGAAATAAACTTTCAATCAATGCGGTATGTCCAGTTCGATTAATCTAACATCACACTACGACTACCTCATACTACGACTGCTACAGGCCAACTACTAAGCTAGCTAAGTCAATTAAAAGAGGTATTTTAATTTCTTCCCTCCTGTCGATGAGCTCTTGACTTTCCAGGCTACAGTCCTTGTGAAGAATCATTGAACTCGAGGTATCGTTCTCGAAGAAATGCGATTTACCAAAGTCCATCTCCAGACAAACATTGAGAATAGGCATCCATAAGCAGACGATGGAGATTCGCCATTTTATTTCTTGATACTTTCAGACTTTATTTCATGAAAGTTCGAAGTATTTCCAGTTCGCTCCAACCACTGAATGATGAAACAAACGTTTACTCTCTCTTCAAAGCACAATCGCATGTTGCAGTTTGCTTAACTTTTATCGAACGAAAGTTTCATTGACACGAACACTATCCTTTGCATGGATTATGAGTTTCTCAGTTCAATATGACTCTTGCTGCTTCCGAAAACAGGTAAATCCCAGTTTCTTTTGAAGTTCCTACACACTATACACTTCTTACATGAATGACGACCAAAGTTAATGAACGTTCGATCTCAAACATACATGCACGCATAACAAACGTTTTCGAAGGTGTTTCTTCACGTCTTTACCAACATGCACCACTCACTGACTCAACACACGAAACCTCTTCTTATACCGAGTTCGTTTGGTGTTCAATGGTGGCTAATCGCCATTGTTGATTTGCGCATGACCATTGCCAACCGTCCATCTCAATTGTCGTCTGCGCGTGACATCAGCAAATGTTTAATTTTCAAATCTGCTCTGTCATATCAGATTAATCCTTTATGAAATCGTCTTGTAGGCTATAATCTGCCGTGCTGACATGGCATAGTCCCATACGATTTATTAAACTCTTACTTAAGTTGGCCACGTTCTATAGTCTAGCTATTACTCTTACATGTTGGCCTACCTACTGAACTACACTAACTACAGCCTCTATACACAAATCTGCTACAACAAACTACACTAAAACACAATACACTAACTAAGTAAGCTGTTCTCAGTTTAGTTTAACAAATACAAACGCGAATTAAAGGGAGGAACGCTACACATATGAGGAAGTGGAAGCAGAGGCACAGGAGAAGAAAGAGGAAGATGACGAGGAAGAAGAGGAACAGAAACAAGAGGAGGTGGAGGAAGAAGTAGATTAAGAAGAAAAAGAAGAAATATCATCATATTATACCCATATTTTGTGGTTTAAACTAAGTCCATCTTTTTAATTATTGGCCATCAACATTGTACATGCAGTTTGCTTTTTATAAGTGAAAGTACATTATGAACATAACATTTCCTTCAGTTTCAGTAAATGATACAAACCGATGCGTTGTTTTGTCTTCCATTGGTCCATTATTTCCACTAAGCTTCTCATCTGGCTTGAAGCTTTTTCTCATTTCAAGGGGATGTGGGATATATTTGTTAGTGTATTCTGAAAATGTACATGGCTCTGATCCATGTGGCAATCCATGTGGATTGTGTGGACATCGATGGCGGCTGATACATAAAAAAACAGAAAAATCAATCACAACACATTTTCAAAATATGTAATTTTTCATTTCTTAAAAAAAATTCTTTAAACAAGTAGACTCAAAATTAGCAGAGCTAAAATATGATAGTCAAAGTCTTAAGTTATTTTCAACTTCAAGGATGCAGCTAGTTAATTATTCTATCATACTGTAAATTTGTAAGGTTTTATTTAAGTTACTTTTTCCAGATAACATTTGTGCAATTATGCCTAAACATTTAATTTATTTGTTTTCATAATTAGTTATTAAAAGGCAAGACAGCAAAAAGAATAATTAAAATTAAGAAGTTGCATCAAGCTATATATCGTGCTTAATTTTTGCATCATAGTTTCAGCTTAAACATTTCACGAGAGTAAATTAAAAGATACTTGAATTTTTATACTAGTTCAACAACTTTTATAGCAAGTATAACTTTTTTATAAAGCTGACCAATTCAAAACGTTTTTTCTCATTTCAAGAGAACAATGCTGGGCAAATTTTTTAGTGGTTTGAGAATATTAGTTTAAGTGCTCCGGTATATTAGAACAGAATAGAAAGCCAAATAAGCTTAGAATCCAAATCAGAGTTAGGTTTTGAGATATTTTTGCTGAGGGGGTCAAAATTTAAGATGTGAAATCACAATAGGTTCAAAGTCAGTGATGAAACACAAAGCCAGTTCACCCAGCAGAATCCATGGCAGAGCCCAGCCACCAATGCTCTTAAAGTGCATATTTTATAATTTATTGCCTTTTACAAAAAGAGTAATCTCTGCATAAATGTTGGTCGCCATGGTGTTAATACTAACCTGAATTTTTTTTATAAAGACTGAGGCAGTTGATTAATTCAAGCCTGGGCAGAGCCCTAGCCACCAATGGTTTATAGCATATCTTTTGAAAATTTAATAAAAATTTGTACTTTTAAGAATAATTTAAGAGTAAGAGACTGTAAGTTATGAGCAGTCTCAGCCAACTCATCAAAGGAGTCACCCAGCTTTAAGGATTGAAGCAATTCAAACATCTTAAGTTACTGTGCCCAGTAGTAGAAATTCAGTCTCCAATGGGTAAAAGAGGAGTTTATTAGCTATCATCCAAGCTGCAGATCCTCAAAGGCAGTGGACAGCAGCTGCACAGAATAGTTATAAGACAAACTGAGAAATGAAATGTAGATATGGGTATCATCTGCATAGAAATGATATCTTAGTGAATGATTGTCTTGTCCAGCAGTGTATCAAGAAGTGTGGCATATAATGTAAGTAAAAGAGGACCAAGTACAGAACCTTGTGGAACATCACATGTCAACTAGACAAATAATGTCCATCTAAATATACTGATTGAATATGTGGGCTGAGATATGTAGCAAACCAATGCAGAGGGGGACCACAAACCCCAAACAAGTGCTGCAGACAATGAAAAAGGAGTGAATGTTCCACCGTATCAAAGGCAGCAGACAAATCAAGAAGAACAAGTGCTGTCACCCCACCTTTTAGGTGACATAAATTTGAGACTGCATCAGCTCTGGGAAATAGAATTAATGGTCTTATTACACGTAAGAATGCCTCTGTTTTGAAAGATCCAAATGTGGTTCCAGAAAGACATGGTCTGAGGTCATCCATCTTCGGGGCACCTCTAAGAATATCCCATACTCTGAATGTGGCATCACCATGGAGACCTTGAATAAGTATTACAGGACATGTCAACTGATCTACAATATACCACTCCCCGCTTAAATCTACAATGGTAGTTAGGACCCATGATGTCTTCAATGAATTTATAATCTTCAAACTGCTCAGTTCGGCTGGGCACACAGCCACAGGACTTGATGGGATACCCATTTGGTTTCTGAAAGCCTCTGCATCCATCATGGCTAAACCCCTCACTTTTCTTCTTAACCAATCCATCCTTAGATCCTAAGTTCCACCCCAGTGGAAAAATAATGTCATCACCTCTGTTCACAAGGTTCCAAACCCTACCTCACGTGGCGATTTCTGCCTAATATCTATAACTTATTGTTCGAAGATTTTTCTATCCTATTCTTGCTCAATATTCTCTCAATCATGACTTCATTGACCAGTATGCTCACTATGACTTCACACTTATCCTCGATATGCAGGTCTTGTTTCTACCATATCAAAGCATTTTGTCACATCAGACAGTCTCTGACTAATGACATGGCTAAAACAGTGGCATGTACACTTGTTAGTTTTCAATTAGACTATGCAAATGCAGCATTATACGGTATAAGAATGTAAAAATCTCCAGAGGGTTCAAAACTCTCTTTCTAGGGTTGTTACATGTTCTTCATCAAATGCATTAGATCGCCTTCGTGAACTTCACTGGCTTCCTGCTGAGTGGCGTATTAAGTTTAAAATTGCATGTTTGACTTTTAAGGCTCAGAACACTGGCCTTCCATTATACCTTAATACTTTGCTGACTCCATATCACCCTCCCAGATTCTTGCATTCTTCTGATACTGGTTTGTTGCAAGAATCTAGGTTCAGGACAATTGTAGGATCACGTGCCTTTAACTGTTGTGCTCCTTGTATTTGGAATCGTCTACCACAAAAGGCCCGACTTGCAAACTTGCTATCATCTTTTAAAATCACTTGTTAAGACTCACTACTTCATCCTGGCTTTTGCATGACTCCATCTTGGTCCCTAGCAAACATACATCAACACATCAGATTCAGGTACCGACATTGCGCGCGTTACAAGTGCTTTAAAAAAGGTATGGATTCCGACCTACTGGTTCCATGTCTGCAGCTCTTATTTCCATTACTCACCATCTGTCTGAACTGCTCGCTTCTTACCAATATGTTCATCTCATATCCCTCGACTTCTCAAAGGCCTCTGATACACTAACACATGCTTATCTCGCTGATCTTGCTATTCCTGATTACATTTATAATTGGATAATTTCCTTCCTAATCAACTGACAACATTGTACCAAGTTCCACGACACTGTCTCTACCTTAGTTGGCATAAATTCCAGTACTGTTCAGGGTTCGGGTTTGGAACCAGTGAACTTCCTAACTGCCATATCCAAGTTTAAGCCTTTAGCACCCAACAATAAGTTAATTAAATACACTGATGAGAGTTACCTTCTTATACCATCCTGTAACAGGCTGAACTGGACCATGTTACCCTTTGAGCGGCTATGTGTAACTTAAAACTTAATCATAAAAAGACTTATGAAATAATAATTCACCATCCAAGAATGAGAAGTCAGCAAATAATTTTACCTAATGTGATTCCCGGTTTAACCAGGGTACCAGAGATGACAATATTGGGTGTTGCCCTATCAAGCATGTTAAGTTTTGATTCTCATATTGATCGGATTCGTAGTCAGGCACGCCATGCTTTGAACGCCATACAAATTCTTGTAGCATATGGCCTCACTAGCCCTCGCTCAACGTTTTCCGAGCTACAACGCTGGTCAGGATGCTGTACGCCTCTCTTGTGTGGAGGGGCTATGCTGGGGCATAGGCTAGGGCTCGGCTCCAGGCTTTGATGCAGAGACTTGTGCATCTCCACTATCTTCCTGAGGACTTCCAATGTTCAGTGAACTCAGTAGAATGGTCGATGCTAGTCTCTTAACCCTTTTACCATGGAATAAAATTTTGCAATTTTTTCCACACACGTGCATTTATTTTTAGGTACCGGTATTCTTCAATGCATGTGATTAAGGAAGACTGGTATTTGTAATTGTAATATTCCAGAAGTCTTTCTTTGCTCTGAGAAACATAAAAGTCAACATATAATAATTTTGTAAAAAGTAGACCCTGTAGTGCTCCTTATGAATTTATTTAGCACCAGTTTAATACATTCATTTTGTATGATATATTCCAAAGCATGATGCAGGCCAAATTGTTGCTCATTCATGATCTTCCAAAGATAAGGAGTCTCAAGCAATGGTTTTGTGGACCAGTATAGTTCAATTTCTGGTTTCTGAATGATGCCTTAGAAGATGAGAATGGCAAATAAAACCTTCCGCTCACCACAACTAACATCGATCCAACTATTCAATCTGGATCGTTTTTTCAGTCGAAGACTGCATTAGTTGGTATGTACGTCTGTTAGTTTCAGTGACTATCTTGGTTGCTAAGAAACAAATTGAAATTTTCCACTGGATCCGTCATGTCAGCAACTGGAACACACCTTCCAGGTGTTCCTATAGGCCTAAATGCTAAGCGTTGACGTGTCCCGATTTCATCTCTTGACCATGCAGATGGCGAACTGCTGTCATAGGCCTACTGAACGGTTTTCTGGCTATCATCACTGTCATCATTTTCTCACACAACAACGTTACTAGAACTAGAACTTAGTTAGCTATCATCAGTCGCTATCATCGGACAAACTATCATCACTTTCAAACAATAAACGATGTATTTCTTCGTTAGATAAACCACGCTTGCGACCAGCCATTGTTAGTGTGAACTAAATAATTTTATTTAGTTGGCCTGCCCAGTGTATGACCTAATTTATAATATGGAAAGCTTTTATTATAATCGTAAAGCACTATTATATTTTGCACTATTATATTTTGCTATTGCCATTAGGACGAGTCTATTCGGGATACACGGTGAGTGAATAGATGCATATCATGCGGATGAGTTAACTCGGGGTTCACGGTAAAGGGGTTAAAAGCAATCTTGAACAACCCAAACCATGTCTTACAACAGCTATTCCCACAAGTTAAAACCCTCAGTTATTCCCTAAGGCCACATACCCATGACTGTATTATTCCTCCCACTGATAACACTGGCCAACAGAAAAAATTTTTTTTCTTGTTGCCTTCGGTTTTAGACCTGTTCTTGGGGTAATTTTGGGCGCTGATTCAGAAAATGTCATTGGATTGAGTGCATCAGGTCTAGTTTCTCAGATATTGTCGATTTTGTAAAGAAAACCCAGTCCACTCTTTAAACGATGTCTTTGACAAAACTAAAATGTCATAATAAGCTTTATTTATGGCTAATTATAATTCTTGCTGATTCATATAATGCCTACATCCTTATAATGTAAAATCAGCATATCTTGCGCGTGCTGAGATATTGCTGATTCAACGAAATAACTATTCCGTAGCCTACAGCTTACTCAGCACTAAATTCATGGCCTCATTTAGAATTTATTTGTGCTTATACAGCGTTTCATGGTTTCGAACTATGTAAATAGATTATGCTGAAGTCAGCATTTATAGCCTATATAAACCGCCTCCTGAAAGCTAGAGCAGCCGCAGTCGTCTTAGGGCATATTAAGAGTTGGTCGCAAGAACAATCTGTGAATGTGAACATTAAATAACTACATGTTCTTACTATTTTTTAGGTTAGTCATTTAATTCCTCAGATGCGAACATCCTTAAGGTTATGGCTACTTCCAGACGGAGCTGCATTAACCATCCAGACATATTCTGCTACATTTGTGGGGAATACACACTAAAAGCAAACAGGAAACCGATTTCTGAGTTTGTAAAAAGAGCATATGTAGGTTATTTTGGTGTCAAACTTGGAGATCAAGATAAGCAATGGGCTCCTCATACAGTATGCAAAACTTGTATTGAACAATTGCGCCACTGGACAACTGGAAAGAGAAGCTGCCTGAAATTTGGTGTACCGATGGTTTGGAGGGAACAGATAAACCACTTCGACGACTGTTACTTTTGTATGGTTAATATCATAGGCATCAATCGAAATAATCGTCACAAGTTGTCTTACCCTGATATACCTTCAGCCAGGAGACCTGTTCCGCATTCGGATATTGTACCAGTTCCACCTTTTCGCGAACTACCTCAGCTCTCAGACGATGAGACTTGCATGTCCAATATTGGACAAGATGACGAAAGTGAAGAAAGTGGGGGCAGTGACAGTGATTTCCAATCAACTTCACACAGTGAACGTTTTGACCAAAAAGAGTTGAGTGATCTGATCAGGGACTTAAATCTTTCCAAAGAGTCCTCTGAATTGCTTGTGTCCAGACTAAAGGAAAAGAATGCACTTCAGCCTGGAACGAAAATTACAATTTATAGAAACAGAGAAAAGGATTTGCTGCCATTCTTTACCGAAGACAACAACCTAGTATTCTGTAATGACATCAGCAACTTATTGAAGAAAATTGGTCTGTCGGATTACAGCCCAGATGAGTGACGTCTTTTTATCGACAGTTCAAAACGTAGTCTGAAATGTGTGCTTTTAAATAACGGCAACAAATTTGGTTCTATTCCAATCGGTCACTCCACCAGGATGAAAGAAGAGTACAATGCCATCTCTTTAGTACTGGAAAAGATAAAATACAAAGAACATCAATGGGTAATCTGTGTAGACTTGAAGATGGTAAATTTCCTCCTTGGTCAACAGAGTGGCTACACAAAGTATCCCTGCTTTTTGTGTCTTTGGGACAGTAGAGCCAAGCATGAACATTGGACAAGAAAAGATTGGCCTTCGAGGAAAGACATGGTGGTTGGAGCTCAAAATGTAATCAAGGAATCTTTGGTGGCACGAGATAGGATCATACTGCCACCACTACATATAAAGCTAGGCCTGATGAAACAATTTGTCCGGGCTTTGAATAAAGAAGGTTCATGCTTCGAATACATAGTACACAAGTTACCAGGAATTACAATGGAAAAATTGAAGGCTGGAATCTTCGATGGTCCACAGATCAGGCAACTTATGAATGACCCACTTTTCATACCATCAATGAATGAAATCGAATCTTGTGCCTGGTCTTCCTTTGTTCTTGTAACTAAAAATTTTCTTGGCAACAAGAAGGCAGACAATTATGCACAACTAGTAGAGGATATGCTTCTTCATTTCAACAAGCTTGGCTGCAACATGAGCATTAAAGTCCATTATCTCCACAGTCACTTAGATCGCTTTCCAGAGAATCTTGGTGACTTCAGCGAAGAGCAAGGTGAAAGATTTCACCAAGACATCAAAACAATGGAAAATCGATATCAAGGAAGATGGGATGCACACATGATGGCAGACTATTGCTGGAATATTATGCGCGATTGTTCCGGCAGATGCCACACTCGGAAATCGTACAAAAGGAGCTTCTTCGGTGTCGAATGACTTGAAATTTTTATAACAAACTTGTTCTGTTTGGTATCATATAAGTACAGTTTCAGGTACTACCATTTTCTTTTAAGTATTTGTATTATTATGTTTATTTAGTGTATCACATAATAAATTGAGCACTACATAATTATAGCTATAGCCTTATGTTTTATGGGCGAGCAGAGGCAAGGACTGGTATATGGCATAATGTTCTATATCTCGAAAACTAGACCTGCTGGGAGAAAACTGGTGCCTTTTCTGGAATCAGCAGGTCAAATATACCCAGAAACAGTTCTAACATTTGAGGCAACAAATTATGTGTTGGCCAGTGTAATTTAACACGTAAATTGGGATGTCGTATGCATATTAAGTTTTTCTTGTGTTCTTAAATACTTGTAAACCAATGTGTGATTAGCTATTGGTCAATACTTACTTACTTACTTACTTTATCCATGAAGCACATTGCATCACTATGAACAGCAAAAAGTGTGGATTCTGTTGAATGAAACTTGTGGTATGCAGACTGAAATGGAGAGATTAGCAGGTTGGCTGATAGCTAATAAACTCCTCAGTCAATATTTGAAGTCATGTCATGTCATGTAATCATCTCTGGACTGGATCCAGTCGTTGATTTCTCTATGACACCCCTCCACAAATCCCGTCTCCCGGCCATCTCTTCAAGGGTCATTCTCCGTCTGCCCTCCGTTTTCCCATAGATAGTAACTCCGGAGTTTACTTCAATTACTACTCTACAAATACCCTTAAGCAAATTTTAAAACCAATACAGTGAGTGTAGAATAAGTCAACAAACTTGTAGTTTGGTAAACAGAACAAATAGGCAAATTTTACAGAATTTTAAAAAATTTTTGCAGAAAATAATTTACTTTTTATATTTAAATGTGTAAAATAATCCCGTATATGAAGTCCATTTTTGCTTTAATTTTAGCTATAAAACTTGCAAACTGGTCAAGCCATTCTGATTTTGCATTAAGGTAAATATATTTTAGTATCTTGCATAAATTAGTATGTATTTTAGGAATTATAAATGTAAAAATTCACCTTTATAGAACTTTGTTTTCTGTCATATTAACTTGGAAACAAGCAATGGGCTAAAGCACTGACTTTATTTCAAATTTTTTTAATAACATTCCATCACAAAACCAACTTCTGTCAATTATTTCAAAATTGAAGCTAATGACATAATTTAACTCTACTGAGTCTGAATTAATTTTAAAGCCCAGCTTTAAAGTCCAGTTTAATTTTACATCATGACATTGAAAGTCTGAATTATTTTACGTTTTTGTGGAAAAACATCATGCTATACTTGTTATAACTCTGCCAAAATTAAGCTAGAAACACACTCAAGCATCAAAATGTTCACAAATTTGTCCTCTTCTGTGTGTATAAATCTGTTTTATAAACATATATTGGGAATTCCTGCTCTTATCCTGATACAACAGGTACTTGCAGTTTTTTATTTAAGTAAAAAACTGTGTGATGAAGCTTTTTGAAAGAAATGACAACAGCTGCATTAAGAATTTAATACTGAATAAGGTGGTGACAAAATCTGTAAAATGGGATAACAAATGACCCCAGATATAAAACAGCCATACACCCTCTTAACACGTTGGACGCGAGGGATCATTTGTATAGCTGGGACGCTACGGACGTGTAAACACGTCCCTCAGGTAGCAACCTTTCTAGGCAGTTCAGCGTCCCAGTAATAATTCCTGCCGCTTGGTAATAATAGTGGATATGTTCTGTCACCTATTGAGTACATACACGATTATTTTGGACACTCTCTATCATATATATATATATATATCACATATATGCCGAAGACTGAATGGGCCAAATGGACTGATTTTTAGCCTTACTACGGACGTGTACACACGTCCCTCTGGTATCAGCTGTTTTAGGCATTTCAACGCTTGGTAGTAATAGTGGACAAGTGCTGCCGCCTACCGAATGCATATACGATTATTTTGGATACTCTATCATATAAATATATCACATATATGCCGAAGAATGAATGAACCAAATGGACTGATTTTTAGCCTCGTTACACTCCATTGAAAAAGTTATTCAATTGGTACAGAAAGACAGTCCTACAGATGATTTACATGGCTGTAGAAGATGCATATATTCTCTACAAGAAGCTTGGAGGAACTAGGCGCCAGAATATTGTTCGGCCTCGGCTGTGAAGCCAAGGTCGATACATATATGTATATATATATACATGGACGTGTATACACTTCCATCTGGTATCAACTGTGTCTAGGCAGTTCCCAGTGTCCCATTAATAATTCCTGCTGTTTAGTAGTAATAGTGGACATGTTCTGTCACCTACTAAATGCATATACGATTATTTTGGACACTCTCTAGGGCCTGGTATATCACATATATGCCGAAGACTGAATGTACCATGTGTAGTACTATGCTTCAAACAGTATCACACTGAACGTGATCTCTAGACGTCCTATAATGAGATAGTAAGATAAACACATAAAAGGAACAGTTATTTTTGATTCTGTGAACAAAAGGATGTCAAAAAAGAATAAAAACAATTGTGGGACGTGTTAACACGTCCCTCGCGTGTAATGTGTTTTTTGGCCTATGTTTGCCGCACCTATATAAAAAATTGGCAAGCGGCCAATGTGTCAAGCTCCAATTTTGCATTTTAATGATAGTCCCACAACTTGGCAGCTTGAAAGTGGTACAACTTTCTGGTTTCTCACCACTACAGCTCTCCCTCAATTGCAGTTACTTGTGGAGGGTGGATCGTTTCACATGGAAAACATGGGGATTTGTTATTCAGCTGTGGGTGAGAAATGTAATAACGTCTGCTCTGGTCCGTTGCCTATACGGTCCGGTCCGTTTCCAAGGGGTGATAACTGACTCATAATTTTGGATGCAAAGCTATATTACATACACAATTTATACATATTTATATATAACATATACTATGCAGATATATATAAATAAACATTTTAATGTTTCTGTATTTATATATAACATAATGTTAGGCATACAAAGGCAGAACCAATAGTGGCTCAAATAAGACTTTAGGCATACAGGCTAACTAGGCCCTTAGCAGGCCTTCCTTTGCAGACAGGACTAGCCTCTCTACAGAAATGTTATGCCACTGGGTAGAAATGAAATGACTAGTAACTCCATATTAGTTATCCAGTTAGTTATCTACACCCGCCCATGTTTATATATTGTACACGCTTGAGTAAATAATAGGGACCTAACTCTGACATCATCTTAGCCCTCTCCATTATTTCTAATGCCAGGTCAATTTTCTGAAGTTTAGTCCTGGTGCTAGGAGTTCACATAAAAAACATAAAGAGGTAAGCTAACAGCTGAGGAATAGTTCCTGAGAATGGGATCATGTGCCAACTGAAAAAGCTAATTGCCTGCATCTTCTGGTTATGCCAGATCAACAGTTTTCCACTGCATATGTATGTGTATATATGCATGACTTTTAATGAGGCCTATATGTAGTATATAAATTGTCATATAGGATATGCATATATTAAAACCTAGAAAGATGCAGAGTTCGAACTTGACAATGCAGTCAGAATTACCCATTTCGACTGGCCTAACCTTTGAGTAATACCAGTATGTCAATCAAATACTTCTAGGCTTGTGGTGTTGACTTTGTCTTGCTACAATAATAAAACTATTTTTGAGGTACAAATATTCTGAATTTAATCTGCCAACTAATGACCACCAGTTGAAATGGTCTTGGCTAAATTATTTTTTGGGCAGTTGTTTGATAATGGTCTAGTTTGTCAGCCAATATCAGACAAGCACAGTGAGTCATTACTGCAGGAGGCTGACGACTTTTCAGCTGCTGACTAGGGTCTAATTTTAGCAGTCAGCCTGCATGTGTTTTATAGTCTCTTTGTTGTGTAAATTTCCACTGCTTTAGGACCGTATATTACCTAATTAATATTAATATTAGAGTAGCTGAGAAACAAGGCTGTATTATGATGCATAACCATTGAAATCGTAAGGACATGTAGCAGTGTTTACCTTATGAAATGTCCTCATTCAAAGTTCATTTTTATGTATATAAGTTGTTCAACACTGCAAATTTTACAATATTTAAATGGATTAACATGTTTTCTTACTGTACACCAAAAGAAATCATCTTATGAAACATATAAGTATTTGAACAACGGTCCAGTGTTTTCCGGCGTTTTCCTTATCAATTCCAGAGCCAATCCAGTGAAATCTAATAATGGATTCCAGCGCTTACCCAGTGAAATCTAGTAATGAACTTTAGAGGTTTAAACAATTGAAAATTACATTGCTCAAATAAATATTTCAGATGCAAAAGTTGTGGTCAGATCTGTCGGAAAATTTCTGTATTACTCAATTTCTAATGGCCATATATTTTTACATTGTTCAACGTAAAGAATTTTAGAATCTGTCAAAAACTGAATAACAAAAGCAAACAACTGGCATTTTAAATGTATTTTGCTTTATCAGTAGGGACAAATTTTGGTCAATTTTAAATGCTCTCAGTAAGAAAAAACAGACTCTGAAACAAACCTACATCAAATGAGCCATTTTGCATAACAGTATACAAAGACACAGAGTGTTAGGTGTGGGTGGGGTTAATATGCACCTGTAATCTCACCATTCATGCACTTTCCTCGGTGGAGATTTCACAGCATAATCACGCATATCACATTCCAAGTCAATCGGTTGAGGAGTTTTGAATTTATAAGGTCAAAATATGCAGTTTCAGCAAGCATCAATTAACACTAAGCCGCATTACTATGCAGCCTGTACGAATGATTATTTGCAATATTAACTCACTGAAAGCATTCACATATTTCTGCCTACGGAGACAAGAGTCACGGCTGTAGATCTGCGCCTTAGTAGCCTCAAACAGGAGACCATAGCCAGATTGCTTGCGTGTGCCGCTGGAGCAATACATTTGGCACGGGAAGTCTTGAAGGTCCTCGGGTAGTAATAACTAGCTTTCTGTGGTAATTAGATAGACCACGAATCTTCTGGCCGCGAAACTAAATACGAATTTCAATTCACGAATATCGAATAACAAATGTCTCCTATTAGGATAAAAGTACAAAAAAATAAGCGAACATAGCACCAAAGCTGATGGGTATACATACCCGCAAGTACAAATCTGACATATGCAAAGTCGAGTCATTTTCGAACTCGAATACAGAAAATGTCACCACGAAACAAAATGTCGCTTACTAATATCACCAGATACGCGCCAAGTTGCCAAGGACGCACCTGTGTCGATTACCGTTACCTGTAGCAACATACCACAATACCACAGAACTTTAAACCTGTGTCACGTACACTCCAAGCATGCTCGAAGTATAATCCTTTGAGGGTCTGGGACAGAAGCGAGTATATTTAGCTAGCGCTGGTTTATGTTGCAATGTAAAACGCGGCGAAACCTATCAACAAATACAAATATAATACATATCCGGATTCCGGGTTTCTAGAGCGTCACCTAGCGAAATCTAATATTTCACATAAAATGAATAACGCGCGTCATCAATTGAAAAGTTCACAAAATAATTGGAACTGGAATATTCGCGAATGGATATGGAACCCATACACAGCCCGTATGGGTCTCATCATATGTATATATTTGCACTCTGGCAGCCGCACTCCTCGAATACAGATTCAAATAGAGATTGCCAAAATCCGGAAAATCTGCATATACAAATATAGATTCGCCTATAGAAGCAGAATTCACAATTCAGGCCAGGATGGTCATGAGGGTACATAAGGAACCCATACGTGGTCCATATGGTTCTCATCAAATGGATATAGTTGCACTCTGGCAGCCACACTCCTCGAATACAGATTCAAATACAGATTCGCCAAAATCTGCATATACAGATACAGATTCGCCTATAGAAGCAAATTTCAAAATTCAGGCCAGGATGGTCATGAGGGTACATAAGGAACCCATACGTGGTCCATATGGTTCTCATCAAATGGATATAGTTGCACTCTGGCAGACACACTCCTCGAATACAGATTCAAATACAGATTCGCCAAAATCTGCATATACAGATACAGATTCGCCTATAGAAGCAAATTTCAAAATTCAGGCCAGGATGGTCATGAGGGTACATAAGGAACCCATACGTGGTCCATATGGGTCTTATCAAATGGATATATTTGCACTCTGGCAGCCGCACTCCTCGAATACAGATTCAAATACAGATTCGCCAAAATCCGGAAAATCTGCATATACAAATACAGATTCGCCTATAGAAGCAGAATTCACAATTCAGGCCAGGATGGTCATGAGGGTACATAAAGAACCCATACGTGGTCCATATGGGTTTCATCAGATGGATATATTTGCACTCTGGCAGCCACACTCCTCGTGTACAGATTCAAATACAGATTCGCCAAAATTCTGAAAATCTGCATATACAAATACAGATTCGCCTATAGAAGCAGAATGCACAATTCAGGCCAGGATGGTCATGAGGGTCCATAAGGGAACTATACTTGGTCCATATGGGTCTCATAAAATGAATCTATTTGCACTCTGGCAGTGACACCAAAGATCTTAGAGTCGTAGACTAAGATATGACACTTCCTATCTCCGCTGTGTATTCGGCCTGGTGGTGGTCAAATGTACGCAAACCGTGGCGCCACGTAGTGATTGGATTGATAGCTTCTTAGCAAAGATAGACGCAGACAAATAATGTAGCCTATTGGTAAGCGTTCTCGGCCTGAAATTTGGATATACAAGTAAAGTGAATAATTTTTTATTGCAAATAAAATTCACTCACAGTTTACATAATTCAAATATACATAATTAAGAACATTAACATTGAACTAAGTGTATGGAGCTGAGCAGTATTACACAAAGATCTTTGGTTTCACATTCATCTTCAGTAAAGAAACAATGTCAACAATAAAGCCTCAGAAGTCTGTATCCATGACCAAACCAACAGAAGACAGACAAATGAAAAAAATAAATTGAACTGCTTACTCATGCAAAATTTTCTTTGCTTTACGATTGCGCTTAAGCTTGCAGGAGTTTTGAAGTTGCTGGTTAAGAATTTTGATCTTACTGTGGATTCGAACTGTCATGTACAATTTCATCATGTATTTCAGCCGGGCACCACATGTTGCTGATCCACATGCAGCAATATCTAAATTCTTTTGGGCAAATAAGCATAGTCGTTTTAATATACCAGAACTATGCTGCAATTTGTCAAATGAATTCTGAAACAGTTTTTCCAAGTCCCTGGTGAAAGCCAAAAACGCCTTGGATGGGTAAACTAAACAACCAGTGTCTTTAAATGCCTTTAGCTGTAAGAAAGGAAACTGAGGATAAGACAAGTGTACACTTGTGTACAAATCACTGCATGTTTGGCACATGCCAGATCCATCATTAAAGCCACACTTTCTTAAGATATAGCCACTCATATATGCCAAGACATTGTCAACCTCCAGTGGCAAATCAGGAATATCTGATATATCTTGAAGGTCAAAGTCATCTTCACATGTCATTTCACAAGTGATCTCATGATCAATATGTGAAGCGGAAGCATAGTGTTCATCATCATGTAACCTGGACTTCAAAAGATTCGACAATGATGATATATCTATAAGCACATCATCTATATCATTTTCACAGTTTCGTCCACAATTATCAACAAACAATTTATCAACAGCGATATATCTAAAATTGGAACGAAATTCTGTGACATCAGGATTGTCCCTGTGTCCTCCACAACCACGGATCGTTGAAAAAAAATTCTCAATGCAGTCCTGGTTAACCGAGATGTCAACAAGAACTTATATTTGTTCTCTGCATATAAATTTTTCCACAGTTCAATAATGGACTTTAATGTAATCTGCCAGCCTAAAATGCAAGGCAGTACCTTCTTTGATCTGGCAGGTTTTAAGTCTTGCAAGTAAGCCAATATGTCTTGGAAGAACACATCATGACCGCTGCCATTAGAAACCGCATGCCCCATGGGTTGCGAACTCTTTATTGTTCGGCTATTACAAGCGTTAAAAATCTTATCAAACTAATCAATGAATTTTGCAGTATGTTCTGCATCTCTATCCAACTTTCCAAGGTGACAAAGTGTTTGAATGCCTGCTGCCACAGAGTGACTAAGAACTTGTGCTGCAAGATTGACACGCATGCTACTAAATGGAGGCATATCAAGATGCTTATCCGTCAGACGAGGTGCCATTCTAATGGGCAGGTTTCTGTCAAATGCATAAAATTCTGACACATGCTTCCAACACACATTTTGCCTATTTTCTCCAGAACCCCATACAAAGTCATGTTTTTTAAAGTTGTTTCGAATGTTTTTAAGCAAATGTGGGGGATCGTAGATTACATACACTTTTTTGCAACCATGAAACAGAAATGGTTGAGAAACAGAAACGTTTTCTAATGTTTCTAAATAGCATCTGTTTGTGGGTCCCTGATCACATATAACAGCTTTAGGAAATAAATGTATTTCCTCCAACTTTGCCAGACAATCATGCAAAAGGCTGTACAAAATAGTTGGTTTGATAGACCCACTTTACAAGAAAGTAAGCAAGAGGCTGCTTCCATTTCACAGAAATTCCACGCAACATAAATACAAGAACATGGTCTGCTGTATGCTGAGTAGTTCCAAACACACCAAAATCCTCAAAACCTTCTATACAATCCCGTTCCCTGTTGTATATCAATTTCTGCTTTAATGCCATTTCATCAAAAATTAGCACACAGTCTTTAGCCTTCTCAGAGACTTGCTGCATCTTTATTTTTAGAGTACCAAAAAATTGCTTGCTAAAGCCGGGATAAAGGTTGCAGTTTTGGAGCGTTCGCTGCAAAGTCCTTTTGGATGGCATACAGAAAATATTTTGCAACAGCTTATAAGATTTTCTGCTTTGATAAAATACAGACATTGCAAACATTTTTTCATTAACTGTCCAACGTCTACCTTGTTTGGAAACAAGACACATATTGATCTGTGTCTTCAGAAAAGTGACAGTAGATGGTGGAAGATGGTTGCACAGTTCTGCAATCAAACGGTCACAGGAAGCAGCTCCTTGCTTCCGTGTCAAGACACTGTTGCATTTTGATGTACTTTGATCCTTTCCTGTCTGTCTCCTCAGTCGAGTTCGTAGTCTGACAGTTTCATTCTTAAGTTTCTTCTTGTCTGAACAGTTACATGACGACCCCGTGGAGCAACCTTCAGACAGGTCATTTAGAAGTTCCAGGTTAGCAGATGATGAAATAGGCAAAACACTATTGACAGCCACAGCTGCAGAAAGAGACTCTTCCACAGCAAGAACTTCATCGCTGTCCTTGTGTTCGTTAGGAACGTTTTTGAGCAGCTGTAATTTGCTGCTTTTCACAGAAACATTTGACTTTGGTGTATGCCTGATAATGTGTCGTCGTTTTTGTGTGATCGATGATGGCTTGTTTGGAATATCAAACAGTGTTGGAACTGCATTCCATATAAGCTTGTCATGTTTGGTGTTCATGAACTGTGAATCTTCGAAATGCCTACTGCACAGTCGGAAGGTTTTGTTCAGCACTTCAACACTTTTGCAGTCCAGGTCCGAACGCCGCGTGTTGACTCTCCACTTCTTACACCTGTTCTCATGTAATAAAACAGTAACAGCAGATAACTATTAATTTTCTACAATAAAATGTTGCGGGCAAGTTATAAGCAAAAGTTACATATTGATATGACATGGAAACAACCTAGGAAATAAGGAAGAGATGCGTTCTTAGACAAGATCTGAAAGCCAGAACAGACTTTGCACAGAGAACGTTTGCGGTCGCCAACAACTCAAGTGATATTTTCGAAACAGAAATGTTTTCCAATGTTTCCAAATAGCATTGTTTGTGGGCCTCTTATCACGTATAACAGCTTGAGGAATGAAAAGCGGTGATTGATAGAAGAGTGTGATGTATTCGGGATTTTCTATACCGACAGTATGGCCTCGACCCTGTCCATCTTTCAATGGGTCTATCGGGTATGTATCGGGTATGTGATGTATGTTATGTGTATCACCGACAGAAGTCATCGAACATTTAATAATATAGTTTATACGTTACTTTGTACTTACCTTTCAGCATCTTTCGGAAATCTAAATAATGAAATCTTTTGCGCATTGTACGTCGTTACGCTGCAATTAATCGCAGCACAACAGATCCCTCCTGGCTTCGAAGCCATGTTTACAAACTCTATCAATCCAATCGTATGGTGGCGCCACACATCCCAAGGTAGGTGGTGTGAAACATTCAGATACATTGAGTGTCATATCTTAGTCTACGACTCTAAGATCTTTGGTGACACTCCTTGAATACAGATTCAAATACAGATTCGCGAAAATCCGGAAATTCTGCATAAACAAATACAGATTCGCCTAAATAAGCAGAATGCACAACGCAGGCCAGGCTAGTCATAAGGATCTATAAGGGAACTATACTTGGTCCATACGGATCTCATAAAATGAATCTATTTGCACTCTGCAGTGACAATCCTTGAATACAGATTCAAATACAGATTCGCGAAATTCCGGAAATTCAGCGTAAACAAATACAGATTCGCCTATGTCGAAAAAATGTACAACTCAGGCAAGTGTAGTCATATATGGGTCCATAAGGAACCCATACATGGCCCTGCTTCGATGGCGCCTGCGTCGTGAGCTTCGCTGACCCGAGCGCCGACGTCTCCTTGACCCTGACCCGCCGGCTGACCTTCGTTGGGCGCTGCGGCTCCTTGACCTTGAGGACCGGTTGGGATCCGTCGACAGGGTCTCGTCGACCAGCTCCAGGCTTTCTCCGCTTCTTTAATCTCGGCTACAGGCACCGCCTTCTCTCTTTCTTTGATTTCGGCTGTAATCGTAATCGTAATCGTAATCGTAATCTCGAGATTTCTACAGCGCTCAACGAAAGCTAAGTCGCGGGAACCAGCTTATTCACAGGCGCTCAGTCAAAACAAAATCGATAGGCAAAGGGTCAAGATCCAGGAGTCAGGCACTCAGACAGTCGGACGGCTACGGTGGATGCTGTTTGAAATTGAAGCGAGAAGAGAGATAAGGGGAAGAGGAAGAATCAGGATAAGATTTCTGGAAAAGAAGTGTTTTCAGTCTTGAGTGAAAGACCTGCGCAGAAACTGAAAGAGGTGAAGTGTTGGTGAGTTCGTGTGATTGACCAGACAACTGTCGCAATTCTGGCGGGAGTTTATTCCAAAGGGGTGGGGCAGCTATGGCTATGGAGCGATTTCCAAATTTTAAGGATGAGGTGACGGGAGGGCGAAGAAGTGTTAGGACAGATGAGGAGCGGGTTGAACGGAGTGGTTGGATAGTAAATAATTGACGAAGATAGGAGGGTTGGGAGGATTGAAGTGTGTTGTAGGTGAGGGATAAGACTTTGTACTCTATTCGTTCTGGTATTTTAAGCCAGTGCAGTGATTTGAGAACAGGGGTGATGTGATGGTGTTTGGGGGTTTTGGTGACAGCACGTGCCAGAGCATTCTGGATAGCTTGTAGGCGATTTATCTGGGTTGTGTCAATATTGAGAAAAAGTGAATTGCAGTAGTCAAGTTTTGCATGAACTATGGATGTGGCAATGATAGAAGCGGTTTTGAAGTCAAGCATAGGACGGATTCTGCGAAGATCGCGGATATGCATAAAGCAAGAGCGGGAAAGATGGGTGATATGATCAGAAAAAGTAAGGTAGCTGTAGCGCCGTCTTCTTCTTCTTTGTGTTCTTGTGGATGAGGTCCTTGACTTGCGAGTAGTTGCGCTTGCTCATTGCATTGTTTGAGATCATGAATTCGTCAGATTGCCTGTTCTGAACTAACTCCCCTTGACTTGCGAGTAGTTGCGCTCGCTCATTGCATTGTGTGAGATCATGAATTCGTCTGATTGACTCTTCTGAACTAACTCCTTAAAGTCTCGTTCGTCTTTTCTCCCGTTAAGCTCTGCTGTTAACATCAGGAAATGTGCCAGAGAAAGCGATGGCGTTATAGCGCTGAATAAGCCTACAGATAAGGAGGCGATGAAAAAGGAAATCAACCTCACGTGATTTTCCTGAGATGGTCGAAAGGTGACGGCCAACCTCGCAGATGAAATTGACCTCGCAGAGTTAATTGGGCCCAGTGTTTCGAATGCAATGGGCAGAAAAAGATGTGTAGATGGCAGCCCTAGATATTTTTCGCTTTTATGAATGGCAGCCTGTTCTGCCGCTGACCCTGTTGAATTTGCTGTGTAGGCGATGTAAGATGCCGCACAGGTATGCGCAACTGTGGCATCCCAGGCAAGACTGGTCTCTTGCCATCAGTGTGGAACAAACCTGTTGGTTCCCTAGTACTGAGAACATCAGGTCTGTAAAGTTCGCCAGACTATGTCATGGATGGCATAATGACGAAGGGATCGTCCGAAAGCCAATCGAGACCATGATCAGCATCAGGGACAACCAAATAACTGCAGCAACATTGATGTGGGCTGCAAAGATTAAGACCCAAACGGAGGCCAAACGGAAGGGAATTCAGCCCTATCCTGTGCAAGTTCATTTGAATTATCCTGGTTAAAAGGACATCTCTAGATTATGTACTATGGATCACAAAACAGAACACACACACGCTTAAATATAATGCTCTGTTGCATACTAAGTTACATACTATGTAACACACAATCAGGCAGTACAAATCATTTGGTTAATTCTAGAAAAAGGTACACCATACATTATCAAAAGCACCAGACAAACTAATACATATATACACTTTGATGTATTAGTTATGGCTGTAGCCAAGGAGTTCTGAAATCTTTGGAGTTTCTGCATGTTTGACTTTGTGATGCCAATAAGAATTGAGTTACAGTAGTCAGGGCGACTGGCGACCAATGTGTTTGCTAAAGATATTCTAGAGGACTTGGGGACATGTGCCTAATTCTGCGTTGTTAGAGTCGGCCCACATGAAAGATCCGGATGTAAGGAGTGACGGAAGGATAAGCCGTCTCTTTCGGGGGCGTAACCCCAGAATCCTTATAAAAGGGGAAGTTTCTTCCAGTTGACTGAGCTTGGCTAGTTAAGATAGGCCGAGTCCGTCGTGGCTCTGTTTCCTGTTAGTCGCCAAGACTCCGTTTTACGAGCTGATGTAAAGGTCCTCCGTCTGTTGGAGGAACCTGAGAGGTTTTTGTGTGCAAGTTGTTCGCTGATGTGAAGACTTCGACTTTTGGCTTCAAAACAGCCGTCTACGTTCTGTCTGATGTCAAGTATTTTGTTTATGTGCTATAACCTCTTGCAAGTGTAAATATACCTTTTATCTCAACCCAAGCGAGTTTATTTCCTTTTCTTAGGAGTAGCACGTAACATATGGGGGCTCGTCCAAACGTTTTCCTTTTTGAGAGTGGAAATTTTGAAAAATATTGTTTGGAAAATTTGAAAAGAGGGAATTTGAAATTGCTTGGGAAGTTATCCGATAGTTCTTTACTAAGGTAAAATGGAAACGCCCGTTGCAGGCAAACCACTTGAACTCGACGACATTTTTGATATGTCGGTCGAAGAGTTGCGCCGAGAATTGGAGAAATTGGGACAAGAGAATAAGGGGTTAACTAAACTACAATTGCAAAAAGCGTTATCAAAATTTGTAACTCCTAAGAAAGCGGAGAAAGAGGAGTGGCGCTGAAAAGTGAAGTCCCAAGAATTGAAAGCTGCTAAGGTGGCACAAGAAGCTGAAATGCAGGCAAGAAAAGAAGAGAGAGAGAAAGAGAGAGTTTGAATTAGCGAAATTAAAGTTGGAAGCCGAGGCAGATGAAAGAAAATTAAAACTAGAAGCCGAGGCAGAGGAAAGAAAGTTGTGAGTACAGATGGAAGCTGAAGACAGGAGATTGAGGTTAGAAGCGGAGGAAAGGAAATCAGCAATGGATTTGGAAGAGAAAAAGTTGTTAGCGGGAATGGAAGAACAGAGAAGACAATATGAGTTGTAATTGAAAAGGCTAGAGGGAAGAGTAACGGAGGAACCGGAAGTTCGAAGAGAAGGAGGAATATTTCGAATTGCGTCGGCTGTTAAATTTGTTCCAAAATGGGAGGACACTGACGTTGAACATTATCTCCTTTCTTTTGAAAAAGCTATGTCTATTCATGGGTTCCCTAAGGATAAATGGACAGCGTTGCTCCATACACAACTTACAGGGAAAGCACAAAACGTTTTTTCCGAATTATCGATGGAAGATTGTCAAGATTATGATATTTTGAAGCAGGCCTTGCTTAATGCTTATGCACGAGTGCCGGAATTTTATCGAAAAAGATTTCGCTCTTTAACAAAACGATCCGTTGAAACATATTCTGCGTTTGCGTTTCGCCTGAATTTGCCATTTCAAAGATGGTTAAAACAAAAAAGCCATCGGGATTTTTGGACTACTTATCAAACGATATATGCTCTATCAGAAAATGCAATAAAAAATATTTTTCTGACCCTTTTTGGGGATATATTTTCTCTCTGACCCCCTTGTCAGATTTGGTGAACTTTGACCTACTATATCCAGCAGATGTGAATAAGTAATCAAGTCAAACTCTGCCAAGTAATTGCCAGTTACCTAGACAGTATACCTATAAAAACTGATTGCATTGTGCCTGATAATTGTGGAGATATTGATCACTGAATATTGCAAAATTTAGAAATAAAATGAATAAAAAGGCACTTTTGACATTTAATACAGCTGAAATCATAGGATACACAGAAGTAATAATTATATTTTTGTAATCTGCACAAGGAACTGTTATGCATAGAAAAAAAATCATCTAAATTGGTTTAAAAGCTTTAGAGATATCAGTTCTCAAAAAGTGGACATCGTGAAGTTTCGCGAAATGCCTTCAGAGGGTGGGGTCACGGAATCAACCATATCTTGGAAAGTATTTGAAATATTGCAGGAACATTTTGGGCTTTTCCATCCAATACATCTTGCAACATGTTGTTAAAATTTCAGCCAATTCTGCGATAGTCGGGCGGGAACTTTCCTCAGAATTGGTTGAGTTGAGCTGGAATGACCCAGAGGGAAGACATATGCTCTCTGCCTATGCGATGTAACTGAACGTACATCTTGAACTTCACCTGACTTCTCACAGGTATCGAATATTACATAACTGCAATATATTCAGAGAGGCCTAGGTAAGCATGCTAAGCATTTGACCTGTGGTTCGGTGAAACCTGACGGCCCGGTGAACGTACAGAAGTAGAAGAAAAGCAGTTCCTTAAGCAGTTCCTTGAGAGACTGTTGCACCCTATATGTTTCTTCTTACTTTCTTTTATACACTTCACTACGCCAACTAAGTCTACCTCTGGTCACAGCACGCAGAGTTTCTACGCACTGTGCACGTTCTCAACGCAATATCAATTAGAAGAACTGTATCATTGTAATTCATGTTTATCTGATGTGTCATAGAATATTGAGATTTCAGATAATAATGAAAATAGTAACTTCTAATGCGCTGCTGTCTAATGCACAAGGCATCAACCGATGGCACACCAAAATCAAGCCGCAATCAGGTCAATATCCACGTCAGTCCACAAAGACAGCCTATGGTTGAAAAGCAGTTAGCAAAAAGGTAAGTTTTAAGTTGAGAATGAAATGACAGAAGAAACTAAGCAGAATGAACGAATGCAGGGAGGGAGTTCCAAAATTTAGATCCAGCAACTGAAAAAGCCGGTTACCGAGAACAGTTCTAGTCCAAGGTATGACCAGAGATAGACAATCAGATGACCCTGCTGAATAGTGGTAAGTCTGGGGAATTGGGACTGATTTCAAGTCTCCTGGTTGGCCATGGTTAAAATTGGGACAACAAATCCTTTGCTGAACAGGAAGCCAATGCAAAGATTTAAGCACAGGAGTTATTTTGAAGTATTTGTTATGGCTCTAGCCAGAGTTCCAAACTCTGGAGATTCTGCACGTTTGACTTTGTGATACCAACAAGAAGCAAGTTACAGTAATCGAGGTGACTGAAGACCAATGCGGTTGCTAAAGATATTATAGAAGACATGGGGATATAGTGCCTAATTCTGCATATGTCATGAATATACATGTATGATGACTTACAAAAACCTTTACATAGTTTTTTTAGAGACATGGTAGAATTAAAAACAATGCCCAAGTCATGAGCAGCATCAGTCAACTCAACAAGTGATTCCCCCAGCTTTAAGGATTTAAGCCATTCAAACATTTTAAGTGGAGTGCCCAGTAGTAGAAATTCAGTGTTTGATGGGCTAAGGAGCAGTTTAGTAGCCGCCATCCAAGACTGCACTGCCTCAAAAGCATCAGACAACAGCTGCACAGATAAGTGACAAGCTGTCAAATGAAATGTAGATTTGCATATCATCTGCATAGAAGTGATAACCTAGTGAATGACTGTCTTTTGCCTAGCGATTTTGTTTTGACTCAGTGCCTGTGAATAAGCTGGTTCCCGCGACTTAGCTTTCGTTGGGCGCTGTAGAAATCTCGAGATTACGAATACGATTAACAGTGTACCTAGAGGAGTGGTGTATAATGTAAACAAAAGAGGACCAAGTACAGAACCCTGCAGAACACCGCATGTCAACAAAACACTAGATGAATAATGCTCATTGAAGTATATTGACTGAGTGCATGTGTTATTTAAGTAGCAAACCAATGTAAGGCGGGACCAGAAATCCCAAACCAATGGTGGAGATGATGCGAAAGGAGAGAATGGTCTGCAGTATCAAGAGCAAGAGCTGTCCCCTTACCCTTATCTATTGAGCACATGATATCATTATGAACAGCAAGAAGTGCGGATTCTGTTGAATGAAACTTGCAGTATGCAGGCTGAAATGGAGAAATTAGTGGGTTGGAAGACAGTTGAGTTTGCATACGATTTAAAACTACCTGTGCAAAAATTTTAGAAACAAATTTAGAGTTGAGATGGGTCTGTAATTAGACAGGTCACCCAGGTCGAGAGAGTTTCTTTAGCAGACGATGAACTATGGACTAGTTGAAGAAAATATGAATCTGCAAACCTATGCAAGACTTGTTGGCTGAAAGTAGACTAAGACCAGAGATGAAGAACTAGGATGAAGAAATTTATCAGATACAGAATAACCAATGAATTTCAGCCTTATACCAGAAATCTTATCAGTAAAAAATGTCAAAAATTTACTGGCCAGCTCTTGGGTAGCAGAGAACACAGCACTTCTGTCTGTGTAATAACTTATTCAAAGCCATCCACAAAGTTTTTGGTGATGTAGAACTTTCAACAATTAGATTTGTTAAATATTCTGATTTTGGCAGATGAAACAAGTTTGTACTGTTGCTTATACCTACGGTGGTCCGATGGAAGTCGAGAGTGGCGCCATCAACACTCTAACTGACTGATGCGATGCCTAGCTTCAGAAATGGCAGAGTTGAATGCTGTGGTGTGCACTCCACTACTCTCTTGGTTCTAAAAGGAATTTGCCTGCCAAGTTCGGTTAAAGTGGATTGGAATGAGCTAGCTCATTGGCTGTTTGTGCAAGAGATATCCACAACAGAGATGCTAAGATATCATGTTTCAAGTTATTTAAATGAATTTTATGCAAAGGAAGAAATGTAGCAGTTTTATAATTTGGGGGCAGTTTAAATGGGAAGTCAAATTTTTAGGAAACTGTGATAAGATTTGATAGATATGACTTAACAGGAGTGACAGATTTTGAGTCAGTACGAGTTATCAAGACATCCCATGTGTGGCCTTTATTGTGTAAGAAAGGTAGCAAGTTGTTTCAAGTCAAACCCTTCCAACATATCAAGAGATGATGAAGAACAATGACCAGCTACATCAAGATGAATATTTAAGTCACCCATAATAACTATTTCAGAGGGGGAGGAAATCAAATATTCAAGTAGTACTGGAATTCATTAAGAAAATCAGTCAAAGAGGGATGGTGGATGAAATATTTATAAGCAGTACCTGTTTGTTGCCAGAAATCAGAGTAGCTGCCAGGATCTCAAACAACTTGGATGCAGGAATAGGCAAAGTGAATTTGTGCAGTGGCACATATGACTTTAAAAAGAAAGGCAAGCCCACCACATTTACCGCTGCACAGAGGCTCATTCAGCATGGCGCAGAGCGAAAGTTTGGGAAGTAAGATCAGAAATGAATCCAGGTGTTTCACTGGGTTGCAGCCAGTAAGAACAAATATGTTTAAAGAATTCTCACAAAGAAAATTACGAAGGACTGCAGCTTACCTACAAAGGGAGGAAATGTTTACCAGACCAATATCCAAACTTTGAAAATGTAATTGGTCCTGGATTTATTGCAACGTCACCATCCAGAAGAAGCAATAGAAATAAATACATAGACAACCCAAACGTGTAGCTGAAGATGAGTTATTGGTATTACACAGTAACAGAACACATGACCAAATTGAAAAAGCAGTACTGGGAATCACATAGAATGAATGAGCTCCAGCCAGATTCCGAAATAGACCAGACTGTAACGATGCATGTGTAAAAGCGACAGACTTGTCTTCATCAGATTTGGCAAGCAGGAGCAACATAAACAAAATACCACACAAAAGCAGGCAGCGTAATGAGGCAGCCATACTATGAGGTGGAAATTAAAGTCACATGAAAATCAGATTGGCTCGAACCATACAAGTGCGAAGGTGTGACGAAAAGAGCTGAATCTTCAGATCGTGGGCAACTCATGAACACAGAATGCTAAAGTGTGCCAGCCGGGTTAGTGTGGAGCTATAATGAGATAATTATAGAGAAGTGGAGGGAAGTTGTTGCATGGAACGAGCCAACAGCAGCCGAAACCAGTGTAAACAACATCGAGCAACGATACAGTGTATCCGATAAAAGACAATTTTATCAAAATATAAACAAAAGAAAATTGAAAAGTGATAATTATCTCAAATCCAGACAATTTTACAAACCTAATGACTTTATACTTTTATTTATTAAAACCAAAAACTGCAAAAATTAAATAAATTTATGATAGAATTTAGAAACGCAACCAATGCATAGACTGTCTCTTTGCCTCAATTATTTAATATGAATAACTGTCAATCAGTTCATATGACGAACAAGATACGTAATTATTTATTTATTTATTTATTTATACAGAACACTTATATAGCGCCCCTTCAAGAAAACTACTCAGAAGCGCTCCCAAACCAACCTCGGCGAAAGAGAACAGTCTTAAGAGAAGAATAGAAGATAGAAGTAAAATCCCGGGGCAGAAGACGTAGAGTAACAGGAAGTCCATTCCAGAGGGTTGGGCCAGCAACAGAGAAAGCACGACGCTGCATGGTCGAGGTGCGAGTGCGAGGTACTAGTAGATTACAACTAGCAGCGGAGCGAAGAGAAGCACGTCCCAAATTGGACCGGACAGGTAGGCAAAGCTCCCTCAAGTAAGAGGGGGCAATACCCAACAAGGAGTTCCAAACAGAGACGATGACCCTATAGTGAATGCGCTGACTCATAGGAAGCCAGTGCAACTCAGCTCGCATGAAATCAGAGACATGACCAAACCTAGAGATGCCACCAATAAGCCGTGCAGCCGCCCGCAACACACGTTCCAGGCACAAAAGCCGTACATCAGGGAGTCCAACATATAAAGAAGAGCAGTAATCCAACCGACTAGTGACAAATGCATGAACCAGAGTCTTAGATGAGGTGACTGAGAGAGAACGTGAGACAACACGAAGTTGCCGTAGCTGGTAGTAGCAACTACGACAAAGACGATGTACCTGAGCCTTAAAAGAGAGCTCCTGATCCAACTCAATGCCAAGGTCATAAACAGTGACTGAGAAGGTGATGTGAGGAAACTCTAAATGTAGTACAGGTAGATTGATTTTACACTTTAATCAACCTATCTAAAGCCAGCATTAATTATGTTAATACATTCCTCCCTTGTTAATACATTCCTCCCTTCTAAATTCAGCTTCCCGATGACCCTAGGTTCTCATATTCACCTTTCTCATCGCAGTGAACTTATCCACATTGACCGTTGTGCAGTTGAAATGAACAGACGACAGGATTACTGCTAAACCTTGCGAATAAGTTCACTCGTTTTTCTTCAAAGAACATGTAGAATTGTTCCAGTTCGTACAACCAGTTGACATCTGAATTAAACTACGAACTACGATAACGTCCAATGCGACGTATTGTAAGTTCCTTCAGCCACTACTAACAACAACGATAAAGTAGCTATGCTTTGCTCAAATTAACTTCCAGGACCTATGGTAACTAGTGCAGTTTCTTGTTCACTGCCTTCTCTACACTTTTAACGAGTCTTTAGCTATTTGGCTAGCCATAAATCATCCAGGTTACAGTTTAGACTCGGAGTTTGTGATCTTTCACAACAAATTCGTAATCTGCCACTCCAGCATAGAACTGATTAATTTAATCGAACTTCCTCACTCAACCGTCTTGAATAAAGATCATCTGCAATTTCATTGCATCCAATCAAAAATCTTTAGTCATTTCCAATCAGGTTCACCGGTACCCTGCTTTCGTTGTAGTCTTTGTCATCACACAGTTCACACCCATAAACCCTATTAATATCAACTAACTACCCAAACTGGCCATAATTAACACTAAATAATCTAAATGCTGGCCTGCCTAATATACTCACATTAAAAATGACAATCAACACTCAATCTACTAAATTTATATCATAACCTACACAAAACAACTACATTTAATAAACATATATACAATCTCCACACACCACTAAACAAGACAAATGCGAATTAAATTGCTACAGAGATAACCATGGGTATGAAGTGTTATCAACTTCATATTTTTAGCCTTGGCATATGAGGGCAAGTCCTTGCAGAGCACAGTGTTCAGCCAACTTGAAAGGCCTCTCAGTCCAAGTTTTTCCAGTCACATATAAACCTAACAGCAGCGACTGGCCGCATGTGCAGAAAAGGAGTGGTAAAGAGCAAATGATCCGAAAGGGACGGAGGCTCCATCCTCAGATCCTGGACGATGCACATTCATCTCTGGTAATGACTATGTCTATCCAGCCTCCCCAAATCATGCGTCAGCTTCTACACAAGCTGAGACAAGCCAAACCGATAACTGAAGTCGTTGAGATATGCTACATCTGGAAAGCTAGGGTCCTCAAGATGGATATTCAAATTGCTAGTGATGACGAGTTGACAGTTATAGATTGCGAACACCTGTACAGATATTGTGACCATAGCGGCACTATATAAACTATACATATATTTTCATATGGTGCTTTTACAAGGTTCTTTAAATGTGCTACATAAATAGCCAGTTACAAACATATACTGATTTAGTATAAAGGAATAAGTATCTTTGTTAGCTTGTGACAAATGCCCCACACTTCACAAAAACAATACATACAAAACAGTAAGTCACCAATGATACAATATATTATGGCTTGGTGGTGAATAAATACTCACAAAAGTGAGTGTCGTTTGTAGTGATAAATTTTACTGAACAGAAAAATAAACTAGTGCCTTGAATTACATAACAGCAAAGAATTTAACAAACAGAACAGGCATGGAACTTCCAGAAGCAGTTAGTAACCTCTGACAAACATAATGGCTATCATCATTGTCAAAATTATAGCCAATGACAGCTGACTTAGCAAAGAATTATAGCACTGGCCAACAGAAAAAATTTTTTTTCTTGTTGCCTTCGGTTTTAGACCTGTTCTTGGGGTAATTTTGGGCGCTGATTCAGAAAATGTCATTGGATTGAGTGCATCAGGTCTAGTTTCTCAGATATTGTCGATTTTGTAAAGAAAACCCAGTCCACTCTTTAAACGATGTCTTTGACAAAACTAAAATGTCATAATAAGCTTTATTTATGGCTAATTATAATTCTTGCTGATTCATATAATGCCTACATCCTTATAATGTAAAATCAGCATATCTTGCGCGTGCTGAGATATTGCTGATTCAACGAAATAACTATTCCGTAGCCTACAGCTTACTCAGCACTAAATTCATGGCCTCATTTAGAATTTATTTGTGCTTATACAGCGTTTCATGGTTTCGAACTATGTAAATAGATTATGCTGAAGTCAGCATTTATAGCCTATATAAACCGCCTCCTGAAAGCTAGAGCAGCCGCAGTCGTCTTAGGGCATATTAAGAGTTGGTCGCAAGAACAATCTGTGAATGTGAACATTAAATAACTACATGTTCTTACTATTTTTTAGGTTAGTCATTTAATTCCTCAGATGCGAACATCCTTAAGGTTATGGCTACTTCCAGACGGAGCTGCATTAACCATCCAGACATATTCTGCTACATTTGTGGGGAATACACACTAAAAGCAAACAGGAAACCGATTTCTGAGTTTGTAAAAAGAGCATATGTAGGTTATTTTGGTGTCAAACTTGGAGATCAAGATAAGCAATGGGCTCCTCATACAGTATGCAAAACTTGTATTGAACAATTGCGCCACTGGACAACTGGAAAGAGAAGCTGCCTGAAATTTGGTGTACCGATGGTTTGGAGGGAACAGATAAACCACTTCGACGACTGTTACTTTTGTATGGTTAATATCATAGGCATCAATCGAAATAATCGTCACAAGTTGTCTTACCCTGATATACCTTCAGCCAGGAGACCTGTTCCGCATTCGGATATTGTACCAGTTCCACCTTTTCGCGAACTACCTCAGCTCTCAGACGATGAGACTTGCATGTCCAATATCGGACAAGATGACGAAAGTGAAGAAAGTGGGGGCAGTGACAGTGATTTCCAATCAACTTCACACAGTGAACGTTTTGACCAAAAAGAGTTGAGTGATCTGATCAGGGACTTAAATCTTTCCAAAGAGTCCTCTGAATTGCTTGTGTCCAGACTAAAGGAAAAGAATGCACTTCAGCCTGGAACGAAAATTACAATTTATAGAAACAGAGAAAAGGATTTGCTGCCATTCTTTACCGAAGACAACAACCTAGTATTCTGTAATGACATCAGCAACTTATTGAAGAAAATTGGTCTGTCGGATTACAGCCCAGATGAGTGACGTCTTTTTATCGACAGTTCAAAACGTAGTCTGAAATGTGTGCTTTTAAATAACGGCAACAAATTTGGTTCTATTCCAATCGGTCACTCCACCAGGATGAAAGAAGAGTACAATGCCATCTCTTTAGTACTGGAAAAGATAAAATACAAAGAACATCAATGGGTAATCTGTGTAGACTTGAAGATGGTAAATTTCCTCCTTGGTCAACAGAGTGGCTACACAAAGTATCCCTGCTTTTTGTGTCTTTGGGACAGTAGAGCCAAGCATGAACATTGGACAAGAAAAGATTGGCCTTCGAGGAAAGACATGGTGGTTGGAGCTCAAAATGTAATCAAGGAATCTTTGGTGGCACGAGATAGGATCATACTGCCACCACTACATATAAAGCTAGGCCTGATGAAACAATTTGTCCGGGCTTTGAATAAAGAAGGTTCATGCTTCGAATACATAGTACACAAGTTACCAGGAATTACAATGGAAAAATTGAAGGCTGGAATCTTCGATGGTCCACAGATCAGGCAACTTATGAATGACCCACTTTTCATACCATCAATGAATGAAATCGAATCTTGTGCCTGGTCTTCCTTTGTTCTTGTAACTAAAAATTTTCTTGGCAACAAGAAGGCAGACAATTATGCACAACTAGTAGAGGATATGCTTCTTCATTTCAACAAGCTTGGCTGCAACATGAGCATTAAAGTCCATTATCTCCACAGTCACTTAGATCGCTTTCCAGAGAATCTTGGTGACTTCAGCGAAGAGCAAGGTGAAAGATTTCACCAAGACATCAAAACAATGGAAAATCGATATCAAGGAAGATGGGATGCACACATGATGGCAGACTATTGCTGGAATATTATGCGCGATTGTTCCGGCAGATGCCACACTCGGAAATCGTACAAAAGGAGCTTCTTCGGTGTCGAATGACTTGAAATTTTTATAACAAACTTGTTCTGTTTGGTATCATATAAGTACAGTTTCAGGTACTACCATTTTCTTTTAAGTATTTGTATTATTATGTTTATTTAGTGTATCACATAATAAATTGAGCACTCATCATTGTCAAAATTATAGCCAATGACAGCTGACTTAGCAAAGAATTATAGTCAGTAATAGCTTAGACATGTCTCAATTTAGTGACTTTCTTCTCAGGTTCTTTTTTATGCTGAGAAGAACGTGAACTTGTTTTCAAGGAGTCTGTGTATTTCTTGCTGTCTCCTCTACAACACCACATATCAGCACTATTAACAGCAACATCCATAGGTATTAATTCTGATACACATACAGTAATACTGATGCATCGAATTTTATTGAGAAAAAGGAAGCTGTAATACAGTTACTTCAAAACAAGAAGTCTGAATTTTGGTAAATTTTAAATCCACACATCAATGACTACATTAGAAATTCCTAATTCCACTTTTTGGTAAGTAAGTAAGACATTTGTTAACATGCCATGTGTCCATTGGCTGAGCAAGGAATTGTAGATGTTGGAATCGTATGAATTGGTAGCCCTTACTCACGAAGGAGGCATACCTGAACAGCTTAAAAGAGAAGCTTGACAAAATTTGTCAAATTTGTCAGCAACTGGCCGCATCTAAGGATGCACCAATTTGGATTTTTAATGCAAATTTCATGATGTTTGAGTGGATTAACATGTTTTCTGACAGCACATCAAAAGAAATTATCTTTGAAACATATTAGCGTTTGAACAAATTATTGTTTGAACAAATGCTTTAAAATAATCCTGTGCTTTTCAGTGCTTTTGTTACCAGAGCCACCCCAATTAAATCCAGTAAACGGACTCAACTGCCTACCCGGTGAAATCCGGTAACAGACTTTAGAGTTTAAGGACTGGGACCAAAATAAATGCTGGTCTAAAACAAATACTGGGTTTCATTCAAGTGCCTATGACATGCTGGTACCAGCGTGTATGCTACAATTATATCACACAAACATGCCAGATGAAGCTGAGAAAGACAAGCAGTCGTGTTTTAGTAATGCAGTTATCGGTATTCTCGGTAAATGGAAACACAAATACAGTATTTTACTGGACTGTAGAAACAATCTATATAAATAAATGCCAGGAGCGATTAAAAGAAGTTTTACAGCAGCTAAACTACTAATTCAAACATTCTCAGAATGAATAATACATGTCTATGACTGGGTTAGTCTATACATACATAACTGAATAACAAATAGTAAGCTAGGATGTGTATCTAAACTGAACTGATAGTGATGGAAAGAAGCCCATAACTTCTGAATTAGGAGAGAGAAAGGTAGCAGGCATGGTTGGGGGACAAGGACAGGTGTCTGTAGTGGATGCAGGGTCTAGCAGAATGTCTGACATTAATTGGCCAGCCAGGGTTGGCCCGCCAGAGGGTGACACACATATAAGGACAGCCAACGCTGTAGGCCAGAGTCAGGAGTAAGCTAGCGAAAGCAATATATAAGTACCGTTGATAAATAAAGGGAAAATACACAGTAGTGTCCATCAGGACAAGTGGGGATAAAGTTAAAACTAAAAATGCAGGGTGGAAACGGGGACACATTTTATCCCCACATCACTCTCCAGTAGTCACCCAGTTTAGTTTAAATTCAGAAGGTCTACCTGCTCATCTTCAGTTTATCACGACATCCTGTACCACCTTCCCAGTGTGCAGTTGATTTATAGGTCATATTTCCATGACAATTTATACAAGGATGTTCATTTGTACAAGGCTGTAAAATATACAAATGCCTTTAAGAGCATTTTTTCATAACATAATTCTTCCACATTATGCAGCACATCCCACAGAAATACTACACACAACAAAGTTATCCAAAACTAGTTTATATGTATGTATGTAAAAATATACATGAACCTCCCACTGTCTTCTGTAGAAATACAGAAATACATGACATCAAATCAGCTCTGGCAGAATCAAACAAGATGCAGTATATGTATTTAGCTGGGCACATGCCAGTAGTGGTCAAACACTGATGAAAATTCTATAAAGTTGTGATTTCCTGACTAGGATCAACAGCTCGTCATTTGCAACTTGGGTGTACTTCTGGGTGGGGACTTGTCAATGACAGATCACATGCTAGATATGGTCATAAGGTACAATACGTCATTCGATGCTCCGGCTTGAATTCTTCAGTTTCTCTCTTCTGCAGTTTTGCAAGCGCCTGAAGTCTGTATTATTTGACAGTGGTCTCACTGGTTCAGGTTGGAAGCGCCTCTGATGAGTCTATTCTTGAAGTGGTGCTTTATAAATGTCAGATTACAATTACAATTCATCTTGATATGCCTTGATTATTGCAATTCCACCTTTGCAGGTATGCCAAAGTTCTGGTTGCACAAGCTGTAGTCAGTCTTCAACTGTGCTGCCTGAGTTATGTATGGTCAATAACCTAAAATATTTGCATATATCAAATATATATGCAAAAAACACTACACTGGTTTCCTGGTAGGAGCATTTTACATTCAAGACTGTCCCACTGGCACAACACTCATTTGTCAGCAACAAACCAGCATCATCAGGTAGCTGTGTGTTCTAGTCTTAAGTCAGCTGCTTAACACGCTGGACCCGAGGGACATGTTAACACGTCCCTCATTTGTATAGCTGGGATGTTACGGACGTGTAAACACATCCCTCAGGTAGCAACCTTTCTAGGCAGTTCAGCGTCCCAGTAATAATTCCTGCCGCTTGGTAATAATAGTGGATATGTTCTGTCACCTATTGAGTACATATACGATTATTTTGGACACTCTAATCATATATATATATATCCCATATATGCCGAAGACTGAATGGACCAAATGGACTGATTTTTAGCCTTACTATGGACGTGTATACACGTCCCTCTGGTATCAGCTGTTTTTAGGCATTTCAACTCTTGGTAGTAATAGTGCTGCCACCTACCGAATGCATATACGATTATTTTGGACACTCTCTAGGGCCTGGTATATCACATATATGCCAAAGACTGAATGTACCATGTGTAGTACTATGCTTCAAAAAGTATCACACTGAACGTGATCTCTAGACGTCCTACAGTGAGATAGTAAGATAAACACATAAAAGGAAGTTATTTTTGATTCTTTGAACAAAAGGATGTCAAAAAAGAATAAAAACAATTGTGGGACGTGTTAACACGTTCTGTGTTTTTTGGCCTACGTTTGCCGCGCCTATATAAAAAATTGGCACACGGCCAATGTGTTAAGATCACTGCGCTCTAATGCCCATGGGGATCAGCATGTACTGTTCATATATAGTTTAACTTTGAGCCAACTGATGTGCACTATGCTTTAATGTTATGCACAACAAATATACTTTTGGTCAAATTTTAGACCTTTACTGCAATATTGGTTCATCATAATGTGTTTTAATTGAGCAAACTTACTGGTAATCACAGTAGTAAATAAACTTTGCAACCTTGCTGCAAAAACAGAATTCCAGTTACTAATTTCAGGACTGAGATCAGAAACTGGAAACCACAAGTTTATTGTTACTTTGTGATAAAAATAGGATGAAAACACATCAAGCTTTTACTTTTAACCTTAAAGTAATAGCTTTATTTTTAGACTAGAATATTTAAAAGCTTATGTTTATGTCATGTCATGTCAATTCGCCATCGTCGCGTCGCGACGGTTGACTACATGATAGGATCGTCTTCGACCAAAGCCATCTATTGCGCACAGCATCCAACAACCTGGTTCCCGACAAGCCAGTCCATGCCGAGATGTTGTCAATCCAACTTATCTTTGGCCTTCCGTGGCCTCGGTTCCCCTCAACAAGACCGATCATAACACTACTCTCGATGGTGTCCTGAGGATGTCTTATCACGTGCCCGAAATAACGCAACTTGCGGGCCTTAATTGTAATTGTAATTGTAATCTGACATTTATAAAGCGCCACTTCAAGAATAGACTCATCAGAAGCGCTCCCGACCCGAACCAGTGAAACCACTGGCAAATAATACAGACTTCAGGCGCTTGCGAAACTGCGGAAGAGACAAACTGAGGAATACTAGCCGGAGCTCTCGGGAAAGGCGATTCCAGCTATTGGGTCCAACATAGGCAAAGCTTCTAGACTGCGCTGTAGCAGTGCGCATACGAGGGACAGTCAGAAGTCCAAGGGAGGCCGACCGGAGAGTGCTACGGCCTGGAACCAAGGAGACCGAAATGCAGAAGTCCTTAAGATATGATGGAGCAGAGCCAACGAGACAATTACGCATAAGCGTTAGGATCTTGAACTGGATACGCTGCTGAATGGGAAGCCAGTGTAGAGTGTCCCGTATAAAGGAAGTTATATGGTCATACCTGGGGACGCCTCCAATAAGACGGGCAGAAGCATTGAGAACAGACTGAAGCTTGGAAATATTGGCAAGTGAGAGTCCAGCAAAGATAGCGTTACCAAAGTCCACCCTGGTGCAGATAAGGGCATGAATTAGAGTAGTAACGGCATGAAAGGAGAGGGAGCGGCGGATGGTACGAAGCTGACGAAGGTGGTAGAAGCATGAGCGGGAGACACTGTTAACATGATCGGTCAAGGAGAGTTCCCGGTCCAGAACAACCCCAAGATCACGGACTTTGGAACAGAATTGAATGTCCGGAAACCTCTGGCGTAAGGATGATGAATCTATCTTTGCCACCAAGCCAGATGAACTGGGTCTTAGCAGAGTTCAGTCGGAGGCGATTGGAGGACATCCAGAGACCAAGGGCAGATGTTGCGTCAAGAATACTCTCAACCAGAGAGGAAGCTGCTTCCGCTGGGCCATGAACGAAAGCCTGAGTGTCGTCTGCATACTGATGGACAGCAACACCCATGGGAAGGAGAACCCGTGCCAGGTCGGCAGTGTACAGAATGTAGAGGAGAGGGGCCAGAACAGAACCCTGAGGAAGGCCAAAAGGTATAAGGGACCAGGCGGAACGTGTAGGCCCAAAGATAACAGAATGAGAGCGGTCTGAGAGGAATGACTGAAACCAAAGAAGGGCCGTATCAGAAATGCCAAAAGATTTTTCTAGACGCTCCAAAAGGATAGAGTGATCCACAGTGTCAAAAGCAGCACTAACATCATAGAGGGCAAGAAGAGTAACATGTCCACGGTCAAAAGCTCCAAAGACGTCAGCCAGGAGACGTGTAATAAGTGATTCAGTAGAGTGGAACTTCCTAAATCCGGATTGAAGAGGAGGCATGAGGGAGTTAGAGTCAAGGTAGTCGACCAGTTGGACGGACACACATCTTTCAAGAAGCTTAGAGAGGAAGGAAAGGTTAGAGATAGGTCGGTAGTTAGACATATCATTGGGGTCAAGTCCCTGGCGCTTGAGAGAGGGAAAGACTACAGCACGTTTGTGAGAAGCCGGGAGTGAACCCTGACCCAGGGAGGTATTACATAGCAAGTGTAAGAACGGAATTAAGTCATCTATAAAATCCTTGATTAAAAATGGTGGTAATAAGTCCAGTTCACAGGACTTAGCAGGTGACTCCAGCAGGAGCCGACGAAGGACGTCCAAAGGCAGAGGCTTCCAGCATGAAAGCTTTGATGACGTAGGAGGAAAGGAAGGAGGAGGAGAACCATCAGTGGATTGGCGGATCGAGTCGATCTTCCCGCGCATGTAGTCGAGGTAGTCGGTCGCTGTGAACGGAGGCTGGGCCAGAGAGTTAGAAGCGGTGGAACGGCCGAGGACACCGAAGAGCGAAGACCAGAGCCGACGCGGATTGCTCCTCTCCCGCTCTATCAATGACTCCCAGTATGCCATTTCTTTGGCTCGAAACTCACGGTGCATTAAGCGAAGATGGTGGATCCAGTCGAGACGATCGGCAGGATCACGTGTTCGTCGATACCTTCGCTCGTGCCGCCTGACATCACGACGTAAAGTACGGCAGGATCGGTCAAACCAAGGTGCTAACGGTCTCCGACGGGCCCGCTGCGGACGAAGCGGAAGGAGGTGATCGATGAGGAGGCGAACTGAAGAGTCAAAGAGAGCAAAGAGCTCTTCAGACGAGCGACCAGCAAGGGAGGAGAGGTCTCCGCAGAGAGGACTATTGTTCAGACCAGCATCGAATGCCTCACGGTCCAAGTTGTTCCAACCAAGTACAAGCCGAAGCGCGTATGTTGGCTGGGTACATAGAAAAGGAACCTTGTATAGAAGAAGTCCATGATCTGAGAGAGCTGGAGGTTCTACTATAACATCTGAGATGTTACAGTCATCACGGGTGATAATGACATCAAGCCAGCTGCCCAGCACATGAGTAGATTCAGCGACATGCTGAATGAAGCCAAATTGGAAAAGCAGATCGTTGAAGCGGACAGACTCTGGAAGATCCGGGTTCTCGAGGTGAATGTTCAGGTCCCCGGTTATGATTAGCTGACAGTTGAAGGTGGCGAAGACTTCCAGAAGCGAGGAGAACTCGGTGTAGAAGGTCGACGTAACAGGAGAGGAGCCTGGCCGGTAGAGGGCAAGAACGGTGACTGGACCACGAGTCGTGGCGCAGGAGAGGCATAATGCTTCGAACGTGGAAACAGGGAGAGGAAGAGGGATCTTTTTGACTCGAAAATGTTCTCGATGGTAGACTACAATGCCACCATGATTTTGCGCATGAGGATGCCAGGGATATATGGAGGGAAAAAGACCTCGGGGAAGACCGAGAAGGCGCTGGAGGGATGACGTGACGGAGTGGATGGGGATGTCGATGGCGGACTGCACAAGGAAGGCAAGAGACAGAACTGAGTGGAGAAGACTGACGTCGTTGGCCATGGTCTCCGATCCACAGCAATGAGGATGGACAAGACAAGACAAGACAAGATGCGAATCACGTGAGGGATCAACCGGGCGAGGAGCGTCGAGGAACAGGTAGCCCGGAGGAGCAGCGCATCGAACCGGAACATCAGAGGAAGAGGAGTGCCAAGACTCCGTGACGACGAGTATATCCAGATTATGCTGAGAGATAGAGTTAGCGATCTCCATAAACTTATTTCCCAGTGACCGAGCGTTCAGTGTCCCAAGTCTAAGTCCATCACTGCCACCCAGGTCTGAGGGCAGCCGAGAGGTAGGCGACGGAGCAGAGTCCAGCGGTGTAGGCTGAGATTGGCAGGAGGGAGACGATAATCCAGGCCGTGAAGATGCCGGTTGCCATAGATGAAGCTTGAATAGAGTCTTACGTAACGAACGTCGAATGGTGAGAACGGGTTGATTGTAGGTACGTAGCTCAGCAGAAGTGTACACACGAGTCGGAGGAGTGGGGGAAGGAGCGGCCATCTTGTCAACTTAATTCAAACAATGTGACCCAGCAGCTCGTTTTGCACCCCAGCCAGTTGGTACACCTGTTCATTGGTCATCTTCTTTGTCCAAGCAATCCGCAGTAACTTTCTGACGCACTTGTTTTCAAAAGCCTGAATGCGTCTCTCCTCTTCCTTCTTTAATGTCCAGGCCTCACACCCATATGTCGCCACCGGCCATGCCAAGGCCCTCATCAGACGTAATTTGGTCTTGATGCTAAGTGACTTGTTTTTCCACATCTTTGTGAGCTTAACCATGACTGCCATTCCCATGGCTAGTCTCGATTTCACCTCAACCGTACAGTCCGCATCCACTGCTACTCTGCTCCCCAGGTACATGAAGTAGTCCACCTTCTCCAGTCTTCCATCAACCACGTTGATCTCAAGTGCTTCGCCTGTATTTGTCATCACTTTCGTCTTTTTCGCATTGATCAGCATATGATACTCATTTGCAGCATTCTCAACACGGTTTACTAACTCCTGCAGTTGTTCTGGTGATGTGGCCAATAAGACGATGTCATCTGTGTACCTGAGATTGCTGATGATCTTGCCACCGATTCTGAAACCTCCATTATATCCTTGTAGTGCCTTCCGCATCACTTGTTCTGCCAATATGTTGAACAGACAGGGGGAAAGATTACATCCCTGCCGGACTCCTTTTTTGACACTGAACCATGCAGACACGAGATGATCTGTCCTGACTGCAGCGCCTTGTTGTCTGTAGAGGTTTCTTAACAGTTGGACCAGTTGTGGTGGAAAACCCATTTCAAGCATGGTTAGCCATAGCTGATCATGTTGTACCATGTCAAAGGCCTTTGTAAAGTCAATGAAGCAGAGGTACAGTGGTTGACTTCTTTCTCTAGATTTCTCAAATATGATCCTGAGGTTTGTAATCTGATCCCTTGTGCCTCTTCTTGGTCTAAACCCTGCCTGCTCTTGAGCAATCTCGTCTTCAAGCTTAGTTTGTATCCTCTCTAGAATAACTCTCAGTAGAATTTTGCTAGCGTGCGAGACTAAGGCAATAGTTCTGTAATTCTCACGCAAGTCCCCTTTTTTAGGGAGAGGAATGAAGATCGATTGTGTCCATTCCATGTTTATATTAAAGCATAAATAAATAGCTTAAGAAGACAAAGAACAAAACAGCAGATGTTATTATTATTATTAAACAGACATTTATAATGCATGCAATTAATAACAGCCTCAAAAGCGCGGGCAATGACCCAAAACAAGTCCTACCAAGTAATATCGAGAAATATCATGGATCAATAGGAATGCACAAAAACTCTAGGCAGATCAATTAAACATGTAAGTTTTATGCTTCTTTTTAAAACTTGTTATTGGAAGAGTGTCAGTAAGGCATTCCACACTGTGGGACAAGAGTAACAAAATCCATGCGAGCCAAATGTAGTGTAAATATCTGGCACTGAGATTTTGGTTGGTCGCAGAACGTTAAGTAGAATCAACCAGGAGAACCTGACTAGATATGATGCAGCCAGTCCATGCTGGCATTTGTAGGCTAGTTTGTAGTCAATTCTTTGTGTAAAAGACGGCCAATGTAATTGCTGCCTCAACAGATCTGGCACACTGGCTGAACTTGGCAGATGGAGTACGAGTCGCGTGGCAGTACGCAAGACAGATTGAAGTCTGCTGTATAAGTACTGACGTAAACCTGCTAAAATACCATTACAGTACTCAAGTCGACACATAACCAATGCTCAGACCAAGGCATGCGCAGTCTCCTGAGTAAGCAAACAACGAACGCAAGCAGTTGATGAATACGGTAGTAGCAGATGCTGGCCAAGTGATTGATATGCGACGTCAGTGATAGGTGGTTGTCAACTAGAATTCCGAGGTCACGTACGCATGTTGACGGGGCAATACAGACATCAGATAGCAGCACTGGATTATGTGGGCAATCCTTAACACAGTGTTGAGAGGCAAGCCAGATTATTTTTGTTTTTGATGAATTTAAACAGTCTTGCTGGCCATCCACTTCAGCACTTCCCGCAGACAGATCGATAATCGAGGTACTAACACAGGATGAAGGGTCAGAATGTTGATAAATCTGCAAATCATCAGCATATGAATGGGCCAAAAACCCCAGATTTGTGATGACAGTGACAAAATCAGTGGCATACAGGACAAATAATACAGGTCCAAGTATGCTGTCCTGGGGTACTCCACAGGTAAGGTGCACAATTTCGAGCTCAGTCCGCCATACTGTACTTGCTGCAACCTGTCAGTTAAGTAAGAAATGAACCACTGTAGCACAGTGCCTGTCAGACTAAATCTGTGCTGTCTCCTCTTAAGCAGAATCTGATGACCGACGTCTTCGAAGGCTTAACTTAAGTCAAGCATGGCGAGTAGTGTTACCTTTTTTCTATCAGCGGCTGAATAGATGTCTCATAAAACCTTCAAGATGACAGTCTCAGATGAGTGGAAATGTTGATAAGCAGATTGTTCAGCAGGTATTAAGTTGTTATGCAGAAGGTAAGTGTTAAGCTGCGAATTGATGCAGCACTCAAGTTTTTAAACCTTAACTTATCCACAGGAGAAAGATATCAGCTTTTGGCCTAATTATCAGCGGCTGAATAGATGTCTCATAAAACCTTCAAGATGACAGTCTCAGATGAGTGGAAATGTTGATAAGCAGACTGTTCAGCAGGTATTAAGTTGTTATGCAGAAGGTAAGTGTTAAGCTGCGAATTGATGCAGCACTCAAGTTTTTAAACCTTAACTTATCCACAGGAGAAAGATATCAGCTTTTGGCCTAATTATCAGCGGTTGAATAGATGTCTCATAAAACCTTCAAGATGACAGTCTCAGATGAGTGGAAATGTTGATAAGCAGATTGTTCAGCAGGTATTAAGTTGTTATGCAGAAGGTAAGTGTTAAGCTGCGAATTGATGCAGCACTCAAGTTTTTAAACCTTAACTTATCCACAGGAGAAAGATGTCAGCTTTTGGCCTAATTATCAGCGGCTGAATAGATGTCTCATAAAACCTTCAAGATGACAGTCTCAGATGAGTGGAAATGTTGATAAGCAGATTGTTCAGCAGGTATTAAGTTGTTATGCAGAAGGTAAGTGTTAAGCTGCGAATTGATGCAGCACTCAAGTTTTTAAACCTTAACTTATCCACAGGAGAAAGATATCACCTTTTGGCCTAATTAGACCGGAAGTTAAGCTACATGTTGTTTTGGTTTTTAATTCTTAGTTTAATTTCCTATTATAACGTTTATAAAATAGCTTAAACGTTATAAACTGACAGATTTAGTAGTTAGTCTAGTGTTTCATCAAGGAAGTATTTTATTTTTACTCCATTTGGTCTAATATATTTGTATTTTATTTAACAAGTTTGCCAAGTCTCCTGTTCGCCTTATTGTCTGTTCATTCACCCTGCCAACTGGCCCCTTTTATTGCATTGTACCAATGAGTTGTCCCCAAAAGCTGAAAACTATTGACTTGTCTCCTTTAGGACATGATCTCCGTCTTTTCTGCTCCCTGCTCCCTGTACATTTCACTTTTTAGGATTGGCTACTTTGTGCTTATTAGTTAAGCCACCTGTTTCTCTGCAAGTTTTCAACCCCTACTGATTAAAAACTAACATGATGCTGTCCACATTTGCTGTGATTTTTATTATTACTGTCCCTCTCTTCTGTTAAGTTTCACAAAACGCCCTGTCTACCCAGACATTGCCTCATGTCATTGTTGAAACTAATACCTCTACATTGCAAATAAAACTTAAGATGAAAATGGCTTGTCTCTTTAAAGCAATCTTGAACAACTCAAATCATGTCTTACATCAGCTACTCCCGCCAATTAAAACCCTCAGTTATTCCCTACGGCCCCACACCCATGATCGTATTATTCCTCCTGCTGACAATTTAACTCGTAAATGTTTTATTGTTAGGATGTTGTATGATTATTAAGTTTTCTTGTGTTCTTAAATACTTGTAAACCGATGTGCGATTAGCTATTGGTTAATAAAGAATATACTTACTTACTTACTTACTTACTATCGCTTAGTACGAAATGAAAACTTGGTCCGTCCCGATGTTAATAAATTTTAATGTTAAATTATTCTCTTAAGACAAAACTGATAAGATGAAAAGATCGGTTATTATGAAATTGATATTCGGTCCCATGAATGTAATTCAATGCAAAGTCCTTCTGATAAGGCATTGGCTTCCGAATACACCTATGGTATTTTTACAGTATCGGTTTTTGATGAATGTCACCATTTAAGGAATGAGATACTGTACATGTTTATACTTCTAATGGTGTAATTTATGGTTAGAAACCAGCTTCACAACAAGTTGCTAAATGAGACCAAAGATACCATAATTAAAAGTACCATAATGATGCCTATGTATAGGAATTAGGCTTTTATAGCTGTCTGCACTAATGTGGCCACATCATTTGCGGGTAAATTGGGGCTCATATCATATAGCAACGAATGACAGCAACCTGAAGATCTGATTATTCAGAGAAAACTGAATCAGAGGAGGGTCATCATGAAAAAGACTAGTGGTGTCATGGACGTAGATTCATAGTTACGTTGACTCTGTTGATATACATTCCTTGTTTTAGAGTAGTGACTCTCCTTTGCTAATATACATCTTAGTTGTAGTAAATAAATAGAAATCCAAATGGTCGCTAAAAACTAAGGCCTGTTACGAGTAATAACATAACAGTTTATTCTACCTGTATTTAAAATCCTTGCTGACAGTTTTAAGTGCATTACACTTATCTTTGTAATATTAACTGCAGTTAGCAGTCTACGGTAATCATATACATGTAGATCATATACACGTGCATGTGCATTTGCTGCATGGCAAGTCATACAGCCATAAAGCGTTTCTGGCTGGCATGCTGTGCCTAATGGTTAATACGAAATTTGGTTAAGACGAAATGTTAACTCTGGTACCCTGTCTTTTGTCTTAACCAAACTGCACTGTATTTTATTTTTATTTCACCATGTTTCTGAAGCCCGTTCCATTTACCTTATCCAACCAGCCATGTTTAATATACCAGCAAACTTTTTCTGCTTTGGCGTGTTTGCTCACCATACTCCTGGCTTGAAAGCACAACTTCCCATCTCATGACGTGGGCCATACATTTGATCTCCGTAAAAGCCAGTCCCACTCTGCTGTTCACTGTTACGAATATCTCTCCTTCAGAGTCATATTTGTCTGACCATACTGCCATTACTGTCCAGGTTTCTTTTCACCATAAAACATCTTCTACTTACTCTTTTGTCAGTTACCATCCTTGAATAATGCTCAACAATTCCACCTTCAAAGCCAATATTCTTGCCTCCCTCTGTGGTTGTGTCCACCACAGACATCTGCTGAACTTGCTGCCCTACTAAGTTCGACTATAGTGTGGACACGTTAACGCGCTCCCGGTTTACCTGTGATTCCGCATAACGTGAAAAGGTTGCATGTCCCCCAAAGCTATTAACTTAATATGCCATGTCGGTTAACAGGTTGTACAATAACTCCAATGTAGTGCTAAATATCAGACTCACCGATTTACTACCGGGAATAAGGCTAATTAAATTACTGGAACATGGTCTGTCAGACGTACTCTGGCAGCTTGCAATATTCCACTCATTCCTGAACTTGGCATTAGTTGTACAAGAGGGAGGGTGTCTTCTAAATAAATGTGCATGTGACTCGACCATGGGAGGGAGCTATTTAGGGGAGGAGGGATGGACAAGGAAGTCTGGCTGCAACTGGTTTTAACCGGTTAGAAGGGGGAATTGGCAGGACAAGGCAGGTATGACCTAACCAGCATGACCGCAGAGAGGTTGGCTGGCTGGGTGGCCAGGTGGGTACAGCTGCCGTGTGAGCAGGCAAGGAGGAGCTTGGCTGGAGGGAACAGCATGGGATATGGGAGTCAGTGACTGAGTAGCAGAAGAGATATGTTTCAACACTGTTCCTTTTTTACATGCAAACTGGTTTACACGCTGTTTTGAAGGCGTGTCCCCACGACTTTGCGTTAACACGTCCGCACTGTCTATCTAAAATCTGGATAGGTTAATTTTATCCCAAGTCTAATAGAACTGCAGCATGCCCTTCCCACCTCTGGTAAAACAGACAGCTGTCAGGAGGCTGTGTCGGCGATGTTCCCATTTACCTTCTCATCCCCTCAAGTTTAGATGCCAGTGTTGTAATATCTGAAAATTTGTCTGAGTTGCAAAATCCACCTACTTGTCTCATTTGGCTCTGTATGCTTCTCTTCTGTTAGGTTGTTATGGCAGGTGGTAAAGAGGATCCTAAGCCATGACAAATGCAATATATTACCAAGCTCATCACTGCACTCTTCTCTTGCTGACAGGTTCTTGCACTTCTTTTCTTAGAAGATTTCAGCCTTAAGATTTGACTTTTCCAATGTCCTCTCAACTGAAGACGTTCATACCCTAAATCTCCTCCACCAATTCTCGGTTTGCTCCAACTGACAACTTTGACTGAGATTCATAATATCATTGCATCTCCTGATAAATAATGTCTATATTATAAATAATCCATATCTTATAGTTCACAAAGTACTACATTTAAATCAGCCAACCTACCTCTGTTCCACGCTCAACCATCATACCAACAAGTAATGCACTCGATCAGTGGACGCATGACTCTTTTTGTCCCTCTTACCAGAACAGTATTGGATTCTATAGCGTTCTCGTTTGCTGGTCCATGGCTTTGGAATTCGCTGCCAAATTTGATTCTGTCAGTTCTGTGATGTCATTTGGGTCTAAACTTAAGATTCATCTGTTTCAACTTGCTTAACCACCATATTCTCTGACCTATAAGAACTGAACCTGGCTTCTGCAATGGATTATGATTTTGATCACAATTTCACTTGAAGCAAACAATGATACATGCCTTAGGCATTATGATAATAGCTCTACAGAAGTCGTTAGATTATGGAAAATATGCATTGATAGATGGTCATATATGGTAGGCCCTCATAGTGGTCCCATCGTCTGACTCCTGCTATCACATCATGGAACCACAACAAAAGAAATTGTCTAATTGTTATCAGTTATATTCAAGTTCTGCAGCAATTTAGCAGCAAGCTAAACTTTTTAATCATAAATGTACGGTTGAAATGTCTAAAAAATGTACAACCTATGAAGCAAGGTTTCACCTGTTCCTTGGCACAGAAGCCACAGATCACTCTGTTAGCACGCTTCATCTCGTGGTCAGTTTCTTTCTCATCATGACAGTGATCACACGGATAAGCCTTGCCACAACAGGGAAATCTTTTCAATAAAAACAACAGAATATGAACCTGAAGTGTACACAGCAGAATTCTAATGTTTAACTTCACAAGTCAGCAACTTAAGGGCAGGACATTTATATCTACAGCGCCTTTTAAGGCATTCCTTAACATACTGGAAAATTGCTATAAGACAGATGTGACTTGAGAAAAGCAGAAAATGTTAAATAAAAAGATGCAGGAGTCAAAACGATTAGAGACCAGGGCGATGGCTATAGATACCAGGGCAGAGAAAGAATGTGGCCTCTACTTCTGTAATGTTCTGGATGGAGTGGACCTGTATACTAACCTGATGTGTTTACTGAAAATTAAACTACAGTCGGACACAAAGCCCAATTGTGACTCACACAGTTGGGTTTTGACAGATTCACATAAAATTACTGAATTTTGTTGAGTTGCACTATGTTCTAAGAATCAGAAAATATCTTGGATGGAATCAAGACTCTGTTACCTATCATCCAAGATTCCACAGGTTCATCAAAGGTCAATGCACAGGTCATTCAGTGAAATTTATCATTTCGCAATGAATGTTCCACTCTAATCCAGACACATTTGGACTACCAAACTGCAACTGTGACTTTGCAGGCATCCTGAACCTCAGCATATGCTTGCTACAGTCCATCCTCAACTGTACCATCCACGGTACATCCAAACTGCCAAAATTCTTGCATTTATTGCACTATATGCAAGAAACAATGCATCATTTGTTAACACAAACTGCTGCACAAATGAATTTCCATCCAACCATGGCCAGATGTGCCAAATCACTTCCTTCAAACCTCAGCTGTTTCACCACTTCACTCATCTGTGACTTTCATAATCACTTAAAATACTGCCACGAATAAGAAAAAATTTCGTTATAAATCAAAAGCACAAATTATTATGTAAATATATATATATATTTTTTTTGACCTGAGAGAATATATCTCAATGGAGTGATCTTTGCCTCACAGGTCCTAGCCTCAGCTTAGTAGGTCTCTGCCTCAGCCTCATGGATTTGGTTGCATTAATCTTGCTGCAATTTATTGCTAATATATTCATATTAAACTGAATCTGTTTTAACTAGAGCTGCATTTCGATTAAAAATTTTAATTGCGATTAATCGATCGATTAAAATTTTTAATCGCAGTTAATCGCATTTTAATCTCATGTTAGAAAAATGAGTAATACTAATTGGATTGCAATTTTACAGTATTTAATATTTCTAATTTATATGCAATGTCCAAAGTAAAATGTTTAAAGTAGCTTTAAAATGTTTATTCTTCTAAATGCAACCAGTTGTTGAAGCAAAAAAGTTTCTCCACATTAGTTGGGTCCAGCGATGCCAGCTTCTTACGAACAATGTGTCCTGACAAAAAATACTCGTCCACAAGGGACAGTCGTTGCTGGGATGACAAATACTTTTAGCCATGGTGGAGGTTGACGGATCGGCCATTCATCGCAAACTATTTTGTGATGGCACTGGTTATGCTTTCGCATTTGCCCTGGTCCATTGGCTTAGACATCTCCCGCTGCTGAACTAGAGTTGCCTGGCTTAGTGCAAGTTCCGTTTTATCATCAGCTGAAGATAACGCTGATGTCTTATCACGTTCAGTAGCGGTAAACGCATGACTGGTACACAGGCCATAGTTCAACGACGAGTTGATATGGTAGTACTTAATTTAAACACTCTTGCAATACTTACAAACGACTTGTCATCCGTATTAAAAATAAAATGTCCGTCCAATATTGTCTTTCCTAGATTCCTTGACTCCATTCTTTACGTAAAACCTAATTTGTAACGCCCCAATTTAATATCACAACTGAATTTACAGAACGCAAAAAAATCGCGAAAGAATAGGAAACAAACAACCATAGATATAATAAATGTTGACTCTGGCAAGCATTGAATATTTTCTAGATGAATTTTCATCGCGCTAATTTTGGTCGACGAGCGCTCGTGGCAAGAAAGAAAGACTAAGTTCTTAACGCGTTAATCGTTGCGTTAAAAATTTTAATCGCAAAAATTTTTAACGCATTAATCGCACGCGTTAACGGCGATTAATCAACAGCAAAAGTTTTAACATACAAATAAGGTGTACTGCTGCTTACCTAAACCATCGGAAGCTCTTCTTAAAATGTCTACATGTTCCATTGTTTGGAAGTGGTTTTCCTTCAACAATAGCAGGATTCTTGACTGCCTTCACATGTCCTTGCACTTGCACTGTGCGTGCATTCTTTGCATCTAAATTATAGCATTACACATTTATCTAAGTTAGATCATTATTTTAAACTAGCTGTCTCCAATCAACTTACAAAAGCACTCCAGTTATTTTAAATATATTTATCCTTAAATCATTACATGACAAAAGTAACTTCTCCATGTTTTCATCACACTCTGTGACACATATGAAAATTTTCCCAATTTCTAGATAAATATTTATTTCTAAATTGGCACTTTTCAATTTTTTTCAACACACTCTAAATGACCACACATTTTTGCTTTGTTCAAGCCAAACTTCTGTAAATTAGTAAAGAAAATTAAATTGTGCAAAAGTAAGAAATGTTGCAGATTCTATGTTTCTTCCAGAAACATTTTTCACCAAATCTGAACATTCATACACAGAAAATTAACATGCATGAACAAATCTGCATTGAATAAAGAAAATTTAAATGTCATAAACATTATTTCACAGTTGTGGGCTAATGATGAGTTCAAGACACAAAAAAACAAAAAACAAAAAAACTGCAATTTTGAGAAACAAATATGTAAACTGGTTATTGCAGGGTACCAATGGCAACCCAATCAACCCCGGATCCTGGTATCTGCAGGAACTTCAACAACACAGTCAATCAATTCAGGGTTTCAGTTTTAAAGACAGCAAAACCCCATACATATGCTTTAGACATACTATCATTGATAGTGATGCTTTTTGTGTACATCTGCATCTGGTCATTTATTTAATGCCTTCCAGCTTCTTGCACATGCTGCTTGCTATCTTAAATGATGCTAGAGTTCATTATAAACAAGAGCACCCTAGGATGTCACTTGAATAGCATAAAAGCACACAAGAACCTGATGAAAAGAGACTCATCCCAGGCTGACAGTAGAGTTCATGGTCCATGCTGCACTGAGGATGGAGAATGATAACAGTCCAATGGAATTGTGATTGTAATTTGAGATTTATAAAGCGCCTCTTAGAGGATAAACCCAACAGAGGTGCTTCCGACCCGAAAAAGTAAAATCACTGTTGAACAGTACAGTCTTCAGGCGCCTGCGGAACACTGAGAAGGGGACAGAAAGGAGCTCAAGTCGCAATTCTCGAGGGAGACGATTCCAGCAAGTGGGACCAACGTAGGCAAAGCTTCTGGGCTGGGCTGCAGCGGTACGCATGCGAGGGACAAACAGGAGATCTTGAGTGGCCAAGCAAAGGTTGCTACGGCCCGGCAACGAGGAGACCAAAGTGCAGAAGTCAATGAGGTAAAGGGGAGCAGAGCCAAGAACACAATTGCGCATGAGGGAGAGGATCTTAAAGTGGACACACTGCTGGACGGGGAGCCAGTGAAGAGTGTCATGAATATAAGACGAGATGTGGCCATACTTTGGAATGCCCCCAATGAGACGAGCAGCAGAGTTGAGCACAGATTGTAGCTTAGCAGTGTTGGCAAGAGATAGGCCGGTAAAGATGGCGCTACCAAAGTCAACCCTGGTGCAAATGAGGGCATGGACCAGGGTGGAGGTAGCGTGAAAGGAAAGAGCACGGCAAATGGTACGGAGCTGACGAAGATGATAAAAACAAGAGCGAGAGACACTGTTAACATGAGCAGACAGGGAAAGCTCCTGATCCAGTACAACCCCGAGATCCCGGACCGTAGTAGAGAAGGAGATACCTGGAAATCTTTGGCGTAAGGAGGAGAGATCGATCTTGGCGAGCTGTAAGCGGCCACCAAGCCAGATGAACTGGGTCTTATTACAGTTCAAGCAGAGGCGATTGGAGGACATCCATAGGTCAAGGACAGATGTGGCATCGAGAATCCTCTGGACAAGGGCAGGGGCTGCCTCCGCCGGACCATGGGCATAAGCCTGGGTGTCGTCTGCATACTGAAGGACGGCAACCCTCAGTGGGAGGAGGGTCTGAGCTAGATCAGAGGTATATAAAATATAGAGGAGAGGAGCTAGGACGGAACCCTGGGGGAGACCAAAAAATATGGGAGACCAAGGGGATCGCGAGGGCCCAAAAACGACAGATTGAAGGCGGTCGGAGAGGAATGATCGAAACCAGGTAAGCCAGTGATACCAAAGGAAATCTCCAAACGCTCTAATAAGATGAAATGATCAACAGTATCAAAAGCAGCACTTACATCGAAAAGGGTCAGAAGGGTGACCTGCCGGCAATCAATAGCCCCAAAAACGTCAGCAAGAAGGCGAGTCATAAGTGATTCGGTGGAATGGTATTTCCTGAACCCAGACTAAAGAGGAGGCATAAGAGAGTTAGTGTCGAGGTAGTGAGATAGCTGACAAGAGACGGATCTTTCAAGGAGCTGGGAGAGAAAGGACAGGTTAGAAATGGGATGGTAATTACAGGGGGCACTAGGGTCAAGGCCCTGGTGCTTCAAAGATGGAAAAACTACTGCACGTTTGTGGCAGGGCGGGATTGAGCCCTCGGCCAAAGAAGTGTTACACAAAAAATGAAAAAAAGGAATAAGATCGTCAATAAATTCCTTAATTAAAAATGGAGGAAGCGTGTCCAGTTCACAGGACTTGGCTGGTGAGTTCAGGATTAGCTGACGGACATCATCCAGAGATAAAGGGCTCCAACTGTGGAGCATGGAAGACGTGGGAGGGAAAGAGGGAGGAGGCAAGCCCTCAGTAGACTGGCAAACAGAGTCGATCTTCCCGCGCATGTAGTTAAGGTAGTCCGTGGCGGTGAACTGAGGCTGAGCTGAAAAGCCAGAGGTGGTGGAGCGACCAAGGACAGCAGAGAGCGAGCGCCAAAGTCGACGCGGATTACTCTTCTCTTGATCGATCAGCGACTCCCAGTAGGCCGCCTCCTTGACTCGGAACTCCCAATGCATTGCGCGGAGATGTAGCCACTCTAGACGGTCAGCTGGGCCATGAGTTCAACGGTGCCTATGCTCAAGACGCCTGATGCTACGACGCAAGTCACCGCAGGACCGATCGAACCAGGGGGCCAGCGGCCTCTGACGAGCCCACAACGTTCGCAGTGGGAGAAGGCGATTGATGAGAAGGCGAATGGAGGAGTCGTAGAGGTCGAAGAGCTCGGTTGTATTACAGGAGGCCAAGGATGAGAAGTCGCCGTACAGGGGAGTGTTGACCAGGCCAGCGTGGAAGAGATCGCGGTCCAGATTATTCCAGCCTCGTATGGATCGGAGAGCGTAAGACGGCTGGGAAGAGAGGAAGGGTATGTTGAAGAGAAGAAGACTGTGATCAGACAGAGCCGGTGGTTCAATTGTGAGGTCCAAGATGTTGAAGTCGTCACGGGTGATGACGATGTCAAGCCAGCCACCCAAAACGTGGGTGGGTTCCGCAACGTGTTGGGTGAAGCCAAACTGGTAGAGTAGGTCGTTGAACCGAACGGACTCCGGAAGATCAGGGTTTTCGAGATGAATGTTGAGGTCGTCGGTGATGATGAGCTGGGAATTGAAGGTGGCGAAGGTCTCAAGAAGCACGGAGAGTTCGGAGAAGGTGGAGAAGAGAGGCGCAGAGCCCGGACAATATAGGGCAAGTACCGTGACTGCTCCACAGATCGACGCGCAGGAGAGGCATAAGGCTTCGAAGGAGAAGACAGGAAGAGGGAGAGGAATCCTCTTAATGGAGAGGTGGTCACGATGGTAAATGACGATACCACCGTGGTTCTGAGCGAGAGGGTTAGACTGAGAGTTGACCGCACGAGGAGCGTCGAGGAAACAGTAGCCCAGAGCAGTAGCACGACAGACAGCGACGTCCGAGGAAGAGGAATGCCAGGATTCCGTTATGACGAGAAGATTCAGGGCGCGATGAGAGATCGAGTTTGCCACCTGTGAAAACTTGTTATCCAGCGATTGTGCGTTGAGAGTGCCGAACCTGAGGCCGCCATCGCCATGTGTCCCCGCAGATGTGGAGGAAATAGAGGACCGAGGAGGGTCAGGAGGCAGAAAAGAAGATTGACGATGAGAAGACAGCAGCACGGTCCTAGCGGGAGCCAGTAGCCATAGGTGTAGATTGAAGAGGATCTTGCGTACCGAGCGTGAAACGATCGGACCCGGGCGATTACAGGCTCGCAGGTCTGTAGAGGTGTACACAAGCGTCGGATGAACGCTCGAAGGAGTGGCCCGATACGTAAACATTGTCAAAATAAATTGATTTAAAGTCCGTAAAAACAGTCCAGACGACGCAAAAAATCAATGGAGATGGCGACGAGAATGGAGACGGTGTAAATAGCCAAAGAAAAAACTTAAGACCCCCGAAAACTGAACAAAACCGATGGATAACACACTAACTAACAAGTCAGCAGTCACACGCCAAAGCGCACACATTCCTGGAGTGTTCGTAGCACATGTACTCACTGATTGGCAATCCTTCAAGGGCAGAAATTTGTTTCAAGAGTTTGGTTTCACTTGCATCTCCCTAGCAAGCTTGGCTATAATGAGCACACTGACAATTACTGCCAGTGAGAAGATCTGGCCATGAGGAAGAAGCTGGCAACTGATCTCAAATATCGCAATATTACCCTATTGTCTCAAGATGGCAACAGCAGGGAGATCCACAGGATCCACTTCTTTTGTAACTGTAATTGTAATCCGACATTTATAAAGCACCACTTCAAGAATAAACTCATCATGACATGCTTGGATTACTGTAACTTAATCCTCGTAGGCCTGCCAAAGTTCCGAATTTGGTAGCTACAGTCGGTCCTTAACTGTGCCACCCAGAACAACTTGCCAAAATTTTCCCATATCTCCACCTACATGCATGATACCCTGCACTGGCTTCTGGCTGATAAGAGAATGCAGTTCAAGATACTTCTCATAGACAATAGCTTCAATAGCTGGCTCAGCTCCAGAATACATCAGTGTACTCCCTTACCTTACTCATACCCCTTGCAAGCCAACCAGACCAACAGAAGCTGTAATCGGCTACAGGTGGACAGCTTACAGTTTTGCGTTCCTGTATGATGAAATGGGCACATCATGCTTTTTTCTTGTGTGGGACCATCTCTTTCTGGAACAGTTTGCTTCCAGAAATTCAAACTCTTGCTCTCTTAACAGCTCAGGACACATTCTCGGCCCATCTTAAGATGTACTTTTTTTGGGAACTTCTAGACAGCCATGCCCTAGCGCTGTTGTGAGGTTCTTAAAACATGTTGTACGAGTGCTTGGATACATACATATATGCAAGTAGAACTGGTTGAATGGGAGGCAGTAGATAAGTGGATCCTGCAGATCTCCCTGCTGTTGCCATCCTCAGACAATAGGGTAAAGCTGCCATACTTGAGATCAGTTGCCTCTGAATATGCTCAATGACAAAGGAGCCAGTTCAGGCAGGATTTCATTTACTGAAGACAGCATGTGATTGCAACACAAGCTTCACCCTTTGCAACGCTGCACAGGTCTTTCACTCAAAACTGAAAACACTCCTCTTCCACAAATCCCATCTCGATTCCACGTTTCTCTTGTCTATCTTGGTGCTCCAATTCCAAACACCATCCACCATAGCCACCTGACTGTTTGCCTGCCTGACCCTTAGATCTGAACCTAGAACTGAAATCTCACCCTTCCTGCCTATCTATTTTGTTTTCATGAAGAACCTGTGAATAAGCTGGTTCCTGGGACTCAGCAGTGGAATTTTCCAAGAAATATGCACTTTTTAAAGGGGTGGCGTCGGTTGACACAAAAAGTTGACAACTGAACACGTGCAGACTGGCAGCTAACTTAGAACCCTATGTCAGTGGCTAAGAAATCGTCAGCATCCCATGGTAATGACCCACTCAACTTGTCTGACATTGGCTGACCATCATCAATCTGCTGCACTAAAACTAATCTGTCAAAGGCTGTTTCAACTAACAACTGGCAGTCGCTGAGATTGACAGATTAAATTCAAAGTATCTGTACCTCGAAAATAGTTTATTGGCTGTAGCAAGCAAAGTCAACACCCCATGCCCTTGACGGGAAGTATTGATCAACATATTACCCAAAGGTTCGGCCAGTCCAAAAGGCTATTTCTGACTGCTTGGTTTTCTAGGTTTTAATATATTACACGCATAAACTATATAACAATTTACATATAATTTATAGGTCTCATTAAAAGTTATGCATGTAAGTACACTTATTTATATATATACATACACATATGCAATGGGAAAACTGTTGAACTGGTATCACCAGAACACATGGGCAATGAGCTTTTTCAGCTGCCACATGAACATCCTCAGGAACTATTCCTCAGCTGTTAGCTTACCTCTTTGTTGTTTTGATCTGACTTCACCCGACTACCTACCTAACTTCAGGAAATTGACCTGATTTTTGTTTCAAATGTTGAGGGGCTCAGATGATGTCAGAGTTAGGTCTCTATTATTTACTTGCGCAAGTAAACAACTCCATATACAAATGCAGGCGGGTGTAGACAACTGGATCTTCTACTATTATGAAGGAGTCTACCCAGTAGCCTAACAATTCTGAAGGGCTGGTCCTATCTGCACAAGAAGACAAGAGGTAGCTTGTACGCCTAAAGTCTTGTTTAAAACCCTTCTGGTTCTGCCGTCGTATGCCTAACATTGTCATATGTTACATATAAATACAGAGACATTACAATGTTTATTTATATGAAACATAGTATGTTATATATAAATATGTATAAATTGTGTACATAATATAGCTTTGCAATCCCCTAATTATGAGTCATTCATCATACTTTGGTAGCCCATGGTATATGGACCAGGAGTTGACTTTATTACAACCTTCACCCACAGCTGAATAACTAGAATCCCTGAGTTTCCATGTGAAACGATCTTCCCTCCACAAATAACTCCAAGTGAGGCCGAGCTATAGAGGTGAGAAACCAGAAAGTTATAGTGATTGTGGGATTATTATTAAAATGCAAAATTGGACCTTACCAGAGTGTATGGATTTTTTTATTTTTGGGGTCATTTATTATCCGATTATAAAAAATATTTCATCACTTTATTCAGTATTAAATTCTTAACACAGTTACTGTCATTACTTTCAAATTTAAAAACTGATCACACAGAACATAACACTTAAATAAAAAAAACTGCGACAGTGCCAAAAGTTTCAGAATAAAAGCAGGAATTCCCAATATTTGTTCAAAAAATAGATCTATACACATAAAAGAGAACATTTGTGAACATTTTGATGGTAGAAGTACTGTTCTAGTTTAATTATTGGCAGAGTTACAAAAGTACAACATGACAATGTTTTTGCACAAAAAAGTAAAATAATTCGGTAGACGGACTATCACTCATAGGAACATCGCTCACAGGTGTATATCTGCTCTATAATCCTCGAATGTTTAGGCATCCATGTGGCCGAATCTGGCCAAGAATCTACCAAAATTATATCATCTTCTTTAAGACATTTGTGGATTTTGGATGGTATCTGGACACCTATCACCGAAGCTGTTAAAAAATTGATTGACTTGTAACATGTAGGCTGGTTAAAGTGTGCACAGTTTTGATCTCCACACAGCATTAAGCTCCAATGAAACTCTCAGATTCTCAGGTAATGTAATCAAAATTTTATAAAGCACCACTTTGAGGTAAACTCCTCAGAGGTGCTCCCGGCCTGACAACCCAGAAGCACTGGGAAATAAGAAGGTCTTCAAGCGCTTGCGGAAAAGAGAAGGAGATAGACTAAGAAGTTCCTGGCGTAGGTCATTAGGAAGCCCGTTCCAGAAAGCGGGACCAACTACAGCAAAACTTCTGCACTGGGCCATAGCTGTTCGGACCGACGGGACAAGCAAGTCACCCCATACCGCCGAACAAAGTAGTCTGCGGCCCGGAATGAAGGAGGCCAAAACACAGAGCTCCCTGAGATAAAATGGGGCACAACCTAAGAGGCAATTACGTACAAGAGCCAGGATTTTAAATTTTATATGCTCCTGGATAGGCAGCCAGTGAAGCTCCTCTGAAATGTAAGCAGAGATGTGGTCAAACTTAGGGATACCTCCGATCAGACGAGCAGCAGCGTGCAAGACAGACTGTAGTTGCGAGATGCAGGATAGACTCAAGCCAGCAAAGACAGCATTGCCATAGTCAATCCTGGAACAAATAAACGCATGGACCAGAATGGTAGCAGCCTGGGTCGTGAGCGAGTGGCGGATAGTGCGCAGTTGACGCAGATGGTAGAAACTTGTTCGACAGACATTGAAACAAGCTCTTTGAAATGGCATCAACCATCCATCACAGAGAGGTTCTGCAAACGGCCAGTCACCGACGCAAGCCTGTCCTGCATTGACATGGTTACCTGAGGGATATCTGGACACCATGTTTTTACCACTTACTTTTTTACCAGGGAATGCCAGTTGGCGAGCAAACCTATGTGCTACAAACGCTTCATTCAGACAATGCCATGCATCATTCATAATGCAACATGATGAACTTGGTGTCAACTCTTGACGAGATTCCGCAGGTAGGTTGGGTTCCACGCAAGTGCTAGAGCTAATGACGACTTCCATATTTGAACATTATTTTTCTTACAGATATAGACAACACCCATAGTACAATTTGCATGTTAACTTGCAGCAAAAATGGCTAAATTTCATAAAGTCATTGCCTGTATGTCGCACCTCCAGCACACTGATGTTGAGGAAGAATAATAGTAATCGTATTTGTTAACAATGGCAAAATCGCCTATAAAATTCCTGTACAAGTAGGCACTGGGGACACAGGCATGAGTTTGGCTGTACTTGGCTAAGGCAACAAAAGCAGCTTAGATTATGTATTTTGATTAGATTAAACTTACAGTCCACAAAATATTGCTCATCATGATGTAACCCAAAATTTGGTTTGTGTGTCTTAGCTAACCTGTAGCTGTTCATGAGAAGAATGTACTTCCATACTGTTTTCGCATTGTACGTATCCGGCTATTTACATAGCGCCTTTCAAGAATGCCTTTCTCTTGCTGTGCCAGAAACTAGAACTGTCTTGGTAAGCAAGCTTTTTCAGTTGCTAGACCAAAATTTTGGAATTCTCTTCCTGCACAAGTGTGTTATGCCCAGTCTCTTATGTCATTTTGTCCTCGACTTAAGACTTACCTTTTTCAGTTGGCTTTTCTGTCGTAGGCTGCCTCTCTGTCTTAGTAGACTGATCTTTTGGATATTGACCTGAATGTGGCTTAAATTTGATGCGCCATTGGTGCCTTGTGCATTATACACCGGTGCTCTAGAAGTTTCTAATTAATTAATTAATTAAGAACCCCACAAATGTGTTAAAACAAGGCTATCCAACAGTTATGAAAAGATGTGATTTAACATGAGTTGAAAATGTTTCTTGAGCTGTTTATTTGGGAAAAATACATATTTTCAGAGAAAGGTTGTTCCAGAAGGCCGGTCCAATACACTAGAAAGCACGACGTGCCTGCATAGTTGCACAGGAGTGTGGGACCAAAATGTCTCCATGAGCTGCTGAATGCAATGATTGTCAACCCAACTGCCTTGAGACAGGAACGCAGAGCTCCCTGATATACTCTGGGGTCACTCCAACTAGCGAGGCTTGTACCATGAGGAGAATCTTGAATGTGATTCTGTCCTCGACTGGGAGTCAGTGTAGTGTGTCTCACATATTGCTCGAAACATGCGAGAATTGCAGCAGGTTGGTGACGATTCTGACTGAAGCTCTAGTATCCTGAACCTTGGCAAGCCTCCTAGGACAGCATTACAGAAGTCCAGGCATGTCAGGATGAAGGCGTGGACAGTAGTCATAGCCGCGTTGAACGATAAATTTTGTCGTATAACTCTGATCTTACACATCTGTTAAAAGCAGAACCTGCATATAGAGATGACATGCTCCTCCATGGCCAGTTCTTCGTCCAGAAGCACTTCAAGGTTCTGGATGATAATGTTATGTTTCCAGCTTGGATAAGCAGTTGCCATCATCTCTGTGTCCATCGTAGCACGTGCCTCTCATGTGTTGAGCCATATAAACTCCATACTCTGTCTTAGCGGGATTCAGCCTCAATCGATTTGAGGACATCCATTCCTGCACCCACGTCATATTGCCTGCATGACTGACGCACAGGCCATTGTGTCAGTTGGGTGACACGTCAGGTACAGCTGGACGTCATCAGCGTACTGATGCACCCGCACCCCCGCAGCAGTGATGATCTTAGTCAGGTCGGCCATGTACAGAATGTACAGTAGCGGCCCAAGGACTGAGCCCTGTGGGACACCGAACGAAACGGGTGTCTGTGCCGACCTGTCTGAGTCAGTGCGTACCAACATGGTTCGCCCTTTGAGGAAAAAGCAAAGCCAACCCAACGCTGTCCACTAGCTCTATAAGAGATGCTTAATCTGGCAAGCAGAATATCATGGTCCACAGTACCTAACGAAGTGCTCAAGTCCAAAAGAGCAAGCAGTGTAACATGTTCGATACTGATGGCGTCACAGAACTGTCTCAGATAATTGGCCTTCTCTGAAGTCTGGTTGTAACTTTGGCATTAGAGTGCACGATTCTAAACATCACAACATATGCTGCACAGCTACTTTTTGATAACCTCGGTAGTGGCAAGACCAGTTTCTTTAGAAATATGGCAAATCCGGCTGCTAATTAGGCACTGACAGAAAGTTTCACTGTCAAAAGACTTCCCTCCTGTGAATGTGACCTTTGTGACTAGTGGAGAGGAATGTAGAAACAGTATGCTGTACTTTAGCAGGCCAGCGTCGCTGAGATGGACAGAGGCTCTGAGTTGATTCAGATAGTCATGTTACATGATGACTAGGTCTAGACAGCCACCACGGTTATGGGCTGGCTCACTTACGTGTTGAAACAGGCCAGAGCTATTGTAATCTGACATTTATAAAGCGCCACTTCAAGAATAGACTCATCAGAGGTGCTCCCAACCCGAACCAGTAAGACCACTGTCAAATAATACAGACTTCAGGCGCTTGCGAAACTGCAGAAGGGAAAAACTGAGAAATTCAAGCCGGAGCTCTCGGGATAGGCAATTCCAGCTATTAGGTCCAACACAGGCAAAGCTTCTAGACTAAGCTGTAGCAGTGCGCACATGAGGGACAGTCAGAAGTCAAAGGGAAGCCAAACGGAGAGTGCTACAGCCTGGAACCAAGGAGACCAAAAGGCATAAGTCCCTAAGGTATGATGGAGCAGAGCCAACGAGACAATTACGCATAAGGGTCAGGATCTTGAACTGGATACGCTGCTGAATGGGAAGCCAGTGCAAAGTGTCCCACATAAATTAAGTTATATGGCCACACCTGGGGACGCCTCCAATAAGATGGGCAGCAGCATTGAGAACAGACTGAAGCTTGGAAATATTGGCAAGTGAGAGTCCAGCAAAGATAGCGTTACCAAAGTCCACCCTGGTGCAGATAAGGGCATGAATTATAGTAACGGCATGAAAGGAGAGGGAGCGGCAGATGGTACGAAGCTGACAAAGGTGGTAAAAGCATGAGCGGGAGACATTGTTAACATGATCAGTCAAGGCAAGTTCCCAGTCCAGGACAATCCCAAGATCACGGACTTTGGAACAGAATAGAATGTCCAGAAACCTCTGGCGTAAGGATGATGAATCAATCTTACCAAGCTGAGCACGACCACCAAGCCAGATGAACTGGGTCTTAGCACAGTTCAGTCGGATTAGAGGAGATCCAGAGACCAAGGGCAGATGTTGTGTCAAGAATTCTCTTAACCAGAGAGGAAGCTGCTTTCGCTGGGCCATGAGCGAAGGCCTGAGTGTCGTCTGCATACTGATGGACAGCAACACCCATGGGAAGAACCCATGCCAGGTCGGCAGTGTACAGAATTAAAGGAGATGGGTCAGCACAGAACCCTGAGGAAGGCCAAAAGGTATAAGGGACCAGGCAGAACGTGTAGGCCCAAAGATAACAGAATGAGAGCGGTCTGAGAGGAATGACTGAAACCAAAGAAGGGCCGTATCAGTAATGCCAAAAGATTTTTCTAGACGCTCCAAAAGGATAGAGTGATCCACAGTGTCAAAAGCAGCACTAACATCACAGAGGGCAAGAAGAGTAATCTGTCCATGGTCAAAAGCTCCAAAGACGTGTAATAAGTGATTCAGTAGAGTGGAACTTCCTAAATCCGGATTGAAGAGGAGGCATGAGGGAGTTAGAGTCAAGGTAGTCAACCAGTTGGACGAAAACACATCCTTAAAGAAGCTGAGAGAGGAAGGAAAGGTGAGAGATAGGTTGGTAGTTAGAGATATCACTGGGGTCAAGACCCTGACGCTTGAGAGAGGGAAAGACTACAGCACGTTTGTGAAGCCCCACCCAGGGAGGTATTACATAGCAAGTGTAATTAAGTCATCTATAAAATCCTTGATTAAAAGTGGTGGTAATAAGTTCAGTTCACAGGACTTAGCAGGTGACTCCAGCAGGAGCCGACGAAGGACATCCAAAGGCAGAGGCTTCCAGCATGAAAGCCTAGATGACGTAGGAGGAAAGGAAGGAGGAGGAGAACCATCAGTAGATTGGTGGATCGAGTCAATCTTCCCGCGCATGTAGTCGAGATAGTGATTCGCTGTTAACGGAGGCTGGACCGGAGAGTTAGAAGCAGAACGGCCGAGGACACTGGAGAGCGAAGACCAGAGCCGATGCGGATTGCTCCTTTCCTGCTCTATCAACGACTCCCAGTAAGCCATTTCTTTGGCTCGAAACTTCCAGTGCATTAAGTGACGATCGGCAGGATCACGTGTTCGTAGATGTCTTCGCTCATGCCGCCTGACATCACGACGTAAAGCGCGGCAGGATCGGTCAAACCAAGGTGCCAACTGTCTCAGACGGCCCCGCTGCGGACGAAGTGGATGGAGGTCATCGATGAGGAGGCGAACTGAAGAGTCAAAGAGAGCAAAGAGCTCTTCAGACGAGCGACCAGCAAGGAAGGAGAGGTCCCCGCAGAGAGGATTATTGTTCAGACCAGCACGGAAAGCCTCACGGTCCAAGTTGTTCCAACCACGTACAAGCTGAAGTGCGTATGTTGGCTGGGTACATAGAAAAGGAACCTTGTGTAGTAGAAGTCCATGATCTGAGAGAGCTGGAGGTTCGACTATAACGTCTGAGATGTTACAGTCATTGCGGGTGATAATGACATCAAGCCAGCTGCCCAGCACATGAGTAGATTCAGCAACGTGCTGAATGAAGCCAAATTGGAAAAGCAGATCGTTGAAGCGGATAGACTCTGGAAGATCACGGTTCTCAAGGTGAACGTTCAGGTCCCCAGTCAGCTGACAACTGAAGGTGGCAAAAACTTCCAGAAGCGAGGAGAACTCGGTGTAGAAGGTCGACGTAACAGGAGAGGAGCCCGGCCAGTAGAGGGCAAGGACAGTGACTGGACCACGAGTCATGGTGCAGGAGAGGCATAATGCTTCGAACATGGAAACAGAGAGAGGAAGAGGGATCTTTTTGACCCAAAAATGTTCTCGATGGTATACAACAATGCCACCATGATTTTGTGCAAGAGGGTCAGAATCACGTGAGGAGTCAACTGGGCGAGCAGCGTCGAGGAATAGGTAGCCCGGAGGAGCAGCACGTCGAACCGGAATATCAGAGGAAGAGGAGTGCCAAGACTCCGTGACGACGAGTATATCCAGATTATGCTGAGAGATAGAATTAACGATCTCCATAAACTTATTTCCCAGAGACCGAGCGTTCAGTGACCGAAGTCTAAGCCCATCACTGCTACCCAGGTCTGAGAGCAGCCGAGAGGTAGGCGATGGAGCAGAGTCCAGAGGTGTTGGCTGAGATTGGCAGGACCGAGACGATAATCCAGGCCGTGAAGATGCCGGTCACCATATACGAAGCTTGAATAGAGTCTTACGTAAGGAATGGTGAGAGGCGGCTGACTGTAGGTACGTAGCTCAGCAGAAGTGTACACACGAGCTGGAGGAGTGGGGGAAGGGGCGGCCGAAGACAACATCATCGACTTAATTCAAACAAAGTTAAGATAACTTACATTGGTCAATGCAAGAACAAACAAGACCCTAGTAATCCACAAGTTAGGTAGCTCAGGTATAATCCAACAGAAAATGCAAAAATGCCCTAAGTTGACAAAAATCTGATGAAAACTCAAACACAAAAGAGTCGGCAATAACACGCCAAAGCGCAAACATGACATCCAATAATAAGCTGCCTCGCTGCAACCATGGACATCCCGTATCCTCCATGAGGACGTTAAAATCACCCATCACGACCAGCTGGCTGTTGTATGTGGCCAGTGTTTCTAGCAGAGTTGTAAATTCTTAGAAGAGTGTTGCAGATGGTGGCAGCGATCCTGGTCGATAGATAACAGCGATGGTAAGCGGACCCCGAAATGTAGAAAAAGAAAGCAGAAGGACCTCAAACGTGGTAGGGTTCTCAGCAAGTTCGATCCGCTTTGACCACAACTCAGATCAATGGAAAATTGCAACTTCACCACTTCCATGACGTGAAGTGAGGAGAGACGAGTGTCTGCATTATTACAATCACTTATAAAATAAACTTTTTAATTAAATCATCAGATAAAATGTTTGAAAATTACAAATTAGACTTTGGGTAATTTCTTATGCTCAGACGTCTGGATGCCTTGGCATTACTAACCTATCTCTTTAGTTACAGACAGTTTAACAAAGCGTCCACTGTTAGCAGCTACAGTCAGCTTCTGATGACAGTAAAAGCACCACGATGTACTTGGTTGGCCAGGCGACAATGTCTACAAAAAAAACAGTAGCAACTTTGTTCCATGTCAACATTTTTACCAAGTCACCAAAAAAGGAAAGGTTGAGCTGATGTTTTGTGATTGTTATCAGAAATTCGTATAGAACCACTTCAAGAGAAACTACTAAGAAGCGCACCCTAGGCACCTAGAACAGATCTTTTCCTGATTGAGAAGCCAATGCAATGACTTATCACACATACTCAAGTACAAGTCGCCTTTAAGTATAAGTCCACCCTGATTTTTTGCCTGGAAAGTTAGAAAAGATATTGAACCATAAATAAGTTGCTACTGGAAAATATGCTTCATCTGACATACCAGTAGTGCAAGTGTAACTCTACCACCATAGCAGAATTCTTATCAAATCATTAAATGAAACAAATGCCTTTAAACTATCAAACTGTTAAAATGAGTAAAGCCTTAACATTCATTTAATTCTACAAAGTTTATAATCAGTTCCTTTAGCACAGTTTCTACTTTTAGTAGTTTATCAACAAGTTTGACATTAAGAAACCTAGGCAGTATATTTATTATAAACTTATGCAGTACTGATCAGGATATTTATTATAAACATAGGCCACATTTATCAGGATATTTATCATATATGTAGGCAGTGTTGATCAGCATATTTACTATAAATGTAGGCAGTATTGATCAGGATATTTGTTGTATTTGGTTACACAAAATTCATTACAAGATCAAGAAAACACTTTTACATATTCAATTTTAAACAGGTTATATTTACATTAAAACTCAAAAACTGCTGTGGGGCCAAAATACTACCTAAAATATGTGGAGTCTGATGCTAAGAAAACACATAAAAATAATAATATGAAAAAGTAAAACTAAATAAAGAGCAGAACTGACCAGATTCTAATCTGTACATACCTGTAACTTGTTATCTTTAGAACATTCAAGACAATTAATGAAAAATTCACAGTCAGACAAGATTATGTCAAAAGCTTCACATCCTTCAAGGTCCAAGTAACCAATGACTGAGCTAAACTGGTGAGCCACATTCTCTCGAAACACAATCAACTGCTGCAAATGACAGTAAGGGCATTCCACTTTACCCAGCTGACCAACTTTTACTTTCACTTCAGACTTGTTTGAACAACGAACACAAGAAATTATCAATGCTACATCTGTTGTGATTATTGTTGCAGCACAGTTTAAAAGCTGGAGGTTCTGCAGAATCACCTCAGTACCACGTCTTGATGGACTGGAAGAACTCTGATTTGAATGGCTTTCTCCTAAAGAATTATTCTGTAGTGACAAAGGCTCTTCTTCTACTGCAGATGCTCCTTTGTAGTCTGCACCATCATCTCTGGCCTGACTGCTGGTCATTCCTTGAACCAGCAAAGTGCTTTCAGCTTTTGTATCACTGTTTGAACAAAAAAAACTCTCTTCTGCCCCCTCCTGCCCAACTTCCTCTGATTTGTATTTGCTCCTCAGTTGATTAGCAGAAATAAACTGAACTCCAGAAATCTCAGCCAACTTTTCCCTCTTGAACTGTAAGGTTAAAGAACAAATAAATCAAGAAAGGCTGGACACCATATTGATTTCAGTTGGCCGGTATTACAATGCATGCAAACTTACATTATTAAAATGCATGCAAACTTACTTGGGTCAAAGCCAATCAATCAGAATGATGTATGTAATTTGTTAAAACAATACCCATATTCTTTACCAGTCCACAACGGACTTTCTTTTGAAACAACTGCACTACAACTCAAAAACCACATTTTGGTTGCACGGCCTCCAATAACTGCCCATCTTCAAACTGGGTGTCAAACCAAAAGGTGTTTGGCTTCGAAGTCTTCCAGTAATAACATTGACCTTACATAGTAACCATCTCAGGAGACAAACCTGCACACTGTGTAACAAGGCAATTGCTAAACCAATCAGTTACCATGTCACATGATAGCAATCAAAATAGGGTTAAGCTATGTGCTCATATTCTTTTAAGTAAAATTTTGAATCAATTTCATCACTGTCCCTGTACAATCAAAATTAGAATCAAATCACAGTCACCAACAACAGTATGCATGCTTGCAAAAATATCCCATATAAAAGTGACTACGGTGCAATGCTAATTCGTAAACTACCGATTCTGATATTTCGTAATGCACATAAAGATGCTTATTGTGTTAGCTTTTGTTCCTAACAGCAACAAAGCCAGTGCCTTAGATTAGCTTATAAACTAGGGTTCATTTCCAGAAGTGCAGCTGCTGCTTAACTACTTGCAATGGTGAAAAACCTTGACAAGGAAGAAGTGCAAGAACATTTTTCCTTGTGAAATTTGGGATTTACTCTGCAGTACAAAACCAAACTCCACAAACTATGCTGTGGAAGGATGGCTAAAATGTTTGCTCGCTCTGTTGGAATAGTACATCCCACAGTGGAAAAACTTGTTTCGAAATTACAGAAGAAGCAGGACCTCAACTGACTGAATATTGAAAAAATACTTGCTGGTGAAGCACCTCCAATGCAAAAGAAGAAACACCTAGGACCTAGGTGAATGTTTACGAACTGTGGTCAAAATTTATGAAAATTGTGATATTATCTCATACTTACACAGATGTAGTCACATTAACTTATAGGCTTATAACTGGCCTACAAGTGAATAGATTCCTGTTGCCAATAAAGTGGAAAATATTCTTGCAAACTGTTGTTGTCATATATATATATATATAATATATACATATATTATATATATAATATATATATATATATCTAATTAATTAAAGCAACTTCAAAGATTCTTTACAATTGTGTTTTAGTTTTTAATTTTAAATCAATCAGTAAAGACGCTAATTTGCTCCTGTGCCGAATTGTCCCCACACCGAATTGTCAGGTCAAATACCATTCATGTAGTAAGTGAGAGACAAAGTAGAGTCAAAAACAATGCCCAAGTTATGAGCAGACTACTTAACTAGTGAGTTACCAATATTTAAAGATTCAATCCATTTAAACTTCTCAAGCTGTCGTAGAGTGCCCATTAACAGAAATTCAGTCTTCCATGGGTTTAGGAGGAGTTCATTATCCACCATCCAAGAATGCAACTCCTCAAAGGTACTGGGCAACAGCAGGAAAGATGAGTGACAAGACAAACTCTCAAATGAAATGTAGACTTGAGTATATCATCACCATAGGAATGATATTCTAGTGAATGATTATCAACAATGTACTTAGTGGTGCAATGCATCATATAAACGAAAGAGGACCAAGCACAGAACCCTGTGCAAAATCACAAGTCAACAAAGCAATAGACGAATAATTGCCATTTAAATACACTGACTTAATGAGTAGAATAAGATTAGTATGAAACTAATTTAGGGCCAGAAACCCCCAAAACAGAGCTGGAGATGATGCAAGAGAAGAGAATCGTCCACAGTATCAAAAGCAGTTGACAAATGAAGAACAAGTGCTGTCACTCTACCCCTATTCACAGAACATGTGGTGTCATTATGAACAGCAAGAAGGGCATATTCTGTTGAATGACACTTATGGTATGCAGATAGAAAGGAGGATATTAGCGAGTTGGAAAATAGGGCAATTATATAAAAGCAATATATAAAACTGAGGCAAGGTAGCTTATTTGTTGGAGTGCTTGGCTTCTAACGCAGAGAGTATGGGTTCCAGTCCCAATTAAACGTTATTGTGTAGGAACCTTGAGCTAGTTCTTAACTCACAATTGACAGCACCATTGGTTGATGCTTAGTCATTAGATAGTGGCGCTTAATAAATGCAGAAATAATAATAGGCAAGTTTGCATATGATTCATAACTACCTGTTCCAGAATTTTTATACAAATTTAAAAGTTGAGATAGGCCTGTAATTAGACAAGTCACAAACTCAAGAGGAGGTTTTTCTTTAGAAGAGAATGACTATGGCATGAATAAAAGCAGATCAGTAGGATCCCTCCAGCAATGAGAAATTGATAATTTATGTAATAGATGAACCCAAGACACTAGTACACTCTTTAAGAAAAGATGTAGGAATGGTGTCCAGGAGACATCTTTTGTTAAATGAAGAAATATGAGTCTGCTAACTTCTGCAATATTTGTTTTCTGAAAGTAGCCTAAAACAGGAGGTGAAAAACTAGGATTAAGAAATTTGTCACATACTGGGTAACAAACAACTTTCAGCCTTATACCAGAAATTTTATCTGCAAAGAATGTAAAGAATTTATCTGCTAACTCTTGGGTAGCTGAGAAGACAGTAAGTAGATGATAAACTGAACTTCTATCAATGTAATAACTCAAAGCCAACCACAGTTTAAGGTGACATAGAACTTTCAGCAATTAAACTTGTTAAATATGCAAATTTGGCAAATGAAACAAGTTTGTTTTTGCTTAAACCTATTGTGGTCGAAGGAGGGTGAAAGTGGTGTCACCAATGCTCTAACTGACTTCTGTGATGTCTAGCTTCAGAAATGGCAGAGTTAAACCAAGGTTGTGAGGTGCAGTTTACTAATCTCTTTGTTCTAAAAGATATCCCCAGCAACTTCCAGCAGCCATGATGTGGCTGTGTTTTCCACTGCCTGTCATTTTGGCTTAAATTTCATCTAAAAGTGAAATATGTTCGACAATTTTGTTATGTTCAGATTGCTATTGTGATAAAGTTGGCATTCCAGTGTCATTTACATGAATTCGCCGTGGATTTCAGTTTTCAGAAGGTTTTTTCTTGCCCGTGATTGACCTCCTGTCGTTGGAACAGTTCATTATGTATTCAAAGGATGTCAGGTTCTGAATCTTGATTGTGGCTCATGCCATCAAAAGGCAACAGAAGGCTTTGGAACTGTTTCAACCGTCTATCAGAAAGGGGTTCTACCATCAACTGAATAAAGTAAAAGAAGCAACAGAAACAAATACACACAGAACCAATGATGTGTAGTTGAAGATGTTCTTCATGACTTTACATTCAACCCAGGGTGGAAAATAATGCTAATGGTATCACATAGCAGCAGAACATATGACTGAATTGAAAAAAGCAGTACTGGGAACTAGGTAGATGAATGGACTTGAGCCAAGTTTTAAAATACCAAAACTATCGCCAAAATGCCAATCCAAAAACAGGCCTGTGTCTGCCAGATAAGGCAAGAAGCAGCAACACAAAAATATACAATACAAAAGCAAGCAATGTAATGAGGCAGCCATAATCAATGACAAAGAAATTGGAAACACAAAGAAACCAGGCACAGCAGGTAAAATGATGTGACCCAAATAAGAAAAGAACAGTTCTTCAGTGCATGGGCAACTTGTGAACTCAAATAATTAAAAGCATGTCAGCCATGTTAGTATGGATCTAAAAAGCATAAAATTAAAAGCATGCGGAGCAAGCTTGCTGTGTCCATCCAAGTCATGAAGCATGAGGGACAGGTCAGCTAACAGCACGTGCACAAATGGCACATAAATCAATAAAAAAGAAGAAATAAATAATTACAATTTATCTCAGAAATAGAAGAAAAGAACAAACTAGCAGAAAATATTTTAGAGATCAAAATCAATAATTTAACTGCTAAAAACTACAAAATGTATGTAAAATGCAACAATAAAACAAAAATCAACATATCCTGTAGACTGCTTCCCTGTCTCTGCTGTGAAGGAGGAGGCAGAGGCAGGTCATAATGAAGCATATTACAGAGTCTCCAATTAGTCATAGTAAATTAAATCCCATCAAGCATGTGTTCAGAGCTCCACAAATTTTTCTAAGAGAAATTTTCTAAGAGTAAAATTCATATTTTTTTCATAGAGGTAAGAGAAAATTCAGTGCCACATTTGTAAGTAAATGACTGCTGTCCCAAATACAGTAAACAGAGAAAATTGAAGTTTTAATATTAATAAGTCCAACAAAGATTTGGTAACATTTTACAGAAGGTCAATTCATAAAAGAATGTCTTGTGAAGGCTAGCAAACTTCTATGTCCTGATAAGAAGTTTTGAAGGCAAGAGCTTGTCTGTCATAATAGCTGCCCACACAGTTACAGATTTAGCACATAATCAAAACATCACTTCAAATGGCAAATGATTTAATGAAGTTTTGTCGATAGAATTTTGAAGAAAATGTAAAAAGATGTTGGAATTCCAGAAGTCAACACAGTTACATTTCTTTCATGAAAAAGATTTCCAAAGTACTTGCTTTTTCTGCAAGCATTGTGGCAATGCTCAGAAGCACTGATAATTACTGACGAGAACAATTTTTCTCTGCCATGAAGATTAACAAGTCTATGTTAAGGTCAAGTTTTCACTGATGAATGGACATTTGCAAGCAACATTGGTTTTGTCTCTTAATCATAACATTGACACTCATGTTACTGTTAATTTATCCAATTTTGACAGACTTTTGTATCATTCAATGAAAAGGATTTGGTGACATGGCCTGTGGGCTAAAGTACAGGTCTTCTTTTAGCACATAATTTCGATCTGAGTTTGAGGTATCCAGAATTTGAAGTTAGGGGTCAAAACTGTAACAAAAAATGGGATACACTGATACAACAATTACGCAAAATGTCAATGCAACAAGTTTAGGGGAGGTACACATCCATTACACCAGACAGCAAAAGACAGATAGAACAAAAAAGTTTAACACAACTTCAAAAAGTTGTATGATTAACCAGTTTTCAAAACAAGAAATTTCAGTACCTCAACAACAATTATACTTATGTTAACAACAATCAATTTACATATAAACAAATAAATTAATTTAAAAGGCAACAAAAGACATTATAATACTGCACTTGTAAACATCTTCAGCTTATGTTAAGTTGGATCTCTTTAGACCTGTTAGCTGTAATTGTACTCATAATTGTAAATGCAAATTTATACAGCACCACTTCCAGAGTAACTCATCCAAGGTGCTCCTGACTAAACAAACAGAACCACGATGAAATAGAATGGTTTTCAAGGGCTTACGGGAACCAGGCAAAGAAAGCGAAGAATCTCAAGTAGCAGGGTGCTAGGCAGCTTATTTCAGAAAGAGCACAGTGAAGCTCCACGGTTGGACTGTGAAAGTTTGGGCAGTCAGGATAACCAGATCACCTTGCACAGCAGAGCAAATAAATCTTTGGCAAAAAATGGATGAGGCATAGCTGCTTGAGATAGAGGAGCACAGCCTGTAAGACAATTATGAATAAGCATTAAGATCTTAAACTCTGTGCATTTTGCATAGGCGACCAGCGCAGTTCCTCCCACATAAAATATATGCTCAAACCCAGGTATACCAAGGTATACAGAGTCTCCAATTAGTCATCAGCCAAGCCACAGCATTTAACAAGTTAGGCCTGCATAAATGGCACTGCCATAGTTAACCCTGGTACATATAAAGCGTGCATCAAGGACCTTCTAGGTGTCAGGAACCCATGAACCACAACCTGTACTTGTGGACAGGCTACATAGCTCCACCTGTAGGAATGAAGTTAAGGCTTGTCCAAGGATAGTGTATCAGTATTACAAGAAGTGATGGGACAATACTGTGCTGAAATTTATAATAGCAAATTTCTTCAATCCTGTTCCATGACAATAACACCACCAATAACTCACTGACTATGACTTCACACATATCTTCCATCTACAGGTCTTGTTTCTTTCACATAAGGGCATCAGGCATTCTCTGACTTAAAACGTAGCTAAAACCATCGCTTATGCACTGGCTGGTTCTCAACTAGAATTAAATAATTGTGTTTTTGTATGGTATATCTGCTTTTATCTTAAAAAACTCCAGCTGGTTCAAAGCTCTCATGTCAGGGTTGTTATATGTTACTCATTGTAATTAAGTGCACTAGATTGCCTTTGTTTGCTTCAATAGCTTTCTGCTGTATTGTGCATCAAGTTTAATACAGTACGCTTGGCTTTTAGAGCCCAGAATACCAGCCTTCCATTGTAAACATACTCCCTTAATTCATATTCAACATCATAACATGTCGGCATTAATAAACAAAAACAATTTCACGGCTACAAACCCATATATAAATGATCTGATTTCTTTTCTTTGAGTAAATCAAATCATCAGTCCTGATTTGAAATCTAACAAAAATTCAAGCTTTGCAAAAACTTGTCTCTGTTGCCACTGTATGATATTAGTGAATCTGGGATGTTTCCAAGTAAATCTTGGATACATGTTTATCAACAACCATACACGACACAAATTCTGATTCAATCAGCATGGCAGATTCTAAGAAACAAAACTAAATGCCTGGAACATTTATAAAAACTTGATATCCAGCACAATGCAAGCAAATCCAACAGTTAGTTGGGGGTAATAACAGTTTAAAAATGCAACGCTAAAGACCAACCTCTTTGAGAGCTTTTGTAAAAAGATCTTCCGCGCTCTTGTCAAGCCATCGAAGAAAAGGCCTAAAAACTTGGTCAGTTTTACCTAAAGCCTTCATTTTCTCAAATCTCATTATCACCCATTCCTCGATAGCTGCAGTCAATGACCTACAGAGGCAGATGAACAACCAAAAATATGCACCAATATAATCTACATATCATTTTTATCTCACTAAATCGTTTCATTTAATTTACATGGTATCTGAACATCTTCCACTCCTGAAAATCTCCCCTGGATGGTTTCCCTTGAATGCAATTTCTCCCGGTGCAATTCCCTCTGGTTATTTCCCGATCATAATTTACCCTTGTCATGCACATGCTCTACAGCTACAAACCTTAATAAAAATATTGTAGAACTGAAATATTTATCTAGTTCACTGTTGGGACAGTCTATTCAGTTCCTTTCGGTCGTATATGCACTGACGTCAGACATTTGTATTTGTATGGAGTGATTTAGCCAACTGTTGTATACCTACCAATCTATAGAGACTAATATATATCCTTGCATAGAAATCAAGGTCGTGTATAAGTCAGCCCTTAAATTTAATTTTCGACCTTGGAGAGGGAAAAGTCTGTGACCTACATATAAGTCGATGTGGGTTTTTACATGTAACTGTGGACATTTTATAGCAATTTTAAACGATGTGGTTTTAGATATAAATCTTGACATTTTATAATGCTTTTAAACACTAACCAAAAGCCTTAAGTTAGACCATAAGACTGGAACACGCTGCACAAACATGCGCTTTTCCCAAAGTAAAGTGGTATCAAATAAAACCATTTTCCAGTAATCAGTGTCTAGTAATAGCATCTTTAAAAGTACCAGTTTATGTAACTCGTAAGTTAAGGTAGCCTAAAATAAAACAATTTTTGCCACTTACCAGTGTCTTGCAAGTAATTTTCAACTTTATGTTTCCACTTTGAAAATTGCGGCGGAAGTTACAGTAACAATCCGTAATATGGAGGAAGGCAAAATAATATAGCGCTGATATGGTTTTTAAAAGAAATCAAACTATCGGAACCATTTGATGGTTGGAACAAGTACTTTTATTAACAAACCAGCAGATTTAACCAAAACCTTCAAAATCAGAGCTATCATTATCATCAAAAAGTAAATTAAATATATCTTCCGTTAACTCTTGGTCACTTGCGAAAATGCAACCTTTGTTGTCGTCACCATTGATTTCTGAGTACTCTGTGTTAGGTCAAATTTTGTAGACAGTGTTGTCCTGCAAACCGCCCATGGTGGTTTACTAATGTTGCATTTAAAAATGACTGCTATACTATTTCTCTGGGCAAATCGTTCCATCCAAGCTTCACCCATTTACAAACCAAAGGCAAATCAGGTTTCTTCATGTTCCCACCTTTGGTTAACACTGCCATGCCCGAAACCATCCACTCCCTCCAAACTTTACTGACATGGTCTTTAATAGGCTTATTCAGTACACTTCTAAAGGTTGTTGGGACTACATATTTGTGTGTAATTACTTTTCGTTTGATTTAACAAGATTAGTTAGATGTGCACCAAACATGTCACACACTAGCAGGCCTAATTTCGTGAGCAGTGCCCCAGCTGTGTGTTGCACATGCGTTACAATACAACCCATCATCATACATCCAACCTTGAGGATCATGCTTTAGATGACAAAGCCTTTAGAAAATGTAATTCCTTGTGGCAGTCTTTCACTTAAAACAACCACTGGTTTAGTCTCGTCCTATCTGCTAAAAAGGCGAAGATCACGGTGAAATGCATTCATTCATGGCTGTAATTTGAGAAGAATGATGTTTTCTCCCACAGGGCATATAGTCCAGTTCGCAGGCATTGGAAAAGTGCTAAAAAATCAGGAAACGCAGGCCACATAGAGAACACCGGACACTTATATCATGAATTTGAATAACTGAAGATGGCAGTGTGTTGTAGTTGTGGCCTTACTAATGACGAAATTTGGCAAATTCTTGATGAATGTGCATCAGATGATGACAGTTTTTACTCATCTGACAATAAAACCTGTCTGGTGCATCCAGTAAGGAAGATAAAGTGGCACTGACTAAGAACATTCTGACATCGACTCCAATTTCAGACTGATGACTCGGGCAAGATAGACTGAACAGGTATAAGATTTTCCAGTTTCATCCCTAACTGTTCCATTTACAGGCTTCTGTGGCAGACCAGCCCATGTTGCACCATTTTTGAACGTTTCCTAAAGTTTTTAGATATGTTTTTTGATGTGTTAGCTGAACAGACCAACATCTTTGCTCAGCAGAGTAGGTCAGGTGCACAGCAGGCAGGTAAAATCCACATAAAATGCAACCCTACTTCTTTAGAGATGTGTGCATTTGTCAGCACCAACATCTTGATGGGCTTCAATATGGGTACCCCCAAAACTTTGGTATGAAAAACTAGACAGATGGATGGGAAAAGGAGACAAAATGCTAAAGAATAATATCAACCTCATGTCTGTAGGTCAAGAACTGACTGAGATATATAACAAGTTGAAAACTATTTAATTAATAGAGCGTTTTCTGGTAAAATTGCTCGTCATCAGGGCCTAGGCGGAAATATTCTCTCGTCGGTTAAGGGTTAAGACAGTCTTATCTTATTCTGCCAGATATTTTGTAAGTAATTTAAAGCAAATAATCATTTTGTTTTGTTAAAAATTAATTCTTTACTGTATCATCTGTCTCATAACATTATATATGAATATTTAGTCATCATCAACGCGCCCTGCAATATCCCATGGATGTGTTATACGATCTCCCACAGGTGTATTGATGTGGTGTGGTGCATTCATGTGGTGTGCGATTGTCAGAGGATAAATCTTGTCATCTTGACTAGACCCTTGTATAAGTTGACCCCAAAAATTCGGAGTTTCAAAATTGTCCAAAATTTATTGGCTTACATGTGGAGATATGTGGTAGTTATAGTACATAGTTGAATATATACTGATGTTCGTTCCCCTTTGTAACTCTAACCCTCAATGGCAGAGTGTCCCCTTCCTATGTGGTAGTTAGTTATAGTACATAGTTGAATATATATTCATGTTATGTACCCTCTGTAACTAACATTCAATGGCGGAGTGTCCCTTCCTTCTGATTGACATGGCGTGGAGCGGTGTCAACTTTCAGTGATCCTGTGATCCTTGCAAGTCTGGTATCCTCTTCGAACGAAAAGGCCGCATATGATCATTCAAGACTTTAATAAAACTTAAAATGGGGTCTATGCATGACGAAGCCCATATAAGTTTAGAAGGACATATGAGAGGACAGTTCATGTTGGAGTCCAGACACAGTTTAGAGTTTAGTTTGGAGATTAGTTTGTAGTCTGTGAGATACAGAGTTCTGGTGTACTGCAAGTCCAAGGGTTAGTACCCAGGAAAACGCACTGAGAATTCTTAGACAGAAGCCACATTGTTGCCAAGTGTAACTGAGCCATGAGGTACCTGAAGACCAAGTCTTGGGATGCTGTTGGAACTCTGTTCATCGTCAAAGTTCTCGCACGAGAAAGCCACGCTACAGACCACATCATTGTCCTCCCTGCACTTCATTGCCTCATCCACTGCATGTCAGCCTACCCATCCCGAAGGTATGCAGTATTGTGTATTTAATTGAACTCTGGACTTGCTGACATTTTCTAGTGTGTAGATGTCCCCTCTATAACTCTAACCCTTTATGGTGGAGTGTTCCCCTTCTCTTGATCATATGCGACCGAGTCGGAATATGCAAGTGCCCAGTGGTGAAGAGCCACAAAGACAAAAGGATGCAGGATGGAGATCATTAAAGCTTCTGAGATGGTGTCTCATAAAAACACTGGGAGGAAGGCAACAAGAAACCACCTCTCTACTAATCCCAAGCGCAATGAAAACGACAACAAAAAAGAATGAAGATCACAGTGTTAACAGGACTCCTCAGGCTATCCTGGGGTGTGCTGCGTTTAGCAGGAGATGGAACAGGACATCTCTGGTCATCAAACAGTGAAACCCCCTGCCAAAAGAATATAGCAAGACCATCTCAGAGGATAGGAACTTGGAACATTCAAACAATGCAAAGAGACTGGAAGCTGGCAAATGTAACCAGCGAAATGAGAAGGGCAGGAATTCAGATCATGGGGTTGGCAGAGGTAAGGTGGAGAAATGATGGAGATTTCATCAGTGATGGAGAAAGAGTTATCCACTTGGAAGGGAGAGAGCACTAAAGAGAGGTTGCACTGCTGCTGGAGAGGACAGTTGCAGACTGTGTCACCAGTATTAAAAAACATGGAGAGAGAATTATAGTTATAAGAGTGCAAGCAGAACCGACTAATATTGTCACAATACAGGTGCATATGCCCACAACCACACAAAAAGAGGAGGAAGTGGAGAAAATGTACAAGAAATTGGAATATATCGTCAAACAGGTGAAGGGCACCGAATATCTTGTGCTGATGGGAGACTGGAATGCTGCAGTAAGCAAGGGAAGAGAAAAAAACTGTATTGGAAGCTATAGACTTGGCAAACAGAACAGCACAGGTGAAAGACTGATAGAATTTTGTGAACAACACAAGCTGATAGTGACAAATACATGGTTTAAGCATGAAAACAGACAATGATACACATGGAAGGCACCAGGAGATAAAGGAAGATATCAGATAGACTACATCTTGGTAAGATAGATACAGGAACAGCGTTAAGAACTCATGATCACATCCAGATGCTGATACAGATCACAATCTGTCGGTATCACTCACCCTGAAGAATGTGAAACATAAGAACAGCGAGATGTTGGGACATAGAAAAATTCAAAAAGTTTGGACAGGAATTTGCAAATTCAGTGGACCAACGGACTGTGGATGAGAGGCAAAGAACAGTGAATGAAAAGTGGGAACAAATGAAAAATGTTTTTAAAACTGAGGCAAAACAGATAGTGGGATACAAGAGTAGGCCACAACCAAAGAAACCATGGGTTACAGATGAAATATAAAGAAAATGGAGGCAGAAAGAAAGTAAAGTATCAAAGTAAAGCACTGAACTGGCAAAGACAGAATACAGACAACTAAACAACGAACTGAGGAGAACCACAGAGAAAGCTAAGGAACATTTGTGGGAAGAACAATGCACAGAACTCGAGGATCTTCAAAAACAGGGGAGATATGATAAGGTATATATAGTGTGGACGAGTTAATGTGCTCCCGGTTTACTAGCGATTCCGCATAATGCGGAGTGGTTGTATGTCCCCCAAGGCTATTGACTTAACACACTGTATCGGTTAACGCGTTTTACTACCGGGAATAACGCTAATTAGACCAGTGGAGACGTACTCTGGCAGCTGTAACATTCCATTCATTCCTGAACTTGGCATTAGTCGTACAAGTGGAAGGGCGTCTTCTAAATAAATAGGCATGTGACCAGCCGCGGGAGGGAGCTAATTAGGGCAGGAGGAATGGACAAAGAAGTCTGGCTGGAACCGGTTTTAAACGGTTAGGAGGGGGAATCGGCAGCATAAGGCAGGTATGGCCTGACCGGCGAAACCGCAGAGAGGTTGGCTGGCTGGGTGGCCAGCCGAGTACAGACCTGCCTGCCGTGCGAAGAGGAGCTTGGCTGGAGGGAACAGCGTGGGATAGGGGAGTGTGGGTGACCAAGTAAGAGCGGCAATATATTTCAACACTAATGCGCGAACTGCTTTACACGCGGTTTCAAAGGCATGTCCCCTACGACTTCGCTTTAATGAGTCTGGACTGTAACAAGATACAGGAACTGTCAAAGAAGGAAAGCTGGAAAAGTACAATAAAGGATGCAAAGGGAAATTTACTAAGATATGAAAAAGAGATAAGAGACAGATTGAAAGAATACACTGAGGAACACACTGACAAAGACAACAGACCAACAGAAAAAAGAAATGGATGAAACCACCAAGGAACCTGAAGATGATGAAGAGATGGGACCTGGATTGCTGAGACAGGAAGATGAAAAGGCAATAGAAGAATTGGTAACAATATTCTTAGATTTTTCGGCAAACACCAATCACAGGTTACCTTATATTTTATTGGTTTAATTGATTTAACTTGTATTTAGTCGGGTAATTTTATAACACAAGATTTTAAAATATTTTTATAATTTTAATTCAGAGTGCATGGTTATGTCTGAGAAATAAATGAAAAGAAAGCCATGTCACTGGATGTTGTTTATTTTATTCCAATGATATAACTATATGTACTAGACCGGTCAGGCTTCAAGTACGTATGATGATTATGGGCCCGTGGAACTTCACGTGGACTTTATATATAAGTACTAAAATTGTTACATTTGTTACATTAGGATAAATTTTGCAACTTGAGGTCCACATTATGCACGAGTATGCATTTATACCTAAGATAATATGGTATGTATGTGGACCTCTGCACCCCAGCCGCAGCTCCAAGCCCTCAAATCTCGTTACACGCCAAAACATATGTTCAATTGGCTCTATCAGCACATCCATAGACAAAATGCTGATCGAAAAAACAGTTTTATAGGCAGTGCTATCAAACATTCATAGGAGCTACCTGAGCACATCTGAGGTGCATATGGTAATCTTGCACTTCACAAATTGACTTAAATCTCTAAAGTCCATTACTGGATTTCACCGGGTAAGCACTGGAGTCGATAACGAAAATGTCCGGAAAACACCAGATGGTTTTAAAGTATTTGTTTGCTAATTAAAACACTGGCCAACAGAAAAAAATTTTTTTCTTGTTGCCTTCGGTTTTAGACCTGTTCTTGGGGTAATTTTGGGTGCTGATTCAGAAAATGTCATTGGATTGAGTGCATCAGGTCTAGTTTCTGAGATATCGTCGATTTTGTAAAGAAAACCCAGTCCACTCTTTAAACGATGTCTTTGACAAAACTAAAATGTCATAATAAGCTTTATTTATGGCTAATTATAATTCTTGCTGATTCATATAATGCCTACATCCTTATAATGTAAAATCAGCATATCTTGCCGCGTGCTGAGATATTGCTGATTCGACGAAATAACTATTCCGTAGCCTACAGCTTACTCAGCACTAAATTCATGGCCTCATTTAGAATTTATTTGTGCTTATACAGCGTTTCATGGTTTCGAACTATGTAAATAGATTATGCTGAAGTCAGCATTTATAGCCTATATAAACCGCCTCCTGAAAGCTAGAGCAGCCGCAGTCGTCTTAGGGCATATTAAGAGTTGGTCGCAAGAACAATCTGTGAATGTGAGCATTAAATAACTACATGTTCTTACTATTTTTTAGGTTAGTCATTTAATTCCTCAGATGCGAACATCCTTAAGGTTATGGCTACTTCCAGACGGAGCTGCATTAACCATCCAGACATATTCTGCTACATTTGTGGGGAATACACATTAAAAGCAAACAGGAAACCGATTTCTGAGTTTGTAAAAAGAGCATATGTAGGTTATTTTGGTGTCAAACTTGGAGATCAAGATAAGCAATGGGCTCCTCATACAGTATGCAAAACTTGTATTGAACAATTGCGCCACTGGACAACTGGAAAGAGAAGCTGCCTGAAATTTGGTGTACCGATGGTTTGGAGGGAACAGATAAACCACTTTGACGACTGTTACTTTTGTATGGTTAATATCATAGGCATCAATCGAAATAATCGTCACAAGTTGTCTTACCCTGATATACCTTCAGCCAGGAGACCTGTTCCGCATTCGGATATTGTACCAGTTCCACCTTTTTGCGAACTACCTCAGCTCTCAGACGATGACACTTGCATGTCCAATATCGGACAAGATGACGAAAGTGAAGAAAGTGGGGGCAGTGACAGTGATTTCCAATCAACTTCACACAGTGAACGTTTTGACCAAAAAGAGTTGAGTGATCTGATCAGGGACTTAAATCTTTCCAAAGAGTCCTCTGAATTGCTTGCGTCCAGACTAAAGGAAAAGAATGCACTTCAGCCTGGAACGAAAATTACAATTTATAGAAACAGAGAAAAGGATTTGCTGCCATTCTTTACCGAAGACAACAACCTAGTATTCTGTAATGACATCAGCAACTTATTGAAGAAAATTGGTCTGTCGGATTACAGCCCAGATGAGTGGCGTCTTTTTATCGACAGTTCAAAACGTAGTCTGAAATGTGTGCTTTTAAATAACGGCAACAAATTTGGTTCTATTCCAATCGGTCACTCCACAAGGATGAAAGAAGAGTACAATGCCATCTCTTTAGTACTGGAAAAGATAAAATACAAAGAACATCAATGGGTAATTTGTGTAGACTTGAAGATGGTAAATTTCCTCCTTGGTCAACAAAGTGGCTACACAAAGTATCCCTGCTTTTGTGTCTTTGGGACAGTAGAGCCAAGCATGAACATTGGACAAGAAAAGATTGGCCTTCGAGGAAAGACATGGTGGTTGGAGCTCAAAATGTAATCAAGGAATCTTTGGTGGCACGAGATAGGATCATACTGCCACCACTACATATAATGAAACAATTTGTCCGGGCTTTGAATAAAGAAGGTTCATGCTTCGAATACATAGTACACAAGTTACCAGGAATTACAATGGAAAAATTGAAGGCTGGAATCTTCGATGGTCCACAGATCAGGCAACTTATGAATGACCCACTTTTCATACCATCAATGAATGAAATCGAATCTTGTGCCTGGTCTTCCTTTGTTCTTGTAACTAAAAACTTTCTTGGCAACAAGAAGGCAGACAATTATGCACAACTAGTAGAGGATATGCTTCTTCATTTCAACAAGCTTGGCTGCAACATGAGCATTAAAGTCCATTATCTCCACAGTCACTTAGATCGCTTTCCAGAGAATCTTGGTGACTTCAGCGAAGAGCAAGGTGAAAGATTTCACCAAGACATCAAAACAATGGAAAATCGATATCAAGGAAGATGGGATGCACACATGATGGCAGACTATTGCTGGAATATTATGCGCGATTGTTCCGGCAGATGCCACACTCGGAAATCGTACAAAAGGAGCTTCTTCGGTGTCGAATGACTTGAAATTTTTATAACAAACTTGTTCTGTTTGGTATCATATAAGTACAGTTTCAGGTACTACCATTTTCTTTTAAGTATTTGTATTATTATGTTTATTTAGTGTACCACATAATAAATTGAGCACTACATAATTATAGCTATAGCCTTATGTTTTATGGGCGAGCAGAGGCAAGGACTGGTATATGGCATAATGTTCTATATCTCGAAAACTAGACCTGCTGGGAGAAAACTGGTGCCTTTTCTGGAATCAGCAGGTCAAATATACCCAGAAACAGTTCTAACATTTGAGGCAACAAATTATGTGTTGGCCAGTGAAATACTTCCATAGTTGATTTCTATAAGAAGGCGGGATAGGACGATGTTAATCTATGGAACTAAAGGCTGCTTTTCATCAGGAATCAGATTTTAACTGAGAAAATCAACTTTTAAAACAGCTAAATGTTGGACTCGACGGATGATTGTTTATATAAACTAAGGCGGCAATTTACGTCATGTGGGTCATTTCCAATAAGCTTTAATGTCACATTTTCATGAATATTTATCAGAGAATAATACTGGCAGTATTAAAAAGATTTCAAGCTCTGACTTGGATATAAATAAAAGCTATGTACAGCTATATGAGAGGCGGCCCTAGGCATGCAAACAAGGTATCACGTGCGAGAGTAAATGGCTTGGATACAGCTAAGCAAGGCCACCGCCTAGTTCGAGTAGCTGTTGTCCGATTGCCGCCTAATTAGCCGATGAAAGGGTGAGAATAATAGATTATATAATACACGAATGATGGCCTGAAATCTGATGGCATTCAGGAAGAATGGTCCCCCTCTGTTAGACCACCCCAAGTGAGACCATATGAAAGGATTTCTGGGCTGGTGCATCAACTTCAAGTTGGTGACCAGGCTCTAGAGTTTTTAATTTACTGTTGCCTGTCTCCTGTTTTATTGAGGTTCTCCAGCAGACTAACCTCTATGTGGAAGGCCAGGTCTGCAGTACAGCTGGCTGGGAAACCCCCCATCAGTGGAAATGGTCTCCAACTTACCTTGAGGAAGTGATGTTTTATTTTGCCATGTGTCCTGGACTGACGATACAGTTGTTTTGGAGTGGAACTTGTGGCTGCCTTATAAACAACACAACTGCCAAGGCATTTTCAAGAGATCAATTCCGGATTCTGACTAAGTACTTGCATCTCTGTAATGCCTCAAAGGCTGTTCCTCTTGGCACACCAGGATTCGATCCCTTGAACAAAGTCAGCAGCATAGTTGATCTCTTGAATGCTCGCTTTTCTAGTACACTGCTTCCAAATAGGGAACCCAGTGTTGATGAAGCCATGGTTGCTTTGAATTGAGAGCACTGCTAGAGGTGGATGTTTCTTGGGGAGAAGTCCCTTAAATTTTAGAAGGGCGTCCTCGAGTGCGAGGTGGTTGAAATCTCTCATAAAGTTGATGAACAAGGTCATGACAAAATTTCAGATGACTGTAATTTCGTATACGACGCCTGGTTAGCTTTTCCAGTGTAAGCATTGAAACACAAACAGTAACCAGACTCTGTTTCAGCCAAAGCTCAGACTTTTAAGCCCCATTTTATTGGTTTACACAGCATGTACTGCCGGAAAGAATCCGGAATTGATCTCTTGAAAATGCCTTGGCAGTTGTGTTGTTTATAGGACGATGTTAATCTATGGAACTAAAGGCTGCTTTTCATCAGGAATCAGATTTTAACTGAGAAAATCAACTTTTAAAACAGGCGAACTAGGCGGTGGCCTTGCTTAGCTGTATCCAAGCCATTTACTCTCGCACGTGATACCTTGTTTGCATGCCTAGGGCCGCCTCTCATATAGCTGTACATAGCTTTTATTTATATCCAAGTCAGAGCTTGAAATCTTTTTAATACTGCCAGTATTATTCTCTGATAAATATTCATGAAAATGTGACATTAAAGCTTATTGGAAATGACCCACATGACGTAAATTGCCGCCTTAGTTTATATAAACAATCATCCGTCGAGTCCAACATTTAGCTGTTTTAAAAGTTGATTTTCTCAGTTAAAATCTGATTCCTGATGAAAAGCAGCCTTTAGTTCCATAGATTAACATCTTCTCTTCCCGCCCACTTATAGCAATAAACAATGGAAGTATTTTATTTAGCAAACAAATACTTTAAAACAATCTGGTGTTTTCCAGACATTTTCATTATCGACTCCAGTGCTTACCCGGTGAAATCTGGTAATGGACTCCAGCGCTTACCCGGTGAAATCCGGTAACGGACTTTAGAGGTTTAAAACTTTTACGGAACTGCCAATGCACAAATAAGATGTCATCACTGAAAAGTTTACGCAGTTGAATCTTCAGGGGTTTGATCTCTTTAGGAGTTTGTGGGGCCAATTATTATCCGATTTTGAAAATATTTGCAGCATTTTATTCAGGACTTAATCCTGAATAAGGCAGTTTACATTACTTTTTAATTTTTAAAACTTCACCACACAACATTCTTGTCCAAATGAAAGACTTTGGGTGCTTTTAGTTCCAGGGTGATGGTAGGCACTCCAATTTGTTATTTTACAAAACCAATACAGCTGCAAGAAAGAGGACACATATATGAAAATTTTGATGTAAGAAGCATCTTTCTACCTTTGGTAATGATCGAGTAATGACTTGTAAAAAATTTTGAAGATTTCTTGCAAAAACGTAAAATAATTCAGACTTTTGACGTCATGACGTAAAATTAAACTGGACTTTACAGGCTGGGCTTTAAAATTAATTCAGACTTGATAGGGTTAAATGTACCAATTCAGATGTCAAACACCTGTATAATGTTTAGCCTATACATCAATACCTACAAAACAGAAAAAAATTTGAAAGGACCAACTAAGCCAAGTCTGACCTGCATCTCAACATGGTGAGAGGGTGAAACAATGTAGTAGGGGATCACCTGCTGAGGCTATGCTATCAGTGGTGAAGGCTTTGGCCTAAATACCACTTACAGCACTATGTGAGGTGGACAGGTTCAGCAAGAACCCTGAAAATAGTTGGCTAATGTGGGTGACGAAGGCCTGGACAGCAGCGGATCTTGCATCATCAGTAGGGCGGAGGACTTCATCCTTGTGGTAAACAAGCACAGCAGCAATGGCTGACTATCTGGTGTAGACTTTTCCCTACTGTGAGGTGGCAAGACGCTGGAACCTACCACCTCATCTCCTGATTAGCACCATGGATAAGACAACACAGCAGAATTCACTCTGGCTAAAGTTCCATGTCCCCTGTCAAGTAACCAGGGGAGGGTCAGAAAGTCAACTACTGAAAAGAAGCAAGCAAAATCAGGAGGGTGGTATCTGTTGGTCAGGAAGGAACAGCGATCCAATTGCATAGAACATTGCGGGTTGGAATTTGGAACGTGAAAAGCATGCTTCAGCTAGGCAAAGTAAAGGTCTTGGGTAGAGAAACAGAGTAGACTTGTCAGGGCTGTCAGAAGCTCATTGGGCAGGACAGGGAAATTTCACCACTCTTGAAAGTCACACTGTTATCTACTCAGGTGCTAAGAAGCAGGGTCCACAAGGAGTGGCACTGTGGATACACAAGAAAGCAGCTGGGGCCATCAATGGATATGAGCCAATTAATGACAGAATCCTGGTTGTAAGGATTAATGCAAAGTTGAGATGTCTCACTAACGTTCAGGTGTATGCACCAACCTCAACCGCTACTGAGAAAGACATAAATCAGTTCTATGCAGAGCTGGATTCAGCAGTGAAACAAATCCCAAAACAAGACGTACTGTTGTTGATGGGGAACTTCAGCGTGAAAGTCAGAAAATGTACATCGGACGAGTTTGCTTCTGTAGTTGGAACAGGTGGTTTGGGAGTGGGCAATGAAGCAGGTGAGCAACTGCTGGATTTTTGTTTGGATCACGAAATGAGTCTGTGCAACACATGTGGACATCACCTGCAGTACCTGTACACATGGACGTCACCAGGTGGACAAACGCAGAAACCAAACTTATTACATTGCAACAGCACAGCATTGGACATCTAGCATCAGGAACTGTAGAGTCTACCTAGGGTAGGGCAGGTTGTGATTCTGACCATAGTCTGTTAGTGGCAATGATAAAGGTTAGATTGGCTAAAAAGGAGAAACTGGAAGCACCAGCGGATTACCTACCACTGGGACTAAACTTCAAGAAACTGACCTGACTTTTGGCTAGGTCTGGCACTGTTTGAACTGTTGAGGGGACTAAATTGATGTTAGAGTTAGTTCCCTATTATTTATTCGCGCGTGTAGACAACTCCATATACAAATATAGGCGGGTGTATACAACTGTATGTTCTGCTAATATGGAGGAGTTAATAGTCTACAGTTCTACACAGTGGCATAACAATTCTGTGAAGGGGTTGCAAAGGAAGGCTGGCTAAGCGCATAGTTAGCCTGTATGCCTAAAGACTTACTGGAGCCGCTACTGGTTCTGCCTGTGTATGCCTACCATTACCTTATGTTATACATAAATACAGAAACATTAAAATGTTTATTTATGAATATACAACACAGTATATGTTACATATAAATATGTACAAATTGTGTATATAATATAGTATTGCATATTAGCTGCCTAATTATGAGTCAGCTATCACCCCTTGGAGACGGACTGCATAGGCAAAAGATTCGAGCTGACTATTACATTCCCCACCCACAACTGAATAACTGAAATCCCTGTGTTTTCCATGTGAAACGATCTTCCCTCCACAAATAACTCCAAGTGAGGCCGAGATATGGTGGTGAGAAACGAGAAAGTTGTACATCTTTCAAGTTGCCAAATTGTGGGATTATCATTAAAGAGCAAAAATGACGTTTACGAGTGTATGGATTTTTTTTATTTTTGGGGTCATTTATTATCCGATTGTAAAAATATTTTCACTAACTCATTCAGTATTGAATTCTTAACACAGCTACTGTCATTACTTTAAAATTTAAAACACTTCATCACAGTTTTTTCATTTAAATAAAAAACTTTGAGTGCCTGTAGTTTCAGGATAAGAATAGGAATTCACATTGTTTGTTCATTAAATAGGTTTATACATGTAAAAGAGGACACATCTGTGAACATTTTGACGCTAGCAGCATGTTTCTAGCTTAATTACTGGCAGAGTTATAAAAAGTACAAGATGATGATGTTTTTCCACAAAAAACATAAAATAATTCAGACTTTTGACATCATGACGTAAAATTAAACTGGACTTTACAGGCTGGGCTTTAAAATTAATTCAGACTCGATAGGGTTAATGTGGACAAAACCAAGATCATGGTAACAAATGGTACCCTTTTGCAACATCAGAGTACACGGTAATCAACTTGAACAGGTTGACACATCTCCATATCTTGGCTCACTGATAACCAAAGACAGAGTGCAGTAAAGAGATTCGGTCAAGACTGGCAAAGGGAAAATGTGTTTTGATGCAGCATTAAAAAAATGTATAGAAAAGCCAAGGCATATTGTTTGCAACAAAGATAAGACTTCTGAAAGCTCTTGTATGGCCAGTGGCACAGTATGGATGTGAAAGCTGGGCCATAAAGAAAGATGAAGAGGCAAGAATCAACACAGCTGAAATGAAGTATCAGTAGCAGATTCTTTTAGTACTGAGGACTGCCAAGAAGACAAATGATTTGGTCCTAGAGACTGCAGGTCCTTTTGGCTGGAATTAATCCCGTAGGAGGGACAGCCAGAAGGAGAGTAACTGTTCAGTAAAATGCTCAGTTACACTGGATCACTTACACATACATTACACTCTGATATCACTTCTATGCCAATGATACATTAACTCTCTGGTGACAGATTATCTGGTAATTCAACAAAACCCATGCTCACTGCCTTAGCAGATGTGCTGCCACGGACAGCTGCTAACAAACTGTTCTTTAATTCATCAAAAACTAAATTTCTGTTTATTGCTACTCCAAAGTCATTTAAAAAGCTGAATAGCATAGAAAGCACTATACATATATCCACATATATAATACATACATATTGTACCCAGCAACTTTACCTTCTTACAGTATCTGGCAGCCTTAGGTCATCAAGCAAGGTAACGTTCATCATCTAAAAAGGATATTTTCAAACATTGCTTAAGGAACTGATTATCTTGCATGTCCTTTACACTTTATGAACCAATAATGCTGTATTGTCAACAAAGTGAAAACAGGCCAAATAGCACAGCTCTGTTAACTAATACTATAATTATGGTTCAATCTGTTAACTTCTACCTGCACAATCACTATTCTAGCATGCCAGTCATAAGAAGCTAAAAAACTGCACATTTATGAGAACAAATGGATTGGATAAATGGAAATGGATAATATAAAGTGAATAATCAAAATCCTATCAATGAATTTTCCTCCTAAGGCCAAGAATAAAACATTGTGAATAGTTTAGGAAAAAACTGAAGTGGCAGAGAAACCTGTACTGCACTAAATATCATGAGTGAAAAGTTAGACAACTACTTAAGCAGAGTACTACAAAGATGAAAACAAGATTTGCTGCAACAGTAAATTTATCCTTGGTTATATTTGACAGATTGCATGGAAGCTTCTACATATTGTTAGAGTCGGCCCACGTGGAAGACCCGGATGTAAGGAGTGACTGAAGGATGAGCCGTCTCTTTAGGGGGCATAACCCCAGAAACCTTATAAAAGGGGAAGTTTCTTTCAGTTGACTGAGCTTGGCTAGTTAAGATAGGCTGAGTCCTACGTGGCTCTGTTTCCTGTTAGTCGCCAAGACTCCGTTTTACGAGCTGATGTAAAGGTCCTCCGTCTGTTGGAGGAACCTGAGAGGTTTTTGTGTCCAAGTTGTTCACTGATGTGAAGACTTCGACTTTTGGCTTCAAAACAGCCGTCGACGTTCTGTCTGATGTCAGGTATTTTGTTTATGTGCTATAACCTCTTGCAAGTGTAAATATACATTTTATCTCAATCCAAGCGAGTTTATTTCCTTTTCTTAGGGCTAGCACATAGCAATATGTATGTATGAATGCATATATAAAGGTACTTAACATAGCGCCTTTTAATTTAAGTACCTCACAAAAGCACTGCACGCATGACTATCCAACTGATCTAAAAAACAAATGTATCTTAAAACAGTTTGAAATATTTGCTGAACAGGGTTAAATACTACAGTATAAATATGCAGTGAAAGACTAAAAGGAAAGTTCAAGAGAGGCACCAAGGCCTCCCTCTAGCTGACATGCATTAGAATGGCTAAACGAACAATATTGAGACTGAACTGCCATCACTGGACACAGAACACAAGCAGTTATGTTAATGAAGATTATCGTATCGTGAAAATTCCACTGAAGTTGTTTGCAACATATATGCAAAAGCCAATGCTCATGTCAATTTCACCACTGCGGCCACAGAAAACGATGGGATGTATGAAAAATTGAACTTGCTAAAGTGCACCTGACATAAAATTTATGTCAATTCCATGAAAAATGTCCCAACACAGATTAAGGAGAAAATTTCAAGATGCTTAGTTAATCGATCGTGCAGCCTTTTACAGTCAAAATAGACATGCATTGATGAAATCAACCTGGCCTCCTTTTAAGACATCTTTATTGGACGACCTCTTTGTATGATTGTGAATGAGTGTACACATGATCCAGGTTGACTTCATGCATAAGTTTAACTTCTCTCATAGTCTTTTTACTTTTAACAACATGATTTTATAGCCTTTTAGTTCATACCAAATAGTTGCGCATTTTCCCATGGACCAGAGTGCAGGTCCCAAACGTTACTGCCCACACAATAGGCCAATGTGTGCATGGTGAATAAAATTAGAAGGAACATTGCATCCAAGGCAAAACCATGTCCCAATGACCCAGGAAATCCTTGATAATGGCCTTTAACACAGTTTTCAGGCTCCAAAATAACTTTATACAACAATCATTTGTTTTTTAGATTGTAATTGTAATCATTAACTTCTATTGTGCAAATGTGTAATTCACAAGGCACCAACCAATGGTGCCCCAAAGCCAATCTGCAATCTGTCAATATCAAGGTCAGTTCTCTAAGACATAGAGGCAGCCTTATGGAGGATAAGCACTTTGAAGTTTTAAGCCGAGAACAAAATGACACGAGCAACTGAGCAGAAAGAACAGACACAGGAAGAGTGTCCCAAAATCTAGGTCCAGCAACCAAAGAAGCACATTCACAAAAAACAGTTCTAGTTATAGGTGTGACCACAGAAAGGCAATCTGATGACCTGGTTGCATAATAAGCCTAGGGAATGAGGACTGATATTAAGTATATTTGTTGGCTGCAATTCAAAGTTTCATAAATATAAGCCATAATTTAAAACAATTCCTTTGCTGACCAGGAAGCCAGTGCAAAGATTCAAGCAGGTATGTCTTTAGCAAAGGAGTTCTAAACTCTGGAGTTTCTGCATGTTTGACTTTATGATAACAGTAAGAAGCAAGTTACAGTAGTCAGGCGACTGGAGAAAAATTTTTGCGCCGTCTGTGGCTGCAGTGAGTCGTATATTTTTGTGCTCTGGAAGTTTTGCTGTCTTACACGTGCTAGACTGCTTTGTTTTAACTGTAATTTTCACCAGCGATCTGTCTCACCGGCGAGTCGCCAGTGGTGTTGTTTGTTATGTGTTTGTATTTTAACTTGTACGACATTTTCGTGGATTTAATTCGCATTAAGATGGCGATTTCTCACAATGGCATATGGCGTACAACATACCCACGTGACCTTTTACTCAGCCTGCGGTCTTGTGGGTCAGGCCTGGACGGGCGCGTTCGTGCACTCATTGACTCCGTCATCGCCACCAGACGGACGGTCCGGGGGTGCAGAGCCGGCCGTCATCGTAGGTCGCCTCCCGTGTACCCAGAAGCTGGCTGCCCAGGCGTCGCTTTCATCTGCGGCAACCGCCCGGTCAAGCAGCTGTCTCGCAGCCTCGACCAGACATGCAGCACCAGTACTGGCCCAGCACTGCATAGGGTCCTAAGTCTACCCCCTGTTGCGAGGCACGCTGTACATGGCAGCAACACAACACGCTTCGGTTGTATCAATGTACGATCCATTAACAACAAGATCGATGACGTCAGACTACTTATGGATGAGGAGAATATCAATGTACTAGCCTTAACCGAGACTTGGCATGAAGACTCTGAGTCCACAGCCATCAAGCGCCTACGTCGTCTGGGACTAAATGTGCTTGAGGCTGCCAGACTGATCCATGATAAGAGACGCCTGGGTAAGACAAAATTCACGAATCACGGCGGCGTTGCCGTTGTCGCCACGCACGGCATTGCCTTATCCAAGATCGACCTCAGGCAGAGAGTAACTTCATTTGAATACCTGTGCTGTCGGACGACTTCGCGTGGCAGCAGCAGCATCCTCGTTGTTCTATACTGGCCCGGGTCAGACGTGATCAGAACCAAGTTCTTCGAGGAGCTCTCTGAATTCCTTGCGGCCCTTGCCAGTATGTCGCTGCCAATAACCATCACTGGCGACATCAACATCCACCTCGAGCGACAGGTTGACCCGGATGTCATCAGATACAACGATGTCCTGTCGACCTATGGTTTCCGTCAGCACGTGAAGTCACCGACGCACCGAATGGGTGGCCTGCTGGACCACGTGATTTCATCTGAGACTGTATGGCCGCTGGACGTCAGGGTCACCGAGGTCGGACTGTCGGACCACTCGCTCGTTTCATGGTCTATCATCATGACACCACCAGCACCAACCTACGTGAAGATCGCTAGGCGCCAATGGCAGCATTTTGACACCGCAGCCTTCTTAGCCGAACTCGCAAAGTCTGAACTGAGTTCCTTCTGTGACCTCGAGACCGATACCTCTGCAGACAATCTGGCAGGCATTTTTGACTCCATAATTGGCCGCCTGCTAGATAAGCATGCTCCAGTTTCAGAGTTCACTGTAAGGGAGCGTCCTCATCAGCCCTGGTTCGACAGTGAATGCCGCGAAGCGAGGCGGAAGGCTCGACGTCTTGCGCGGCGCGCCCACTCTGACAAGGCTGGTGTGGAAAGCAAGCAAGCCTGGCGCACGGCCCTTCGATCGGCTAGGAAACTGTCGCATCAAAGGCCGGTGACTACTGGAAGTCGAAAATCACGTCGGCTGGTAACAATCAGCGCCGCGTGTGGCAGTCAGTGCACAAGCTTCTGGGCGACAGTAAAGCTACTTCGAACTCGGTGTCATTTTCTGCCGCTACCTACCATGACTTTATGGACAGGAAAATCGCTGACATCCGAGCGTCGACGTCTGACGCGAGTGAGGCGACGTTCACCAACTGCTCATCCCCGGGCATGCACGAGTTCAGACCGATCACAGCAGAAGATGTCATCAAGGTAATTCTATTGTCACCTGCGAAACAGTGCCCTCTTGACATACTTCCGGCATGGTTGATGAAGGAGGCGGCTCCACTGTTGGCCAATTTTATTGCCCGGATGTTTAACTGTTCATTTGCCACCGGCCGCTTTCCATCAAAATGGAAACATGCTATGGTCAAACCACTTCCTAAAACAGCTGGAATCGATGAGTCGTCGCCTGCAAATTTCAGACCGGTCTCCAACTTAACTTTCATCTCAAAAGTGCTCGAGCGGATTGCTCACCAACAGTTCACTGAGTACCTGTCTGAATCGCACCTTCTCCCTCGATTCCGGTCTGCATACAGGCACGGCCACTCCACCGAAACGGCACTTCTTAAAGTTTTCTCTGATTTAGTTAACGCCATCGATTCGGGCCAACTAGCACTTCTGTCACTTCTTGACATGTCGGCTGCATTTGACACTGTTGACCATGACATCCTGCTTGAGCGACTGTCGCGCACATTCGGAGTCAAGGATGAAGTGCTGAGTTGGCTTGAATCCTATATCAGAGGCCGCACTCAGTCTGTCCACTTGGCCGGGGAGGCAACACCACCTAGACTGGTCACCTGTGGCGTCCCACAGGGATCAGTCCTCGGGCCCCTCCTCTTCGTGCTATACACAGCTGACGTGGAGAAGATTATACAAGCCCATGGTCTCCTCCACCACTTCTATGCGGACGATACACAACTCTACTTCTTCTGTGAGCCAACGCAAACCGTGGAGTTGAAACAGAGAGTGCTGCTGTGTATTGAACGCATTTCGGAGTGGATGGCTTCCAACCGTCTCAGACTCAATCCATCGAAGTCTGAGTTCCTATGGTGCACCACTCTCCGACGTCAGCATCTACTCAACGACAGTTCATTCGCCGTCAACGAGGCAGTAGTTCGACCAGCCGACACCATCCGCAACCTTGGAGTACACTTCGACAGCTGTTTGACCAGGTCGGCCCATGTGAGTCAACTTGTTCGGGGCTGTTTCTATCAACTGCGTCGAATAAAGTCCATCCGCAGACTGATTCCTACCTCGACAGCCATCACCTTGGTCAACAGCTTCATAGTCTCCAGGGTTGACTACTGCAACAGCCTACTATCGGGGCTGCCTGCTTGCCAGCTAGATCGGGTGCAGTCAGTGCTGAACTCTGCAGCACGTGTCATCTACGGCCAGACACCATCCGATCATATTAGTGACCTGCTGCGCGACAATCTGCACTGGCTGCGCATTCCTCAACGGATAACATACAAACTATGTCTGATCACTTTCAAGGCACTGAATGGCCTCATGCCAGACTACATCTCCGAATTTTGTATTCGAGTCGGAGATAATGAGACCAGATGTTGGCTGAGGTCCTCGTCGAGGAACCATCTGCAGGTCCCAAGGTCTACCACGCGGTTTGGCGAAAGCTCTTTCTCGATCGCCGGACCCACTGCGTGGAATAGCCTTCCCGACCACGTGAAGAATGTTCCATCCTTGGATAACTTTAAGAAAGGGCTTAAAACGTTTCTATTTAAATTATCGTATGACTGTAGTTAATTTTCAATTGTCGCCTGAACTTATGTACAGCGCCCTTTTCTTCGGCCTCGGCCGTGTTACGGCGCTATATAAATTGTCTTATTATTATTATTATTATTAGTCAGAGATATCCCAGAGATACGCCGTGGTGTAGTGGTATGGCCTGTGCCTCGTAACCGGAGGGTTGCGGGTTCGAATCTGCCTCAAGCCATTGCGTAGTGACCTTGGACAAGTTGCTCACCCACAATTGTCTGTGAGGAAGGCAACGGGAAACATAAAATCTTACTCTGTGCATATCACAAATATACAATTTAAAACCATCATCTACATAGTCAGTCAGAGACATTGTAGAATCAAAAACAATGCCCAAGTTATGAGCAGCAGCAGCCAACTCAACAAGTGAGTCATCCAATTTCAACGTTTGCAGAGATTTAAGCACTGAGGTTATATGCTCATATTTTGATGTATTAGTTGTGGCTCTAGCCACAGAGTTCTCAACTCTGAAGTTTCTTCATGTTTGACTTCATAATACCAAAAAGTACTGAGTTAGAGTAGTCAAGGAGACTGGAGACCAATGAGTTTACTAAAGATATTCTTGAAGACATGGGATACAATGCCTATTCTGCATATGTCATGAATATACATCTATGGCAACTTACAAATAATATTTCCATAGTCAGTGAGAAATGTAGTAGAATCAAAAATAATGCCCAAGTTACAAACATTCAACTCAACAAGTGAGTCACCCAGTTTCTAGCATTTAAGCCATTCAAACTTCTTAAGTCACTGTGGAATGCCCAGTACTAGAAATTCAGTTGTCAATGGGTTAAGGAGGAGGTCATTAGCTGCCATACAAGACTGCACCTCCTCAAAGGCATCAGACAGCAGCTGCACAGATGAGTGACAAGACGAACTGTTAAATGAAATCTTTCCAATTAACTTTTCATCTGCCCGTGGATTACTGAACATCATGCATCAAATTTTGTGTTTGTTCGCCGTCGAGGTCATAAAACTTGAATGTAAAATGAAAAAGATCCAAACTTTTTAGGTCTAATACCTCCACAACCATGCCACATGCTTGGTACCGTCATCTTGACATTAATCAATCGTTCGCTTGCTGATGGCTCTTTCCCATCATGTTTCTTTCATGCAATAGTCCACCCTATGCTGAAGAAACCATCTTTTGATGCTGACACTATGTGAAACTACTGACCAATCTCAAACTTGAATTTTATTTATAAACTTCTTAACATGTTGTAAAACGTCAGCTGGAAGCACATCTGTCTTCAAACTCCTTACTACAACGTTTCCAGCCAGTATATTTCCACTCCACTCCTCTCCTCTCTGTCCACAATGACATATCTTCTCCATGGACAACGGCAAAGTAGTTACACTTGTTCTTCTTGACATATCTTAGGCCTTCAACAATGTTGACCATGCTATCTTGCTCCATTGCCTTGAGGATGGGTTTGGTATATCATCTCTCGCCCTAAACTGGTTCAAATCATATCCTACCTCCCATACTCAATCTGTCTACATCAGTGGAGCAATGTCAGATGAGTAACACTCACCTCCGGCGTCCCTAAACTGGTTCAAATCATATCCTACCTCCCATACTCAATCTGTCTACATCAGTGGAGCAATGTCAGACGAGTACCACTCACCTCCGGCGTCCCTCAATGCTCTGTTCTTGGTCCCTTTTCTCCCTGTACACCACTCCATTAAGTGGTTTACTGAATCATAGTGGTCCAAAGCACCATCTTTACACTGATGATGTAACGGAAATTGCTATAGCGCCAGGCAAGACTGCGCTTAGTCGGGCAGCGAATGCGGGAGTGATGATGATAGTATTATTGATCGATGTCGGCTGTCTGTTTTCACGCTGTAGTCAGCTACTGTATGAGCGCTAGGCTAGGCTAGGCCCAGCCAACTGTGATTGCCGCTAGTGATGGATGCCGCTCGTGCCTAAGAGCTGGAGTAGGCGGGAACGAGAAGCGCGCCAAACGATGGATGCCGCCTAAAGTTGCCACTCGCGTCTAGGAGTTGGAGGGAAACAAGCCCGCCTAAGTTGGCGCGCGCGTGCGAACGATGCGAGGGAAATAAGAGCCGCCAAGGGCTGGCGCGAAGAAGAGGCGCCAACAGCGGGCGCGAAAGAAGAGGCGCCAAACAGTTGGAGCGAAAGAAGAGGCGCCAAACAGTTGGAGCGAAAGAAGAGGCGCCAAACAGTTGGAGCGAAAGAAGAGGCGCGTACAAAGATGCGGGAAAGTTGGCGCCGTGTCAAAGCATGTGGATATTTCCTATATAAAGAACGTAGAAGGAGCGCAGTTGGACAGCTCACTTGGCGGTAGATCGCGGCCGGAGAAGGATCTCCTGACAGCTCACTTGGCGGTAGATCATGACCGGAGAAGGATCTCCTTACAACTCCGTTTGCGGTAGTTTGTCACACGGAAAGGATCTTTGTCGCGCTAGTTCTCGAATTCAGGCGAGTAATTCGTAGCTATTGCGGAGTTGTACGTTTAAGCTGATTTCCGCCGTGGATTATTGTGCCGTCGATGTGCTTAGACAAAACGCTGTCATTGGGAAGTAAACGGGATAATTCTTGGAATATACTTTGTCGTCGCCGCTGTTAACGACGAGATCGCCATTTTAATCAGGGAGTCAAACCTTTTCTTTTATATTTAAATTGTGGGTGAATTCTTTGAGCTCATGTCAGGCAGCCGATTTTCTATTAGATCAAAGGTTAGAGTTCGATTTAGCAGTTGTTGTAACTAAGAACTCTTGAGGCTTAAAGAAATTGTAATTAGTAAAGAATTAAAATAGACTAATACAAATAGTTAAGGTTGAATCTTTTAGTTAAGAATAAACTTGTAAAACGAAAGATATGGCTGAATCAGATTTTGGTAAAGTGGTAGAGTCCTTACTTGCCTCATTCTCTGCACTGAGAGAAGATTTAGCAGAACACCAGAATCAAATGAAAGTCAGGTACAATTATGAAGTGAATTGATAGAGCGCCAGGATCAATTGCGAGAGGAATTGTTACTGTGCCAAGCTGAGCTAGGGCCCAAACTAGAGGAGATTCATGTGGCGCCTTCTTCAGACATTATGCAGCGCTCGAATTTAGAAGTAGAAAAGTCTGTCGGGAAAGCCACAACGAACCCTTACGCTCTAGGAGAGGGGTAGCGGCCCATCCGCCCGCCACGGACAACACTAAGCAACTTCTGGTCCTTCGCAGGAGTACAAGATTGAGTTCGAAACCGCCCACTTATTATGGAACGGGTGCTGTACAAAGACGAACTGCAAGTTCGACCGACCAGGATTCGAACCCAATACCTTCACCCGACAAATCCTAGTTCTTTCCTCCGGGCTCTCCCGACAGCTAACGGTGGTGTCCCTCCATGCACCCCAAACCATTACAATGATACTCAACTCTATATTTCTTTTGATAATTCCTCTTCTTCCAGCTCTCTCTCTCACTCTATTACCTAAAGTCTTTAACCAAGTTCAGTCTTGGATGGCAGAAAATGGACTGCTTTTAAACTCATCCAAAACTGAGTTTCTCCTTTTAGGAACTTCACAGCAACTGAATAAATTTAACTTTGAATTCACTCCAATTAGACATCTGTGTCATACAAGGCAGCTGTTCATCCCACAATTTGGGTGTTGTACTTGTGTCCAACCTGTCTTTCAGTGAACACATTAATTCTATATATATATGTCTGCCCACTACCACATCCATGATCTGTAGGATTAGGCACCACATTCACTTTTCAGCCCTGGTTTGTTTGGCTAATGCTCTAATCTGTCTTGATTATTGCAATTTGCTTCTTACTGGCATTTCAAAAGCTAATTTGGTGAAGCTTCAGATTCCAAAATATATTGGCAAGAGCTATCACTAAAGCTCCAAAATACTAACATACATCACCGATTCTAAAATCATTGCATTAGTTGCCCATAGAAACTCTACATTTCAGCCAACCTCAGTATCTTCACTCTGTAGTGACTCTCAAGACTTGTCTCTATTCAACTAGGTCTTCTGACTGTCCAAATCTGACTATTCCATGGACAAGGACAGCTCTCAGCAGGCGTACCTTCTCTGCACCTAGCCTCTGGAACTCTCTTCCGGCAAATGTTCACTCTGCAGTCTGTTTTGGCCTTCAGATCTTAATTAAAAACTTACCTCTTCCTTGGCTCATTTCTTTCATAGGCTGTCTCTGTGACTTCTGGGATTCCCTAGGCTTTTCGACCAGACTCACCATGGAATTTGGCTTGCACAATGATTTTGCTTATCAGGCACAAGGAACTGACTGATGCCTTCAGCATTATTACAGTGATGCCATAGAAGTTCTTAGAAAAGATCAGATTACTTCAGTTCTCCAATTAGTCACTTCTGGTTTTGGTGATGTTGAGTTTTGCATGGCTAGTGACAAGCTGCTCTTGAATCCTTATAAGACTAAATTCCTCCTCTTAGAGCTAACAACAACTCCACAAATCTGATTGGCTGAAGTCTGTTCAGTTTGGAGGATTGACTTTGACCATTCTGAAAGTACACACAGTTTGGGCACCTACTTTTGGCTCCGCCATGACTTTTTCCGAACATGTCGAAAATGTTTGCAAATCTTTTGCATATGGGATATTAGTAGAATCAGATCATACATGCCTCAAACTGTCTTGATTTCACTGGCAACTTGTTCTTGTTTCTTGCCAACTCAATTACAACAAAACACGTTTAATTGGCATTGCTAAAAGAGATTTGCACAAATTAAAAATGGTTCAAAATTGTCTGGCAAGAGCCATAAAAAAAATTCCTAAGCAAAAGCTTTTACTCCAGTATTGTATTCATTATACTGGTCGTATTCATTATTTTATTTCATATTCATTTATATTCAGTTTAAAATCTGTCTTATAGTACACAAAATACTACACTCATATAAGCCGACATATCTCCACTCACTGCTCATACTAGCAAATATATCACTTGATGAAAGGATACTTTCTCTAGTTGTGCCATGCATCTGAACTGTGTTGGGCTCTCGGGTGTTCTTGGTGACTGGTGCATCGCTTTGGAATTCACTAGTATTGTGCATGCTGTTGGTTCTCTATATAGAAACAGATCTAAGCTTAAAACTCATCTATTTCAGCTTGCCTACCTGTCATAGCATGACTTTTGGTTTCTCTGACTTCTTGGATGTCAACTGGCTTCTCCAACAGATTACGATTTTAGGATACAGTTTCACCTGAAGCGACCACTGATCCACACTTTACACGTTATTATAATGGCACTATAGAAGTCATAAGATAAGATAAAAGAGTGGCACCACTAATGTTCTAACTGACTTCTGCAAATCCTAGCTTAAGAAATGGTAGCAGCAATAAACCAAAGCTATTAGTTCTGAAAGGAATTTGCCTCTCAAGAAGCTCAGTTTAAGAACAATGCAAAATGCACAGCCAGCTCATTAGCTGTGTGCTGGAGATTACCATATGCTTCAGATGATTTATATCACATTCACATGAAAAGTAGTCAACAGTTTTGTAATTTACAGGCAGTTAAAATGAGAAGTAAAACTTTGAGAAAGCAGCAGTATGATCAGAAAGACATGACTCAACAGGAGTAACAGAATGAAATGATTGTGAATCATAATGAGTTATCTGGAAATCCCAGGTGTGACCTTTGCTACTTAAGAAAGGTAGCAAGCTGTTTCATATCCCCTTTCCAATATATCAAGAAATTCTTAGGAGCAGTGACTGGCTACATCAACAACAATATTGAAATCACCCATAATGATTATTTTAGTTATTCTGAGAAGGGAAGCCTAGATGTTTGAGCAGTAACTGAAATTCAATCAGAAAGTCAGTTAAAGAAAAGGCAGGTAGTTGAGAAAAGTTTACATGCAATACCTGTTTGCTGCCAGAAGTTAAAGCAGCTGCCAGAATTTCAATGATCTGACTGCTGTAAATGGGTAAAACAAACCTATGCACTAATAAGCATGGCTTGCAAAGAGATGCAAGTCTCCACCTTTATCCTTGCATCAAGCCTCATTCAGGACAGGACTAATAACAGAAATGAATGTTGATGCATCACTCGGTTTAAGCCAAGTCTTACATAGAGCACGTACATATCAGGAATGCTCACAATGAAAGTTGAATAAAGCTGAGCTTTATTTCAAAGAGAACAACTGTTCGTTTGCCCAATATTCAGGTTTTGAAATCTGACTGGTCCGGGATTTATTTCAATATCACCAGCCAAAAGAAGCAGCACAAACAGGTACAAAGCAATCTATAATGTGTAATCAAATATGTTCAATGCGAACCTGCACACAACCTAAGATGGAAAGTTGTTAGGGGTATCACACAACAGCAGCAAACAAGACCGAAGTGAAATGCAGCCAAGAACCAGGTAGCATGATTGGGCCTAAGCAAGATTCAAAACAAACCAGACTGTGGAGATTCATGTATTAATTTACTGACAGAACTACCTCCTTTGGTTTAAGTAAAGCACAGCAATATTATGCAACGAAATATCGGCCAATATAATGAGGCACCCACAATCATGGAATTTTAAAAGAAACATAAGAAAACGGAAAATGACCCAGCAAGTAAAAGGCATGACTTAGTTAAGAAATGAACAGTTTTCCAACACAAGGCTACTCATGAACACAAACAAAAAGGGTGCCAGCCAGGTTAGTGTGGACCTAAAACAAAGAATTACATAAAATTATGGTTTCATTAGGCCAACCTAAAATATCCTTTGCAACTTCCAGCAGAACCATTTTTGTGCTCTGCCACAGCTCCTCTGGCATTCTTTCCTCTGTGCGGCTTTCAAAGCACTGCATCTATTGGCAATCTCAACTTCATATTTTGCAACCCTCTCATCTTTCAATTCTTCTAGATTCAGGGGTGGGACTGAAGCCTGGCTTTTCTTCCCTCACAGCCTGACATTCACAGTTGCCACCAACAACTGATGATCTGAGTCGCAGTCTGCCCCAGGGTATGTCTTACACTTACAATTCTACAAACTAGTTTTCCATCACTGCCTGATCATTATGAAATCAGTCTGGTTCCTCGTGTGCCCATCAGGAGAAGACCATGCATACCGTCGTCTTGGACGATGCTTGAACCACATATTCATTATCGATAACTCATGTTCAGCACAAAAATCTTCCAGTCTTTCACCTGCATCTGACCTCTTCCAACCCACGTGGTCCTACTACATCTGTCACGAAGCTCAGTTCTCAGGCTCCTACCTTTGCACTGAAGTTGCTCAACATAACTAATACGTCTCGTCTCATAGTCCATTTCAGGACCCTTTCCAGAAGGCCTCTCTGTCCTCTGTGGCATAGACTTGAACCACGGTGATGTTGCGTGGCTTGGCACTGATTCCTACAATGATGATCCTTTCATTAACAGGCTCGTATCTAATCAATGCACCAGCTATATCTTTGTGCAGCCATACCGCCACACCATATATGCCCTGTACATCATGCCCGAGTATATATGTTGATTCATTCCTGTACCTTGGAGCTCTCATCACAGAGGATACAGAATGCACTAAGGAAATCAGAGCTAGATTGAATAAAGGTAAAGGAGTCATGGGAACATTGAAGAAACTCTGGAAAAGGCATGGTTTACCAGTTACAACTAAAATTAGACTTAGGATACAGATATGGCCAGTTGCAACTTAAGGTTGTGAAGGGTGGACCATGAAGAAAACAGATTAAATGCGGATAAATGGATCTGAAATTAAGGGAATGAGGCAGGTACTGAGGATTTCTTGGCCTCAAGGAAAACCAACAAATGGGTATTAGAACAAACCGGCATGAAACATCAACTGTTAAGTAACATCAAGTCATATTATGAGGAAAATGGAGACTGTTTGGAGGAAGAAATAATGCAGGGTACAACATCTGGATCGTAAGCATGTGGAAGACCATGAACAGCCTGGATTGAGAACCACGGTCTTGGACAGGATTAACTATGAGTCAATTACTGAGGACAACTGAAGATAGAAACATCCGTTCATGGTGCAGCCCAACTTTGGATCGAAGATGGCTATAGACAAGACAAGATATGCCAGCCTGTTGGTCTAGGAAATGGACTTATTTATTAGATTCAAAATTTTGTACTGTCATTAACAGGGATCATAACTTTGGTCACCAGACAGTTTAACTGTACAGTGCTGTAACAGCAGATCAGGCCATGAAAACATGGACATAAAATGAAATTTCAATTATCACATAGCATCATAAAAACAATTTAAAAGTATTGAACTTTAGGTTTGAAACTTAGTAAAAAAAATAATGATACACACATTGGATGGATAATCTGCAGGAAAGATCACTTGCAAACTGATCTCTTTGATGTCGTATGGCTGAAAAGCAACAGAGCAAAAATTAATGCAGAAATCATATCACCAGTATACAGTTGCAGCTTTGGTGAAATGCTGATAATGATGCAAGCAAAAATAAATTAAGCAATGCTGAGCAGAGTTAGTCCTTCCAGGCATAAATCAGTACAAATGCAACATGGGTGATTACAAAAGTGGTCTTTTGTTGAACCGCTGTAGTATTATTTGGAATTCAGTCGAAGGCTTCTTCAGCCCAAGACCATGCTTCTGAAGAGTTTCAACAGAAACAAGTACCAATGAACAAATGTTGCATTTAAAAAAATTTACTTTAACATAACTCTACAAACAAATACATAAACACGTCAATAAGCACATAAATACATAAATATCAAGACACACAAGTATACCACATTTTCTGTACTAAAAGTTGCAGTTATTTTACATAAACTTCTACTGAAAGGGGCAACTTGCACATGAACTCTACAAAATTTTTGGAATATCCCAGTTTATAATTTGCAGTGCTGAAAAGACAAATAAAAGTAAAGAAATTAAAAAATATTCTCCGCACCGCGTATGACCAATATAAGTAGTGTTCGGCTATACATCAGACTCTAGATGCTGTTGAAGTGTAAGATTTATGCAAGTTATAGTGTGGTTAGAAAGCTCAAATATTTAAACTTTCTGATGTGAAAGCAATTACACTGTAGTCTGCTACCTGATTATGTCCTAATACTTTAACTTTAGCTGACGAGAAAATTTTTTCCGCCTAGGCCCTGATGACGAGCGATTTTACCGGAAAACGCCTATTAATAAAATAGTTTTCAACTTGTTGTATCTCAGTCAGTTCTTGACCTACAGGCATGAGGCTACCATCAATCTTTAGCATTTTATCTCCTCTTCCCATCCATCCATCTAGTTTTTGATACAAAAAATTTTGGGGTACCCAAAGTTGCCTCAAACGGTACCCCACCCCATTTAAAAAACTTTTCTCATGTTCAGGCTCCTATAGAAAAATATTTTCAGTGACAATATATGTAGTGTCAGCACAAAAATCGCGCAGAAATCAATACCAAAATCGTCGCCATGGAGTCCGTAACCTTTCGCCGCTCAAGAAGAACGAGGATGTGCGAGTCAAAGTTGCGGATGGGTGTGGATGGGGTCAACCACCTTGAGTCCTGGGACCATCTACACACCCAAGATTGTATTGGATCCAGACGGGTCGAGGGCAGGTAAGGAGAAATCGCTTCCATCTTCACCGCTATTCCTTGGGAGTCCCAGAGAAACGAGCCAAGCATTCGGCTTTGCCGAGTCTTCATCACAGCCAATGGAAGAGATCGAACCGGGCCAGCAACCGGGAACTGACCAGGGGTTGCGGTAGAGTGTCAGACAGTCCAAACCAGTAGAATGATACCAAGCCGGATTCATGTGATTTTGATTATTTTTTAGTTGAGGTTTTAGTTGAGGGTTATTAAACATTGAATGGTTGCTGCACTAGTTAGTTTGCTTATAAAAGGGGAAGATGTTATATATATATATATATATGATATGGGTTGCACACAGAGGGGAAGGGCGGGTGGACGGAGCATGAGGTGAACCACGCAACACTTACTGGTAACACTTAAGCATTTAATATTTAAAATTATTATATACCGTAGATACTCGGCTATAAGTCGAGAAATTTTAGACAATTTTGAAAGTCCGAATTTGGGGGGTCGACTTACAGGAGGGTCAAGCCAAATTCGCAAGATTTATCCGACGCCAACTGCTCAACATATGAATGGGAGGACGTCACTTCACCCGTGGTCGATCGCATGACGCATCAATGGGATACCATACGGCATATGCACAGTTAAGAAATTCAAATATCCTGTTATAAAACAGATGATACTATAAAGAATTCATATTTAACAAAGCAAAATAAATTTTTGCTTAAAATACTAACAACATGTCTGGCAGAATAAAATAAGACTGCTTCATTTAAACCATGCTGCCATCCACCGCCAAACATCAATTCTTATTTCTTGTTTTTTTTACTGGGTGCGGTGGTTTCTTGGTAAGGCTCTGAGAGATCTTTAGATTTTATAGCACAAATTTTTCAGTACCACGTGTAAAGACTTTAAGCGAAAGACTTTACCAAAAGGAGGACGTTTCCATGAGGCATATTAGTAAAAGCTCATCCCAAAAGGTTGGATGGACGAAGACGGAACAAAGGATTGGTTGAAACACATCTGGAACACACGAATAGGTGCACTGATTAAGAAGAGGCCTTCTTACGTGGGACATGTTCCGAGCACATCAGACCGATCCTGTAAAATCCAAGGTCAAACAGTTACACACAGATATGTGTGTAATCCCTGGTGGATTAACAGCTGTGCTTCAACCGTTGGATGTTTTGCCTGAACAAATCATTCAAAGATTGAGTCCGTAAATTTGGAAAGGAGTGGATGACATCGGGCACGGCAACATTAACCAAAAGTGGGAACACAAAGAAACCAGATATGTCTTTGGTTTGTGAATGGGTGAAGCTTGCCTGGGATGATCTGCCCAGAAAATAGTCGAACAGTCGTAATGCGGCATTAGTGACGCCATGGAAGGTTCGCAACATGACGCGATCTATGAAAGAGCATATACCGAAGATCACTCCAACACCGATGATAACAATGAAACCGACAACTACGTGGATGATCCAGCTTTAACTGGAGACATTTAATTTACTTTTTAATGAAGACAATAATACTGACTTTGAAAGATTTGAGTAAATCTGCTAGTCCCTAAATAAATGGACGTGTTACAAATGTAAACTGGTACTGATCGTTTAGTTTCTGTAAATCTCATAGCGCTATAATATTTTGCCTTCCTCTTAATTCCGAGTTATGGCACCATAACTACCACCATGAATTTCAGTGCAGAAACATTAAGTCCGCAAATACTGGAAAGTGGCGAAAACTGTTAAACTGCAGTCTGTTAAACTTAACTTAGCACTTATACAAACTATTAATTTTAAAGGTCATCCGATTAGAAACTTATTACTGGTAGATATTTATTGTGTTGTTGAGGTCGAAAATTTAGGGGTCGACTTATAGGTGATGTCGACTTATAGCCGAGTATCTACGGTACTTTAAAAAAATTTTGACGACTTTTATTTAGCTTTTTATTAGTTACTAATTATTTATGAAGCCTAAGTAAACGGATAGGCTAACTACAAGAGTGCCGTAAAGACGCAGGCCTATACTTATACAAACACAAGTAGGCTATATGCTAATATATAATGCTAAGATATTCAGTGTATTCCAGTAGCAAGTGACTCAATAACACATGGTTTTGAATGCTTGACTCCTGACATTTGTGTGTTACCAGGCTTGTCCTGTATTCTCATCTTCCCTCGGACCACAGTATTTTTAAGCAACAGTGAAAATCTGTACGGAAAGTTCTGCACCATCAAGAACCTTCTGGTTATTCTTTCAATCTCCACACCATAAGTTTCATTCAACAGAATCCATCCATCTTGCTGTTTAGAATGACATCATGTGCTCTGTGGATAAGGGTAGGATGACATCACTTGTTCTTCTTGGCTTGTCTGCTGCTTTTGATAGGGTGGGCCATTCTGCTCTTCCGCATCATCTCCAGCACTTGTATGGGCTTTCTGGTCCTGCCTTGAATTGGTTTACTACTTATCTCAGTTCACACACTTGAGCAAAATAGATAAAAGGTGATTATTCGCCTAGTGATTTGTTCACATGTAGTGTTTCACAGGATTCTGCACTTGGTCCTCTTTTGGTTTCACTATACACTATACCATTAGGTACATCACTGGACAGTCACCATTCACTAGGATATCAGTTCTGTGCTGATGATATTCAAATTTACATTTCCTTTGACAGTTTGTCTACCGTATATACCCGCGTATTAGTCCGTCCGCGTATAAGTCGAAGTCGGATTTTAGACCGAAAATTTAGTACAAAATTCAAGACCCGCGTATAAGTCGATGATAAAAATTTAACGGTTAATCTAATCTGAATAATAAAAAAATTGTTGTTGTTGTTGCAGTTTAAAGAAGACATCAAAGACCGTGAAACTGACCTCCGTCGAACACAATGAATTATTTAACGTCATCATAACCTAATACGTTGATAACTATGCAGAGTTGTTTCACAATATAGCAAAGTTTAATAAAACAATACATTATAATAATTAGCAAAATACAAAGATAATTATTAGCGAACATAATATTAAAATTTAATCATTGTCAATCTAACCGGCATTATGACAAAGAGAATTATTTAACGTTGTTTACAAAAAAAGCGGAATAATTATTTACCATTGTTTGCAATACTCGGCGGCAGTTTTGAATTATTAAAATCCTAAAAATTCTTCTTCATCATCGGTTTCACAAAACAGCTCGGCAAATTCTTCCGATGAGAGAGTGGTTGGAAGGTTGTCATCAGTGTAATCTTCACCGTCATCATTTTCGTCGTCGCTGTCAATTCCTTCACTTGGTGTCGAATCGAATGCGTCCTCGTATAGAGCGTCATCTTCCGATCCATCCATTGCATTGGCAATGCTGCATTTCAGGAAGGATCGTCGAATAATGTCCGATGGAATGTCATCCCAGGCTTTCTTAACCCATCCAGCGACGACCGTTATGTCCGGCTTCATTAGATTGCCACCCTTCGTCAGTTGAGCTGATCCCGAACTCATCCATTCCATCCAATACTTTCTAACCCGATCTTTGAAAGGCTTGTTGATGCAGACGTCTAACGGTTGCAGAACTGAAGTGAGCCCACCTGGTATGACAGCCATGTCGGTTTTCATCTCCTTCGCTTTCTTCTTGACTGGATCTGTGAGATGCGCTCTAAACATGTCCCACACAAGCATTCCACGTTTTGCCATCATTGCTCCCGGTCGCTTGTTCCAGACATCTTGGAACCACAGATTTGTTCCTTCTTCATCCATCCAACCTTTGTGATGACAGCGAACGATGACTCCCGCTGGAAATTTCGACCCCTTCGGCAGAGTCTTCCGTTTGAAGATTATGACTGGCTTCAGCTTCGTCCCGTTGGCCATGCAAGCAAGGACAACTGTGAAGTGGGTTTTTTCATGGCCAGTTGTTTTCACCAAAACGGTTTTCATTCCGCTTGCATTGACGGTTTTATTGCCAGGCAGATCAAACGTCATCGGTGTTTCATCCATGTTCCCTATGTGCGCTACATCATAGGTGTGAGTCTTCCTGAGTCCGATGATGAATTTCTGGAACGATTGGATTTTTTCTTCCAGTGCAGCCGGTAGTTTCTGGGTGATCTTCGTTCTTTGGCGAAGCGTGAGGCCGTGGCGGTTCATAAATCTTGTGCACCATCCGGACGATGCAAGGAAGTTATTAATTCCAGGATGGTTGGCGAAAGCACCATTCTTCTTCATCTGGAGGGCTCGAAGACGGATCATGCCCCGAGTGACGATGTTTCCATTCTGCCTTTGTTCCATCACCCATTCGTCAAGTTGATGCTCTAATTCAGGAAATTTAGAAACATCGCCTCTTCTTGCTCTTTTTGTCTTCGGCATGTCTTCTAACTGTTGTTTAAGTTTCCGCCAATCTCTTACAAGTTTTTCATCCACTCCATATTCACGCATGGCGTTGGCATTTCCATGCTCCTCCGCATAACTCACAACCTTCAACTTAAAGCCAGCCTCATACGAATTTCGTTTTCTTTTCAGCGAACTCATTTTTTATTAACGGTATTGAATATAAATGCAATAAAAATTTTAGCAGGAAAACTATTATTCAATTTGTAAACTACGTAGCTCTATAGTCTTCGAAATACGGAATTATGATTCATGTTAAATCTGGATTGCTTTATATACCTTTACTTCTAAAGAAGCAAAAGCCTTTGATTTTTCGTTCTTTCTTTGATGTATTCTCATTTATATGGTTAATGCTATTAATTTGTAACTCTGAATAATTTTATAATGCCACAAGAACAGACGATCGAGCCCTTTGTGTTCGTATTTGAAGATTATCAGGTAAGTAATAGAATCAACAATCTATTAACTCAAAATAATTATGTCGAACCCGGGTGGACAACAAAGAAGAAACTTTGGGTTTGGTGATGTGAGAGGGACTATCGATTCGTATGTCGCGCCCGAGAATACAACAAAGAACATTACAGTAGATTCGTTTGTCAAGTTCAGCCAAGCATGTAATAAGCCAGAAAGTTGTTGTCTTTGTTCGTTACGTAACGTTAATGTCTATGTAGCGGAAGTAGATTGAAAATCTCCATTTATAATTTCGTGAAAAAAGTAAACACAACAATGATAATTTCTTATAAAATTAAATTAAACATAATTAATACAATGTGAATATTCTTGAAAAATATCATCTTCTTCGGTGTGCAGAAAATTTTCTTGCTTCTTTGCCCGCGTATAAGTCGGAAGTCGGTTTCCGGTAAGCTAAAAACTTAGAAATTTTCCGACTTATACGCGGGTATATACGGTAGTTATTCCAGTCTTTGAGGAGCTGCAGACTTGAATGACAGCAAATAGACTCCTTCTTAACAAGTTGAAAACTGAAACTAGACAAAAGGATAACTGCAGAATTTAAAAAAAGGAAATATGAACTACTTACCCAGTCTGGGTCAGTAAATGCAAAGATGAACTGGAATGCAGACTGGCCATCAGGTAAGGAAATCTCTTTTGCATTTGTATACCTCTTTTTCAGCTGTTCAATTTCTATTTTCCTGAAATCCTTTGGCACTTCCTCTGCTGTAACTTCACTGTTACTGCATTGTCTTGGACAATTTGGTTTAGCTGCTGCCGTTAGAATCTCTCCTTCAGGATCTGCTTCACTGATTGCTTCAGCTGGCAAGTCTTCTCTCTTATATCTTGGAATCAAGTCTTCCACCAAACCAGAGTCAGACGATGTCTCACTACTGGCAGACTTCAGACCTCTACTACTAAATGATAATGCACAGGTTTTGCTTTCGGTAGAACCTGACTTCGTATTTGCGCATGGGTTGCTACGTAACTGGGAAGTGATGTGTTTGAATCGACATCTCTGGCCCAAACAGCAGTAACCGGCTTTAAAAAACTTGCAGAGTTTTCTGGAACTTGGAAAGGTATTTTGATTGTTATTTGAAGAGGAAGTCAGTTTAGCCTCCTCTTGAGGTAAGCTTTCTACCATGATTTCTCCATGTGCAGTCATAACACACTCTGCTGAAGCTCTATCACATTTCTGGTGTTCACAAGTTGTGACCGATTGTTTTGACTGAGCAACAGCATGCGAATACTTGCATGCCCTTCCAAACTTACACCAGCCTTTCTGGAGGAAATGGTTGCAAAAGGGTTGGTTACAAAATTTTTTGGGGTTTCCAGGAAAAGATAATCTACTTAGCTCACTGGTCATCCCTGAATCCCTTTCCCAGTTGCCATCTAATCCCGAAACATCATGATTCAACAAATCATCTTGACCTGTTTTGCCTATGTGATGGTAGTGACAATATCGTCCTCTGGCACACTTTCCACTTGTATAAAACTTACAAACCGGTCGACTGCCAACAGAATTTGATTTTGAATCACACATAACTTTCTTTTTAACTTTCTTATGTTGACTAAGATTTCTGTCCGATCAGCAATGAATCTCCTTTAACTGTAAATCAAAACCCAGAATTACAGAACATACAAACTTTTACAACAGAAACACCACTAGTTTAAGCAGGTAAGCATGAAGCCTTTAATTGCATCTGACAATTTACATCTCAAAAACCAAAAAAAATTCAAAACACTAATGCACACCTGGTTATGCCATATACAGAGCATCTTAGATGCTGTAGATGGCACTGGCAGGTAGCCATGAACATAAGTCTGAATGACACAGGGAACCAGCATCTGCTCTTTCTTTTTATAATCTATATTTTCTAAAGTTTAGGCATTTTTTCTGAATTTGTTAATTTTCCTGTCTTACCAGATATATGTTCCTTCAATTTATTTCAACCTTTAATCAACTTAAGATTTGCCTAATTTTTGTCCTCTTCATGCACCCGTTGTTCTCCTTGCATCTCTACCTTCCACCATTTTACCTTCTTCCTAACGCTCACACCATCTTAGATCTTACATTTCTCACATAATGTATCTCACAATCATTCTTAATTTTGGCCTGTGCTACGTGATTGCCTTCCATATCAGTAGCCAACCCTCCCACACCGGCTTGCCCTACACAGAGCCATCTATACCGAGAGTTCGGCAATTAATGGGAAGGCAAAAGACGTGTTCTGAATGGTCGAAATTCAAGGACGCCATCTTTGGTCATTCCTTTCGTGTAAACATTTGTCGAGGATGAGGAATAATATTATTTGTGTTAAATTTCTAACTGTTTTGTAAAGAAATAATAAGACATTTAAAAAAAATAATACAGACATTTTTTAACACGAACTTTAATAATACTAAATGCATTCTTTGAACTGCCGTCAATGATCTTTGTAACAATAAACGACTGAACTGTGTGCGTGTGAGGAGCATCTCGCTTATGTTAATTTTCCGTAAATTTGCTTCATATTGAATCTGTATGCTAAACAAAGTTTATTGAACGAAGTGTCGTTGTCTTTGGAACGTTCCTGCTTAAATAAACAAATCTCTACTGCTACTGCTACAGGCACATGGGTAGAAGGCATTAGGTGTTTTATTAAAATTAGTCAACCGCTGCCATCGCTTGTGCTTTCTACGCGTATCCTATAATTGCCTGGAAATTAACTTTATATGAAATGAAGTTAAGTTTACTAAAGAAGTAGTGTACATGAAAGATTTTCTCTGAGAGACACAGAGAAATTTGGGGCAAAATTTTGCATTAAGCATGGTCTGTTTGTCTCCTGTCCAGTGTCCATTATCTACAGATTGAAACTGGCACTTTCCCACCATTTCAACTAATTTTCTGTGTTGTATTTTAGTGCTCCTAAGAAAACAATGGTTGGCTGCAGTGCTCCAAACTGCCACAACAGTACCATAAAAGGCGCAAGATTGTTTGGATTTCCAGCTGACAAGGATCGAAGACAAAAATGGATAATTAACTGTCGATGTGATAAGTGGATTCCAACTTCAGGAAGTCGCCTTTGTGAGGTACATTTTGAACCTAGCCAGTTTGAGAACAACCGGCAAGATGGCTGGAAAAAACTCAGGCCTAATGCTGTACCCACAGTATTTCATGTTCCCAATCAACCACGTTTGTTGGAATCAAGAAGGAGGGTTTTGAAACACTGTGCAAGTGACGATGGTGATGTTTTTATACTGAAGGTCCATCGAATTTCCAAGGAACACAACTATGCTAAGGCTGAGACAGGAAACTCAGGTACATAACTGCTGTCATGAAAATCTCTTTCAATGCTGCTATGAGGGTTTTATGTTAGACTTGCATTAAAAACCTTTCTTATTTTTGACAAAAGAGTAAAATGCTTTAAACATTCAGAAGCAAGAAAGAAATGAAATATTGTTATTAAACAGACATTTATGACACACGCAATTAACAAAACCCGTCACTCTAGAGGCAGCAAAGGAGACACTACAAAAGAACTCCATCAAACACAAGAAGTGGATCTCTAACGGCACTTTCGAAATGATAAAAAAGAAGCGCGAGGCAAAAACCAAGAACCCAGATGAGTATAAGAAATTACGTAGTGAAGTGCAAAAGATGCTACGAATAGACAAGCAGGCAGAGATGGATACATTATGCAGCGAGCTGGAGGAGAATGCAGCAAAAGGTAATAGTAGGTCAGTTTTCCAAACAGTGAAGAAACTCACCAAGCCGTTCCTACCTCGTACAACAGCCATCAAAGATAGTACTGGCAGAAAACTCGTCGAACCAGAGAGGGTGAATGAAAGATGGAAAGAATATTGCGAGGAATTATACAATGACGGAAATGTGAACGTAGTGATTAACATCCCAGAAATGGAGCCTCCTCCACTGAAAGAAGAAATCAGACGGGCTAAACTTAAAGCACCTGGTCCCGATGACATAGCTGCTGAACTGTTAAGGTTTGGTGGGGAAATGACACTGACCAAGCTGCATGAGGTCTGTGTGGAGGTGTGGAAGACAGGGGACTGGCCAGAGGAATGGACACAATCGATCTTCATTCCTCTCCCTAAAAAAGGGGACTTGCTCCGTTGCGAGAATTACAGAACTATTGCCTTAGTCTCGCACGCTAGCAAAATTCTACTGAGAGTTATTCTAGAGAGGATACAAACTAAGCTTGAAGACGAGATTGCTCAAGAGCAGGCGGGGTTTAGACCAAGAAGAGGCACAAGGGATCAGATTACAAACCTCAGGATCATATTGGAGAAATCTAGAGAAAGAAGTCAACCACTGTACCTCTGCTTCATTGACTTTACAAAGGCCTTTGACATGGTACAACATGATCAGCTATGGCTAACCATGCTTGAAATGGGTTTTCCACCACAACTGGTCCAACTGTTAAGAAACCTCTACAGACAACAACGGGCTGCAGTCAGGACAGATCGTCTCGTGTCTACATGGTTCAGTGTCAAAAAAGGAGTCCGGCAGGGATGTAATCTTTCCCCCTGTCTGTTCAACATACTGGCAGAATAAGTGATGCGGAAGGCACTACAAGGATATAATGGATTTTTCAGAATCGGTGGCAAGATCATCAGCAATCTCAGGTACGCAGATGACATCGTCTTATTGGCCACATCACCAGAACAACTGCAGGAGTTAGTAAACCGTGTTGAGAATGCTGCAAATGAGTATCATATGCTAATCAATGCGAAAAAGACGAAAGTGATGACAAATACAGGCGAAGCACTTGAGATCAACGTGGTTGATGGAAGACTGGAGAAGGTGGACTACTTCATGTACCTGGGGAGCAGAGTAGCAGTGGATGCGGACTGTACGGTTGAGGTGAAATCGAGACTAGCCATGGGAATGGCAGTCATGGTTAAGCTAACAAAGATGTGGAAAAACAAGTCAGTTAGCATCAAGACCAAATTACGCCTGATGAGGGCCTTGGCATGGCCGGTGGCGACATATGGGTGTGAGGCCTGGACATTAAAGAAGGAAGAGGAGAGACGCATTCAGGCTTTTGAAAACAAGTGCGTCAGAAAGTTACTGCGGATTGCTTGGACAAAGAAGATGACCAATGAACAGGTGTACCAACTGGCTGGGGTGCAAAACGAGCTGCTGGGTCACATTAAGGCCCGCAAGTTGCGTTATTTCGGGCACGTGATAAGACATCCTCAGGACACCATCGAGAGTAGTGTTATGATCGGTCTTGTTGAGGGGAACCGAGGCCGCGGAAGGCCAAAGATAAGTTGGATTGACAACATCTCGGCATGGACTGGCTTGTCGGGAACCAGGTTGTTGGATGCTGCGCGCAATAGACGGCTTTGGTCGAAGACGATCCTATCATGTAGTCAACCGTCGCGACGCGACGATGACGAATTGACATGACATGACAATTAACAAAACAGCCTCAAAGGCACATGCAATGACAGAAAAAAGTCCTACCAAGTCCTATCAAGTAATCCTACCAATGCTCCGATCGGAACAGGAGGACCTAAGTCTAAGTAAGTCACCTGAAGCGACCACTGATCCACACTTTACATGTTATTATAATGGCACTATAGAAGCCAAAGCCGGTCCCAAGCCCGGTTGAAAAAGGAGGAGGGTTGGGGCGTGGGGTTAGCAACCCCACCCCTGTAAAAATCCGAAACGCTACAGAAACGACAAGAAGGAGCCATTCCGGTACAAACCGGCGGAGGAGAGAAGACACACCGCCAGACGGGCACATGAAGGTTTTGGGTGAAAGCCGCAAGGAAACCCAAGAACGGAAAAGTCTGATCTTCAATGCCAAATCCCAGACAAAAATTGGAACGTGGAATGTTAGAACACTGTTCCAAGGTGGCAGGATGGAGCAGGTGATACGAGAAATGGAGAAGTATCACCTAAACATCCTGGGCATCAGCGAAATGAGGTGGACCGGACAGGGGAGGTTCACCAGCGGGGGTACAACAATACTTTATGCCGGAGGAGAGGAGCATCACATGCACGGAGTCAGGCTTGTGCTGGACGGGGCAGCTGCGGGGGCACTGGTGGAGTGGAGGCCGGTGAGCGAGCGTATCATCTCGGCAAGATTCCGAACAAAACATGCAAAGGTGACGTTGGTGCAGGTCTACGCGCCGACGGAGGTGGCTGCGGAGGAGGAACAACTTGAGAGTGTAATCGATGAAATACCAAACTACGACATCAGGATCATTATGGGAGACTTCAATGCCAAGCTGGGCGGGGACAGAAGGGGAATGGAGAACACAACTGGACCGTATGGCTCAGCAGAGGCGACAAATGACAATGGCGGGAGATTGTTGGCTATGGCAGGTACGGGAGGAATCATAGTAGGCAACACATTCTTCGCGCACAAGAGAATACACAAGACAACATGGAGGTCGCCTGATGGGAAAACGACAAACGAGATAGATTATATATGTATCAGTGGCAGATGGAGATCGGCACTACAGGACGTGAGAGTGTACAGAGGGGCAGATGTAGGATCCGACCACAATTTGGTGGTTGGACGAATTAAGCTGAAATTGAAAAAGATGACAAGGACGGAGCGCATTAAACCGTTTGCAGTGGAAAAGTTAAAGAGCAGAGAAATGGCGGAGGAATTTCGACTGAAGATTAGAAACAGGTTTGAGATACTGCAACATGATGGGGACCACGAGGAGCAATGGGAGTTATTCACTAGAGCAGTGAAAGAAAGCGCATTGGAAACCATAGGAAGAAGAAGGGGAACAAGAAAGGAGAGGTGGATAGGAGAGAAAACGTGGGATCTGATTGATGAAAGAAGAAAAGTAAAGAGCATAAGAGATGCAAAGAACGATACCGAGCAATGGGAGACAAAAAATGAGATATACAAAAGCCTGGACCGCAAAGTAAAGAAAAGCTGCAGAAGAGATAAAAGAAGATGGATGGAGGAAAAGGGGAAGGAAGCCCAGGAGGCGGCGGACAGAAATGACTCAAAGACCCTCTACAGGATAGTGCGCGAACTCACCAACTCAAAAAGCCATGAAACGAAGGTGCCGATAAAGAGTAAGGACGGACGAGTGCTGACGACCGAAGAGGAACAAAATGCAAGATGGGTTGAACACTTCAGTGAAGTCCTGAACCAACCGGCACCGGACAACCCACCGAACCTGGAGGGTGAAGAGGCAGTGAAACAACGAAACATAACCTTGGAGAAGATAGATATAGGGGAGATCAGGAGGGCGATAAGTGCATTGAAAAACAACAAGGCAGCAGGGATGGACGAGATCACAGCAGAAATGATAAAATGCGGAGGCAGGGCAATGGAGGAAGAGCTCACACACCTGTCCAATTTGATATGGGAGAGCGAGGAGGTCCCAGAAGACTGGAAGAAAGGAGTGATCGTTAAACTGCCCAAAAAGGGACCACTGAGCGATTGTAACTGGAGGGGCATAACATTGCTGTCGATACCAGGCAAAGTGTTCTGTAGAGTGTTGATGAATAGACTGAGAACAGAGGTGGATAGAACTTTGAGAGAGGAACAAGCGGGGTTTCGACCTGGGAGGTCATGCAACGAGCAGATATTTACACTAAGAAACATAATCGAACAGAGCAGTGAGTTCCATAAGGAACTGTTGGTAAACTTCGTGGATTTTAGGAAGGCGTTTGATAGCATAAATAGGGATACGCTCTGGAACATAATCAGACTATATGGAGTGCCGGAAAAGTACATAAACATCTTCAAAGCCCTATATCGGGACGCAAGCTGCTGCATCAGAACAGAGAATGGCAACACATTAATGTTTCAAATAGCAACAGGAGTACGACAGGGATGCGTTCTGTCCCCATTCCTATTTGCCATTGTCATGGATTACATCATGAAAAGAGCGATGAACGAACCTACTTTCGGTATAAGATGGGGACAGGGGAGATTGAAGGATTTGGACTTCGCAGATGACATAGCCCTGCTAAGTGAAACACACATGGATATGCAGAAGATGACTCCAAGGTTACAGGAGATGGGGGAGGGGGTAGGACTATGCATCAACAGTGCGAAAACAAAGGCCATGATCGTCGGAGACACGGAGCACTCAAACATCAGGATAGGTCAGGAAACTATAGATTATGTTAGCAATTTCCCATACCTGGGAAGTTTTATGGAGAAGGATGGAGGCGTACAGATGGATGTAAAGACAAGGATTGGCAAAACTGCATCAGTTTTTCAGAGAATGAGGACAGTATGGAGATCAGGAGCGTTGAGAAAAGACGCAAAAATACAGTTGTACTCAACATTGGTGTTGCCTGTGGTGCTATATGCGAGTGAGACTTGGAAGACAACGGTGAAGACAACAAAACAACTGAATGTCTTTCATAGGAGGTGCCTACGATCCATACTGGGCATCTCATGGAGGGACCACGTCAGAAATGAGGAAGTGCTGAGAATGGCGGGATCGCAGGATCTTGAGCATATCATCGCGGGAAGAAGAGGAAGACTGGCCGGACACATTCTTAGACTATCGAAGGAGAGAATTGCGAAGACGGCGATGGATTGGGTACCGGAGGGTGGAAGACGCAAAAGGGGACGGCCGAGAAACACTTGGAGGCGAACTTTCAGAGGAGATCTGGAGCAGAAGGGATTGGACTGGGACGAGGCGATGGTGATGGCTGGTGAACGCGTGGAATGGCGAAGGCTTGTCGACCAATGCTCCGATCGGAACAGGAGGACCTAAATCTAAGTAAGTCTAAGTAATATCGAGTAATATCATGGCTTACAGATCAATAGGAGTGAACAGAAATCTAGGCAAACCTATTAAATATGTCAGTTTTAAGTCTCTTTTTAAAACTTGTTATTGAAAGAGTGTTGTCTTTGATGCTAGTTGGTAAGGCATTCCACACTGCGGGGCAAGAGTTTCAAAATCCATGAGAGCCAAATACAGTGTAAATCTTTGGAACTATGAGATTTCCATTGGTATGTGAAATTGATAATTGAAAATTGTATGAACAAACATTGTTCACTTTGGCATTTTTAAAAATTCTTATTATTACTGATATTGATGAGTCAGAAGTTGTGCTAGAGGTAACAGATGCAGCTTCTGTGGTCATATTTAAACGTAAAAATATCCTAATGACTTTCCTGAGGAGAAACCAGTTCATCACGTGTAATGTATTGCCTGAATTAGTGCAAGTTATAATCTATCTTCCTTTTTTTGTAATAGACTCTGGCGCCATGTCTTCCTTGAATGCAGAGATTGTTGACAGTGAAGCAGATGTCATCTCTTCATCATCGTTTATTGATGAGATCATCTTACTCAATGAACAGGAACCCTCTGAAGAGGCAGCAGTTTCCTGCTCATGTAACGACTTAGATGTGTCAAGACATATTGAAATAGTGACATCTCATCCATCACCAAGGAAACAAGTGCAGCTAGAAGATCGTGTGCAGGTTCTCACTAGGAAGAATCAAAAGCTTACTTGTCAAATCAGAATGCTAAAGAAGCAACTGAAAGCATCCCGTGAAGAAACTGACAGCTTAAAAAGAAACTGGAGAACATTTTTTCTTGTGATCAAATTCAGGCTCTTCAGTCACCTACTGGTTTCAGCCGTGGGAGAAGGTGGTCTGCACAGACTATACAAAGATCCTTGCAGATGCTGTGTGCTTGTGGTGCCTCAGGCTATTGTTTCCTTCGCAGTCAAGGATATCCTTTACCCGCCTCTCGTACATTGCGGCATTCCTTGGAAGGAGTTCGATTTGACAGTGGACTGTTGACTGAAGTGCTCGAACTGCTCCAACTTAAGTTTGTCCAGATGAATGACAAAGAAAGGGATTGCGCTTTGACACTTGACACCATCTGTTGAATATGACATACGGACAGGGCGACTAACGGGAGAGGTGACTTTGCCTGGTCATAGTGAAAAAGCAACACATGCCATGGTATGTATGCTGTCTGGCATCAGCACCCGCTGGAAGCAGACTGGCATACTATTTTACACGGAATTCTGCTTTTGGATCGGTAATGAAGCCTATTATAACAAATATTATCCAAAGAGCATGGGATATAGGTTTGAGAGTTGTTACAGTTACTTCAGACATGGGAGCATGTAACAGAGCAATATGGACCACTTTTGGTATATGTTGTGGAAGACTAAGTAAGACTGTGAATGCCATCCCACATCCGTGCTCAACTGAACGTAAACTTTACTTCCTTGCAGATGCTCCTCATCTCATGAAAAACTTGAAAGCTGCTTTGGTTAGTACAGTAGCCTGCCAAACCAGGTTCTTCAAGAGCACAATCTGTCTTCAAACAGGGTTACAGTCAAACATTTACATACCCTGCTGACATTCCAAGAAAATCTGCATTTGAAGATTTCACCTGGACTGATAACCAAGACTCTGACACCTAGCCATTTCGAGAAAATGAAAGTTTCCAATGCCATGAGCTTTTTCAGTCATTCAAATGCTGCTGGTTTGGAGTATCTTGTGCAGGCACACAGCCACAGTAATGATCTGCTCACAACAGCATGGTTTATCAAAACTATCAATAGATGGTTTGATCTGGTGTCTTCAAGACGTCTGATAACAGCTCTCAGCTGGAAAGATCCAGTATGCTACACTGAGGCGACAGACTTCCTCCGCGTGTGATTTCTTTGTTCGAGTCTGTAACCACTGGAGAGAAAGGAATGTGGAAACCAGTGCAGACTGGTATCATCTTGACAACAAAATCCATCCTTGACATCACTGAGCACCTTCTGTCATCTGGTTACCAGGTTGTCCTTACAGCTCGCTTTACATCTGATTGCACTGAGAACTTGTTCTCTTGTATTCGTTCGAAATAAATGGGTATGTGACTCAACCGCGGGAGGGAGCTAATTAGGGCAGAAGGGATGGACAAGGAAGTCTGGCTGGAACCAGTTTTAAATGGTTAGGAGAGGGAATCGGCAGAGCAAGGCAGTTATGTCCCAACCGGCACAATGGCAGAGAGGTTGGCTGGCTGGGCGGCCAGCTGGTTACACACCTGCGTGCCGTGCAAAGAGAAGCTTGGCTGGAGGAACAGCATGGGATACAAATGTGGGCAACCGAGAGGCAGAGGCAATATATTTCAACATTGTCCCGTTTAATGCGAGAAAAAGGTTTGCACGCTGTTTTGAAGGCATGTCCCTCCACGACTGCGTTAACGAGTCCGCACTGAAATCCATTTAAATATAGTAAAATTTGCACTGCACTGAAATCCGTTTAAATATAGTAAAATTTGCAGTTTTTAATGATTTTTACACATAAAAATAAACTTGGAATGAAGACATTTCATAAGGTGAACACCGCTACATGTCCTATCGGTTTCAGCGGTTCTGTGTCATAAATAAGGCCTTGTTTTTTGGCTACTTTATTATGAATATTAATTAGGCAACTTACAGTCCTAAATCAATGGAATTTTCCAAAAATTAAGCACTTTCTGAAGGGATGTAGTCAATTTACACAAGGAATGGACTATTGAACACGTGCAGCTGATAGCTAAACTTAGACCCTCCTCGTCAGTGGCCAAGAAGTCGTCAGCCTCCCATGGTTATTGCCCACTGAACTTGTCTGACATCAGGTGCTTTACTAAAATAATCGACCGAGTTCGCAGTCTATAAGATTGACAGGTTAAAGTCAGAGTACTTGTACTGCAAAAATAGTTTATTGGCTGTAGCAAACAAAGTTAACACCCCAAGCTATTGTGTAGAAGTACTGATTGACATATTGCTCCAAATGTTAGGCCATTTCAAATGGCTATTTCTGACTGCATGTCTGGTTAGAATTCTGGATCTTTCTGGATCGTAATATATTTATATGTATATAATATATACCATTTTCTCTGGAAAACTGTTCATCTGGTATCACCAGGAGATCTTCAGTTGTCACATGATCCCATTCTCAGAAACTATTTCTAAGCTGTTTACCTCTGGATGTTGCTTCCATCTGCACTTCAGCAGATTACCTGCCACTGGGACTAAACTTCAGGAAACTGACCTGACTTCTGGCTAGGCCTAGTATTGTATGAAATGTTGGGGGACTAAATTGATGTTAGAGTTAGGTTCCTGTTATTTACTTGCACGTGTAGACAACTCCATACAATTCAGAATGCTCTTGTTTGTGCTGTCACCAAAACCCCCAAACACCATCACATCACTCCTGTTCTTAAATCACTGGCTTAAAAGACCTGAACAAATTGAGTACAAATTCCTATCACTTAACCTACAATGCACTTCAGTCCTCACAAACCTCCTATCTTCTTCAGTTATGTACAATCCAACCACTTGGCTCAACCCGCTCCTCTTATGTCCTATCACTCCTCCGTCCATCCATCACCTCAACCTTAAAATTTGGCAATCACTCCATAGCCATAGCTGCCCCACCACTCTGGAATAAACTCCTCCAGAACTGCAACAGTTATCTGACCCATCTTACAAACTCAACTGCACTCCACCGCTTGCAATTTCTGCATTGGCCTTTCACTCAAAACTGAAAACATTCCTCTTTCACAGATCCTATCCTGACTCCCATTCTTCCTCTTATCTCTCTCTCTGCTTCAATCTCAAACATGAACCACCATAGCTCCCATGCTGTCTCTCTGTAGGACTCTTGGATCTTGACCTGGAACTGAATATTTTTGCTTATCGATTTTGTTTTGACTGAGTACCTGTGAATAAGCTGGTCCCCATGACGAGGCTTTCGCTGGGTGCTGTAGAAATCTTGGGATTATGATTACGATTACAATTAACGGTGGGTGTAGACAACTGCATCTTCTGCTAACATGGAGGCATTGATAATCTTTACAGTTCTACTCAGTGGTGTAACAGCTCTGTGGAGGGGCTGGTTGGATCTGCAAAGGAAGGCCTGTTGGTCGGATCTGCAAAGGAAGACCTGCTAAGCGTCTAGTTATCCTGTATGTCTAAAGACTTCTTTGAGCTGCAACTGGTACTGCCTTTGTATGTCTAACATTATCTTATGTTATATATAAATACAGAAACATTAAAATGTTTATTTTTGTTTATCCAACATAGTATATGTTATATATAAATATTTATAATTGTGTGTAATATAGATTTTCATCCCTAATTATGAGATAGCTGTCATCCCTCGGAGATGGACCGCATAGGCAATGGACTTTGCTGACTATTATATTCACCACCACAGCTGAATAACTAGAATCCCCGTGTTTTCCATGTGAAACGATCTCCCCTCCACAGATAACTCCAAGTGAGGCCGAGCTATAGAGGTGAGAAACCAGAGTTGTACCGCTTTCAAGTTGCGAAGTTGTGGGATTATCACTAAAGTGCAAAAATGAAGTTTATGAGGGTGTATGGATTTTGTTGATTTTTGGGGTCATTTACTATCCGATTTTAAAAAATTTTCACCACCTCATTCAGTATTAGATTCTTAACACAGCAACTGTTATTACTTTTAAATTTAAAAAACTTTATCACAGTTTTTTCATTTAAATAAAAAAAACTGCAAGTGCCTATAGTTTCAGGATTAGAGTAGGAATTCCCAGTATTTGTTCATAAAATAGATTTATGCACATAAAACAGGCCACATCTGTAAACATTTTGATGCTAGAGCCATGTTTCTAGCTTAATTATTGGCAGAGTTATAAAAAGTACAAGATAATGTTTTTCCGCAATGCAAAATAATTCAGGCTTTGACATCATGAAGTAAAATTAAACTGGACTTCACAGGCTGGGCTTTGAAATTAATTAAGATGTTATAGGGTTAATGTATATTGTCCTCCATCCTCCTCTTCATATTCAAGTCCTCCATCAGTCTTTCTGAAAGAATTTACCACCCTCCTTTCCACTGCTGCCACTACACCTCATGAATTTCTGATTACAGGTGACTTCAATATACATGTTGATAACCCCTCTGACACATTTGCTTCTGAACTCCTCACCCTATTATCTTCAACTAATCTGGTTCAGCATGTCAAATTCCCCACCCACATTCATAATCACACACTGGACCTTATTATCACATCAACATTCTCCAACTGTCAATCACCCGATATATCTTTTTCTGTTGAAACACCATATTATCATTCTCCCATCTTCCCACGTCTTAACATTCTTCCGTCTTAACATTCTTCTGACTCCACATCCTGATCCTGTCTTTCATTCTTTTTGTCGTATTAGTTCAATAAACATTGAAGCCTTCATGCAAGATATCTCCTGCTCAGACCTTGTTTCAAATTCAACCTCCTCCCTTGATGACCTCCTCTCTTACTACAACATCACCCTTTTCATCATTCTTGACAAACATGCACCTATCATTACCAAATCCAGCTCTCACTCTAACAATCCTTGGTACAGTTCCTATCTCCAGCCTTCAAACCTCTCTGGCAAAGCCCTGAACGCTCTAACAAATGCACTCATGATCCTCAGCTTCTATCTGCCCTTAAATCTGCCACAAATAAATATCACCTTTTTTAGCAGCAGCAAGAAAGCCAAGGAACCCAGTATCATTCCGGCTCGTTGTACAAGACTCTTGGTGTCCGATGAGTGAGGGCAATGTTTACAAATCTGAAGGGCTAGAAAAGACAAGTTCAACTGGAAGCCAGTGCAGTGATTGTAGTATCTCGCTGATGTGACAGAATTTTGATGTTTCCGTTATGGTCCTGGCAAAGGAGGTCTGAACCACTTACCATTTACAAAGATATGCCCATAACAACCAAAATAGCCCGGTCCCCGATACTGCAATTATGCCGAAATTGGATTGCATTTTAACATTTGAAATTGAACTTCCTGTAATATTATGCAAAGCCAGAGATCTGATCAATGTTTTCATGTATTTATATACCGTTTTATAATGAAATAAACAATGCTCATGACCATCTACAACACGACTTTTGTTTAATTTTAAGAACGACTGCCTCCTTATTTACAAGCGGGCGTTGACAACATCTCGTGAGCTAATTTTATTACATCCTCACCAATAGTAGCTGTACGTATAGGATCTCGGTGTTTCCCCAATGTAATAAAACCCCATCCCATTGTGTAGACATTAACTTTCAGGAAAAAGTCCTAATTCCGCCGCACAAACGTTATCTTCTTAATTTTAGGGAATCCGGGTCGCACTTAGAAAATGGATCCGGTAGAAACTCGTTTCGGGGATTCGTTACGCACTCCTTCTAAACGGGCAGACGTCCATTTTAGGAGTTCCATATATTCACGTTTTCAAGAAATGCTTTTCTCATTATTGCAACACCCATAAAGCACCCAAAATGCCTTCAAAGAACGCAAAAGCTAAATAACTGTAAAGTCTACAAACCTGAGTTTGTGGCAGAAAAATCCACTCCAAAATTCAATTTCTCCCCAATAGCTTACAATTTACATTTCAAATCGGACTTTTTATACTTTCCATAGGCCTCTGTCAGCTCTATTGCGCAATGCCACTCTAGAAGCGGAAGCGCTGTAAAGTTCGTTTCACGTGTAATCCGAGTGTACTCGGAGCATTAATCGTAATTCCGAGAGGAATATTGTCAAGCGGGTTGAGAATAAGAAGGGGAGTGAGACAGGGGTGTGTGATTTCACCAACCTTGTTTAACATATTATCCGAAATGGTCATGAGGGAAGCTCCAGAGGGATACAAAGGAGGTATTCAAATTGGAGGAAGAAAGATAACAAATCTACGTTATGCGGATGATATAGTGTTAATGGCAAGCACAGAAGCGGAATTGCAGGACTTGGTGTCTCGATTGGATATCGTAATCGTAATCGTAATCTCGAGATTTCTACAGCGCTCAACGAAAGCTAAGTCGCGGGAACCAGCTTATTCACAGGCGCTCAGTCAAAACAAAATCGATAGGCAAAAGGGTCAAGATCCAGGAGTCAGGCACTCAGACAGTCGGACGGCTACGGTGGATGCTGTTTGAAATTGAAGCGAGAAGAGAGATAAGAGGAAGAATCAGGATAAGATTTTTGGAAAAGAAGTGTTTTCAGTCTTGAGTGAAAGACCTGCGCAGAAACTGAAAGAGGTGAAGTGTTGGTGAGTTCGTATGATGGACCAGACAACTGTCGCAATTCTGGCGGGAGTTTATTCCAAAGGGGTGGGGCAGCTATGGCTATCGAGCGATTTCCAAATTTTAAGGATGAGGTGATGGGAGGGCGAAGAAGTGTTAGGACAGATGAGGAGCGGGTTGAACGGAGTGGTTGGATAGTAAATAATTGACGAAGATAGGAGGGTTGGGAGGATTGAAGTGTGTTGTAGGTTTAGGGATAAGACCTTGTACTCTATTCGTTCTGGTATTTTAAGCCAGTGCAGTGATTTGAGAACAGGGGTGATGTGATGGTGTTTGGGGGTTTTGGTGACAGCACGTGCGAGAGCATTCTGGATAGCTTGTAGGCGATGTATCTGGGTTGTGTCAATATTGAGGAAAAGTGAATTGCAGTAGTCAAGTTTTGCATGGACTATGGATGTGGCAATGATAGATGCGGTTTTGAAGTCAAGCATAGGACGGATTCTGCGAAGGTCGCGGATATGCATAAAGCAAGAGCGGGAAAGATGGGTGATATGATCAGAAAAAGTAAGGTTCTGGTCGAAAATAACACCTAAATTACGCACAGAAGAGTTAGTATTAAAGGTGTGGGTGGAGGCAGAGTCCAGGCTGAGGGAGATAGAGGGGTCAGGAATTTTCTTGAGTTGGTCACGTAGGCCGATAAGTATGAATTCAGTTTTAGATGGGTTCAGGCATAAGAGATTAGATGTCATCCAAGAGGAGATTTGTTTAACCACACAAAGAAGATGATCTGTAGATTCATTGAAACAATTTGGAGAGAAAGAGATGAATAGTTGGGTGTCATCAGCATAGAGGTGATGGTCAACGGAGGATGCTTTAATGAGTGAACTGAGTGGGGTAGTGTAGAGGATAAACAGAAGAGGTCCAAGAACGGAGCCTTGTGGAACTCCGCAAGTGAGAGGGCATGACTTAGAAGAGGCTTCCGAAGTTTTAACAGAGAAAGAGCGGGAGGAGAGATAAGACTGTATGCATTCGGAAAATACTTAGAATATCATGGACAGAAAAAAGAACAAATGAGTGGGTTCTAGAGACGGCTGGTGTGGAAAGGAGTTTGCTTGAATTAATCAAAAGAAGAAAGATGTCGTACTTTGGACACATAATGAGGAAACAGGGTGATTGTTTGGAGAAGGAGATCATGCAAGGAACAGTTCCGGGAGCAAGAGCAAGAGGAAGACCAAGGAAGAGGTGGATGGACAACATCAGTGAATGGACCGGCATGGACACAGAGAAGTTGCTGAGAAGAACCGAGGATAGGAGTGGATGGAGAAGAATCGTCTACAATGCGACCAACCCTCGTACCGAGGACGGTTGAAAAGAAGAATTCCGAGATTTCTACAGCGCCCAACGAAAGCCGCGCCGCAATGAGGGAGGGAGGGAAGGGCATGCAAATGCCGACAAATGCGGACAACAGGGAAGAGGGGATATTCAAATCGTGCCTCGAAATCTCATCCATAAGGCATTGTAGCTGTTCATAAAATCCAACCTTTTCTTCATAACCTGCAGTGTTTGACGGAGCATTCACCGGGACGCGTATTCTTAGACCATACAGCGCTAGAACTATTATGCTATGTCGACCAATAGGAATGCAATTGATGTCGACCAATGGACCTTTTCGGGCGCGTCATTTGACCTAGTTTTCTTAAATCAGGTCGCGCATGCGTAAGTCGTGTAGGGCAAAAAGCGACAAGCTTGGGTGTCAAACGTATCTATTTATCGCGGAATTCTATATACGAAAATGAATCCGTATTACTTATCTCGAATAAGGATGCTAGAGACCGTTATTTATTCAAGTTAATTAGCACCAGGTTCCCATTCGAAACCAGCGCCCTTGGTCGCCATTTTCGCCTAAGCTAGGTCACGCTATTTTTGGTCGACATAACCTGGTATTCCTATTGGTCGACATAGCATAATAGTTCTAGCACTGTATGGTCTAAGAATACGCCACCGGGACTATGGTTAAATGTAAACATACATGTACATGGTTTTCTATGGTGACCGTGTGGCCTCAACCATACTAAGGTGAGATCCTTCACCACCATTGCCCATTTGAATAGGCGCCACACTATTTAAGGTTCCCGTGCACAGACCACGTTGGCCCAAGATTCAAATCTCTTAAATAAGCCACTTTCAGGTTGCAAACCTGGGATCTGCAACACAGAGGCTCCTTGGCATATGCATTTACCGACGTAGCTATCTGGTTGTGCTAAAGAACCTTGTCTGCAGCCTTGCTGTTATTATTTTAACAGGATCCCCTTGGGTCATGGGGTGCACCTAGATCCCATTGTAGTAACCGGATCCCAGATTTCCCACCGGATCCCAGAGGCCTAAGCGTGGTGAGCTTAGAACCAATTGTGGTTACTACGATTGTAATTGTAATTGTAATCTGACATTTATAAAGCGCCACTTCAAGAATAGACTCATCAGAAGCGCTCCCGACCCGAACCAGTGAGACCACTGGCAAATAATACAGACTTCAGGCGCTTGCGAAACTGCAGAAGAGACAAACTGAGGAATACAAGCCGGAGCTCTCGGGAAAGGCGATTCCAGCTACTGGGTCCAACACAGGCAAAGCTTCCAGACTGCGCTGTAGCAGTGCGCATACGAGGGACAGTCAGAAGTCCAAGGGAGGCCGACCGGAGAGTGCTACGGCCTGGAACCAAAGAGACCGAAATGCAGAAGTCCCTAAGATATGATGGAGCAGAGCCAACGAGACAATTACGCATAAGCGTTAGGATCTTGAACTGGATACGCTGCTGAATGGGAAGCCAGTGTAGAGTGTCCCGTATAAAGGAAGTTATATGGCCATACCTGGGGACGCCTCCAATAAGACGGGCAGAAGCATTGAGAACAGATTGAAGCTTGGAAATATTGGCAAGTGAGAGTCCAGCAAAGATAGCGTTACCAAAGTCCACCCTGGTGCAGATAAGGGCATGAATTAGAGTAGTAACGGCATGAAAGGAGAGGGAGCGGCGGATGGTACGAAGCTGACGAAGGTGGTAAAAGCATGAGCGGGAGAAACTGATAACATGATCGGTCAAGGAGAGTTCCCGGTCCAGAACAACCCCAAGATCACGGACTTTGGAACAGAATAGAATGTCCGGAAACCTCTGGAGTAAGGATGATGAATCAATCTTTGCCAGGTGAGCACGACCACCAAGCCAGATGAACTGGGTCTTAGCACAGTTCAGTCGGAGGCGATTAGAGGACATCCAGAGACCAACGGCAGATGTTGCGTGAAGAATACGCTCAACCAGAGAGGAAGCCGCTTCCGCTGGGCCATGAACGAAGGCCTGAGTGTCGTCTGCATACTGATGGACAGCAACACCCATGGGAAGAAGAACCCGTGCCAGGTCGGCAGTGTACAGAATGTAGAGGAGAGGGGCCAGAACAGAACCCTGAGGAAGGCCAAAAGGTATAAGGGACCAGGCGGAACGTGTAGGCCCAAAGATAACAGAATGAGAGCGGTCTGAGAGGAATGACTGAAACCAAAGAAGGACAGTATCAGTAATGCCAAAAGATTTTTCTAGACGCTCCAAAAGGATAGAGTGATACACAGTGCCAAAAGCAGCACTAACATCATAGAGGGCAAGAAGAGTAACATGTCCACGGTCAAAAGCTCCAAAGACGTCAGCCAGGAGACGTGTAACAAGTGATTCAGTAGAGTGGAACTTCCTAAATCCGGATTGAAGAGGCGTGAGGGAGTTAGAGTCAAGGTAGTCGAACAGTTGGACGGACACACATCTTTCAAGAAGCTTAGAGAGGAAGGAAAGGTTAGAGATAGGTCGGTAGTTAGAGATATCATTGGGGTCAAGTCCCTGGCGCTTGATAGAGGGAAAGACTACAGCACATTTGTGAGAAGCCAGGAGTGAACCCTGACCCAGGGAGGTATTACATAGCAAGTGTAAGAACGGAATTAAGTCATCTATAAAATCCTTGATTAAAAATGGTGGTAATAAGTCCAGTTCAATGATTATGCTGTTGTCAGTTTTCTATGTGATTTTCTCAATCACCATAACTGATTGAATTTTTTATGATGCTGTTTTTCTTTATATGTTACCACTTGTTTGGTGAAATAAAAGATTGATATATATTATAGGCTATATCTCTGTACATCTGATATAGTTGAAAGAGTACAGACTAGCTAACACAGAAGTAAGCCATCACGTGATCTGGAGTGATCACGTGATGGCTTACTCCTATGTTAGCTAGTCTGTACTCATTTAGGGAACACAGCCCATTTGCAATTCTTTTATTTCAAATGAGACCTTTAAGGTTCAGGGTTCAGCAGTTAACAGCAATCAGCCTTGTGAACTACCATAAAGACACAAGTAAGAATGTAGTATATATATGCATGTATAATGCCTCTATATGTTATGGATCAAGATTTTTGTCAACTGATTGGGGAAGCCAGCTTGACAGTGCAACATAATGCATACATACATGCATGTATGCACAATGGAAATACCATACTGAGACACAGAGAAAGCATATAACAGTAAGTCCTTTGTAAACTGAATGGAACCGCAAAATTCGAAATTTGTGGTACTCTCCCTGTGTTATTTTAAAGTTTTTGTGCTGTATTCTAGCCCTAGTTTGGGTTTCCATCCAAACACAGTAGACAATAGGGGCCAGCCCCTAGATCCGCACTCTGGGCCCTGCTGTTTCTTGCATATTTTCAAATTAGCATTCACTTCTTCGTTTATGACATCATGTTTATCAACAACCTCAGTGGCATTAAAATTCTTTTGCCAAAATGTGTCTGCCATCATTCACTCATTTCTCTGAATTGCCATAAAAATTACATGTTGGAACTTGCCCCTAACTTTATACAATTGAACTTCATACATACATATATAGTCCTATCTGAAACATTGGAGGTATGACCGAAGATTTAGGTACTGTACTGTAACCGAAGGGCATGAAATTTCATCTGATGACAGATTGTAACATGAGTATTCAAATGCACCTACCACAATGGAAATGTTTGTTTCTTTATTTAGAATCTAAAACAATAAAACCTTCTATATTCGATATAAAGACCCCTAAATAAAGTATATTGCTAAACTTGCCTTTGATCATCAAAATGTAGCAAGATGTTATATCAAAGAATGGTTTGAAGTGACACTGCCTTCACTTGTCACATCCAAAAATGCCATCTTGCTGGAAAATATGATATCGGCTAACGTATGCATGGACACGATGAATATAAGATCTCTATTTGTATTGTTATCTAGGTAGTCTGGACATGTAATCTTCAATTATGTTGACTATGACAGCCACACTCTTTGGGCTCACATTATTGTAATCTTGAGATTTCTACAGCGCCGTTCGAAAGCCAAGTCACGGGAACCATCTTATTCAGAGGCGCTCAGTAAAAACAATATCGATAGACAGAAACGGTTCAGTTCAAGGTCATGATCCAGGCAGGCAGATAGTCGGATGGCTACAATGGAGGGTGTTTGAAATTAGAGCAGGAAAATTGAAGAAAAGAGATAAGGGGAAGAGGAAGAATCAGGATACGATTTTGGAAAAAGTAATGTTTTCAGTTTTGAGTGAAAGACCAGTGCAGAAATGCAAAAGGTGAAGTGTCAGTGAGTTCATATCATGGGTTGGATAACTGTCGCAATTCTGGCAGGAGTTTATTCCAGCGGGTGTAGTAATAACACCAATAATTAGCAACTTCTAATGTGCAGGTGTCTAATGCACAAGGCATCAACCAATGGCACACCAGAGCCAAGCCACAATCAGGTCAATATCCAGAAGGTCAGTCCACAAAACAGAGAGGAAGCCTATGGTGGATAAACAATTTGAAACAGGTAAGTTTTAAGTTGAGAACGAAATGACAGAAGCAACTGAACAGAACGAATGGACACAGGGAGAGAGTTCCAGAATTTAGGTCCAGCAACCAAAAAATCCCATTTACCCAGAACAGTTCTAGCCCAAGGTATGACCAGAGAAAGAAAATCAGATGACCTTGCAGAATAATGGTAAGTCTGGGGAATGACTGATTTTAAGTATTGTGGAAGGCCAGAGTTCAATGTTTTATAAACTGTAAGTCCCAGTTTGAAACAAATCCTTTGTTGAATAGGAAGCCAATGTAAAGATTTAAGTGCAGGGGTTATATGCTCATATTCTGAAGTATTTGTTATGGCTCTTGCCAAGGAGTTCTGAACTCATTGGAGTTTCTGCATGTTTGACTTTGTGATATCAACAAGAATTGAGTTACAGTAGTCAAGGCGACTGGATACCAATGCGTTAGCTAAGGATATTCTAGAAGACATGGGGCATAATGTTTAATTCTGCATATGTCACGAATATACATGATGCAGTTTCGGACTGATCAAAAAACATACATGTACATACATACAAAGGGACAGACAGACAATCAGAGACATACGGACAGACAGGTCTTGTGACTGTTAAACTGTAACAGAGTATGTACTGCAAGATGGAGCCATCTTCATGTTCAAAAACTGACCGAGATAACACAAGTTCCAAACTTTTTATTTTTCAGCCATTTTTGCTAAAAATGTGCGGTCGTTAAAGGGTTAAGCCTCTGGAAAGCTGTGAACAACTTCTTTCAATGGTATTTCCATCCCCTTTGAAATTCTATTGTAGCTTCACACACTGAAAATTTCTGTGCATCAGTCTTACTAACACTTTCATCATGCATCTATTTGGTAGTTTCTTCTCATCATATTCAAATTCCATATGCCCTGCAAATTATCATTAACACAGCTTTATTCTTACTTTGTTCTTCCAACTTTTCAAACCTGCTATGGGTAAACAAAAGAAATGGCCAAGAAGGAAGGAGAGATTCTGTTAAAGAATACAAGTGTACAATTTGTTATATACATTTTCACTTATTATACCCAAATTCTCATAATTATCGCAACTAAAACTAATGAAGTACATGTTCAAGTCCAAATCTAGTTAGACCATACTGGTATAATGTGAGCTACATTTGTCTACAAGGCCACAATGATGTGCAGGTATTCAACAACTGGAAATGCATCATTTATAAATTAACTTGGCAAATGCTTTTTCAATAAACAGGCAGCAGAACCAGGTTATCATTCCCAATCAACATATATTTGTGATCAGGCAGTTTTGACAATTCTTAATATCTTAATCTCAAGATTTCTACAGTACCCAATGAAAGCTAAGTCGTGGGAACCAGCTTATTCACAGGCACAGTCAAAAGAAAATCGATAGGCAGGATGGGGTCAGTTCCAGGTCAAGATTAGAGTCAGGCAGGCAGACAGTCAGACAGCTAGTGTTTGGAACTGAACCAGAAAGTGAGATGAGGGGAAGAGGAAGAATCAGGATAGGATTTGTGGAAGAGCAGTGTTTTCACACTGGAGTAAAGACCTGCACAGAGACTGCAAGAGGTGAAATGTTGGGGAGTTTGTATGAAGGTTCAGGTAATTGTTGTAATTCTGGTGGGAGTTTATTCCAGAGAGCGGTTGGACAGCCAAATTTATGAAGCAATTTCCAAATTTTAAGGATTAAGTGACAGAAGGGTGGAGAATCGTTAGAGTGGAAGAGGAGCGGGTTGAACAGAGTGGTTGGATTGTAAACAGAAACAAAGACAGGAGGGTTGGGAGGATTGAAGTGTGTTGTAGGTAAGTTATAGAACTTTGCACATATTGCTACATTTACATTTTTGCACCCCTTAATGTAACAGTATTAAAAATAATTAGGAATCAGAATGTGCTGACTCAGACAAGCGCCAATAACAAAGTTCAAAACAAGAAATGTTATATAACTTTGTTAAATTCCAAGACCCAGTAAAAAGATAAGCAAATAAAACATAAGCTACCAAAGTTAACTTAAAACTTATTTCCCCAATGTCAGTAGGGTGGGTATAATTGTTCACTCAGAAAAAACCCAGCATATATAAAATCAACTGCTGCACATCAGACAGGCTTCTTTATTATTGAGTGAGCACATCATAGCATCCCTGTTCTCCTTTTCAGCCTCTGATACTGACTTTGGTTTCACCGTTAGCTTCATTTTGTCAACTGTGAACTGGATGGCATTTGCTGCTGGACGGGTTCGCAAGTAGTACATTCCAGTTTTCAAACCCTAATTATAAATTAAAAAATGTCTAAATTAACTAGACAATGCATTTCAAAACAACAATGTTATTTATTAAAATCTGCTTTCAACATACAAAAATCACTAATCCACATTCAACGCATATGCAAAACACAAACATAATCTTGTTGCTTTTAACTAGTGTCTTTACTGTATGCAAAAACTAAATTAACGTTATTAATTTGTTACCCTATTAATTGGCTAACATCAGTCATACAAGCAGATATATTTTAAAACAGTGCTATGAAACATGGTGATGATCCACTGGTTTCTGAGTGAGAACAAAAATACGTTTAGCTAATCACTATCTAATCCATGCTAAAGACTTCTACAGAAGTGAAATACTAGTCACAAAATCCTTGGATAGTCAAAATCACAAAAGACCAGAATGCAGGTTGCAGCTGACAAGCAATTTGGTACGAAGCAAGTATTCAACAACTTGCCTATCTGCCTTACTGACCGCAAGACAGCACAGACAAAAGTGGGAAGTGTATTCCAAAACCTTAATCCATCCACTGAGAAGGCATAGGAGCATAGTAATGCATTAAAATAAGACGAGCTATGCTACCTCATAATAACAATGAATATTCTCCATTCTTAATGAGCAACGGACAGACAGGTGGGGTAATTAATGTGTAGTAGCACAATAGTTGCACAAAATTTGCTGCCTTAATATACACATATTAAAAGCAACATTCCTCTAAATAATGTATCTGTATAAAACTCACAAGTAATGAATATTGGCAAAGCCTATTTTCTAAACTTTTTATGTACTTTTCAAACTGTACTATAAGGACTAAAGCTTATTTTCTAAACTTTTTACATACTTCTCAAACTGTACTACTCATAATAACTCCTCCATATTAACAGACGATACAGTTGTCTACATCTGCCTGTATTTGTAATCGTAATCCCAAGATTTCTACAGCACCCAGCGAAAGCCTCGTCATGGGGACCAGCTTATTCACAGGCGCTCAGTCAAAACAAAACCGATAGGCGCAAGTATTCGGTTCCAGGTCAAGATCCAAGAGTCAGGCAGAGAACCAGCATGGCAGCTATGGTGGTTTATGTTTGGGATTGAAGCGGACAGAGGGATAAGAGGAAGAATGGGAGTCAGGATAGGATCTGTGAAAGAGGAATGTTTTCAGTTTTGAGTGAAAGGCCAATGCAGAAATTGCAAGCAGTGGAGTGCAGTTGAGTTTGTAAGATGGGTCAGATAACTGTTGCAGTTCTGGAGGAGTTTATTCCAGAGTGGTGAGGCAGCTATGGCTATGGAGTGATTGCCAAATTTTAAGGTTGAGGTGATGGACGGGCAGAGGAGTGTTAGGACATAAGAGGAGCGGGTTGAGCGGAGTGGTTGGATTGTACATAACTAACAAAGATAGGAGGTTTGTGAGGATTGAAGTGCGTTGTAGGTAAGTGATAGGACTTTGTACTCGAGTTGTTCAGGTCTTTTAAGCCAGTGATTTAAGAACAGGAGTGATGTGATGGTGTTTGAGGTGACAGCACAAACAAGAGCATTCTGAATTGTATGGAGTTGTCTACACGTGCAAGTAAATAATAGGGACCTAACTCTAACATCAATTTAGCCCCCAACATTTCCAACAATGCCAGGCCTAGCCAAGTCAGGTCAGTTTCCTGAAGTCCCAGTGGTAGGTAATCCGCTGAAGTGCAGATAAAAAACAAACAGCTTAAAAATAGTTTCATTAGCCCATTGACAAACTTGTTCTTATCAACTCTAGCATTATTTAAGTTGGTGGGTAGTGCTTTCAAGGTGCCATATAAATATCTAGCTACATTACATTAAAAGCTTTTGCCAAAAAATAATGTTTTTTACCATCTAACATATCTCAAGGTACAACCCTTTATCGGTTGGTGTCTACCAAGTCACAGTGAATAAAAATTAATTCACACATATGATTGCATGACAGTAGTGTAAACATGTTGAGTGTCACCGAGAGTGCCATCAGTAATCCAATCCCTCCCATACCTTCATAAGGCAGAAATCTTGGCAATATAGTCACCCCTATATCATATCAATTGGTTAAGGTGTTTAAGATTTACAGAAAGCAAAAAAGCCCACTTCTTATGCTTAATGCATGTTGCCATCAAAACACTGGCTGAGATAATGTGGCAGAATTGTTATTCTAAACAGCAAGGCCAAAGTGCAACACTGTAGCAAGAACAAACACCATGCTTACCATTTTCCAACAGTAGAAATGCATGCTGCTCAGTTTGGCATAGTTTGGTTCAGCAATGTGAATGTTGAGGGACTGACTCTGGTCAATGAATGGCCCACGATCAGCAGCCATTTTGATTATAGTCTTTTGGGAGATCTCCCAGACAGTTTTGTATAGCTTTCGGATATTTTCAGGAATGACCTCAATGTTCTACAATAAGAAAATAATTTCTATCTTTGAAAATTCTGAAAGCAACTTTCTAAAAACATAATCCTCTAGTAAGATCAGTTTTATTAGCCATAAACCCACAGGCAGGATAGATGGTCAGTTTTCTCCCTTGTTGTCTAATGAAATGATTTTCTCTTCTCATAAATGTCAACCACACAGCATTTTGCTTCTCAGAGTACAAAGAAATCTGTAGCATACATTGAAAACTTGCATATAACTCAAATTAAATTCCACTACTGAAGCATTTAAACTAGGGGTGGGCATTGATAAAAAAATTTAATTAAAATTAATAGCATTATTAAATTTTTTAATAACTTGATTAATTTATAATTGCATGACATGATAGCTAAATAGGAAAAATAAAATAGAAAATAATGTATAATATACATTTGAAGTTTTAAAAATATTGATTACTTGCTTTAGCTTATTTCAGATATTGATATATTATTTTTAATAATTATGTATATAACTCTTAAAGTATCTTCAAGACTTTAGTCACTTCAGAAGCAAAATATATTATTTTTCACAAATATGTATATCACTCTTGGTGACTTTAGTTGTTTACAGTGGCTGATAAATTGTCTTGTTTACCAATGTTTACTTTACAGGCAGGCAAGCGTCTCTGATAGCCTCTGCCGCTCAAATGCCCACCACGCCACCTTCACGAGGTCCCTCCTGTTACAACAGAGTGCGTGGTGGACGACCGAGCTATCGCCGGTATAAGCGAGCCCCATGGGCGAAGCAACCGAAGGACGGACAATGAAAGACATTGACGCAGGGAGATGGTGTCTCATTAAAAACACCGAGAGGAAGGCAACGGGAAACCACCTCCCTATACATCCCGAGTCGAATGAAAAATGACGCCAAAACAGAGCAAAGCTAACGACGTGAACGACTCAACCCAGACAATGGGAAGAGTCGCGTTCGGCAGGGGGAGACAAGGCTCCCCAGGTCGTAAACAAGCGAAATCCTTCACAAATGATGCAACAAAGGCAAAGGAAGGGATAAAAATAGGGACATGGAACATAAGAACGTTGATGAGACCGGGGAAACTAGCCAATGTGATAGGCGAGATGAGAAGGGCTGGCTTGGATATTTTGGGATTATCAGAGGTAAGATGGAAAGAAGGTGGAGAAATTATGAGTGATGGCATAAGAGTAATCTACGCTGGAGGAGAGAAGAGCCAGAATGGAGTAGCCATATTACTATCAGAGGAAATCGCCAAGTGTGTGACAAGGGTGGAGAGACATGAAGACAGATTGCTTATGGTAACAATACGGGCACACCCAGTGGACATAACAATCATCCAAGTGTATATGCCTACATCAACCCATGAAGAGGAAGAAGTAGATCGCATATATGAATTGATAGAAGAGAGACTAGGAAAAACCAAAGGCAAAGACTATGTCATAATAATGGGAGACTGGAATGCGGTGGTTGGAGAGGGAAGACAGGAGAACATTGTAGGAAAATATGGATTAGGGAGCAGGAACGAGAGAGGCGAGAAACTGGTAGAGTTCTGCAGAGAACAAAAGCTCATAATAACAAACACGTGGTTTCAACAAGAGAAAAGGAGAAGATATACGTGGAAGGCACCAGGGGATAGGGAGAGATATCAGATAGACTACATCATGGTTAAGCACAGATATAGGAATAGCATAAAGAATGCAAGAACACTCCCGGGAGCTGATGCAGACACGGATCACAACCTACTGACAGTAAAAATACACCTACAGCACAAACTAATTATGAAGAAAAGAAATGGAAGGAGAAAATGGAACAAAGAAGAATTAAGGAAGAGAAAATATGAACTAGCAAGAAGAATAGAGGACCGATTAGAGGAGAAAGAAAAGGGAAAAGATACAGAAACAGAAACAACAGATGAAAGATGGAGAAGGCTCAAGGAGATAATCATGGAGGAGGCGAAAAGGATGGTGGGATTCCAGAAGGGAGAGGAACCTCGCAAACCATGGATAACAACCGAAATGATAGAAAACATGAACGAAAGGCGGAGGTGGAAACACCAGAGCACAGAAAAAGCAAAGAGAGAATACAAAAGATTGAACAACAGATTAAGGAGAACGACGGATAAAGCAAAAGAAAAATGGTGGGAGGAACGCTGCATGGAGCTCGAGACGCTCCAGCAACAAGGACGACACGATCTAGTATACGAGAAAATTAAACAACTAGGGAAGAGAAAGACTATGGGAAGTGGAAGTGCAATCAAAGATAAAGACGGCACCTTACTGGAGGACCCTGTTGAGATAAGAGAGAGGTGGAGAGAATATGTAGAGGAGCTATATAAAGAAAACAGTAGCCTAAAGAGCAATAAAGAAGACAAAGAACGAGAACGGAACGAAGATGACAAGGAAACTGATAGAGAACTGGACGTATTGAGAGAGGAGGTCCTTATAACAATAAAGGACATGAAGAACAACAAAGCGGAGGGAATGGACAACATACCCATTGAAATGCTGAGGAACCTCGGCGACAAGGCAACGGATGAACTGGTACAGCTGTGCCAGGAAATTTACAGAACGGGAATGTGGCCAGAGGATTTCCTACAGACGATAGTAATACCAATAAAGAAAAAACAGAATGCAGTGATATGTGAAGACCATCGCACAATAAGCCTGCTCACTCATGCATCCAAGATCATGATAAAAATTATAACAAAAAGACTACAGTCAAGGGCAGAAGCGGACAAGTGTTTGGGAGATGACCAATTCGGCTTCAGAAAAGGAAGGGGAACGAGAGATGCAGTGGCAGCACTGCGAATACTAACAGAAAGAAGCATCCAACACAACCAAGGTGTATTTATGCTTTGTCGATTATGAAAAAGCTTTCGATAGAGTGGACTGGAAGAAGTTAATGAGAGTGCTAAAGCGAATGGGGGTGGATTGGAAAGACAGAAGGCTGATAGGCAACCTGTACATGGGACAGCGAGTCAGAATACGCATAGAGGGCGAATACTCGGAACCAGGAAGAATAGGTAGGGGGGTCAGGCAAGGATGCCCACTCTCACCAATACTATTCAATATATACATAGAAGAAGTCATAAGAGAAACACTGGAGGAAATGACTGAGGGCGTGAAGGTAGGTGGAAAACTAGTAAAGGCGCTGAGATTTGCGGATGACCAAGCTATGATGGCAGGCAGCCAAAGGGGATTACAAAAGATGATGGATCAGCTCGACAGAATATCGAGGGAATATGACATGAGGATCAACATCAAGAAGACAAAGGTGATGAAAATAGGGAGAGGAGAGGCGGAAACAGTTAGGATTACACTGAACGGGGATATAATAGAACAGGTAAAGAGCTTTTGTTATCTGGGAAGCACGATTACAGAGGACGCAAAATGCCACGTGGAGATAAAAAGGAGGATCGCAATGGGAAAGGATGCCTTCTACAAGAGAAGCGAGCTGTTAAGAGGAAGACTAAATAAGAATCTAAAGAAGAGACTGATCAAGACACTGATATGGAGTGTGGTACTATACGGATCGGAGACATGGACAATGAGAAAGGAGGACATCAAAAGAATAGAAGCCTTTGAAATGTGGATCTGGAGAAGGATGGAGAAAATCAGTTGGACAGAAAAAAAGACGAATGAGGAGGTCCTACAGATGGTAGAGGAGAAAAGAACTATACTGGAGACAATAAGAAACCGACAAAAGAAGTGGATGGGTCATGTTCTAAGAGGAGACAATATTGTAAGAGACATAATCAAGGGAAGAATGGAGGGGAAAAAGACACGCGGAAGACCACGACAGATGATACTGGACTGGATGATGCTAGAAGATGGATATGAAGGGCTAAAGAGAAGAGCAAACAACAGAGAAGAGTGGCGTCATTGGACATGTGGACCTGCCTGACGGCAGAGCACTAAAAGAAGAAGAGACTTTACAGTACATTATTATTTTTTAAATAACTAACAAAAACATACTTTTAGTTAATTTTGCATGTCAAAATTTATTTTCCATTTAACCAGTTGCTATACACAGAGATATATTAACACAATCTGCACCAAGATCTGATCTATGCTTATTAACAATATTTCCGGCAGTTTAAAATAATTGTTTTTATAAAGTAGTGTGGTTGCTGGTGTCCCAAAAAACCTCGAGACTAATGACAGCAGTTTTCAAGCCGTTTAAAAGTTGGGACAAAGTTGGCTATGTAAAATCCAATGCAGAAAATGATGGGGATGAGCTTCTTTGACAATTTGTGAACAGATGTTTGTGTTTCACATGGTACTGCAGTGTGGTCAAGCTCCGATGACACTTTTACATACAAACTTCCATCTAACAAATATTTTTTCAGTTTCCAACCTTCATCAAGGTTAAAAAAGTAATCACAAGTAACCATGAAGGAACTTTGCAAACTCCCATAACCTGATGAATCGACCACAAAAAAGAAAATAAACATGGATTATAGTTTCCACGAGCCTGAGCCACATGTGCTTAAAAGGACTGTTTTATCAAGAATTGCTTTAGCACACTTCATTACAACAACCAAGTGCAGTGACACTATCATTAAACATATTATAAAAATTAATCACGTTAATTAATTAACACATTAATAGCGTTTACAACCCGCTAAATGCCCAGTCCTAATTTAAACTAAAAACCACAATGGTATATAAAAGAAAATGAACATGTTTTTCTATAGTGACCGTATGGCCTGGTAATGCTAACTAAAAACATTCCTGATACTTCTTCCAATTTACTGCAAGTAATACCTGGATAGATCCATTGTTGGCAATCAGCAGGTTTTTCATGTCATCATTCCACAACCCCAACTCGGTCAAGTCTTTCAAAAGATGATCATTGACAATCTAAAATCAATTTTAAGAAACATTAACAATACACACACTGACATTTAGGCTTTATAAAAAATTTGATTAGTGTCTTTCAATAGACATTTTCAATTTTGGCAGTAGAAACCACATGAACCACACACAGACCAGAAGCTTCAGTTTTCAGTTTATAACAAAACTTACGCTCAGTGAGGGGGTTGTCCAAAAAGGGTGTCTGCAACTTACCTACTATGGACTCCTCCCTCCTCCTTTTCTGCATTGTGCTTTACCCTATCCTCCTCCTTTGCATACTAAGATCCTGATTACCCTGTAGATCTTGCAAGGATAACTGTATTAAACCAATATCTAGTGTGCACTAAAGTGCACTACAGGGTTAACAACAACAGTGCAGTAAAGTGCACTGGGCGTTTACTTTTAGCTAGACGGCTCTTGGCCTATCGCAGATGTTATTTTTTTTAAAACCTAGCATCATTTAGGCCAAGATAATATAATTAAGCACAGAAATAAGTGGCAGATATTTTTAGAATTGGGTCATAAACATGAAAATCAACCAATCGAATTTAACCCAATATGGACGAGTATGTACTGAAAGGTACTATAGCGTTCATGACGAGATGGTAGTAAATGGTAGTGGGCACGTACTATTATCACTCTCAGCCTATCGCAGGCATTATATTTTTGAAACCTTACATCAATTAGGCCAAGATAATATAATTAAGCACAGAAATACGTGGAAAATATTTTTAGAACTGGGTCACAAACATGAAAATCAACCAAATTAATCAGACATTTAATCATGAATTTAAATGACCCAAAATGACGGCATGTTGTTGTTGAGGCCTTACTGATGATGAAAATTCCGCAAATTCTTGATGAATTTTCATCAGATGATGAAAGTTTTGACTTATCTGACAATAAAAACCTGTCTTCTGCTACCACTGACAAAGACAAATTGGCTTTGACTAAAGAACATCAACTCCAAGTTTAGACGGCTTCCGAATACATGCTATCAGACCGTCAAACTGGGTCTTACGGATAAGTCAGGCGAGATAGACAGGACCGAACAGGTATCAGATTTTCCCATTTGACCCCTGACTGTTCCATTTACAGGCGTCTGTGGCGGACCAACCCACGATATCACCAATGTTGAACTTTTTCTAACTGTTTCTTGATGTGCTAGTTGAACAGACCAGTCTGCATGCTGAGAGTAGGTCAGATGCACAGAAGGCAGGTAAATCCCACAGAACAAAATGGAACCCTACTTCTCCTCTTGCATCTTATCTTCAGATAATAAGATCAAGATTCCCAAAGCCCCAAGAAGACTCAGTATGAATGTGAAGCATGCAAAGTTGCTTTGTGCAAAGTTTTATGCTTCCACATTTACCACAAGCAAAATCAAACAGTGGTTCCATGAACCAGTGCTGAGTAAATAAGTAAGTGCCTGTGTAAGCAATATAGCACATCAAAACAACTGTTCAAATTTCCATTCTAACTTGTCTTCTTTGAACTGTTCAGTCCAGTCTATTGCGAAAGAGGAGTCAATCCAGAGGGCTTAGCTGTGTTCAAATGAGACCATTCACTGTCGATCCAGCACACTCAAGCATGCATAAAAATGGCTCTTTGCAGAGCTACCAAATATTTGAAAAAGAAACTAATGTCAGTGTGTTTGTCTCTTTGTTTGCCGGGCTTGTTGTAATGTTACTGTTGTTGCCCTGTTGGTGCGCATGTTGGCAGTGTTTTTGATGTTGTGGTTGTATTGCTGTGCACATGTTTGGGAGGTGGCAGCATGGGTAGGAAACTTCGAGTTCCCCAAAATTTTGTTTCAAAAACTGGACAGAGGGATTGCAAAAGGAGATAAAAATGCTAAAGAATGATGTTAACCTCAAGTCTGTATGTCAAGAAATGACCCAGATCTGATAAGTTAAAAATTTCTTACTTTTTGACGCTTTCTTATTTTTCCTTTGATTTTCACGACTTTGGCTTTCGTACTAAAAATATTGTATTTCCTTCATTTATAAAAATATTTTCAAAATTTCTGTTGGGTTTTGTCTGGTAATGATTTCTGCAGTTTTTGTGCTATGGAGCTTGAACATGAAAAAAGTAAAAACATGAGGTGGGGTAGTTTTGGGGTAAATCTGGGTAGCCTAAACGTTTTATACCAAAAACTAGATGGATGATGGGAAGAAGAGATAAAATGCTAAAGAATGATGTTAACCTTATGCCTGTAGGTCAAGAACTTACCGAGATATCACTAGTTGAAAACTTTTCAATTGATAGGATTTACTGTAAAATCACTCTTCGTCATGGCCGAGGCGGAAATAATTCTCTCACCGGTAAGGAGTTAAAGGTTGAGGTATTTTGGATACTGCCAAGTCAAGCAGAGATCTACATATTATCACAACATATAACTGTTTTGTTGCTTGTACCCAGCCCCAGTATCATGATTGGAGATGAGACAGAACCAGCGTCCCCCAATATGCATCGAACTATTCAAGCTCAGTAGCCAGTGACACGCATACAAGGCATGATACTGCTGGCAGATCTTAGGCTGCTTACAGCAAAGTCCACTAATAATGATCCAATGCAGCACAGACTGATTGAAGTTGGCATTTAAGGCACCCGCAATACAGAAGTAAAGATGCAGTGGAAAACAATTAACATGAAAATGTTTAACACAAAATATAATGGTTAACACAAAAAAGATACCTAGTCCATATTAGCATCAATGATATTAAATGTAATTAATTCCTTTATGACAAAACTGATAATGTGGAAATATTGCTTAACATGGAAAAATTTGTCAGTCCTGTGAAACAAAATGCAATACAAAACCTTGGCTAGCCCGAAGAATTTATTTATTTTAAAAATCTGGCCCCACTCATCCAATGTGAACAGTCACGTTTTGTTTCAGTTTCAAGCCTAAGCTTGGGATGCAATGATGGCAGCTGAGACACTGAAAGCTTAAGTACTGTGACATTTTGCCCAACATCAATTTATAACCTTGCCAGCTCTCAACATCAATCATTACCTCTGCATTCATGGGAATACTTTTAATGTACACAGAATATGATACGCAGCATTATATATACTAACTTACGTAGACTGTGGTAGATATTTGCACTTATTGTGGCAGATGTCAACAGAAACTGGACTAATATAGTGGTAGAGCTACATATATAAGTAGTAAATGCTTAAGATGTCATCAGATAGCTGAAATACAGCTAAATGCCTAAGGCCTTGGCTTTCACCTCTGCGTCCAGGGTTAGACACAGACTGCATTGCCAAACTGTATGAAACTGCTTTGACCAGTATATCAAATAGATTTCCACTGCGAGTTGGGTCAAGGCATGTTGTCTGAGATCTAATGATCATTGTCTGAGAGTTAAAAGTGCTACAGACAACCAGGTAACTATTTGTACTGACAGCAATTATGGAAATCACGTCAGGAAATTCATTGTAGATGGTAGAAATTGAGCTTTATTGTGGATGAGATGTTGGCGATGATCAAATAGGTAGCAGATTTGCCTACTCGAACCAACTGAAGCTCGTACAACCATGGATGAAAGGATTTGGAGGATGCACAAACTATGGAATAGTAGATGACTACAACACTACCCCTTGGCCAGGACCAACGCTGACAGGCTGCCAGTTAACATGCAGAATTCAGAAACCTTCAGGTGCCACAACTTGCTTGACAGTTGGTGCATTAGGTGTAATCCAAGTCCAGACATTCACTGGAATAGATATCACGAATAATCACTGCAAAGTGCACAACAGAACGAATGTTCAGTGCTCCAAAGTTCAATGTCAATGATCAATATGTCACTTTACATATGTGTCCATGAGATGGTCTACTGTTGGATTATGTAAAATTAATTAGGTGAATTAAAGTGCAGTGAAACATTTCTGCCATCCCAAAGAAAAAATCAAGAGTTGCAAAATGATTTATCGCTACTCTGTGCCATAGATAAAAACAATGAGCAACTGTCATAATATCAACAACTTTTCCCCAGATTTCAAAATAAACACACACACACACACACCAGAGGTGTGGTCCAACAAACTGATGTTGAATTTGGCCAAAGGGTGTAAAGGGTTTAAAGCAGGCCAGGGAAACTTTACTGGTAACAGGCCAAAGGGGCAAACTGGGATGGACCCTCAGGAAGGTAGGATATGTCCTCATGGTATGGCGGGCTTTGTTGAATCTACAGGCGTGAGATGAAGGACTAATATGAATGGAATTGGGGTGTGCAATTCAAGCAATATACTTTGCACTGCCTGTAGACCTACCTTGTCTGATATCAATAGCTACACAGTTGCAACCAAACACTCTTTCAAGAATTTTCCAATGGAGTGGGGTTGGCCCCTTAGCAATGAGCTCTACAGTTACATAGCTCTGCAAACCAGCATCCTGTGCTAGCACAGCTTTCTTTTTCAAAGTTTCCCTTGTATAAGTTAGTTTTTACCCAACCAAATCTGCAAAGCTGTGAACATTTTCAGAATTATAACATTTTCTAAATATCATACAATTTCACTGCACTTAAAGACCCCTTGTGCAGAATCCACACGGGCTTCCCACCCACCATAAAAAAAACTTTTCTGTCCACTATTGTTTGACATGCCTGCCATATCTTCCAGTTTTCATTTTGATAAACTTGATTCTGTCACTGTTTGACTTAGGAAACCACTAATACCATAAAAATTCAAGACAAATTAAAACAGAACTAAACAACTTCATACCCTGCAAAAGAAACCAAGAAAGAATTGGCCTGTTGTCAAATGCAGGGATTTTAAAGTCAAGTCAACCACAGGGCCAATTAAAATAACGCCGTGGTTGAAACTCGGTCCACAGTCCAGTTTCTCCATGAAACTGGTTTAAGGGCAATAGAAGTGCCCCTAAGATTACAACGATATACAGAACACTTCAGGTCACTGCATACCTGATATTCTCCTGACAAGACACGTCTAGTGTAGATGTTACTGGTGTAAGGCTCAAAACTTTCACAGTTCCCCAAGATCTGAGCAGTTGATGCAGTTGGCATTGGAGACACCAGCAGACTATTGCGTACTCCGTATCTATACAAAAGATACTTTAACATAATTGAAATATAATAAAGTGTATCCATGAATATTCTTAACCTGACATTTATGCTTTGAGATAATAGCCTGAATTTACAGTTTATATATAAAAAGTATTTGACATTTTACCATTACTTACAATACACCACCAACTATAACGTGCTCCAATATAATGCAAATTCAGTTCAAGCATGGGCTCTTGAATTTTTAAAAGCATTAATTTTCATCACAGCATGTGCCAGAACTGAACTGTTCTGGTCTCAATAGTGTATTATTAAGTTTGGCCGTTGTGCAATGTTTTCACTGCACAGAAAGATGACCACATACAAGTTTATGTCATCAAAATCTGCAAGTATACACTAAGACACAACTGTAACTCATCCTGTATATGAAAATATATGTGGTATTTGATATAATGGAGTAACACTTATAGATCACATGTTCTGTTGTACAGTGGGTTTGATGGCATAATTTACAGTTGTTTATTCTTTAAGTTTAAAAACTGTGCCCATAACAGAAGTACTGGACCATTCTCTCATTTTCTGTGCAACAAATTAACAGTTACAAGATTTTACATGTTAAACAAAATATAATCTTTGCTCAGTGAACTGAGCATATATTACATAAATTTAGCTAAAGCAGACACAAATTGTCTGACAAAATTACCTCTTAATATCTTTTCGCAGGGATGCCCAATCATGTCTACCAGATGGAGTTACATTCCACATGTCAGGTTGAAGAATCTACATAATCAGAAATCAGACAGACCTTAACTTGGTTCATACACGCTTACTGGGATTGATTAACAATTCAATATTTCTCACATAGATTATATTGACCCTCTGAATACTATAGGCACACCTGTAGGACATAATTTGATTACTAGCCATGTTCACCACAGATGCATCTAAGCAACATTTTACTTAAGCTGCTGGAAGTAGGGTAGTTAGCAATCTTTCCACATTTACGAGCCCATATTAAATTAGGTCGATCAAAAATTGTTTACTTATATGCATGTGAAACAAGGGCAGAAATATCTGATCTCTAAGATAACAAAACTTTCTCACTGTGTCCATATTTTTTGCAGTCACCTTGTGCTGTCAGCTCTTTGAGCTCTAGCGACCGTCATGATCAATCTTCTCCATTTCTTTCTTTCCAATGTCGCGTCCCTTAGTTGTGCCAAGTTCATTCCAGCTGCTTCGTGTATCTTGTCCATCCATTTTTTCCTTGGTCTCCCTTGTTTCCTCTTTCCCTCTCCACAAGCCAGCATCATTTCTTTTTCCAATCCATCTGATCTCATAACATGTCCAAAGAACCTCAGCTTTGATTTTAGCACTGTTTGTTGTAACGTCTCATCTTGCTCAATTCCAATCGCCCTGCGTACCCATTCATTAGTCCTTTTCTCCGTCCATGATGTTCTCAGCATCTTCCTCCATATCCACATTTCACAAGCATTGATTTTTTTCTCCATTTTCTTGGTCATTGTCCACGTCTCACTGCCGTATGTTACTGTTGGTATAATCAAGGCCCTCACCAATCTTTTTTTCGTGTCTGTGCTCACATGTTTGTCTTTCCATATTTTTTCTAGTCCATTCATTGCGGCTTTTCCAATCGCCACCCTTCGGTTTATTTCCATATCGCACTTTCCTTCTCTTTCTACTACTGATCCCAAGAATGCAAAGCTTGTTACCGTCTCTAATTCCTCTCCATCCACCATAAAACTGCCCTCCTCAGCTGTTGTCATGATCTTCGTTTTCTTTATATTGAAGTATAGTCCTGCTTTCTCGCTCTCTCTCAATTTTTGCAGTCACAGCAATCAAATACAAGCTTAGCTTTTAGTCTTATAAGGAAAGAATTTTCTTAGCTTAATCAGCATATTTCGCATCCACAATAGCAAAGTGTCGACTTTTTCTAGCGATGATAAGGATGTCAATATGGGTTAATTATTTGACATCTGCACAATCTTCAACAAAAGTCAGTAAACAACTTTCATGTGCAGACAAAGGATTCAACTTGCATTTCTTTTCTCTTTCTTGTAACTAACTTGCTGGCTCTGATCATTGCTGAAACCACTTTTTATCAACAACTATTTCTTCTGCAAGCACTCTGCCGGACTAAAAGACTAACTGAAGTGACAAATGTCACGAGCAATAATGGTCACCAGCAAAGAGCAAAGCCAGTCAAATGACCAGTCATAAAGTCCAAATAAGACAGAGGCACCAAATTATAGTGGCCTACAGTGTTAAAAAACCACAATGACATTACCGTATTTTCTTGTGTATACCACGAAAGTTATGCAATTTCTTTCTTCTATGCAGGGATGCAGAGTGGTACAAAATTTATTTTACACAAACTTTCCATATTTTTGAGCATGTGCTCTTCCGTTTTACACCTTTAATCACCTTGGAGTCCCACCAGCTAGTCCTTGGCAATGCTTGAACTCCTTTTCATCCTTCAAGAGACGCCTGAAAACTCACTATTTCTCACTGGCTTTCAAACATTTGGATATCTAACACTTTTCACCTGATGACTGACTATCCGCACCTCCAATTCGCATTTCTGTGTGACTGCGCACACTAAAAATTTGTGGTAATGCACTCATCTAGTCTGCAGCTTACATGACAGACCTCTTAACTATCAACACATTACACCCATATTGTATTTGTTACACTGGATATCCAAGAATCAATTTCTAAATCTGTCTTATACTTCACAAGGTATGACATTTCAACCTACCACTGCTCCTTGCTCACCTCATATATCAAGAAATATTGCTCTTGATCAATGTACACCAACTGATGTGCCTTTCACTGGACGCGAGGGACGTGTTAACATGTCCCTCATTTGTATAGCTGGGACGCTACGGACGTGTAAACACGTCCCTCAGGTAGCAACCTTTCTAGGCAGTTCAGCATCCCAGTAATAATTCATGCCGCTTGGTAATAATAGTGGATATGTTCTGTCACCTATCGAGTACATACACGATTATTTTGGGCACTCTCTATCATATATATATATATATATATATATATATATCACATATATGCCGAAGACTGAATGGGCCAAATGGCCTTAATACGGACGTGTATACACGTCCCTCTGGTATGAGCTGTTTTTAGGCATTGCAACGCTTGGTAGTAATAGTGGACAAGTGCTGCCATCTACCGAATGCATATACGATTATTTTGGACACTATAATATATATATATATATCACATACATGCCAAAGAATGAATGAACCAAATGGACTGATTTTTACCCTCGTTACGCTCCATTGAGAAAGTTATTGAATTGGTACAGAAAGATAGTCCTACAGATGATTTACACGGCTGTAGCAGATGCATATATTCTCTACAAGAAGCTTGGAGGAACTAGGCGCCAGAATATTGTTCGGTCTCGGCTGTGAAGCCAAGATCGATACATATATACACATATATACATATATACACACGGACGTGTATACATGTCCATCTGGTATCAACTGTGTCTAGGCAGTTCCCAGTGTCCCAGTAATAATTCCTGCTGTTTAATAGTAATAGTGGACATGTTCTATCACCTACTAAATGAATATACGATTATTTTGGACACTCTCTAGGGCCTGGTATATCACATATATGCTGAAGACTGAATGTACCATGTGTTGTACTATGCTTCAAACAGTATCACACTGAACGTAATCTCTAGACGTCCTACAGTGAGACAGTAAGATAAACACATAAAAGGAAGTTATTTTTGATTCTTTGAACAAAAAGAATGTCAAATAATAATCAGAACAATTGTGGGACGTGTTAACATGTCCCTCGCGTGTTCTGTGTTTTTTGGCCTATGTTTGCCGCGCCTATATAAAAAATTGGCCAGCGGCCAATGTGTTAAGCATTCCCAGTGATCTATCAAAGCTTTGGAATTCCATACTAAGTTCAATGCATTCTCAGTTTTTTTATTTTATTATGGTTTAAACTCAACATTCGGCTGTTTCAACTTGCTTACCCAACATAGTCCAAATCTGGTATCCATGACCCATTGTATTTTGACCATGCTTCTTTTAAGTGACTTTCAAAAGAACTATGATTTGAAATGTATTAGTGATATTTAAAGTAGTTATATGCTAATGCATGACTTAGCTATGTTGGCGTTTTGCATCCAAAGCCATAGCCTTGACATAGGTTGACATAAATCACATAACGACACCAGAGATAGGAATCAAGTTGTGCCACATTTGACTTTAAAATGCCCATGTTCTTTTGCTTCTTATACTCAAGTAAACTCATTCACCTTGAAAATCAAAATTTCTATATAGTTCTACCATGCACATTTTCTTTTGGAGCAGGATGAAAGTAGTAGAATTGTCTTGTGAAGAACAATCCCTAAGCTTGAAGAAAAAACAAAAAATTAAAACTACAGCAGCTACAACCATGTTTTGTGGGTTTGCATAAGTGAAAGAACAAAAAATCTTGAATAGGGTAGAGTAAAAAACAAATCTCAATTTTAATAATATTGCAAAAATTCTTTCACCATTAGATTCAATACATATTTTAAAACAAATTTTAAGCTGAAAGTGGGTAGGCTGAATGATAAATGAACGAATTTAAAGTTCATTAAGAACAAAAGGTTATCAGCAAGCAAGAAGTGCTCAGTTTAATAGAAGTCACCATGATGGGCTTCTGCACAAAGAATCCCATATGAAGTTAACATATGACACCAAGTTCATAGTTCCTGGGCTGCCCTGCAGTGAGTAAGAGAAAAGACGACAACTAATGAAGTCTACAGCAAACAGACAGCTCATCATTGTTCAGCACTTTATCAAAGATGAAGGAAGATGCAGCGCTCCTCTTTCTCTCGGGTTACTAGGCCTATGCGGGATAGGTATTCTGCACTGGCCAACTGAATGGTTGTATAACTTCTCTGTGCTTTCATCAGCTGCCCCAATTGTGGGTCATTTCTCATTTGCCTTCATGCAGTGCTGCACCTATCCTTGTCTGTGGCTTTGTAGGATCAACTACTGTACTGCCATTCATCTGGGCCTCCTTTTGGGGAGCACCAAGCAGCCTGAATATATGCCCAGTGCATTTCCTAAGCTCGTCCGTGGCATTTTGAAATATGACCATGTGTTGCATTTGTATGCATGATGTACTTTATTAACTGCCTGTTTCACAAAGGTTGGGCCATCTATCTGGATATATAGAAGGGGCTATGCAAACTGTTCTGGATGAATGAATAAACAATAACTTTCCAGCAACCACAGACAGTCTTTTTAGACAGGCACTGTTTAGGTAAGAAAACCTGAAGCTGTGCTGGTCAAATTTTCCATCATCTTTTGAATGCTGTAACTGAAAATGCTATAAAATCCATTAAAATTAAACAAAACTAATTCAGCTCAAAAAACAATCTTTTAACTTAATTTACATTGTAGTACATTAGTGTAACAGTGTTACTCTGGAGAAGGATATCTTGGTTGTTACCCCGCTTGTACATCATGATACCTAGTGAACAAGGTGTTTAGGCAATCCAGTGGGCAATCCAGGTGCAGATTTATATGATGTGCAGGCTATTCTGATAATTTGTCACAAAAATGCAACTTTTCTAGAGTTGTCATCAAGCACGGACTTACCTTGCATGTGGAACATATATTAAAAACACGGTAAGCCAATAAAATCTAAATACATTGGTAACTGGTCAGCTACAAATTTGTCAGTGATTTAGCAAAGATTGCTGCATTAGATGTAGGCCAGTACCTGGCAATGTCACTAGAATCAAGTCCTTTGGACTTCTAGCACATTTGGGACACTGGCAATATTCCCTTCTGCAGAGTGGTTGAAAGTATCAATCAGACTGTGTCATAATATGTAAACTCCTAATTTAATTTCCATTGTTAAACACAACTATAAGACATCTGATGTCTGAATGTCTCTATTCTAATATATGAATTTCCAGTTACATTTCAACTTCAAACTTAAAACAGTTAAGTTAGACTTACACCTTTGCTGACTGGTGAACCTTCATATGTCTCATAAGGTCCAAATTCTTTAGCCAACTGGCAGCTTGTTTTCAGTGCTGCATAGTAGATTGTCTCAAATATACTACGGTTTAATTCTTGGGCTTCTTCACTCTCAAATGGATAACGCATCAAAAGGAATGCATCTGCAAGACCTTGAACACCAATTCCAATTGGTCGATGACGCATGTTGCTCTTCTTGGCCTATTAAAGGGTAACAGCAGAACTGTAAATAGATTATTGTAACATGCTTGATTATAAGTACAAAAAGTGCAATTAGAAGTGTTAATCATAATCTCAAGATTTCTACAGCACCCAGCAAAAGCCCAATCGCGGGAACCAGCTTATTCACAGGTGCTCAGTCAAAACAAACTTGACAGGCAAAACGGGTTCAGTTCCAGGTCAAGATCCAAGAGGCAGGCAGGCAGGCGGCCAAACGCCTAAGGTGGGTGATGTTTGGAATCGGATATGCAAGACAGATAAGGGGAAGAAGAGGAATCAGGATAGCATCTGCAAAACAGGAGTGTTTCAATTTTGAGTGAGAGACCTGCGAGTGATTGCATGGGGTTAAGTGATGGTGAGTTCGTAAGATGGATCAGATAATTGTCATAATTCTGGCGGAGTTTATTCAGAGAAGATGAGAATCTATGAAGCGATTTCCAAATTTTAAGGATCAAGTGACAGGAGGGCGGAGAAGTTTTAGGCAGAAAATGAGCTGGTTGAACGGAGTGGTTGGATTGTAAATAGCTGGCAAAGATAGGATGGTTGGCAGGATTGAAGTGTGTTATAAGTGATAGGACTTTGTCCTCTATTCGTTCAGGTATTTTAAGCCAGTGAAGTGATTTGAAAACAGGAGTGATGTGATGGTATTTGGGAGATTTGGTGAGGGCACAAGCGATAGCATTCTGGACTGCTTGAAGGCAATTTATCTGGGTTTTGTCTATATTCAGGAAAAGTGAATTACAGTTTTGAATGGACTATGGATGTAGCAATGGTAGATGTAGTTTTGAAGTCAAGCATAGGGCGGATTCTGCAGAGGTCACCGATATGCATGAAGCAAGAGCTGGAAAGATGGGTCATATGATCAAAAATAGAAGTTTTGGCCGAATATTACATTTAAATTGTGGGCGGGAGAGTTAGTATTAAATGTGTTGGTGGAGGCAGAGTCCAGGATGAAGGAGATAGATGCGTTCACGAATATTTTCTTCAGCTGGTGACGTAGGCCAGTAAGTATGAATTCCGCCTTAGATGGGTTCAGGCACAAGAGATTAGATGTCATCTAGGAGCAGATCTGTTTAACCCAATACCGATGAGTGTGTACTAAAGTGCACTATAGGGGACGCGACAAGAGTGCAGTAAAGTGCACTGGGCACGTACTATTAGCTAGATGGCTCTTGGCCTATCGCAGACATTATTATTTTTCAACTTGGCATCATTTAGGCCAAGATAATGTAACTAAGCACAGAAATAAGTGGAAGATATTTTTAAATTTGGGTTACAAACATGAAAATCAACCAATCGAATCGGACATTTAAATTACGAATTTAAATAACCCAAGATAGCGGCATGTAGCTGTGGTCTTACTAACGACAAAATTCAGCAAATTCTTGATGAATCTGCACCAGATGATGACAGTTTTGACTCTTCTGACAATAAAAACCTGTCTGTTGCATCCAGAGAGGAAGATAAAGTGGCTTTGGCTGAAGAACATTCTGACATTGACTCCGATTTCAGATGGCATCCAGCACACCCTATTGGACCATCAAACTGGGTCAGGCTGATGACTCGGGCGATACAGATTGGACTTAACAGGTATAACAAATTTTCCAGTTTCATGCCTAACTGTTTCATTTACAGCAGACATGTCAAACATGCAGCCCGCGGGCCGCATGCAGCCCAAGCCGAGGCTCTGTGCGGCCCACTGACTCGATCAAAGCCTAATGCGTCACCCGTGCAGGCACGCAGACACCAGGTCCGACTTCATGTGTTCGTGTATACAACTCCATTGGGTGACTGGGTGACTTATTGGCAACAGCACTGGCTTATGCAGGAAACCCTTTAGCTAGGCGAGGTTATCAGCATGCAGGCTGATGAAGAGTGCTGTGGACCTGACCGTGGTGGGCGAACGAGGCTATCAGCTGCCTTAGCAGCTAAAACTGCCGTGGAAACCCTAACTGGCCTAACGGTCATAACCGTCTTTGATGTCGAATTGCAAGTGACTATCGTTGATTGTTTGCAGTAAAACTAGGGTGTTAAAACGAATGAGTAATTACATATCATTTGTAATTATAAGAGTAATTAGACCTTGATGTCATGCATTCTATAATAGCAAAAAAGAAAGCTTAAAGATGAGCACCAAGTTTTCCAGGAAAAATGGGAGCCGGCATATTTCTGTACACTAATATCAGACAAGATTCACTGTTTAACATGCACTAACTGCATAGCTGTACCAAAAGAATACAACATTAGACGACATTACGAAGTACACAGAGAAAGTTATAACAACTAGTGGGAAATTACGAGAAGAAAAGCTGCGAGAACTAAAGAGAAAGTTACATAGGCAGCAGACGTTTTTCGTCAAACTGCATAACGAAAGCGAATCCGCTGTAAAAGCAAGTTACATCTTGTCTCAAATGATTGCTAGTCATTCCAAGTCGTTCACTGAAGGGGAATTTGTCAAAGAGTGTATTGTAAAAGCTGCCGAGATCTTGTGTCCGGAGAAGACAAAAGCTTTCAAAGATATTGCTTTAACAAGAAACACTGTTGCTAACAGAATTGATGACATGGTGGAAAATCTATGAGAGCAACTGCAGAAAAGGGTAACTCAGTTTGAATATTTTTCGCTGGCAACTGATGAATCTACAGATGCAACAGACCAGGCACAACTGGCTATATTTATCCGAGCAGTTGATGCAAACTTAAACATCCATGAAGAGTTAGTTGCTGGAGCTGTGTTCAATGCCTGGAACAACCACAAGCGAGGATGTTTTTGCAAAGTTGGAAGAGATCTTTGCTCAGTACAACCTGCCCTTGGAAAAGCTTGTCTGCTTGGCAACAGATGGGGCTCCTACGATGTTGGGACAAAGAAATGATGTTGGAGCTAAGCTGCTTGCCATAATACGTAACAGTCAGCCTGATTTTACCTTTGCACATTTTCAGTGCAATATTCACCAGCAGTCTCTGTGCTCAAAGGTATTAAAACTTGAACACGTTCTGAAACTCGTGACAAAAACAGTCAATTTCATTCGCGCACGTGCATTAAACCATCGCCAGTTTAATGCATTACTTGAAGATGTAGGAAGTGAATTTGACAGCATTCCATACTATACTGAAGTCAGATGGTTGTCTTGTCACAAAGTACTGAAAAGATTTTATTTACTTCGAGAGGAAATAGTGCTGTTTTTAGAGATGAAAGGCCAAGACTCTGATGATTTGAAGGCGGATTTATTTGTTCAGGATCTGGCCTTTGCAGTTGTTATGACTGGACACTTACATGATTTGAATCTGAAGTTGCAAGGAAAAGATAGAATTGTGACAACAATGTATGACAATGTAACCTGCTTTCAAGCCAAACTACAACTCTGGACACACCAACTAAGAAAGGAAAGTCTGGAACATTTTGACACCTCTTGGGAACTGAGAAATGTGAAGCCAGGAATGTTTCTTTCCATATACATATCCCAACTTGAATTATTAAGGGATGAATTCAACAAGAGATTTGGTGACTTCAGGCTTTACGAGCAAGACTTCTCGCTGTTCGTATCTCCTTATTTGTACAATGCAGAAAATTCAGCTGATTATATTCAACTGGAGCTCATAGAATTGCAGTCCGATTCCATGATGAAGACAAAATACGAAGAGGTTGGAGTCCCCGAGTTTTATAGGTATTTGTCAGATCCATATGTAGAAATGCACAAGTTTGCTTCCAAGATTCTTGCCATGTTTGCTAGCACATACACGTGTGAACAGCTGTTTTCTCGCATGAAAGCTACAAAGACACCTCACCGATCAAGGCTCACTGACGAGCATCTCTCATCCATCATGAAAGTTGCTACTGCTCGTGAACTGCAAACCGGATATAGAAGGACTTGTAGCGCAAAAGAGATGTCAAACATCAGGACAGAAAAAGTAAAAACGGTGCATTAATACATTAACTTGAGTTTGACATGCCTGATTTACAGGCATCTGTGGCGGACCAGCCCATGTTGCACCTTTTTTTTAACTTTTTCTAACTTTTTAGATAACAGTTTTTTGATGTGTTAACTGAAAAGACCAACACGTTTGCTCAGCAGAGTAGGTCAGGTGCACAGCAGGCAGGTAAAATGCACATAACAAAATGCAACCCTACTTCTTTAGAGATGTGTGCATTTGTCAGCACAAACATCATGATAAGCTTCAAGATGTAACCATGGCTGTACGCCTGATACTTTGCTCAGTGATCTCTGCATTTCAGGGACCATGATAAGGGATCGGTTCGTGGCCTTGAGCTGGTACCTTCATTTGGCAGACAATACCAGGCTCCTGTAAGAAATAATCCTAATTATGATCCACAGTAGGAAGTTCATTCTCTGGTAGATAACCTGATTTTCAGAGTATTGCAAGCCTGGGAAGAATCTGAGCATTGATGAGTCAATAGTTGACTTCAAGAGAAGATGTCAATTCAAACATTATTTTACCAAAAAGTAACCCAGTGAGGATTCAAAATTTGGACCATTGCTGACTCGGAAAATGGATAACCTGTTCCAAGAAGACTCAGCATGCAAAGTTGCTTTGTGCAAAGTTCGATGCTTCCACATTTTTCCACAAGCAAAATCAGATAGTGGTTCCACGAACCAGTGCCAAGTAAACAAGTGCCTGTGGGGTGTAAGGTAGGTAAGCAATATAGCACATCAAAACAACTCTTCAAATTTCCATTCTGAATTGTCCTAGAACTGTACGGTCCAGTCTGTTGAGAAAAAGGAGTCAATCCAGGGGGCTTTGGCCCTCTTCAAGGTGACCATCCACTGTCAATCCAGCACACTCAAGCACTCATAAAAACGGCCCTTCAGATTCACCAACTATATGAAAAGGAAACAAATGTCAGTGTGTTTGCCTTTCCATGTGCCTGGCTTGTTGTAATGTTACTGTTGTTGCCCTGTTGTTGTGCATGTTGGCAGTGTTTTTGATGTTGTGGTTGTATTGCTGTGCACATGTTTGGGAGGTGGCAGAGTGGGTAGGAAACTTCAAGTTCCCCAAAATTTTGTTTCAAAAACTGGACAGAGGGATTGCAAAAGGAGATAAAAAAGTTAAAGAATGATGTTAACCTCAAGTCTGTATGTCAAGAAATGACCCATATCTGATAAGTTAAAAATTTCTTACTTTTTGATGCTTTCTTATTTTTCCTTTGATTTTCACGACTTTGGCTTTCATACTAAAAATATTGTATTTCCTTCATTTAAGAAAATATTTTCAAAATTTCTGTTGGGTTTTGTCTGGTACTGATTTCTGCAGTTTTTGTGCTGACACTTCATATGCTGTCACTAACACTTTTTTATATAGGAGCTTGAACATGAAAAAAGTAAAAACATGAGGTGGGGTAGTTTTGGGGTAAATTTGGGTAGCCCAAAAATTTTATACCAAAAACTAGATGAATGGGAAGAAGAGATAAAATGCTAAAGAATGATGTTAACCTCATGTCTACATGTACCAAAAGTGACCAAGATATAAGTTTAGAATTTCTTACTTTTCAGGCATTTTATTTCTTTCAATTTATTACTATGGTCTACACACTAAAATATTGTATCTCCTTCAATTATGAAAATATTTTCAAAAGTTTCTTTTGGATTTTGTCTGGTAATGATTTCTGCAGTGTTGTGCTGACACTACATATGTTGTCACTGAAAATTTTTTCGAAAGGGGCTTGAACATGATAAAAGTAAAAAATGGGGTGGGGTAAGTTTTGGGGAAAATTTGGGTAACCCAACAATTGTTACCAAAAACTAGAGGGATGGGTGGGAAGAAGAGATAAATTGCTAAAGAATGATGTAAACCTTATGTCTGTAGGTCAAGAACTTACCGAGATATCTCCTGTTGAAAATTATTTAATTGATAGGGCGTTTTATGGTAAAATCGCTCGTCGTCAGGGCCTAGGCGGAAATAATTCTCTAGTCGGTTAAGGGTTAACCACAAGAAGAGGATCTGTAGAGTCGTTGAAACAATTTGGTGAGAAAGAGATGAATAGTTGGGTGTCATCAGCATAGAGGTGACGGTCAACTGAGGATGCTTTAATGAGTTAACTAAGTGGGGTAGTATACAGGATGAACAGAACAGGTCCTAGAAGAGAGCCTTGTAGAACTCCACAAGTGAGAGGGCATGACTGAGAAGAGGTTTCCAATCTTTTAACAGAGAAAGAATGGGAGGAGAGATAGGACTGTACCCACAGGAGAGCAGTGTCAGTAAAACCAAACCAGGTTGACAGTCTTTGAAGTAAGATGTTGTCATCAACAGTATCAAAGGCTGCCGAAATATCAAAGAGGCAGAGGCAAGAAACCTGTTGATGAGAGATGGAGGAAACAAGCTTGTTGTACAGAGATGTGAGCCAAGTTTCAGTTGAGTGGTGTTTAGTGGAACCAGACTGCTGTGGATTAAGGAGTGAGTAGCAAGCTAGATAATCATTGATCTGAGAGAGTAAAATCCATTCAGTTAATTTGGATATAAAAGACAGGTTAGAAACAGCTCAGTACTTTGAAAGGATTTATTTATCAAGTGATGGTTTCTTGAGAAGTGGGGGTTATAACAGAATGTTTGAAAAGGAGGGAGAATTACCAGTAGACAAGGAGAGGTTAACTATTTTGGTAAAAACAATGGGACAAGGACAGATGCACAGTCTTTCAATAACGAGGTGGGTATAGGGTCAAGTTCACAATGTTTGTTAGGAAGTGATTTTGACAGAAAATATAACGTCTGCGATAGGCTGAGAGCCACCTGCATAATAGTACTCGCCCACTACCATTTACCATTTCGTCGTGACCCCTATAGTACCATTCATTACATACTCGTCTGTATTGGGTTAAACTGAACCAGTTTTCAGACAAAGAAAATGTCAATATATAAAGCACAAGCTAAAAATGAGAAGAATAATTATAGATACATTTTGCTGAGAAAAATGAACTGGAGTATGCATTAGATGGAGTCAATATGGCAGAAAGGTAGGCATGCAATAACAAAAGGTGCAAGGTAAGCACGAATATTAGACGAAGAATCAGTGAAAAGTAGCAAAAATTAAGCACGGAGCGAAGTCACCTGATGGCAAGTACACATGAAATGCATAAGCATCTCTGAATTCTAGTGTATCAAAACCTTTTAGTGTAAGAAAATAAAATCTACAAGTGTAAGGAGTAACTGTTAAGTAACTTTTATTAAAAGAAAATCTATTTTCATCACAAATGAGTATCTGTACAATATCAACCCAAGAACATCAAATGTACAAGATAGAGGGACACAAGTGGTTTGCTTAAATTGTGTTAAATTACAAGGTCACAATATAACTTCTCCTGAAGAAGTGTTGAACTAGCAACTAAGGTAATTCAAAAACTGCATTCAGTTAACTAGGACAATTCAAAGCCAACAACATTTAGTCCAACTTCTTGCAAGACCAAAGGTTGGCCAATTGCAGCACTTCTTGTTTACATTCTAATATATGCGAGTACTTTGACATGTTGACCACAGCTCATGCAGCATAGAGCAGTGACAACGTCTATGGACAGTGTTGTTTTATTATTACGACTTCTCTATTTTTTAATACAAGGTTGTCAAAATGCTTCACAGAAAAAAATTACACTAGCACCTGTTAACAGGTATTATTAATTACAGTCAGAAAAATTAAGTTAGGAACATAAATAGATGTATCAATGCTAATACTATTACACTTAACTACTTCCTCCACCTAGAGACGTGCACCAGACTTCATGACTGTCTTGGACTCTCTTACCAAGACCATATCACTCCAGCCCTTTGTTCTCTACATTGGATTCCTGTATCTAAGCACATCTGCTTCCAGCTAGCACTTCTCATGTACAAAGTCTGCGCAAATCACCTACCCTAACTACTATTCCTGCTTAAATTTTGTACCTCTGGTAAAGGGTGGTCCTCTCTTCAATTGTCAACCTCTGGAAAGTATGCTGTTCCTGGTACATGTCAAACTTGCTGGTTCCTCCACTGGTAATAAGCATGAGTTCTATGCAAATAACTTTATATATACTCAGATGGTCAAGTCTATACACAACTGTTGCAGAATCCAACTGATGTGAAACGTTGACAAAATTTTGTTTTACATTCATGTTGCTGATTATGATAGGGAACGAAGATGAAGTTTGGCGTACAATTTTCGGTAATTCGGAGCTGGACGAAGAATTAATTTTTCATACGTTGACAAGTTGCAGGACTGACTTCTCGAGTGGCAGGAGGCACTGCTAGTAGCATCCATACAAACAATTTATAAGACTTTTCAAAAGATGAAAGTGAAGCCAGCAGCAATATCAGGCGAAATTGCATCAGCAAGAAGGATTTTTAGCTTCCAACAAAGGCTGATGGAACATTTTTATGATCAATGGTAATTATTATCATTTGAAATGTGGATATGGAGAAGACTGGCCAAAATCAGCTGTAAGGATTATAAAACAAATGAGGTGTTGCACTTGGTACAGGCAGAAAGGACATTGGTCAATACAACAAAGAGATAAATGAACTGGACTGGACACATACTGCATGGAAATTCTCTCCAGAAGACAGTGAATGAAGGAAGAATTGAAGGAAAGAAGGTTCCAGGAAGATCAAGAAATATGCTGTTGGAATGGATCATGTATAAAGAAAGAAGAATGGGGTAAAAACAAGTTAAGGAAAGGGCACATAACAGGGAAGAGTGGCGTTGTTGGATTCTTGGACCTGCCTAAGGGCAGAACACCGAAGAAGAATTATTGTCTAGCAACTGCAACGCTCAAGTGCTTTAAGCTAACAATGCAAAGCAGACATTTTGCAGATTTCTCACTTTTCATCTGCTGTAGGGAATTGTCTTTTCACCTAAATGGCAATGCCTTCTGCCCCTCCAAACATAATTGTATGCAAAGTTTGTCCACTCCAACCTAATATCAATGACTGTTGGAGACTTGCCTGTCAACCAAATTGTGAACCAAGTGTTGAAGAAAACAACGGTGCATTGAAAAATGCTTTACATGGACTCTTGGTTTTTCACTGTGATCTAATAATAACTCAAGAAATATATATTAGTAACAGCAGAATGTAAAAAGACAATGTGGTGGCTGCTTTTAAACATGCATGCCACACCATGGCTCTTTGACTTTTCATATCTAAAATACAAGCATGAACAAGTAAATGACATATTTGTTCAATATTTATTTCAAAACAACTCTTATGTTTACACACAATGTTCTGTGGTTGTCAAGTTATTACATTGTTACCCTTAATATCAAAACCCAAAAAATATCTGGCAGATTATTAGCTAAATATGTGGCAGGTAAAGGACTAAATACAAATCTTGCCTAAAGTGTCAGTTAAGTCAAAATAAAATTATGAGCTAAGAATTGATCCATGGTTTACCTCTGGCACAGGGTAATAGTTGACATCGATGATTCTGTTAAGGTTTCTGACTACAACGCTTGTTACTGCCTCTAACTTGGCAAAATCATATTTCCTGTCTGGTGTAACATAGCGGTTGAGAGCAAGTGAGGCAAGATTGCAAACAGCCACCTGAAGGAAAACATTCAGTAAATTAACAAGAATAAAATGTTTTAACTTTGTTTTAAACCTACCACTGACTTCTGTTGCCAAGGTCAGATGCCTCAAACTTCCAGCACAGAAACATATCTATACCCTTTCAATAGCAGTTAAATGACCCATCAGAAGAAACTTTCAACTACTTATGAAGTCAAAGCAACCCTCAACTGATATCATGTCTTGTGGACTAAAGAAGTCTTTTGATATGATGATAATATAATCGTGACTAGTTTTGACAAAATGAGTCAGATTTTTCGCATTTTGAGTTTTATTTAATGAAACAGTGCAATCAGTTCTGTTTAAAACGATATATTATTGAAATAAATATTCTAAGTAGTTTCAGAGACATCGTCAGTTCTGTGATTAACAGTAGGACATATGACTCCGAGTTTACGAATAATGCTCTACGCATCTGTCAGCAAAATTGCTGTGCAAGCCAAATTCCTGGGTGAATCCAGTCGAAACCCAAGAAGGGTAATTTGAGAATACATGGAAATTGCCTACGCAGGACATAAGTCTAAGAAGAGAAGAGGTTTTAGTCGAGATCTGAAGGCCAAAGCAGACTGCAGAGCAAACATTTGCCAGAAGAGTTCCAGTCTAATCATTCCAATCATTGGGCAAGCCATATTCCTGGGTAAACTCCAAGTCCTTATGTATTTTTATTTTCAAATGCATTATGATGCCCTGAAACAAAAACTTAATTTAACGTGTCCCTCTGGTGTAAAAAGTTGTATGCATCGATTATTATGCAACTGCATGTCATTCTAATTATTGTATTAAGCAGTGTTTTATGAATATTTTATTGATGGCAGCCTCGGAGACATTTGAATACACTTCATTTTACTATACTCGTAACATTCACAACCACCAGGTCCATGGATACGGTAAAGTGTAACTCGCAAATTCTCAAAAGTAGCCGTGCAGAGACCTAAATCTTTAGAAAATTGTAACTTTTTAAACCAAATATCAGCAATTCTAGCCTAATGCAGTACAGTATCAAACCCAGTTTTGATTTTTTCTGACTGTGAGGGTTTTCTCAGGCATGGTCACATGCAGCAATCCCATAAAATAGCTGCTTTTATGTCACATGATGTGTTACTAGGCTGACATGTAAATGTTTATCATGACCTATATTCACAACCCTTACTTAAAGCCTTATTTCTTAGCACATGGAAAATTGTCTTTTGAATATTTAAAATGGACAGCTGGGGTACAATCCTAGCAAGACAGAGAGACAACATCAAGCACAACAAGGCTATCAATGTTCCATCAGTTCAGCCTGTGGTTTACGATCACCACCTGTAAAGTACAGGGGTCGCTCTTGACTGTAATGCTAGTATTGCATGGCACAAAAGTTTCTCAATATTACAGTAAATTGTCATAATTTAGCTAATCTAAATGTTTCTAAAACGTTGGCAGTAAATTGTCCTGAAACTTATAACTCTCTCCAATTTGCCAAACCTACATATAATGGAGAGACAAAAGGAGTATGGACAAAAAGTATACATATGCTTCATTGACTATAGCAAGGCATTTGATTGCATTGATCATGAGTTGATGTGGAAAACCTTAATAGAAATGGGAATACCAAGGCACTTGATACAAATGCTTAAGGGATTGTAGGAAGAACAGATTGCGGTAATAAGAACTGAATTTGGAGATACCGAAAGAATCAAAATAAAGAAAGGAGTGAGGCAAGGATGCATTCTGTCCCCAATCCTATTTAACCTATATGCAGAAAGGATAATGAGGATGGCGGAAATGGATGGGGCAAATGAGGGAGTAAAGATAGCAGGAAGAACACTGAATAATCTGAGATATGCAGATGACACAACACTATTAGCAGGTAAAAAAACAGATCTGGTAGAACTGATAAGAAGGCTGAAGAGAGAGAGCGAGAAAGCAGGACTATACTTTAATATAAAGAAAACGAAGATCATGACAACAGCTGAGGAGGGCAGTTTTATGGTGGATGGTGAGGAATTAGAGACGGTAACCAGCTTTACATTCTTGGGATCAGTAGTAGAAAGAGAAGGAAAGTGCGATATGGAAATAAATCGAAGGGTGGCGATTGGAAAAGCCGCAATGAATGGACTAGAAAAATTATGGAAGGACAAACATGTGAGCACAGACACGAAAAAAAGATTGGTGAGGGCCTTGATTATACCAACAGTAACATACGGCAGTGAGACGTGGACAATGACCAAGAAAATGGAGAAAAAAATCAATGCTTGTGAAATGTGGATATGGAGGAAGATGCTGAGAACATCATGGACGGAGAAAAGGACTAATGAATGGGTACGCAGGGCGATTGTTATTGAGCAAGATGAGACGTTACAACAAACAGTGCTAAAATCAAAGCTGAGGTTCTTTGGACATGTTATGAGATCAGACGGATTAGAAAAAGAAATGATGCTGGCTTGTGGAGAGGGAAAGAGGAAACAAGGGAGACCAAGGAAAAAATGGATGGACAAGATACACGAAGCAACTGGAATGAACTTGGCACAACTAAGGGACGCGACATTGGAAAGAAAGAAATGGAGAAGATTGATCATGACGGTCGCTAGAGCTCAAAGAGCTGACAGCACAAGGTGACATATCTTCACAAACTTTACCATTCAATCAGACTGCTCTTCTTGTTCATCCTCTTACTTCACCCTTGCCCGTCCCTCTGTAGCTACACGACTGAAGTCCTCCAACTGATCCATATACTACACTGCACCTAAACTCTGGAAAGATCTCCCTCCCGAATGTCACACATTCTGTTCCTCCATCCTTTCCGTCATTAACCCATCATCATCTGTCTTGAGCCCCTCTATCTATTACTCCTCAAGTGTTCCATTCAAAACTGAAGTCTCACCTTCTCAAGAAATCCCACCCTACTGTGGTAAAGACATTGGATTGAGTTTTATAGATTTAGATTTCAAGTCATTGTAAAGTTCTGCTATGCTTCCCTTTAGTCAAGTCACCACAAGCAGAGAATATTCTTCCAACAAAAGCCTCTGATGCAGGAACAGCTAAAATGCCAAAGCTAATGCCAAAGATATTCTCTGAAAATTGGTGGATTGATCTAACCACCACCTTAAGCCACCAACACTACACAAAGATCACCTGGATTCCTGCCATCTGTGATGTTAATCCAGGAATGCAAATCTTCTGGAGGCTCTGGCCTCATAATATCCAAATGGCCATGATGGATGATCTAAACAGCTAGATGGAGAATCTAGAATGTCTTGGACAGAGTGGTTGCGTGAAACAGCTAGTTATCATCTCCTGCAGCTCACAAACTTAAGCTCTTAACTCACCTAACATATAATTGGTGGTATTATAACTCACTGTCTAACAATGTATCATTCATATTATGAGTTTAATTAAAAGTCCTGTCATTGAACAGTTAACATTCAATATTTATAATAATTTACATGATAATTAACCTGCCTAAGACCAGCAATTAATTAGATTAATAAAGAAAAGTACTTTATGCTGCCCTCCCACGTAGAACATAGAAGCTTTCGGGCTTAGGTTTCAGTCTCTCAGTTGTAACACAGTTTCTGAATCCACCGTTTTACTCGCAGTACAATTTGCCTCGCAGTCCAACACAGCATTGAAGACGGGGAATTCTTGAGCAAACGTTGGATTATTGCCAGCTCTTTGAAAAGTTTTGTTTACCATCGATTTGACATGTAGAAAATATCCCAGTTTGTAAGAATAACTACTTGATGTAGTAGTCAACTACCTAATGAACTTTAACTCACTCCAACGGAAAGTTCCACACTTACTCAGCTATTCGGCTAGCTATAAAATATGCAAATTCCACATATGACCCCGAGTTTACACAGGAGTTCATTGACAAACCTTTACTTGTTCGTGACCAACGTAAAACTGAGGAAAATCATTCAATTCTCCTTTTCATATCACTCACAATGGTCATCTGTCACAGCAATGGTGGCCGTTCAATTCCGCAGTCATGCAGGATAAACAGAACTGTGGTCGTCTGTATTTGTAATGGCCGACGTTCAAAATTTGCTTTGTCATTAGCAGATCTGGACTGAACCAGTTTTCTGCTTCAGTGGAAGTCCAATGTCACCACACAACAGACCACCATATATTACATTAACTAGCTAAGCTGGCCATTAACTCCAAGCTATTTCATTACACTTTATGCTGGCCTGCTTAATATATATGTATATATATATATATACACACATACACACACGCAATAAAATCTACCACTTACCGCTATTAAGACAAATTAATCTATATAAATAACCGATCTAGTTAATCAAACACATACACACTATACGCATTTATTACAAGTCAAATGCAAATTGGAATGGAGGCTCACTACACTCACCACTGCCAAGATTTTTTACCCTTGCAAAACAACCATCTGCACCACAACTGCAGAAGACCTCAGAGCATCAGGTGTAATGCTCTCACGCCTTCATTTGACGCAGAGTGTAGAGTGATGCACCAAAAGGTCAGGCAAGCCAAACAACATAATAGAAAGAGTGGGCTGGATAATCAGCAGCTCTGCCAATGATCATCTATCTTGGGCAGATCCCATGGATTTGCAGGGTCATGCTTTTCAGAGGATTACCTTTGCCACTTAATAAAGAAACTCTTAGATGTATATCACAGTACTCCACTACTCAAAGACATTCTGATTGGTTTGACAAGAAGACAGAGGTCAAGTTAAGATTGCTTTTTCTGTCTTTACCATCCAAAACATGCACACTACACCCATTTTGTCAGCTGTGCAGCTCTGCAGTTTCTCATTGGCCAAGGGAACCTTGCCAGAGAGTCAAAGGTGTGTTCAAAGATGGCCCTAAATCAAGAAGCCTGGAATTGATTTGGAAGGTAGCCATTGGCTTTGACAAACAAGTATGTGCACCTATGACATTTTGGTATCCTACAGGGCTCAGTTCACAAACCACTCCTATAAGTCTTGTACGTGACCAATCTGATCTTGATCATCACTGCTTGTGGAGAACAGGTTCATCAGCATGCTTGGACTATTCAGCTAAATTTCCAAAGAGATTTTTCACTGTAAATGTCATGTGCTATTTGTTACTGTAGATGCAGTTGGCATATATGATGTGGTGTTGTATCTAAAAATATTCATAGCACTTCACCTCTCCAGGTTCACAGTATTCTATGATCTCAGTGCAGAGGTTACTGCAGGTAATGGTTCCCAGGTTCTGTTGGTTGCTCTTGCGATTACAAGCATCTTTGTAGAGCATAAATGGTGTACCAGTCTCAGTCTGAGCCGTAATTATTTCATACCACAGTTGATGAGCTTTAATTGTGCGACGGCCCCGACCTTCCCTCTCATACCTAGAAGTAACAAAAGATAATCATATAAGTTGTGTTACACATGAGAGGCAAGTTTTATCAAAGGGTTCAGAGTTACATTTAGGATAATTCACACCTCAGCCATCACTGTTTTCCAAACCAATGATTTCTGTACTCGCTAATCTACTGATTTTATTGAGTTAAGTTACATGCCATCTTTGATTGGAAAATCTTGGTGCTGGTCTAGCATGACTGGATTCTGGAATTTGGACAACAACGTTCCCTCTAAGTTGTGCAACTGCACAACTTTTCAGGATAGCATGCATGACCATTTTCTGCTAATGCATAAATATCACAAGCACTCATGTTATTTCAAAATTAAATTTAAACTCACTGTTACAGGTGCTTTAACCTACTATGTTTAGAAGGCCAGTTTTCCATGCCGTGTGAAGCAAACCAGTCAGCTGCCTGGGTGAAGTGCCCTCCCTCACTGGTCCACATACTACATTTGGCCAATCATAGCGGGGGTGCTGTCTGTAATTTGAACTCCAGCCTTCATACGTAAATTAATAACTTCTATCATGATGTTGTCTAATGCACAAGGCCTCAGCTGATGGCACACCAAAATCAAGCGCCACAATTAAGTCAAAATCCAGATCAGAACAGACACAGGAACAGATACAGGAAGAGAGCAGCCGAAAAGCCCATTCACCAAGCACAGTTCTAGTATTAGTTACACCATAGAAATGCAACAAGAAGACCTGGTTACATAACGATAAATCTGGGGAATATGAACTGAATAAATACAATGGTTGGCCAGAGTTGGCCACAATTCCTGGTCCAAGGTCACACCCAAATGATGCAGAAGTAGAAAAAGAAATACCTGGGAAGTGAGTCTCCACATAAGATAGATCAATTTTAGAGATCTACCTTGCCAGAAGAACTGGGTTTTCCGGAGTTCAGCGGTTGGAAATTGGACAACATGCAACTTATCTCTGTTGCATGCTCAACCAACAAATATAGCACTCGATCAGTGGACACAATGATTCTTGTCTCTTGTACCAGAACAGTGTTGGGTTTTAGAGTGTTCTCGGTTGCTGGTCCACGTCTTTGGAATTCGCTGCCAAGTTCTAGTTCTGCCAATTCTTTGATGTCATTCATCTGTTTCAACTTGCTTATCCACCACAGCCTAGCTTCTGGTTTCTCTGACCTATAGGATTTCAACCCAGTTTACCCAACGGATTATCATTTCACCTGAAGTGACCATCGCCTCAAGCCTTGTGCATTATAATGGTGCTATAGAAGTTATTAGAATAGATATCTTTCAACTTGCTTACTCACTATAGCATAAGTTCTGGTTTCTCTGACACATCAGAATTCGACCTGGCTTCTCCATTGGGTTTTGATCTTTAATATGATTTCACTTACAAGATAGCACACCTTACACATAAGACTCTCTCAAGCAATCAACCTGCTTATCTGTCATCATCCTTACAGTGCTATCAGCCATCCAGAAATCTGCATTTGGCAACCTAAAACAATTTGTCTCTTCCTAGCATCTGAGACTATCGGTCTGAATTCTCCAGACGCGGACTCAGCAATTCTCCACCAGTCATCTGGAACAGTCTCCGTGTTTGCATTACTCACAACATATCGTTAGAAATTTTCATAACGCGGCTTAAGACCATATTTATACCATCTTGGTTTTGTTGTCTGACCGCTGCAACTCATCCGTGCCTACGATTCCTCGCTCAGCCAATAGAGACATGGCATGTTAACAAGTGTCCTACTTACTTACTTAAGTGACCATCGATTCATGCCTTGGGCATTGTGAGAACAGTGCCACAGAAGTCATTAGATTAGATGCATGGCTGTTTCACTGACATCAATGACAGACTGCAGCGCTTAAGGGAAGATAAAACAACAGCTCCTTTCCAGGAAGCAACCTCTTTCCCAAAGGAGTATCACATAACAACCGTAAAAATGGCAAAAGTTCATTCACAAAGTCTTTAATTAATTAGAAATGGTGGCAAAAGGTCAGGTTCACATGATGTAGATGACAATGATGACAGCAACAACTGACACAGGTTGATCAAGATAGTCTGCATGTCTGAATACTGGCAATCAACTGTTGTTCTTCACTTTTAGAAAACTGTCTGGAAAAAGGTTAACACCATTTCTTAACAAAAAATTCACATGTATACAGAAATCGTTATCCAATAGGGCTTGCTACATGTATTAATAAAATATTTATGGCAGCTTACCTTTCATAAAGCTGTTCAAATTCCTCACCCCAAACTTTATAAAGGCCTGGACACTCATGAGGACACATCAGCGTCCAGTCACCATCACTCTCAACTCGCTTCATGAACAGATCTGGAATCCACAATCCATAGAAGAGATCTCGTGCTCTCTGTTCTTCCTTTCCCGTATTTTTTCGACAATCCAGAAAATCAAAGATGTCAGCATGCCATGGTTCCAGGTAAATGGCAAAAGCACCAGGTCTCTGTTAAACAAGAAGCTTAATTTAATTCAATGAATTTACTCAAAAAATTCTTTAACAACTTGCACTGCACCTACATTGTGTAAGTCATAAACAGATTTCCAACCGACGTTGACATTAGTAATCGAAGCATTATGAAATTATATGCTTCTAGTAGTATCACAGCTCCAAAAACATATTCATGGAAAGAATCCACCCTTTTCAAGAGTAAATACAACTTCTATCAGTCTGACAATGCACAATGAAAACAAAATTCAAGATGCATTTCCATGTCATAAATTGAAGTTACTGGTGGAAAATGCATAGTGGCAGAAAGTGTGGGAATTGATGGAAAGCAATATAGCAAAAGCATACATATCATACACATAAATAATAAATGAAAAATTAATGTACAAATTTGACTGACACACTGCAGGAAGCCTTTGGCAGAGTATAGCATATTATAGCCTGAAGTACAAGATTGAAATGCCAAACTTGATGTTATAAAAAATATTTGATCTTATCCAAATTTCTAAAAGCAGCTGAGATTCAAATAGAAGGAACATTTACCTTGTTGCCACCCTGATCAACATATCTGGCTGTATTGTTGAATACGCGTAGCATTGGCAGAAGACCGTTTGACACACCATTTGTCTATAGTCAACAGGAATTACGAAAATAACAGAAGTTTGAATATAAACAAACAACACAGGCTAATATTAACTGTGCTGACTAATAACAGTGGGTCAAATTCTCCCATCTTGTTTTGAAAACTTCCCAATAAGAATTTAATCCAATCTGGAAACTTCTATAGTGATGTCATCAAAATACACAAGGCACTGAAGTCTGGAATATGCAAAGATACAAGATACAGCATTTCTACTGTGCCATTTACACATATAATGAACCACAGCAATTTTGAACAAGCTCATGCTTGAAAAATTCAATCAGCTCCTGGAAGGCCATAAATAGTGAAGTTTTCGTTAACAATAATAACCTATCGTTAATGTGAACTTAAGATTTTAGTTAACAATAACTATAACTTTAACTAAACTTCAGAAAAAAACAATACCAAAATAAGAACTAAAACTCAGGTGTTAAAAAACTATAACCAAAATACTACGGTACTAAAAATAACGAAAATACATAACAAAAACTAGCTCTGTTGGACGAGCAACAGCTGGAGGAGCTACATCAGGCTCTCCACAGAACAATTATCACCCTTGAAAAGACAGCATCCGAAGACGAGATTGTTTTTGGTCCGGGCGTAACTGCTGCAAAGGTCTTTGTTTCAAAATGCAGAGCTTCTGATGTCTTGGGACAAAGCGGACGCACATATTTAGGGACAGTGGCCAAGTGAATCTGATTACTGTCAATTATCTGTCAGAATACTTCGATCGCCGACCTTGAAAGTGAATCAGTGATACCCTATATGACTTTCGCTATTTGCTGCGTTAGCGAGTTCACAGACTGGAGAGAATTTCAAGGCACCACCTCCCCCGGGATAACCCCAAAGCAAGGGCAAAGTTTAAGCGGCCAAGAGGATCATTAGTTGTTTCATGTAACCCTGATCATCCTACAGTCATAAAGGCTTGGTTGCATGTACAGTCCACCAAATTCAAACAAACAACTAAGTCGGCTAACTAATGACATTATAGCAAAAAATGATTTCACTGTGTGGAAACTTTTCTTCAGGAAAACAGAATCATACCTTGAAGAAACTTGAAATAAGAACATTCTTAAAATTAAATTTAAAGCTATTTTCAAAGCGACTAAAATTTATGGACTTTTAAGAAACCCAAACAACTATAACTAAAATTCTGACTATAATAACTAAAACTTAAAAGCTTTAGGTTTTAAAAACTATAACTAACACTCGAGAGATAACAATAACTAACTATAACTAATACTCGTGATGTCAAAATAAATAACTCTAACACTAAAACAGATAACTAAAACTTCACTAGCCATAAGCATAGAGTTCCAGGCAGCTAGGCCTGTATAGAAGCTAAGTTCACCACATTTCAAGTCTTATGACAACTCAGTGACAGCAAGTTTAAAAAGTTGTTAATCATATTCTAACCACAATTCCACTGTAAAAATCAACAAAGTTTACTTTAGCGAAGTATATTAATTACAACACATAGATCAAGTGATGCCTATTTCTCAGTAACCATTGCATCTTGATAATGCAGTTCACTTAGTGAATCCCAAAATAGCTTGTACATTTGAGGTCTCTTCTTTGGATGCCACTGTTATTAGGGCAGCAATAAAACAATAAATCTTAGCAGATCTCTTTTATAGCCATAAAAATCACCCATACAAGTTCGAACAATCCTGCAAGTAGGGCTGCCACAAGTACTTGATTCCAAAAAAGAATCGAGTAGTTTTCAGTATTTCAGAATTCCAGCTATGTTTTTGTTCAGAATATTATTTTAGTACACACAGCTCAATGCCTCAATGGAATGCATTCAATTTTACATTGGATATCTGAAATTTGAATCCGGGTCACAGAGGTCAAAAGCCAATATATGTCTGCTCTGCCACCTGGTTTCCTCTAAGCTGAAAATTCAGTTTGCAGGTGTCTGAACTTTCTGTGAATTTTCAGCTTAGAGGAAACCAGATTTGTACATTCTTAAGGCTCAGTCTGGGTATCAAGGCTGCTTTATGTCTCAGTCTCATTTTTTGTCTTGTGAACCTATTATCTTTGCTTAAGTCTCGGTCTTGCAGTAATGTCTTTGGCTTTTTTGAAACTGTCTTGAAGCAAGCCCTGCTCCGTCTTGAAGTGGTCTCAGTAAGTATTGCACGACCTGTGTGGGTTTTTTGTGTCATAAGATTGGCCAGAAGAAATGGCACCAAAAGTTCTGAAACTCAGTCATTCCTGCTAGCATATTTATAGTAATTCATTTGTTACAGTTGCCTGTTTGTTGAAATTGACATTTAACTGCTAGTTTTTTGCTGCATTTTTAAAAATTTGTGTTAATCAATATAAAGTACAAACGTCGTAAAAATCCTGAAGGAGTAAATTTTGCATTCACACAATGGGACATTATGATAAACAAGAAAAATGACGTGTGTTTCCCATTGGTGTAATAACACGGTAACTGAAATGCTTGGACCATTTGAAGCTTCTCTAACCCTATTGAGTCTGATTTTTAAAGCCCAGCCTGTAAAGTCTAGTTTAACTCTATGTCATTAGGTCAAAAGTTTGAAATATTAAACGCTTTTGTGGAAAAACATCATCTTGTTGTACATTTAATAACGCTACCAACAATTAAGCTAGAAAAGCATTTCTACCATTAAAATGTTCACAAATGTGTCCTTTTTTGTGTAAAAATCTATTTTACGAACAAATATTGGGAATTCCTGCTCTTATCCTGAAACTGCAGACACTTAAGTGAAACCACTGTCATCAGTTTTTTAAATTTTGAAGTAATGACAGTAGATGTGTTAAGAATTTAACACTGAATAAGACAGTTAAAAATTTTAGAATCAGATAATAAATCACCCCAAAAATCAAAAAATTCATGCACCCTGGTAAGCTCCAATTTTGAATTTTAATGATAATCCAACAACCTGGGGACAACTTTCTGAAATCTCACAACTTTGGCTCTGCCTCACTTGCAGCTATTCGTGGAGGAGAGATAATTTGTGTTGCATCCAGATTCTAGTTATTCAGCTGTGGGTTGGGTATGAAATACAGTCAGCTTCTGGTTCACTGCCTATACCCTTGGTTTTCAAGTGGTGGCTGGCTCGTAATCTAGGATGCAAAGCTTTCTTACATATATATAAACAGTATTGTTTCTGTATTTATATATAATATAATGCTAGGCATACACAGCCAGTATCAGGTAGGGCTCAAAAAAGACTTTAGGCATATAGCTATCTAGGATCTTAGCAGGCCTTATTTTGCAGCCCTGTCACTGAGTAGAACTGTAAATACTTGACTCCTCCACATTAACAGAAGATCCAGTTAGCTGTCTACAACCACCTGTATATATGTATGGAAATGTCTACACGTGCCAGTAAATAAAACTCTGACATCATCTTAGCCCCCCCAACATTTCAAACAATTTAAGGTCTAGCCAAAGGTCAGGTCAATTTTCTATAGTTTACCGTATAAACTCGACTATAAGTCGAGAAATTTACGTCTATTTCAGGGCTACGAAAAAGGCCTTCGACTTATACTCGAGAGACAAAATAGACGGAAGATTTTCGGACCGAATATTCAACATTACGAAAATGGAATTGTCTACACGTGCCAGTAAATAAAACTCTGACATCATCTTAGCCCCCCAACGTTTCAAACAATTTAAGGTCTAGCCAAAGGTCAGGTCAATTTCCTATAGTTTACCGTATAAACTCGACTATAAGTCGAGAAATTTACGTCTATTTCAGGGCTACGAAAAAGGCCTTCGACTTATACTCGAGAGACAAAATAGACGGAAGATTTTCGGACCGAATATTCAACATTACGAAAATGGACTTAAAAAATAAATGCTCATTTTATTTTAGTTGTCTTTCTTTTTATATCGTTTTTCAAGAAAAATCACATTTCAACAAATTACTGACTACATACAGATCAAAACGAAATACTCTTCTCTTATAACAATGTTATTATATACTGGTACTTCTACGATATATTTCATGCATCGAAAACGATGTCCTTTATTATCGCTTGCTGAGACCTCTGCCAAAAGAAATCAAATATCATGGATACGCACAGTAATGTCGAGCAAGGGAAGGACCTCCAACATAGGTGTAGAGATGTGTGCAAAACGATGGAGTCGGGCTGTGAACCTAGCTGATAAACCGTTTGAAAGGGGAAAGTCGCTGCATGGGGAGTCTCATAAGAAGCGACTGCAGAGATCATATTTCTAAGAGATTAAAGACAATTGATTCTGGCTGAAATGAAATAATTTACTCCATTCTGATATTTGAATATTGCAAATTGTATGCCATTGTAAATGCACTTGGTAATATTTATTTATAGACCTATAGTGAAATTTGCTTGCAATATGCTGATTGGTCCTCTTGATTGATCCCGGCGATTCAATTCGCTTCCTACCAACTCTCCAGAAATTCTGTATAAAGCCCATCCATACATTACGTATGCAGTGAGGGGAGGGGTGATCGGATTTAGGCGATTTTGTGTACGGGTGCGTATGGCAAGGGGGTGGGTCTCGACAAAATGTGTACGTATGCAAAATAAATTTCCACATTAGCCTATTTATAACATTGTATTATCCTTTAGTCGTCCGATGGAATTTATTACATTATATAAAAGCACAGATCTATAGCAAGATTTGACAGAACCCTGAAAAATTAATGGAATGCAGGTCAGAAAATTCACCCTCACATCACTGCCATCGCCATCTGGATGTCGTCTTTGTCCAGTCAGGCACTCCTAAGGGGTGTAAGCCGACCCGCTAAATTAGTTCCTTCAGTTACAAAACCATATACATGTACCTTATGTACATATGGTTTTGTAAATATGGAATGGATACATATATACCCATATTCGTATAGTCTCCCTTTATAATTATATTCCCCACAGTCTCTGCATGCTAGCCAAAGAAAGCTCCCTCTGTTAAATATATGATGGGTACGAAAATATAACTTTCTTTGCATACGTAATATATGGATGGGCCTATATAATATATAAGGCTGTATATAAGGGTTCGACTTATATTCGAGCCGTCGATTTTGGACGCTTTTTTCTCAAAAAAGTACACTTCGACTTATACTTGAATCGACTTATAGTCGGGTATATACGGTAGTCCCAGTGGTAGTGTCTTTGTGGTTTTGCATCATCCTTTGTTTGCTTAATGGATTTAATAATTTGTGAGTTTGTCCATGCACACAATTCCTTGCTCAGCCAATGGACATATGTCATTTTAACAAATGCATTACTTACCTACCTACTTGGTAGGTAATCCTCTGAAGTTCAGATCAAAACAACATAAAGAGGTAAACTAACTTCTGCATAGTCCCTGAGAACAGGATCATGTGGCAACTAAAAAGCTCACTGTCCATTGTAACTGTAATCAGAAACTCATAAAGTGCCACTTCAAGACAAAACTCATCAAAGGCACTCCCAGCCTGATGTCCCAGAACTAATGGATAATATACGGTCTTCAAATGCTTGCAGGAAAGACAGGGAGAGAGAGAAAGGAATTCCTGCTTAAGATCGCCAGACAGGGTCAACAACAGCAAAGCTGCAGCGCTATGCGGTGGTAATGCGAACTAAAGGAACCACCAGGTCTCCCTGGATGGCCGATCACAACAGTCGGCAACCAGGGACAGTAGAAACAGATATATAAAGTTCCCTTAGGTATACTGGAGCACAGCCAACAAGGCAGCTGCATTCAAGGACCAGAATTTTAAACAGAATGCACTCTTGAATTGGAAGCCAGTGAAGTTTTCCAACATGAATGAGGAGATATGGCCAAACTCAGGAATTGCTACATGAACATCTCGGTCTCGTTTTGGTCTCAAGCCAGGACATATCTTGTGTCTCATCTCAGTCAAAGGGTCTTGTTGGCATCCCTGTATGACGAAAGAGTAGGATGCACTGTGGTTATGCAGGTTATACTTAATGTTCGATAACCTTATTGTATGTGCACCTATTATAGACAATAAAGGTTAACTTACTCATAAACTGGAAAGCATTGGTATTGTAATACTTTAAAAAACAGTACTGGTATTGGTTTTGCTATTGACAATACATGTTTCCAGTATTTTGAACAGCCCTGACAGCACAAGTCCATTAGCAAGGCCTGACAGAATCTTCAATCGCACAGAAAAGATGAAGGTCAATACAAAGTAACAACAACCAGTATATGCTATGCTAATTTTAATGCAACACAAGATATACAACACTACGCAAAGTAAATTCTTACCCCTGCAATGTAGCTGCCCGAAGCACGAATGCAATGAATATTCAGACCAACTCCACCAGCACTCTTTGAAATAAGTGCACACTGTTTCAAAGTGTCATAAATCCCTTCGATGCTGTCATCAATCATGGACAACAGAAAACAGCTACAATAGTAGCAACACTATCAGAAATTAATTAAACTTTAAAACTCAATTTTTAAAGCAGATATATTTCACTTAACCACTAGTGCAGTCAGATGAAATTTGTTCAGCTGCAGTTCAGTCCCGTTAATGAGTTTGTCAGGAGCCTAAGTCCCCACTATCACAAGTGCCTTAAATAAATTAAACAAATAAATAAGTACTAGGCATGGTCGTTTTATCCGTTTTGGTGAGGGGAATTGTACTGCCCCCTGCAGGGCCTAAAGCTAGCAATTGTTACCACCTTACAAAGCTGTTATAGCTGATACAGCCTGTCCAACAAAAGGTTGATACCAGCATACTATTGAGTGCAAATCCTAGGAAATGACATCAATCATATGGGGTGTGGTTTTGTCCAGTCACTCTAGGGGTCACTTCTGGAATGTCAACCCAGATCAGACTTTCAAATCCCAACAAGTACAGCCCCCCATGCTGAAATCGCCAATACTTCACATCATGGTCAACTCTTGGAGTTGGTTGATAACATTAATGAGCTTTTTTGTACAGTTCAGTTTCTATTAAGCAGCAAATACTAGTAGAAAAGTAACCAACTTCTCTGGCATAAAGTGCAAATATTATTAAAGATCATTAACTCGTTATCATTAATTAAGCAGCTTAAACCTTTGAGCGCCACATATATTTAGCCATTGTTCTGTCACAGTATTAATTCTGGCATTTGTCTAGATATAGTAACTTCAACACAAACTGACAGCCTTCCTTCCAATAAACTTATTTACCATTTACATAATTAGTTTGTTATGACTACAACCATTTTTCTTGTTTCAAATGTTCCAGTAGCAGTAGGTAATAATAAACAAGTCTTTGACCATCTTTTCTACCAGCCTCAATTGTATTTTCTACCGGCCTCTTTTGTTCACTAGTGCATATGTTAAATGACCCTTTTTATCACTTTTGTCATTGCTCATGAAATTCATCAAATGTAATTGTAATCATAATCCCGAGATTTCCACAACACCAACGAAAGCCACATTATGGGGACCAGCTTATTCACAGGTGCTCAGTCAAAACAAAAGTGATATGCAAAAGGGTTCAGTTTGTATTTTGTAGTATGTATGCTAAATTTGGTATTACCAATATTTAAACTGTTTTCCTTGAAATTACAAAAACCTCAAACAAAACCTGTTGCTTGGTCACAATGATTCACAAAACAAGAGCAACAATGTGGCACCAATGTCTCTAGGTGACTTCAGCAGTTTATCCATGTCACACTCATGTGCCTATGACATTTCCACAGGTTATCAAAATGAACACAACTAATGTCAATCAATTTCAGTATTTTCAGTCTTAGAAATCAAACCTGGAAAGCTGTGGTCGACAGGTTCCAGCATTAAACAGTGTTGGTGATGCATGTGTAAACCACTTTTCAGACAGCAAATTATATGTCTGCAAGAACATTGCAGATTACTTTAAGGCATAACATGGATGAAATGATCATAGTAAGAAAGTAAGTTGGTTTATCACCAACATAACCAGAGTATATAATACAGAAAAACGTATGAAACTTAACAGCTTGTTATCAGGCCAAAAAGGTCACAAGGAACCCAAGACCATACTTGTGATAGTTAAACAGAAGCACACAACACATGAGCCTTAAATATTCCTAAACAAATTACCTTCCAACGTTGCCAGCAATAAACTGTGAAAGTATACAAAGAAAACACATTTAGGACACATAAAGCACATCTTCAAACAGGGAAGAGGGAGGGGTCCCCAAATTTGGACAAGTGAAGGGGTTATGCCCAATAAGTACCTCTGCAAAAAGTTATTTCTGTATAGCCTGTGCTTTGAACACCGATCTCAGTCAGCGTGTACGGCATTGGATCTAATTCGAGACCCTTTTCTGGATGCAGCAGTATCAAGGTAACTCATCCAGTAGCAAAGTAACCCCTGCAAGATCAACAGGACAGCCTATTCTAGGCCTTAGTATTCCATTGAAGTGCAGACATCCGCAGAGGTGGAGGGAGAGATCACCTAAATGTGGAAAAGGGGAGGGAGGGCCCAGCAGTTCAAGTTTTGAGGATGTCCTTTATGGATGACCTCTTACCAGTTGCAAATATTTTCGAGATTACATGTAGCACTTTAATGAACAATGGTCGCAAAAATAGCCATGACTGTTTACATGTGATGCATCAATATGTAGAAGAGGAAAATCAGCAAGAGGTTAAGGCATCAAAAACAATAATGGGATACTGTGATAGAATGCAACTCTGCCTCAGACTACCTTCACAGAAAGCTGACCCTGTCACAAACCAGGATAAAGGAGGAGGGTTCTGCAGTGGGCTTGCAACCCACCCAGGTAAAACAACCTTAGGAACAGAAAAAATGCAACAAATTCATTTATCACAGTGCAGGAAGAGTGGAGATGAAGGAGTGGGGAGGCTGCACAATCTTTTGAGATGGTGGGCCACCAAACTCCAATATGAGCCTCAATGAAAGTCGGTCTTTGGAAGTCGGGGATCAGAGATTTCAGCTCCTATCAATCAAGTTTTTAACTGGCGTCGGCATTTGGAATGTAAGAGCTTTGTACATCACTGGAAGACTAGCGCAGGTGATAAGAAAGATGAAGTTGTACAGGCTGCAGATCCTCAGGCTAAGAAAGAGAATGAGACAGACAGAATGCAAGGTTGGAGTCGGATGGCACAATACTCTATTCGGAGGATAAAGACTTGAAAAGGTTGTAGGGATTCTACTCAGTGAAGAGGCCACTAAGACACTATTAAGTTGGGAACTTGACAGAAAAATAACAGCGATGCTGCAAACAAGGCTTTTTAAGACAACTAGAGGCCAACCGAAAGTGAATTTCTGGTTTCGGCCAAAACCGAAACCAGGCCGAAAGTTAAAAATTACTTTCGGCCGAAACCGAAAGTTTAACAAAACTTTCGGCCGAAACCAAAAGATACAAACTTACATAGTTCGTGTGTGTCCATGGGCGTTAGTAATTGAATCCAAACGAATATTGTAGTTCAGAAACAGCAGTTTTTCGGCATTCTCGCCCAGCAGGCTGCTGCGCCGATCAGCATACAACTGTCCTGCTATACTAAACAGCTGCTCACTGCTACTACCGCTAGTTACACATATTAGCTAAAGCAGCAGACAGACCACTTGACTTTCGGTTGGTGACTGAAAGCCAAGATCACTTTCGGCCGAAACCGAAAGTTAGCTTTTCTCTATCGGCCAAAACCGAAACTATGCCGAAAGTCGCCATATGGACACTTTCGGCGCCGAAACCGAATTTTGGTCAGCCTCTAAACACAACCACAGTTCAGGTGCATGCTCCAAAACAGCAGATGAAGAAAAGGATGCATTTTACAAACAGCTACAGTGCAGTTCATTTAAGACGAAAGACAGGGTACCAGCGTAAACATTTTGTCTTAACCGAATTTCGTATTAACCATTAGGCAAACGTAAGCACAGCATGCCAGCGTTAAACGCGTTATGGCTGCATGACTAACTATGCAGCAGCAAATGACGCATAACCGTGGATGATCACGGTAGGCTACGAACTTTAGGGGCCATTTTTAGATGCGAGTGTCAGTAAACCACTAGTCTGTTTCACGATGAAGCAGCAAGAGAGGGGTATTTTAAGGTTTTATTGAAGGGCTAAGGCCGATACATTCCATTACAACGCTATTTCGACAGCGAATACGTATCGGTCTCGGACAGAGAGAAGCCTTTGAACGAGGGTACAGCACATGTAAATGTATTTGCTGACTGATTTGTGGTGGATGCCTATGTAGTTTGCAAGGCGCTTAGGATATTCTGACCATTGACCAATGTCTTCTCCATATGGCAAAGACTTGTCAACGAGTATATTAGGCTACTTGAGAAGAGCTCTGAAAGTTACATATATGTCTGATAACAGCAGGCACTAAGCTGGCTAAAGTAGTCAAAGATACTTAAACTGTCTAATGCATCTAGCAGCAGAGCACTTCCACAGTGGTTACATATCTCACTACCATAAATGTGCCACATGACTAGCTTAACGTCCTTTATTGTCAGACAAAATATAACCACGAATGAAATGGCCACATTACTGTAGACAGCTATAAAAGTTTCATGCACCAACGCATTTTGACAAGCCTCATGCTGTGGTCTGCGTGCCTTTTACGTTAATCACCCAATTACAGTATAAACATGTATGCTATCTCATTCCTCCTCTTACAGTTAATCACCCAATTACAGTATAAACATGTATGCTATCTCATTCCTCCTCTTACAGTTAATCACCCAATTACAGTATAAACATGTATGCTATCTCATTCCTCGATTGGTGACATCCTTCAAAGACCGACTATTGTAGGCGTGTATACAGAAATGCGAACCTGAAACTACTGAAAGCTGCAGCTGTTGTGTTTCAGTCAACATTTCGTCTTATGCGCCGGACTTAGCACTGAAATAAATGCATGGGACCGAAAATCATTTTCGTAATAACCGATCTTTTTGTCTTATCAGTTTTGTCTTAAGAGAATAATTTAACGTTATTATTGATCTACATCGGCACGGACTAAGTTTTCATTTCGTACTAAGCGATATTTTGTCCTATCCGATTTTGTCTTAAGCGAATTGCACTGTATAATGCATTATGGATGAGATTCCGAGGCATGATATGAAGATCCTGATGGGTGACTTTAATGCACAAATTGGGTCGAATAGTAGGCTGATTGGGAGGAGGTTATGGAAAGGATGGCAGAAGGTAAAAGATCGGATAATGGAGAAAGATTTCAGAGCCTTTGCTGCAGCTACAAATTAAAGATTGGAGGGAGTTTTTTCCATCAAAAAATACACAAGCTCATATGGAGATTACCTGATGGAGATACATGCAGCCAAATAGACCACATATGTATATCTGTGAGGCAGATGTCATCCTTGAGAGATGTCAGGGTGTACAGAGGCACAGATGTAGCACCAGAACACCATCTTCTGGTTGCAAAAAATAAAGATAAAACAAAAGAAACTACCAGAAAAGAGGAGAATGCTTATAAATACTGACAGCCTGAAGGAAGATCCAATACAAAAACAACGTGAGTTAGAATTAAGGAACAGGTTTACTATCTTAGAGAATTGTGAGGATGTAGACAAGACCAACACTGATACAGAACGGGACAGATGGAGCAACAGTCATAAAAACTGGTGAAAAGATTATAGGTTTCAAAAGAGCATGCAAAAAGGAATGGCGGATCTCAACAGAAAGGCGACAGTCAATATTTGAAAGTAAACGCCTTACGCTGAATAAGGAATAGACAAGGACTAGTGGAGTTGGCTAACAAAAACTGACTAAAATACACATAGAATAGGATAAGGAGGTTAAGCGGAGATGTGGAAAAAGACAAAAATAAATATATCTTAGAGAGAACAACCGAAGTGGAAGAAGCAGGAAGAAAAGATTCCAAAACTTTGTTTCACATAGTGAAGGAACTTTCAGGAATATAGAACCTTCTGACAAAAAAAGATCGAAGGACAGATGACAAGAATGCATAAGGAACAGATGAGACGATGGAGAGAATATTTTGAGAGTATCCTAAACTGTCCGGTACCAAAAACACAACTGGGAGGCTTAGACTGGGAAAAGGAAGTTGAGGAGTTGGAAAAAGAGACATAGAAGATATTAACAAAGGAGATATATGAAAGAAGAAGAATGAAAAGGTTGCAGGAATGACAGAATAAAAGCCAAAACGATTAAATACGGGGGTGAGACAATGATAAGAGAGCTAACAAAGTTGTGCAACAACAGATGGACAATAGGCAGATTACCAATGGCACGGAAAGATGGCATAATCATTCCAATCCCAAAAAGGGAGATTTTATTGAATGCTTAAACTGGAGAGGTATAACTCTACTGTCGATCTCTGGAAAGATCATGACCACAGTGATATTGAATCGTATGAGGGCTGCTGTAGACAAAAAGCTGAGAGAGGAACAGGCAGGGCTTAGGGCGATCCTGCTGTGATTCAACTATTTAACCAGCACATCACTGCTATCTGCAAGGCATCGTATTACCACATAAAAGCCATGCGTCATGTTCAGTCGTGCTTGCCACCGGACCTCATGAAGACAATCGCTTGTAGTGTAGTCAGAGCAAAACTTGACTACAGTAATTTGCTACTGTACAGTACTACAAAGTCTACCACTGCCTAACTGCAATGCGTCCAAAACTTGTTAGCCCGTCTGGTGACAGGAACCTGAAGGTTTCATCACGTCACTATTTTACTGGCAAATCTACATTGGCTGCCTGTCAGCTCCAGAATCACTTACAGTATAGCTCTACTTACGTGTAAGACTCTCTCAACCAATCAACCAGCTTACCTGTCATCATCCTTAAGGTGCTACCAGCCTTTCAGATCTCTACTATCAGCTACACAAAACTTTCTATCTTTCCCTGACATAAGAGACTATCGGTCTGATTTCTTATGATGCAGATTCAGCAATTCTGCACCAGCCATATGGATTAGTCTTCCTGTTTACATTACTCACGATAATATCTTGCTAGACACATTCGTAAAGGGGCTTAAGACCTATTTGTATCGTCTTCCTTTTGTTGTCTGACCACTGTGACCCACCCACACCTACGATTCCTAGCTCAGTCTATGGACATATGGCGTGCTAACAAATGCGATACTTACTTATTCACTTACTGTGAGCAAATTTTCACACTTAGATAATCAAGAAAACTCTAATGTGGGAGGTTCCCGTACTGATCAACTTCATTGATTTCAAAAAGGTTTCTGACAGTGTTCACAGAGAGTCGCTGTGGAAGATAATGAAGAGTTATGGAATTCCAACTAAGGTCGCCAACCAAAAACCAGGCCCGATAGTTCATTCATTGATGTCACCAAGAGCTTTTATGATCACAATGTGCTGTGAGAAACAGAGAAGAGGTGGGCAAGTGGTTTCAGATCGTAACTGGCATGCGTCAGGGATGTGTTTTGTCACCGATGACTTTTGCCCTAGTTGTGGATTGGGTGATGTCGAGAGTGATGGAAGGCAGTATCACTGGACTGAAATGGACAAACAGCGTTAGGTTAAAAGACCTAGACTTCGCAGAAGATATATCCCTGCTGGACAGCACTTGGAAAGCCACGAAAGAACTGACATCTAAAGCCCAGGAGGAGGCAGCAAAGGTGGGACTCACTATCAACCCAAAAAAGACCAAAATCATGAAGATATGAAAATGGAATGAAATGGACAAGATCACGATTGATGACATGGAGATTGAGATCGTGGATGATCTCTGCTACCTTGGTAGCTTAACAACAGCAGCTGTGACAAGGAGGTAAGGATACGCATAGGAAAGGCAAATGCTGTTTTTGAAAGACTTGAAAAGATATGGAATAACAATGGGTGCAGTTCGAGGACAAAGATTCGTCTGTATTAGGCTAGAGTATTAACTACACTACTAAATGGATCAGAAACTTGGCCAATGATGGTGGCAAACAAGAAAAGACTGGAGGCACCACATCACAGATGGCTGAGAAGAATTCTGCACATTTCGTGGTGTAACAAAATATGGAATAAAAGTACAAAAGAAAGGAAGAGACAAGAGCATATACAGAATATCATCCAAAACAGAAGACTGAAATGGATGGGACATGTAATTCATATGGCCAGAGATAGGCAAGCCAATCAAGTAATGAACTGGATTCCTGAAGGGAAATGGGGGAGGGGAAGACCAAGGAAGTACTGGCCAGACACCATCAGAGACGACCTTGTGTGTTTGGAGATGTTGTGGATGAAGTAGGAAGACTGGCAGTTGACAGAGATGAATGAAGAAGCTGCGTTGTCCAATGTGCAGAACTGCACAGGAAGGACTAAGTAAGCAAGTGGAAGAATGCATTCTCCACCCAACACATACTGCACACATCCAAACACTCCAGGGCTAAAAATCTAAACTGAATTATGTATTATAAATTTTGCAATGTAAAAGGCAACAGAAGGGTCAAGGAAACCAGTGCATCTCAACAGAAAAACATGAAGGAACATGAAGGTAGATTTGGTTAACATTTAAAGAACACCTGATGTGGTGTGGTGGGTTTTCACTTGTGCATTGGTTCCTCAGATGGTTCCTTAAACTCAATTATAAACACATGAAACAAAGTGATAGAAATGTTAAAAAAGTCAACATAACACATTTTTCGCAACTGTAAAAGTACCCAATAAAGATTATTTATTTATCTGTATGGAGGTATAACTATGTCTGTATGTATCTGAACATTTATATCTGAATTACTTCGATAGCTGCATCGATGTCTTCACCATGCATACCGACAGCCACTCTCATGTACATATGCTGAGGTCTCTCGGCAATTTTTCGATTTATCTTAAGAAGATAAGATCTCTCCAATGTCTGTTTAATAAACAAGAACACAACAAGCTAAAAATGTTATTTCAAGACAGTTTGAAAAGGCCAGTTACATATCATTCAACCATACAAGTGTTAACAAATTTTACATTATCTTTCTTGACTTTTATCTTATATTCCATGCATGAAACTTATCCAAAATCCCATCTGATTTTACAACTTATTTCTTAGATGGTTAATTTTTTTCATTACTGAAGGGAACTCAACAGGATTTTGTTATGTTTTTTTCAGCTTCATTCTCTTTGTTTTGCTTTTTATAGTCAAGAAAAATAAACATCTTCTGTTCCAAATCTTGCCACATCAGACTAGGCAATAGGGTGGAGCGAAAAAATGAACTTAACACTTCAAGATCAGCAGGGTGTGAGAAAGTTGCCTGATGTGCACAGTAGCCTGGACGTGAAATAATATTAGATTTGGTTTACTTCTTAAGGTGCCCCAAGGCCATCAAAAAACCATGCTGTTGTAAACTGTGGTGCAAAGCCTTCATCCCAATGATATCTCACAAGCGAGTATGTGGAAAGATCAGGTTGTATCATGCCAAGTATAGAAATCTACTGAAACCATTTAAGGCAGATTAAATAATCCACAGTGCGCTGCAAAGCTGGAAAGATTTCTAAAAACAAGACAGCTCTGAACTTTTTACGTTGATTCGTGCAAGTGTATAGATATATCATTGTGCCACTGTGAGAAAGAAAAGGAAGTTTCACTTGAATAAAGACATTTCTATCCGATCAGCAATCTCAAAGACAGATGATGATTTGATCACTGGACATAAGTATGACAAGAAAATTGAAAAAACGGGAAGAAAGACAATGCAAAGAAAAGGAAGGAGTTTATAGACAAAGGAAGATTTCAGCTGAAGAGAATGCTACTGTGGAAGAACCTGCTGCTAGACCATCAAGTTGTCAGAAGCCACATTTGAATGTGACAGTTCCGACATGATGTGTTTTGACAGTTCAGATATTGACAACAGGCTTGTTTGCACTGTAACATCGCCTTCTACATTTAAGATTCACTCACAAATATGAACGACTTTGAGTAATGTGGCAAGAGAATTTGAGAGGTACGACGTTTCTGATCAAAGTGCTGCTGGAACTGCAACTGCAGTTTTACAAGAAATCGTGAGTCATTGACAGGAGTAAAATTTGTACAGAACAAAAGAGAGCCAGAAAAGATTTACAAGACATTGAACAGGAACACATAACAGGGTTGTATTTTGATGGTAGAAAAGACAAGACTAAAGTGAAAGTCAAGAAAGGAAGAAGACATTATCCAAATATGATAACTGAGGAGCAGTCAACTGTTGTCAAAACCCGAATCAAAATATGTTTCAAAAATATTTCACTCCATTAGCTGTAGACTCAAAAATATCGCAAGAGGAATAACAGATCTACTTCGCCAAAAAGGAATAACAACCGACAGATTGCTTGATGTTAGGTGTGATGGCACAAACGTTAATACTGGTAGCATAGGGTGTATCATTCACTTGTTCGAAGTGGAGATAGGGAGGCCACTGCAGTGGCTCATTTGTAAGTAGCATGCAAATGAATTGCCTTTGAGATATCTTCTACAGAATTTTGATGGTGTAACGCATGGTCCTAGTGTTTTCTGGTCTGATAGGTAAAGCAAAGCAAACACGTGAAGACATTCCAGTAGTTTCATTTACTAGCAAATGCACTTGACAATTTTCCACGTGTTGATGATGCCGATCAAAAGTATTTGTACGACATGTGTCAAGCTATAGCTGCTGGGGAATGCCCTGAAGATGTCGCCAACCAATAACCGGGCCCGATAGTTCATTCATTCATTCAGCTGCTAACAGAACTTTACGCTTGTAAGTTGCATCTGCAAAGCCATCAGAGCAACTTATTACACTCAGTATTCTTTATGAAAGTTTATGCTCCAGTCTAGTTTCACATCAAGGCCGCATCTTCCGCACAGAAGGTTCTCAGCATCTTTATCAAATGATAGCGTTTTCTAGATAACTGTCCAAGGATATGCTGCCGATAGATGATCCAGCAATACTAAAGAATGCCTTCTTTGGACATTCTGAGAATATACTGCGTGCGATTTTAACTGATAACAGAAGTCATATAACAGAATTGGCGTCCCGAAGGATACTGGCTGCAAGGCAACATGGCATATCAGCTACAGTCCGACAGTTCCATATGCCAGTTTAGAACTTTGCTGCTACAGACTACGTTGACTTAGTAACGTGGCAAGAAACGGACAGATGTGATTGTCCTATTACAAGCTGCTGTCAGATGAAGAAATTCTGGAATTCATTAAAAACAAGAACACGACTGAAACCAATGTTGAATTTCCGAAGTTGCCTTACCACACCCAAGCAACTGAAAGACGAATCAGACTGGTAACTGAAGCGTCAGCACCTGTGTGTTATGGGGATCAAAAAGATGGATTTATATGGGCAAGAATAGAATCCAGAGGCTTAATTAAAACATTTGATAAAATAAAAAATCTGATTTTCGAACAATGTTGGCACGATAGGCACAATGATGCCAGACAATTTGACAGAAACATTTTCAACAAACGTTTTTAATCAAATCAATTTCCGTTAATTTCCCATTGAGTTTATGACAGTAACTTTGCAAAGTTTAGTGGTTTTGTATCCGTGGGATTAGAGTATATGTGTATTTCCGGAAAATTCACAATTTTTGGGTTATAATGATAGGTTTTGTCAGTTGGGGCACCTCAAAACTTAACACTATAGACACGATATTTTACCCTAGCAAAAATAGTACCAAAACACAAGTTTTGCACCCTCTGCAAAATTCAGATTCGAAAGAAAATTTTTTACTATAACTTTTGCTCCACCCTACTAGGTAATCCAAGTTAAGACAGTAGAACATTAATACAATTTGCTAAAATTAACTTAAAATACACCATCAACCCATTATACTGCAGAACTTGGGATCCAGATGCGCTGCTGCATTATGCTGAATATCATGTTATAAAAATATTGCATACAGATCAAGTTACATTTATGCTCTAGTGTATACATGGACCTTTTAATGACACAAACTAGCATCCAATTTATTAACAGAACGAGCTTTATATATACGAGAATTACCATAGATTCTATTATATAGCATTAGTGTTTAATGTAATCGTAATCTCTAGATTTCTACAGTGCCCAAAGAAAGCCAAGTAGCGGGAACCAGCTTATTCACAGGCGCTCAGTCAAAACAAAATCGATAGGCAAAAGGGATCAGTTCCAAGTCAAGATCCAGTGGTCAGGAAGTCAGACAGTTGGACGGCTACGGTGGAAGGTGTTTGAAATTGAAGCAAGAAGAGAGACAAGAAGAGGAAGAATCAAGATAAGATTTCTGGAAGAGAAATGTTTTCAGTCTTGAGTGAAAGACCAGCGCAGAAACTGAAAGAGGTGAAGTATTGGTGAGTTTGTATAATGTATCAGATAATTGTCGTAATTCTGGCGGGAGTTTATTCCAGAGGGGTGGGGCAGCTATGTCTATGAAGCGATCTCCAAATTTTAAGGATGAGGTGATGGGAGGGCAAAGAAGTGTTAGGACAGACAAGGAGCGAGTTGAACAGAGTGGTTGGATTGTAAATAACTGACGAAGATAGGAAGGTTGGGCAGATTGAAGTGTGTTGTAGCTGAGGGATAAGACTTTGTACTCTAATCGTTCTGGTATTTTAAGCTGGTGAAGTGATTTTAGAACAGGAGTGATGTGATGGTATTTGGGAGATTTAGTGACAGCACGAGAAAGAGCATTTTGAATTCCTTGAAGGCGATTTATCTGGGTATGTTGCATCATAACGTCCTGTTGGCAAATGCAGAAACCTATTAGCACATGCATTATCGTGCATAAAACGCAGAGAACATGAAAATACTTGGTAAAGTATCTGATATGTCGCCACAGTGACTTTCCAACAGTGTATAGTTGTAGGAATAAGAACTGAACTCTAAAACATGCTGTCAAAGAAATTAGTTTCTCACAGAAAAATTCAGGTGCCATGGCTGTGCTATAATTGAATTATAATTATAATGGGTTGATGGCCTAGAAGGCAACTATTAAAGCACTTAGAAAGCATCATGGATTGAATGCCTGTTAATAGGAATATTAACATAATTAAACTACAATCAGTGCTATTTACCCGAAAACCAAAATAGGTAAAACCAAAGTCACGGTCATAGATAATTGCCGAGTTGAGGCGATCTGCATTTTTCATGATGATGCCATGAGTTTCCGGTGAGATCATAGGTGAAACAGATTGTGTGGCAGGATTGTAGTAATTGAACAAATCATTCATTACATCTACAACACAAATCAAAAAAGAAGATGGCTGCCCAATGGGCTAGTTGAGAAGGGCATCTAACATACTGTATATACCCGAGTACAATACGCCTTCAAGTGTAAGTTTCCTCATAATATTTGGGATCAGAAAATGCACTGACTTGCACAAAAGTTGCTGTAAGAAAACTGGCTTCATCTAATGTCCCAGTAACTGTGACTCCAGTACTATATTAGAATTATTATCAAATCATGAATAAAACACACTTTATGCTTCACAAAATGAGTACAGTCTTAATCCCTTGCATGCCCCAGGTAAATGCAAAAATTGCAACATTGAAAAACTTTCCAAGCACACCAGATGTGCAAAATTGCAACAGCATGTGTGCGTTTCCTAAAGCAGTTGGCATTTAGGGAACCAGCATTCGTCCTATGCAAACAAGTTAGCCATTAATTAGGGTTATAAACAGGATACAATTTTCTTCCTGGATATTTATATACACATGGAATAGCTGTAGATCTGTTTAATTCTGTGATCATGTTTAACGACCTCAATGACAGATAAAGACAAAATTTGGTATATGACATCTACATTTCAGTGTTGGATGAGTTAATTTTGAAGAATGTCACATGCTTGTTGGGTTCATGACCAACCATACTATAAGTACTGTTCATATTTTCGATTTTTTCAAATTATAATATAAGCAACATCAGAAGCAATGGAGGGCTAAGACCTACAGCAAAAGAAAAGTGAGAAATCCACGTCTAGCTCTGCTTTATTTACATCCTGCCATTGCTAGCTCTTTATTTTTCCAGCGCCGAATTGCTAGTGTAATGTTGCATAATTAGCTTCAGGGATGATCTCAACCAGTGATTCTTGTTATAAAACTATGAAAATATATCAAGTGCTGATGAATTTATCATCAGTGAGCAGACACACCATTTTTGTCAGATTTTTAAACCCACCTTTATCAGAAGCTGGCAGAAACCCTAGCCATGGTGATGCAGATTAGCCCTCCACTGCTTATATTATAATTTGAAAAGTTCAAAAATATGAACACTACACTAATTGTGGATTTTTGTAGAACACAAAAGTTAATAATAACAAATACCTGGTTCCAACAAGAAAAAAGACAAAGGTATAAATGGAAGGCCCCGGGGATGCTGCCCGATATCAACTGGACTATATTATGGTTAAACAAAGATATAGAAACAGCGTAAAGACCTCCAGAGCACTACTGGGAGCAGAAGCAGATAAGGATCACAACTTGATAGCCATTACGGTCCACCTATGATTAAAATTCATCAAGAAGAAGAGGAAATAAGTGAAGAAATTGATCCGGAAAAAATAAGGACTAGGAGTAAAGAACTATCATAGTAGAAAGAAGTACAGCCATGACAGAAGAAAGGAGAGGACTGAAGGAGACTATTACTAGGCAAACATCAGAATCGGTGGGGTTTCTAAAAGCTATGAATTACTAAGGAAATGCTTTGGGATATGTCATAGAGGTGGCCAGCACCACAAAGAGTATAGACTTATGACATGAAAGTAACAGTCGCAACGTATGTCAATAATTGAACTCGGGGTGTGAAATATTTCAAGCACAGGGCAGGACACAGTCCAACATCACTCTCTACAATAACATCTGGTTTCCTTGCAGTTTTTGCCATCAGTTCCAGTCTGTGCACAGCAAACCTTGCAACAATGAGTATGTATGTAAACTGATGAAAATCTCACAATCAACTTGTCAGAGAACCATTTTATTTTCTGGAATAATTTCTCTGCTGGACTAGAGACTACGGAGAGTGACATATTGTCCACACAGTGCAGACACTTCCACAGCAGACTAGCATTTTTCTGACATAATCTTGCAAATGTAAGGAGCCTCCATCAAAGGTTTAATGCTCCAGAACATCTTCACTTCTGGCTTCTGAACAATACCTTGGTATATGAAGAGTGAGAACAGCACTCGCAGCTCATCACGAGTCATGTCAACCCAGTTATTCAGCCTTGACCTTCTAGATACAGAACTGTTGATCAGTTGCTGAGCATGTCTGTTTGTTTCACTGACAATGACATCCAACATGTCTTTGGTAATAAATAAATTGAAGTATTTCAATGGATCCTGCATATCAGTCACGTCAACCTTACGCCCAGATGAACCAGTAAATGGTAAGCGCACAAGTGGAAAGGGTCCCAGTCGCACAATGCAAAACGAGAATCAGCATCATAATCCAGTTTTTTGGCTGCCATCACTATCATCATCATTTTTCTCACTAGAACTTTAAATATAATGAATGTCAACGTCGTTGTCAGCAAATTCAGATGTACTACCACTTTCTTCTTCTAACAAACATGGCATTTCCTCCCTAGACAAACCACGGTAACGACCTGCCATGTTGACGTACAATACAGTGTCGCCGCCAGCCGGCTAGCAGCCACCAACTCAATCTGCACAACAGCCATGGCCTTCTGACGTTATTCCAAGTTTCTATGGGCTCCACATCTACTGGATGGTGAATACTATCCCACCCAAGTTAACTCGGGATCCATGCTATGTGAATGGATTCCCAATCCCAAGTATAAATGGGATCCACACTAAAGGGGTTAATGAAACTAATACAGTTTGAGGCATGTGATATCTGATTCTGCATAGAAAACAAACAACCTACCTGTGAAAACTTTCTTTGTCTGTTTGTGAAGATTTGATATTGCAATTCGTGCAGCCAGGATACCATAGTCAGGATATTTGGCTGTCATTGTAGCACATGTCTCGGCTGCTAGATTATCTAACTCGATTGTTGACACACCAGGATACAGGCCACTAATCACTTTCATTGTAACTGCAGCCTAGCAACCACAAGATTTTATTGATTCCTTCAAGTGATTCTGTATTTTTAGCTTTTCAGCACCATACAAAATGCATACCATTCGCATCCATCATATTACTTGCCAATCAGCATGTTAACACCAGCTGCTCAACTAGAACGAGTGGCTCTAGTTACATCATCCATTAGGGTGTTATAAGAAACACAAGGTCTTTATCTAACCCAGATGCATAGCAAGTTCAATGACCTGTGCCATTTTTTGCAGACATCCTTTATGGATGACCCCTATACAGTTATGCTTTAATATCATTGGGCCATGAAATTAGAATGCCAATTTGTATTTCTTGGAATAAATAACTTCTGTTTGTTGATTTAGGAATAGGGTCAGAAATCGGAAAGCATTTGAGTTTATTGTGACTGGAACTTTATGATCAACAACGACAAATGCACATTAACTATAGTTACAGCTTCATATTCAGAATACAGCATTTGAAAGCTTAAGTTTACATTAAGGCATAAATAATTAATTTAAGAAGACAGAATAAAGCCATTGATGGTGTCGATATTGTGAAAACACAGACACCAACTGCAATGTTTTCTGCAGTCAGCAATTTCTAGCATTGTTCTTTTATATTTAAACCTTGACTTAACCATACGAAGGAAGATTTTCACCTTTTTTACCTCAAAAATAGTCATTAATTCAAGAATGGTACTGACTTACAATCATATAGTAATTTCATGGTGAATTAGTGATTTTAGAGGTAATAACACCATTCATTATTTTGATCGCAATAGACATGCAAACTGCAGTTTGTGCACCACTACTATTACAGCAAGCTAAAGCCAACTGGTTGAACTAGTTTCCCTTTCCTGACATTGCAAAATGCCTTATCAACTCAAGTTCATGGACTCCAAACCATTAATATCTGAACTGTCATAAAGGCCTTTAAAAACTCACAGTTCTATTTAAAATTCCACAAATTTTTTGCCACCTAATATTTGGTAAGAACTGCCCAGGCAGAGTTTAAGAAATTTCCTTTTGGTGTAGTAGCCCACATGACTTGCATGCTCCAGAAAACCTATGGCCAGTGCTTAAAACAGACTGCATATTAAAATCCCACAGCCATTACATAAAGGTTAGAATATCATAGTAAAGCTTGTATCTTGGGCTGCCAAGAGATAAAACATAATCAAGGAGCCAATCACTACAAAGCATTTCTTTGGCATAATGATTTGTTCATAATATGTCAACAGGTGCAAAGTACATGTTATCAGAAGAAAAAGACAACTCATTAACATTCATTATCATTTGCAAATTTAGAAGAAACTGTGTTCTAATTGCCAATAGTTCACATAATAGGTGGCATAGCCACTAAGGTCAGTGTTATCACTATATTTGCATTCTGAAATGTGTATTAGGGTACTGGAACTAAAGTGTATGCTCAAAGACTGAAAAACCTTACCCCATATTTTCTATACCCAACTACCTCAATTTGCGTCTAATCTCAATTTGTCTACAGGTAGAGGGAAATGTAGAAACCAGACAATACAAATCATTCTTTAGAACTAGGGTAAAATAGCAGCCAACTGAAGGCTTAGTATGTAGTGGCATGAAAATTTTACCCTTACTATTATCTGCCACTTGAGTGAAAAAACATCATTCCACAATGCTGAATGATTTTAAACTCAAATTCTTATTTTCCAATACTATAATTTATTTTTCTATTGCACAATTTCAAGTGTGTTAATGGTAGAAGCATCAAGTATTTTACATTTCCGAAATTAAAAGGTAAATTAATACATCACTGCAAAGTAAAATTGTACCCACAGGATCCACAAAATCCATGTTAAGACCATAGCAAAGTTTGCTGATTCGAAATGTAATCTTGTCAAAATGCACATCTTGCTGACGTCCATCTAAAAACACAAAAATTTGCAAACATTCAATTGCCACAGACTCAACAGTATCTTAACCCTTAGCCCGCCAGAAGTGCAATTTTGCGACATGGGAAAACATTCCGCGTGCGCCATAGGCGCAAATTTGCGACATCGTAGGTGGGTTTACTAATACGGCTGGAAGTTAGGGAACCAGCGCTCGTCCTATGTAAATAAAAGCACCGTTAGATAGGGCGATTAATTGGCTACAATTTTCCAATTGGTTGTTTGTACACACGTGAGACGGTTGCGGAGATATCTGAGACGAAAGTCGGACATTTTATCGCGATTATTTACGACTTATTATCGATCGTAATGGCGAGCAAAGACAACGTGTTGCGCGCAATTTTCGAAGATTCGGACTCGGAAGACTTTCAGGGCTTTGATACGGCTACTTGTAGTACGATTAGTAGCGTACATACTAGTGATTTATCGGTCTTTTCCAGCGAATCGGAGGGCGAAATTAGGGTTAGTAGTGCTTCATTGACCATACTAGGCTTTGATGTTGCGTCTGCCTATGACAAAAGTTGGTTGCAAAACTTTACAGAACGCGTGGGCCCGCTTGTTCACAACAATGATTCGACTGCATCTGAGATTGTTTTGCACTTCTTCTCATCCAACTTTTTGGACCATATGGTCAGCGAAACAAATCGTTTTGCCAATGAGTGCACTGCAGGCAAAGATCTCCGACCACACGCGCGCTCACAAATGGATTGATGTAAACGAGGGTGACATGCGGGCTTTTTGGCGCTTATCCTCAGCATGGGATTAGTCAAACTGCCCAGTTATGAAGACTACTGGACGACCGACAACATCTTGGAGATGCCTGGCCTTCGATACATCATGACACGTAACAGGTTTGAGTTGATTCTGACATATTTTCACCTCAACAACAATGCCAACTGCTTGCCTTCTGACAACCCGGCCTATGACCGTCTGTACAAAGTCAGACCTGTGCTCACTCACCTCAATACCACCTGGAAATCTGCATACCATCCAAATTGTGAAGTAAGTGTGGATGAAAGTGTGGTTGCTTTCAAAAGTCACACCAATCTGAGCATATATAAACCAAACAAGCCAAATAAATGGGGCCTAAACGCATGGGCTCTGTCAGATGCGAGTACCTGTTAAATGTGGAACTTAGAAATGTACACTGGTCGGAAGCCGGAGGTGGAAGTTGGCATGACAAAGAAGGTCATTCTTAGCTTGTGCCAGCCCTTGTATAACACAGGACACCACGTGTACATGGACAACTACTTCAGCTCACCATCTCTGTTTCTTGAGCTGAAAACTAACCAACTGGGTGCTTGTGGAACATTGCGGACAAATCGAATGGGAGTGCCAGAAAAGATCAAGAAAACCAAGTTGAAGAAAGAAGGTCCTGCTGTGATAGAGAGAGATGGCGATGGTCTTCTTTACATCTCTTGGTTTGACAGGAAGCAAGTGAACCTGATTTCATCTATTCACAATATTCTAATGTTTCGAAAAACTGCCTGCACGAAATCCACAACTGATCACAAGCATGAAGTTGACAAGCCGGCTGCAATAGAATTGTACAGTCGTTACATGCAAGGTGTTGACCGCTCTGATCAGCTCCTTTGGTACAATTTGAGCAGGCATCGACAGCAGAAGTGGTGGAAGAAGCTTTGTGTACCTTCTGGAGGTGTCTGTGGTTAACGCCAGCGTCATACATCGTCAATTACACCTAGGTCAGAAGTTTGATCCGACAAAATTTTGTATGAATATTGTACGAGGGCTTCTCGCTACCTACGTGCGACCAGTTGCCCGAGTTGGTAGCAGGTCATCCCAGCCACCACCAAGTCAACTGATCGAAAGACATTTTTTGGAAAACATCACCAGCACTACCTCTGGTGGAAAACCCTCACGCCCGGATTGTGTAGTCTGTTCAGATCGGAGTGTAAACCAACACCAGACTCAGACTAGTTGCAAACAATGTGCATTACCAATGTGTGCAGTGCCTTGCTTTGAACGATACCACACACTGTCGGATTACAAGGCAAAGTGTACCGCAGAGTACCACACACAATAAGTACTCTAGATTTTCACAAACTGTCCTCCCAGCACTGTTCAGTCTAGTCTGTTGAGAAAGAGGATTCGATCTAGGAAGCTTCGGCTGTCTTCAAGTTGACCATCATCCGCTGTCGACCCAGCACACCCTCAAACATTCATAAAAACGGTTCTTTTCAGAGCCACCAAATATCTGAAAAGGAAACGTCAGCCTGTTTGCCTCTGTGTGTGCCTGGCTTGTTGTAATCTTGTTGTTGCCAAGCATGTTGCAATATTTATGTTGTGGTTGTACTGTTGTGCATGTGTTTGGGAGGTGGTGGGGTGGACAGGCAACTATGAGTTCCCACAAAATTTTCATATCAAAAACTAGATGGATGGATAGAAAATAAAATGCTAAAGAATGATGTAAAAAATGATCAAGATCTGATAAGTTACAAAATTCTTACGGTGCAGACGGATTCTTATATTTCCTTAGATTTTTACGACTACGGTCTACATGCTAAAAATATTGTATTTTTTTCACTTATGAAAATATTTTCAAAATTTCTTTTGGTTTTTACCTGGTATTAATTTCTGCACAGTTTATGTGGTGACATTTGATATGTTGTCATTGAAAATATCTTTCAGTGGGGGCTTGAACATGAAAAAGTAAAAAAATGGGGTGGGGTAGAGTTTGGGGCAACTTTGAGTATCCCCAAAAATTTGTGTATCAAAAACTAGACAGATGGATAGAAAGGGGAGATAAAATGCTAAAGAATGATATAAACCTAAAGTCTGTATGTCAAAAAATGATCAAGATCTGACAATTTACAAATTTCTTACTTTTCAGACGTTTTCTTATATTTTCCTCAATTTTTACGACTACGGTCTACATGCTAAAAATATTGTATCTTTTTCATTTATGAAAATATTTTCAAAATTTCTTTTGGCTTTTGCCTGGTATTAATTACTGCACAGTTTTTGTGCTGACAGTTGATATGTTGTCACTGAAAATATTTTTCTATAGGGGCTTGAACATGAAAAAAGTAAAAAATTTGGGGTTGGGTAGAGTCTGGGGCAACTATGAGTACCCCCAAAATTTTTGTATCGAAAACTAGACGGATGGATAGAAAGAGGAGGTAAAATGCTAAAGAATGATGTTAACCTCATGTCAAGAACTGGCTGAGATATCACAAGTTGAAAACTATTTTAAATGCTAAAGAATGATGTTAACCTCATGTCAAGAACTGGCTGAGATATCACAAGTTGAAAACTATTTTAATTATAGGGCATTTTACCCAAAAATATCTGGCGGAGGTCAGAATAAGGCCTAAAAATATCTGGCGGGCAAAGGGTTAACAAAAGTGTAGAAACCTTGAATATGACTAATATAATCTTTTGACAGAAACAACTTCCACATAACTGCTGCACCCATGAACATTCAACTGTACATGTCAAAGCTGTACCAAATAGCATTTCTACTATACAGCCGAAAACAAGTAAATGAACAGAAAATTCGGCCGAATACAAAAGTAGGAAACGGCAAATGTACAAGATGCTGGAAAATAAATTTTTATTTTAAATACAGTATGGGCAAAACCTAGGCATAGAGCTTCCCAAAGCCTGAAATCTGAATTCTGAAGGCCCTTACTTGTCACTGGGCAAAAATTGGTAATCTTTCACTTTGGCGATTGCTTTCCACTAACTTATCAAAAATAGTGTGGCCACCCCAGATTGCGAGAGAAAACCAAGTCACATTCTTAGTATTCTTGCAATCTAAATTTTAAATGCCTTGATCATTGGTAAGCTTTTATTTTTGGTGATTTCTTTCTACTAACTTATCAACCGTATGGCCACCCCAGACTGCAAGAGAAAACAGAGCACTGCACACAACAAATGTCCATTAAGTAAGCATGTGCTCAATAACAGGAAAGCATATGTCCAATGGATGGCAAGCATACTGGAATCTGGAAAATGGCACATTCATGCATAAATGATGTGCATCATCACAGCTGTGTTGATCCGGGATCAGCACAGAGGTCCACAAAAAATGTGAAGAACATATGATCCAAGACAAACGTAAAACAATTTTATACAAGTTGCAATTTGTTTCCAACATATCTGCAGGAGTCTGTATGGTGTTGCACATTTTGTCATGGGAACATTTTCTCAAAATTCTCATGCATTGCAGAAACTTATCTGATTTCACCATTAAACCCTATCGAGTCTGAATTAATTTTAAAGCCTAGCCTGCAAATTCCAGTTTTATTTTACATCATGATGCCAAAAGTCGAAATTATTTTACGTTTTTGCAAGAAATCTTCAAACTTTTCTACAAGTCATTACTGAAGACAGAAAGATGCCTCTTACATCGAAATTTTCATAAATGTGTCCTCTTTCTTGTGACTGTATTGGTTTTGTAAAATAACTGATTGGAGTGTCTAGTGTCACCCTGGAACTAAAAGCATCCAAAGTTTTTTCATCTGAACAAGAATGTTGTGTGAAGTATTATAAAATAAAAAAAAATAATAAAAACTACCCTATTCACAATTAAGTCCTGAATAAAATGCTGCAAAAATTTTCAAAATCGGATAATAACTGGTCCCACAAACCTCTAAAGAGCACAAACCCCTGAAAGTCCACTTGCATAAACTTTTCTTTATTATTTCTTCTTATTTGTGCAGTATCAGTTCCATAAAGTTTTAAACTAAATTGATAATTTCCTCAGAGGTTTCTTAATAATGAAATAAAGAATAACAATAACAACCATCCAAGAAGCAATAATTTAATGACAAAACTAAGAAGACTACAATCAAAGCTTCAGCGACATCGTGGCTGCAGTGGCAAATGTTCTGTCAGCAACAGTGGTCTAATGCTTAGGTTTGGTGATTAATTAAATAGAAACTTCTAGAGCACCGGTGTCTAATACACAAGGCATCAACCGATGGTGCATCACATTTAAGCAGCATTCAGGTCAATATCTAAAAGATCAGTTCACTAAGACAGAGCGGCAGCTTACGGCGGATAAGCCAACTGAAAAAGGTAATTCCTAAGTCAAGAACGAAATGACATAAGAGACTGGGCATAAAACACAGATGCAGGAAGAGAATTCCAAAATTTCGGTCCAGCAACTGGAAAAGCTCGCTTACCAAGCAGTCCTAGTTTCTGGCACAACAAGAGAAAATCATTCAGATTACCTGGTGAAGTACTACTGGTTCATTAATAATGTAGGAGCGACTATTGTTTGCTAAATAAAATACTTCCATTGTTGATCAAATCCATTTTTAAAACAGTTAAATGTTAGACTTTGATGGATGTTTGTTTACGTAAGCTAAGGCGCCAATTTGTGTCATTTGGGTTGTTTCCAATAACTTCTAGTGTCACACTGTCATGAATATTTATTAGAAAATGAAAGTGGCAATATTAAAAAATATTTCAAGCTTTGACCTGCATATAAATAATAATTTTATGTATAGCTATAAGAGAGGCGGCTCTAGGCATGCAAAACAAGGTATCACGTGCGAGAGTAAATGGCTTTAAGTGGATGCAGCTAAGCAAGGCCACTGCCTATTTCAATTAGCTGTTGACAACTAAGTAGTTCATGAATGGGTGAGAATAATAATTTCTCCCACCAGTGGCTGACATAATCTGAAAGTGATCTCTGTAAAGATGGTACAAGTCCGGATTTACTTACCACTACCAAATCAGATATTACACCTGATGATAGTTCCCAACACGAGTATTCAAACGTGCCTATTCCCGTCACATGCAAACTATCCTGTGATTTTCTACGATTTTTTAAAGTTCACGCTCTTCTGCACACACATCAACATCTGTCATTTATAATCAGGAAGTGTTCATCACTAGCCAGAGGTCACACACAATGATGCTGAGCAGTTGTAGCCCAAAGTGCTGATCACCAGTGAGAGGTAATATGGTACTGTACATGCATGCTGTACCCTTATACACACATATGCTCATACATACATGCGTGTATGTACTTATGTATATATGTATGCATATGCATGTGTGTATAAGGGTACAGTATGTATATACCACAGATGTGGTATGTATCTCTTTCCCTCCGAATTGTTCCGAGTCTATACAGCATCTTCTTCGTGTGGTTAAATCTCCTATGGATGACAACTAATCTCCTGTGCCTGAACCCATCTAAAACTGCATTCATACTTATTCGCCTATGCTCAAGAAAATTCCTGACCCCTCTATCTCCCTCGGCCTGGACTCTGCCTCCACCCACGCCTTTAATATTAACTCTCTTGTCCGCAATTTAGCTGTAATATTCGACCAAAACCTCACCTTTTCTGACCACATCACCCATCTTTCCCACTCTTGCTTTACGCATATCTGCTACATTCGCAGAATCTGCACTATGCTTGACTTCCAAACTGCATCTACCATTGCCACATCCATAGTCCATTCAAAACTTGATTACTGTAATTCACTTTTCCTGAATATAGACAAAACCCAGATAAACTGCCTTCAAGCAGTCCAGAATGCTCTCGCTAGTGCCGTCATCAAATCTCCCAAATACCATCACATCACTCCTATTTTCAAATCGCTTTACTGGCTTAAAGTACCTGAACGAAGAGTACAAAGTCCTATCACTTACCTATAACACACTTCAATCCTCCCAACCCTCCAATCTTCGTCAGTTATTTACAATCCAACCACTCTGTTCAACTCGCTCCTTGTCTGTCCTAACACTTCTTCGCCCTCCCATCACCTCATCCTTAAAATTTGGAAATCGCTTCATAGACATAGCTGCCCCACCCCTCTGGAATAAACTCCCGCCAGAATTACGACAATTATCTGATACATTATACAAACTCACCAATACTTCACCTCTTTCAGTTTCTGCGCTGGTCTTTCACTCAAGACTGAAAACATTTCTCTTCCAGAAATCTTATCCTGATTCTTCCTCTTCTTGTCTCTCTTCTTGCTTCAATTTCAAACACCTTCCACCGTAGCCGTCCTGGATTTTACCTGGAACCGAACCCTTTTGCCTATCGATTGTTTTGACTGAGCCCTGTGAATAAGCTGGTTCCCGCTACTTGGCTTTCGTTGGGCGCTGTAGAAATCTCGAGGTTACGATTACGATCCCGTCGTTTAGACATCGACTTTCGGGGAAAAGCTCTAATTCCGCCATACAAACTTATCTTCATAATTTTCTGGAATTCGGATCGCACTTAGAAAATCGATTTCGGGGATCCGGTCGAAATACGTTTCGGGGATTCGGGATTAGGGGATTTGCTTCGCACCCGGTGCAAATATGAGCGCCTGTGAATAAGCTGGTTCCCGCGACTTAGAAATCTGGAGATTACGATAACTATATATATAAGTTCTGTTCACCGCAAACTGGTTATTACCAACGCACAGAATAGCTAGAAATGTACTTTCTGCAAGTTACTCTGCTTCTCACCTCGTTTTATCACATACAGTCTATTCCCTGCGATTGCCATATCTGATGATCACTAAACAACTAGACACTAAAAGCAACTGCAGCCTCATATACGAACAACAAACCAACCACTTCAACCGAATAACTGAATTAACGAAATGAGCAGGATTTGGCGCAAACAAGGTTTCCCGCCATCTGGCGGGAACTCCTAACCAGGTCCGTTTTTACATCTACTTTTCAGAAGATGTCTCTTCTATAAACGGATAACCTTTATTGCCATTTCTAAATGTTATGCTCGTAATCGTAATCTGGTACTCGTAATCTCAAGAATATCTAAAGCGCTACTTTAAAACTAAGCGAAGGGTACCAGCCTATTCACGAGCGCAATTTAGAGGGGTTGTCCAAATATAGCATACGAAGAACAAAGTTCGGTTGCCAGAAGACCAGAAAGAGAAGGGACAGAGACAGTTATGGTTGGTTGTGTTTAGACTGAGAGAATTAGGAAAGCTGCGGATTGGTTGGATCGGGGTAAAGTAACTTGAAAAGAATCGATTTCACTTTTGAATGGAGGAGTAATAGACAGAGGGGTTTGAGACAAGACTTAGTGATGGTGGGCGAACGTCAGAAGTAATGACGTCACGACTGTTGATTCGAGACCTTGGAATCTCTAGTGTAATGCTGGTCTTGATTTTGAAAATGAATGTTTCGTAAATAATGTCATGTAGGTCTAATTGAAATAACAGTTTTGCTTCTTAGAAACAGGTTTCTATGCTGAGAACTTATGCAAGATTTGGAGGAAGACTGAATACCCTTAGCATCGAATTAACACCAGACTTTATTACTCACGAATATTCATATCTGAAACCGCGTATGAAATGGCAATATGCGGCCAGGGCGCGTATTCTTAGACCATACAGTGCTAGAACTACAATGCTATGTCGACCAATAGGAATGCAATTGATGTCGACCAATAGAATTCGAGTTATTAATAGTGTGACCTACTTTAGGTTTATTGCTGTCCCTCAAACTGCCTCGTTTTAAATTTAACAATAAATAATAATAAAAATAATAAGTATTAGTACTAGTAGTACTACTGGTAGTAGTAGTAGTAGTAGTAGTAGTAGTAGTAGTAGTAGTAGTAGTAGTAACTTCCAATGCGCCGATGTTTAACGCACAAGGCATAATAATAATAATAATAAATAATAATAATATTAATTAGTAACTCCCTCAAACTGCCTCGTTTTAATGATAAATAATAATAATTAGTAAGTTCCAATGCGCCGATGTCTAACGCACAAGGCATCAACCCATGGTGCATCAAAACCAAGCCACACTCAGGTCAATATCCAGGTAAGTACACAAGACAGAAATCCAGGCGGACAGGTAACTTTTAAGCTGAGAACGAAATGAAATCTTATTAGCAGAAAAATGTTAAGTGGACTGAAACTGCATAGCTAGCTCATTCGCTGTTTGTGCAGGAGCTAACCACAACGGAGATGCTAAGATAGCATGCTTCAGCTTCTTTAAATTAATTTTATGCCAAGGACGAAATTTTTCAGGCAACCATTCGAAACCAGCGCCCTCGGTCGCCATTTTCGCCTAAACTAGGTCACGCTATTTTTGGTCGACATAACCTGGTATTCCTATTGGTCGACATAGCATTGTAGTTCTAGCACTGTATGGTCTAAGAATACGCGGCCGGGGCAGGGCAGGGCAGCATACAATACAATACAACTTATATTTATAACGCACCTTAATAAAACAATGGCTTACTCAAAGGACGCGTTACAACAGTATGTGATATTAACGGTTCCTTTTGAGACTCTTTCTAATAGCGGAAGCAGATGTTGCATTTCGATACGATGCCTTTGATAGCGTCCGTTATCCCGTTATCTGCGTGACTGTTCGTCCATCTACTTGAGCTTATCGAACTAATTCGAGCTATTCGAACGGACTAATCGCTCCATAGCCATAGCTGCCCCACCGCTTTGGAATAAACTCCCGCCAGAATTGCGACAGTTGTCTGGTCCATCATACGAACTCACCAACACTTCACCTCTTTCAGTTTCTGCGCAGGTCTTTCACTCAAGACTGAAAACACTTCTTTTCCAGAAATCTTATCCTGATTCTTCCTCTTCCCCTCATCTCTCTTCTCGCTTCAATTTCAAACAGCATCCGCCGCAGCCGTCCGACTGTCTGAGTGCCTGACTCCTGGACCTTGACCCTTTTGCCTATCGATTTTGTTTTGACTGAGCGCCTGTGAATAAGCTGGTTCCCGCGACTTAGCTTTTGTTGAGCGCTGTAGAAATCTCGTGATTACGATTAAGATTACGAGCTTATCGATTATATATTAGAGCTTATCGAACTTACGAATTCTGTGACCTGGTGAGGTTGTCACGCTAGATGCCAAATGCCACACGCAAATTAAAAGATTATCGTAATCGTAATCTCGAGATTTCTACAGCGCCCAACGGAAGCTAAGTCACGGGAACCAGCTTATCCACAGGCGCTCAGTCAAAACAAATCGCTAGGCAAAAGAGCGGTTCCAGGTCAAGATCCAGGAGTCAGGCGATCCAAACTTTGCATGCAACATCGGATGAGGATCGATCGCGTTCGGGTCGAATGGAATGTCTTGCTTTACGAAGGTGCTTTGGATTGAAGATTTAAGACGAAGCTTCGACTGCTTCCTATCGCACGTCTTGCACCAGTCTTTGCCCGACGCGAAAAAGCGAGCCTGTAGTCGAGAGAGACATTTCGAACATTCTTTTTGATTCGTGCATGCGATACATAGCCCATCGCTCGACAACGTCTTTTCCTTATAGGCCGAACAAGCTCTACACTTGTCACCCGTACCGATATCTAAACAAAATTTAAATTACTTATTCGTTAGAATTGCAATCATATAAATATACAAAGCGAGCTATTGAGGAATGTATATATGCGTGTATGTACGAATGATTATTTACATCGGATTGTTAATAAAGCGAAGTAACCGATCCACAAAGACGCCGCAAGCACAAACATCTAATCGACCTAAAGAAGAGCATTTTAACACAAATTTGATACGATTGTACGCGTGATCGTTGGATTTATAGCATATAATGAAAAATAGAGGAACAAAGCCGGAAATTTGAAAACGAGTTATTGATTCCATACTTCTTTTCTTGTATCGATTTTCCGTTGATGACATTCCTTCCGATTCCACAAATTTTCTTTTCTTTACTAAACAAGAAAATGAGCGTATAAATTATTCGCGTATATACGTTTCTATAACAATGTTTCCAAACTTGTGTGTGTGAGAGAGCGAGACAGACGGATAGATTGAACGATATACAGACAGAAAGAACGAAAGACTGGTAGGTAGACAGATAGATAGATAGATGGATATACAGAAAGGCAGACAGAAAGACAGACAGGCAGGCAGAGACTGAAAGAAAATGACTGAAATTGAAATTTAACGAGTTATCGTAATAGCGTTACGAATATAAATTTATATACTTATACATACGCGGTTGTTTTCCTCGTTCTAGCGATCTTGCCAGTTTTCGTTTTGTCTCTTCATCGGTTTCGTGTTGCAAAACGTTTGCCATCAGTTCATCGTCCGTTACGTTGCTCGACCGATTCCATAAATCGGGCTGTTGCAATTCGATCGTTTCAAGCGCGTCCGTTATATCGTTTGCTAGAACAAACAACGTTATGAATGTGTAAAGCCTACAAGACGAATTTATTTGTATTTCGTTATCGTAATCGTAATCTCGAGATTTCTACAGCGCCCAACGGAAGCTATATATATATATATATATATATATATATATATATATATATATATATAGCTAATATCTCGCTATGCATAAACGATACATATTTGATTACTGGATCGAGTTAAGCGATCGTGTTTTAAGACATTTCTATATAGGCTAAATATAATGTAGAATGATGTAGAAAGGTGCCAAAATATATAAATCCTGATTGATATTGTAGATTTAAGTAAGAATGTACCATTTATAATCCGATGCATAAGCAATTCGTATTTGAGTCAAAGTATTCGCTCTAAGCCGTTGACTTCCGTAACACGCTTATCATAATGCGCAAAGCAGCAATCGATGGCTCTTTCTAAGCAAATATTTCTATACATATTAATAGAGATTAGAAGCGTACGATCAAAAATGCTAAATCGCGTGACAAGTTCGTATAGAAACACATGTATTATACGATATAAATTTAAAAATGTAAAGTAATAAATTCCTTATATTAAAAAATATATCTATAACAAAATCAATTGTCGAACTTACACGCCTTATCCGCCTCCATGACTTGATACTGGAACGATGACGATGCACGAGTCAAGGACCGAGCGATAATCGATATGGATTTTATTCGTTCCGAACTGTCAATCAATTGGATTAACCAGCCGATGCAATGTATGCTACAACGAATAGGAGTCGAGGGTCCCCGAATCTGGGGCTTAGAGGTGTGTCATATCTCTAACCCGATGAAAAGGATATCGAATCGCGTGCGTTCGAAATGTGACAGCGTGTGCGTAGGTGTATCCGTATGACCATATGCATATCCAGGCGTGTTTGTGATCGCACGACTTCTCCTAATGGTATGTCGGTATAGGGGTAAACGTTTAAGCGTATAACCGGTCAATGCCAATCGATGCTGTGACTGTTGAATGGCGTCAATGTCGATTGAGAATTAAAGAGAGCGGGAGAGAGACAGACAGACAGACGGACAGACGGACATACAGAGAGAGATACAGATACTGAGAGACAGATACGGAGAGACGCAGAGAGAGAGTCCAATCGATTGGGAATCATTCCCAACGAACGATAGATTGGCTCTCCCTCGTTCTCATCCTCATCATCCTCCTCATCCTCCTTCTTCTTCTTCTGCTTCTTCTTCTTACACATTTTTTTTCTCTCTAGCTAAATACTGTTAAGTTTTAAAACGAATAATTCGAGAGACAGACAGACGGAGGGACAGACGTAGAGACTGCCGGAGAGACAGACATACTGAGGGACAGACGTAGAGACGTACGGAGAGACAGACAGACTGGTGGACAGACGTAGAGACGTACAGATGGATAGTCGTAGAGACGGACGGAGAGTCTGACGCGTACATAGTCGCAAATTTAAGAGATTGTATGTATGTACGAATGCGCGTCCGTCTGCGTGCGTATATGGTCTTTAGCTAGCCCGCTTAAACCGACCGACACCCGATAATGTAAACAATGTCGTCTTGTTTAGACTTGAAATTGATCGTCTCCCGCTAATGGAAAGGGGGTATAAGTATGCCTTTACAGGTATGAACGTGTTAGGGAGTTGTAATTATAATTGTCGACGGCACGGAGCGTTGACTCGGGATCAAAGGCGTCAATCTTGGCAGTGGACGCAGGGTGGAAGGGTGGGGTGTATCAAAGCCGTTAACCGTCGCAAATGTCAACAATGCGATTGATTAGAAACGAACGCTTGTCGATATTAATTAATGCCAGTCTTATATATATAATTATATATATATATATAATTATATAATTATACTACACATTCGTCAAAGATGTAAACTCGTAGGCCGGGCTGATTATCGCCTTAAAACTTACCCGTTTCGAGTCGCTTATCCACCGTAGGCTGCCTGTCCGTCGTGCGGATCGACCTTCTAGATATCGAACTTCTAGATATCGACACGATCGTATACTCGGCTTTGGTGCGCAGTCGGTTGATGCCTTGTGCATTAGACACTGGCGCACTAGAAGTTGCTATTTATTTATGGATCTTGAAAGTTGTACGAACTGCGAACGTCTGGATACGTATGCGCTTGTATCTATATACGTATATAGGTCTGTATATATATATGTGTATATATATGTATATGCACGCTTATGTATAAGCATTAGGCTATATATCGTGTAATTTAAAGATTGTGAGACGTCTATATAGTCGTAGAGAGAGAGAGAGAGAGATAGAGAGACTGTCTAAGATATAAGCGTATGGATATGTGGTAGAGGGGAGATGAGGGGAGAGGGAGTCATAACTTGACGATAATTGGACGACGTTAGGGGTAAGAATTCCCTTCTTTCGTCTCCGACGCGATTATACTGTTGTAAATTATAATTGCAACCATGTATTTCAGTTTGTTTGTGCGTGTGTGTGTGTGTGTGGGTTTGTGTATGTGTGAGTGTGTGCATGAGCGTGTGTACGTGTGTGTACTCGTGCGTGTGCGGACCCGTATAATCGTCTGCGCCTACACCTTTGTCTTTAAGAGATTGCATCCGTCTGTACGTTTGCTTATACGCATGAATCTTCCTCTTCCTCCTCCTCCTCATCCTCTTCTTCTTCTTCCGGCTCCTCCTCTTCCTCCAGAAACGCTCGGAAATACCGCTAGACGGAGCCACACGGCTACGCAGACGTACGGAAACATACAGATAGAACGGCTCGGATGACCGAACAATGCACGATCGTTGGTTAACCGATATATATATATATATCGCTTATAATACAACTTAATATATTTAAGCGTTGACACTCGATCTCATATATATATTTATCACGGTTATCCAGCTATATATCGCTTATAATAAAACTTAATATACTTAAGCAATGACGCTCGATATCATTTATATATTTATCATGTTTATCCATCTATATATCGCTTATAATAAAACTTAATATATTTAAGCAATGACACGGGCCAGAATCCGTCATTGTTTTGAGGTGAGTTCATACCCGCCCTCGTTTGGAAGTGAGTTCATACCCGCCCTCGTTTGGAGGTGAGTTCATACCCGCCCTTGTTTCGAAGTGAGTTCATACCCGCCCTTGTTTGGAAGTGAGTTCATACCCACCCTTGTATAATTGGGGGTGAGTTCATACCCGCCCTTATACCACTACTGACGGAAGTCAAAGAATTAAATTTAGTCAGTTGCTGTGAGGTTCCAAAAAGGAGAAACTCAGTTTTGGATGGGTTTAAGAGCAATCCATTTTCTGCCATCCATGACTGAACTTGGTTTAAGACTCTAGTGAGTTGAGTCACTTGCCTTAAATGCAGACTGTGTAAATTAAAACAAATTCATATTTTACATTTCATATTGTTGTAATACAGCACTTGTATAGCGCTTCGCATAACCTCTCAAAAGCGCTTTAAATTTATTAATTTCTCATTTATAACCGGATGTCAACACAAAGAGGCACTATATAATCCCCTTACGTGATTCTTTTCTTGTACCTATACAGATGGGACGGATAGTTGAGTCAACTAGGAAAATTTTCTATACCTGGAGTTGAACCTTGGGAAAGTAAGTAACTGGCTTTCAATTTCACCTCATTGCATCTACACCAAACAGTGATGAAAAGCTGATGAGCCTACCTCCACAAGTGCAATTTCACCATCAATACTGTCATCTAGTCGTTTACGTTTTATACCAAATTTATCTATTTTCGTATCACCAAATTCAAACGCAATGTGCCTAAATTTTACTTGTTCAAAATTAACGAAATCTTATATCCATATACTTAACGGAGGGCGCTTTCTTCGGCTAGCGATGCAGAGACTGTGTGGGGATTATAATTATAAAGGGCGACTATAGGAATATGGGTATATATGTATCCACCCCATATTTACAAAACCATATGTACATAAGGTGTATGTATATGGTTTTGTAACTGAAGGGACTAATTTAGCGGGTCGGCTTACATTCTTACTACCTGACTGGTCGAAGATGACATCCAGATGGCGATGGCCTTGATGTGAGGGCCAGTTGTCTGACCTGCATTTCATTAATTTTTTCAGGGTTCTGTCAAACATTGCTATAGATCTGTGCCCTCTGGCGACCTGTGTGGCTTAAAGTCTGTATGTCCAACAGCCTGTGACTCAGTTCGCTTGGTCGACCTCCATATAATTATAAATACATATGTACTGTTGTAGTACATATTCATGTATCTGTCTTTCGGTGTCCGTTTGGTTTGTCTACCTAAGCAAAAGTAGGCATAGACGGCAATACCTACAGAGTTACAATCGGAAATTACGGACTGGCATTGTTTACTATAGTCTTGAAGTGAAGAATTACAAATCTTGTCATTCCAGAGCTGCCTTGTACTGATTTTACAGCTAAAATATTGCCGGGGCCCAAGCAATGGCCGGGCTCCCAGCCTCAAAATATTGCTGGGGCCCGGGCCCCAGAGGCAGCCATAGGATCGACGCCACTGGCTATGGATATGCAGCGAGTTCCAAATTTTAAGGATGAGGTGAAGAAGTTGTTAGGACAGGTGAGGAGCGGGTTGGATAGTAAATTATTGAAGAAGATAGGAGGGTTGGGAGGATTGAAGTATGTTGTAGGTGAGGGATAAGACTTTGTACTGTATTCGTTCTGGTATTTTAAGCCAGTGCAGTGATTTGAGAACAGGGGTGATGTGATGGTGTTTGGGGGTTTTGGTGACAGCACGAGCGAGAGCATTCTGGATAGCTTGAAGGCGATTTATCTGGGTTGTGTCAATGTTGAGGAAAAGTGAACTGCAGTAGTCAAGTTTTGCATGGACTATGGATGTGGCAATGGTAGATGCGGTTTTGAAGTCAAGCATAGTGCGGATTCTGCAAAGGTCGCGGATATGCATAACGCAAGAGCGGGAAAGATGGGTGATATGATTAGTAGGGTCTATTCGGCAAAGACGCATTCTCAAAACAAACAGAGTTGTTGAGGGGGAAAATGAACAAGAACTTAAAGAAACGAATTATTAAAGCTTTGATATCGAGCATAGTGTTGTATGGAACCGTGTTATATGGACCACGAGAAAGGAGGACATCAAGAGATTGGAGGCCTTCGAAAATGTGGATCTGGCGAAGGATGGAAAAAGTTAGTTGCATGGAGCACATAACAAACGAGGAGGTGCTGAAAAGAGTTAGAGAAGAAAGATTTATAATAGCTACAATAAGGAGGCGACAGTGAAAAAGGATTGGCCTCATATTGAGAGAGTTCTCATTCTTGAGAACCGTCCTTGAGGGCAGATTGGAGGGGAGGAAGACAACAGGAAGACGAGACAGATGCTGCTGAAGTGGATGATGACGGACGGATACAACAGTCTGAAACAAGGCGCTCAGCACCAGCAGGAGTGGCATCATTGGAAATTTGAACCTGCATGATGGCACAGAACCAGAAAAAGAAGATCGAACTTAATCAAGCTTATCGAACTTATTCGGTGCATTCAGATCAAGTCACTTCTGACATCATGCATCGTTATGTTTTATAACGACAATATACTTTACAGTATACTTTATTATACAATGCTGCTATGTCTACACATCTACAGCTAAGCGGTATTCAGATACCGAGGTGATCTACTCCAGCGTCTTCGTACCAAGGGCCTACTCGTGTATGTGCGGCGTGCGCCTTGGGTTTGGGAGGCGTGGCCTACGCACGCTGACCAATCGTGTAATGTTACAGTATAAGCATACCTCCCTCTGTGCGTGAGGATGCCTGTTCGGATACCGAGAGCTGTCCGACACCTCTGGAATAAACTTCCACCAGATTTACGACAATTATAATCTCTGCGCAGGTCTTTCATACAAAAACTTAAAGCGCTCCTCTTCCACAGATCCTATCCTGAATATTTATCTTCCCCTTATTACTTTCTGGTTCAATTCCAAACACCATTCACCATAGCCATCTGTCTCCCTGCCTGACTCTTGGATCTTGACCTGGAACTGAACCCTTCCTGCCTATCGGTTTTGTTTTGACTGAGCGCCTCTAAATTGGTTCCTGCGACTAAGCTTTCGCTGGGCGCTGTAGAAGTCTCGAGCTTACGACTTACGATAGTGGCTTGTTTAAAAGATTTGAATCTCAGGCTAGCACGGTCCATGCACGGGGACCTTAAATGGCGTGGAGCTCACAAGGGCAGCGGTGGTGAAGGATCTAACCAAAGATCTTAGAGTCTTAGACTAAGATATGACACTCAATGTATCTGAATGTACACACCACCTACCTTGGGATGTGTGGCGCCACCATATGATTGACCTGATAGAGTTTGTAAACATGGCTTCGAAGCCAGGAGGGAACTGTTGTGCTGCGATTAATTGCAGCGTAACAACGTACAATGCGCAAAAGATTTCACTATTTAGATTTCCGAAAGATGCTGAAAGGAATGTACAAAGTAACGTATAAACTATATTATTAAATGTTCGATGACTGCTGTCGGTGATACACATAACATACATCACATACCCGATAGATCCATTGAAAGATGGACAGGGTCGAGGCCATACTGTCGGTATAGAAAATCCCGAATACATCACACTCTTCTATCAATCACCGCTTTTCATTCCTAAAGCTGTTATACGTTATCAGAGGCCCACAAACAATGCTATTTGGAAACATTGGAAAACGTTTCTGTTTCGAAAATATCACTGGAGATGTTGGCGACCGGCAAACGTTCTCTGTGCAAAGTCTGTTCTGGCTTTCAGATCTTGTATAAGAACGCATCTCTTCCTGGACTTATTTCCTAGGTTGTTTCCATGTCGTATCAATATGTCACTTTTGCTTATAACTTGCCCGGCAACATTTTATTGTAGAAAATTAATAGTTATCTGCTGTTACTGTTTTATTACATGAGAACAGGTGTAAGAAGTGGAGAGTCAACATGCGGCGTTCGGACCTGGACTGCAAAAGTGTTGAAGTGCTGAACAAAACCTTCCGACTGTGCAGTAGGCATTTCGAAGATTCACAGTTCATGAACACCAAACATGACAAGCTTATATGGAATGCAGTTCCAACACTGTTTGATATTCCAAACAAGCCACCATCGATCACACAAAAACGACGACACATTATCAGGCATACACCAAAGTCAAATGTTTCTGTCAAAAGCAGCAAATTACAGCTGCTCAAAAACGTTCCTAATGAACACAAGGACAGTGATGAAGTTCTTGCTGTGGAAGAGTCTCTTTCTGCAGCTGTGGCTGTCAATAGTGTTTTGCCTATTTCATCATCTGCTAACCTGGAACTTCTAAGTGACCAGTCTGAAGGTTGCTCCACGAGGTCGTCATGTAACTGTTCAGACAAGAAGAAACTTAAGAATGAAATTGTCAGACTACGAACTCGACTGAGGAGACAGACAGGAAAGGATCAAAGTACATCAAAATGCAACAGTGTCTTGACACGGAAGCAAGAAGCTGCTTCCTGTGACCGTTTGATAGCCGAACTGTGCAACCATCTTCCACCATCTACTGTCTCTTTTCTGAAGACACAGATCAATATGTGTCTTGTTTCCAAACAAGGTAGACGTTGGACAGTTAATGAAAAAATGTTTGCAATGTCTGTATTTTATCAAAGCAGAAAATCTTATAAGCTGTTGCAAAAATATTTTCTGTATGCCATCCAAAAGGACTTTGCAGCGAACGCTCCAAAATTGCAACCTTTATCCCGGCTTTAACAAGCATTTTTTGGTACTCTAAAAATAAAGATGAAGCAAGCCTCTGAGAAGGCTAAAGACTGTGTGCTAATTTTTGATGAAATGGCATTAAAGCAGAAATTGATATACAACAGGGAACAGGATTGTATAGAAGGTTTTGAGGATTTTGGTGTGTTTGGAACTACTCAGCATACAGCAGACCATGTTCTTGTATTTATGTTGCATGGAATTTCTGTGAAATGGAAGCAGCCTCTTGCTTACTTTCTTGTAAATGGGTCTATCAAACCAACTATTTTGTACAGCCTTTTGCATGATTGTCTGGCAAAGTTGGAAGAAATGCATTTATTTCCTAAAGCTGTTATATGTGATCAGGGGCCCACAAACAGATGCTATTTAGAAACATTAGAAAACGTTTCTGTTTCGCAACCATTTCTGTTTCATGGTTGCAAATGTCTTGGCATATATGAGTGGCTATATCTTAAGAAAGTGTGGCTTTAATGATGGATCTGGCATGTGCCAAACATGCAGTGATTTGTACACAAGTGTACACTTGTCTTATCCTCAGTTTCCTTTCTTACAACTAAAGGCATTTAAAGACACTGGTTGTTTAGTTTACCCATCCATGGCGTTTTTGGCTTTCACCAGGGACTTGGAAAAACTGTTTCAGAATTCATTTGACAAATTGCAGCATAGTTCTGGTATATTAAAACGACTATGCTTATTTGCCCAAAAGAATTTAGATATTGCTGCATGTGGATCAGCAACATGTGGTGCTCGGCTGAAATACATGATGAAATTGTACATGACAGTTCGAATCCACAGTAAGATCAAAATTCTTAACCAGCAACTTCAAAACTCCTGCAAACTTAAGCTTAAGCGCAATCGTAAAGCAAAGAAAATTTTGCATGAGTAAGCAGTTTAATTTATTTCTTTCATTTGTCTGCCTTCTGTTGGTTTGGTCATGGATACAGACTTCTGAGGCTTTATTGTTGACATTGTTTCTTTACTGAAGATAAATGTGAAACCAAAGACCTTTGTGTAATACTGCTCAGCTCCATACACGTAGTTCAGTGTTAATGTTCTTAATTATGTATATTTGAATTATGTAAACTGTGAGTGAATTTTATTTGCAATAAAAAAATTATTCACTTTACTCGTTTATCAAAATTTCAGGCCGAGAACGCTTACCAATAGGCTGCATTATTTGTCTTACAGTATATAGTAGTGAAATGCCGAGTCTATCTTTGCCAAGAAGCTATCATCCCAATCACTACGTGGCGCCACGGTTTGCATACATTTGACCACCACCAGGCCGAATACACAGCGGAGATAGGAAGTGTCATATCTTAGTCTAAGACTCTAAGATCTTTGATCTAACTCGATAAAGTCATTGACAAATGAGCAGTGTCGAGGCCATACGAAAAACGTGTACATTTGCATTTTACATTTGGCATACGCTGTTTCATCTTAATTTCCGAGCCCCTTCAGTTATAAAATGGTGACGTTACAATTGATAAAGTCGTGGGCCCAATCAGCGAGTTCGACTTATGTTAAGGGAACCAACGAAAGGCGCTGCATTATCTGACCTTAACCCAGGGCCGGTGTGGCATGAGAATGTGTCTGGCATGAAAATGTGTCCGAAAATTGTTGTCATTGATTCACGTGACCGAAGACGTCAGATAGCAACTGTCAAACTTAACTATTAATAGGAGTGTGAGGTTTGGTCCGGGAAAGACACTCAATACGCAAGATAATTATCCCAATATTTCAAAGCTACGGACTGTAAGTTAGTATGAGCTTCACTATTAATATGAGCGGAACAACGCCATATAATTACACTGGCCAACACATAATTTGTTGCCTCAAATGTTAGAACTGTTTCTGGGTATATTTGACCTGCTGATTCCAGAAAAGGCACCAGTTTTCTCCCAGCAGGTCTAGTTTTCGAGATATAGAACATTATGCCATATACCAGTCCTTGCCTCTGCTCGCCCATAAAACATAAGGCTATAGCTATAATTATGTAGTGCTCAATTTATTATGTGATACACTAAATAAACATAATAATACAAATACTTAAAAGAAAATGGTAGTACCTGAAACTGTACTTATATGATACCAAACAGAACAAGTTTGTTATAAAAATTTCAAGTCATTCGACACCGAAGAAGCTCCTTTTGTACGATTTCCGAGTGTGGCATCTGCCGGAACAATCGCGCATAATATTCCAGCAATAGTCTGCCATCATGTGTGCATCCCATCTTCCTTGATATCGATTTTCCATTGTTTTGATGTCTTGGTGAAATCTTTCACCTTGCTCTTCGCTGAAGTCACCAAGATTCTCTGGAAAGCGATCTAAGTGACTGTGGAGATAATGGACTTTAATGCTCATGTTGCAGCCAAGCTTGTTGAAATGAAGAAGCATATCCTCTACTAGTTGTGCATAATTGTCTGCCTTCTTGTTGCCAAGAAAATTTTTAGTTACAAGAACAAAGGAAGACCAGGCACAAGATTCGATTTCATTCATTGATGGTATGAAAAGTGGGTCATTCATAAGTTGCCTGATCTGTGGACCATCGAAGATTCCAGCCTTCAATTTTTCCATTGTAATTCCTGGTAACTTGTGTACTATGTATTCGAAGCATGAACCTTCTTTATTCAAAGCCCTGACAAATTGTTTCATCAGGCCTAGCTTTATATGTAGTGGTGGCAGTATGATCCTATCTCGTGCCACCAAAGATTCCTTGATTACATTTTGAGCTCCAACCACCATGTCTTTCCTCGAAGGCCAATCTTTTCTTGTCCAATGTTCATGCTTGGCTCTACTGTCCCAAAGACACAAAAAGCAGGGATACTTTGTGTAGCCACTTTGTTGACCAAGGAGGAAATTTACCATCTTCAAGTCTACACAAATTACCCATTGATGTTCTTTGTATTTTATCTTTTCCAGTACTAAAGAGATGGCATTGTACTCTTCTTTCATCCTGGTGGAGTGACCGATTGAAATAGAACCAAATTTGTTGCCGTTATTTAAAAGCACACATTTCAGACTACGTTTTGAACTGTCGATAAAAAGACGCCACTCATCTGGGCTGTAATCCGACAGACCAATTTTCTTCAATAAGTTGCTGATGTCATTACAGAATACTAGGTTGTTGTCTTCGGTAAAGAATGGCAGCAAATCCTTTTCTCTGTTTCTATAAATTGTAATTTTCGTTCCAGGCTGAAGTGCATTCTTTTCCTTTAGTCTGGACGCAAGCAATTCAGAGGACTCTTTGGAAAGATTTAAGTCCCTGATCAGATCACTCAACTCTTTTTGGTCAAAACGTTCACTGTGTGAAGTTGATTGGAAATCACTGTCACTGCCCCCACTTTCTTCACTTTCGTCATCTTGTCCGATATTGGACATGCAAGTCTCATCGTCTGAGAGCTGAGGTAGTTCGCGAAAAGGTGGAACTGGTACAATATCCGAATGCGGAACAGGTCTCCTGGCTGAAGGTATATCAGGGTAAGACAACTTGTGACGATTATTTCGACTGATGCCTATGATATTAACCATACAAAAGTAACAGTCGTCGAAGTGGTTTATCTGTTCCCTCCAAACCATCGGTACACCAAATTTCAGGCAGCTTCTCTTTCCAATTGTCCAGTGGCGCAATTGTTCAATACAAGTTTTGCATACTGTATGAGGAGCCCATTGCTTATCTTGATCTCCAAGTTTGACACCAAAATAACCTACATATGCTCTTTTTACAAACTCAGAAATCGGTTTCCTGTTTGCTTTTAGTGTGTATTCCCCACAAATGTAGCAGAATATGTCTGGATGGTTAATGCAGCTCCGTCTGGAAGTAGCCATAACCTTAAGGATGTTCGCATCTGAGGAATTAAGTGACTAACCTAAAAAATAGTAAGAACATGTAGTTATTAAATGTTCACATTCACAGATTGTTCTTGCAACCAACTCTTAATATGCCCTAAGATGACTGTGGCTGCTCTAGCTTTCAGGAGGCGGTTTATATAGGCTATAAATGCTGACTTCAGCATAATCTATTTACATAGTTCGAAACCATGAAACGCTGTATAAGCACAAATAAATTCTAAATGAGGCCATGAATTTAGTGCTGAGTAAGCTGTAGGCTACGGAATAGTTATTTCGTTGAATCAGCAATATCTCAGCACGCGGCAAGATATGCTGATTTTACATTATAAGGATGTAGGCATTATATGAATCAGCAAGAATTATAATTAGCCATAAATAAAGCTTATTATGACATTTTAGTTTTGCCAAAGACATCGTTTAAACAGTGGACTGGGTTTTCTTTACAAAATCGACGATATCTCAGAAACTAGACCTGATGCACTCAATCCAATGACATTTTCTGAATCAGCGCCCAAAATTACCCCAAGAACAGGTCTAAAACCGAAGGCAACAAGAAAAAAAAATTTTTCTGTTGGCCAGTGTTATAAGTAAGTATGTAAATAATCTGTTAGTAGAGTGAGACAAACGCCCGCTCCTTCCAACAACAATGCACACAGAAAAATAACACAAGGTCAAACTACAATGTAATATAAGCTTACAGTCTGAATATCCAACTTTAAAAATAGTTATAGTTAAAAAGTTCAGAATACAGAGCAGCATTAGATCAACTGTTGTAAAGACCAAACAGAATTGATATATTGAAAAGCAGGTGTTCTTCTAGTTTTCGGCTTTAAAAATATTGATTCCCATCTAATTTGATATGACGATAACACGAAACTTCAAACGTCGTCGTCCATTGACGGAGTCGGACACATTTTCACACCGGACAATCGCATCTAATTTTTACATGAACACGATACTTTAAACATCGTTGTTCGTCATATTTTCATGCCGGACAGCATCTCATACAAGTCATGAAGTTCTGTCCTGGCAACGGAAGTGGGCGGAGCCGGACACATCCTCATGCCGAACACATTCTCATGCCACACCGCGCCAGAGTATTTGGCGCCCTGGGCGAACCTGTCGCACTTACCGGCGGCAAGTGCGATAACTAATTAATATTAAAATAACTAAGTTAATATAACCTTCACACAGGAATGCAGCCGAATGCTGCATCTTTAATTTAGTACCATCGTTCATTATAATCATCTACGAATCATTATTACTTCTAAATAAAACAAAAATATGGCACTTCATACTTTTTCGTATAATTCATTTATTAATAAATGGTTGCAAACGGCGGAACCCCGAAGAGTGCTGGCTAACGCAGGCGGCAGGTGTTGGAAGGACACCTTTGGGCGAAAGAGGCCAAAAAAGGCCCACCGGCTTCCTTACCCTACCGAGAGAGAACTGGTCATCACTCGGCAAAGAGACCAAGAAACCTTATGAAAATGAAACCAAACAGAAAAGTGGGCAACGACGTTAACGGAGCCTCCGTTCAAATGAAGGGAGGATCCGCGTCCGGCAGGGGTGGAGAACACAGGGCCACCCAGGTCGTAAACCTGAGAAAACCCTGTACTAGGCGCGAGGAGCACCTGTTCAATGGAAAAGAGGAAGTATGCATTGGAACCTGGAACGTCAGGACTCTATATGCAGCAGGACAGCTAGATGTGCTTCTATACCAACTAAAAAGAATCAAGTGGAGCGTGATAGGACTGGCAGAGGTGAGATGGCCGGGAGAGGGTGAAATCAACAAAGAAGGATACAAGATAATATACTCAGGAAGGAAAGACGGAGGACACCAGCAGGGAGTGGCGCTGGTCCTGAGAGAAGAGGCATCAAGAGCCCTCACTGGGTACAGAACGATCGGACCAAGAATAATGAAGGCAAGATTTCGTACAACATGCGGCAAGACCACAATAGTGCAAGCGTATGCACCAACAAGCAGTGCGACAGACCAAGAAATAAACAAATTTTATGAGACGCTACAACAGACGATGCAGGGAATATCGAGTCAAGACGTAATTATCGTAATGGGAGACTTCAATGCCAAAGTGGGGAGAGATTGGAAAACATGGAGAGGAGCACTAGGAAAGCACGGATATGGAGAAGAAAACGAGAGAGGAGAGAGATTGCTGAACTTTTGCCTAAACAACGACCTGCGAATAATGAACACAGTGTTCTTTCAGAAAAAGGATAGCAGAAAATGGACCTGGGAGTCACCAGATCACAAGACAAAAAACATGATAGATTTCATCATGGTAAACAACAGATGGAAAAGTGCAGTGACAAAATGTCGCACATTTGCAGGACCAGACATTGCATCCGATCATAGACTAGTACTAGCAGGAATCAGAATAAAACTAAGGAAAATGGACAGAAGAGGAACAAACAGAAGATACGACATGGAGAAACTGAGGGATGATGTAACCAGAAACCAATTCAGATCGCAACTGGAGAACAGATGGAGACAGAGCAAGGGAAGAAGCATGAACACAGTGGAAGAAACGTGGACAGAAATAAAGAACATATATACTGAAACGGCACAGCAAGTATTGGGACATGAAAAAAGGAAGAAGAAAAAACCATGGATCACCAGAGCAGTACTAGAATTGAGCGACAAAAGAAGAGACATGAGAAAGACAAAAACACACAGTGAGACAAACATGGAAAGGTATAAAGAAATTACGAAAGAAATCAGAAAAAAGGCGAAAAGATGTAAAGAAGAATGGATCATCGAAAAATGTCAAGAACTGGAGAGCACACCAGGAGCACTAAACACGAGGAAACTATTTCAAGTAGCCAGGGAAATATGCGGATCACCCAACCTAAAACTAGCCACAGTAAAAAACAAGGAAGGAAGGCTGCTGGAAGACAAAGCAGAGATCAAGCAGCGATGGAAACAACATTATGAAGAGTTATATAACAGTGAGAACCCAGTGGACAGAACAGTGCTTGAAGAGCTACCAGAAAACAACAGCCAAGAACAAATGCTGGACATACTGAAGGCGGAGGTAGAAACAACAGTTAATAGGCTAAAAAAGAAAAAAGCACCAGGCGAGGACAACATCACAGCAGAAATGATCCAGGCAGGAGGGAGTTGTTCGGTAGAGATGCTACATAAACTGTGCAATAAAATTTATTACGACAAGGAATGCCCCAAGGACTGGTGCAAAGCTATAATAGTACCAATATACAAAAAAGGAGACAAGACAGAATGTAGCAACTACAGAGCAATCAGCCTTTTGAGCATACCAGGAAAGGTCTACACTGGAGTATTACAAAGAAGATTAAAGAGGTATGCAGAAGAAGCGATGAGCGAGGAACAAGCAGGATTCAGGAAAGAACGAGGAACAATGGACCAGATATTTGTAATCAGACAACTGTCAGAAAAGTACGTCGAAATGAATAGAACACTGTATAACAACTTTATTGACTACAAACAGGCGTTTGACAGCGTGTGGCAAGAAGGTCTATGGAAAGTACTGAGACACTGTGGAGTACCAGAGGAGTTGGTAACGTTAATAGAAGATATATACAGCAAATCGAAAAGCGCAGTAAGAGTGGAGGGAGAACTAACGGAATGGTTCACGATAAAAGTAGGGGTAAGACAAGGATGTGGAATGTCATCGGATCTGTTCAACATGTTGCTGGAAATAGTGATGAGACTTGCCAAGAAAGAAGAAGAACACGGGATAAACCTAAATGGACGACCACTAAGTAACCTCCGCTTCGCAGATGACATAGACCTAATAGCTGACACACAAGAGAAACTACAGGATATAACAAACAGGGTAGATAGCAACAGCAAGAGAATGGGCCTTAAAATCAACGTGGAAAAAACAAAAACAATGGTAATTGGAAAGCACCACGAGGATCTACAGATAAGAATAGAAAAAGGAATATTAGAGCAAGTTACCAGATTCGTCTATCTTGGAGGACTAATAACAGAAGACGGAAAATGTGAAGAAGACATCAAACGAAGAATTGGACTGGCGTGCGCAGCATTCGGAAAACTGGGAAAAATGTGGAAGACAAGAAGCATCTCCATCAGAACAAAGATGAAGCTCTATTATACCTTAGTAGAACCGATATTACTATACGGATCAGAGTGCTGGTGCTTGAGAAAAGAGGACGAACGGAGACTATTGGTGGCAGAGATGGGCTGGCTAAGAAGAATAATAGGCAGAAGCAGAAGAGAAAAGATCAGAAATGAAAAAACACGAGAAGAACTAGGAGCTGATGAAACAATAGTAGAAAAAATCACAAAGAGAAGACTCAGATGGTTTGGGCACGTAATCAGAATGACACAGCGAAGACTACCAAACGCTGCATTACACGGACACATAGAAGGAAAGAGAAGCAGAGGAAGACAACGAAAGACCTGGATAGATAATATCAAGGAAGATCTGAGAGAAAGAGGCACAAGTTTGATTGGAGTTAGAGAAACAATCAGGAATAGAGAAGTTTGGAGAAGTTTTATAAAGGCCTCATCGCCATGAATGGCGGAAGAGAAGACAGAAGAAGAAGAAGATTTATTAATAAATGGTTGCAAACGGCGGCAATGTTTAAAAAATATTTCTTTTTATGTAGCTTTTCTGCCGCCCCCAGAAATGTGCCGCCCTAGGTGGCCGCCTAGTTCGCCTAGTAGTTATACCGGTGTGGCATGAGAATGTGTCCGGCATGAGGATGTGTCCGACTCCGCCCACTTCCGTTGCCAGGATAGAATTTCATGACTTGCATGAGATCTTGTCCGGCATGAAAACGTGTCCGGCTCCATCAACCGGACGACGGCATTTGAAATATCGTGTTCAAACAAAACTTAGATGCGAGTGTTCAGCATAAAAAATGTGTCCGACTCCGTCAACGACGTTTGAAGTATCGTGTTATCGTCATATTAAAATTAGATGGGAAGCAATATTTTTGAAGTGGAAAACTAGAAGCCCAAGCAGTTGCCTAAAAGCACACGGGGCAAGGGCGACGCAAGAGTTCTATTTTTAGTTCTATTAATAGTTCAGCTTGACAGTTGCTATCTGACGACATCGGTCATGTAAACCAATGACAACAATTTTCGGCAACGGAAGTGGGCGGAGCCGGACACATCCTCATGCCGGACACATTCTCATGCCACACCGGCCCTGCCCTGCCCTGTTTCGCACCTTCTGCAGGTAGCGCAACTGTTTTGATACGTTCACCACCGCACATGCGACGCGAGTTACATAGCAAAGATAGGGAGTTTCATTCTTAGTGTACTCTAAAATCTTTGATTAAAGCTTGCACTCTTTCTCCGTTAACTTCGGAAGCCTCTTCCCAATAATGCCCTCTCACTTGGGGAGTTCCGCAAGGTTCCGTTCTTGGACCTCTTCTGTTTATCCTCTACACTACCCCACTCAGTTCCCTCATTAAAGCATCCTCATCACCTCTATGCTGACGACACCCAGTTATTCATCTCTTTCTCTCCAAATTGCTTCAATGACTCTATAGATCATCTTTCCGTGTGATTAAACAAATCTCCTCTTGGATGACGATGTAACCCCCTTGTCTTATACTCTCTTGTCTAGGTTCTAGTGACTACTGATTGCAGTCACTTTACATTACACCATGGTACCTACAAGCTTCTTTAGCCAGTAAGTAGATACACATGTTAATTGGGGTTTAGTCTCCTGATATGATAATTATAGGTCAGACTCGAATCAAGATGTGATATCTAGCGGAAATTGTAATGATACTACAATAGCTCGTATTTTTCCACTACCATCTTGTATCATAATGTATGATTGAATAAAAATGAACAAAGTCACTTGTTGTACATCAATCAATATATTATATAGTTCAATGTCTTAATTAACTCTTAATTAAGGCCAGCTTCTTATCAAGCCTAAATCTATAATTCTACCCACCCACAAGCTTTGATGGCCATTTACCTCTGTATACTGACTCTTTGATAAAGTCTGAAACAGTTTCACTGTGAGTTGTAGTGAGTTTGCATCGACGTAGAATGGTTAGATTGTCACTCACCACGAGTTGTCTCTGCGCAAACAATCCTATTCACCACGCCGACATACCTTGTAGAACATCGATTAAAAGTCTCTCGTAGTAGGTATTCTAAGCGAGTTCCTTGCAGTTCAAGGGATGGAATTCACACGATTCAATCGTAACCGTCCAAAGAAATGGTTCCTTGACGAGACGGAGTTGCACTGTAGAGTCGAAGACGAGGTATCTTTGCTGTCTTTCGACTCACGCAGTTAAGTCCGTATCGACGAACTTACATGGACTTAATCCACGACTTTCTGACGTTAGTTTCTCGACGAAAACTTTGTCATTTTACAACGGAAACACAGGTTAATTACCTGTAAAAAGACGAGCCTTTATACGCTCATTATTCGAGAATGCAGTTTGACTTGACAAGTCCGCAACTGACCACTTATTTCTCGGAGTCACGTTAGATCGCAACGAAGACCTTTACTGTTCAAAATCCAGCCGTGAACTAACTACTTCAACGGTTTTCACAGCGAATCTTCCATCGTCATAAGGTTTCCTATTGGCCGAAATTATCGTCTGCCTCTTTCACCAATACTTGTAACAGTTTATAGTCCTTCTATGAAATCTTCGTCTGCTCATTTGTTTACAGTGGATAAGGAGTCGCGTCTATTGTGTCCCCTCATTGGCTGACGACTTCCAATAGCAACGCGTCGCCATTGGTCGAAAATCCCACAAGTAAAATCGCGATTGGCTGGCAATCAAAACATCAGTTTGAAATATCATTCGTATTGACTCGCAAACTATGGCAGATTGCGATTAAAATAATCCATCAACATCCACGTTGATCTCCCGTAAAATTAGATCAGAAAACCATCCTTTGTTCCCCGTATTTAATATATTTTTAGAACTTATGCTGGCCTTGCTATTTTGATTAGTTTGAACGTCCTAAGCCGGCCAAGTAGTTTAAGTGAGTAATTACGTTAGTCAACACAAACTCTTATTCTAATACACGCATAAATATGTCAACAATACGCACAATTCATACAATAGTAAAATCAATTGGAGTTGCAAAACATGGCGAGAATATATATATATATATATAGATTCAGTCTACAGACATTTAATCTTTTGTGTCTGAACCCATACAAAACCGAATTCATACTTATCGGCCTACGCGACCAGCTTAAGAAAATTCCTGACCCGTCTATCTCCCTCGGCCTGAACTCTGACCCACACCTTTAATACTAACTCTCTTGTCCGAAATTTAGGTGTAATATTCGACCAAAACCTCACCTTTTCTGACCACATCATCCATCTTTCCCGCTCTTTCTTTATGCATATCAGCTACATTCGCAGAATCTGCACTCTGCTTGACTTCAAAACTGCACCTACCATCGCCACATCATCCATCTTTCCCGCTCTTTCTTTATGCATATCAGCTACATTCGCAGAATCTGCACTCTGCTTGACTTCAAAACTGCACCTACCATCGCCACATCAATAGTCCATCCAAAACTAGACTACTGCAATTCACTTCTCCTCAGTATAGATACCACTCAAATAAACCACCTTCAAGCTATCCAAAATATGCTCTTGCTTGTGCTGTCATCACAACTCCCAAAATGCATCATATCACTTCTGTTCTCAAATCGCTTCACTGGCTTAAAATACATGAACACAAAGTCCTTTCACTTACCTATAACACACTTCAATCCTCCCAACCCTCCTATCTTCACCAGTTAATTACAATCCAACCACTCCGCTTCTCTTCTGCCCTAACACTTCTTCGCCTTCCCGTCACCTCATCCTTAAAATTTGGAAATCACTCCACAGCCATAGCTCCTCCACCCCTCTGGAATAAACTTCAGCCAGAATTACGACAATTATCTGATCCATCACACGAACTCACCAGCACTTCACCCCTTGCAATTTCTGAGCTAGTCTTTCTCTCAAAACTGAAAACATTACTTTTCCAAAAGTCTTGTCCTAATTCTTCCTCTTCCCCTTATCTCTCTTCTTGCTCCAATTTCAAACACTCTCCACCACAGCCGGACTCCTGGATCTTGACCTGGAACTGAACCATTTTGCCCATCAATTTTGTTTTGAATGAGCCCTGTGAATAAGCTGGTTCCTGCTACTTGGCTTTCGTTGGGCGCAGTAGAAATCTCAAGGTTACGATTACGACGCTATCTCCTCTGTCTGTCTGTCTGTCTGTCTGTCATAGCAATCGGATTTCTTTTTGACATGTTATATGGCCTAGTTAGCTACAACAGCATATAGCCTACTGAACATTGTAGAGTTCAGATGTTGATGTTGAACCTAGATTGCTGTTATTTAAGTTATTCAGCTGTGTTTGCATTGACGAATTGACCAACCCAGTTGTAGGCATGTATAATATATTGTGAGGACGTTTGAACTTGCTTTAGATATAGGCTTAGGAGATATGTGTAATTCATTCAGTTTAGATTAATTAGTTTGGGCTTTTCAGTTCTTTCGGTTGCACAGGCATTGATGCACAAGCACAAAGGCTAAACGTTTTGTATACCATACACTATACTGCACTTAAACTCTGGAATGATCTCCCTCCTGAATATCGCAAATTCTCTGTTCCTCTATCCTTTCCGTCATTCACCCATCATCATCTGTCTCGAGCTCCTCTATCCATTACTTCTCTTGTGTTCCATTCAAAACTGAAGTTTCACCTTTTTTAAGAAATCCCACCCTGATCCATCCAATCCGCTGCCTTCCCATTTCTCTCAGCTTAAACACAACTCATCCTAACAGCTCCTTTCCCCTTTCTCTCTCTCTGGTCTTTAAAGGATGGTAATTGATGAAGGAGATGTGGAAGGTGTCTTATGATGAAAAAACCTGAGCAGTAATGGCAGTGTGGTCAGACAAAAATGCCTTGGAAGGAGAGCTATTTTCAACAGCAGAATACCTGGCTTGGGTTATAAGAAAATCAAGTGTGTCCCATGTCATGAGTTGGGAAAGATACATGTTGTACAAGACCAAAGCCAGAGAGGAGCTCCTATATTTTTGAAAAGCATAGTTTGGAGTGTCCACATGTATACTGAAGTCACCTGTTATTATAAAATCAGAGGGAGGAGGGACTAGAATTTCAAGGAGTGATTGGAAAAATCTGTGAAAAAGTCAGCAAGTGAACGAGAGGGTGGACGATAGACAATGACATAGGTGATTTCCAGAATGAAGGGCAGAGATAAGAATTTCAAATGACTTTTGGGATGGAATATGTAAAGAAGGGCGAGCAAGTTTTAGGTTTGACTTATGAAAGAAAGTAACTCCACTGACCAGCCAATCCGGCCAAGGTTGATTTAGGAGAAAAGGAGGGAGATGTTATGTCTGAAATGAAGAAAGTTGTGTTCGAAGGATTCTGCCAAGTTTTGTTGTTGAGAGCGAGAATATCCACAGGATGATCCAAAATGTAATTATGAAGAGGACAGAATGGATGCTAAGATAGCAGAAATTTATTGTTTCAAGATCGCGAGCACCAGGGTTAAGCTCAGTGTCACCAGACAGAAGCAGCAGAAGGTAAACTAGTGACAGGCAACTCCGACGAGTTTTGGACCCATATGCAGATTTTCAGAAATGGAAGGATGACAAAGGAATGAACCGGGTTATAAAAAAGCAAATAGGTATTTTAGAAATGGCTGGCTGGATAAGATAAAAGGAGCAGACATCAGAAGGATGGTGAAATAGTTGCACTACTTCCAACAACAACACAAGGCAGTGGCTACAGAGATTGATTATGCACGTGTGACAGCGAACAGCAAAGAGGGACAATGCTATAGATAACTGTGATGACAGAAGTGTGAATCGTCAGGTTACTCTGGGAAATTGTAGCAAGGATTGCTTGTTGAAACCAGATGGGTTTGTTGTTGAGCAAAAAGGCAGATCCCAAAAATGTACAGCAAGTGTTGAAGGCAAAGCTTATAGGGTCTAAAGAAGACAAGTCAAGAAAATCTTCAGCTTATGGACTGACTCATAAGCTCAGCACAATTTAAGGATGCCAAGTCAATGTCAGTTTTTGGAGCTATGTTAGGTTTCAGCTAAAGAAAAACTGAAAGGCTCGCTGCACATAACAGAATTCTAAAATAAACAAGTGAGTGGTAATGTTGGAGACAGGAGGCCACCCAAATTATTTGACAAATTGCTAGTAATCATGGGACAATATAAAAAATATGATACATTCCCTTTGAAACAACAGTAAGCTACTGAATAAAATGTATAAATTTTTAAATTTAAGTAAGAGGAAACATGAATAAAAGCCAATTTAATCAACAGAGTTTAAATTCAAAACCACGTAACTACCAACTTCCAGTATTCTGTACGGCAGAAAATATGCAACTACTGAAGGCACCATGATTGATACCTGACTTGCTGATTACAAGACACTAGACTAGGCACGCTCAATGCATACAGAAGCTGACCAAAGTTGCAAGCAAGATTTTGGGTTGCACAAGAGGTAGGACCTGTGTTGCATGGTAAATACTAATGGGGCATAACAGAAGATTGGGAAGTCATGCACAGCTGGTCATGTGAATATGCAGCAGGATATTTGAGTTAATATGTGCATAAATTTTTTAATAAATGGATTGACAGTTTGCCACACTAGACAGATTTTCAGATTTTTTAATAGGCAAAACCAATTGTTGTTAGACAAGTCAAAAGTAGCATTTATACAAACCAGGATTGGAGAAAAATAACAGAGCAAGGAAGTTTGCATACAAATTTGTCATAACTGTAAATTTAATGATCTTTAGACAAAGAAGCTTATCGGAAATTTATATTTTGAGAAAACTAAACAACTGACAAAAGATGTGCAGTTACATAAGGAATGAAATTACCTGTGAATTTACAGACTGCTTCAAATAAAACAAGAAATCATTGCATTTAGATTGATTTAGGTACCGAATTATCTTGGGTATAATGTGCACTCGTGCATAATGCGCACCCTGAGTTGCAAAATTTATCCTAATGTAAAAATCTTAGTACCTATGTATACATAATGCACAGGTGAAGTTCCATGTCCCCAAGTAATGTAAGTGCAGAGTCGGAAGCGTTAAAATAGGCGCTATAAAAGCATGATCGTACTTATATACTTGCAACCTGATCACTCCAGTACATATTTATATCTATGGAATAAAATAAACAACATCTAGTGAAATGGTTTTCTTTTCTTTCTCAAATGTAACTATGCACTTTGAATTAAAATTATAAAAATATTTTAAAATCTTATGTTATAAAATTAACTGAATAAATAAATTAAACCAATAAAATATAAGCTAAAATATAAGGTACTCAGCCGATGTAAACTTTTTCTGTTGCCTCTGTTTAGTGCAATGTTGAGCGGTCTTCACACATGATCAGTGTTTACCTAAAAATCTAAGAACTTTTTCCTATGTACAATCTTTGAGTAGAGTTTATTCAGAAAAAAGTACGCATTATACCCGAGATAATGTGGTAAGCTTTGGAACTGCTTCAGCAACCTATTTCTAAATGCACACACATTCACTGTCTTGAACCCATGAGGAGCTAACTGTGCTTCCTAGACTTGGGATCAGGTGAGCAATGTACTGTATTACATACATTTACGAGAGTAAGTAAACATAATCGATATAGTGCTGCTTTAGAAGTGCTGCAGCCTCTTAATGGCAGAGAAAGGCAGAACATTTCTGTACTGCCTTATGTCCCAGAGATTCTGAAAGACAAATGTGTCAGTAAAGCCTACAGAATGCTTCATAAATGGCTGATCTTCAGTGCATATAGTCCACTGCATAAATAAACCATTTACTGTGGGATAATTTCCAGAATGTTAATGCACACGTTGATAGTGAATCAAATGCAAGTGATGAGAAGTGTAAGAACGTGACAATGAACATAGCAGTCTCCATATGGTCTTTGAAGACAGTCTGTCTAACAATCTGGTTAGTTAGTGGTTTAACCAATTTTGTAGTTTAAGTGGTAAGGGGAAAGTGTGTGTAGACAGTAATGTAAAACTTACTACCAATGAAGCATGTATAGTGTTACTTCATGACAATTCTTAGGGATCTGTAGAGGCAAATGTTAGGCTTGTTTGAAGAATTAAAGACAACATAAAATCAACAGATTGTTTTCAAAGTTTACAATTCCTATAAAGAGGGAAGAAATCATTACACAGAACTGCCTGTACAAATAAATCATTATACAGAACTGCCTGTACAAATAAGTGATTCAAACTCAGTTATACAAGGTCGGAAAGAGAGTAGAGTGACCTTCACATTACATAACTCCTTAATTAATGTTCCAGGAATATTTGAGATATTTATTTTATTATTACAATTAACACTGCTGCCCCTAAAATTGCTGTGATTAAGTTAAGTTTTATTTATTCCTGTAATGCAGCATTACTATGAGCAAGTCATGCCCATTTTGACTCTAATCAACAATCATTACAAATTAAAAACTACATGCAGACAAATTATACCTAAAAAGGAAGTTTTTCACTGTTCTTTCTGAATTTAGTACACAAGTTAGACACAGTTAATGTTCAAAAGCCAGCAGTTCAACAGAGGTCCTCTTTACATGTTAACTCTCTCATTCCAGTGGTCCAGTAGGACCAACTTAAGGAGAAATAAATCATCATGATTCTGACAGAACAGTTCAAAGATGTCAGCCAGTAAGAGAAGTAAACAAATAAAACACTTGCCATTTCAAAATTAACACAGTTAACAAAATCCTTATCACAAAAGTCATTCACAATAAAATACACCCGCTAAGTATTTATCCACTGCAGTTAGATGTCACTTGGCCATATTTAACCATAATTCAATAACAATCTGCATTCGTGCTTACTGGGTTCAAAAACCATATAGAATAAGAAACTGTTTATATTGTCACCCTGTTGTGACACATCACTGTACCACAGCAGACCACTAACATTGCTTCTGAAGCAGCACAAGTACTCTAAAGTCACCTGTAAGTCATTCAGTTCACAACAAAATGGACCAGTACTGGCAACAAGCTGCTCTCCATTTTCATGTAAGATTGTAATAGGTATCCGCAATGTCTGAATTCACAAAAAGATAACTACTGTTGTTAACTGGCTGGAAACATCCTCTCCGCTTCTTCTGCTCTTAAGCTTGCTGTCATTGTCATTTTGTAATGCAGGAAGCCAAGTGATCGGCATTCAGGAACATGTCGAAACAGTGTCTCTAATCGTTTGTTCGGTGTGCCATACTTTGCTGGAAAACAATAAAAATCAACACCAATAGAGACAACAGATAAAACTTATTATTATAATGTATGCATGCACGCATGCAGTTACATATTTACAAATGTGTATGTAAGCATGCACATAAGTATATATGTATGCTTGTAAGTGTATAAGTAGATATGTATGACTGCATGCATACATCAACATTAACCTTATGAGTACCTATAATGGCATCCAGATATTATGCGATTACTGATTATGAGAGAGCAGCAAAGAATACCTTTTCATAAAAATAGGAATCTCAAATTCATGGTTATCATTTTCAGTTTGGGCAATGTGTCTGGCACAAAGTGCACAAATACAGATATGCTAGTGATTCAGAATTTACAATAAAGTACAGTACGATACAGCTGTGACTTGATAATGTCTTCCTTACAAAGTTCAGAAGTGTACTTGACACTGGGCAACAGAAAACATTAAGAACAAAAAACAGAGTGGAAGAGGTAAGTTTTCAGTTTAGATTGAAAGATAGTCTGAGTAAGTGAGAGTTGCAAACATGAGGAGGCAGAGAGTTCCAGATGGAGGGACCAACAACTGTGAATCAAAGATGGCCAAAGACAAGACATGTACAAGTAACAACATACTTACCAGATGTTGGTTTAACAGAGCTACAGACCATAATCATGTATAACTAAGATGGCAGATGATTTGCATTTGCTTGTACAAATGGAGTGCTAGCGTGACACAGAAACACTCAGATACAGGAAGCCAGAGAATACAGAGAATGAACAGCAGATGCAACATGGTCTCGGTAAAAGAGTAAGACACAGTTGTGCAGCTTGGTTCATGACGCTAGTTAGGCAGATCACAGTGTAGAGATTTGTAATAGTCAGAAGAAGGAGTATCAGTGATCTCAGCGATACTGAATCTAGAGTGGGGCAAAGCTGTCAGATCATTCTGAGAAGAAACAAGCCCATTTGAGAATTTGCACTTATTTGGGGTTTTAGAGAAAATGTTCAGTTGAGGTTGACTCCAAGATCCCGAGAGGTCAGTGCACTGGAGCTTAGAGGAACGGTCAAACCAGATGAGTTCAGATTCGTCAGGGTTAAGTTTGAGATGCAAAGATAGACTCCATAGCATGATTTCATCTACGCGGGTGCAGCCTCTTGGTAGCATCTGCGACCTCATTTTAGCCAGAGATGTAAACATGACGATTGGGCATCATCCGAATAAATGTAGATTTCTATGCCATGTTGATGGGCAATGGTTGACAGCATAGAAGTATAGAAGATGAACATAAAACATCAACATCTCTCTCTCTCTCTCTCTCTCTCTCTCTCTCTCTCTCTCTCTGATTTATGTGTCCTCATCTAACGAAAAGTGGTCTCAATCCCACTCTTCACACTAACTACAGGCCTATCTCTAACGTTTCTCTTTCTATCTAATATGTTAGAAGTAGTCAGCACTCAATTCTATTCATGCCTCTATGTAAACAACCTACCCCCACCTCTCCAGTCAGGATTTAGGTGATCTCATTCCATGGAAACAGCCTATAATGACCTTGTCCTTGCTGCTGACAAGGGAAGTTTAACTGCCTTAATACTCCTTGATTGCTCTACTGCTTTTGATTGTGTAGATCACTGTATCTTACTCAAAGTCTTACAAGAGTCCTGGTACATTCCTCAGCTGGTTTGTTCCCTATCTCTAATCATACCCAGTATGCTTGCACTGGCTCTCTTATGTCATCCATCACTGCTGTGCCCTTTGGTGTCTCACAAGGTTCAGTCTTGGGACTCTGTTGATGGTGTGCACAGGATTGTGATGATCTAGGTGGTCTTGCAGCATAAAGAGACTTGCTCAGGGTCAAGAGAAGATCGAGGTGTAGAGTCTAGTTGAAAGAGCTCACTGGTAAGAAGGTTCTGGGCGAACGCATCCAAGTTGAAGCGTGTGAAGTATTTGTGCTTCACAACATCACTGGCCAGTCACATTGTTGATCAACAGAGAAGCCGATCAGAGAGTAATCTGAGAGCTTTGGGGTGGAGATGGAATGCTTTTGAATGGATTCATCTGTAGGTGGGATGATAACATCAAGAGTATGTCCCCTCTTATGAGTTGCCATGTAAATATGTTGGACAAAAGGGAAAGAATCAAGAATATGACGAACTGTGGTAATGCCAGGAAGACCAGTATTGTTAAGGTGCATACTGAGGTCACCAGGTAAGTACCGTACATACCCGACTATAAGTCGATTCAAGTATAAGTCGAAGTGTACTTTTTTGAGAAAAAAGCGTCCAAAATCGACGGCTCGAATATAAGTCAAACCCTTATATACAGCCTTATATATTATATAGGCCCATCCATATATTACGTCTGCAAAGAAAGTTATATTTTCGTACCCATCATATATTTAACAGAGGGAGCTTTCTTTCGCTAGCATGCAGAGACTGTGGGGAATATAATTATAAAGGGAGACTATACGAATATGGGTATATATGTATCCATTCCATATTTACAAAACCATATGTACATAAGGTACATGTATATGGTTTTGTAACTGAAGGAACTAATTTAGCGGGTCGGCTTACACCCCTTAGGAGTGCCTGACTGGACAAAGACGACATCCAGATGGCGATGGCAGTGATGTGAGGGTGAATTTTCTGACCTGCATTCCATTAATTTTTCAGGGTTCTGTCAAATCTTGCTATAGATCTGTGCTTTTATATAATGTAATAAATTCCATCGGACGACTAAAGGATAATACAATGTTATAAATAGGCTAATGTGGAAATTTATTTTGCATACGTACACATTTTGTCGAGACCCACCCCCTTGCCATACGCACCCGTACACAAAATCGCCTAAATCCGATCACCCCTCCCCTCACTGCATACGTAATGTATGGATGGGCTTTATACAGAATTTCTGGAGAGTTGGTAGGAAGCGAATTGAATCGCCGGGATCAATCAAGAGGACCAATCAGCATATTGCAAGCAAATTTCACTATAGGTCTATAAATAAATATTACCAAGTGCATTTACAATGGCATACAATTTGCAATATTCAAATATCAGAATGGAGTAAATTATTTCATTTCAGCCAGAATCAATTGTCTTTAATCTCTTAGAAATATGATCTCTGCAATCGCTTCTTATGAGACTCCCCATGCAGCGACTTTCCCCTTTCAAACGGTTTATCAGCTAGGTTCACAGCCCGACTCCATCGTTTTGCACACATCTCTACACCTATGTTGGAGGTCCTTCCCTTGCTCGACATTACTGTGCGTATCCATGATATTTGATTTCTTTTGGCAGAGGTCTCAGCAAGCGATAATAAAGGACATCGTTTTCGATGCATGAAATATATCGTAGAAGTTCCAGTATATAATAACATTGTTATAAGAGAAGAGTATTTCGTTTTGATCTGTATGTAGTCAGTAATTTGTTGAAATGTGATTTTTCTTGAAAAACGATATAAAAAGAAAGACAACTAAAATAAAATGAGCATTTATTTTTTAAGTCCATTTTCGTAATGTTGAATATTCGGTCCGAAAATCTTCCGTCTATTTTGTCTCTCGAGTATAAGTCGAAGGCCTTTTTCGTAGCCCTGAAATAGACGTAAATTTCTCGACTTATAGTCGAGTTTATACGGTAGACAGAATGAGAGTACAGGAATTCTGAGAATTCACTGAAAAAAGTAGGTGCTGTTCTCTCAAAACCAAGACAGTAAAGGCCAACAGAAAGTTGCTGCTGGTATCCAGAAGTGACAAGAAGGGAGAGATGTTCAAAAGTGCTAAGGTAAAGCTTCCTAGTTCATGTTTGGAAGTGTGAAGATTTTGTGGTGGAATACATATAGCCCAACAAGCGGATAGCTGTCATCCAGTGTTGTGCATTACCATGCTACATGTCACTGTAATGTGTCACTACAACTAGTTAATATTTTTGGGTAACTTTTGCTGTAACTAATTACTTTAAAATAAAAGTAATGCACAGCTGTAACAGATTACTTTTATGTAACAGTAGCTCTAAAACTTTAGTTACTTTGTATTACTTAAAAATTAGCCTATGTTTGCATCATAAAATATCGTACATTGTACAGTACAGGTCAAATTATGGTGCTATAAATAAGATTTAAAGTGGGTCTATTCTTGATGTACAATTCATCGGGGCATGTGCATTTCCGTAGACTGAACATTTCCATTTGCAATCATGTAACATTCCTTTTAATCATCAATTTGACCATGGAGAAAGCGAAAAGTTCAAGTTGAAAAAGTGCTTTTGATACATGGCACATGAAAGAATTCTCCAAATTCATGAGCAAAAACTGACACAAATGTTTCGGTAAAATGCAGCCTTAATTTAACAGGGTTACAAAAGGCAGACCTAGAAGGCACCAGAGCTTTGCTTATTTAGGGCTGCCTATTAACAAACAATATAGATGGAGACAAAGAGCTACAGAGAATTTTTAATAAATCTTAACTAATGGAAATATCTTGACTAAAAGAAAAGAAAGTGGGTGATATTTCACATCATGAAAAATCCAACAAGACAAACCGAAAAAATAGTACAATTATTTCTGCGCAGGCATTTGTTTTTCCCCTACGAGCCATTAACAGAGTTGGGGTTCTTGCTTAATTTCTTGGGACTTTGGCAAATCCGAGAAGCTTATTTCAGAGCAGCTAAATGTTGACTTATGCAATCAGGTTTAAAAAAGAAGTCTGTTACATTTAACAACAGGTTGTAAGTCAAGGCAAATTTGAAATGCGCTTCCTGAGGTGAATAGTTGGAGCTTGAAGGTTTCTCGAGCTTGGGAGGCTTTGTCTTTGTGCTTGTTCAGATTCATAACGCATACATAATGAGTAAATGTCTAATTAGTATGTAAATAGAGTTTGATGTATATACAGTTGTGCAGTTGTATGAGAGACATGTACATCAAGATTTTAAATTTGAAAATGATGACAATGCAGAGAGATATTGAGTTGTGACTTTTGTATAGTTGAGAAGTTGGAAGTGGTTTTTGTTTTTGAGAACTGGTTGTCATACTGAGATTAAACACTTTATACAACTAAGGAAGTTGACTTTGCAAGTTATCATAGGCGACTATTGATTAGACTTTACAGTACGAGTCACAGTATGGGGAAACACTGCTGAGACCAGGAACTGGCACTGTAGAGTTACCTCTGCAATTAGTTAGCAAAGGAACTATATACTATAGGTCGCCTGATGTTCAGCTATGACTACTAGCTAGAGTGAGTCAGGTAGAAGCCGTATGAATAGACAACAACTGACAAATAATTATAATCAGTTCATCCAGTAATCCTCTAATTTGCATATTCTGAAAAGAAATTTTGTTATTTTTTGTTAATTTTAAAATTGTATTTTTCTTGCCCTACTGTAGGTCAGACAACAACCTTTAGAGATTTTAGCAGGTGATGTAATATTACCCACAAGATAACTTGAAATTATTAATGATTTGCAGTTTGGCTTTCATGTACTAACTCAGTTATTAGACAGTTCCTCTTTTTTCCACTGCAGGCTCAAGCTGCTAAAGTTCTCTTACCAGCTGCACTGGAAATTAGAATTAATAATACAAAAAAGAAACTATAACTTCACCATTTCTTTTCCAGCATGTCTTCATCTTGATCCCAACCACCTCACATCACCTCTTCAGCTCAAAGATGTTAGCTGTGTGTGTGCTTCTCGGCAAATAAGAAATCTTCATAAAGCTTGCCTACAGTATATCGAAATTAAATTTCTGCAGCACTGCATGCGCTTACTGTTTCGATTCTTTTCTTTTAATGATAACTGTAATAAAAAATAAGATAAAATAAGGTTGTTGACAGAATTGAAAGTACATCTAATGATGTACTCACATTGTACATTATTGTAAAATGCAAGTACATTGTATATATAAATCTGTGATCACAAATACAATTACCATTAAATATTCATAGCCCTTAACTAATGGACATTTAGTCATACCTGTTGTGTAAGCTCTGAATGCACAAAGAAAGTTTTGCCTTGATTCTTCAATCAACTGTGGTCGTTTTAAACCAGGATAATCTTTCAAAAAAATAAACAAATAATTCAATAATAAGGCCTGATCCGTAAGACATGTTGCCTAACATGCTATAAACATTATTGGAAATTAATTTGTATCTGGCAGTTATTAATTTATTTAATATTTAGTTACTAAATGTTTGCAGAGAACACAATTATACTAATTAATATTTATCTGCAGCAAAATGGTGAACTGCTGAAAATTACAGTTTTGATCACAAATGCAATAAATGGCTGAATCACAAATTACCTGATATATGAAAAACAATCAAGTTTAGGAGGACGAGTCTTGCTCAACAGTTTGGAAGCTTTGTAGTTTAATTTTGCCATTTGAAATAAAGACAATCTTTTTCACAAAGATATTACAAAACTACGGGAAAGCATATTTTGGGCATCATGAGCTACAGTGAGGATTGCAGCCTGTGTATATAGAAGTGTTGTGCCTAAATAGGATGCATTATTGGATAGCTATATAAAAAACATTTGTTACAAAGAAAGTCACACAGGACCATCCCAGCAGACGAGTTTGTTGAGATAATTGCCTTATTCGCATTGCTTGTAATGATGGTAACTTGGTAAGGAAAGGCAAATGTTTATTTAATAAGGCAGATTTCAGCAATACAGTGCTGAAGTCGTGGGGGGACACGCCTTTGAAACCGCATGTAAAGCAGTTCGCGCATTAAACGGAACAACACTGAAATACATCGCCTCTGCTACTTGGTCGCCCACACTCCCCTATCCCACGCTGTTCCCTCCAGCCAAGCTCCTCTTTGCAAGGCAGTACTCAGTTGGCCGCCCAGCCAGCCAACCTCTCTGCAGTAGCGCCGGTCAGGCCATACCTGCCTTGTTTTGCTGATTCCCCCTCCTAACCAGTTAAAACCGGTTCCAGCCAGACTTTCTCGTCCATCCCTCCTGCCCTAATTAACTCCCTCCCGCGGTAAGACACCCTCCCGCTAGTATGACTAATGCCAAGTTCGGGAATGAATGGAATGTTACAGCTGTCAGAGTACGTCTCCACTATTTTAATTAGCCTTATTACCCGTAGTAAAACGCGTTAACCAATACAGCATGTTAAGTCAAAAGCTTTGGGGGACATACAACCACTTCGTGTTATGCGGATTTGTGGGTAAAACGGGAACGCGTTAACGCGTCCGCACTGTACTCCTCATCACTTTTGACAGGTCCATAAAAGCAGCTATACAAACGCATGGATACATTCAACCATTACATTTTCCACATAGGGTGCTTGTCTTGCTTGGTTGAGCAGTTGCTCCTTTTGATTTCAGTTGAACTGGTTCCAGAGTGCAGTCTGCCTATCAGTTTTATTTAACAGAGACCACTGACAGTGCTACAGAAGTTATTAGAGCAAACTAAACTAAACTCAATTGGATCAGATATGGTTCTAAAGCTGAAGGACATCTTGACTGAAGTGCATACATGACAACAGCAACTCAATCAGCAGATATCCTTGCCTGACAAGTTACACGGCCTGACAACAACTTGTATGTTGCACCTTCTGTTCCAGGATTCAAACACCAGATGCAGATGCAAAGGCAAACACATTCGCAATCTGCTATTGCACTACCCAAAATGACTGTAACTACTAAAACTGCCAGAAAGATTCTCCAAAGTTTAGTTCCCCACTGTTCTATAATTGTTTTTGTATAGCTCCACACTAACATGGCTGACACAATTTACCTTTGTTCTCGAGTTGCTGAAGGTCCTGCACTTTAATTTTTATGTTACATCTTTACACGCTGCATGGTTCAAAATATTGTTAAAAATGTAGTCCCCATTGGAATGGGTCATATTACAATAGGCAGTTCTTATTTTGAGAAATGGATTAGAGCAAATTTGCTCAGTCTTGGATTTTTCTAATTCTTCTCCTCTGCATTGTGTGTTACACAGTTTTGAACAGGCAAGCTTCAATCTTGTACCAGGCATAGCTATTTTGCTTAGACCATATCTATAGCTATTCCCTAAAAGTAGAAATATGTCATCCACTTCAGGGAACATGATTAGCTCATGCATTCAATCCTCACTGACATTTCATTTTTCCTTTTTATTAGAGCTGCATTTCGATTAAGAATTTTAATTGTGATTAATTGATCGATTAAAATTTTTAATCAGTCAATCGCATTTTAATCGCACGTTAGAAAAATGAGCAATTCCAGTTGGACTGCAATTTCAAGCTTACAGTATTTAATTTTTCTAATTTATATTCAATGCCTAAAGTACAGAAAAGTAGCTTTAAAATGTTTATTCTTTTAAATGCAACCAGTTGTTCAAGCAAACAAATTTATCTTGTAACATAACTTGGGTCCAACGATGCCCATTTCTTATTAACAATGTGTCCTGACAAAGAAAATAGTCATTCATGAGGGACAGTCGTTGCTGGGGACAACAAATACTTCTTAGCGATGGCGAATGTTGACAGATCAGCCATTCATCGCAATCCATTTTGCAATGGCATTGGTTATGCCTTTGCATTTGCTCCTGCAGTTACACTAGGGTTGTCGACCCTAGCAAACACTGAATATTTTCTAGATTAATTTTTATCACGCTAATTTGGTTGACAAGTGCTTGTGGCAAGAAAAAAGACTAAGTTCTTATTGAAAATAACTGTTGCGTTAAAGATTTTAGTCTCAAACATTTTTAGTGAGTTAATTGCACATGTTAATGGCGATTAATCAACAGCCCTACTTTTTATACTTCTGGCATGTATTGTTGCAATAAATCCAGGTCCAAAACCAGTTCATGGCCTCAATTTGGGACAGCTCAGACTCTGTTCATTGCCCACTAAAGTTTCGATCTTGGGTTTAGTGTTAATTCACAAAGAATTGTAACTGTAATTTAAGATTTATAAAGTGCCTCTTAGAGAATAAGCTCAACAGAACATCTTCTACTGCCTGTCATGCAATCTCCTGATGTTTCTAATGCTTCTTTAGCTGGTGACTTTAATATTTATTTTAATGTAACCAGTCATTGCTCCCAGGATTTCTTGATCTGTTGGTAGTGTGACATGAAACAGCTCACTAACTTTCCTAGATGTAGCAAAAGTCATACCCTGGATCTTTTGATAATTCATTCTGGTGCATAACTGATTCATTTTGCTACTCCTGTTGAGTCATATCTTTCTGCCCATTTTCAAAATCTGATTTCCAAGTTTAAGCCTCCAAATTACACTCATCTTTTCTCTCTGAACAAAAGCTGTCTCCTGCACTCTGTTCCTACATCTCTTCTGAAAAGTGCTTTGATGTCCGTGGTCCAATCATTACATCTGTTATTAACTTCTCATTGGATGAAAGATCCTTCCTGTCAGCCTTTGCTCATGCCATAGCTCATCCCCTAATAAAGAAGACTTCTCTTGACCATCTTCTGCTTCTTCTTTTTCTCTCTTCCGTCAGGCGTGAGCCAACGATGAGGTTTGAACAAGATGCCTCCACTTTGTTCTATCCTTGATTGTATGAATGGCCGTTCTCATGTCCAATCCCTTGATTTCCAGAACTTCCTTCACATTGTCCATCCATGTCTTTGTCTGCCTTCCTCGACTCCGTGTTCCCTCCACATGGCAACAGAGTGCTCTGGCTGGTAGTCTTCCGCTGTCCATCCTTGTTACGTGCCCAAACCAAGTCAGTCTTCTTTCTCTAATCCTGTCCACCAATGTCTTTTCCTGTCCCAGCTCCCTCCGGGTCACCTCATTGCGGATCTTATCTCGTCTGCTTCTGCCCAGTATTCTTCTTAGCCAGCTCATTTCTGCCACCAGTAGTCTCCTTTCATCCTCCTGCTGTATGCACCAGAACTCTGATCCATACAGCAGCACAGAGATGACAAGTGCCTCATACAGTTTTATCTTTGTCTTTGTTGATATTCTGTGTGTTTTCCACATTTTGCTCAATCTACCGAACACTGCCGATGCCAGACCAATCCTCCGTTTTATATCTTTTCTACATTGGCCATCTTCCGTTATTAATCCTCCCAAGTACACAAACTCTGTAACCTGTTCCAGCTCTTCGTTATCTATTTTCACCCTCAGCTCCTTGTGTTGTTTCCCAATAGTCATCGTTTTGGTTTTCTGCACATTTATTTTAAGCCCAAATCATTTACTGGCATCACAAACCCTGAGTGTCAGCTCCCGTATATTCTCTGGCGACTCCACAATCAAGACCATCAGCGAAACGCAAGTTGTTCAGCAATTGTCCATTCACTGTGACCCCGGCCTCAGCAGACTCCAGTGCAAAGCTCATCACTGCCTCCAGAAGTAAGTTGAACAGATATGGTGACAGGCCACATCCTTGTCTTACACCTACCGTGACCTTAAACCACTCTGTCAATTCTCCGTCCACTCTGACTGCACTCATCGACTTGCTGTAAGGATCCTCTAACAGTACCACTAGTTCTTCTGGAATTCCATAGTTTCTCAGTACCTGTTGCCACACGCTGTCAAACACCTGCCTGAAGTCAACAAAGTTGTTATACAATGTTCTGTTTCTTCCATAATATTTCTCTGCCAGCTGCTGGATTACGAATAGTTGGTCTATTGTGCCTCTTCCAGCCCTGAATCCCGCCTGTTCCTCAGCCACCACCTCCTCGACGTACCTTCTCAGACGCTGCTGCAGTATCCATGTGTACACTTTTCCTGGAATGCTTAGCAGACTAATTCCTCGATAGTCACTGCTTTCTCTTTTGTCATTTTTCTTGTGTATTGGGACAATGATGGCTTTTCCCCAGTCCGCTGGGCATTTCTTTTCCTGATAGATTTTTTACCCAGCATGTGCAACATTTCTACTGAGCATCCCTCTCCGGCCTGTATCATTTCTCCCATAATGTTGTCTTCTCCCGGTGCCTTCCTCGTCTTCAAGTTCTTTATGGCTGCCTCTACCTCTTCCCGGAGAATTCTCTCCATGTGTTCTTGACTATTACTTCCAGGTAGCTCTTCCAGCACCATACTGTCCACAGGGTTCCTTTCATTATACAAATTCTCATAATATTGCTTTCATCTGTTTTTGACTTCCACAGTATTGTCCAGTAATTTCCCATCTTTGTTCTTTATTGTTGGCAGCCTTGGGCTAAAGGTGCCATAGATTTCATTTACTGTCTGGAAAAGTTTCTGTGTATTCTGCCCCCTTGCACTGCTTTCCACTTCGTAACACCTATCTTCCAGCCATGGCTCCTTACACCTTTCTGCTTTCTTTTTGATTTCTCTTGTCATCATGTTGTACTTTTTCCTATTTTATTCGCTGTGAGATTTTATTGCTCGCATCTGTCTTCTCTAGTCACTCAGCTCTTGATCAATAATTACAGGCCCGCCCCAAATTTCAATTTTTCAGTGAAAATTCTTGAATGGGTAGTTCTGAGGCGTATGCAAACTCACCTTTCTTCAAACTCGCCATTATTCCCCTTTCATCAGCATATCTTAAGTTTCACTTTACGGAATCCACAACTTCTTGCTCTCCATAATGACACCAAGCGTGGACATGAGTAGGGCAACATGGGTAGGGCAACAGACAGCATAGTTTCTTCTTGACTTGTGTGCTGCGTTTGATACTGTGAATCATACACTTCCTTTGCTTGCCTCCAACATTGGTCTGGGGTTTCTGGTCTTGCACTGAATTGGTTTGCAACGTATCACAGTTCAGGAAGTCAGTCAGTATACTTAAATGGCAAAATCTCTACGCCTCGGGGAGAAGCAAACCAGCAATTCCCGTTCCGGTCCCAAGCCCGGAAAAAGGAGGAGGGTTTGTCAGATGAGTGTCGATGTGCTGACAGTAAAAAAACAAAGACGAATGAAATCTGATGCCAGGAAACTTAAATCCACGAACATGCCAGCCCGGACGTTGCCCGGCTAAACAAGGTCCACGACTCCAACTGAGCGATCGGCGTTGGATCGAAAAGTCAGCTACTGAAAGAAAGATTACACCTGCTAAAGACATACTGTCAGTAGGAACATGGAACGTTTGAACACTGTGGGTGGAAGGCAAACTGCAGATGCTTCAGGAAGAAATTAAAAGATACACGTGACATTCTTGGAATTTCGGAAATGCGTTGGACACTGGCGGGAGAAATGAATGGAAGTAAAATCATATTGTCAGGACATGAGAACAGACATGAAGCAGGTGTCGGATTCCTGTTAAACAACAAAGCTCGCGAAGCCTTGATAGGATATAAACCAGTAAGCGACAGAATATTAGTGGCAAGATCTGGAGCCCAACCATTCAACATAACAGTCATTAAAGTGTATGCACTCAGCACAGAGCTCAGAAGAAGACATCGAGAGGTTTTATGCAGATTTAACATCAACTGTTGAAGAAGTACCTAAGCGAGATGTGCTTACTGTCGGAGGGCAATTGGAACGCAAAGACTGGCTCAGACAACACAGGGTGGGAGAAAATCATGGGAAGATTTGGATATGGGGATAGAAATAAACGTGGTGAGAAGTTGCTGGAATTTGCAATGGATAACGAATTAATGATCTGTAACACAAGGTTCCAACAGAAAGACTGTTGTAAATGGACATAGCGCTCTTGCGATAACAAATCCAGAAATATGATAGATCTGATATTAATCAATGTGCGATGGACAACATCAGTACAGCAATGTCAGACATTTCAGGGTGCAGATGTGGATTCGGATCACAGTCTGGTGATTGCAAACATCAAAATAAGACTCAAACAGAAACACAAGGTGGAACCGCAGAAAAGAAGAAATACATCAAGACTGGCTGAAAAAGAAAAATACAGATTGCATATCAAAATGCATTGGAAGCAAAGCTTAAAGAACTTGGTGAGGAAAAGGATATAAACAAAAGGGCAGAGCAATTGACTGCAACAATAATGGAGGCAGCACAACAGGCGATCCCAGAACAAGTAAGGGTCAATAAAAAAATGGATCACACCAGAGACTATGAAACTGGTGCAAGAGAAAAGAGAACTGAAGATCAGAAGAGACAGCTCTGATACAGCAGAGGGGCTATACAGGGCAAAAAGCAATGAAGTATGTAAAGCAGCAAAAGCAGACAAAGCTAAATGGTTCGAAGACCAATGCAGAGACGCAGAAAAATATTAAGGAGAATGCAAAATAAGAGAGGAATACAAGATGATCAGGACTATTAACAAAAGATGGCAGCCAAGAATTGGAGCAATCAGGGATGAAAAGGGTGAAGTGCTGATCAAAAGCAGACATTGTACAAAGACGGACAGATTACTCTAGCGACCTGTACAAATCGCAAATGGATCAAGATATCGCAAACAGGTAATTACAGAACTGAAAGAAATATCTCCACCAGTTGAAGATATTGGAAATGATATCTTGGAAGCAGAGGCGATAAGAGCTGTGCAACGATTGAAAAACAACAAAAGTCCGGGCAACGATGGTATAACATGCAAGATGATAAAAAATGGAGGAGATACCATGATACAGGAGATATACAAGCTTTGTAATGCAATAAGGAAAGGACGCACGCCGGAGGAATGGAAGAAGTCAATTCTAGTTGTTCTTCACAAGAAAGGAAATGCACTAGAATGTAATAAATATAGAACTATCGCACAGATAAGTCACCTTGGCAAAGTACAGATGACGATACTAATAGAGAGACTTAGAAGCCAGACTGAAGAACATCTTGCAGATGAACAGGCGGGGTTTAGAAGAGATAGAAGTACTGTACAACAGATACTAGCACTGAGACTGATAGGAGAAAAAGCCAGAAGAAAGAAGAAAATCTATAACTGCTTTGTAGACTTCAAAAAGGCTTTCGATAGCATAGATCAAAGCGTAACATGGGCGGTCTTTGAATCGTATGGCGTGGATAACAAACTGACCCGTCTACTGAAGGAAATCAACAGCAATGCAAAGGCAGCGGTCAGAGTGTGTGGCGAAACTGGAGTTTGGTTTGACACTAGCAGAGGTACAAGACAGGCAGGGTGATCCAATATCACCAAGTGTTTTCATCAAACTCCTACAAAGAGCACTGGACAAGATCAAAGAAAATGATGGAGTATCAGTCAGTGGCATGAAGATCAATAATCTTTGCTTTGCTGACGATACTGACCTGATTGGAGAAGATGAACAACGGTTGGAGCACACAGTGCAAATGCTGAACGAAGAAGGAAAGAGATATGGCCTTAACATGAATTTTGATAAAGCAAAAACAATGGCATTTGGGAAAAAGAATTTAACAAAGAAGATGGTCTAGGACAGCATTCAGTTGGAAAAAGTTGAAAAGTTTACATACCTTGGATGCAATATGATGTATGACTTGGACACTAGGAAAGAAATACTAGTTAGAATTGCAACTTTAGGCGACAGCTATGGATAAAATCTGGAAAAGCAAAGCCATAAAGCTGGAGACAAAACTGAGCATTCTGAAAACATGTGTTTTCAGTAGCATGTTAGATGGACGTGAGGCTTGGGTAATAACGAAAGATGCTGAAAGAAGGATACAGACCTTTGAGTGAAAAAGCTAGCTATAGGAAGATTATGAAAATAGGATGGACATAAAAGGTGAGCAATGCAGAACTATACAGATGGATACATCTCAAAGAGAACTTGACGCAGAAGGTAATTCAGAGGAAACTGGGATTATTTGGTCACATATGCAGAATGAGCAACGATAGGAAGATCAAGACAGTGTTCGGAATGATGGATGGGCCAAACAAAAGAGGACGACCCCACAAAGAATGGATAGACGACATAATCGAATGGTGTGGAACATCACTCCAGGAGCTAAGCCACGCCGCACTGGAAAGACAACAGTGGAAGAACATCGTGAAAATGGCATCGGACACCTACGGGCGTTGTACCCAGAGTTTATGATGATGAGGAATTATTTTTTCAACGCTTTGCTAACATGTGGTGTCCCACAGGGTTTTGGTGTTTGGCTCTCTGTTGTTCACAATGAATACTATATCACTAGGAACACTATTTGGCAATCATTCACTAGGATATAATCTCTATGCTGCTGATACTAAAATCTACATTTCATTTGCCATTTTGTCTTGTTATTCATCTGTGCAGCAGTTGTCCATGCCTTAGAGGAGGTGCACTCTTGGACAATGGCTAATAAACTCCTTTTCAACTGGTCAAAAACTGAATTTCTGCTGTTGGGTACTCCACACAAGCTCAAGAATGTTGACTGGCTTAAATCTTTAAAAACTAGGTGACTCACACAAAAATGTCCATCTCCACCAAGTAGATGCTTCGTGCAAACAGGCTAGCCACTAACACAAACCTGTCCTGCACAGATCTGCAGCCCAGAAGGATACCTGGAAGCAGCATTTCCTAGCAACAGCCATGCGAGTGCATGTTGGTGAGTATAACAGTGTGTTGCAAACACTTAATTCAGCTGTCATCAATCCTCATTCTCAATGCAACATGAACCAGGAACTCTAAATGCATCATATTTTCTGGACTATGTGTCACTCTTTTCTATTAGACAAAGTGACACAAAAAGCAAAATTTTTGTAAAGTGTATACACGGGATGAATTGGCATACATGGCACATCTATACACAAATTTCCAGTCAGAAAGTGCATTTGCTAACAACAGCCATAAATACATGATCACCATTAGCAACTAATTGCTCAAACATAATTTGTTACCAAAATAAAATTACTTTTTGCACTTAAAAAAAATAAAGATTCCAACATTTGTTGTTAGTAATTGATAAAAGTAATTACTTGGACTCTACACATAAATCTTGCCATCTGAAGTTATTCAAATACCCTATATTATATGATAAAAGGTGCTGGTAACTATTAGACAAGTATGTTAATTATTCCAGAGATCACTAGTATTATTAACAAATAGATTGATTGAACCTGTAAAGTCTGTTACCGAATTTCACTGGGTAAGTGCCGGAGTCGATTATCAGATTTCATTGGATTGGAACTGGAATTGATAAAGAAAAATGCCAGAAAACACCAGATTGTTTTAACCCTATTGAGTCTGAATTAATTTTAAAGCCCAGCCTGTAAAGTCCAGTTTAATTTTACGTCATGACATCAAAAGTCTGAATTATTTTACGTTTTTGCAAGAAATCTTCAAAATTTGTACAAGTCATTACTCGGTCACTACCGAAGATAGAAAGATGCTTCTTACATCAAAATTTTCATAAATGTGTCCTCTTTCTTGCAGCTGTATTGGTTTTGTAAAATAACAAATTGGAGTGCCTACCATCACCCTGGAACTAAAAGCAACCAAAGTTTTTCATATGGACAAGAATGTTGTGTGGTGAAGTTTTAAAAATTAAAAAGTAATGTAAACTGCCTTACTCAGAATTAAGTCCTGAATAAAATGCTGCAAATATTTTCAAAATCGGATAATAATTGGCCCCACAAACCTCTAAAGAGATCATACCCCTGAAGATCCAATTGCGCAAACTTTTCAGTGATGATGTCTTATTTGTGCAGTGGCAGTTCCGTAAAAGTTTTAAACTAAATTTATAATTTCCACAGGGGTTTCTTAATAACGGAATAAAGGAGAACAATAACAAGCATCCAAGGTGGCAATAATTTAATGATAAAACTAAGAAGACTACTATCAAAGCTGGGACAACATCATGGCTGCTGTGGCAAAGGTTCTGTTAGTAAAAGTGGTCTAATGGTTAAGTTTGGTGATGTACCACTGGTTCATTAATAATGTAGGAGTAATTATTCGTGATTTTTTCTTATGTATAGCATGTATAGTATTAGTATTATTAGTGTAGGCTTCCAGTGCATTGATTTCCTTCAGAACAATAGGTGGTTCTGAAAAAAACCGTTTTAAGTTCAGATGACGATTTCTACAGCTGATGACAATGCTTGATCCAAACAGTCAACCACCCCACTCTAAGCATTTCCCCATCATCTATCAAAACAAGAGGAATAGTCCTGCTCTGTTTAATGAATATCTTATTTACCTACTGATGACTGTAGACCATAATGCCCTCTACTGGAGATCAGGTGCACAACATGAGACTACAGAGGAAGAGGGCAACTTTCTTACTTAGTTAATGTCTATGGATAAATTATGGATTGAAATCATAATTTTGTTTTCATTTGAGGTTGTATTCTTTATGTCATTCCTGGAAGCAGCCTTGCTTACAAAGGGGTACTTCACAGAGACTGCACATAAAGGTGCTGTATTTGCCACCTGCTCTCCATTTACCATTTGTGGAGTGCTCAGTTACAACAATTTCTTTCATTTATTTAACCAGCTTGTGACCTCAACTCCAGAATTGAGAGCACTGCTAGAGGTGGATGTTTCTTGGGTGAATTCCCTTAAATTTTAGAAGGGCGTCCTCGAGTGCGAGGTGGTAGAAATCTCTCATAAAGTTGATGAACAAGGTCATGACGAAATTTCATATGACTAATTTCGTATACGACGCCTGCCCTCTTCTGCATCACCCTGACTATTCACCCAGAGAATGTAAGCATTGATTATGCTTACATTCACCATCCACCACAATAAACATCTCCAATATTTCTTTCTGTCTCGTCCAGGCTCATAATATGAACACAGTTGGTTTAATTTATCAACTTCACCCATAAACCGGTTATGCTCCAGGTTTACAAGTGACTTTCCTTGTTCAGAAATGCCAGAACCATGACAGATCGAAAGAAAAGAAATTGTTCTTTTGTCTCGAAATATTGTTAGGGTAACAGGTCCTTTCTGATATTCAGCCACATCACCTCTGCACTTCAGTTTAGTCTGGCGAGCCTCTTGTGGAAGGCCTCTCCGATTCAACATTATAGTAGAAGTTGAATCGGTCTTGTCATTGAAAAGGCTTGTTGCTAAATCCAAGGAACTGAAGTACTGGTCATAGTACAAATGATGGCCATATACAGCAAAAAAACCAAACTCCACTTGGAGAGCAAAGGGTTCTGACAACACCATAGCCCAGACCATGCTGTCTTCTTATTGCACCATGATTTTGGTTAGGTTTTCAAGCTTAAGCATTGAAAAGCAAACAGTAACCGGACTGTGCTTCAGCCAAAGTCCAGACTTTTAAGCCCCATTTTATTGGTTTACACGGCATATACTGCCGGAAAGAGACCCTTCCTTTAAAAGCAACCATGACCTCATCAACACTCGGTTCCCTATTTGGAATCAATGTATTAGAAAGCGAGCATTCAAGAAATCAACTACGCTGCTGACTTTGTACAAGGAATCGAATCCTGGTGTGCCACAAGGAACAGCCTTTGAGGCATCACAGAGATGCAAGTACTTAGTCAGAATCCGAAATTGATCTCTTGAAAATGCTTTGGCTTTTGAGTTTTTTATGAAGCAGCCACAAGTTCCACTCCAAAACAACTGTATCTTGGGTGCAGGATCAAGCCCATCGAGATGTTCATGGCAAAATAAGCCATCATTTCCTCAAGGTAAGTTGGAGACCATTTCCACTGATGGGGTTTCCCATCCGTCTGTGCTGCAGACTTGTCTGCTCTGCATAGAGGTTAGTTTGCTGGACAACCTCAATAAAACAGGAGACAAGCAACAGTAAATTTAAAAAATCATAGGCCCGAGCACCAACTTGAAGCTGATGCACCAGCCCAGAAATCGTTTCATAGGGTCTCACTTTGGGTGCTCTAATGGTCCCGAATTCCATCAGATTTCAGGCCATCATTCATGTATTATATAAACTATTATTCTCACCCTTTCATTGCCTAATTAGGCGGCAATCGGACAACAGCTAATCGAACTAGGGGGTAGCCTTGCTTAGCTGCATCCACTTAAAGCCATTTACGTTCGCAATTGATACCTTGTTTGCATGCCTAAGGCTGCCTCTCGTATAGCTGTACATAGCATTTATTTATATCCAAGTCAGAGTTTGAAATCTTTTTAATATTGCCAGTATTATTCTCTGATAAATATTCATGTAAATGTGACATTAAAGCTTATTGGAAACGACCCACATGACGTAAATTGGCACCTCAGTTTATGTAAACAATCATCCGTCGAGTCCAACATTTAGCTGTTTTAAAAGTTGATTTTCTCAGTTAAAGTCTTCTTCCTGATGAAAAGCAGCCTTTATTTCCGTAGATTAACATCTTCTCTTCCCGCCCACGTAAAGCAATAAACAATGGAAGTATTTTATTTAGCAAACAAATACTTTAAAACAATCCGGTGTTTTCCGAACATTTTCATTATCGATTCCAGCGCTTACCTGGTGAAATCCGGTAACGGACTCCAGCACTTAACCAGTGAAATCCGGTAATGGACTTTAGAGGTTTAAAGGCTTTGTTTGCTAAATAAATTACTTCCATTGTTCATTTCTATCGGTGGGCGGGAAGAGAAGATGTTAATCCATGGAAATTAAGTCTGCTTTTCATCAAGAAGCAGATGTTAACTGATAAAATCAACTTTCAAAACAGCTAAATGTTAGATTCCTATGAATGATTGTTTACATAAACTAAGGCACCAATTTATGTCATGTGGGTCGTTTCCAATGAGCTTTAGTGTCGCATTGTTATGAATATTATTAGAGAATGATACTTGCAATTTTAAAGAGATTCCATGCAATGAGCCAAATATAAATAAATATTATGTACAGTTATACGAGAGGCAGCTCTGGGTATGCAAACAAGATATGACGCAAGAGTAAACGGCTTTAAGTGGTTGCAGCTAAGCAATGCCTCTTTCAATTAGCTGTTGTCTGATTGACACCTAAGTAGTTCACAAACGGGCGAGAATAACAATAATTTCCTCCACCAGTGGCTGATCATTCTGAGAGCGATCTTTGCAATGGCTTGCTGTCAGAAGATATGGAGAACGAAGAGAGTGAGTGTGGATCTGAGGGTGAGGAAAACATGAATGATGGATCCTGACAGGACTCAGGAACAAAGGCCATGATTAGTCAGACCGCCCCAAGTAAGTCCCTACAAAAGGATTAGATGCAATAGGGGGTTTTAGCATAGCTGGCATCATCTGTCGACCATACAAGGTGCTCTGAAGACCACCGCGGCTTTCAGCTGCACCTGGCCCTAACCACAATCCCCAGGCCATGGGTTGGGGCCACACAGGGCCACTTGGCGACGGAGCCCACCCGTGAGGCTGGGCGTAAAGCAGCACAGCATTGCATGCATGTAATGAAAGCACATATAAAAACGTGTCACGGGCCTAGGATGCACAAAACCGTACCCGTGAAAATGAAAGCGAACTAGGGATTCAATGCATCCTGGCTACAGCGGGCTCTCTCTGTTGGTCATAGAAGGCGCCCTGGGGCACACTGAGGCTTCTAACATCCTCAGGGCCCAACCACAATCCCCAGGCAGTAAGTTTGGGCTCTATAGGTAGTGTGTAGAGAAGCTGGCCCTTACCAACATTTTGGACTTTTAGGACAGCGTAGTTTTTGGTCAGCGCTTCTACATTTTCAGCGACCATATCGAAGGCAGGCACCATCAAGGGCACAGACTGGATAGTGTATCTGTGGTGTGGTTCTGGCACACAGGCCACAGTCATACTCCACGTATGTCTATGGCATGGCTTGGATAGCATATTTGTGGTGCAGTTCTGGCACACAAATTCGATCATGCATGTGGCTATGTGGCCTGCCTGGCAGGCAAAACAGGTTCTTGCACATGCAGCACACCAGATGTGCACACATTTGGGGAGTCAACCTTGCGCCAAAATGGATTGCACATGTCCCAAGCATAGCAAGGTATAGTACTGTATTGTATTTGATAACTTAAATAGTGCTTCTTACAGAACAAACTACTCACAGGCGCTTCCAGCAAGAGAGCCTCTGGGAAATAAGAAATAATAAGGTCTTTGCCAGGCCAGCAGAACTAGAAAGGCACAAGAACAGGATACACCCATGCAACCCTGAAACCAACACCAGTGTACAAACTGTGGAAAACACTAAGGCAGAAGCGACACACTGCAGGTTCACTTAAGGACCATGGGCAAAGCAGAGAAGAAGGACCCTTTCCAAAGACAGCTAAAAAGAGAGAAGTGCTCTCGCCCAGGCGCTAGAAAACAATGCACATCTAGGCCTCAGGACCCTCCAGGCGTAGGTCCCAGTGCAAGAGAAATGATACTTGCTGCTTTGTCAGCCTGACAAAGGAAAAGTCACACCGGGCCTTCCAGGTCCAGGAAGTACGGAGCAGAGTCCCGAGGATGACTCTACTCTAGTGAGAGCTCGCTCTCCATTGCAGAGTGCAGCCATGGTACCAGCTTGTCTGGTGGTACATGCACAGTAGCAGAAAAAGACGAAGAAGAAAAAGTACAGCTGGTGATAGCACTGGACCTCCCAGGTCCACAGGGTATGGGATAAAGTCCCCGGTCCACTGCCCAGCGAATATTGCGCATGCATCTATCTGCCAGTCCTTTCATGCACGAATGCCGCCAGCAGAGAAGCAGCACCAGTCCACTTCAGCCGCCTCGCCCGGCTCGCCTTGCCAGCCAGCCTCGTCCCCCTGGCCTGCCTCGCTTGCCTTGTCAGTCTCGCTCGGCTTGCCAGCATGCAGTGGGGACCACGGTCTGACTCGTCTGCCGCCAGCAGCAAAGAACAACCAACTGGAGAAATGGTAGTCCAAGGCATGCAGAGCTACTTCTGCAAGCAACCTTTGCGAGCATGGGCATCTGGGCCAAGAAGGCAGGTGCCCACCACTTCTTGGTTGAGAAAGCCTAAGAGTGCAACCTCCTCTCTGACGTCTCTTCTGTCGACTACCTGGCCATCCACAATGGTCGCACATGCCTTCTCCCTCTGGTCGCCCTGCCAACCTTTGTCAACCATGTCTATGTCTTCAACTACCTGAAGTGACAAGACCTTGTGGAAACCAAGGGCCACGTACTGTATATGACGGGCAACCATGGTGCAGCAAAAAACGTGTTGGCAAGCATTGTTCCAACTGTAAGGGAAGCAAATGGGTGCCACCCGCCACACCTGGTTAGCATCCTCCACACCGTCACAGTCGACAAGAAGGACAGAGAGGGCTCCGTGATGCACAGTCGCAAGGATTGAGTGCAACACCACAGGCAAAGCCAAGACAAAGTGGGGTGGAGCTCTGTGATGGCCAGAACACACTGGGCTGTTTGTGGCAAAGGTGCATGTCTCCGAGATCCCCATGGAGGAGCTGCAAGCCTCGCTGCCTAGCTTCGAGAGGCATCTCCTGGCTGACAGCTATGGGATGTACTCCATCAATTATACACAAAACTACTCCGGGTTCCTCGACTGCAAGGCCCTGGTGAAGTATCTTTGCAAAAAAGACTTCTGCGAGCAGGGCACCCTTTATGAAGTGATGCACAGTGAGGCACAAGTCACCATTCTGGCCAACACCAGCAGCATTGGCAACCACTTGTGCATATGGGTCCGTAGCACCCCCAGGGCTACACAACCCACACCATGGTCTACAACAAGGTTGTTTCAAACTTCGAAGCAGGAGAGGTCCAGGCCGTGGTGAGCAGCCATCTCGAAAGGTACGTCAACTGCCCAAAAGAACACCTGTGCAAGATGTTCCAGCACCCTGATGTACAGGTGGGGTGCAGCATGCACATCGAGGTGTCACTGTATGCCTGCTGCAGAAGCTGAATTTCTGCTTTCACAGCCCAAGAGGTCATGGCCGAAGCCCTGGCTCTGGTCTCGCCCAACGATGGCGAAGGCCTCTTCATGGTCCAACCTCCGGCGCAACAGTGAAACAACCTTGCCATGTGTCTTGACTGATGCCTTGTGCGGGCCAAATGCACACAAAGCGAGATCTTTGTAGTGTGGTACGCAAACACCACCATGGGCAGGATTGCGGGCAGTCACGTTGCCCCCACACCAGCAGCTGTGGAGAGCGACAAGTGGAAACGTGGTCTTTTGGGCAAGGAGGATCAGCATGGATTCTGTCATGTGCTACACCCTCTGCTTCCACCACAAATTCCATCCGCTTCTGCAAGACCCCCAGGGCATATGGAACCTCATTGCAAGTCGTGCTGGAGAGCAGAGCCACAACAGCTGAAGTGCCCACCACACCATAACGCAGCCCAACGAGGCAGCAAGCCCTAAGAGCCGAGCGGCACAAGTCCACTTCATGTTGTGAAATTTGTCAAAATTTGACAGTATGCACCCTTCTAGCAAGAGATGTATCTTAGACATGCAGCAATTTGGCACGAATTAATCTGCAAATTTGGCAGTAATTGTTTTCCTACACCGATGTATCTTCAAGATGCAACCAACTAGCAGGGCTACTAGTTGCAAACGAAATAATACACACAGTATCCATAGTTTTACACTCTTATGGCATAAAAGTGACCCATAATTTGTGGCATTTCTTCGCACCAACTAGTCTTTAATGAAGCCGTATAACTAAGGTCTTCTGCCACAAGCTTCTTTGACGTCAATTAATCCAATTTCTGTCAAAACCCTATTTCACAAAAAATCACTGATATGACCTTTTGACTTAAACCCCTCAATTTGTTAACATTTTTATGGTAGAAGTGATTTCTAGCTTAATTATTGGCAGAGTCATAAAAAGTACATGATGTTTTTCTGCAAAAACGTAAAATAATTCAGTCTTTTGACATAATGATGTAAAATTAAATTTGACTTTACAGACTGGGCTTCAAAAGTAATTCAGACTCGATAAGGTTAAACTTGCAATAATTACTCAAAAATTAATGCCTGTTTGGACACTGCATGGTATGATAGCCGGCAGGACCACAAAAGAGCATTCCAAGCTTTGTTTTCCGGCTCCCTCGGGAAGTTAAACTTACTGCACATTTGCATGATCAGCAGTTTCAAGTTCAATGAAATTTCACAAACAGACTACACCATACTTATTTATATGGCCCACATGGTGGTATAGTCTAAAATCGATCTTTGCTAAATATATAACTTGTTCAAAAATTTTGAAATTTCTGCACATAAGCCACCCCTTTCAATAAGATGCTCCCCTAGAAGTTCGTGTAAAATGATTTATAGAATGGAAAATATGCTACAGGCATCTCTCAACCATCACTGGCTAGGTTCCAAATGAGTGCGAGAGCCTGCGGTAACAAACCTTTTAATAATTTGAGTATTATTTCCTAAAAGATGAACTTGCTATTGCTAGTGAACTCTAACATCATTGAATCTTTTGGTACATCCCTGAAATATTGGTCTCCATAGGCACATATTTGCAACATTGGGGAGCTCTTGCTTAAGCCACTGCATCGTTGCTCTGTAAATGGGCCAAGAGTAAATTAGGTCGATCTATAATCATCTACACTTCTTCCTTTGGTTGCTTGTACTTGTGTGAAATGTGGAAAGAGATATCTGATCTGAAAGGTGAGCAATTTTCTTAATTTGTGTCAACATTTTCAGCTGTCATAGAGACTAAAAACAACAAATTTTATGTTTGGATTTTCACATTTCTGATTAGGAAAAGTAGCTTTTTAAATGTTATAAAATTAATAATAGCACATCCTAGCCATTTATTTGATAGATTTTTTTGAGCGATCATGATAATAATTGAGGTAATATAGTGTTTGTGTTTTGGATATCATAGCAAACAAACAACAGAATCTGCATTTAGGTTTTTGAAATTCTGATCAGGAAAAAAAGTTTTTTAAATTTTTTAAGAGTAAATGATAGCACATTTAGTATCAACTCTTGTGATTTGCTCAATTTTTGAACAGATAGCTAGGTTGGTAACTGATTAAGGCTGGAAGAAAACTTTCAGAAAACCTTCGGCAATTGGCAAATTTCCAAAATTTTTCTGAAAGTTGCTGCTCACTGCTACAGCAGATCTTCTTGCAACAGCTACACTTGTCCACAAGCACTCAGCAGGACTAAAAAACTAAAAGCAGTGACAGATATCACAATCAATGCTGTAGTGGCCTGTTGAGACTGGAAGAACACAAGAAAACATAGCTTATTGCCAGTGTAATGAATGCAATATTAGTGTTAGATGTTGATGTTTAGTGGTCATATTTATGGCTTTGGCCATGAAATTCTGAACCATTTGTAGTTTTTGCAAATCTCTTTTTATGATATCATTGAGAAGTGAATTACAGTAGTTGAGTTGGTTAGGAACCAGGACTTTACCTTGTACATCTTAGCTAATTAAACCAAGCCAGTCTGAGGAAAGTGAAATCCGATTCTATGAATACCTCATATGTGCAAGTGAACTGATTTGCATAAGGCCCAAACATGGTCAGAAAATGACTAGAAGGAGTAAAAAACTTAGCTTAAAGTGCAAGCAAATTTAGTAAGATCAATGAGCACTTCACCCAACTGAACAGACATAAGCCAATCAAATTAGTGTTGTTATTGATTTGTGCCTAAGAGAAGGAATTCAGTCTGAGAATGATTTAGAAGAACTTTATCACCAGCCATCCAGGACTGAACATCACCGAAAACTTCAGTGTGCCATCTGCAACCAGGAAATCTTGGATTCAGCGGAGGAAGATGAGAAGTCACGTTGCCCATCAATTTCGGACATGTTCTAAGTTCAAACTAACAGCCGTTGATAAACGCCTGCCCTGCACAGACCTGTTGGTTCTGAAGAAATATGAATGCTGCGTCTTTTTCCATCTCAGGGACTGGTGGACAGTGAGGTATCTTGTGCTGCGTTATTAAACTCCCATCTTCAAACTTCATCTTCAGTCCTCATCCTTGATGCATTGCAGTCCAGGAACTCTTAACATGATGTCATGTGTAAACTCTGGATTGGAATCCATGTGTGCCGGAGTCTGCAAATTATGACTGCTAGGGATAGATTGCTGGAGGACTAGTTTCAGGTGATCTTAGCATAGAAATGAGAGAACCAGACTAAGGTGATGTCACATGATCAGACATCGGGGAACCAGTCTCAGAGAATGAGTGACCTTAGTAGTAATTAAGGCACTAGTACAAGAGCACAAGAAAGACATTAGATCAAGAACAATCAAAAATAAGCATATGTTTTAATTTAATTATTAAATTATTAAGCATAATTTTTTAACTGACACATGACTAAAAAGTAACAGATATTTATTTATATATGTAGATAAATGACAAGTAGGCAAAGCAGAATAAAGAACAGGTAGGTATTTGTACTGAAAGAAAGATTTTGCTGCACCTATCTGCTTTTTACAGGCGGGTCCACCAGCGAATACAAATCTTAGTTTCAGTGCTTGGTGGCGAGTGGTGCTAATGATTAGCAAGCAGCTTAATTTTCGGGGGTCTTAGGCCTTTCATAGCACGTGGGTTCTTGAATTGGATCACCTGAGCAACAACGAGATGTAATGAGTGATCATTTTATGACATTTCTCAACAAACTTCATGATTACACTTGAACTCTATTTTCAGTGGTTGCTGAGATATTACGTTTTGACCCTTAAGAGGTAGAATGGGATCAAAACCCCAAAAATATCTTGTGAAAGTCAGATTATTGGCTAAAAAATATTGTCAGGCAAAGGGCTAACACCTTAATCTTAGGGTAGAATACACCCACAAGTTTCTCCGAAAATGCATAGGCAGAATGTTGTTCAGGGTCATTTCAATGTATAAATTATGACAAATATTCAGTTTTCAAATATTTGGATTAAAGGGTTTTTCCAGTAAATATCAGAAGTTTGTGAATTACTGACTTTCCAGGAAACAGAGATTTATTCTATATTTTTCCTTCATGAGGAAGGTTAATGAGCCTTTGCTTGTCAGTTCACAAGAACTGAAGCTCTGCAACCTTAAAAATAACTGCTACACATGATGAGTCAACATTACTGCCATAAAACTTACGGTTTCATGCACCAAATTGGTCCATAAAAGCTGATCCTCTTATGTATAGACTTTAGTTACCGGTACCTGCCTTAAGTTTCTCTTTAAGTAGTCAGTATGACAAGGCTAAATATAATATAGACAAATCAGGATAACTCACCAGTGGCTATTAGAATGAGAACGTTTAACACAGCAGATTCAATTCGATCAAGTTCTAAACTATGAATCGTTTCAGCATATTTGATAAGCTTCTTTTTGAAAAGGTCTTCAGATCGCCAAGACAAGAAGTCATGAAACTTCTTCTCTTTTGGATCGTACCAGTGATTGGCAGCTACGAGGATCCTGCTTTGTGACTGGCCAAGCCGAATTAGAGTTGCTTGGTCTTTTGTTGCAAAATCTTGAAAACCTAAAAGACATCAACATGATGTAATTACTTGATGATGACGACGATGATGATGATGACAATGATGATGATAACGATGATGATGACGATGATGATGATAACGATGATGATGACGTTGATGAGCATGATGACAGAGATTGAATGACTCTTTGCTGAGACTGCTACAAAATGGTTCCTTACCACCAATGGGCATCAGTCTTCAACAACTTCTACCAAGTAATATAATCGGTGCTGTGTCAAAATGCGTTCATCATCAAAGACGAATTTGTATGTAACTGCCATCATTTATCACCTTGCACATCTTAGCTTATAATAAGCCTTTAGCAGATCTCTTGCCACATCACTTTTTGGTCTTTCTGTTCATCTGCTTCATCCAACTTTCACAGCTTCTCCATTTATATGAGGTGATCTTATACTTTGGTTACAATTTCCTGGGCAGAGCATAGGGTTTTCACAGAGGTACATCCATCACTGTGGAACAAACGTCAACCTGCTATTATGCTCATGCAGGTTTACGACCCTGGCTCTTAAACTTTTTAAGGCTAGGAACACGCATTCACTCACAGTCAGATTTAACAGACCACTGATGGCAAGTGTGGGCATACAAGACTGCATACATAAATACAGGAGCCACAGTGGTGAACAATGAGACGCATTTCTCCCACTGTAACAAACACGTACTATTATTTATCATGTTATCATGTTAGTTTTATTTAAAGTACTGAAATATTTGACCCAATTTCACTCAGTTTTCATCAGTGTTCTCTCTAAGCTGCACAGTTGCATAAGATTGCTACTCTGTCTGTAAATATAAGCAAAGATTTATTCTCCAGTATCCACAGGCTTGGGCATTTCTCTGTCACTAGAGATAAACTTTCCATGAGCTAACCAGCTCATCCTACAATTTATGAGAGTTTCTTCCAGTATATTATAAAACTATACGTTTTGATACAAAAGATTAAAATGAACCAGCATACAAACACTTTAATCGATGATGACAGGTTACATCACTTTTTCAACAATGTCTCTATTCCTAATCTGAAGGCTACTAATCCTAGATAAATCTAAGAGAACGTCATGGGTCGATCAGTCGGTCATTCATTCTGGTCAATCCATCGTCTTGGTAGACTTCAACCTCTTCGTTTCCTGGCACTGTCGCCGACTGCCTCGCATTTCCTATAACTAATCCCTATATTACTGCTACCTGCTCAACTGCTTGCTAAGCAGAAAAGCCACTTGTTGATCTCTCATTGGGTCACATCTACCTGATTTTTATTTTAGGTACCTATGTGTGCAGTTCAGCCTTCCTCCACTTCATAGTGACAATTAAGCTGCACCTGAATGAACCATGAAGCATTCGTGATCAACTGTGGCCGGTTCCGTGGCCCCATCTTACCCTACAGACTTATTTGAGAAGCTGCCACATCCAATCAATTTTCCACTTACGGGGTTGATTGAAGTTGTCTTGACCTACAGTCATCATTAACTAATTGCTGCACATCTGTCCCAGTGCCCCAGTACAATGCTAACATCCTATTTCTCTGTTATCTGCACTGTATGCTTGTGTTGGACCTTTCCCTTTAATAATTCATTGACCAACACCTGTTCCATTTTTGCAATAATCAGCAACTTTCAGCATGTGCCAAAGGTGCAGATTTGCAACAATATGGGTGGCTTTAATCAAGTTGTTGTATAATAGGGAACAAGCATTCAGTCTACTTAAATAACTTCATAGTTAACTACTGTAGTTTCCGGAATATAAGTTGCACCTTAGTATAAGATGCAGTAAACGGCAAAATTTTAAAAAATCAATACATAGGTCGCACTGGTATATAAGATGCACCCATACACAGATTTCCAGTCACAATGCGTGTAAGTATGTTTGCTAACGATGGCCGTAAATACATGGCCATCGTTAGCAAATAACTGCTCAAACATAACTGTTGAAATAAAATTATTTTTGCACTTTTAAATTAAAGATTTCCAACATTTGTTATTTGTGATTTGATAGTATAAGAAAATAAGAAAATCCAGCCAGCTGAAGGCATCCAATGATAATATATTGAATGAAATTTTAGGCAGTAGTATACAGAGGGAAGAATATACACCAGCAAATTTTCCACCTCCCCAACGCCCCTTGCGGCCCAGCACCCCTCTTTTGTTGCCTTTCCAAGAAAGCTAGCAAGTAAGCTTGGCAAGGCGCCCAGTGTGGCACCCCATACTCAGCCTCTCTCAGACCCACCGCTTCAGCAACCTCCGCCACTGTGCTCTTTTGTCGCCTTTTCCAAGAAAGTTGCCAGGTAGGCTTAGCAGTACCCCCACACCGTGCTTCTCTTGGGCCCGCCGTGGAAGGTCATATAACATGGCAGAGGCATAGATCGTTAGACATGGCAGAGGCGGAGATAGCGAGGCGCGGCAGGGGCTGAGGATTGCAGGACGTGGCAGAGTCAGAGGCCGCAGCAGAGGCCAAAGGCATGAGACAAGGCAGGCCAAAGGGCGCCGCGAACTCCATTGGTTCAGTATGGACACTGTCTGCAAGCCTAGTATTGCTTTCACAATGTATATTCTGTGTTTCATAAATGTGATTTAAATTAATTCAATTTAACTCATTATCGGTCTTTGCTGACCATACATAGCTACATCGAAAATTTCTTAAAATTTCTGCACATAATCACACCGTTAAATAAGACGCACCCCTAGAAATTTGTGTAAAAAACCGAGTCTTATATTTCAGAAAATACGGTAGATACAATAAATAAGCTATGATTTTGCAGTTGGTTGCTTGTATCCATCTGTAGCCTAGATATTCAACATGAAAAGTCAGCTGCAATTTTTGATTTGCATTCATGCTACAAGCCATGATGACGAACAAAGATGAAGTTTGATATATGATTTTTGGAGCTGGAGATGAAAAGTTCATTTGAAGGATTTACCATGCTTATGACTATAAAGACCAACAGTACTGCAAGTAGCATTCATATTAACGATTTATAGAACTTTTCAAATGTTAATGACAGCAATACTAGCAGTGAATTGCAGGTGATGCTGCGCTACCCAGCCTAGGGTTTATGCAAGCCTTCAATAAAGGCTGGTTGAAATATTTTATGAAAAGGGTTGGCCCACTCGCTGATACGACAGATTCATCAGTGTTTGATATATTTTCGTAGTTTCATAATGAGAATCACTGGCTGAGATTGTCCTTGAAGCTTGAGACAACAATATTTGTTCAGCAACCAAGTTCTAAGCTGGCGATGCTCAGATGTAAACAAAGCAGCTCTAGATGCAGATTTCTCACTCTTATTATGTTCTAGTGCCTCTGCATGGGTTCCCATAATAAGCATAAATGCTTATGCATTCTACAAATGTCATGTGTAGCCAAACACGTTCTGACAATACTTTAAGTTCTATGCCATTGTGACAAGGAAATCATTCATTTGGACAGCATCAGATCACCAACAACTGTTCATTTGGGAGAGGTTCTATCAGTCAGATTTTGCCAGTAGGCACTGTTGAATGGCGCAAACCTGGGAACGTGGGGGAACCCCAAATGCACAGAGTCCAGAAAGCAGGTATGTATGTATGTATGTATCACTAAATTTGTAAAGCGCCTTTTAAGTTGTGAAATTCTGTCTTGGTAACGGAAGTGGGTGGAGTCAGACATATTTTCATGCCAGAAACATTATCATGCCACACTAGCCTTGTTGTACAACTGGTTTCAATAGACATGCTCAGTCAAAACACAGCAAATCCCCAATTAAGCCTAATTAATATGTGCTAATTATCTAAGCTGGCCTTCATTGTTTACCATTTACCTATGCTACTGCTGGAAGGCTTAAAACTATACTAAATCTAATCATTTTTAGCTAATTCTTATCCAGCTATGGCAGTTAATCTATCCAATCAAAACCTAGTTCAGTAAGTACGTACACGAGACACCAGAACCACAAAGCAAATGCGAATGAAAGGGAGGTGCACTACACTGACTAAGGAAACTTATCTTTCTGATCACCTTGCCTTCACCACTTCCATCTCTTTTCCTACCAAACCATTACCAAATCGCACTGTTATCACTTTCAGACCTTGGCATCAACTAGATATCCAGACTTTCAAACATGACAACTATTCATCACTTCCTTTTTCTGACTCAAACCTATCTGTGGATGCCCTCCCTCACCAACTCCGATCTGTTCTAACCGGACTTCTTGATAAGCACATTCCCCTTAAATCCAAGATGGTTATCATTCGTGACCCGAAGCCTTGGTTTAACTCTGAAGTTGCTGAAGCTCAACGTCAATATAGCCAACTTGAACGTGTCTGCTGCTGCTCACAACTTCCTTTCTATAATGAGTGTTTTAAAAACAATGTGAAAATGTTTGTAACCTAGTTTCCTAGGCCAAATCCTCCTATCTCACAAACCTATTTCAGAAAACCCTTCTTGCCATAGGTCCCCTTGGAAGCCCTTCAATAAGCTACTCCATAGGAATACACCATACATACTACCCAAAGTCTCCTCGCCATCCGCATTGGCTCATGCTTTCATTAAATTCTCTGAAGACAAAATATCCAACATCAGGCCGAAGTTCTCTGGCATTCCATTACCAAATGGCCTTTCATTTCCTTATTGCCCCCACCTACTTTTGATTCTCTTATTTCCACAGCCTTGGGTGAAATCTGGTTGCTCGTTTTCTCATCTCCTGACAAAGAGTGCCTCCTAGATGCAATTCCAACTCATCTTCTCAAAAGCTGCTTTGATGTGCTTGGCACCACCATCTTGACACTGATAAGTCGGTCGCCTGCTGATGGCTCTTTCCCATCATGTTTCTCTCATGCAATAGTCCACCCTTTGCTGAAGAAACCATTTTTCAATGCTGACACTAAGTCAAACTACTGACCAATCTCAAACTTGAATTTTATTTTTAAACTTCTTCAACGTGTTGTTACATGTCAAATGGAAGCACATCTGTCGTCAAACTCCTTATTTCTCCCTTCCCAGTTAGCATATCCTCTTCTCTCTGTCCACAGTTATCTGCTCCACGAACAACGGCAAAGTGACTGCACTTGCTCTTCTTCACCTATCTGAGGCCTTCGACACTGTCGACCATGCTATCTTGCTCTATCACCTAGAGCATGGGTTTGGTATATCAGCTCTGGCCCTAAATCGGTTCAAATCATATCCTACCTCCCATGCTCAATCTGTCTACATCAGCGGAGCAATGTCAGACCAGGTACCACTGACCTGCTGCGTCCCTCAAGGCTCTGTTCTTGGCCCCTTTTCTCCCTGTACACCACTCCATTAAGTGGTTTACTGATTCAAGCACCATCTTTACACTGATGATACTCAACTCTATATTTCTTTTGATAATTCCTCTTCTTCCAGCTCTCTCTCACTCTATTATCGAAAGTCTTTAACCAATTTCAGTCTCGAATGGCAGAAAATGGACTGCTCTTAAACCCATCCAAAACTGAGTTTATCATTTTGGGAACTTCACATCAACTGAATAAATTTAACTCTTTGAATTCAGTTCATCTATGCACCTCTGTCATACAACACAGCTGTTCATCCCACAATTTGGGTGTTGTATTTGTGCCCAACCTGTCATTCTGTGAACGCATTAATTCTATATATAGGTCTGCCCACTAGAACATCAGTGACATCCGTAGAATTAGGTGCCACATTCCCTTTTCTGCCCAGGTTTGTTTTGGCTAATGCTCTGGTCTTCAGCTGTCTTGACTACTGCAACTCGCTTCTTACCGGAATTTCAAAAGCTAACTTGATGAAGCTTCAAAAAGCCCAAAATACATTGGTCAGAGCTATCACTAAAACTCCAAAATATGAATATACATCACCAATCATAAAATCATTACATCAGTTGCCCATAGAAAAGCAAATAATATTCAAGACTGGGCTAACTGTATACAAGACTACATTTCAGCAACCTCAGCATCTTCACTCTGTACTGACTCCCAAGCCTTGTCTCTACTCGCCCAGGTCTTATGGCTGTCTAAATCTCATTATTCCGTGGACACGGACAGCTCTTGTCAGGCGTGTCTTTTCTGTTGCTGGACCTAGACTCCGAAACTCCTTTCCAGCAAATGTTCGCTCTGCAAAATCTGTTTTGGCCTTCCGATCTCAACTAAAAGCTCACCTCTTCCTTGACTAACTTCCTGCATAAGGCTGTCTCTGTGACTTCTGGGATTCCCTTGGCTTTTCAACTGGACTCACCATTGAATTTGGCTTGGACAGTGATTTTGCTTAGCAGCAACCATCATAACTGATGTCTTGAGCATTATTACAGATGGTGCTATAGAAATTCTTAGATTAGATTAGTAAGAGATAGAGCTTGTTAACAATAGTAAGAAATGGAGTTCGTATGCTGCTTTGCCATTTTCATGTTCTCAACATTGTCTTCTTCCCTTCACAGTATTTTAGCAGCAGTGATTGTGTAGAAAAAGTTTAGTGAAAACTTTGCCTCACAGATATCTAGTTAAGTACCCACATACGTATCAACAGGTCTAATGCTTACAAATACAATGCATGGAAGGTTGTGTGGTAGATAAAAATGCATATGAAGCCTGAAAATACAGTAAATGTCAAGCCTTCACATAAAACCAATCAAAAAAGGCAATTGTCAAAACTATTTTACTGAGCAGCTTACCTGGCAAACTTTTACAGTATGTTATTGAAGAAAATGTGTAAACAGGGACCACTTTGCTTTGAATCCATTCGGCAAGAGAAGCATTCATATCAGATGGACTAGTCTGCCAATGCTATAAAGAACAAACAGAATCAGAAGACCTAAAGATTCAAGAGAGGAAACAAATACTCCAAGTATTTGTCAGAGTAAAAGCAACAACTTAGTAGTATTGCCAACATTCTGGGAAGTCTTAAAATGTTGCTGTGGTTGAAATCAGAAACAGCAATGCAACAAATTCAGTGAATTTAAGTTAATTTTGATATAAAGCCTTAAGTAACAAAGTAAGTGATGCATTTGTAACGTCCTTCTCTGGAAAATTTATCCAATCACCATCCCAGTTCTACTCTGAACTTTATGTCCAAGGACCTGGGAGGGATTTTTGCTAACAGGGTAAACTGTCACCTGACTTAACACATTGGCAGCGTGCCAATTTTTTATATAGGCATGGCAAAAGTAGGCCAAAAAACACAGAACACGCGAGGGACGTGTTAACACGTCCCACAGTTGTTTTTATTCTTTTTTGACATCCTTTTGTTCAAAGAATCAAAAATAACTGTTCCTTTTATGTGTTTATCTTACTATCTCACTGTAGGACGTCTAGAGATCACGTTCAGTGTGATACTGTTTGAAGCACAGTAATACACATGGTACATTCAGTCTTCAGCATATATATGATATACCAGGCCCTAGAGAGTGTCCAAAATAATCGTATATGCATTTAGTAGGTGACAGAACATGTCCACTATTACTACTAAACAGCAGGAATTATTACTGGGACACTGGGAACGGCCTAGACACAGTTGATACCAGATGGACGTGTATACACGTCCGTATATATATATATGTGTGTGTGTGTCGATCTTGGCTTCACAGCCGAGGCCGAACAATATTCTGGCGCCTAGTTCCTCCAAGCTTCTTGTAGAGAATATATGCATCTTCTACAGCCGTGTAAATCATCTGTAGGACTATCTTTCTGTACCAATTCAATAACTTTCTCAGTGGAGCGTAACGAGGTTAAGAATCAGTCCATTTGGTTCATTCATTCTTCGGCATATATGTGATATATATATATATATATATATAATAGTCTAAAATAATCGTATATGCATTCCGTAGGTGGTAGCACTTGTCCACTATTACTACCAAGCGTTGAAATGCCTAAAAACAGCTGATACAAGAGGGACGTGTAACACATCCATAGTAAGGCTAAAAATCAGTCCATTTGGCCCATTCAGTCTTCGGCATATATGGGATATATATATATATGATAGAGAGTGTCCAAAATAATCGTATATGTACTCAATAGGTGACAGAACATATCCACTATTATTACCAAGCAGCAGGAACTATTACTGGGATGCTGAACTGCCTAGAAAGGTTGCTACCTGAGGGACGTGTTTACACGTCCGTAGCGTCCCAGCTATACAAATGAGGCACGTGTTAACACGTCCCTTGCGTCCAGGGTGTTAATCACTCCCTGTTCCTTCTTTTGTTATGCAAGTATACATATATCAAGATATATATATATATATATATTTTTCGTTTATTGATCCCAAAAACGAAATTACTCAATACATATGTAGTGCCTATTACGTGCTTTCAAGTACACTTGATATACATGTAGTACCTTTTAAGGACAATTAAAATACATGTTGTGCCTTTTAAGTACAATTGAGACTCCCAAATTAGTTACATTTGCAATTCATTTATTATTTGTTACGAGGCGGTTCCTGCTAGGGCTCCCAAAGAAGGCATAATAATGTTGTTGCTACCAGGCTGTTAGTCCTGTCACTTGCCTTTCTCACTCCTTCGTCTCTGCAACTGGTCTTTCAGCAACAGATGGTTTCCAGCCTGTTACAGATCTGCCTTTTTCACATCTGCGTTGAAGAAGGAAGATCTAGATCAGGCATCTCTGGCATGCGTGCCACTTTGTGGTACATCAAGAAATTTGGTGGTACACTGACCCTTACCAGAAATCCTGTGCTGACAACCAGATTTATGTAAACAGATGTATGAAGAAGGGAAGAACAAATCAAGAAATTTATAATTATGTTCTCACAGAGGCTAACAGCTCCATGCAATGCTTGATGTACATGAAAATGGTATTTCCAGGTCAACAGAAGAATGATTTGTCAGGCCTACTTTAAGCAGTGTCAGTGCTGTGCTGGATTGGATCACAGTTTCTGTTTCGTATGTGGCTCTGGTCACTGGTGTCATTCAGCACATGGCATTAGTCGACCATCACCATGCCGACGATACACAGCTGTATAGCAGCAATCCATCATATCAGCTTCAACATCAACAATCTAGCATGGTGTACAGAAGCAGTCTTCTGCTGGTTTCTAACAAACAGACTGTGCCTGAATCCAAAAAAGCCTGAAGTCATTGTACTTGGCACTTCACTGACAACTTTGATCAAAAGCCTTGAAACAGTTAACACCGTGGGTGTGGATAATTTGATCAAAAGCCTTGAAACAGTCAACACTGTGGGTGTGGATAATTCGATCAAAAGCCTTGAAACAGTCAACACTGTGGGTGTAGATAATTCGATCAAAAGCCTCGAAACAGTCAACACTGTGGGTGTGGATAATTCGATCAAAAGCCTTGAAACAGTCAACACTGTGGGTGTGGATAATTCGATCAAAAGCCTTGAAACAGTCAACACTGTGGGTGTGGATAATTCGATCAAAAGCCTTGAAACAGTCAACACTGTGGGTGTGGATAATTCGATCAAAAGCCTTGAAACAGTCAACACTGTGGGTGTGGATAATTCGATCAAAAGCCTTGAAACAGTCAACACTGTGGGTTTGGACATTTCAGTAACATTTGAGTCTTGGAGTAAAGCTTGACTCTCAACTAACATTCAACCAGCACATCACTGCTGTTTGCAAAGCATGCATCGTTCAGTCACATGTGGTGCAGTCAGAGTAAAACTTGACTTAGAACTGCGTTTTGCTGCTGACATGTCCAGAACTTGATGACCTGACTGACAACAGGAACCCACAGGTTTGATCATATAACTCCTGCATCTGTACAGCTCCTGTCTGTCAGGCCCAGAATATCTTACTAGATGGCTTTCTGTATACACAGCATTCTTTCTACTAATCAACCTGCTTACCTGTCAATGTCCTTACAATGCTGCCAGCCACCCAGATCTTTGCAATCAGCTACTCTAAACAATTTATCCATTCCTGACGTTAGAGACTGTTGGTCTAAATTTCCCCACTACAGATTCAGCAGTTCAGCACCAGCCACATGGACAACAACAACATCTTGCTAGACATACACATCCAGCAGATGAAGACCTATTTATTACAACTTGCTTTTGTTGACTGACCTTTGTGACCTACCCATGCCTACAATTCCTTGCTCACCTGATGGACATATGGCAAGTTAATGAATGTACTTATGTAGTTACTCATGCTCCGTTCCTTTGTTTGGTATGTATGCAACCATGTATCAAGACCTTAATATAATATTTGAATCACAGCAAGGCACATAATAACATTATTATTATAATTATTATTATTATTTACAGCACTTGCCAAGCATGCAAAGTCAGCATCTAAATTTGAGGTGTGGATGATAGTTTGCTAGGAGGCCAAGACAGGCATGCAAATGCCAGAGTGAAATAATGAGTTGTCACAATAGAATCTGTTTGCTAATTTCATTATGTTTCTCATTAAATATGATACTTTAATGAGTAAGACTGGTTCCAGCCAGTATTGTTGTGTGATTATAGCCTGACGTTATGAACAGATTTTCAACAGTGATGGGGCCATGTCCTGTTGCAAAGGAACTAAGTAGCACCTCAGATGTGGTAAAGGTTGCCAAAAGTTCCACAAATTTAATATGCTGATCTTCTCGATTGAAGATATCGATCTCACTGCCACCAAAGTGACAGGTGAGCAGACATGAATCACGGCATGCACATAATAATAATAATAATATTATTATTATTATTATTTCAAGCACTCACTAAGAGTGCAGTCAATATCTAAATCTGAGGTGTCAATGTCAATGAGGTGCCAAGACAGAGTCACGCATATGCCAGAGTAAAACAGTGGGTCTTGGCAAGTGATTTAACTGATAACAGCGAGTTAGCAAGTCGGATCTTTTGTGGTAGACAATTCCAAATACAAGAGGCACAGCAACTGAAAGCATGTGTTTTCACAGTTGTCCTGAACCTAGGCTCTAGTAACAAGCCAGTATGAGAAGAACACAACAGTCCAGCAGATATCAATATATGAAGATATGATGTAAGGCTGTTATTCTGGGTTTTAAAGGTCAGGCATGCAATTTTACACAAATAATACACATAATGTGCCAATCAACCAAAAGCCATTGAAGCTGATGAAGGCAATCTAGTGCATTTGATGATGAAGAAGAACATAAACAGTCCTAGCAAGAGTTTTGAACCATTTGGAGCTTTCTAGATCAAAGGAAGATACCCCATACAACACCACATTCACAGTCTAGTTGAAAACTAACAAGTATCTAGTATTTAACTGACCAGTCAAAACTGAAATCAGTCATCCTCAACAGCAAAAATACATTTAATATCTTTCATTTTTATCTATCTTTTCAGCATTTTTTGAAAATTTCATACACAAGTCACACCTTTCCATAAGATGCAACCCTCAAATTCCATGTAAAAAAATTGAGACTTACAGTCCAGAAATGACAGTAATATTATTTGCAGACATGGAAAATTTGGTTGTGCCCAGATTGAATAATGCTTAGTGACACATGCTTATAAAGTCATTTCAGTAATGCTTAGATGCAAATTTATGGGCAGTGGCTTTATCAAAAACTTATCAGATAAACTTGAATTTTCACCATGCTGTCTTTGGGTAGGGGTTACCTTCAAGTAAGGGATATATGCGCAAAAATATTGTACACCGGTAAGTGCTTCAGGCACCTCATTTGGTAGAGAAATGTGGCTACTTTTTCTTCCATTTGCTTTATAAAGGTCCCCAATCAAACAACATGTCAGATCCTGAACATATGCACCAAAGTCAATGTCCTGAAAAGATGGAATCATGTCTCTGCATAGAATCACATGTCATCTCACTAGTTCAAGTTATAATTTACTTAAAAGTTAAGTATCAGGCAAGACACCAGCAAATCTAGTGTACCTTATCATTCATCGGCTATATACATTCTTATCTCTGCCAATTTGTCTGTAAATACATTGTGTACATACATAACTGTTATATTGTATTACACCACCATGCTTGTAACACAGCTGAACTACACTAATATCTTCAGAAACACAATTTTTGAACTTACTTCAAGTTCAGTCCGTAATGTCTCATTAACATTTGTTCCCGTTTGGACAAACCTCTCGTAAGCAGACAGAATCTGTTTGATAATTTCCTTATGTTTCTCATTAAATATGATATTTTCATCAGGCAAGACTGGTTCCAGCCAGTACTGTTGTGTAACTCTAGTCTGATGTTCTGAACAGATACTTTCAAACACATTTCTTTCATTTTCACCGGATCCGTCCCTCTCAAAAGGATTCTTGCTTGCTTCATTGAAGAGTTGGCAGCTGCTCGCCAGTGCAAATATAGTACAGTATGGTGAGTCACGGTCACTGGGCTGGCGCCATTTATTTGTTGAGGATGGAAATACCGTTGATCGACTACTAGTGGAATTTGGAGAGATAAGACTTATATCTGATAGCGGAGAAGAAAATGAGGGCACGCTTTCTAAGCTGCAAGCAGTGGGAGCATGGCAATTTTCCAATTCCATGCTGCACGTGTCCACTGGATGATGACAAGTATGAAAGAGGAGACCCACAGAACATGGAGGTCCACGATGTGGGGAAGCAGATGGTGGCTCACTGGGAATGCTGACCTTAAAGTCAGACAGAACTCGAGCATAGGGACTTGAAGCTTCAGCTGGTGAAGCATCTGAAAGACAGTCGTTCAGTGTTCTTGGCAAATCACCATTCGAATGTGAAGTATTTGTATCATGAAAGACCTCATGTACTTGTTTAGTATTTGAATGTCTATCATGCTTTGCTTTCTCTTCACCCAATAAGCAACTAAATGAATCAAATTCTCCTGAAGCAGCTTCACTAGGGCCATTAAATTCTGTTGAAATAGCATCTGAAGCAACAAATCTCGATGACTGTTCTTTATCTTCCATTTCCGAATAAGCTCGCTTAAGATGTAATGGTGGAGTAGAATTCAGTTGGCAATATCCTCCACTTGACATGCTGAGTGCTCTGCTTATCCCCAAAGATCTTGGCATCATACTAGAACTGTTCCATTTACTTACTGATGTGAGTAACCCATTTAAGTTCCCAACTGCTGTAGGCATCAGCTGTGATCCTTCTTTTGTTGAAAACTGTGTCCGACCAGAAGGTGGACTGTTCAGCTGTGTAGAAATTGGACTTCTTAGTTCACTTGGTTTCAACTCTTTCTCCTCATGTGGTAAAACAAATGTTTCCATTTGAGGACAATAAGAGGTTCTTGTCTTTGCCAATTCAAAAGACTCAAAGTTATTACTTCCATCCTCGTTTGCACTGCTATTACTTCTGCTCTCATTGTCAGACGCAGCAGCAAGCGACAAAGGCAGCACATCCGAGACAATGTTAACACAATCATCTGACTTTGAATCAGTCTTAATACTTGACTTTGAGCCATTTGTAACCAGTCTTGATCCAGAACTTGAACCAGAATAGTCTGCTTTTAGTCTGCTATTGCTTTTGTTAAACATCTCACACTTGAGAGCTGGTTCTGTGTAATATTTCAGCCAATCCTCAGTTGCACCACTGCCAAACCCTGACTCAGATGCATCTTTTGGCGGTTTTGGCTCCTTTAATCGTAGCACATCGCTACCACTGCCATTAACAGTTCGTACTTTTGAAGGACGACCCATCTGAATAGCTGAAACAAATGTAGATCAAATATAAGAATACTGGACATAAGAATACCAGAATCATCACACAAGAGCACAAGACCAGCAGATCTCCATGAACTGCATAAATGCAATTGTAATTGTAATCTGACATTTATAAAGCACCACTTCAAGAATAGGCTCATCAGAGGCACTCCCGACACGAACCAGTGAGACGACCACTGTCAAATAATAGACTTCAGGGGCTTGTGAAACTGCAGAAGGGAAAAACTGAGGAATTCAAGCCGGAGCTCTCGGGAAGGGCAATTCCAGCTATTAGGTCCAACACAGGCAAAGCTTCTAGACTGAGCTGTAGCAGTGCACATATGAGGAACAGTCAGGAGTCCAAGGGAGGCCGACCAGAGAGTGCTACGGCCCGGTACCAAGGAGACCGAAATGCAGAAGTCCCTAAGGTATGATGGAGCAGAGCCAACAAGACAATTATGCATAAGCGTTAGAATCTTGAACTGGATACGCTGCTGAATGGGAAGCCAGTGCACAATGTCCCGCACAAATGAAGTTATATGGCCATACCTGGGGACGCCTCCAATAAGACAGGCAGCAGCATTGAGAACAGACTGAAGCTTGGAAATATTGGCAAGTGAGAGTCCAGCAAAGATAGCGTTACCAAAGTTGACCTTGGTGCAGATAAGGACGTGAATTAGAGTAGTAACGGCATGAAAGGAGAGGGAGCGGCGGATGGTACGAAGCTGACGAAGGTGGTAAAAGCATGAGCAGGAAACACTGTTAACATGATTGGTCAAGGAGAGTTCCCAGTCCAGGACAACCCCAAGATCACGGACTTTGGAACAGAATAGAATGTCCGGAAACCTCTGGCGTAAGGATGATGTATCAATCTTAGCAAGCTGAGCACGACCACCAAGCCAGATGAACTGGGTCTTAGCACAGTTCAGGCGGACGCGATTAGAGGACATCCAGAGACCAAGGGCGTCAAGAATCCTCTCAACCAGAGAGGGAGCCGCTTCCGCTTGGCCACGAGCGAAGGCCTGAGTGTCATCTGCATACTGATGGATAGCAACACCCATTGGAAGTAGAACCCGTGCCAGGTCGGCAGTGTACAGAATGTAAAGGAGAGGGGCCAGGACAGAACCCTGAGGAAGGCCAAAAGGTAAAAGGGACCAGGCTGAACGTGTAGGCCCAAAGATAACAGAATGAGAGCAGTGTGAGAGGAATGACTGACACCAAAGAAGGACAGTATCAGTAATGCCAAAAGATTTCTCCAAACACTCCAAAAGGATAGAGTGATCCACAGTGTCAAAAGCAGCACTAACATCATAGAGGGCAAGAAGAGTAACCTGTCCACAGTCAAAAGCTCCAAAGACGTGTAATAAGTGATTCAGTAGAGTGGAACTTCCTAAATCCGGATTGAAAAGGAGGAGTGAGGGAGTTAGAGTCAAGGTAGTCAACCAGTTGGATGGACACACATCTTTTCAAGATGCAATGATCAATAAGCCAGCTGATTCTAGACAAAAATACAGAGTACTTTAACAGATTCTGGGGCCTCAGTAGCTATCAAGGTTTGCCCCATTAGGGTGACCTTGAATGTAATACCGCACTTGACCAGGAATTAGCGCAGCAAGTCACATATATAGTTTGAAACATAAGTGACTAGCTCTTACAAAAGATCTATATGTAGCAAATGTTTAAAAGGAGAACATCGCATTAGATGGTTTTCTCAAAATGTAGAGCCTACTGATTTTTGTTTCTTGAAACTATAACATCTGTATACATTGATTTATCCGCAAAACAATAATTCACTTAAAGTCATTTTCAGTATTACATTTAACAAATGCTTCTGGTGTTTTTATTGTAAAAAATTCTTTTTCATGTAACACTGCAATTACATGGCAAAAAACTGATATAACGTGTAACATGTCTTGAAATTTGTGTAAGAAATTAGGTGACCTTGTTAACGGGATTTATTGTCCTTTTGGTCTCACCTTTGGATGCCTATTAATGATTTTTCTCTCTCTTTGAGTGACTGTAATATCAATTGTTTTTCTTTTGTGGTGTTCAATAAATGGTTGTTCATTGTTCAAAAGTTGCAGAGTACCTCAGTGTGAGAACTGAGAAACTATAAATAATTTTCACTCATCTGCAAGCACTGCATAAGCCACCATCATGGCGAATTATATATTAATAATAAAAAAGAAAGGAATAATATTTTCTCCAGTACTCAAGGATCATCCCCGTTTGCCAAGTCTTTTGTTTCACACTGGAGAGCCACCGCAGCCCCACATCTCCTCATTCCTTCAGCATCTCAGGTGTGATGCTACAGATGCCTGAAACCTTTCCACTGAGAGCTTGCTTGGATGTCTGCTGCAACCTCAGTTCTGAGGTACCTATGTTCCATAACTAGATCAGCTGCTGCTCTTACAGACTCCTGCAGTTTGACACTTACAGCAGCTGGTGGGCAATTCAGGAGTTCAGAAAAATGCTTCCAACATCGTGCCATCTTAGTATCTTGGGCGCAGAGCAGAATATCACCTTTACAAGGCTTTTTACCCTTCAGCATGCCACCCACAGTTGCCAAAAGTTTGCAAAGGCATAAATGATGTGATCTCAGGCCGACTGCTCTCTGCCAATTTAACCTTTTCTTTGAAACACTTTTGTTCACATGCCTAATCTCATGCACTTCTCCTACCATCTATGCAGGTCTCCCTCTGGGACACAATGGGCAGCTTGAACACGTGCTGCATGCAGCTGTAAGACTTCTTGGTAGAATTTCAAAATTCGACCATGTTTCACATTAGATGCTTAACGCACTTCACTGGCTGCCCATTTTGCAGCGTACTGAATTTAAAATCTTGATGTGGGTCTGGCACTGCCAGTCAGGTAAGCCCCTGCTAACTTATGGAACTTCTGTTATCCCATTTTTAGTTTGTCAGGCCGCATAAATCTTCGACCCAAGGTGCACTTCTTGTTGCTATTGCACGCCCTTTGACAATGCAATGTTGTGCCTCTTCAATGGCCTCCCTCTAGATGAGCATGTCCTTTCAACCAGGAACATACTCCTTTCACAAACGCCTGAAAACAGTTTCTTTCTACTGGATTGGGCTGGGAGTAGAGATAAGCACGGGCCAAAAAATTACAGCCCAGCTTGGCCCGTGTCGAGCAGGGCCCGGCCTGGCCAGCATAAAAAATTGTGGCTTGGCCCAGCCCAGTCCGATGCTTATCTTTAATCAGAATGCGGCGCCCCGTTAACCACAGATTGTTTAATGTTCAGTAATTACTTCCTCAGTGTAAGTAAGTATCATGGACAAAATCTAACAACAAACTTTGCAACAGCAGTTTTGCACAAGGACTGAGAAATGTGAAAAGCAACATTTAAAAAACTGCAGGCCGAAACTTCTTGGCCCAGCCTGCCACGAACTTGGACTGGCCCAAAAAAGACCGGGCCAGGCCGCCTAGTCCGGCCCAATGCTCATCTCTAGCTGGGAGTGCCTCTGAATAGGTATTTTTGATGGTCACTATATAAATACTTCTCATTTTTTATTAGATAACCTGCTAGGGCACCAGCAAGTCATGCCTTCTTCAGTCCTTGACCTATCTTTAATAAAATTTGGGGAACGCTCCTTTGCTGTTGCCGGACCTGTGTTACGGAACAGTCTTCTTGAGTATGTCAAGTCGTCCACTTCACAGAAGACCTTTAAATAACGGCTTAAAACATTCCTTTTCAGCATATCCTTCAACTCCTGAATGCACTAGTAACTGTACAGCTTCCTTTTTCTACCTCGGTTGTGTTATGTTGTCTTATTATTATTATTATTACTATTAATATTATGAGATTTAAATATTCAGAATGAAAATAATAGGAATAAGGAAAAAAGTCTTTAACACAAAGGATTATGTCTTAAGACTAAGATGAAATAATTAAGTTATAGATTTGTTTGATATCACTAGTCTTCTATTTGGAAAAAGTCTTTAACACAAAGGATTATGTCTTAAGACTAAGATGAAATAATTAAGTTATAGATTTGTTTGATATCACTAGTCTTCTATTTGTAAAATTGTAACAATGATTAATTATTATTTTTTTTTGCCCCAGGTAAGTATAGTCCCTCAGGAACTGAAAAAATACTCAAGGAGCTTATTTTTTTTCTGCCCCAAGGTATTTATGATCCCTCAGTAAGTTAAAAAAATTACCCGGAAGAAAAATTATATTCTGAGATGGCTAATCTTCGTTGATGTCAGGCTCCTCAAAAGTGCCTTGGAAGGCAATCAAATTAAAACGTTGAATTGTGCAGGCAACACGTTGGAAAAGGAAAGTAGTCTTCCTGGGGTCTCCAGAAACCCTGGTCAAGTGTCCACCCAGATTAGCCAAGAACTCCAGGCCCTTTAAATTTATCGGGCCAAGGGTCTCGAAGGCCAAAGGGATGAACTGATAGGAAGCTGATAAATCGGTATATTTGGTGATCTTCCTCTGAGCAGCCAACTCTGCCGCTGTGCCTGCGTGTGTGAGGCAAGTAAGAATCGGCCAAACTGTTATTATTATTATTATTGTTATTGCTGGAGCAACTAGAGCTGCTGTGGCGTCCAGGCTGGCACACTGGAAACAGGTCGACTAGCTGCACCTCCGAATCTCTTGATCTTGACTTTAAGCGCCGTGGTGAAGAAGCAACCCTGAGTTAGCGGTTGCGTAAGTGCAGAGCGTTCTGTGGGTGTTTCTTCGATGGAGCGCGAGAACTTCCAGTGTGGATCGGACGAACATCCAGCACCACCAACTCCCTCCTCTTCATCGCTGTCATCGTCTGCTTCGAAGGCGCCTGCGTCGTGGGCTTCACTGACCCGAGCGCTGACGTCTCCTCGACCTCGACCTGCCGGCTGACCTTCGTCAGGCGGTGTAGCTCCTTGACCCAGAGGATCGGTTGGGGCCTGTCGGCTGGGTCTCGACGACCAGTTCCAGGTTCTCTCCTTTTCTTTAATCTTGGCTTCAGGCATGCCCTTCTCTCCTTCTTTGATTTCAGCCCTCTTGTTCTTCGTGGTGAAGAAGCAACCCTGAGTTAGCGGTCGCGTAAGTGCAGAGCGTTCTGTGGGTGTTTCTTCGATGGAGCGCGAGAACTTCCGGTGTGGATCGGACGTATTGTATTGTTGTCGATGAAGAACTTGATTTGCGACTGGGTACTCTAGCTCGTTGCGTCGAGTGCGAGTTCTGAGATCATGAATTCATCTTATTGCCTCTTCTGAACTAAATCCTTCGGATAACGTTCGTCTTTTCTCCTGTTAACCATTGTAAATGCTTTGTCATAGCTGAAGTCAATCGCTTCTTCTTCCATTGATGGAAGGTCGCGCGGAGACAACTGTTCTCGGTCAGGTAGAAGACAAGGGAAATTATGAGGAAGTGAAGAAGCATGGTCTGTGGTAGAATGTTCGTCGCACCGATCTGAGGCTGTCTTCCGGCCGGTGATTGTTCTCTGGAATTGCCAGTCTTCGCTTAAATCTGACTCCAAGAATGTGCCATTAAAGGCAATCGCGTTAGATCGCTGGATGGCAATGGAGAGGCATTGGAACAGAAAAGAAGTCTCCCTCTTGTCTCCCGATACTTGGGTTAAATGGCGACCGATTTTCTTGATGAGGCTAAAGCCTTCATGATTTATGGGGCCTAGAGTCTCGAAGGCCAGAGGGACGAAGCAGTGTGTCGAGAGAATATCACTGTATTCTGAGGTCTTTCGTTCTGCTACGATCTCAGCAGCAGCACCTGTGACCACGGCTGTTCTGGATCGATAAGAGACTGCCAGAGTATCGATTACTGTGGTGTCCCAGGTCAAGCATCTACCCCCTTCCCAAGGAATGAGGGTTGCTCCACCAGGTCGTCAGCCATCGGACCTAACCTGGTTCTTTAGTTGATGGAAAGCCAGCCTTCACGAGGGCGCGCCACACGATGTCATTGATACAGGCGTGTCTTGCTGTTCTCCCTGGGCCTAAAGGGCATGCTAGACCATGCGAGCCGTCCGCAGCGACCAGAAACCTGCAGGGGCAAACGTGGGGGCGCACAAGTCTATCCCAAGTATTAGGCCTGTTGCGATGCGTACAGCCTCATCGTCTAGCCTCAAGCCGCAGGCACTTATGGGCAGCGCCAAAAGCCAGTCGCCAGAGTGTGGTGAAGAAACTGCCTTAAATTTGGCTTCATGGTACTCGGATATTATTGAGGCTCTGAGGGTTGCCAGACTCTATTGGATAAGTGGGCGGTCCCAATTTGCCTGTTTATGGGATATTGGGGCCTCGAGATTGGGGACATTTAATTCGGCTGACCAGTGGGTCAGGGCTTGTTCCAAAAGGCCATACGGGGCAAGTCGCAAGAGGTAAGAATGGAATCCTGTAACGTCGTGGTGCCTGGGGCTGAAGCCAAGAAGGTGGGAAGTGCCAGCGAGGACGCGCGACGTATACCAAGACCTATATCTCGGACAGGTGAAGATGCCTGATCCCAGCTCTGATCATTCAGAGACAAGTTGAGCATGTTGGTGATGCCTTGCGCAGCAGTTGGTCGAATGTGTCAAGAGCCGGGTAGTCCATGCATGGTGTGCAGCGGAGTGTGTGGAGCATGGTGCAAGAGCTTAGTGAGTTGCGAAGAAGAATTATGGCATCATGCCTAGATATGTAAGCCAGACGGTCAATCCCTAGTGATAGTTGTGCACATTGCTTTTCCAGTGCATCCCTTACAGCTCCGCCTGTGGAAAGAGGTGTGCCCAAAAGACAAGCATTGTCAGAAGGTGTGACCGTGAAACAGTCTAGAGGAGATGGCAGGTTGCTAGATTGGATGTGTGTTATCACTTCACACTTACTGACATTTAGTGTCAGACCCATTTCGCCCCGACCCTGATAATAGATTCTATGTCTGCCACCACTACGGATGCTTTCCCACCCAGAGTGAGGTCATCCAAATAGCCAAGGCATAGAAGAGAAGAAAGGCCTGTCAGAAGCAGCTGAATGGGAAGGCAGAAGAGAAGTGGACCGAGGGGATCTCCCTGTTGTGGACCTGTTTGTGAGAGTATAGTAAAATCGCCGTATTTAAGAGAAGAAGGTCTCGAATAAGCTAAACTGCAGTAGGGGTAGAGCTCCGGAATGATGTCCGATATCGCCGCCAGCATGTGAGTGCGGCTAAGGCTATTAAAGGCATTGCTGAAATCAAGTAAGGGAAGTCAGGGATGTCACAAGGTTGGGGCCGACCTCCTTGCAGTTTACTAAGTTGAGGATGTGCTGGGGGCGAATTCCGTCAGGACCGCCCGCCAAACCCGCCAGAAAGGAGCGGAATGCACGCAAGACCTCGCCTTCGGATACGTGAAGAGGGGGCATGTCTGAAGCTGATGGTAATGTATTTTGCGTGTCTCGAGGCGGAGGATGCTTTGCACGCAGTTCCTCAGCAGATTCCAAGTCGGCTTGAATGTGGAGATCATCAGAGCATAGAATTCTAACGGCGGCACGTATGTTACCATCCTCAAGTTTTGCAGAAACCGCCTTTACGATGCCGTCTGTGTCTGATCTTGTGGTCGAGTGTCTAAAGGTCAGGCCTGCCTCTGTGGTGGGGATGGAAAAGCGAGCTCCTGCTGCCATCTGAGACCGAAAGGCGTCCATCCTCTTCTTGATAAGGTGGGTTAGGTTGTGTATCTTGCCCCCTCTTGTTGGACGTGCAAGGGAAGAGCTGTCCCACAGGTGCAAACTTCCACAGTCCAGCACAGAAGCTTTGCTGTAGTCTGGCAATCTTTCTGGTGTAATTTGCTTATCAACCTGTCTTTGCCTCTTTTGCCAATTACTTGAAAACTATTCCACACAATTGTGGTTTTGTGTTGTCAGGTCAGAAGTACCCCTCATAATGTTCTCTTGAGGTGATGTCACCATATAATTTGCAATCACAATTACAGTTAGTGAGGAACTGATTGTTTTAAGCTTCACTGCTGCAAAAACTACAAGGTTCTTCAATATTCATGGAATCCCAAATGACTTCTTGGAGGCTGAAGGGATAAGACATATTCTCTTCCCCTAAACTTTCAGTGTGTAGGCAAAGTTTTAGGGATGAAGTTTGCTTGTTTCTAGAACAAATTGAGAGCAATGGAGATGTCTCTGACTTTAATTTCTTAAGATGGAGAAGCCAGCACTGTGTGATTCAGATCAGACAGTGCTGGTAGGATGAGTTCAGGCACCAGCTATGTATTAGATGTCAATGCAGCTTCATCAGACATCAGTGGCACTGCATCAGACGTTGAAGTCCATATGTGCTTGAACATTAAAAAAGACTTGCAATTGGAAGTTACAGGTGATGAAAATAGCAAGAAAAAAATAGAAGTTGTTGGAAGGCTCAGACTTCAGTGGAAATAACAGCAGACGAGAGGAAATGGATATGAGCCGGCCCAGCAAAACAGAAAATGTGGACAAGCCAAATGGAGATAATATGGTAAGAAATTCTCCTATACAAAGAATCGGAATGATTTAACCAGAAATTGTGAATAACTGGAGAGGAAATAATGGTGCTGTTAGAAGATCTTTACAGCAAGTCGATGAGTGCAGTCAGAGTGGATGGAGAATTGACGGAATGGTTCAGAGTCAAGGTAGGAGTAAGACAAGGATGAGGCCTGTCACCATATTTGTTCAAATTGCTTCTGGAGGCAGTGATAAGCCTTGCACTGGGGTCTGTTGAGACCGGGGTCGCAGTGAACAGGCAAATACTAAACAATTTGCATTTTGCTGATGATGTTGATCTGGTTGCAGAGTCACCAGAACACGTGCAAGAACTAACACACAGAGTACACGATGCCAGTAAACGATTCGGGCTTAAAATAAACGTGCAGAAAACCAAAACAATGAGTATTGGGAAACAACACAAGGAGTTGAGGGCGAAAGTAGAAAATGAGGAGTTGGAACAGGTTACAGAGTTCATGTATCTAGGAGGGTTAATAATGGAAGATGGACAATGCACAAAAGATATAAAACGAAAGATTGATCTGGCATCGGCAATGTTTGGGAGACTGAACAAGATGTGGAAAACAGACAATATATCAACAAAGACAAAGACAAAACTGTACAAAGCTTTTATCATCCCGGTGCGGCTGTACGGATCAGAGTGCTGGTGCATATGGAAGGAGGATGAAAGGAGACTGCTAGTGGCGGAAATGAACTGGCTGAGGAGAATCCTGGGTAGAAGCAGACGTGACAGGATTCGTAGTGAGGTGACCAGAGAAGAGCTGGGACAGAGGAAGACATTGGTGGATAGGATTAGAGAAAGAAGACTGACTTGGTTTGGGCATGTAACAAGGATGGACAATGGAAGATTACCAGCCAGGGCACTCTATGGCCATGTGGAAGGAACACGGAGCCAAGGAAGACAGTCCAAGAAATGTGAGAGAAGACTTGGAAATCAAGAGATTGGACATGAGAACCGCCATACACAAAATCAAGGATGGAGCGAAGTGGAGACATCTTGTTCAGACCTCATCGTTGGCACACACCTGATTGAAGAGAGAAGAAGAAGAGAAGAAGATATAAATGTACTTCCCTTCATAACACGAACCACCAGGCGATGAAACTGCAGAAGTTTCTAATCTCAATTAGGCAGTTTAAAGATCTAGAGTCTATATCCAGAATTCACTGGGTAGATGCTGGAGACAGTTAACTGAATTCACCAGGTCAGCGCTTGAGCTGATAATGCCAACCTCCAAAAAACACTGGACTATTTAAAAGCCTTTGTTTGAATACTAATATCCTTCAAATGCTATTTCTTTTGGTGTGCTGTTTAAAGACATGTTAGTCCACTTAAATATCATAAAAATTCACAGTACCGAAAAAATTTTAGTCATAAGAATGAACTCTGAATGGGAAAGTTTCACAAGGTAAACACTGTTATGTGCTCTTATGTTTTCAGCTGTTTGCATTATAAATTAGGCTTTATTTCACAGCTCATCTACTGCTTAAAATTAATTTCACAATATACAGTCCCAAAGCAATGGAATTTTCCAGAAATTATGTCCTTACTAAAGAGGTGGAGCCAACAGATACAAGCAGGCACCATATAGAACAAATGCAGACCAGCTGAGGGCCCATAGCCAGCAGTTTAGAAGTCAACAGGCTCCCATGGTAATTAATTACCCATTGAACTTGTAGGGTAATTACTTGTCTGATATCCAAACTAACTGACAAACTAAACCATTCTCAAACAACTGCACAACAATAATCTGGCCAATGCAAGCATTGCAATCATTTGAAAATTTTGCAAAACAAGATGAACAGGGCTTTAGAGGAAGGCTCATCCCATGAACATTTCTTAGAAAGTGACAGGACATTTAAAAAGAAACAGAGCAACACAGGACCACAAGTTCTGGTTTTAATCAAGATGAAGTGCTCACTCATTTCTGTGGTCTAGTAAATTAATAAAAACTACACTACAGAATGAAAGATAAGCAAAACCAAGTGAAAAATGTAAATGACACACCTTCTCGAGACATTCCGGCTGAGAGGCACTTCTGGTATCTGCAGTAACGACATGAATTGCGTGTACGTGGATTGACTAGACATCTCTTGTCATTTTTACAACTGTATGTATGATGCTCTGTGAGACCACGACGGAAAAATTTCTACAAACAGAAAAACACAAATTACCAAAAATGAAAAGCTAATTTCGAACTTTATGAGCTTGGAGTTGGTAACGGGGTTGACTGAAGACTGGAACACAAAACCTCTGATGTAAGCTGGCAGTGCTGACAAGTGAGACACATCCACGCAACAGGATCTTGAATGTTATTCACTCATCAACAGGAAATCAGTGCAGTTTTTCTTTCATCTATTCTGATTATCTGATATATGAATCTGACATATATACAGTGGTGTGCAAAAGTCTGGAACCACCTACGAATTTTGACATTTTTTCAACTTTATGACCTTTTACTGTAATTTTTTCATTACCCCACTATTTTTTGTGTTTTTCGTTATAAGGGATATAATTGGCTATTATAATCATCTTTTTAATACCAATTATTTCTGTTTTTGACAGAAGTATAAGTTATGAAACATACTTAGTACAACTTTTGTAAATTTCACAAATCCTGCGTGAAACTGGATCAAGATGTTCCAATCAGCGCGCGTTATTTCTGACCAATCAGGAGGCAGTTTTCACCAGCCAATAACAGTCCAGGGTGTCTAGGTAAGACAGCAGCTATAAAATAGGTGCGCTCTTTTGGATTTCTTACACTTTCTGCATCGACCATGACGAAGAAGCGGGGCTTGGTGTTGGAGGATCGTGTTCGTGTGACAGTGTTGAGGGAGGAAGGCTTTTCATGCCGCCAGATTGCCAGCAAAGTCGGCTGGAGTCACAGCGCGTTGTAAATATCCTGCAGAAGAAGAACACGACGGGTTCGGTGGTAGACAAGCCTCGGTCCGGGCGTCCACGTGTATCAACATCACGCCAGGACCGTGCTCTTCGACGCTTGTCATTGACCAACCGCAAGTTGACTTCGCCTCAGCTACTGCGTGAGTGGTCAGACACGTCTCACGTCAGTGCAAGTTCATCAACTGTTCGTCGTCGGTGCCTGAAAGTATTTGGGCTGCGGGGCTGCAAGGCACGCAACAAGCCACTGGTGAGTGACGTACAAAGGAAGAAACGGATCGAGTGGGCGCGGAAATACTCAAGGTGGACAAGTGACAAGTGGGAGAAGGTGCTTTTCAGCGATGAAAGTACCTTCTGCTTGTTTGGCAATCAGGCCCACACCTACGTGAGGAGATTTCCTGGAGAGCAGTTCAAGCCTGAGTGCCTCAATGTCACTGTAAAGCATCCTCTGAAGATCATGGTCTGGGGCTGCATGGCTGCCAGTGGCGTGGGACGCTTGCACATCGTCGATGGAATGGTGAACGGGGCGAAGTACATCACAATACTGCAAAAGTGCATGTTGCCATTAGCGGAGCAGCTCTTTCCAGGCCGGTTCCTGTTCCAAGATGACAACGCACCTTGCCACCGAGCCAAACTGGTGATGAACTGGAAGCGTCAGCACAAGATTGAGTCACTTGACTGGCCTGCGCAATCTCCAGACCTCAATCCCATCGAGAATCTGTGGCACAAGGTGGCATTGGAAATTTCAAAGAAGCGCCCAACTTCAAAGCGTGAGCTAATTGAATCGCTCATTACTGCCTGGAATCGCGTTGACACGCATGATCACCTCGTCAAACTTGTGCACTCGATGCCAAAACGGTGCAGACAGGTGATCAAGAATAAGGGGTGGCCCACCAAATACTAATTCACCACGGTCACACAAAACGGCCTTTTTCAAGGCCACCTAAATGATTACAAAGGAATACAGACCACACGTGACCTGTTTTAAAGCATACATGTACGTACTAATTATTTTACACTTTTGTCTAGGGATGTACGTACACGTGTACAAATTAGGAGATTTACACGCTAAGCGATTAACATGGTAACTTCAACAAAAAAATTAGAAGATTAAGGCCAAACTAGGTCAAAAAGTTGATTATAACAGCCAAATATATCCCTTATAACGAAAAACACAAAAAAAAATTAGTGGGGTAATGAAAAAATTACAGTAAAAGGTCATAAAGTTGAAAAAATGTCAAAATTCGTAGGTGGTTCCAGACTTTTGCACACCACTGTAAGTATTTTGGCATGTCAACCACAACATCAGCAGCACAGCTGAGAATGGCCTGGAGTCAGCACAGTTGGAACTGTCTACACCCGCCTATTATATGGAGTTGTCTACACGCACGAATAAATAATAGGGACCTAACTCTAACATCAATTTAGTCCCCCCCCCCAACATTTCAAACAGTGCCAGGCCTAGCCAAAAGTCAGGTCAGTTTCTTGAAGTTTAGTCCCAGTGGTAGGTAATCTGCTGAAGCACAGATCAAAACAACATCCAGAGGTAAACTAACAGATGAGAAATAGTTTCTGAGAACGGGATTGTGTAACTGAAGAATATTGCCCATCTCCTGGCGATACCTTCTATGTACAGTTTTCCATTGCATGTGTATATATATATGTATATAATGTATGTATATGTGTGTGTGTGTACATCCAATGTATATACATGAATAATTCATAATGAGGCCTATATATATAACAGATAAAATGGTATATATTATATACGTACAACTATATTAAATTCTAGAAAGACGCAGTTTGAACCAGACATACAGTCAGAAATAACCGTTTGAACTGGCCTAACCTATGGGGTAATATGTCAATCAATACTTCTAGACAATAGCTTGGGCGTTAACTTTGTTTGCTACAGCCAATACTCATTCAAAGTTCATTTTTACGTCTAAAAGTTGTTCAAAACTGCAAATTTTTCTATATTTATATGGATTAACATGTTTTCTGAACACACACCGAAAGAAATCATCTTATGAAACCTATTAGTATTTGAACAAATGCTTTAAAAAAATCCGGTATTTTCCAGCTTTTTTCCTTATCGACTCCAGAGCCAACCCGGCGAAATCTGGTAACGGACTCCAGCACCTACCCGGTGAAATCCGGTAATGGTCTTTAGAGGTTTAAACCTTTAGGATACTGCCTTCGTATGTCTCTATCTCTCTAAACCTAAACTCTAAACCTAAACCACGTGCCATCCACATTACAATTCTTTGTGCCCTTGACCTTAGAAACTCTGGGCCCAATCAATCAATGTGGCCCAGCCCCATCTAATTACAGACCCATATCAACTTTGAATTTTTTATCAAAAATTCTTGAACGAATAGTTTTGAATCGTTTCCAGATTCATCTGTCTGTCAACTCACTATTATCCCCCTTTCAGTCTGCATACCGTAAGTTTCATTCAACAGAATCTGCACTTCTTGCTGTTCATGATGACATCATGTGCTCTATGGATAAGGGTAGGGTGACAGCACTTGTTCTTCTTGACTTATCTGCTGCATTTGATAGAGTGGATCATTCTCTCTTGTTGCATCGTCTCCTGGATTGGTTTGGAGTTTCTGGTCCTGCCCTGAACTGGTTTGCTATTTATCTTAGTCCTCGCACTCAAGCAGTATATATAAATGGTGATTATTCATCTGGTGCTTTGTTGACATGTGGTGTTCCACAGGGTTTTGTGCTTGGTCCTCTTTTGTTCTCAATCTACACAACACCACTAGGTACACTAGAAGACAACCATTCACTAGGATGTCATATCTATGCTGATGATACTCAAATGTACGTTTCTTTCGACAGTTTGTCTTGTCATTCATCTGTGCAGCTGTTATGCACTGCCTTTGAGGACATGCAGTCTTGGATGGCAGCTAATAAACTCCTTCTTAACCCATCAAAAACTGAATTTATGCTCCTGGGCACCCTACAGCAGCTTAAACAGTTTGAATGGCTCAACTCTTTAAAACTGGGTGATTCAATTGTGGAGTTGGTTGACGCTGCTCGTAACTTGGACATTATTTTTGATTCTACTATGTCTCTCACCAACTATATAAATGGAATTTGTAAGTCATCGTATATGCATATTCGTGACATATGCAGAATTCGGCGATATGTCCCTATGTCTTCAAGGATCTCTTTAGCAAACGCACTGGTCTCCAGTCGCCTTGATTACTGTAACTTGCTCCTTACCAGTATCACAAAGTCAAACAAACAAAAACTTCAAAGAATACAGAACTCTTTGGCCAGAGCCATAACTGTTACATCAAAATATGAGCATATAACCCCTGTAATTAAATCCTTGCATTGGCTTCCTATTCAGCAAAGAATTTCTTTTAAATTGGGGTTTATAGTTTACAGAACATTGAAATCTGGACAACCACAATACTTAAAATCAGTCCTTACTCCTCAAACTCATCATTATTCAACCAGGTCATCTGAATGCCTTGTTCTTGTTGTGCCAGAAACTAAAACATTTCTTGGTAGGCAAGCTTTTTTGGTTGCTGGACCGAAATTTTGGAATTCTCTTCCTGCATCAGTGTGCTATGCTCATTCTGTTATGTCATTTCATTCTCAACTTAAGACTTACCTTTTTCAGTTGGCTTATCCGCCGTAGGCTGCCTCTCTGTCTTAGTGGACTGATCTTCTGGATATCGACCTGAATGTGGATTAAATCTGAAGCGCCATCGGCTGATGCCTTGTGCATTAGACAAAGGCGCTCTAGAAGTTTTTAATTAATTAATAATAATTAGAGCTGCATTTCGATTAAAAATTTTAATCGCGATTAATCGATCGATTAAAATTTTTAATCGCAGTTAATCGCATTTTAATCGCATGTTAGAAAAATGAGTAATCCCAGTTGGATTGCAATTTTACAGTATTTAATATTTCTAGTTTATATGCAATGTCCAAAGTAAAATGTTTAAAGTAGCTTTAAAATGTTTATTCTGTTAAATGAAACCAATTGTTGAAGCAAACAAGTTTATCCACATTATTTGGGTCCAGCGATGCCAGCTTCTTATGAACAATGTGTCCTGACAAAAACACTCGTTCACATGGGACAGTCGTTCCTGTGGTGACAAATACTTTTCAGCCACAACTGATCTATGCTCTATCAGAAAATGCAATAAAAAGATAACATTTTTATGGGCCTTTTTGGGAATATTTTTTCTCTTTGACCCCCCTTGTCAGATTTGGTGAAATTTATCCAGCAGATGTGAATAAGTAATCAAGTCAAATTCTGCCAAGTAATTGCCAGCCACATAGACAGTATACAAATACAAATTGGCTGCAGTGTGCCTGGTACATGTGAAGATGTTGATCACTGAATATTGCAAAATTTAAAAACAAAAATTAATGTGAAGGTACTTTTGACATTTAATACTGTTGAAAGCATAGGACACACAATAATAATTATATTTTTGTAATCTGCACAAGAAACTGTACAGCTAGAAAAAATCATCTAAATTGCACTAACAGCTCTGGAGATATCAATTCTCAAAAAGTGGACATCTCGAAGTTTCGCGAATTGCCGAAAAATTTTGGATTTTTCCATCCAATACATCTTGCAACATGTGGTTAAAATTTCTGCCAATTCTGAGATGGTCGGGTGGGAGGCATTGGTTGAGATAAGCTGGAATTACCCCATGGTGGATGTTGACTGATAGGCCATTCATCGGAAACTATTTTGTGGTGGCATTGGCTATGCTTTCGCATTTGCCCTGGTCCATTGGCCTAGACATTTCCCGCTGCTGAACTAGGGTTGCCAGCCGTAGTGCAGGTTCCGTTTTATCATCTGCTGAAGATAACGTAGGCGTCTTACCACGTTAGTAGCGGCAAACGCATGACTAGTACGCAGGCCATAGTTCAACGACGAGTTGATATGGTATTACTTAATTTAAACACTCTTGCAATACTTACAGACGACTTTTCATCCGTATTAAAAATAAGCTGTCCGTCTAATATTGTCTTTCCTAGTTTCTTTGACTCCATTCTTTACGTAAAACCTAATTCGTAACGCCCAATTTAATATCACACTCGAATTTACAGAACGCGAAAAAGCGCGAAAGAATAGGAGACAAACAACCATAGATATATAAATGTCGACCCTCGTAAGCATTGAATATTTTCTAGAAGAATTTTCATCGCGTTAATTTTGGTCGACGAGAAGTTTTTAATTAATTAATAATAATAATAATCATCAAATGCCCTAATAATAATAATAATCATCAAATGCCTCAGCTAATGCTTTGCACAGGTTTCAGGAGATAAAAGGGAGACCAGTGCTCATCTATCACCACCAAGTGCTTCAATGCAAACATTTTTGTAGACCTTCTCTACCAAGTTAAACATCAGTGAAGATTAACCATTCCAGAACAACAATTTCCTCATTTTCTTAGTCCTTAGAGATCACATACTGAGTATCATCATCATCATCATCAAGATCCAAGGGCAGAAAGCTCATAGGTGTCCAATGCACATGTTATCACCTGTCTCCACACTGAAATCTTGTGCCAGCATGCTCAAACTGTGTAAATCCTTCTGGCACCAATCTTTGATATCATCCACCCACTCTCCGTTAGGTCTTACGGTTTGCCCATTTCTATCCATAGTTTCCATCATCACAGCTTTAAATTTTCTGCTATTGTCCATTCCACATACATGTCTGAATAAACCCAGTTTCTGTCTCATTATTGTTTGTATTAGATCTTCCTTATATGTTCAATCTTTTATGAACCTCCACATTTGTCACCTTCATTGTCCAATTCAAATGTAGTATTCTCCTATAACAATACATCTCAAACGCCCGTGTTTTAATTGGCCAGTCTTTTTATTGTCCATGTCTTATAGGCGTTGAGATCTGTGGTGAACACACATTTTTTAATACACTTAATTTGGTCTCACAGCTGGTTTGCTTGCTCTGCCAGATGTTGTTGATTCCTGCCATAATTCCTTTCGCCCTTGCTATTCTTGCCCTTATGTCTTTTGTACAGTCATTGTCCCATGTTAGAAGACTGCCTAAGTGTAGCGAACCTCCATTTAATGCACATTTGATTAGCATTATCTTGTGTTCTGTGTATTAAGTTTATTGTACAGACTAGATATAGTAGCTGATTAAGATTTTAAATTTAAGATTAGCCGGCCAGCTATAGGGTAGGTAGCGTTTTAATATTAATAAAGGGCCAGATTAGGTAAATAATTAGATTTTAGTTAGTTAGCTGGGTGTTTATATTGTAAAGACTAAGCGTTTCTGTGCAAGTCAAATGTTCAATGGGGATACTAATAATCTGAAGTACACCATTTGATTTTCCAAATGACTGTCTACTATGGAAACCAGATCGGGTGATTGTGTTTTCTCCACGTACGATGTACACGTCACGCTTCCAGCAGATGATCTACGTAGGGTATTTAAATGAAAGAACATTGAAAACCAGCAGTCTTGTGATGGGCAACTAAGGTGATAAGATCGTGTGAACTGCCATCACATTACTTGTGTGAAGTCAAGTTTTTCCAGTAATTTAAGGGTAATTAATTACTGTGTAACTAGTAAATATTTGAGTCTTAATTGTGACAGAGTTAGTCGAAGGACTCACCGACTGAAAGTTAGTTGAACTGGTCGGAAATCGAACTGTGGATGTAATCCATAGCCAAAGACGTGGCTGAATGAACTGTGAATTTTATCGCAATGCAAGGTTATCGAACTATACTTGTTTAAGCTATCAAAAGTAAACTTTTATCGGTGTAACTTTCATCAAATGAAGTCGGAGGGTCAGTGGAATGATCACTAGAAACGACTATGAAGGAATGATCGTCAATATTTTGATGTACTGTGTGCGATTTGGAATCTTCTGCCGACTACACCATATTTGAATCAAGTCGAAAGACAAAGGAAAAGCACATGGCTACACTTCAGAATCCAAACTGGGGACATACATCCAATGAACTGGGAGAGACTAAATTCCAAGACAGATCATCAAGTGGGAAGGGAAGTCATAAATTATCTATTAAGCTTAGAGATTAGCTGGCCATAGTAAGTAAGTAAGTAATGCATTTGTTAACACGCCATATGTCCATTGACTGAGCGAGGAATCGTATGGCGTAGGCCATAGATAAGAAACTAGGCACTTCTGAACTGCATTGTTGTCATGTATTCTTGTGAAGATTAATTTGATAATATGTAATCAAAACTTTATCCAATGACTATCTATGAACAAGCCAAAACATTAGAATAGTCATATGAATGAACAGATGCTTGAGTTAGATGTAATCAACACGAGATCTATGTTGTAACACTGTGCTACTCAAGTATTTGTAGCTACTTATATAGCACCTTTGCATCATCTAGGATACAACGTTTGGAAGCGCCACACTAGGTATACAAATTCCTTTACATTTTCAGTCACCTCATCTTGCAGTTCTATTTCTTCTTATTGTCTTCTTGCCAAATATCATTGTATTTGTTTTTTCCACATTTATTCTTAGTCCAGAATGTTTGGCAGATTTGTTCAGCTCATTAACACTTTTCTGCAACATTTTGCAGCTGTTCTCCAGCAAACCAATGTCATCCGCAATTCGTGTGTTATTAATCTGTTCTCCAGCAAACCAATGTCATCCGCAATTCGTGTGTTATTAATCTGTTCTCCTTGTACTGAAATTCCGCTTCTATTGTCTTGGATGTTCTCCATAATTCTTTCCAAGTATGTGACAAACATATTGGGTGCCTCATACTATTGTAACTGCAAACCATTCTCCTATTTCTCGTCCAATTTTCACTGCAGACTGATCTTTCCCCGATTATCTGCAAAATCTGTATCAGTTTGTTTCTTATTGCATATGATCTCAGTACTGCCCATGTGGCATCCTGTTTGATGGAATCAAAGGCCTTTTGAAAGTCTGGAAGACAATTATACATAAGCCTGTTTCTTTGTTTGGCTTTTTCTGCAATCAACCTTAGCATTAAAATTTGTTGTACCATGCTTCTGTCCTTTCTGAACCCTGCCTGTTCATCCGGCATATACTCCTCAGTTTGTGCTTTCAAGTGATTCAGCAGCACTAATTGTAATTGTAATTTTAAATTTGTATAGCGCCTCTTCAAGCAAAGACTAATCAGTGGCGCTCACTGCGCTAGACTTGATGTTAAAAGTCACTAATGATGTTAAGTGTCATTAAGAACAGGATAGTCTCCTGTAAGTGAACATAGCTCAGATAACTAAAAGACAACTAGAAGAGTCACCAGTGGCAAGCTCGCACACACACGCAAAGCCATACCAACAGATTCTCAACTAGAGTTAAAAGATGATGGCATGTTCTGAAGTCCCGAAGTTCCTGAAGCGCGTAGCACCAAGGATGAGGAATGACGATGGGTGATGTGATCCGCCGCCGATGGCACACGGTTGTCTCATCGTCCAACAGTTCCTCGCAGATGGAAAGCGACGCGGCGTTCAGATATTCCCCGATCCGAAGGATATACGCAGGGCGGACAGGTATTCATCGCCCGCTGGCCGGTAGGTTGTTAAGCCATTAGTTAGTTGAACAGTTCTGTGGCTGACAGTCGGAGCCGCTCCTAAGACTTTCTTCGCCCTTCCTCCACCAACCAAATTCCCGGCGTAGACGGCGTGTGTTGGTCTGAAGGTCCGAGGCTCGACAGTCAAGATGGAAGCCTGTCCCCCCCTGTGGGTGGACTCTTCCAGGCACAGAAGGTCACGAAAACAGGCAAAGAAACCGTCCAAATTGCAATAAATCCGTGTTGGAAAGGAAAAATAATTCTGACACGCAGACTCGGCAACAGAAAACAATGAAACTGCAGAAAATTATCGAGCTTATGTCACGCTAGACGATATAATCTGTCAAAATGACACATAGAAAGCCATGCGGCCAACATGGCTGCGGGCATGCGCAGTTATTATTGTTCACTTTCACTAATATGAGCACTTTTCCCATGTGTCTCATTAATGCAATGGTTCTGTAATTCTTGCACATAGTTAGGTCTCCTTTCTCAGGTATTGTCATAAGTATAGACTTTGTCCATTCTTCTGGTATTATTCCTTCTTGTCATACTTGCTTACATACATCATGAATTGCTTCTGTCTTATCTCTCCCTCACGCCTTAATCAAGTCTCCTCTTATTCCATCTATTCCTGGGGTTTTGTTTTCCTTCAAATGGTTCATGGTCCTTTCAACTTCTTTATTTAGCATGTCATCATTCTCATCATCTCTAGCTGGTGGAGTTATATCTTGCAGTTCTTTAAGCAACTCTGTTCATTTGCTCTGTCTCACTATATACCCGGTAGCTTGCTGTAGTACTCTGTCCATCATTGTTTTATCTTTTCTTTGTCCATCAAGATGTTTCTATGCTTGTCTCTAATTGCTGTCTGTTTTGGTTGCCATTTCCTTTTTATGCTTTTGGTCAGGTTAAACACTTCCCTTGTTTTATATTCTCCTGCATATTGTTCAGTGTCTCTCCACACTACTTCTCTAACCAAGTTTTGCTTGTCCTTCCTGGTTGATGACTTTACTGCACTGCATAGTTTTCTATACTCTAGTGTTGCCTGTTCAAATTCCCTAGATTTAAGTCTTATCTTCCTTTTTTCTTTTGATAATTCTAGTGTTTGTTCGGAGGTATCCCTAAGTCTGGCAACATCTCTGCCTACATTTCGGAGGAGCTCCACTGGCTGCCTATCCGGGAGCATATAAAATTCAAAATCTTGGCTTTTGTACGTCTTTGCTTCTTAGGTTGCACCCCATTTAATCTTAGGGAGCTCTGTGTTTCGGCCTCCTTCATTCCGGGCCAGAGACTACTTCGTTTGGCGGTACAGTGTGACTTGCTTGTCCCATCGGTCCGAACAGCTACAGCCCAGAGCAGAAGTTTTTCTGTGGTTGGTCCCACTTTCTGGAATGGGCTTCCTAATGACCTATGCCAGGAACTTCTTAGTCTCTCTCCCCCTCTTTTCCACAAGTGCTTGATGACCTTCTTATTTCCCAGTGCTTCTGGGTTATCGGGCCAGGAGCGCCTCTAAGGAGTTTATCTCAAAGTAGCGCTTTATAAATTTTCAATTATGTTACATTACATTACATTATCCATTTCTGCTTTGCTTGTTCTGGTAAGGTATAGTTCCTTCCACTGCATGCTCTATGATATCACTGAGTGTGGCCACCTTCCTTTCCATATCAAGCAATTCCATTTCTCTATCTTTGATCCTGTTTGCTATTTCAGCTTCATACTTGACCCTTGTCTCCACATTGTCAAGTATGTGGATGTTTCTTTTCTTTTCATGCTGCTTGCATGGTAAGAGCCTCGGCCTCAGCTGCAAATTGCAAAGCACCAAGCTGTGGTCAGAGGATCTATCAGCTCCTTGGAATGTTCTGCACAACTTAACTGATGATTGCGATCTTCTGTCAGTCATTACTAAGTCTATCATATTGGTATATTTTCCACCAAGTGATGTCCAAGTATATTTCCAGCAGTCTTTTTGTTGGAATTCAGTATTAAAAATCAACATTTCATGTTTTACTGTAAATTCTAATAGTCTTTCTCCTCTTTAATTTCATGTGCCATACCCATGTTTTAACAGTATGTGTTCCCATCCTGTGCTCTCTTTTCCAGTCCCCATAAATAATTTTGATATCTTTCCTTGGTGAATCTTTCATGGTGTCTTCCAGGTTTTCGTAAAACTCTTCGATGTCTTCTTCTGTATTTTCTGTTGTCAACGCATACACCTGGATGACCAACAGGTTCAAAGGTTGTCCATTGAATCTAGCTACAATTATCATGGAGTTGACTGGCCTATACCCCAGCAGTGCTGCTTTTGCCCTTGAGCTTAACAAAAATCCTACACCTCTGTAATGGTCGGTTTCCTCCCAGGACCAAATCACTTCACCATTGCTCAGCTCTCCAGTCCCCATCCATCACATTTCTGAGAGTCCCAAAATGTCACACCTGTTTTCCTTATTTCGTTCTTCAGCAGCTCCAACTGCCCTGGTGACCACAATGTCCTCACATTCCATGCTCCAACAGTAATTTCATATGTAGCCAACTTTAGTCCTTGCTGCTCTCCAGTAGCCAACTTTTCGACCCAACCCTGGTCACTCAATCGGGGATGTTGACCTTGTTTTCCAGGGCATTGTCCAAGCTGGGATTCTCTATCTGTGATTGTCACTGCACTAGATTTCCTTTGTGGTTTCATTTATGAATGACGTATCTGGACCCATCTGTTCGACCCTCTACAATTCTCTCAGGCGAGTTCCAGGCTTGGGACTGGCTCTGACATCCACTCGATTGTGGTACCAGAGGCGGTGCTGAGTATACTCACATACAAGTCACATCTGAGTACAAGTTGCCATCCAAATTTTTGTGCTGAGAAAGTGAAAAATTTATTGACCTGCATATATGACGCCCTCAGAAAACATGCTTCATCTAACATGCTGGTAGTCTAACTGTGATTCCATCACAGAAGAATTTGTCAAATTACTAAATGAAACATCTTTTACACTACAAAAGTATTATTTCTTACTTTGATATTGCTTACACTTTTAGTAGTTCATCAACAAGTTCAATTTTAAAAAACCTGGCAGAACTGACCAGGATAAGGAATCTGGAACATAGAGTTAATGCAACATATTGTTATAGCGCAATCACAGCAGATACTTAACTGTCAAGTAAATTTACTTTACTTCAAATCTGTATGGTGAATATAGCAAAAATTTCAATGTAAGCCTGTTTTCTTATGTCAAGTAATATGCTCAAATTTATATAGACTGGCCTGAAATTTTACATACTGTTGGTAATATAGTTTTTCACTGGTAGCTACTATTACAGTGGTCATTTTTATAACAGGTATGTCGCAGAAAATTTAATGTCATGATACGTAGAATGTAATGTAATGTAAGCTTCCTAATTTCAGTGCCAAAATAGGTTGATGATCTTGGTTACAGTAGGCACATGCAGAATTTAGCAGTCTTTGAGTAGGGAGATGGGATTTGGGTCAAGTCTGCATTGTTTCTTTTGAAAGGACTGAACATGAGATGCAGTTTGAACAAATATTAAAAGATAAATCTGCCAGGCATCAAAAAAAAATTAAATCAGAGGAAGTATACTACTCTGCTGACCGTCTCATTTACAGCAAGATACCATCTGACCATGTCATCGCCCTGCTGCGGGACAATCTTCATTGGTTGCATGTCCTGCATCAGATCACTTACAAGCTTTGTCTATCTTTTCCCCACGTCTCCTTTTCCTCTTCAGTACGTGACCTGGGAGTGACTCTGGACAAAGAGCTCACACTGCAGGAGCACATAAAGAACGTCTGTCTCTCTTGCTTATATCATCTACGGCAAATTCACACCATCCAACACTCCCTCATGACCCAGGCCGCAACTACACTGGTCCATGCATTCATCTGATCAAGAATTGATTTTGGCAATGCCATCCTCATAGGCCTAGGATCCTGCTACATTGCACAACTCCAGTCTGTCTTGATTCCTGCGACTCTCCTGATTGGTGGCATTCCTAAGTTTGGCCACATTTCTTCACTTATGCTGGAACAATTGCATTGGCTCCCAATATGGGAGTGTATTCTCTTCAAAGTCTTGACCCTCGTGCGGAACCATCTTGTTGGCTGTGCTCCACTTTTTCTAAGGGAGCTCTGCATACCCCTTTCTTCTATTCCTGGCCACAGACCACTGCATTCGTCGGTTCAGGGCAATCTCGCCATCCCTCTAGCTCGAACTGCCACCGCTCAGTGCCACAGCTTTGCTTTTACTGGCTCTGCTTCTTCGAATGACTTACTGCCGACCTGCAATGGAAGCTTCTCTCCCTCTCCCCTCTTTCACAAGCACTCAAAGACCGTATTATTCCCCAGTTCTGGGACGGGCTGGGAGTGCCTCTGATGAGGCTACCTTGAAGCAGCGCTTTACAAATTTATGATTATGATTACATATAATGCTTTAAATGGCAGTGCTCCGAACTATCTACTCGACTTCTGCATTTGACCAGTGGACATTACCGACTACGATCATCTGTGAGTAAGAACTGTAACAAAATTCAGAGAACACTCCTTCACGGTTGCCAGCCTGTGGCATGAACAGTCTTCCTGAGTATATCCAGTCGTCCCCTTTGCTGGAGAGATTTAAATCACGGCTAAAAACATTCCTTCTTTCCTTTTCAGCTTATCCTTCAACGGCTGAATGCGCTGGTAGATGTACAGCGCCCTTTTTTCGACCTCAGGTGTGTTACGGCGCTATATAAATGGTCTTATTATTTATAAATTGTCTTATTATTATTATTAAAACCGGTCTTATTGCTAGTTTTAATCTTTTATTGCAAACTGTACTAACTCAACAAGTACTCAATTCAAATTATGTAATGAAATAAATACCAATTTCTGCGTGCAGCACAACAAAATTAACACACTATAATAATTGGAAACTGTCTTGTGTGTGGCTGCTATTGACTAAGTACAAGCAAGATTGGGACTAGAGGCAAGATTAACCAATGTGTGTGCTATTTCAATACAAAATGTCTTGTTTTAGCAAGAACATTTTATTTCTTTAACATTTATATGTATGTTACATAATAACAGTGTTTAATTCATTTAATATAAAAAATTATCATAACCACTGTTTGAAAAGTGTTTATTAACAACAATACCGGACTAATTGTTCATGTTCATCAGAGTGGATAAAAGACATCTGGCCCTAGCCTATGCAAGAATCATACCCAGAGGCGTCGATCCGTCGTAAACATTGGGGGGGCCCGGGCCTATTATGGAGGTCTGGGTGCAAAGCCCCTACTTGTTTCCAGGGACAAAGCCCCTGACGTGGGGGTAGGATTCATGAAGTAGGCCTAATGCAGGCAGACATAAAGCCCAACATCGCAATAGACAAAAAATTAGAAATGTCACCAATATTATTTACAGTGGTATGTCAACGAACAAAACAGTTATGAACAGTATGTCACTAATGCTAAGCAGCGCAATGTGAGCACATAATTAACTCAGAAAACTCTGTTTCGGCCTTCAGATCTCGACTAAAAACTCACCTCTTCCTCAACTCATTTCCTCGGTAGGCTGTCTCTGTGCCTTCTTGACTTCACCTTGGCTTTTCGTCCCGGACTCACCACGGAATTTGGCTTGGACAATGATTTTGCTTAGCAGCGACCATCAACTGATGCCTTGAGCATTATGGCAGTGGTGCTATATAAGTTCTTAGATTATTAATTATTATTGTTATTATTTATACAACATTGAAATTGCCGAAAATATTCTCCCTGACTGTGCTTCTTTTTGCAAACTGTGCTGCTATTGTCATTACGTCCAATCTGTCAAGAATGTCTTTGTTAATGTGGCACACAGACACAGCATTTAACCGTTCCTGCGTCGTAGTACTTCACATCCAGTTCTTCAGCCGACGCAAGGCACTAAATGAGCGTTCAGCAGCTCACGAAGACACAGGACGGACGAGCATCAGACGGATCAACTGTTCCACATAATCAAAAAGTTTCCGTACTTCTGGTACCATATTCTTGAGAATCATGTGAGCTTCAGCAAGTGTATTAACTTTGTAGCTGCTGCGAAACATCTGAAGCTGTATGCAGAGTGAAGATGTATTTCTTAGTTCTGGGTATCTCTGGCACACATCATTATTGACGTCGCCAGTCAACAGCATCTTCTCGAGTGATAGGTATGTCTTCAACCCTGGCTTGTTCTCGTCAAATCTGTCACTGAGCTGCATCAAAGTAGAATCTATTACACTAAGAAATTCGCGACGGTAATGATCTTGCGGACACTGGCTTTGATATGCTTGTGCAGGCCCAGTGTATCTTGATGGCGGGCAACGTTGTCGAGGTAAATCGACGGGATCAATTCCGAGTTGTGCAGCCATGACAGCAACTTCATTGAAGAGTACAGCGAACTGTTCTTCTCTGCGTTGAAGTATTAGCTGGGCTTTAACTGTCGCAACTGCTAGCAACATCCCACTAATTGTGTTTGATGGTGCCTGAAGTGTGCGATTCAATTCCTCCAATGGACCAAACACTTTCATGCTGACCTTTAGGCCAAGAATTGTAGTTCCTTTCCTGAAGCGATCCAGTAATCCTGCTGCTTTGGTTGCTGTCTCGCCTTTTGCTGTTGTACTCATTTCCTCCAGGCTGCTCAATACAGCTTCATACTGATCTAGTACAGCAGTCATTGAACGTACACGACTGAGCCACCTAGTAGGGCATAATGGCTTTAGGGTGCTTGGTGCTCCATACGCATTGGATGCAACGCCAAACATGTTCTTGTACTTTCCAGATCGCTTATACAGTACACCAAGTTCATTCACGGTATGCAAAGAATCTCGAACCAACACACACGATTCGCTATCGTTTTCAGCAGTCAGATTTGCGCAGTGTGCAGAACAGTGAAAGAACAACTCAAGCGGATTTTCAAGGGTGATGATGGCTTGACATCCGTTAAATGTACCAGCCATGTTTGCTGCTCCGTCATACGTTTGGGCTCGCATATTACCTAAGGGAAGCGTTAGATGCAAAAGAACATCTTTGATGACATTTGCAACAGTTTTCCCACTGGTTTCAGGTGGACTGACTAAACCGACAAAAGTTTCGTGTACGTCTAACTGCTTATCAACGTATCTTATGCATATCGATTCCTGCTCGTTCCCGCTGCAATCTTGTGTACCATCAACTACTATGCAAATTGTGTTGATGTGCAATTTACATTTTTGGCAATGATGCGCAAGACATTGTCACTCAACAGTCGAAGAACTTCATTCTGACAGTCTGGGCTAAAAAAATTTGTCGTACGAGATACCCAGGATCCCAGAGCGCTTACTTCTTCCGACCGCAACTGCAGGAGCTGCATGAGATTGCCTTCATGTTCCCTGCCTTGCTAGGAACCGGACTGAGTTTAATACTTTCACCAAAGCCACTCTTGCTTTCTGTGCAGAAAGTTGAGCAGCAGTTGGAGTAGCTGATGAAGTATGATGTATTTGCATAACTGCATGCTTGACATACAGACTTTTCATGTTCGCCAAATTTCTCAAGAGCTCGTCTCCAGTCTCTGAATCCAGTTGTCACAAATGTTTTCTGTGCTTTAGTGTTAAGCCCATTTAGTGATAAAGCGGATGCTCTTGCACAGGAATAGCACAAAACAGCATTTATGTGTCGAGAATAATGTAGCCATGGATAGCGTTTAAACCACACAGGTTGGAATCTACGGGATTTTCCATTAATGGTCTGAACCGGGACTTGAATAAGACTTGAGTCTTCGGGTTGAAAACGGCCAGCTTCGAGTTCCGCTGCAAGCGTGGATAGAAAACTTTCGTCATTTGTTGGTGGCACACCATCTTTGTTCCTTGGTCCAGCTGGTGTCAATGTCATGATTGTCGTCGATGACACATTTACCAGAAGCAACTACATCCACCTGTAAGTCCTGAAGATTAAGAAGATGCGAAAAACAGTCGAAGGTCAAGTCAGCTAGCCAGAGGCATAATTTATGTCTCCCCTTTCCCTTTTTACATAATGCCTAATGTTTAACTACTAGCATGAAAAGTCATTAGAGAGACCCTTTTTGTATATGGTAATTTATCTCTCATTGATGTAGTCTACATTTAGTTATGAGCATGTTTAAGCTAAGTAGGCTGTCATCTACTTCAGTTTTTATCAATCTAGTGCCAGAGGATTGGAAGAGCTCAATCTTCATCCCTATATTCAAAAAAGGAGATGCGAGAGAGTGTGAAAACTACAGGACCATAGCAATGATATCGCACATAAGCAAAATACTACTCAAAATAATACATAAAAGAATGGAGAACACAATAGAGAGGTAGCTGCCAGATAACCAAGCAGGATTTAGGAAATCCCGCGGCACCCGGGATCATATCGCCAACATGCGGTGGATAATGGAGAGACAAAAGGAGTATAGACAAAAACTATACATATGTTTCATTGACTATAGCAAGGCATTCGATTGCATTGATCATGAGCTGATGTGGAAAACCTTAATAGAAATGGGAATACCGAAGCACTTGATACAACTGCTTAAGGGATTGTACGAGGAACAGATTGCGGTAATAAGAACTGAATTTGGAGATACCGAAAGAATCAAAATAAAGAAAGGAGTGAGGCAGGGATGCATTCTGTCCCCATTCCTATTTAACCTATATGCAGAAATGATAATGAGGATGGCGGAAATGGATGGAGCAAAAGAGGGAGTAAAGATAGCGGGAAGAACACGAATAATCTGAGATATGCAGACGACACAACACTATTAGCAGGCAAAAAAACAGACCTGGCAGAACTGATAAGAAGGCTGAAGAGAGAGAGCGAGAAAGCAGGACTATACTTCAATGTAAAGAAAACGAAGATCATGACAACAGCTGAGAAAGGCAGTTTTACGGTGGATGGAGAGGAACTAGAGACGGTAACAAGCTTTACATTCTTGGGATCAGTAGTAGAAAGAGAAGAAAAGTGCGATATGGAAATAAACCGCAGGGTGGCGATTGGAAAAGCCGCAATGAATGGACTAGAAAAAATATGGAAAGACAAACATGTCAGCACAGACACGAAAAAAAGATTGGTGAGGGCCTTGATCATACCAACAGTAACATACGGCAGTGAGACATGGACAATGACCAAGAAAATGGAGAAAAAAATAAATGCTTGTGAAATGTGGATATGGAGGAAGATGCTGAGAACATCATGGACGGAGAAAAGGACAAATGAATGGGTACGCATGACGATCGGAATTGAGCAAGATGAAACGTTACAACAAACAATGCTAAAATCAAAGCTGAGGTTCTTTGGTCATATTATGAGATCAGATGGATTGGAAAAGGAAATGATGCTGGCTTGTGGAGAGGGAAAGAGAAAACAAGGGAGGCCAAGGAAAAAATGGATGGACAAGATACACGAAGCAACTGGAATGAACTTGGCACAGCTAAGGGACGCGACATTGGAAAGAAAGAAATGGAGAAGATTGATCATGACGGTCGCTAGAGCTCAAAGAGCTGACAGCACAAGATATAATAAAGTGTCAGAACAGACAATTCGAGTCCCTTGCCATATGCTATTTGTGTAAATGAAAACAAAATCATTTACTATTACTGTAATACAGCATTTATATAGTGCATCTCTTAACCTCTAAAAAGCGCTCTAAATTTATTAATTAACCATTCATACCCGGATGTTGACACAATGAGGCACTATATAATCCACTTACGTTATTCTTTTCTTTTACACATACAGATGGGATGGATAGTTAAGTAGGAACATTTTCTATACCTGAGTTGAACCTTTGGAAACTAAGTAGTAACTGGCTTTCAATTTCATCTAATTGCATCTACGCTGAAAAAGTGATGAAAAGCTTATGAGCCTACCTTCACAAGTGCATTTTCACCATCAGTACTGTCACCTAATCGTTTCCGTTTTATAACGAATTTATCCATTTTCGAATCAGCAAATTGAAACGCAATGTTTCTAAAATTTTACTTGTTCAAAATTAACAAAACCCTATATTCATATATTTCACAGATGGAGCTCTCTTCAGCTAGCGATGCAGAGAGATTGTGTGGGGCTTATAATTGTAAAGGTCGAATATACGAATATGGATATATATATATATGTATCCACCCCATATTTATAAAACCATATGTACATAAGGTACGTGTATATGGTTTTGTAGCTGAAGAAACTAAATTAGTGGGTCAGCCTGCATCCCTACTGCCTGACTGGTCAAGGATGACATCCAGATGGCGATGGCAGTGATGTGAGGGCGCGTTGTCTGACCTGCATTCCATTAATTTTTCAGGGTTCTGTCAAATCTAGATCTGTGGCCTCTGGCGACCTGTGTGGCTTAACGTCTGTATGTCTGACTGCCTTAGTCGACCTGCGTGTAATTATAAGTACATATGTACTGATGTAGTACATATTAATATATCTGTCTTTCTGTCTGTCCATTTGTCTACCTAAGCAAAGACAGAAATACACAGCAATACCTAGAGAGGTACAATTGGAAATTACGGACTGGCATTGTTTACTAACGTCTTAAAGTGAAGACTGACAACTAAAATTTTCAGTCCAGAGCTGCCTTGTACCGATTTTACAGCTAAAATATTGCCGGGGCCCAAGTAATGGCCAGGCCCCCAGGCTCAAAATATTGCCGGGGCCCGGGCCCCAGGGGCACCCATAGGATCGACGCCACTGATCATACCCCAACTTCACATTTCAAAAATCCCAAAATTTTGCAACTTATACTCGATTATATATGCTATACCCTGGGTAAAGAAAAAAATAATAATACCAAATGGAATAATAAAATAATAAAAAACAAGTTCACAAATATCATTTCTACTCCTAACTTAATTTTTTTCTTTATTTTCTGTAGTGGACAAATATTAACAACATTAATGCATTAAAGTTAATGGTACATCATTTATTACATCACACAATTTTAATGCTGTGTAATGATGAAAAGTAACTGCAATATGATTATTTCACAACTGGAGTTATAGCAAACGAAGCAAGTAAGTAAGCAATGCATTTGTTAACACGCCATATGTCCATCGACTGAGCGAGGAATCGTAGGCGAAATACATTAGACAAAAATCTGCTTTACCCAGCTGTCAATAATTAATTTAAAACTAAAGCTAAGGCTGGGTGACTAGACCAGAGGCATAAAAAGACAGAAACTAAGATGATGAAAAAAGACATACAGAAACTGAAGTGAAATGTTTGCCTGGAGTCAGTGTCTGATGGTCCAACCATCGGCATCGCTCTGTGATCTTCCTTGGGCTTAGTAACCCATTATATGTTAGAACTACTTTCCTTCGTCTCAGCCACCATATACAATAGTATTCCTGTATGACCACTCTACTCCTCTACAACTGCCTTCCTGTCAAGTCTTGTCAAACATGCACTATCCCTCTTTTTCCATCACTACTGGAGCATTGATTCAGCATAATTCACCACATAGTATAGTCTAGTAGATACTGGCAGATAATGTCACTTGATCAGTCATACCTTGCAGCCTTCACATGTGATGGCACCAAAATGGACACCATTAGCAACATCGTTGCATACCACACACAACTGTTGACCTTCATTTAAATGCACTTGTGTTGGCCGAACTAAAGAAACAAACACAGCTTGACAAATATAGCAATGTCATAAACTTGTAACTGAAAATACACACCATGTTCTTACAACTGTCTACTGCATTTACAGTGCAAACAATGACTGCTACTCCAGCAACTGCTACTTTTAAACCAGAAATAAATTGAAACCATTTCTGTATAGTTTCTTACGTGTTACAGAGCAGAAGTTGGGCGATGTGTTGTTTTGATTTCAAATTCTGCTGATTAAATAGGCTGTTAAACATTTACTTTAACTTAAACTCACAAGTTTCTAGATACTGGTCAGTATTTTAGCATTTTTTTTAAAAGGAAGTATCATGCTTATCATCTTTGACCTGCTAATACTTGCAATTTATCAAATAAATTGGCTGGCCTCCTGTTCTCAGCTATTATCACTCATCTGTTTATTCTACAGCTCCATTACATAAAGTGAGACCCTCGTTTTCTGTTAACTGAAACCTAACATAGATCCAAAACTAACACAGACCCGGCATCCTTTAATTGCAGTGAGCTTAAGAGTCAGTCAATGAGTTGAAGATTTCTTGACTTGTCCACTTTAGACCGAACAGACATCGCCCATCATTGTTTCCTCATCCTCGACGCTATATGCTTCAGAAACTCCGAACGTGCTGTCACCATTCAACTCTAGTTGGGAACCTGTTGGTTGGGCTTTGCATGTGTGCACGAGCTTGCCACTGGTTACTCTTCTTGTCATCTGAGCAATGTTTACTAATGGATGAATGTTCTGTTCTTAATGACATTTAACATCGTTACCTTGAAGAGGCGCTATACAAATTTCAAATTACAAGTATAAGCTCTGCCTTTAATACTCACTGAGCATTTTTCGGACTGGCCTTTTATTGCTCATCAACAAAGCAATCTGGTTTCTCTCTAACGGTCCTTGCTACATCTTTCCGTAGAGTAACATGACGTTATACACTTCTTTCATCACCATTATCTTTATCATTGTCCCTCTTTGCTGTTCAGTCTCACACATGCATGATCAATCTCCGCAGCCATCATCTCATGTCATTACTGGAAGAAACTCAACTATTTTCTTTCACCATACTTCTGACATCTACTCCTTTTATGTCTACTACTTTTATCTCATCCAATTGGCCATTTCTACTGGTCTGTTTCTTCATCATCATTCAATTTTTCAAAATCTATATCTGGGTCCAAAACCCATGAGAGTTGCCTTTCATTAGTTTAGCTTCTGCTGCTTCTTTCTAGTGATACTGAGCTTAAACCTGGTCCTTATCATCTTGAATCAATAATTTCTGCCACCTTAACATTCATTCTGTCGGAATAAATATATCTCAGATCATCTGGCGGATGTTCTCACTCTCAATGAAACTTAGTTAAAACCTTGACACATTCATTTGGGACATAACACCTCTCTCTTTCTTTTCTCTCAAAAATCAACCTTGGCTGAATGGACTGGGCGGTGTTGTTTCACTCATAAATCACAACTAAAACTTGCTCAGTTGTCTTTACCTATTCCAACCCTGAAGTCATTTGAAATCCTAATCTCTACCCTGGACTCTGAAAATCAGTGCCTCACCTCTGACGATGTCTCTCATCCTCCCTCTCTTTCACTTTCTGATTTTTTCACAGAATTCCAATCTCCTTGAAACTCTGGTCTCCTCTCCCTCTGAACTTATAATAACAGGTGACTTCAAAAAGAACGCTTGTCGCTCTTGCTTTTATCATCTACGGCAAATTCGCATCATCCGACGCTCCCTCATGACCCAGGCCGCAACTACACTGGTCCATGCATTCATCTGATCAAGAATTGATTTTGGCAATGTCGTCCTCGTAGGCCTAGGATCCTCCTACACTGCACAACTCCAGTCTGTCTTGATTCCTGCGGCTCTCCTGATTGGTGGCATTCCTAAGTTTGGCCAAATTTCTTCATTTATGGTGGAACAATTGCATTGGCTCCCAATATGGGAGTGTATTCTCTTCAAAGTCTTGACCCTCATGCGGAACCATCTTGTTGGCTGTGCTCCACTTTTTCTAAGGGAGCTCTGCATACCCCTTTCTTCTATTCCTGGCCGCAGACCACTGCGTTCGTCGGTTCAGGGCAATCTCGCCATCCCTCTAGCTCGAACTGCCACCGCTCAATGCCACAGCTTTGCTTTTACTGGCTCTGCTTCTTCGAATGACTTACCTGCCGACCTGCGATGGGAGCTTCTCTCCCTCTCCCCCTCCCTCTTCCATAAGCATTTGAAGACTGTATTATTCCCCAGTTCTGGGATGATGGGCCAGGAGTGCCTCTGATGAGGCTACCTCGAAGCGGCACTTTTCAAATTTACAATTACAATTACTTACACAAAAGACTCTCTCGACCAATCAACAAGCTTACCTGTCATCATCCTTACAGTGCTACCAGCCATCCAGATCTCTGCGATCAGCTACACAAAACTTTCTATCTTTCCCTGACATCAGAGACTATCGGTCTGATTTCTCACAATGCAGATTCAGTAATTCTGCACCAGCCATATGGAATAGTCTTCCTGTTTACATTACTTATTATAATATTTCGCTAGACACATTCGTAAAGGGGCTTAAGACCTATTTGTATCGTCTTGCTTTTATTGTCTGACCACTGTGACTCACCCACACCTACGGTGTGCTCTGGACGGCAGATCACATCACCTTTCATCATTCCTCATCCTGGACACAATGCGGTCCAGGAATCTGATATGGTGTATTCTGTCAACTCTAAATGGAAATCAGTTGGCTGGGCTTTGCGTGTATGCACCAGCCCACCCCTGGTGACTTTCTAGTTATGCGAACATTGCTTGCTAACTGATGAGCTTTCTGTTCTTAGTTACATTTAAACTCATTTAGGCTAGCATATGGAGTACCTCTGATTGGTTTCTCTTGAAGTGGCACTATATTAATTTCCAATTACAATTATAATTACAACTGCAGTGACATTGGAAAAGTGTTACATTACTGATTTAAACTGACCCATTTATCAATTCACTGGCAAGAGACAAATGCAATGGAATGTAGACCTGCAGAGGTGTCAAAGGACAGTTCTAAAGTTTTGATAAGGCTTAATGCAGTATTGCTCTTACGCCATTAATAGTGTTTCAGGCAGCTATACAAATTTACTGGTACAAATGATTCAGATATGTAATATCCTAAGCAACACACAAGCACTTACTTGAGCTAAATTTGTAAGCGTACATATCATGTTATTTGAATGGAGTTTTTAATCTAAGTCAATTCCATTCAAAATCAAATCAAGATTGCTAGGTTGAGATTTAATTTTAAAGAAAATCAGTGGTTTGCAGATCCTTATAAGTTCCTTTTAAATTGCCATAACTGTAATAGACAAAAACATTATACTATAAATTGTACTTTAGCACCCTAACTTAATCCAAGAAGTTCTGTAGCACCCTTATCATAATGCACAAGGCCACATACAACTGTCACTTCAAGTAAAACTGCCGTCAACAATGATAACCTTCTGAAGGAGTCAAGTTTAACTAGAAGTCAAGCTGCAGTGGGTAGTCAAGTTTGAACAGATAAGTCTTGAGTTTAGACCTTAACTACACTGTCACAAAATACTATTTTGCGAAGACTTCTGCCCTGAGAGGCATAAGCTTTGTATGGTATGGGGAATAGGATAGGTTGCTATACAAGGTAGGCATGCTACAGGTGAAGTAAAGGCACAGATGTCGAGTAGAGCTTATTGTTTGAAGAACTGGAGCAGGAAAAAAGTCGAATCACACTAAACTTCAATAAGAAAACTACAGAGAATTAATTCAAAAGAGAGTTCCATGTCGGAGGTTTGACAGCAGAATATAGCTAACTTTTCTGACATTCTTTGCACTCCTTGGTCGAGCAGAAAGTAGTAAACTGGTAGATTCATGCACTGGTGAACTCGTGGAACGAGACTCACTGTCCAGACCAATCTACAGGTTTGGTGGCCACATAGTAGACCCAAGTCAGTTCAGTCTCTGAGGAGTGGCATAGTGGCCACCCAAACTTCTAAATCAGGATAAATTTAATGTTGCACATGTGCATTATACAGCAGAAGAATAAATAATCAAAATTTTATACTACTTCTTTAATTAAACAACAAAAGACAACTTCCAACCTTTACGGCACATTCCAGCTTGTATGCATTTCTGGTATCGACAATATTTGCATTGGGTTCTACTGGTTGAAGTAATCTCACAGTTCTTGTCAAACTTGCATTCAAAAATACAGCTACTACCACCATACCGCAGGAAAAACGTCTGCCAAAAGACATAACCCAAAACCAACTGTCAATTTGTATTGCTACTGTATTGCAAATAACATGACCTTAATGTAAAATGTAGACAGCAAAAATATCCCAGCTCTAAAGCTATACCTTCCATTACAAAGACACAAGTCTTCAGTGTTAGCAAGATGCTAACCCAATTCAACCATACATGCATGACCAAAGGCCTCATTTCCAAATCTTATGAGCTCACAGTAATGTAATTGTGAAACAACGGCCATTTTATATCAAGTATATCCATCTTTGCTGCCATGATTAGTGTTGTGAAAACACACAAAAGGATCTTAACTTCTTGAATGCTGTTTGTAAATCCGTGCAACATTGGATACATTGCCATACTCACCAATAGCCAAGTGAACTACAGTATGGATGCACTTAAAAAGTTGTTAAGAACTTGAAGAAGTTGTTTATCACCAACAAGCCATTAACCCTTTTGACCACCACAAGTGCAAGTCTGCAACAGTCATCAACTTTCCGCACCCACCGCAGGCACAGATTTGAGACATTATGAGTGTCCTTAGTAAAGCTGTTGGATAATAGGAAAGGAGCACTCATCCTATGTAAATAGCTTCATAGATAATAATTACTACAGCAATAAAAATGCTATGATTTTGCCATTGGTTGCGATGTTTGTGGAGATATTTTACATGAAAAGCTGGCAATCTTTTTCATTTTATGTTTATATCGTTGGCCATGTTGGTGAACGAAGACCAAGTTTGACATATAATTTCAGTAATTTGGAGTCAGAAAAAATTAATTTTTAAGGATTTCAGGTTTCAGCAGATTATAGTTAACAGGTCAGTTAAAACACAAAAGACTGTGGAATGGTAAGATCAGCTGGCAGGCTGATTAGAAGGATGAAGGGAATTGCCATTAAGGTGACTAATAAGCCTGCTATACACACCTCTCTAACAGTTAACAGTTTTAATAAAATGTTACAGTAGAAACCGGTCCACAGTTTAATAACACAAAAGTATTTTTAATGTTCTTTCCTAGTACAATTACTACAAAAGCATGTTTCAGTGATAAACAGGCGAACAAACATACATAAGTTGGTCAACAGATATAACTTGGTCAACAGCTTCATAGTATCCAAGGTTGTCTACTGCAACAGCCTGCAGGCAGGAGTTATGACTTGTCAGCTACAGCGAATACAGTCGGTGCTAAACTCTGCTGCCCGACTCATCTATGGCTGGACACCATCCAATCAAGTCAATGATCGGCTGAGCGAAAACCTACACTGGCTGTGCATTACTCAGTGGATCACCTACAACCTGTGCCTTGCCTGATTGATCAGTGGGTGACAGAGGAATATCAGTGGGTGACAGAGGAATATAAAGCTGAGTATCATCAGCATACTGCTGCTGGGTCATTCCTTGACAAATCAACCAATGGTACCCACCACACCATCACAGATTTTTATAAACCAGTCTGTACTCCAACATATGTTGGGAAACCATGCAAAATATTAGTTTTTATTGTGGCATGGTGTTCAAGATATGACCCGTTTTATATCAGGGGGAGAGGTAGTGATAGTTTGTGAACTACTTAATTCTGAGGCATTTTTATTATGAACAACTCAGGAAGTATGTTAGCCAAAGCTGTCAAAATATCACCAGACTATCAACTCTTTGAGTAGATTCTAACCATGTAAAAACTTTGCAGTTTGGTGTATTACCCATTAGCCCAGCCCAGACTGAAAATGGCAATCTGTTTATTTCGGCAGTATGAATATTGATATTTGAGCAAGCACTGGTTGGCTGGTGTTAAATATAAAGTCCCAGATGTTTGTGGCTTTGTTGTTGGCCACCTGATGAATGATCTGATGCATTCTGAGGTATTTTAACTAATAACTGAGTTTTTTACATTCATGAACTGTTAAACAGACTTGTTTAATTAAACAAATAATGCTAATACTATAATGTTTACCAAGTATTAGAATTCTATGACTCTGGGTTGTGAATGTTGTATATGCAGGTAATGTTTCTCTGTGAAAAGTTTCCAGTTAGTCATTATCTGCCTGTCAATTTTCTCATCAAGTTTATACTGATGCGCAGTTATGGTGACCAAGTCCTGAATGGTAAAGCACATGGTTGACTGGAATCCAGCACTCATCCTGGTGTCTTGACCAAAAATACGATTTTGCAGGACTTTTAGGCTGCATGAAGTTTACCAAAGCATCTTGAATTTCCTCAGAAATCTCCATTATGTAGCCCAAGTACCAGTTACAGTTATAAGTAATGGCAACAAACTGTCCATCTCATAGATTTTCCAGCATAAAAGTTTCAGCTGTCTAATTCACTTTAACAGTGGTTGAAGTATGGTAGTGTTTATTTCTTGCACCACCAGTTTCACGTCCGGATCGCAGTGTGCAATTTTCAATCTTTTATTTGAGATTGTCTTTCAATCACACGAATACAATATATGGTCTGTTGCAACGCGAGCGAGATTCTAGTTCAGTTGTGGAGCAAGCGACCTAGTCTACGACAAACTTTAGACTACTCTACCCATAACGATTACTATGGCGCCAGAAGACGCTAGTCTATCTTCTCTACACTCTGCTACGACCTTTCTGCATGACGACTGCTTCTCGATGTACTGCTCTCTCTGACGAGACTCACATGCAGTTCTCCCAGTGTGCACCTTCATCTTGGTCGAACGGCCGAGCAGTCCTCTCTTCTGGTCTTCTCTGCGAATTGACTGACCGACCTTTCTGTATGACGACTGAACTCCGACTGCTTCTCGATGTACTGCTATCTCTGACGAGACTCACATGCAGTTCTCCCAGTCTGCACCTTCATCTTAGTCGAACGGCCGAGCAGTCCTCTTCTGTGCATTCTGCAAGCTCTTTTCTACCTGAATCTTCTGGACTCTGGGCGCATTCCTTCTGGGCCGGTCAGTACCCAAGACCCGAGCTGACATCAGCTGTCGTGTGCCTTTTGGTTCTGATTCTCCGAAGTCAATTGTATAGCTGTGGACGTCCATCTGGCTATCACGTGGACCTCTCGTGCTTAGCTGCAAAGCCCCCTGATGTACCTGGAGATTGCTTGCTACCTGTGGATTGCTCAGCTTACCCCAGCGAAATCCTTTTGACTAAGCTACACTCCTGCTGCATTCCATAGCTCACCTGCATTGCTACCAACAATAGCCCTTCCACACAGTGTAACTTGCGGCCCGTCCGTTTCTAAGAATCTGACCTCTGTAGCTTAGGGCTACTGGCTAGCTGTGTTGCTGCTCTGAACTAAGGTCCTAATAAATCAATCGCCTCACTGCCTACGCACTGGCCAGCAACGACTACTGAGTAAGTCTGGTAATCTACTGACGACTACTACTACTTTACTTACTTACAAATATACCTGAATTAGCTCGGTTATAGAAGCACCAGAATCTGCAGATATCCTACTTGTCTTCAGTTCAGAGCTGTTTACTGGAACAAAGCAGTTATGCTTGGTATAGTTTTGGCACAAGAAAATCAATCTTCTAGTAATTTTTTGTTGGTCTCTATCTCACTGGCCGATCCAAAGAAAATGTTATTCCTGATGTTTCCACAATAAAGGCATAGACAGTTATTGTGTCATGCTGCTTACAGTTGCTGATAATGCACAAGGACATATACAGTAAAGTCCATCACTTATGAATAGTACACTGCTTCTGGGTGGAAAGCTGCTTGCCTGTTCTCCCAGTAGAATCCTCTTACTGAATCTTGAACAATAAAGGAATAATTCTCTGTAAAGTTTATCAGCACAACAACGTTGCCTTCTGGCAGTTGTTCCTTGTGCTGCTGAGGTAAGAAGACTGAGAGGTATGCAAATCTCTAACAGTCACTGATATTAGGTATGAGTGGTCAACCTTCACATATGGTTATGTTTTGGAAGGGCAGAGGGCACAGAAGTGGCAATTCCATTTAGGTGAATATACATCAAAATTATTTTTGTTTGATATGATAGATCTCAAGCCAGGCATCTACAAGTAAAGTTATTTCTCCAGTACTGTTGTAGAGGCATTTTTACAAAGCCAAAGAGCAAAAGAAAACTGAGAAAGTCACGTAGTATATTTGCTTTGTTTACGCCTGGGCATCACCAGCTTAGCACTTGCAACAGTTCGTTGCTAGGCAGTTACTAACATCCTAATTAGCTTAGTTGGTGGAAGGTCAGAGAATGTGTTGCTGTCTGACGATCCTACTCAACTGCGGCTGTGATCATCAAGGTCTTCTAATGTATACATACCGGCAACTAAGACTAAAATGGGTGAATGTGCCTTTAGAGTTGCCAGCACGCATGCCTGGAATAGTCTTCCATCCAAGAAGCCAAAAATGTGTTTGTTTTTAACAGACTTTTGAGATCCCATTTATTATCTACTAAAAGTTAAAATTTTTTGTTTACTGTCTAACTCTAGTATCAGCAGTTGATTCTGATTTTGTACATCATTCGTTTATCATTTATCGTTGGACACTTGTGTGCACCAACATTGGACATTGTAAGGCACCCCTGAAGTAGCTTGCTACTGATGATGCTGTATAAATTGTCATGATTACAATTACAATGAGTCATGACACTGTAGTGATGTGATATTTGCTTGTGAGAAAAAAGAAGGGAGTGCGCGGGCACAACTGTTTAATTTGCTGAAGATCCTAGGCGTGCATATTAGTATCGTCAACAGCATGGGGTCACCTCTTTGGGTATGGTGCGGTTGAAGTAGTTTAGGATATTGGCCCATATCCCATATCTTTAGGCCAGTTTCAGAAGTATTGTAACTGGACTCCAAAGTGGTTGGCCATATGGCTGACTAGTGAACATTGTAAATAATAAGGGGCCACAGACTGATACCTTTATGACACCAGCAATGCAGAAAGAAGGTTCAGACTGTGCAGTACCAATGCCCACTTGCTGAGACCGATTGCAGCAGTAAAGAAGCTGGCCAGCTTAAGGCTGTCCCAAACACACCAAAGCTTTTACTGATTCTAGAAAAAAGTAGTTGGTCAAAAGTGTCAAAAGGTTGAGGCATACTCAGAGGCATGCCTTTGCCATATTGATAGATGAGAAGATGTTGTCCAAAGTAAGGGCAAGAGCAGTGGAGTAGCCTTCAAGGTAATGCTGACTGGTAAGGACTGAATTTAGGAGATAAAGTAACTTGTTGCTTAATCCATGTAAGGAAGAGTCGTTCAAGAATCCTAGAAATTTTATAGAGATTCGATATAAGCCTAAAATTACAGAGGTTGTTGGTGTACAGGTCAGGTTTTATAAGTAAAGGCATAACTAATCCAGATTTAAAACATGATGGAAAAGCCTTCTGCAAAAGACAAATTGGTCAAGTGTCCAATCAGATGGGATAAAACACCAGAACATGAGACAATGAGTAAGGCATGTATGAAGTCCATTGGAGAGGGTTTAGGGGTAACGTGATTAAGAAGACAGGACTTCAAAGTATGTTACAGGTTTTTAAAGTAAAGACATACCTAATGCAAATTTTTCTTTGAAAAACTGATGTATGATAGACTATATAGTTATATAACAAAAAATGAATATTTTATACCACCAACATGAATTTCAGGTGGGCCACTCCACATCTATGTTATTGTCAAATATGCAGGATAAAATATCTCAAGCTGTTGATAATAATGAATTCTCAATAGGAATTTTCTTCGATCTTGCAAAGGCCTTTGATACTGTCGATCATAGTATATTGTTGAAAAAGCTCGAAAACTATGGTGTTTGTGACACTCAACTACGTTGGTTTAAAAGTTATCTTGATCATAGACAGCAACAAATTATTTGCAATGGTGTTTTAACACATATAAAAGCTATAAGATGTGGGGTTCCACAAGGATCTAATTTGGGCCCATTGTTGTTTCTACTTTACATTAATGATCTACCCAATTCTTGTTTACTACATTTCATTCTTTTTGCAGACGATACTAATGTTTTTTTATCGCATAAATCCTTAAACACATTGTTAGAGATTATTAATTTAGAACTAGTATCTGTAGCTAACTGGTTCAAGGCAATCATTTATCGTTGAACTTATCTAAAACCTGCTACATTTTGTTTAGTTCCCTCAGAAAGCCATTCCCACATCAAAGTATGTCTGTTTCCATTGACAGTATACCTATCTCTCAAACTAAGTCATCTAAGTTTCTTGGTATTTATCTTGATCAGCATTTAACTTGGAATGAGCATATAAAGCATATATTGACTAAAATTGCTAAAAATGTTGGAGTACTGTCACATATTAGTCATGTCTTACCTCTAGTCATACATATAAATTTATATTATTCACTCATTTATCCCTATTTATCTTACTGTAATGTTGCGTGGGAATCTAATTATCCATCCCAGCTAAAGAGACTTGTTCTGCTTCAAAAACGAGTTGTCCGCATAATCTTAGGAAGATCTCCTTATTCTTCTTCAGAAAATATTTTTCATGACCTTGATATTTTGAAACTTGATCAGATAAACAAATTACAGATTGGTGAATTTATGTATAGGTTTGCACATAACTTACTTCCTTCTGCCTTCTCTGGTTATTTTTCATCCAACTTTGAGTACCACACTTATAATATCAGATCAAAGGATAATTATCATAGAAGTTATGCTCATACAAAAACTCTTTTATTTTCTATGTGCTGGTCCTTCTTTATGGAACAATTTATCTCATGACATTCGTACTCTGCCCAATATAAAATTATTTAAACATTATATACGCACATATTTGAATGAACTCAATAAGTGAATTCATGTGAATTACTTATTCTGTTAGTTAAGTTTTTTTGGTTCTTGTTACAAAGGTTCTGTTTGCTCAAGTCCAGTAGGACTATAGGCCTGTTAAGTTGATCATTTGTCATTTCAAATAGCATTCCATGTGACGCAGGCATCCCTAATAAGCGGAACATGGTTCTTTCTGGGACTGCCTGTTGTATCCCACATGAATTTTGTTTTAATGTAATCTGTTATAAAAAAACATGATGAAAAAAATGCGGTATGTCAGTAAAAGCAGTGCCAGAGAAGTCATGGTCAAGCACAGGTCATTCCATCTTTCAACAGCAGCAATTGAGCAATTTTACATCTCAGATTGTCAATTTTGTTAATAAAAATGAAGCAAAATCAGAACATAGTTTCTGGTTCTCTTGTTCCGAATGTTGGCAGTTGACAGTGCATACACTGAATGCAAAATATGCTGAGAGATGCGCCATCGGTCCCAAGAGAATTGAGCACTTTCAATTTCAAGCTGGCTGCAGTAGTAAGAGACAGAATTTATTAACCTCCTTAGCATTAACCCCGAGCGTCACTTGGGCCCAAAATTCTATGTAAAAACGGTTAACTCCGAGTGTGACTCCGGATAATTAGCATTCATATTATATTGCTCTCAGCCTAACGCAAACGTTATGTTTTTTAAACCTAACGTCATTTAGGCTAAGATAATATAATTAAGCACAGAAATAAGCGGAAGATATTTTTGGAATTGGGTCATAAACATGAAAATCAAACAATCAAATCAGACATTTAAATCATGAATTTAAATAAATCAAAATGGCGGCATGTTGTTGTGGCCTTACCTACGATGACGATATTCGGCGATGATGAAGTTTCGACTCATCTGACAATAAAAACCTGAATTTTGCTCCCAGTGAAGAAGATAAGGGCTTTGGCTAAAGAACATTTTAACATCGACCCCGAGTTCAGACAGCTTCCCATGCATGCAATCGGGCCGTCAAACTGGGTCAGGCGGATGACTCGGGCGAGATAGACTGGACTGAATAGGTATCAGATTTTCCAGTTTCACCCCTAACTGCTCTATTTACACGTCTGTGGCAGACCAGCCCATGGTGCATCATTTTTTCAGTTTTTCTCACTGTTTTTACAAAACAACTGTTTGATGTGCTAGCTGAACAGACCAATCTGTATGCTCAGCAGAATAGATCAGGTGAACAGCAGGCAGGTAAACCCATGCATGTGTCAGTTACAACTATAATTTTCACATGGGTGGGTGGACTTAGTAAGCAGAATGCTATTACCCGGTTGGCCGGTTTGGTAATAAAATAGTGGGGGTACATTTTCTGATGGGGAATAATGTTGCCATTTGCATTGCCTGTGTCATCTGGAAAGAAACTTCCCCAAAAGCGCAAGCAGATTTGGCAGATTCCAGAAGAAAGTCTATCACAAAGCATCAACACTTGAGATGGGAACTTGCCACACAACTAAACAGAGGTTTCAGATGTGCTCGGCAACTGACTTTGTGGGCATGTTCCTCACCCATGCTGGCCGTCAGTGAGAGAGGTCACATCTTGGTCAAGCTTATGGGTTGCTGCCATACTTGCATCTTATGTTCATAAGTTAAGAACACAACTCCCAAAGGGCTGCCCTAAGAAGACTTCGTATAAAGGAAAAGCATGCAAAGTTGCTTTGTGCAGAGTTGGATGCTTCCACATTTACCACGAGCAAAATCAAATAGTGGTTCCACGAACCAGTGCTGTATAAATAAGTAAGTATAAAGAAGGTAAGCAGTATAGCACTTCAAAACGACTGTTCAGTCTGTTGAGAGGAGTCGATCCATGAAGCTTCAGCCGTCTTCAAGATGACCATCCATTGTCAATCCAGCACTTGAGCATTTCTCAAATTGGCTCTTTTCAGAGCCACCAAATATTTGAAAAGGAAACACCAGTCTGTTTGCCTATCTGTGTGCCTGGCTTGTTGTAATGTTCCTGTTGTTACCCTGTTGTGCACCTTGTGTTTTTGATGTTGTGGTTGTATTACTGTGCATGTGTTTGGGAGGAGGTGGGGTGGGTAGGCAACTCAAAAATTTTATTTCAAAACTGGTCAAAAGGATTGAAAGAGGAGATTAAATGCTAAAGAATGATGTTAATCTCAAGTCAGTATGTGAAAAACTGACCAAGATCTGATAAGTTAACAATTTCTTACTTTTCTGGCATTTTCTTATATTTCCTTCGATTTTTAAGACTACGGTCTGCGTACTAAAAATGTTGTATCTTTTTAAATTATGAAAATATTTTAAAATTTTTTTTGGTTTTGTCTGATAATAATTTCTGCACAGTTTTTGTGCTGACACTACATATGTTGTCACTGAAAAATGTTTCTTTAGGGGCTTGAACATGAAAAGTTTTTAAAATGAGGTGGGGTATATTTTGGGGCAACTTTGGTACCCCAAAATTTTTATGTCAAAAACTGGACGGATGGATGGGAAGTGGAGATAAAATGCTAAAGAAAGCTGTTTACCTTATGTCTGTAGGTCAAGAACTGACTGAGATATCACAAGTGGAAAACTTCAATTAATATGGCGTTTTACGGTGAAATAACTCTTCAGTATTGGGATAAATAAAACGTTTTCAGCAAGTTTTTCTGGGTGGAAATCTAACGCCAAGGGGGTTAAAAGACTCTGCATGTATGACTATATGATACTCGTAACAAGAGAGCTATAGTAGTTAATGTGTTTGCCAGAGATATCCTTGAAGGCAATGGGACATAATGCCTAATTCTGTGTATGTCACAAAGATGATGATTTACTAATACCATTTACATAGTCAGTGAGACACAAAGTCAAAAACAATGCCCAAGTAACAAGCAGCATCAGCCAACTCAACAAGTGAGCCATCCAGTTTTAAAGATTTAAGCCAATCAAACTTGAGCTGCTGTGGAGTGCCCAGTAGTAGAAATTCACATTTCAATAGGTTAAGGAGTCCAGATATTCCTTGAGCCACTGGGTCCGGCATGAGCCTGGTGGCTCAAGGAACATCCGGACATCACCTATGTCTTCTTCCATCTACAACAGAATGTTGGACAGTAAGGCTGGAACTCCATCAGCCATCATCATTCCTTATCTTTGATGAAACAAGAACAGAAACTCTGAGCGTGTCAACTCTAGATGGATTCAGCATGTGTGCAGCAGCCAGCCACTGGTGACTTATCTAGTTAATTGAGCATTGATTGCAAACTGATGAACTTTTGTAGTCAATGAATTTTAAAATCATGTAGAGAGTGCCTCTGATTAGCTTGTCTTGAAATGACGCTATTCAAAAATTCTGATTAAAAGTACAATCCCAGTTTCAGTACTGCTGATGCCACATTAGAGAGATCTGCATGTTTAATTATATCCAGAATACGGACCATGCTATACTGGTTTCAACAATTTGTACAAATAAAATGTTTAACTACCAGAAACACTGGAAAATCTATGCCATTGTTGTGTTGAATTATATGACTGCTACATAACTTAATGTGGATGAATATAGCAAAAACTTCATTTTAAGCCAACAGTTTCTACAGTTGCCATATTAATGCACAACTAATGAAGGATTATGATAGTTAGCCACTGGATGTAGATCGACCGCAAGAAAACACATCGCTGTTGATGTTTATTCAGTCACATGATGATGACGACACACACTAGAAGTCTCAGTTGACAAATGAGAGAGATAACCATGGGGCCAGGTGCTGCATCTCTTTCTGCTTCTTACTTAGCTCAATCCAGTGTTTGCAAACAGGCATCCAGTCCATACAACTGTGTGACAATATGTGACAACGGCCAGTCTGCCTGTGCGACGTAATTGTCTTGTTGGCTCTGCTCCATCATATCTTAGGGACTTCTGCATTTCGGTCTCCTTGGTTCCAGTCCGTAGCACTCTCCGGTCGGCCTCCCTTGGACTTCTGACTGTCCCTCGTATGCGCACTGCTACAGCGCAGTCTAGAAGCTTTGCCTATGTTGGACCCAATAGCTGGAATCGCCTTTCCCGAGAGCTTCGGCTAATATTCCTCAGTTTGTCTCTTCCGCAGTTTCGCAAGCGCCTGAGGTCTGTATTATTTGCCAGTGGTCTCACTGGTTCGGGTCGGGAGCGCTTCTGATGAGTCTATTCTTGAAGTGGCGCTTTATAAATGTCAGATTACAATTACAATTACAATCCAAACCCCTCAATCTGAACCCTCACCACTCTGACAATCTAAGCCCACATTCCTCTGCTTTTGCCTCTCTGGCAAAGTGGTTACACCATGGTTAGTCAAAATACATACAGGCCTACATTACATACATATATATATTTATATATATATGGCATTATGTTTAAATTTATTCTGTATTAACATCAAGAAATTTGTTATAATCGATGATCATTAATATGTTCTTACACGCTGTTTTATATACCCTAAAGGGTTGTAAAACAGGTACAATTCAATAAAAACCACTTGAAAATTATTTTACTCAGTTATTTTAAACTGTACCAACTAAATCTCACGATTCAAAACCTGTAATAAAAAGAAAACCAATTTATGTGTGCAACACAGCTAAAAATAAATGACCACCAATATCTGAGAACTGTACTGTGTTGTTGTCATTCAAAAATAATCTGTGCCCTTTTTAATTATAAAAACATCTTAACTTCGCAGGAACCTTTTATTTCTTTAACATATATATTTTTTTATAAATTCACAGTTTCTAATTTGCCTAACGTTATAAAGAACCTCCAATTTGCATTCTTGTGTGTGACTTTGCTCATATTAAAAATTTTGTAAAAAAAAATAATAGTATAGCTGCATTATGATTAAAAACTTTAATTGCGATTAACTGATCGATTAAAATTTTTAATTGCAGTTAATCGCATTTTAATCGCATGTTAGAAAAGTGAGCAATCCCAGTTTCATTGCCGTTTTACAATATTTCATTTTTATAATTTACATATATGCAACATCCAAAGTAAAGAGAGTAGCTTGATTACTGTTTTAAATGCAACCAGTTGTTTAACCCTATCGAGTCTGAATTAATTTTAATGCCCAGCCTGTAAAGTCCAGTTTAATTTTACGTCATGACGTCAAAAGTCTGAATTATTTTACGTTTTTCCAAGAAATCTTCAACATTTTGTACAAGTCATTACTCGGTCACTACCGAAGATAGAAAGATGCTTCTTACATCAAAATTTTCATAAATGTGTCCTCTTTCTAGCAGTCATATTGGTTTTGTAAAATAGCAAATTGGAGTGCCTACCATCACCCTGGAACTAAAAGCACCCAAAGTTTTTCCTTTGGACAAGAATGTTGTGTGGTAAAGTTTTAAAAATTAAAAAGTAATGTAAACTGCCTTATTCGGAATTAAGTCCTGAATAGAATGCTGCAAAAATTTTCAAAATCGGATAATAATTGGCCCAACAAACCTCAAAAGAGATCATACCCCTGAAGATCCAATTGCGCAAACTTTTCAGTGATGACGTCTTATTTGTGCAGTGGCAGTTCCGTAAAAGTTTTAAACTAAATTTATAATTTCCACAGGGGTTTCTTAATAATGGAATAAAGGATAACAATAACAAGCATCCAAGGTGGCAATAATTTAATAATAAAACTAAGAAGACTATTATCGAAGCTGGGACAACATCATGGCTGCTGTGGCAAAGGTTCTGTTAGTAACAGTGGTCTAATGGTTAAGTTTGGTGATGTACCACTGGTTCATTAGTAATGTAGGGGTAACTATTCGTGATTTTTTCCTTTTGTATAGTATGTATAGTATTAGTATTATTAGTGTAGGCTTCCAGTGCATTGATTTCCTTCAGAACATTAGGTGGTTCTGAAAAGAACTGTTTTAAGTTCAGGTGACGATTTCTTCAGCTGATGACAATGCTTGATCCAAACAGTCAGCCGCCCCACTCTAAGCGTTTCCCCATCATCTTTCAAAACAAAAGGAATAGTACTGCTCTGTTTAATGAATATCTTATTTACCTACTGATGAATGTAGACCATAATGCTTTCTACGGGAGATCAGGTGCACAACATGAGACTACAGAGGAAGAGGCCAATTTTCTTACTTAGTTAATGCCTATGGATAAATTATGGACTGAAATCATAATTTTGTTATTTCATTTGAGGTTATATTCGTTATGCCATTCCTGGAAGCAGCCTTGCTTACAAAGGGGTACTTCACAGAGACTGCACATAAAGGTACTGGTTCTGTATTTGCCATCTGCTCTCCATTTAACATTTGTGGAGTGCTCAGTTACAACAATTTCTTTCATTTATTTTAACCAGCTTGTGACCTCAACTCCAGAATTGAGAGCATTGCTAGAGGTGGATGTTTCTTGGGGTGAATTCCCTTAAATTTTAGAAGGGCGTCCTCGAGTGCGAGCTGGTTGTAATCTCTCATAAAGTTGATGAACAAGGTCATGACGAAATTTCAGATGACTGTAATTTCGTATACGATGCCTGCCCTCTTCTGCATCACCCTGACTATTCACCCGGAGAATGTAAGCATTGACTATGATTACATTCACCATCCACCACAATAAACATCTCCACTATTTCTTTCTGTCTTGTCCAGGCTCATAATATGAGCACAGTTGGTTTAATTTATCAACTCCACCCATAAACCGGTTATGCTCCAGGTTTACAAGTGACTTTCCTTGTTCAGAAATGCCAGAACCATGACAGATCGAAAGAAAAGAAATTGTTCTTTTGTCTTGAAATATTGTTAGGGTAACAGGTCCTTTCTGATATTCAGCCACATTACCTCTGCACTTCAGTTTAGTCTGGCGAGCCTCTTGTGAAAGGCCTCTCCGATTCAACATTATAGTAGAAGTTGAATCGGTCTTGTCATTGAAAAGGCTTGTTGCTAAATCCAAGGAACTGAAGTACTGGTCATAGTACAAATGATGGCTATAGACAGCCAAAAAACCCAAACTCCACTTGGAGAGCAAAGGGTTCTGAGAACATCATAGCCCAGACCATGCTGTCTTCTTATTGCACCATGGTTTTGGTTAGCTTTTCCAGTGTAAGCACTGAAAAGCAAACAGTAACCGGACTGTGCTTCAGCCAAAGTCCAGACTTTTAAGCCCCATTTTATTGGTTTACACGGCATGTACTGCCGGAAAGAGACCCTTTAAAAGCAACCGTGGCCTCATCAACACTCGGTTCCCTATTTGGAATCAATGTATTAGAAAGCGAGCATTCAAGAAATCAACTACGCTGCTGACTTTGTACAAGGGATCGAATCCTGATGTGCCACGAGGAACAGCCTTTGAGGCATCACAGAGATGCAAGTACTTAGTCAGAATCCGAAATTGATCTCTTGAAAATGCCTTGGCTGTTGAGTTTTTTATGATGCAGCCACAAATTCCACTCCAAAACAACTGTATCTTGGGTGCAGTATCAAGCCCATCAAGATGTTCATGGCAAAATAAGCCATCTTTTCCTCAAGATAAGTTGGAGACCATTTCCACTTATGGGGTTTCCCATCCAGCTGTGCTGCAGAACTGGTCTGCTCTGCATAGAGGTTAGTTTGCTGGACAACCTCAATAAAACGGGAGACAAGCAACAGTAAATTTAAAAAATCATAGGCCCGAGCATCAACTTGAAGTTGATGCACCAGCCCAGAAATCGTTTCATAGGGTCTCACTTTGGGTGGTCTAACAGAGCGGGACCATTCTTCCCGAATTCCATCAGATTTCAGGCCATCATTCATGTATTATATAAACTATTATTCTCACCCTTTCATCGCCTAATTAGGCGGCAATCGGACAACAGCTAATCGAACTAGGCGGTAGCCTTGCTTAGCTGCATCCACTTAAAGCCATTTATGCTCGCACGTGATACCTTGTTTGCATGACTAGGGCCGCCTCTCGTATAGCTGTACATAGCATTTATTTATATCCAAGACAGAGCTTGAAATCTTTTTAATATTGCCAGTATTATTATCTGATAAATATTCATGAAAATGTGACATTAAAGCTTATTGGAAACGACCCACATGACGTAAATTGGCGCCTTAGTTTATGTAAACAATCATCCGTCGAGTCCGACATTTAGCTGTTTTAAAAGTTGATTTTCTCAGTTAAAATCTTCTTCCTGATGAAAAGCAGCCTTTATTTCCGTAGATTAACATCTTTTCTTCCCGCCCACGTATAGCAATAAACAATGGAAGTATTTTATTTAGCAAACAAATACTTTAAAACAATCCGGTGTTTTCCGGACATTTTCGTTATCGACTCCAGCGCTTACCCGGTGAAATCCGGTAACGGACTCCAGCGCTTACCCGGTGAAATCCGGTAACGGACTTTAGAGGTTTAAGCAAACAAGTTTATGTACATTATTTGGGTCCAGCAATGCCCATTTCTTATTAACAATGTTTCCTGACAAAGAAAACAGTCGTTCACAATGGACAGTCATTGCTGGGGATGAAAAACACTTTTTAGCCATGGTGGATAAGATGGGATATGCTCCTGCAAGTGATATCCATCAATCCAGTGGACAGTCATCAATTTCAATCTGTGGTTCTGCTTTGTATTGTTGCAGAACCACTTTTGAGTTTGTTGATTGAGGCATGAGTGGTTCATCTTCCGAATCAGATGATAACTCGTACATTCGAAATTCTTTTCTGTGGAGGTTTTAAGGCTAAGTCGTTTGTGGTTTCAATCCTGATACTGATGTCTATAAGTGTCTGAAGCTCCTTCCACACCTCCTCGCACTTTTCTTTTGGCATACACCTGAGTTGCTTGAAACGTGGATCAAGTGCTGTAGCAATGTTCAACCACGACAGATTGAGGTTCTGTTGCCGATTCTTGAGATCGGTTCTGAACATGTCCTTGAACCGCATGATGTATGCTGGGTCATCATTGGAAATGTTCATTTCACAAAAGAGAGGCCAAAGAGTTGGAAGAATCATGGAGCATGAGATGAATTGCTCTCCGCCCAGCAGTTCAGTTGCATAATGACAAGGCTCAAGGATGTTCTGCACATGGTTAAGTTTCTCCCACTCGACAACTGTTGGAAGTGTGTGTGTTTGTGCTTTGGTTGTTCCAGTGTTGCCAGTACAGCCTCTATGTTGTTCAGCAACCGCTTCACCATCTGTAGTGTTGAATTCCAGCGTGTTGAAACGTCCTGTTTTTTTGACAGCGTTGAATTTGTTGGGTTTTCAACACAATCGTATTTGCAGGGATGTGTTTAAAGTGGCCAACAACTTTGTGACACTTTGCCAGTACCCATTCAACACCAGACTTGACAATAGTTGTCATAAATTTCCCACGACTTTGTCACTGACAAGAAGTGCTCAGCACAGGCTTCAGACATTGAAACAGACTTCGACACTGAAAACGGCAAGCGCAAATGACTTGAAACCTCGGTTTTTGTCAATCAAGTGGCCGATCACCTCTAAGTAGCTATCATCAGCCACAGAGGACCAGTAGTCCACCGTCACAGCAACGAAGACCGCATCATCGAGCACCTGAGAAATACGTTCCTTCTTTTGTTGGTACAAATCGTCAGTGCAAGCACTGATAACCGAACGTGAGGGAAGCATGTAGGACTGATTACCAGCAGCGATACAGATGACATCCTGCAAGCCCTCATCTGTTGCGATGTTGACAAGTCCGGCATTCATCACAATCCATTTGTGATAGCATTGGTTATGCCTTTGCATATGCCCTAGTCCACAGGGTTAGTCATCTCCTGCAGTTGAACTAGGATTGCCTGGCATAGTGCAGGTTCTGTTTTATCATCTGCCGAAGACAGCGTTGATGTCTTATCACATGCATTAGCGGTAAACGCATGCTTGGTACGCAGATGATAGTTTAACGATGAATTGCTATGGTCGTACTTAAGTTCTCGTTTGCAATACTTATAAACGACTGCGTCATCCATTTTAAAACTAAACTGTCCCCAATATTGTCTTTCTTCTTTTCTTCGATCCCATTCTTGCTTAAAACCTAATTTGTAACGTCCGAATTTAATATCGCAATCGAATTTACACAATTGCCGAAACCACGCAAAAGAACTGGAAACAATACAACTCTAGATATCATGAATGTTGATTTGGGCAAGCACTGAATACTTTCTAGATGAAGTTTTATCGTGCTAAGTTTGGTCAAAAAGCACTCAAGGCAACAAAGAAAAACTGTTTTTAACGCATTAATCGTTGCGTTAAAAATTTTAATTATACAAAATTTTAACATAAACACAAAATTTTACCAATGGAATTGGACATTTAAATCAGGTATTTAAATAATTCTAGATGGCGTGGCCTGGGCTAACAGGCCGACAAAATTCGGCGAATCCTTGATGAATTAGCATCAAGTGATGAAAGTTTAGATTCGTCTGATGATGAAACCTATCTGGTGCATCCAGTGGCAAAGATGAAGCAGCTTTGGCTGAGGAAAATTCCAACATTGACAAAGAGTTCGTCAACGACATCTGATACATGCTGATGGAAAGCAACACTGGGTCTCACGGATTCAATGGAGATGACACAGGAGACAGACTGGACTGAAAAGGTATCAGATTTTCTAGTTTCACCCCTAACTGTCCCTTTAACTCATTACCGACCGCACGGTACTAAATGGTAGTAGGTGGGGCTAGTCATATCATAACCTCTTGTTTATTTGTAGTCGTTATAATTTTAGAATTCTACGTCATTTAGGCAAATAGGTATAATTTTAATCCATATTACATCAGCGGAATCCCTGGAAAACGCCTCAAAATATAAAAAACAACCAATCAAAATGGGCATTTAAATCGGTCAGCATGTAGCTAAAAATGGATATTTAAATGTCCCAAAATGGCGAAGCGTTGTTTACCGGAGGAAGAAATTCACCGATTGATCGCCGAATGGTCGTATAGTAGCGATAGCTGTGATTCTTCTGATGAATAAAACGTGTCAGATGGATCAAACGAGTCTGCTGGCAATGTGATGTGAAATGAACGAATCGCACATTGATATGGAGTTTGATGACAATGGCATTCGCTACAGGCCTATGCCTGCGGCGATTGTGGGTCAGTGTTCGGTTACCCAGACAATGTTGTGTAGAGAAATTGAATTTACAGATTGGAAGAGAAGACAAAATTATAAGGAATGGTGTATGTCTATATGTCAAACACTGACAGACATATCACAAGTTCAATTTGTTTTGCTTTTAGGCTTTTCCTGTAATTTTCTTCAGTTTTTACGACAACGGTCTAAATACTAAAAAAATTGTATCTCTTTCAGTTTTGAAAATATTTTGAAAATTTCTTTTTAATTCTATCTGGCAACAATTTCTGCACATTTCTTGTGCTCGATTACCATATGTTGTCACTTAAAATTTTTATGTAGACTGTCTTGAAGATAAACATATAGCAAATTTGTTGGGATACAGTTGGGGGCAACTTTGGATACCCACAAAAATTTTTCTTCAAAAAACTTGACAGATGAACGGGAAGAGGAGATAAAATGCTAAAGAATGGTACTTACCTTATGCCTATATGTCAAAAACCAACAGAGATATCATAAGTTCAATTTGTTTTACTTTTAGGCTTTTTTCTGTAATTTTCTTCAGTTTTTACGACAACGGTCTAAATACTAAAAAAATTGTATCTCTTTCAGTTATGAAAATATTTTTAAATTTCTGTTTGGTTCTATCTGGCAACAATTTCTGCACAATTCTGTGCTCAATTAATCTATGTTGTCATTTAAAAATTTGTTGTAGACTGTCTTGAAGATAAAAATATGGCAAATTTCTTTGGGGTACAGTTGGGGGCAACTTTGGGTACCCAAAAAAAATTCTCCCCAAAAAACTTGACAGATAAATGAGAAAAGGAGATAAAATGTTAAAGAATGGTACTTAACTTATGAATATATGTCAAAAACCAACAGAGATATCATCAGTTCAATCTGTTTTACTTTTAGGCTTTTTCCTTTAATTTTCTTCAGTTTTTACAACAATGATTTAAATACTAAAAAATTTACATCTCTTTCATTTATGAAAATATTTTTAAAATTTCTGTTTGGTTCTCTCTGGCAACAATTTCTGCACATTTTTTGTGCTCAATTAGTATATGTTGTCATTCAAAATGTTTTTGTAGACTGTCTTGGTGATAAAAATGTAGCAATTTTTTGGGGGGTACACTTTGGGTACCCCAAAATTTATTTTTTCAAAAAACTTGACAGATGAATGGGAAGAGGAGATAAAATACTAAAGAATGGTGCTTACCTTATGTCTACATGTAAAAAACTGAGAGATATCACAAGTTCAATTTTTTTATGTTTGGGCCGTTTTTGCCAAAAATGTGCGGTCGTGAGGGGGTAGGTGAAAAGATTTCTGCGGTCATTAAAGGGTTAACAGTTACCTGTGGTGGACCAGCCCACGATGCACCATTTTTGAACTTTTTCTCACTGTTTTTAGATAGCAGTTTTTTTATGTGCTAGCTGAACAGACCAATCTGTATGCTAAGCAAAGTAGGACAGCTGCACAGCAGGCAGAAAACCCCCACAGATCAAAATGGAACCCTACTTCTCTAGAGATGCGCGCATTTGTCAGCACCAACATCATGACGGCTTCAAGACGCAACAACAGTTATATGACTACTGGTCAATCAATACCTTGCTCAATGATCCATGGATTTCAGGGACCATGACAAGAGATTGGTTCATGGCACTGAACAGGTACCTTCATTTGGCAGACAGTAGCCAAGCTCCTGTAAGGGATGCTCCCAATTATGACCCGTTCTATAAAGTTCGTCCTCTGGTAGACTGCCTCAATTCTAGATTTTCAGTTTTTCAAGCCAGGCAAGAATCTGAGCATTGATGAGCTAATGGTTGGGTTCAAGAGAAGACGTCAATTCAAACAGTACTGCCCAAAAAGCCAACCAAATGGGGTTTCAAAATTTGGAGCATTGCTGACTCAGAAATTGGGTACTTTCTCAAATTTGATGTGTACACTGGCAAGACCATTACCGCCAATCGGGCAGCCATAAGACATGAGTTTGGTCTTGGTTAAGATGTTGTGCCATACTTGGCAAGTGATTATCTCGATGTCAGTCATCATATTTATTTTGACCGATATTTCAGTTCGCTTCATTTATGTGAGTACTTGCTTAGTTAGGTTACCTACTCCTGTGGAACAATTATGCTGAACAGAAGGGGTTACCTCATAATGTAAATAAAACAAAATTGAAGCGAGAAGGAGCACTTGTGTAATACCAGAAAGCTGATGCATTTCACAAAAGGCAAATATCCTTTCTTTCTAATGGACAGAAGATTGGAAGGATGACACCTCCTCATGAAACCTGTGCATGTGTCAATTACAACTAGGGTTGCTAATATCGGTTTTTTTGGCAAACCGATTATCAGTTGTAGAAATCCGAATTTAAACCGATTATCGGTTTTTATTGGCCTTCATAGCAACTAGCAAATTTAATATATTATTAAATAAATATAATGCAAGTTACTTTATGTATTACATACCGTAAGTTACGTACGTACATGCAATGCAGTGTCAAACCGAAATGTTTATTTTCTACTTATAGATTTAAATTTTAAAAGAACATAATTTATACAGTATGTTTATTTAAGAAATCTTTTATTAATTAAACAACATAAATAAAAGTATAAAAACATATTCCTAATAGTAATCATATCAGCAATCATGGTTCAATGTCTATTAGCATGTGGGCGTGGCTTCAGCCCTGGCTACTGCAGGCTGCAAGAGGTTCATCCAGCAGGATGCGCAGCTCAATGAATATGACCACATACCTGTGCAGTAATAGTAACAGCCACAATAGCATGGATGCAAGCTAGGCATACATCCGATGAGAGCGATTGCACGGGTTGCAGCGGCCAGTAGAGCAAACATAGTCTTGGATGAAGACCGATGTGCAGTGCATCCTACTGGATAAACTCGGACGCCTGCTGAGCCCTAGGGCTGAGCCCGGCAATGGCGAGCCTGAAGCCACGCCCGCATGCTAAGATTGCAGCACGGAGCGCTCACAAATTTTGAACAAACGCACCTTCTTATCTGCCGGTAATATTGGATCAAAACAATCGTAAACACTAAACAAATCCATGAAATATTTCTTTCTGGCATTTCTTATAATTTTCACTATGAAAATGACAAAAAAATTAATTCGATTATCGTTTTGTAAACAAGGAAACCGATAATCGTTTTCGAAACCGATTATCGGATTTCCGATTATCGTTTAACATCCCTAATTACAACTACACAGTTCTGTCACATGGGTGGGGTGGATTAGGGTAATCAGAATGATTCTTATTACCCGGTTGGCCAGTCTGGTAGTAAATGGTGGCAGCACATTTTCTGGTGGGGAACAAATGTTGCCATTGTCAATGCCTATGTCATATGGAAAGAAACTCACTCAAATGACCAAGCAAATTTGGCAGCTTCCAGAAAAAGATCTAGAATAAATCATCTACTCTTCAGACAGGAACCTGCCAAAGAACTAAACGGAGGTTTCAGATGAGCTAGGCAAGTGACATCGCAGCCTTATTCCTCACCTATGCTCGCCGGCAATGAGAGGGGTCACATCTTTGTCAAGCTGCCCCATAAAGACTCAGTATGACTGTAAAGCATGCAAAGTTGCTTTCTGCAAAGTTGTATGCTTCCACATTTACAACGAGAAAATCAGATGGTGGTTCCACAAACCAATGCTGAGTAAATAAGTAAGTGCCTGTGGGGTGTAAGGAAGGTAAGTAGTACAGCACATCAAAACAACTGTTCACATTTCCATTCTAAATTGTCCTCCCAGAACTGTTCAGTCAAGTCTGTTGAGAAAGAGGAGCTGATCCAGGAAGCTTCAGCCATCTTTAAGGTGATCGATCATCCACTGTCTATCCGGCAAACTCATGCATTCATAAAAACTTCTTTAGTTCTTTTCAGAGAAACCAAGTATTTGAAAAGGAAATGGCAAAGTGGTTGCCAGTCTGTGTGCCTGGCTTGTTGTAATGTTTCTGCTGTGTTGTGCATGTTGCAGTGTTTTTGATGTTGTTGCTTTATTGCTGTGCATGTGTGTTGGAGGTGGTTGGGTGTGTAGGCAACCTTGTACCCCAAAATTTTTCCATCAAAAGCTGGACAGAGGGATTGAAAAAGGTGATAAAATGCTAAAGAATGATGTTAACCTCAAGTCTGTATGTCAACAAATGACCAAGATCTCATAAGTTAAACATTTCTTACTGTTTAGACGCTTTTTTATTTTTCATTTGATTTTCACGACTTTGGCCTACATACTAAATATATTGTATTTCCTCCTTCTATGAAAATATTTACAAAATTGTTTGTTTTGAGTTTTGTCTGGTATTGATTTCTGACGTTTTGTGCTGACACAACATAAGTTGTCTCTGAAAATTTTCTATTGGGGCTTGAACATGAAAAAAGTGAAAAAAATGGGGAGGTGCAAATTTGGGTACTCCAAAAAGTTGTTTACCAAAATCCAGATGGATGGATTGGAAGAGGAAATAAAATGCTAAAGAATCATATTAAGAATGATGTCTGTATGTCCAAAAGTGACCAAGATATGATATGTTTAGAATTTCTTACTTTTCAGGCATTTTCATTTCTTTCTTTCAATTTTTACAACTTCAGCCTACATAATAAAAATATTGTATCTCCTTCATTTATGAAAATATTTTCAAAATTTCTTTTGGGTTTTGTCTGGTATTGATTTCTGCAGTTTTCTGTGCTGACACTACATATGTTGTCACAGAAATGTTTTCTATAGCAGCTTGGACATGAAAATAGCAAAAAATGGGGTGGGTAGTTTTGGGGTAAATTCGGGTGAAAACTAAATTTGATTAATAGGACGTTTTACAGTAAAATTGCTCATTGTCAGGGCCTAGGCAGAAATAATTCTCTTGTCGGTTAAAGGTTAACACTGACAGCAAGCTAATGTATCGTCCATCACATGGACATAAGAAATCTAGTTTTAGCGCATTCAAATGTCACATCTTCAAAATATAACATTAAATATGTCCAAAATTTTGTGATTTGTGTCGAGTATATATGGTGACTGTTGATAAAGCCATTTGAAATCAGTTGCAAGTAATCAAGCAAACCACTTAGTGGACCTACTCCATTTTTTATTTCACCTTTTGACACCTTTTCGCAACATTGTACCGAACAAACTGTAAATATTTAACTTGTAAGGTGTTCTGAAAAGCCTTAAATCACACAAATAATCCAAAGATTAAATTCCTAGGTACCTAAACTCATATTAAATCTCTCAGACATGGATCCCTCATCTAAAACAGAACTCAAACTGTGTTTATCCTTTCTTCACATTTAGTTCTGCTGTAATGATCTTGCAATCATTTCTGACAAGTCGGAGGCAATTCCTTTTACAACAGTGTCAGCAAAGTATCATCAGCATATGCAGTCTTTCTTTTCACATTCACCTATTGACCTCGCAGGCACCAAAGTCCCACTATCAGACAAAATTAAAACTCTCAGTGTCAGCACTGACAACTCGTGCACTATGACATCACACATATCATCGATTTGCAGGTCTTGTTTCTACCACATCAAAGCATTTTGTCACATCAGGGATTCTCTAACTAATGACATGGCTAAAACAGTGGCATGTGCACTTGTTGGTTCTCAATTACACTATGCAAATGCCATGTTATACACTATATCCCCTTTTAATGTAAAACAGCTCTAGAGGGTTCAAAACTCTCTTTCTAGAGTTTTACATGTTTTTCTTCATCCGATGCATTAGATCACCGTTGTGCACTTCACTGGCTTCCTGCTGAGTGTTGTATTAAGTTTAAACTTGCATGCTTGACCTTTAAGGCTAAGAACACTGGCCTTAGATTATGTCTTAATACTTTGCTGACTCCATATCGCCCTCCTAGATCCTTGTGTTCTTCTGACACTGGTTTGTTGTAAGAACCTAGGTTCAGGATAACTGTAGGATCACATGCCTTTAGCTGCTGTGCTCCTCACATTTGGAATCATCTACCACAAAAGATCCGACTTGCAAACTCACTGTCATCTTTTAAATCATTTTTAAGACTTGCTAGTTTACTCTGGTTTTTGCAGGACTCCATCTTGGCCCCTAGCAAACATACACCCACACATCAGATTCAGATTTACTGACACTGTGCAAATAATAAGTGCTTGAAATAAATGAATTAACAAACTTACTTTGCATGGCACACAAACTAATGCTCCAAAATACATTCCAGTAGCACTGTCTCCACAGACTTTGCAGCAGCTGTCTGAGAGGCTGCTGTCAAATAGTTCACTGCCAACTCTCTCTTCAGACTGGTCAAGATTTGCAGCAGAAGAATAGTCATAAATCTGACAAGAGAAATCAGCTTCCATGAGACTATCTGAGTCTTCAACTTCAGATTTTATCTCCACATCCATGATTTGACTAAAATAATTCACAAAACCACACTTAAGCATCGGCATAACACATAAGTAAAATTGCTAATGCACACTTAAGCATCAGCATAACACATCAGTAAAATTCTAAATACAAGGATAAGGAGCACAGAAACAAGAAAAGACAAAGGAAAGAAAAATACAAAGAAAACTTGTAGCACAAAGGTAAATCAAATGAAAACAGAAAACTGGACACAACTTAGAAATAATGCAGTTACAGCAAGTCCATTTACCATGATCCGTTAATGCACTAATTTGGTTAAAGTGCAGCAATGTCATGCATCCCAGATTCCCAACAATATGAAATTAACATGTAGAATTAACAAATGCATTTCCACAGCAAATGGCAGTATATGTACATGTGGCAAAGTACTGTGGACACTTCCTCCTTCTTTTTTCTGATTGCTGGTATTGCTAAGATGTACCACATGAATTCATTCTGTCACACTAAATTCCAATTTCATGCACACGTATGTATTTATAGATATCTGCAATGATGATGATGATGATGAAAAGTTCTCTGCTCAAAGGCAAGTCCATTGGCTTTAAGCCACCCGGGGAAGAAATGAGTGAGGTGGTTTCCCGTTGCCTTCCTCACAGACAACTGTGGGTGAGCAACTTGTCCAAGGTCACTACGCAGTGGCTTGAGACAGATTCAAACCCACAACCTTCCGGTTACAGACCATACCACTACATCACTGCGTCCCATGTAGATATAAGCATCCCATACAGATATCTGTATAAGAAATATTTATTAGTCTTAGATAGTTTCTGTTACGGCCTAATATCATAATGGCAGCATCAAAGTAGTTCCTTCCCCATGGAAGAAAAACCATTGGTCAGTCAAGACAGTCAGATTATTTCTGACAGCTAAACAGGTACATCAAACTACAGGTCAGTTTAAGAGATACAGATTCTAATGAGGGGTTCAGCAAAAACATGAAGTGACATTCAGCAAATTCAGATGCAGACAAAGCCATATGCAGATAGTTTACTGGGGAAAGACAAATAGAAACATTGCCAATTATTCAAGCAGTAGTCAAAAATTGGAAATTTAGTCATTTTAGTGGAAGATGACTGAGTGAGGCTGACATCTAATGATGTCGTACAAAAAAGGTGCTACTAATGAGTCATTTGAGGCACTTTCACATCACTGTAGACTCTTGAACATTTTTTTAAATTTGAAGTTGGCATACGACTTATACACGGGCCAAGGCTAGAATAACAGATGTTATGTATCCACACCAAAGGACATCAACAATTTGGGCAACATCAATGTTAATAAACATTTTCCCATAACAGTGTTAAAACTCTGCCTGTCTGACCAGTGGATTTGATTCTGACCCTTCCTGCCTATCAGTTTTGTTTTTGACTGAGTACCTGTCAATAAGCTGGTTTCCACAACTTATCTTTCTTTCGGCACTGTAGAAATCTCAAGAACTTTATGATTACAATTCAAGGGCCAGGCAGGCAGACAGTCACTAGTGGATGGTGTTTAGAATTGGAGCAGCAAGAGAGGTACAGGAAAGAGAGGAATCAGAATAGGATTTGTGGAAGAGAAATCTTTTGAATTTTTTGATGAAAGACCTGAAGGAGATTGCAAGAGGTTCAGTGTGTTGATTAATTCATAGCATGGGTCAGATAACTGTCACAATTCTGGTGGGAGTTTACTCCAAAGGGGTGAAACAGCTATAGCTATGTTACAATTTCCAACTTTTAATGAGGAGGTGACAGAAGGATGTGAACTGTTTCCGAATTTTTCTTTGAGGAAGAAATGTTATTGGGTTTTATGCTTAAACTGGATGGAGAAAGTGAAGGAGGGAGCTCAAACAGGCGCTTAAATAATGATGTCAATGATGCTGTAGCTGATATGTAAAAATATCACCCACAGAAACTCTCAACAGCACAGACATAGCAATATGATTTTTAGAGAAACAAGACACTAAACAAACAGAAATCATCCTTCTAGGATTAATCAAAGATTTTAGACGAAAGAAAAAAGTCAAAAACCAAAAAACAGCAGAAAAACGTCCTACTTCTCTTTATATCTGACCGACACTTTCATGCAATACTTCACTGCCCATGTAGACTCTTCATATATTAAGTCATATAATTCACTCTGTACTCTGTGTCACTGTAGACTCTTATAACATGTTGCATAAATCGTCTGTGGAAATAAAATAAAGCGGCTATTCACATGACACTAACTTCAAACTATTCTTTGTCATGTGCTTTAATGGTAGCTTTCTTGTAAGGTTTATGCAAGGATTTCAACTCTTAGCCGAGTGGAGATCTGATTAAAAGATATACGTACACTTCAATAAAACTAATTCTGTAAACAGTCCATAATATTATACGCATACCAATTTACATCCCCGTTACGCCTACAATTTCTCATTCAGTTGATGGACATATGGCGTGTTAACAAATGCATTACTTACTTTACTTATGACTTTTTAAGGTTTTATGACTTTCATTTAGCTTTTTATTAGGATACAAATTCAACTTTAATTTTTTTTAAACCGAAGTCAACAGATAGGCATATTACAATAATGCTGAAAATACAAATATGTATAAATACCCAAGTAGGCCAAGGCTAATGCATAAATCCAAAGGTATTCTGTGTATTCCAGTAGCAAGCAACTCAGTAACATGATTCTGAAAGCTTGACTCTTGACATCCACGTTACTGGGGTTTTACTGTACCAGTAAGAAGCAAATTATAGTAACCTAGGCTACAGAAGACCAAAACATTCACCAGAGATATCCTAGAAACCACAGCAACATAATGCCTAATTCTGCCTATGCCGATAAAATGCATAAAAGATGGCCTACAAACAGAGACATTTCAACTACTCAGGTCTCAAGTACAAGTATGAGTCCAAGTACTTAGGTCTCATGTACAAGTACAAATACTAAGGTTATAAGTGCAAATGACTACTGCAAGAACATGAAGATATTTGTCTAACAATTAAGACTAAATCAACCATTTATTTTCACTGATCATATTATAAGGCATATGCATTCATTTAGAAATGCTCTTGAGAAAGATAAGCAATGTGTGCATTTTGTCACTCGTGCTTGATCGACGCGGTTTTAATATTAAACCCCCAAAACTGAATACCCATTCGACAGGTGCACTAGATGCAGGTACACTCAATACTCTAAGCGATGGTTCATACAGTTTATCTAGAATAGTTTTGGTGCATTTCCAAACATCCAAACAATCGCTTTCATCAGTCAACATGGCTTTTGATATTCAAATATGTTGTTAACAGCGACTGTGGCGGATCAGCTACAAGGCAGGTATGTTTGGAAAGAGGCAGGAGTAGCTATGACTCGCTTTAGGTAGCAACAATGTGCTGCGCTTATCAGCACAGTTTGGCCGTAAGGTTAAGCTGTACAAAATTACTAAACATTAACTTTTGATTAAATGTAAGCTGAATCTAATAATAGTTTAACAATTAAGCCAAGCACTTTTTAGTTTATTTCTAGTAAAATAATGTACATAAAAGAGTGCCATTGTTTATAGGTCCTTAAATGTTCTTTATATGGCACGTAATCAGTGACGTTAAGACATCTTTATTTCTGTATTTTAAGCTAGCCTCTATATATGCAAGACACAAGGCAGATGAGTTGAATAAAGGTTGTTGTGTGGTCATTTATATTCAGTGCGTTCTCTATTGAGCAAACACATTCGTATGCAAGTATATGGATGAAGGTGACGTCTAGGAAAGCCTATGTTCGATACGGTCCTGGTTATGATACAAATGTATGAATGAGCGAGGAGTCTGGAAAAAGGCTAATCAGTGCACTCCTGAGTCACAGCCAAAACTAAATGTTCTGATTCCTGGTCAACTCCGCGGAGAGACGGTCTGAGTCAAGATAGTTGGAAGACGGAGGTTGTGCAAAACTCGGGGAAGTTCCACTAGTGCTAGGTAGAACAGGTCTGTGTAAAACGAGCGGGAAAGTTAAAGAAGCTACCCCATTGACCCCATAGGAGAAAATTGATCAGTCAACATGGCTTTTGATATCCTGAGAACGTTGCAGCCGAAACAAACCAATCTGTCTGATTTCTGACCGACTCCATTGGTCCAGCAGGGCTCGGGCCCACCCTGTTGCGAAGTCGCGAGATGGTCTGTAAGTCATGATAGTAGGAAGATACAGGTTGTGCAAAGCTCTGGGAACATGAAGAGAGGTCAGTGCGAATACAAAGGGTAGCATTCTCCATAGAAGAAAATCAGTCTGTGCGCTTCTGAGAAAGTCGCAACCAAAACAAAACAATCTGTCTGATATTTCTGGCCGACTCCGTTGATCCGGCAGGGCTTGGGCCCACCCTGTCGTGGTCATAAATTAATGCAGCTTCATCTTGGGCTCACTGTACTGTACTTCAAACAGTGTTTAGCCGCATGCTATGCTAACCCTATGAATTCTCGATATTTTTACCCTCTGTTCTGGTCCCAACCAGATATTTTTGGGGCTTTGGTCTATTTCACCCCTTAAGAGTAAAAACTTTACATCTCATCAACCACTGAAGATAGAGTTAAAGTGTAGCATCAAATTTGTTTAGAAATGAATTTTGAACAAGCCTAAGTCATTCAATTATTTGTACATGGTTGTATTTTTTTAGAGATGACAACTGAAATGTGATGATGTGGCAGGTGTTCCATGATATTCTCTTTTTACATTCAGCTAAATGTTTTAAATAAACGCATGCTACTAGTACATAGTGTTTCTCATTATTATTATCATATATACTCGACTATAAGTCGATTCAAGTATAAGTCGAAGTGTACTTTTTTGAGAAAAAAGTGTCCAAAATCGACGCTCGAATATAAGTCGAACCCATATATACAGCCTTATAATATGGGCCCATCCATATATTACGTATGCAGATAAAAATTATATTTTCATACTCATATATTTAACATAGGCAGCTTTCTTCAGCTAGCATGCAGACTGTGTGGGGAATATAATTATAAAGGGCGACTATAAGAATATGGGTATATATGTATCCACCCCATATTTACAAAACCATATGTACATAAGGTACAAGTATATGGTTTTGTAACTGAAGGAACTAATTTAGCGGGTCGGCTTACACCCCTTAGTACTGCCTGACTGGTCAAAGATGACATCCAGATGGCGATGGCAGTTATGCGAGTTGTCTGACCTGCATTCCATTAATTTTTCAGGGTTCTGTCAAATCTTGCTATAGATCTGTGCCCTCTGGCGACCTGTGTGGCTTCAGGTCTGTATGTCCGACAGCCTGTGACTCAGTTCCCTTGTTTGACCTGGTTCTCAGCACAGAATAACTGCACATCGCTTTTATATAATGTAATAAATTCCATCGGACGACTATAGGATAATACAGTGTTATAAATAGGCTAATGTGGAAATTTATTTTGCGTACATACACATTTTGTCGAAACCCACCCCCTCGCCATGCGCACCCGTATGCAAAATGGCCTAAATCCGATCACCCCTCCCCCTCATTGCGTACGTAATATACAGCGACTTTCCCCTTTCAAATGGTTTATCAGCTAGGCTCGCAGCCCGACTCCCTCATTTTGCACACATCTCTACACCAATGTTGGAGGTCTTTCTCTTGCTCAACATTACTGCGTGTATCCATGATATTTGATTTCTTTTGGCGGAGATTTCAGCAAGCAATAATAAAGGACATCGCTTTCGATGCATGAAATATATCGTAGAAGTATATAATAACATTGTTATAAAAGAATATTTCGTTTTGATCTACAGGTAGTCAGTAATTTGTTGAAATGTGATTTTTCTTGAAAAACGATATAAAAACAAAGACAACTAAAATAAACTTAGGGTTTAATTTTTAAGTCCATTTTCGTCATGTTGAATATTCTGTACGAAAATCTTTCGTCTATTTTGTCTCTTGAGTATAAGTCAAATACCTTTTTCGTAGCCCTGAAATACACATAAATTTCTCGACTTATAGACAAGTTTATACGGTAGGTCAAAGTTTAAAATAGAGTTTAGGCAACTGTTTTGTCAAGCTGGTTTGGTAGGTAAAACCTCAGTTTTTGATGCACCATTGCTAGTTTCAACACTCATCATACAATCCAGGTGGAATGCAGATCTCCATCGGTCACTGATATTACAAAGGAGCGATCAGACATTGCATATGGTCATGGATCATGTTTTGGAAGGGCAGAAGTCAAAGAAGTGGCAACGCCATTTAGGTGAAAAAACTTCGTAATTATCTCTAACTTTTTTGCTTGGCACGATAGATCTCAAGCCAGGCATCTTCGGGTAGTTACATCGTCTTTAACTACAACAGACATGTATTTACAAAGCCCTAAATCAAAAGGAAGGTGATAAATTCATGTCCTATGTTTGCTGTGTTTCCACCCCAACATTGCTATTTCAGCTCTGAAGTGGTTTTACTAAGCAACTATTAGCCTCCCAGTAAGCTTCAAGGATGATCTTGGCCATCGATTCTTGTTATAAAACTACAAAAATATACCAAACACTGACAAATTCATCCTATCAGTGAATTTTCGTAAAATTTTTCAACTAGTTGAAATCTAGTCTACATGATGCAGCGACATCCAACACTGCTGCTAGTATCATTTAAATTATCATTTGAAAAATTCTATAAATCATCATTATGAACATTACCATATTATCTTGGGTATAATGCGCACTCACGCATAATGCGCACCCGAGCTGTAAAATTTATCCTAATGTAAAAATCTTAGTACCTATGTATAATGCATAGGTAAAGTTCCATGTGCCCAAGTAATGTAAATGTAAGTCAGAAGCGCTAAAATAAACAAATTTTTTGTAAAATCAATGTATAGGTCACAAAATGAATTTTCTTGCTAGGCTACTATATGGGAGCATCAAAAATATATGAATCGAAATGATTGTTGTAAAGGACCTCGTCGTGACTATGATATTGAGATACCTTGTCTGTATCTTAGATTGGAGCAGTTTATGTTTACTGATTTTGCTTCTGGGTGTGTGTGAGTATACCCAAATTTTTGTGGTTTTGTATTTCTGTATTTCTTTTTCTCTGTCATTTCTACCTTCATGGTGAATAAACATAAACGTATATATATATATATATATATATATATATATATATATATATATATATATGTATATAAGATGCACCCATACACAGATTTCCAGTCACAATGCATACAAGCGCATTTGCTAATGACAGCCATAAAAACATGGTCATCATTAGCAAATATTTGCTCAAACATAACTTTGTTGAAATAAAATTATTTTTGCACTTTTAAGTTAAAGATTTCCAACATTTGTTGTTATTTGTGATTTGATAGCAATTACTTGGTTCTATAAGTAAATCCAGCCAGTTGAAGGCACCCAATGATAATATATTGAATGACAGTAAGGCAGTAGTATACTGACCAAAGAATAAATACCAGCAAATTTTCAGCCTCCCAAAACCCCCACCCCCCCCCCCCTGGGGCCCAGCGCTGCTTCCTTACCCCTTCTTTTGTCGCCCTTTCCAAGAAAGCCTCCGAGTAAGATTGGCAGGGCACCCCACACTCCACTTCTGTGGGCCTCCCGCTGCTAGCTGCAACCTCAGCCACTGCTGCTCTTTTGTTGCCCTTTCAAAGAGAGCCAGCAGGTAGCTCCCATACCGCGCTTCTCTTGGGCCATCGTGGAAGGACACATGATGCAGCAGAGACGTAGGTCATTGGACGTGGCAGAGGCGGAGGTAGCAGGGCGCAGCAAGGGCTGAGGACTGCAGGACGTGGCAGAGGCAAAGGCCGCAGCAGAGGCCGAAGGCATGAGACAAGGCGGGCCAGAGGGTGCCGCGAACTCCATTGGTTCGGTATGGACACTGCCTGCAAGCCTAGTATTGCTTTCATTATGTATATTCCGCGTTTGATAAATGTGATTTAATTTAATTTACTTTAAATTGTTATAGTAGTTCCCATGTTTAACGACATCTTATGACATGAAAGGTCATTGACATCACCCTCCTCCTTTATCCAGGCTTGGGACTGGCACCACCTGAATATGGCAGTGGCAGAGTTTTAAATCGTTATCGGACTTTGCCAACCATATATAGCTTTCTTTGAAAATTTTTTTAAATTTCCGCACATAAGTCACACCATTAAATAAGATGTACCCCTAGAGATTCATGTCAAAATCCACATCTTACATTCCCGAAAATACAGTAATTGCAGTCTGATTGCTCCATATTTATATCTATGGATTAAAATAAACAACATCTGGTGACATGTTTTCCTTTTCTTTTCTTTCTCAAACATAACTATGCACTTTGAATAAAAATTATAAAAATATTTTAAAATCTTAAGTTATAAAATTAACCTACTAAATGCAAGTTAAATAAATTGAACCAATAAAATATAAGGTAACTCGGCCAATGTAAAGTTCTTCTGTTGCCTTTGGTTAGTGCAACAGCAGTCTTCATGTATGATTGGTGTTAGTCTAAAACATCTAAGAACTTTTTTCTACGTATAATGTGCACCTTGAGTGAGCAGATTTTATCTGGGAAATAAGTACACATTATACCCAAGATAATACTTACCCCATATACATGAATATCTGTGATATTTAGTGCACCTGGATATTTGCAATAATGCCTTTTAAATACCACTAGAAAGCTTTGAAACAGAGTTAGCCTATCTGACAGATCTAAATATGTGTTACACAAATCTTAAGGCAAGAGAGATGCTTGAACTCTAACTGATGTATCAGTTTTGAGTTTTGTTGAAGACTGGTCCAGAAGGAAGGTCCAAAGCACAAGATAGCATGATGCAGAAGCTAGTACTAGCAGAGATCATTGATCTGCCTGGCTCAAGACAGGAACACAAAGCTCCTTGGTCTATTCCAGAGCACATTCACTAACCCAAGGAAGTTTAACACCTGCCAAAAAAAAGACAATCTGAACTGGAAGCTAGTACAGTGTCACTCACATATAGTTTGATCATTAAAGAATTCAAGCAGGTTGGCACTTGGCTACACATAATTCTGCACGACTGATGACATAATGTTTGTGGTCTAGGTATCTGGAGCTTCAATACACCTACACAGAGGGTGTTGCAGGGCATTAGAATGAAAGAGCATTGAGTGTCATAGCAAAGTCATATGGCAAGTTGCTCCATATGACCTTGAGCTAGCACAGTTGAAAAATTCAGGACTTGGACAAATCTTCATCCAGGACAACACCAAGGTTTTGGATGATGCAGTGGTTTTCAGCCCAAGATGCTGTCACTATCATGTTCATCTCCATCGTTGTACCTACCTCAGAATAAGGTTATGTTTGAAAGACAGAGTTAATATGCGAGTTTTAAAGCTTCAGTTGTGGATAAGATAAACCTAAATGTATCCCATGCATCAATTCACATGCACAAGATATGGGGAGAATTTTAAAACTCCAAGATAAGAGACTTACAGACATACTGGAAAATTAATGAAAATGAAAGGTATTGCATTATTACTGTTATTGTTATTAGTGGTAGTGGTGGTGGTAGCAGTTATATAAATAGCAGTTGTTGTAAATTATATCACTCCAGTTCCATTGTAAATCACAATATTCTTTTCATTCCACTGCTACTTAAATCTGGTATTGTGTTGTAGCACATTTGCACTCTTCTAATGAACAAAACCAAATATGTTATCATAAATCTGAACTGAAGGAATGAGCTGATTCATAATTTGTAAACTGGTCTTCAACAATTCAAAATTTTGAAACTGAATCAACTCTAAAAGCTCCAAGGGTCCCTACTTGTGCCATCATCAGATGAAGTTTAATTAGAATCCGTAATTCACTAAATCTACACCCATATTAAAAGTTGTTCTAAGCATCAACAAGCAGTCCTCATTTGTACAGTTTCAACACATGGCCACACATGCATACACAAAAGGGTGCATCATTAACTGTCGAAGTACCACAGATTGTATTTAAAATGTACTAAGAAAGTATCATGCTTATACCTTCTAACAACCCACATTCTAGAAATTACAATGACATTGTTCAGGCCGGCTATCCAAATTTCGTCCTAAGCAATTGGAACTGATTTGATTTTTTTTATAACAGCAGCTGAAGTGGGGACCACATAAACATACAGTATTCCAGTAATGGCCACACCAAAATGGCAAATGTTCTAGCAAGAATCATTGGGTTCTTACCAATATCTGGTGTATCAACTTGACAATAATAATGAAATCACTTGTTGTAGCAAGATACAACAGCACTTCAGCTGTTACAGTAGAATAACTGGGAAGTTCCTATGGCCCAAGGCAACTCTTTGTGATACTCATGGTACAGGATTTGTCAGTATCTACTGCTAATAATAACTTGCTTGTCCAATCTTTATGTCATACAGCCAGCCAGCCACAAATTAATCCATTTTAAATAATAATAATTAGCAACTTGTAATGCGTCGGTGTCTAATGAACAAGGCATCAACCGATGGCACACCAAAACCAAGCCACGATCAGGTCAATATCCAGAAGGTCAGTCCGCAAGACAGAGAGGCAGCCTATGGTGGATAAGCAATTTGAAACAGGTAAGTTTTAAGTTGAGAACGAAATGACAGAAGCGACTGAGCAGAACGAACAGACACAGGGAGGGAGTTCCAGAATTTTGGTCCAGCAACCGAAAAAGCTCATTTATCCAGAACAGTTCTAGCCCAAGGTATGACCAGAGAAAGACAATCAGATGACCTTGCAGAATAATGGTAAGTCTGGAGAATAATGACTGATTTTAAGTAATGTGGTTGGCCATAGTTCAATGTTTTATAAACTGTAAGTCCTAATTTGAAACAGATCCTTTGCTGAACAGGAAGCCAATGCAGAGATTTAAAAACAGGGGTTATATGCTCATATTTTGAAGTATTTGTTATTGCTCTAGCCAAGGAGTTCTGAACTCTTTGGAGTTTCTGCATGTTTGACTTAGTGATACCAACAAGAATTGAGTTACAATAGTCAAGGCGACTGGAGACCAATGCGTTAGCTAAGAATATTCTGGAAGACATGGGGACATAATGCCTAATTCTGCGTAAGTCATGAATATACATGTATTATGACTTACAAATACCATTTACATAGTTTATGAGGGACATGGTAGAATCAAAAACACCCAAGTCACGAGCAGTATCAGTCAACTCAAAAAATGAATCACCCAGTTTTACGGATTTAAGCCATTCAAAACTTCTTAAGTTGCTGAGGAGTGCCAAGTAGTAGAAATTCAGTTTTCGAGGAGTTAAGGAGGAGTTTATTAGCCGCCATCCAAGACTGCAGTTCTTCAAAGGCATTAGACAACAGCTGCACAGACGAGTGACAAGTCAAACTGTCAAATGAGATGTAGATTTGAGTATCATCAGCATAGAAATGATATTCCAGTGAATGATTGTCTAGCAGAGTACCAAGAGGTGTGGTGTATAATGTAAACAAAAGAGGACCAAGTACAGAACCCTGCAGAACGCCACAAGTCAAAGAGGCACTAGCTGAATAACATCCATTTAAATATACGGACTGAGTGCGAGGGCTGAGGTAAGTAGCAAACCAGTGTAGGGCAGGACCAGAAACCCCAAACCAGTGCTGAAGACGATGCAAAAGGAAAGAGTGGTCGACAGTATCAAAGGCAGCAGACAAATCAAGGAGAACAAATGCTGTCACCTTACCCTTATCCATGGAGCACATGATGTCATTATGAACAGCAAGCAGGGCAGATTCTGCTGAATGAAACTTACGGTATGCAGACTGAAATGGAGAAATTAGTGCGCTGGAAGAAAGGTTAGTTTGCATACTATTCAGAACTACCCGTTCAAGAATTTTAGATATAAAATTTAGAGTTGAGATGGATCTGTAATTAGACAGGTCACTTGGATCAAGAGAAGGTTTCTTTAACAGAGGATGAACTATGGCATGAGCAAAACCAGATGGAAATGATCCCTCTAGCAATGAAAAATTGATAATTGATGTAATGGTTGGACCCAGGACATCAAAACATTCTTTTAGGTAAGAAGTGAGAATGGTGTCTAGGAGACAGGTTTTGTCAGGTGAAGAAAACATGAGTCTGCGAACCTCCGCAAGAGTTGTTGGCAGAAAGTAATCCAAGATTGGAGGAGAAGAACTAGGAAGAAGAAATTTATCACCTACCGAATAACCAATAAATTTCAGCCTTATACCAGAAATCTTATCAGCAAAAAAGGTCAAAAATTTACTGACTAGCTCTTGGGTAGCGCAGAACACACCAAAAGATAAATTTTACTTCTATCTGTGTAGTAATTTATTCAAAGCCATCCACAGAGTTTTGAGAGATGTAGAACTTTCAGTAATTAAATTAGTTAAATATTCTGATTTTGCCGAAGAAACAAGTTTGCGCACAAGTTTGCACTGTTGCTTAAACCTACTGAGATCTGAGGGAAGTCGAGAGTGGCGCCAACAACGCTCTAACTGACTTCTGCGACGCCTAGCATCGGAAATGGCAGAATTGAAACAAGGCTGTGGTGTGCGCTCTACTACTCTCTTAGTTTTAAGAGGAATTTGTCTGTCAAGAAGCCCAGATAAAATAGACTGGAACTGCATAGCCAGTTCATTAGCAGTCTGTGCAGAAGCTAACCACAACGGAGATGTTAGGATATCATGCTTCAGCTTATTTAAATCAATTAAATGTGCAAATGAAGTGCACAGTTCCGTCAATTGTTAATGCATCAGTCTTAGGAAGGTATCCACATTTTATTTTAAGATGTATAGCTTAACTTTATCCAATTCTTCCATTATCTGTGCGTTAAACCAGATTTTACCTCCCTTCTCAGGCATGGTATAAAAACATAAATAACATTTACTGCAATTTATAAGCCAATGAAAAAAACTGATTCCCTTCTTCACGTTACCTGTAACGTGCACATTAAGCGCACGACGATATATATAAGCGATATATCTAAATGACAGTTCTTCGATTACAGTCCAAGACACACAAGAAAAGTATCAACCAACAGTTCAAAACACGAGCAAAGTTGTAATAATATTATCAAGTCTGCGCCATTTTGTCTTGTTGACGAGTTTGCGGGTCAGGCCTAACAACATTCGATAAATATTACTGCGCTTTAGCTTTTCTACTCCGCTGATGATTAGGTTTCTTATACTTTACATTAAAATATGTATATTAAGTTTAATTCATTAGATACATGCAAGTCAATTTAACTAATCAACAATAACAGTTCATAACAACTGATAGATTATATTTGCACTATTTTTTACGCAAACGAGTTTAATACACCATCGTCGACAGTTGTCCTAAACTATTCTGATGCGCTATTCTCTTAACGTAAGTACGATTAATCTGTGTCAATACTTAATAACTAATATATAATACTTTATAGTTTTATAATTGTTGTTAAAATCAATACAGTACAAATTACACACGTGAGACAACAAATATAAAGCTCCAATACTTTACAAACCTTTCCACTGGTCTATTGGTTCTCAACCCAATTCACTGGCTGAAAATACCTGAACGATTAGATTACATAAAAATATCGCTAACCTACAACAAAATTCAATCTTCCCAACCCTCCTATATCGATCAGTTATTTACAACCCAACCACTCGGCTTAAGCCTCTCCTTTTCTGCCCTAACGCTTCGACCTCCCGTCATCTCTTCTTTAAAATTTGGAAATCGCTCCATGGCCATAGCTGCCCCACCCCTATGCGATAAACTCCCGACAGAATTACGACAATTATCTGGCCCATCATGAACTCACCAACTTATCACCTCTTTCAATTTCTGCGCAAGTCTTTCACTCAAACTAAACACTAATCTTCCACAAATCCTGTCCTGATTCTTTCTCTTCCCTTATCTATCTGCCCCATCCAGTTCCAAGCACCATCTATCCCAACCCTAGTTGTTTGAGTGTCTACCTACCTGACTCTTGGGATCTTGATCTGTACCTGAACCCTTCCTGCTTATCGTTTATGTTTTGATTGAGCGCCTGTGAATAAGCTGGTTTGGCTTTCTTTGGACGTTGTAGAATCTCATTTCATTTCATTTCATTTTTTACTGCTTCACAAAAAGACAACAGCATATAACATATGACATTTAAAAAGAAAATTCATGTGGGATACAACAGGCAATTCCAGAAAGAACTATGTTCCGCTTATTAGGGACGCCTATGTCACATGGAATGCTATTTGAAATGACAAATAATCAACTTAACAGGCTTATAGTTCAACTGGACTTGAGCAAACAGAACCTTTATAACAAGAACCAAAAAACTTAGCTAACAGAATGAATTACCCGGTAATTCACACGAATTCACTTATTGAGTTCATTCAAATATGCGCGTATACAATGTTTAAATAATTTTATATTGGGCAGAGTACGACAAATTGTTCCATAAAGAAGGACCAGCGCATTTAATAGAAAATAAACGAGTGTTTGAACGGGCATAACTTCTATGATAATTATCTTTTGATCTGATATTATAAGTGTGGTACTCAAAGTTGGATGAAAAATAACCAGAGAAGGCAGAAGGAAGTAAGTTATGTGCAAACCTATACATAAATTCACCAACCTGTAATTTGTTTTTCTGATCAAGTTTCAAAATATCAAGGTCATGAAAAAAAATTCCAAAGAAGAATAAGGAGATCTAGGCTACATAAGATTATGCGGACAACTCGTTTTTGAAGCAGAACAAGTGTATTTAGCCGGGATGGATAATTAGATTCCCATGCAACATTACAGTAAGATAAATAGGGATAAATGAGTGATTAATATACATTTATACGTATGACTAGAGGTAAGACATAACTAATACGTGACAGTACTCCAACGTATTTAGCAATTTTAGTTGATATATATCTAGCCTGTGAATAAGCTGAGAAATTTCGGAGATTTACATTTTCATCTGGTCACGTTTCTATATGTGAACTACGAAGTTTTTAACTTTGGACAAACCCGTTGTGACGTGATTGGCTCACGGCGCCGACCAATAGCAGTTAGGGGTTGCAGCTTGCGTGAACTGACAGACACTTAGCGTGCCCAGCGCGGCAGTTACGAAAAGCTCGGACTCATGAACACTACGGCGAAAGAATACACTTCTGTAATTATACTATTAGTGTAGATAATAATATATGATTATAACCGCAGACAAGGTGTTACGTTTATGAAGGTCGATACATTTACATGGTGTCATCAGATAGTGAATCTCACGTCTCACGGAATTTATAGATATTGAGGCCACCTGAAAGTATAATGATCATCAGAAACGATGTCGTCTTTGTCAAACATACCATTCCCCTCGCAGCTGAAGATGTCTGGAGGTAACATGGCATCGGACTGGAACAGATTTTGCAGCCAGTATCGTAACTACGAAGTTGCAACTGACTTGCACACGCAGCCTTCCACGAAGCGCGCCGTCGTCTTCCTGGCCTGCGTGGGCACTGAGGCATACGAGACGTTCCACACGATGGAATTTGACACGGAAGACGAGCCTAAGGACATCGACAAAGTGATTGAGGCCTTTCAACGATACTGCGTCAGGGAAGTGAACGTCACGTATGAGCGATACGTATTCAACCGCCGAGTGCAGGAGGTAGGATAGACATTTGATTCACTCCTATCCGAGTTACGCAGACTTGTACGATCGTGCGACTACGGTGCTCTAGAAGAGTCCATTCTACGAGACAGAATTGTCCTCGGGCTCTGTGATGACGCTACTCGCCGAAAATTATTGCAAATGCGTAAGCTGGACTTGAGCACAGCTGTAGACATTTGCAAAGCGAGCGAAGTCGCTACGAAACAATTGCGAGTGATGACAACGGAAGATGAGGTGAATGCGATGCGAAGCATGCCTCAAAGATCTCCGTCTCGCACGAGATACGGCCGCCGAAGCCCCACCGATGTCGACTCCAACCGAGAAGATGGCAGCAACAGAAGTTGCAAGTTCTGCGATCGCGTCCACGGGCCGTCAAGAGACGTCTGTCCCGCCTACGGACAGACCTGTCGTCGCTGCACGAAGCGCCATCATTTTTGAAGCAGTCTGCAAGGCGAAGGGAGGTAAGAGCAATGACCGGGTATGTCAACTGCAGGACGAGGAACTGTTGACGCTGACTACCGCCGATCCTACGCGTATCCACTCGCAACTAAGCGTCGATGGATACCAAGTGCGATTTCTACTGGACTGCGGTTCGACAGTAAAACTCCTACCGAGATCTGTGGTAGATGCCATCGACCGTGCAGGCACTCGAATTCGCCCTCCGAAATCCAGGCTGCGCATGTTTGAAAACAAAGAGCTAGAAACATCAGGTATGATCACAGCCCTGGTCCAGCATCCGAGAACTTTGCGCCAATTCGAACTAGAGTTTTATATCACGACGAGACATAAGCAGCCAATCACGTCACACCCGTCTGAATTCAGGCAAGGTATTTGGCGGAAGTGTCGTGCCCGAGATTTAAAATTTCTTATCTTCTCGCTACCTTGAATCAGTCCATCTCGCGACCTCGCAACAAGGTGGGCCCAAAATCAGTTCCATTGAGCCGTTTCTGAATCGGAAAGCGGACTTTTTGTGACTTTCCCTTGAATGCAATGACCAGTTTCGCTGGACAGACTCACTTCTTTAACGGCATTCGTGGGGTGGGATAAATTCTGTAGCGTTACCATGCATTTTGCATGTATAGGCTATTGTGGCGGGCCGCACCAGTCCAGTCCTCTGTTGTCTGTTTCTCTGTCCGTGGGTAAGGCTCTTACGGTCGGTGAGAAGACGAGCGAATCAACAGCGTCGGGTTTCTTCTAACTGTTATTATAGTAACGGACCTCTATCGAAGTCAAACAGCGAACTTAACAGACTAACCATCTTTACACGTCTTAACATTTTTCCGACTCCACGTCCTGATCCTGTCTTTCATTCTTCTTGTAGCATTAGTTCAATAAATATTGAAGCCTTCATACAAGATATCTTCTGTTCTGGCCTTTTTTAAAATCCACCTTCCTCCCTTGATGATCTTCTCTCTTCCTACAACACTGCCCTTTCCATTATTCTTCTATTATTACTAAATTCAGCTCTCACTCTAACAATCCTTGTTACAAATCCTATCTCCAGGTCTTCAGATCTTTCCGGCGACGCCTTGAGCGTGCTTACTACACAATCGTGATTCTCAGCTTCTCTCTGCCCTTAAATCTGCCACAAATAAATATCATCACCTCCTTGCTGCTGCTAAAAAGAGATTTTCCTCTTCACTAGTTCGCTGCCGATCATCTAGCCCTCACATTTTCTGAAAAACCAAAAACCAACTGCTTAATCGAAACTCATCCAGCCCACTTCCAAATTCTCTTCCGTCTTCTTCAATAGCCGACTCGTTCTGTTCTTTCTTTACTGGCAAAATTTGTACCATCCGTCTTTCTCTACATTCTCTCCTTTCCAAAACCAACAGTTATCCATCTGCTGATGCTTTCTTTTCCCACTCATGACTGCCCACCCTCCTCAGCTCGATCTTCACTATTTGTCTTTCAACCCACATCAGAGACTGAAATACTACATCTATTAAACTTTCTTCCTAACAAACATTGTGAACTTGACCCTATGCTTACTTCCTTATTGAAAGACTGTGCATCTGTTCTTGTCCAAATCATTACCAAAATAGTTAACCTCTCCTTATCTACGGGTAATTTCCCACTCCTTTTCAAACATTCTCTTGTTACCCCTCTTCTCAAGAAATCATCACTTGACAAAGAAATTCTTTCGAACGACCGGCCTAACCTGACTTTCATCTCCAAATTAACTGAACGGATTATCCTCTCTCTGATCAATTACTATTTAGCTTCCAATTCACTCCTTAACCCACACCAGTCTGGTTTTATTAAACGCCACTCAACTGAAACTCTACTCACATCCCTTTACAACAAGCTTGTTTCTGTCATCTTTCATCAACAGGTTTCTTGCCTCTGTCTGTAGGGATATTGAGATTACGATTACGATTACTAACGAAGAAGTTCTAGTCGTTATCACCGACACAACAACGCACCATCACAAGAACTGAATCTATCTATTTCTCCTGTCTTTCATTGTTTCCCCTCACCCTTTATACAGAACCCGAGGGCACCCAAGGAACCTAAGAAACCCGAGAGGAACCCATGGAAGCCAAGGAACCCAAGAGGAACTCAAGAAAACTGAGAGGAACCCATGGAACCCGAGAGGAAGAAACACTTGGAACTCGAGAGGAACCCAAGAAATCCAAGAAACCCGTAACGGCCATTGCGTTACAGTCTTCTTTCCCCATTCTGTGGACTGCTGAGTTTTCTTCCGACAACGTTCCCGACGGCGACGATCTCGCTTGGCCTGCTTTGCTTCATCAGAAAGCTATTCATTCAGTAGATCGGATGACTGAATTTGAAGAAGTTACCCCCGGATTAAAACCGATTAAAATGTCATTCCAGGTGTCTGCGCCCGCCATTTTGAGACTTGTGAAAGAATTGTTGAATTTTATGGACATGTTTTCTTCGATTTAACTGTGTGATTATAATTTTGTGTTTTCGTCTATCAGCGAAATTGATACTCGGAGTTTATTTCTTCTAATAAAATTGGTAATTGAAACCAATATGTCTAATGCGGATATAAGATCAGATGATATAGAATCATCCCCTCTCTCACCGGTGCCTACGAATCCTAGATTTATAAGGCACCGATTAGATGAGGCTGTGTGGCGGATTTTGGTGAAATAATGGAAAGCTTGTCGCAACCATAGACGTCATGAATAATAATGTCTGTGGTCGCAACGCCAAGATCGTTTAGAGCGGTCATCGGAGAACTCGGGTAGCAGATCGGCCCAGCTACTAGAAGGCCTAATGAGTAGATTGTATAGGTTCTGTGATGGATTTCCTGCGGGTGCTGGTGCCCCATTCCCCACTCACGAGAGACAGGCTGAAATCAGTCATTCAGGGGCCACCACGGATCCTGACTCGTCGGTCAGGCGAGTTGCCTCCAGACCGAAGGCCACGGGCGAGGGAAATGTCAATTTTACATCCTGGAAATTACATGAGTCTGGCCACGTTCATCGAGTAGATAAGAGGCAATTAAAGAATAAATAAATAACTAGAATAATTCAGATGGCATCGTCTGAGTGTTCGCCTCCATTTTCTGAGAGTAGTTCGGGGTTTCACGTAGCCAAGGTTCTGTCTTCTTTGACGGATTCAATCTCTGCTCTATTAGAAGGTCATGTATTCCTACAGGACCAGACAGAGGGAATGCCGTTCAAGTTAGAAGAGACATTTATAGAGCGATAGAGGCATAACCAGGCACGTTTTGAAGAAACATTTGCAGAGCGTCAGAGGCAAAGTCAGAGGCGCAGTTTCAGCAATCGTCAATGAAGCGACTTCTCCATACCCAGGAACCTGCCTGCAGAACTAAGAAGAGAAATCTGTCGGGAAAGTTAGGACCTTGGTCAGCTGTTTGAAGCGGCCGCTCTTAGTTCAAGAGCTACGGACACCATGAATAACATGGTAGAGGAAGCGAACGACTATCCCTCCTTCGCCGAAATGTCAGATTAGACGCTAAAGCCCCGGTTTACTACGGAGAATGTGGGTTTCAGAGTCGACCGGAGGTAAGGCCTGTTTGGAGTTCGAACCCTCGACCTATACCGGAGAAGCGAAAGTCCTCTTCCTCCCAGGCCTCCCGACAGTACGCGGCACTCCACGAGTGCGTGGGGCAGCGCGTGACAGTACGCTTCAAGTTATCGTTTATAGGAATCTTCTACGCACTGGTGCAACGTAGCTATGTGACACGAGAAAAACGAAGAAAAACACGTCCACCAGAGTAAAAAACGCTACTGACTGCGGGAAATACGCTAGTTATTCATATATATTTTCTATTTTATTTTTGCAGACGTTGTATTGCCAATTTGATTCATTTTCAAATGTAGTTTAATCTTTAGTTTTTGAAATCGAGTTATTTTAATTTGTGAAAATCTAATTTAAGATCATAATATCGATAACTATACAGACTTTATAGTTTTTGTCTCATGATAATGTTATTAAACGTAAAATAATAAGAAATAATGCAAAAACCCATGAAGCGTCAGAAATTATCGGGAACACAGTCTCGTAAGAAAAAATTGCAAACAGAAGTTCGTATCAAACAACAGTAGGGTTGGTAAAACGCTTATTCATAAAAAATTATGTTAAATTTAACACTTTCCGTTATCGATTGAAACTCTTCAAAATGATTTCTATGATTACATTTAAAAATAGGTTAGAAACAGGTCTATTTTGAACAGATCTTATTGTTTTGTAAGAGTTGAGAAGTATTGTCAGATATCGGCCCTCAGATTTACAGTGTTTTGGATGGCGTAATTAAAAACTAAAAATTGCTTGTAATTAGGTGGGGCCAGGGGCGCCAAAATGTAGGCCTATACTTTTCCTGGAACGTCGTTGGGTCTAAGACCGGTCCTGCCTTCATCTCAACCGCAGTAAGTTTGAATTCTTTGCTCCAAGTAGTGGCCTAGACTAGGGGAACCCTCCTTTTGGACTGAATTCCAACTCCTTGACCGCAATGCACCGTCCTTACTCGGGGCATCAATCTCCAAAGGGCAGGCATTATATGTGATAAATCTGTCTTTATTCGTATCAGTAAAGCTCACTTTAAGTTTTATCGCATAAAGCGACATAATAAAAAATTTTGCGACGTTGACTTTAGCATCGCACAGCCTTTGCATTACTGTAGGCGTGTTCCTTCCTTTGAGCCCTCAGCTGCAAAGTGCTGTCAGTGGTTTTTCTGGACATTGCATATTTTATCGCATACATAGAGCTAGAAACTAAAACGTAATTTCTGTCGTCAATCTGTTAACCACCTGGTTCATAAATATGTAAAATTTATCAATAAAGAAGACGTGTTTCTTTTTAACAAACTTTATTAAATCATCAGCGTTTGTTGACTTGTGAACTGTAAGAAAATATGAGTTACAACCTGATAAGGTCCAAAGACTTATGTTTTAGTGCATTACCGAAATCCTTAAAACCGAGTTCTATTCAGTTCAAGAGTTAACATTTTGCTTGATTTTGGATCGACCCTCTAACGCTGTCACACGGTATTGTAGTCTAAAGCGTCTATGTTATTATTATTATTATTATTATTATTATTATTATTATTATTATTATTATTATTATTATTATTATTATTATTATTATTATTATTAATAATAATAATAATAATGGAAATTTTTTCTCCTGAACCAACTCTTAAGGTGCATCAAAAATCTAAGCTGAGTAACGAGCAAGCTATAGCGGCAGCTGTTTCCTCGAAGCTCGAAGATGGTAATATAAGGGCAGCTGTCAGAATCCTGAGTTCAGAGGATAAACCTGCGCCGATTAATAAGGATACCTTCGAAGAGCTTTCGATCAAACACCCGAAACACCCAGCGGGGCGCCCCATCATACCTCCCACCACAAAGGTAACCCCATTCCAAACAACTTCGGACGAGGTACATAGTAACATCCTCTCGTTCCCCGCAGGTTCGGCGGGGGGACCTGATGGCCTGCGTCCTCAGCACGTCAAAGACTTAATGAATTGTAAAGAAATAGGTCCTGAATTGTGTTCGAGTCTAGCAGCATTAGTTAACCTTTTGTTAGCAGGCTCCTGTCCAGCGGACATTCAACCTATACTTTTTGGTGGCACCCTGTTCGCGTTAAGTAAAAAATCGGGTGGCTTGCGTCCAATTGTAATTGGCTACTATTGGCGTAGGCTGGCCTCCAAGTGCGCAAACAAGTTTGCCCTATCTCGGACTTCAGCATTCTTTGGTAGTAAACAGGTAGGAGTGGGAACCCCCGGAGGTGGGGAGGCTGCAGTGCACTCGGTTAGGCGCTTTTTAGAAGACATGCCAGATGGCTCGATACTGGTTAAACTTGACTTTGCTAACGCATTTAATAGCTTGTACAGAGATCACATGCTGAACTCATTAGCAGACATCCTTCCGGAGTTACTACCGTTTGTCAATCTAGCCTACGGTTCTGCCACGGGACTTAAATTCAGCCATTTCTCCATTTCTTCGGAAGTAGGTCCACAGCAGGGGGACCCTTTGGGCCCACTCTTGTTTTGTCTCCCATTACAACAGATCTTGGAACAGTTATCTTCGGACCTGGTGATAGGATACTTGGACGACTTATCCCTGGGGGGCGATGCACCCACAGTGGCAGCTGACGTAAGTTTCATAGAACAGGCGTGTGATTCTTTAGGCCTCCGGCTTAATCATACAAAATGCGAAATTATTTCACATTCACCGTTTGCAAATAGCCATGCTTCTTTGAGTAGCTTCACTCAAACCAAACCGGAGAGCGCTGTCCTGTTAGGAGCGCCACTATGTACTGCAGAGGCTCTTTCGGCCTGCTTAGAGTCTCGTTGTGCTGAACTCTCGCTAGCAATTTCCAGATTGATGACCATAGCTAAACACGATGCCTTAGTGCTCCTCAGGACCACATTTAGTTCACCAAAGTTATTGCACACTTTGAGATGTTGCCCGTGTGTGGGTCACCCGTTACTGAAGAGATATGATCTGCTGCTTCGTGAAGGTTTTGTCTCTATTTTTAATTTGGCCCTCACAGACCATCAATGGCTTCAGGCCTCCCTCCCCATTAAAGCTGGAGGTTTAGGCCTACGCTGGGTGTCTTCGCTTGCGCTACCCGCCTTCTTGGCATCCGCTGCAGGCACCCAAACGTTGCAAACTGCCATTCTTCAAAAAGGCCAAATATCACCAGATTTTCATCTCAACACTATGGTGGAACATTGGTGTGCACTCACCATGACTCCACAACCTAGTACTCATCTCTGGCAGAGACAATCCCAGTGGGATAAACCTCTATACGAGATATCGAAAACTACACTTATTACCAATAATAACGACGCGTACCACCAGGCACGTCTAAAGGCGGTGTCATCGCCTCATGCCGGGGATTGGCTATTTGCCCTCCCCATTAACTCAATCGGTCTTCGCCTGGATGACGAAGCCGTACGTATAGCCCTAGGTCTCCGTCTCGGAGCTATCCTATGTCAACCACATAATTGCACATGTGGAGCTCTGGTGACTGCTGAGGGGTCGCATGGTCTCTCTTGCCGTTTGGGACCCGGCAGAATGGCACGTCACGCTTGTCTCAATGACCTTATTCACAGAAGTCTGACGCGAGCGGGCTTCCCATCAGTGAAAGAACCTACGGGTCTTTCTAGAACAGACGGCAAGAGACCGGATGGCCTTACCCTGATTCCTTGGCGTTCGGGGCGCAGCCTCCTATGGGATGTCACCGTGATTGACACGCTTGCACATTCTTACTTACAGGCAACCTCTGTCACAGCAGGAGGCGCAGCTGAACTGGCGGCCGATAGAAAAACTTTGAAATATGATCATCTCACTAATGCATACCACTTTGTCCCTCTGGCCTTTGAGACTTTAGGCCCTATCAATGGTTTGGGTATGACCTTTCTCACAGACTTGGGGCGAATATTGTCCCTCATATCCGGAGATAGTAGAGAAACAGGTTACCTTTTTCAACGCTTATCTATAACATTACAGCGTTTCAATGCAGTCGCCTTCCACGGTACATTTGTGGTGCCGAATCCAGACGAGGATTAGCCGTTCCAGAGTCCCTCTCTCTCTTTTTCTCCGGAATTTTTTGAACAACCAAGGGATTATACTTACCTTGGTAAAAAAAAAAAATAATAATAATAATAATTTAGCCGTTCCAGGTGCTCACTTCTGTCTCCGGACTAATTTTTTCACCACCTGAGGGATTATACCTACCTTGGGTAAAAAAAAATAATAATATAATGACAACACTCAGTGGCTACAGGCCACATTGCCTATGACTTGGTATGAGGAGGGTGTGGTCGATGGCTTCTTCTGCCTACTTGGCTTCAGCTGCGGCCACGCTCAAACTCCAGTCCGCCATTCTTAGTCAATGCCTTGAGACTCCCGATACGCATCTGGGTGATCTGATGACGGTTGGTATGGAGACACTCCCATCAAGCGTCGACCCGCTGCCAACAAAACAGGCGGCCTGGTACGGACCTATGATTGAATTGGATAGGTCTGCAGTTTTGGCAAGTGCCGAAAAACCGACCGATCGAGCACGGTTGCCCGCAGTCAGTTGCCCCCACTCTGGCGATTGGCTGACCGCCCTTCCTATCTCATCATGAGGTCTCTGCTTAAACAACGAGGCGATACGAGTAGCAGTTTGGACCTTAATCTATGGAGCCCACATTAATGTCGCTGCGGTGATTTGGTTGGCCCTGATGGTCACCACGGCTTCGTCTGCAGGCTGGCTTTCGGACGATCCCTTTGTCATTATGCCATCAATGACAAGTCTGGCGTGCTTTACAGAAAGATGATGTCCCCAGTACTAAGGAACCAACAGGCTTGTTCCACTCTGATGGCAAGAGACCAGATGGGGCTACAATGGTTCCATGGGCGGCTGGGAAATATCTAGCCTGTGATGCCACAGTTGGTCGAATTCATCAGGGTCAGCAGCAGAACAGGCTGCCATTCGAAAAACCGAAAAATATCTAGGGCTGCCATCGACACATCTTTTTCTGCCAATCGCATTCGAAACACTGGGCCCAATTAATTCTGTAGGGGTCGATTTCATCCGCGAGGTTGGCCGTCGTCTTTTGACCACTTCAGGAGAATCATGTGAGATTGCCTTTCTTTTTCAGCGCCTCTCCATCTGTATTCAGCGCTATAACGCCATCGCTTTCCGGGGCACGTTTCATGATGTTGCTGAGGACCAGGCCTGATTTTCCAGACACCACTTAACAGCTCCTTGAGTAATTTTTCAGTTCCTGAGGGATTATATTTACCTCGGACCAAAAAAATTCTAATAGCCGTCCCAGAATTTTGTATTCTCCATATATACCTCGGGTAAAAAATTAAATAATAATAAATGGCATCCTGTCTGACCCGACTGACCCAGATACTTGGCATACTCCTCTGCTTTTTAGCAGTTTCATTTTGGTTCCCCAGCCAGAGGGGGCAGACGCCACAACGCAACTTCTATTATAAAAAAACGAATTGCCAATCACTCCCATTTTTTTGCCGGTACTTTAATGGCTTTAAGGAAGAAGACAGGTGGGCTTCGCCCAATTGCCATAGGATATGTTTAGTGCCATCTAGCCCGTAAATGCGCTTTTTTTGCTTTGAACCACGTCTCCGGTTTCTTCTCTTCTCTGCAACTCGGGGTTGGCACTCCTGGCGGCTGCGAAGCGGCGGTTCATGCCACCCGTCGTTTTCTTGCTTGCTTGCCACAAGACGGAGTTAGTGAAGCTTGACTTTACCAAAGTATTTAACAGCCTTAATCGTAGACCTGTGCTGGAAGCGGTGGCGAATGCGGTCCCAGAACTATACCCATACTGTCATCTTGCTTATGGAACGCCTTCAATATTAAAATTTGGCGATTTTTCTATCTTATCACAAACTGGCCCTCAGCAGAGGGACCATTTGGGTCTCCTCCTCTTTTGCCTGCCTCTGCAACCGCTGTTTTCACGTCTGTCATCTTCCCTGGTGCTGGGTTATCTTGATGACTTAACTCTGGGCGGAAAGACCTCTGTTTTGGCGGGGGATGTCGAGGATATCATGTCAGAAGCTGGCGCCATGGGTCTGACTTTGAACATCACAAAGTGTGGGGTCATTTCACAATCTCAACATTCCACTCTTCCGGATCCACTAAACCCCTTTTCAGCAACATTACCAGATGATGCCTGCCTCCTTTATCTCCTGGGGGAGCCCTCAGGTCTGTTCTGAAAGCCAGAGTTTCAGAGCTCAGGGTCGGCGTCTCGCGCTTACATGGTAGCATCTATTGGTAGGCATGACGCCCTCGTCCTTCTTCGCTGCTCTCTTAGCTCACCAAATTGGCTTCACACCCTCAGATGCGCTCCTTGTATGGGCCACCCGTGCTTGAGCTTTTTTGATCTTGTACTACGAGAGGGCCTCTCGAGCACTTGAACTTGGCTTCAGGCCTCGCTCCCGGTTAAGGATGGTGGATTGGGTATTAGACGTGCATCCTCGCTGGCACTTCCAGCCTTTTTGGCCTCAGCCGCAGGTACCACGCCTCTCCAGGCATCCATCCTGGCCGAATCCGGAACTGACATAGTGGGAGATGCTGTTTTTCTTATGGCCAGTTCCCAATGGAGTTTGGTATAAAATATACCATTTCCAGACAACCCAGCGGCATGGGATCGCCCTTTGATTATAAAGGGCATTGCCACCTTACAGGCATCTACCGTATCACAGGGAGCGGGTCATGGCGGTGGCTTCACTACATTCTAGCGACTGGTTATTTGTTCTGCCAATAAGTGCCTGTGGTCTAAGACTCGAAGATGAAACAGTACGAGTGGCCGTGGGTTTGCGCCTCAGTGTTGAGATCTGCACCACTCATAGATGCTCTTGTGGTTATATGACCTTGACTGACGGTTCTCGTGGTTTGGCTTGTCGTCTTGGACCCGGTAGGACTGCCAGACACGCAGCTCTAAATGACCTAATCTGGCGAGCTTTGGTGAAAGCGTGTTTCTCTTCCTCTAAAGAACCAGTTGGACTTTCAAGATCTGATGGTAAAAGCCCAGGTGGCGCTACTCTCATTCCCTGGCATGCGTGCAGGTCTATGGTCTAGGATGTTATTGTTGTCGACACTTTGGCTGACTCTTACTTGCCTCACACAGCCGCGAATGCAGGTACAACGGCAGAGTTGCATGCTCAGAGGAAGGTTACCAAATATACCAATTTATCGGCTTCCTATCAGTTCATCCCTTTGGCCTTCGAGACTCTTGGCCCGATAAATTTACAGGGCCTGGAGTTCTTAACTAATCTGGGTGGACACTTGACCAGGGTTTCCGGAGACCCAAGAAAGACCGCTTTCCTATTCCAACGTATTGCCTGCACAATTCAACGTTTTAATTCGATTGCCTTCCGAGGCACTTTTGAGGACCCAGACATCAACGAAGATTAGCCATCTCAGAATATAATTTTTCTTCCGGGTAATTTTTAACTTCCTTAGGGATCATAAATACCTCGGAGCTAAAAAATACAAATAATAATAATATTATCATTATTATTATTGTCGTTGTCGTAGTCGTTGTTTAAGAAGTGACATTAGTTTAAGATGTGTTTCAGGGCCATTACTAAGCTTATTTTAGGGGTGGGGCAGATCCATAACTTGTGAGTGGGCTTGTTACGTTATACTTATAACGACTGGATAACGATAATACTACGTTTATTATACTACTGCAATCTACGCTACGTACTGGCTACTCAATGCGACTAGCTATCAAGTGTACTTTAGTGTTTATCGGGCGGGCGTTTCTATCAGAATGCGCATGTCTAGGGCAGTGTCCGCCTATTTAGAAGGCCGTGGTCCGTGCCGCTTTGCGCTGTGGTAGGGGCGTGGCCTAACGGCTGGTCAATTGTATTCTCACAGCTCTCTTCATTTAAAAAGTTTCAGACCCTCTCCCTTCGCTACGCTAGTTCAGCTAAGAATAATCAAGTGTCAACAAACTAAACTAAGGGACATCTAAGTTTCTAGACGTCTGCTTTTACAGTCCTAGTTCTGGTATCTAGCCGGACTTCGCACTAGACGACCAGAGCGTGTCTTCAGTTCAGGTGGTTTCTGGTCCGCGTTTGGTCTGGGTGCTTGTGGGCCAGTTTGTTTATGGTAGTGTCCGTCGCTAGGTGGCGGGTTAGGTGGGCTCGCCGCTGGTGCTGGTGACGGGGTGGAGGTTTCGTCGTCCTCGCTGTCCGTTCGAATCAGAATAGGCGGTTCGCCGCTGAAACGCACGTGATTGGATGTCCGTCGACGCATAGTACCACCCTCCAGGCGCACGTCGTATGCTCTGTGTGGTAAGACACGGGCGATTTCAGCTTTTCGCCAGTCGTGGTCATCGAAATGCATTCTGACCGTTTGACCGACAGGCAGGGTGGGACGCTGCTTGGTACCGCGGTCGTATTAAAAGGCCTGACGTTCCTTTGCGACGGTCAGCGCCGCCTGAGCGGTGGCTAAAGTGGAGGTTGCCACGAGTGCTGCTGTCGTTGGCAACTGAGTCCGCGTGCGTCGTCCGAAGTGAACTGTCCGGGACTCTGTCCCAGGTGGGCGGCTGTGGTGGTCGGCGGAGTGGGGTTATCTTCCCCGCTGCCTGTCTCTGGCTGTTTGAATCTCGGATATTTGGCATTCGTTTTCGCCCTCTGAGCTTCGGCTGAGGAGGGGTTTGACAACAGGGGAGCAGCTGTCGGTCGGTTGTTTCGGGTCTGTACTTGCAATTTGGGACCAACGTCGCAATTTGTTGCTCCATCGCTTATCGCTGCCGTGCTGCACCCATTAGCGCCAAAGTGACTCTTCAGTATTTTGTCTGTAGCGCCCCAGGGGATAACACGGTGGCCTTTGAATGCAAGGCCTCCGCTGCTAATAAGTTCATCTGCGAACCCTGGGTACGACGTAAAACTGCCGTTACCTCCGTTTTTGAATGAGGCGATCCCGTTGCTGTTAGCTACTGATATTCATTATCGTCTTCTGCAGCGGGTCGACTGGCATTGATCATTCGCTCCGGAATGTCCCTGTTTATACACTCGAGCTGATGATCCCTTAACGTCGCATCTGGTAACTCGGTTCCGAGTGTTCTGTCATCGTGCACGGATGCCGTCTGGACATCGTTTATCGTTTGTTGTGAAACCGCTAGGTGTCGCTTCTCTAGTTGGTGTGTCGCCAGTTTTTCACGCTCTGCCTATTGGGATCTGTCGCTCGGGTTTTCGGAAGGATCTGCTCCCGATAAAGTATCAGCGAAAACTGTGCTAACTTCTTTAGGGTCTGTTGTGATTTCGGCCTCTGCTAAACAGCTCTCAGTGCTTTGTATAAGCGGATCAGTTTGCGAAATACCTACCTGACAGATATTTTTTCGACGACCAAATCTCGGCAAGCACTGAAGCCAAAGATGGGTTGGTCGTGCTTTTCAGCGACATAGAATTCGAGTACGGTTCGGTTTTCGACTAGCATGCCTGTGTGCCAGCGATCATTGTTCTGGGTCCCGAGAGTCAGCAATTCCTCTTCGCGGCCCAGTTCGCAGACTTAGGCCTCGATTTGGTCGTTTGTCGAGATAAACAGACAGCGGCATAGTGGTTTTTCTTTCCGCATTGTCTGCAGGGTTGCCCATAAACGGGGCACGATTCTCGTCTTGTGTCATGCGTCCGGCCACAGTACTTACATTTTCGGCCAACCTGTGTATTATCTCGACCATGGCGTTTTGTTTTGCTGTCGCCAGAGGGGTTGTCTGCTGCTGCTGCGCGCTTGCTGCGTCCGGGACAGCGCGTCGACGTGCTGGTCTGTGGCTGTCATGACTCTGAGCTGGTTTCCTGCTGCCTCGCAGGATCTGCACACGTCGATAGCCCTTTCCAGCGTTAGCTCTCGAATTTGTAGGAGTTTTCGTCGCGTCAAGTCATCTTGAATACCCATGAGAATGCGATCGCGAATCATGGACTCTTCGACTCCTTGAAATTGACACGTTTTAGCCATCCTGCGTATATCGCCCAAGAACAGATCAAAACGCTCACCTTTCTCTTGGTCGCGTTTGTAGAAAAGATAGCGCTTGTATGTCACGTTGACTGATCCTATACAGAATTCTTGTAGCGCCGCCACTACTCTGTCGACGTCTCGTCGATGTGTTTCTGATAGATGTATATAGGCTTCTAAAGGCGTCGTATGCCTCTCCGCCGAGGCAAGTTAGAAAGATGGCTACCCTCTTTTCTGAATTGGCGTCTGTCAGATCCGCTGCCAGCTCATAATTCTGCCACTCTTCCTTAAATCTCTGCCAGTTACCCGCAACATTGCTTCCTGTTACGCGTAACGGATCGGGGATACTCTCAAGTTCGTTTTCATTTCGGTTATTTTCCAGAGTCCGACCTATCGAAGCTTATCTATTCGAGTTTGTCGACTTAGCTATATGGAGCGAGTGTGTTCAGGTCCACTTCTACACCATGTGACGTTATACTTATAACGACTGGATAATGATAATACTACGTTTATTATACTACTGCAGTCTACGCTACGTACTGGCTACTCAATGCTACTAGCTACCAAGTGTACTTTAGTGTTTATCGTGCGGGCGTCTGTATCCGAATGCCGATGCCTAGGGCAGTGTCCGTGCCGCGATGCGCTGTGGTAGGGGCGTGGCCTAACGGCTAGCCAATCGTATCCTCACAGGGCTGAAAACGGCACTTGAGAGTCGAGACGTGCAAAATAGCAGCTCTTGGAAGTGTCTTAAAATATATTTGGGCCCCTAAAATGCTTTTAAAAATCAAACTCACGTCTTTTCTAAAGTGTTTTTTACGTGGCATACCATCCGAGTGGTTTTAAAGTGAAAGTAGCTTAAGGGGAGGTTTTAACACGACACTACTCGTAGGGGTGGCTTAAAAAACATCACATCACTACCTGCAGTAGTATTTAAAAACGCCATATACTTCGGGTGACTTGAAATGACACTCATTTTGGGTGTTTTAAAACGACACTCAACACTCATTTTGGGTGGTCAAAAATGACACTAACTCATACCATCATAATCGTAAGCTTGAGATTTCTTTTTTCTATATGGAGGAGTACTCTAGAGAGAAAGGGAGTAGTAGTAGTGATAGTAGTGAAGTCGCATCTTGGCACAGTGTAGTTGTTGCGTTGTAAGTAAGTAAGTATATTCTTTATTAACCAATAGCTAATCGCACATCGGTTTACAAGTATTTAAGAACACAAGAAAACTTAATATTCATACAACATCCTAACAATAAAACATTTACGCGTTAAATTGTCAGCAGGAGGAATATTACGATCATGGGTGTGGGGTCGTTTGGAATAACTGAGGGTTTTAATTGGTGGGAGTAGCTGATGTAAGACATGATTTGGGTTGTTCAAGATTACTTTAAAGAGACGAGCATCAGCTGTGCCACAGAGTTCATCGTTGTGGCGCGTAGTAGCTGGTTAGAATTAAGTTCACAGCAAAAAAGTGACACTGCAGTGACTTTAATGAATGAATGAATATTAAGAGATTAACATGGCAGGCATAGAACAATTTTAATCAGAGGCACAGTCAGTCGCTCAGAGGGAGACAGCCAGGAGCAAAGGAGGAAAAACCAGGTGATAGGTCAGTTAAGAAGTTAAATGTTTTGAGTTGCCGATTGAAGGATGAGATTGATGGAGCAGAACTGATTGTTAAAGGAATGTTGTTCCTAATTATAGGCGAGTCCGAACTAAGAGCATGTTCCCAGTGACTTTGCTCAGATAAGGTTGTCGCAGCTTCAGAGGGTCACTAGATCGTGCATTGTGAACGGTAATATGATAATTGATTAATTATAATCGGAGATAGGCAGGTTGCAGGGTATTGAGATGATTGTAGGTGATTGTTGCTGTTTGAAAATCAATGCCTCTTGAAACCAGGAGTCAATGAAGTTGTGAGAGAATGCCAGCAGATAAAAGGTTACATTTAGGTAAGACAAGGTGTGCTGCTAAGTTCTGTACCCACTGTAATTTTCTGATGTTGTAAGAGGGGTATTGAAAAGGATAGACATGGCATATTCAAGTCTAGACTGGACAAGAGCAACGGCTATCATAGGAGCCATATCATCAGTGAGAACCGAACAAATGTAAGGTAAGGGTGGCACAAGAATGACTCCAAGGGTTGTAATTTTTCCTGAAAGGTTGGCATTTGTACCCACTACATTGATTTGGTGTGTCAGGACCAAGGGGTGGGCAGGTCCCACTTACTTACTAAATTTCATATACAAGGGGCAGGTTGACAGTCTAGAGAGAGACTCGAGTTATGGCGGTTTGGGATTGCACAACGAGAAGAAGAAACGCGTGAAAAGTTATTGTGTTGACTTATTTCTGAACTCTGACTTTGCGACTAGCTCGCGACATGGTGAATGGGAGGAAAATGACGTAAATGTTGATGGATGCCAAGAATTGCATCTGACTTGTTGGGATTTAGACAAAAACCATGTTGACAGAACCAGGAATGTTGTGAAAGCATGCACTGTTCAAGCATGCCATTACCAGTATCAAGGCTGTCAGATGAGAGGGCGATATATAATTGAATGTCATCAGCATGCTGCTGATGAGAAATGCCGAAATAAGATATAAGATGACAACAGGAGAAATGAAAGCAGAAAAAAGTATTGGGCCAAGCACAGAGCCCTGAGGAACACCAGCGTCGAGAGGAGAAGGAATAGAAATTGACTGGCCGATTCGAATGGTTTGAGAGTAATCTGACAAGTATGATGTAAGCCAGCTGAGGGTAGTTCCAGAAACTGCTGCTGAGCCTAGAAATGAGCATCACGTGATCAGTGGTATCAAACGCGACACCAAGATCAAGTGAGACCAGAAGTGTGGGTTGGCCAAGGTCCACAACACGGTAAATGTTATTTAAGCTGTAAAGTAAGGCAGTTTCCGTTGAATGAGATGGTCGGTAGGTAGACTGAAGGATAACACTGGCCAACACATAATTTGTTGCCTCAAATGTTAGAACTGTTTCTGGGTATATTTGACCTGCTGATTCCAGAAAAGGCACCAGTTTTCTCCCAGCAGGTCTAGTTTTCGAGATATAGAACATTATGCCATATACCAGTCCTTGCCTCTGCTCGCCCATAAAACATAAGGCTATAGCTATAATTATGTAGTGCTCAATTTATTATGTGATACACTAAATAAACATAATAATACAAATACTTAAAAGAAAATGGTAGTACCTGAAACTGTACTTATATGATACCAAACAGAACAAGTTTGTTATAAAAATTTCAAGTCATTCGACACCGAAGAAGCTCCTTTTGTACGATTTCCGAGTGTGGCATCTGCCGGAACAATCGCGCACAATATTCCAGCAATAGTCTGCCATCATGTGTGCATCCCATCTTCCTTGATATCGATTTTCCATTGTTTTGATGTCTTGGTGAAATCTTTCACCTTGCTCTTCGCTGAAGTCACCAAGATTCTCTGGAAAGCGATCTAAGTGACTGTGGAGATAATGGACTTTAATGCTCATGTTGCAGCCAAGCTTGTTGAAATGAAGAAGCATATCCTCTACTAGTTGTGCATAATTGTCTGCCTTCTTGTTGCCAAGAAAATTTTTAGTTACAAGAACAAAGGAAGACCAGGCACAAGATTCGATTTCATTCATTGATGGTATGAAAAGTGGGTCATTCATAAGTTGCCTGATCTGTGGACCATCGAAGATTCCAGCCTTCAATTTTTCCATTGTAATTCCTGGTAACTTGTGTACTATGTATTCGAAGCATGAACCTTCTTTATTCAAAGCCCTGACAAATTGTTTCATCAGGCCTAGCTTTATATGTAGTGGTGGCAGTATGATCCTATCTCGTGCCACCAAAGATTCCTTGATTACATTTTGAGCTCCAACCACCATGTCTTTCTTCGAAGGCCAATCTTTTCTTGTCCAATGTTCATGCTTGGCTCTACTGTCCCAAAGACACAAAAAGCAGGGATACTTTGTGTAGCCACTTTGTTGACCAAGGAGGAAATTTACCATCTTCAAGTCTACACAAATTACCCATTGATGTTCTTTGTATTTTATCTTTTCCAGTACTAAAGAGATGGCATTGTACTCTTCTTTCATCCTGGTGGAGTGACCGATTGGAATAGAACCAAATTTGTTGCCGTTATTTAAAAGCACACATTTCAGACTACGTTTTGAACTGTCGATAAAAAGACGCCACTCATCTGGGCTGTAATCCGACAGACCAATTTTCTTCAATAAGTTGCTGATGTCATTACAGAATACTAGGTTGTTGTCTTCGGTAAAGAATGGCAGCAAATCCTTTTCTCTGTTTCTATAAATTGTAATTTTCGTTCCAGGCTGAAGTGCATTCTTTTCCTTTAGTCTGGACGCAAGCAATTCAGAGGACTCTTTGGAAAGATTTAAGTCCCTGATCAGATCACTCAACTCTTTTTGGTCAAAACGTTCACTGTGTGAAGTTGATTGGAAATCACTGTCACTGCCCCCACTTTCTTCACTTTCGTCATCTTGTCCGATATTGGACATGCAAGTCTCATCGTCTGAGAGCTGAGGTAGTTCGCGAAAAGGTGGAACTGGTACAATATCCGAATGCGGAACAGGTCTCCTGGCTGAAGGTATATCAGGGTAAGACAACTTGTGACGATTATTTCGACTGATGCCTATGATATTAACCATACAAAAGTAACAGTCGTCGAAGTGGTTTATCTGTTCCCTCCAAACCATCGGTACACCAAATTTCAGGCAGCTTCTCTTTCCAATTGTCCAGTGGCGCAATTGTTCAATACAAGTTTTGCATACTGTATGAGGAGCCCATTGCTTATCTTGATCTCCAAGTTTGACACCAAAATAACCTACATATGCTCTTTTTACAAACTCAGAAATCGGTTTCCTGTTTGCTTTTAGTGTGTATTCCCCACAAATGTAGCAGAATATGTCTGGATGGTTAATGCAGCTCCGTCTGGAAGTAGCCATAACCTTAAGGATGTTCGCATCTGAGGAATTAAGTGACTAACCTAAAAAATAGTAAGAACATGTAGTTATTAAATGTTCACATTCACAGATTGTTCTTGCGACCAACTCTTAATATGCCCTAAGATGACTGTGGCTGCTCTAGCTTTCAGGAGGCGGTTTATATAGGCTATAAATGCTGACTTCAGCATAATCTATTTACATAGTTCGAAACCATGAAACGCTGTATAAGCACAAATAAATTCTAAATGAGGCCATGAATTTAGTGCTGAGTAAGCTGTAGGCTACGGAATAGTTATTGCGTTGAATCAGCAATATCTCAGCACGCGGCAAGATATGCTGATTTTACATTATAAGGATGTAGGCATTATATGAATCAGCAAGAATTATAATTAGCCATAAATAAAGCTTATTATGACATTTTAGTTTTGCCAAAGACATCGTTTAAACAGTGGACTGGGTTTTCTTTACAAAATCGACGATATCTCAGAAACTAGACCTGATGCACTCAATCCAATGACATTTTCTGAATCAGCGCCCAAAATTACCCCAAGAACAGGTCTAAAACCGAAGGCAACAAGAAAAAAAAATTTTTCTGTTGGCCAGTGTAATGAAATTTGGTGAGCCAATGACGTGTGGTTGAAGTCTGGCAAGGAATAACTGTTCAAAGATTTTAAAAATATTTTTAAGGTTGGATATTGAGCGCTAGTTGGAAAGAGAGTCTGGTCAAGACCAGGTTTCTCTGCTGCTTTAAACAACGAAGGAAAGACGCCCTCGCAAAAGGAGAGATTAGCCAGTTTACAAATGAGTTCAGAAAAATATCGGCAGATGATTTTAGCACAGATGTAGGGATAAAATCAGCAGATACATAGAAGCAATAATTTTGTGAACTTCTTGAAGTGTAACAAGTGGCAAAAAAGTGAATGGGGTACCGAAAAACATAGGATGGGGAAAACAAATGCTGCCGTAGAGGCAGCAATGGAGGCGACGGACCGTTTTAAGCTATCGATCTTATCCAAGAAACAGTTTGAAAACAGAACATAGCCTGTCAAGCTCATCAGCAGTGCAATCGTGAATTGTTTCCACAGAATGAAGCAAGTGGTTTGAAATGGACCAACGTTCCCAATGTTGGATGCAGATGCCAACTGTTCACGGAAAACGGCCTGATGGGACATCTTTATCAATTTATTAGCCCGACGACATGCCTGTCTGTAAGCTGCGCGGTCCAATTCTTTGCGTGTGTTCCGCCAACGACGCTCAAGTCGATGTCTCAAGCTTTTGGCATCGGTAGACGTTGACTATTGCAATAGACGGTTTGGTGGAAGTGATTCACGTGAGTTGCAGCTCGAATGTAGACGGATTGATTGTGGGTGCAAGTGGATGTGGCTTCACGACGACTTCATTGCGGTGAATGATTGCCAGTCCGCCCCCAGCCGGGTGGTTAGCCTGTAAGCGTGGGTAACACAGAACTCTGCTGGGGCTATACCACTTATAATGGCAGAAGGAGTACTTTCACTGAATCGAGTTTCAGACAAAGCAAGAACATCCAACGAGTGGGTGCTGATGAGATCATGAATCAATGCCGATTTCCTGACAGCTGAACAAATATCAATATAACCGAACCCAACTGTTGACGACGCAATGTGTGGTCCAGGGCCCGGGTTTAGTTCAATGTCACCGGCGGCGAGCAGTAACATGGAACAGTAGGCCTACACAACATTAAAAGAACGGCAGGGTCGCGGTTTAAATGGCGATGAACCGGTTGGACAGCTCCAAAGCAGTGAACAGGGTGTACGATAGAGGCCAGAACTAATGTATAATCTGCCCTGATGCTGTGCGTTCAAATCGACGGAGGCGTAGAACCTTCCAAACGCAGAACGACAGATCGAACATGGGTCTAGAAAGGTGTGTAACTCCACTATTGACGAATAAAAGTAACACAGCGAGTAACACAGTGTCGGCTGAAACCACGAAATTTCTCGTTGACTATATCGTCAGTGGTTAAACTTTGTAACAAAGCTGACTGCCTGTGTTGTTGTCTTCGGACTTGTATCTTTGGAGTGGAACACGATTAAATTTAGAAAGGTTTACGTTGTTGTTTATATTCAAGAAGAAGCCCCCGCTAGACCTAGGGGAGCCGAGCCCAAAGGACTCGCGTGAACTTGCGTAATTGGCAGGACGCGGAGGACGCCACATTTCTACAGCTCCCAAGAAGCTAAGTCGCTGGAACTAAGGCGCTAGGTCAAAACAAAACCGATAGACAAAAGGGTTCAGTTCCAGGTCAAGATCAAAGAGTCAGGTAGGCAGGTGGGAAAAGAATGTTTTCAGTTTTGAGTGGAAGATCTGCGCAGAGAATGCAAGGGGTGAAGTCATGGTGAGTTCATATGATGGTTCAGGTAATTGTAATTCTTTCGGGAGTTTATTCCAAACGGGTGAAGCAGCTATATATATGGCTATGTAGCGATGTCCAAATTTTAAGAACGAGGTGACGGGAGGGCAGAGAAATGTTAGGGTGGAAAAGGAGCGAGTTGAGGGAAGCGGTTGGATTATAAATAACTGACGAATACAGGAGGGTTAGGACGATTGAACTATATTGCAGGTTAGCGGTAGGAGTTTGTTCTTTATTCTTTCAGGTATTTTAAGCCAGTGAAGTCACTTGAGAACAGGCTGGTGTTTGGGAGTTTGGTGACAGCACGGGGAAAGCATTCTTGATAGCTTGAAGGCAGTTTATATGGGAGATGTCCATACTCTGGAAAAGTGAATTGCAGTAGCTTAGTTTAGCAAGGACTATGGTGGTGGTGGATGTCGTTTTTAAGTGAAGCATAAGGCGGATTCTGCGAAGATCACGGATATGCGTAAAGCAAGAGCGGGAAAGATGGGTGACATGCTCAGAAACCCTGAGGTTTTGACTGAATATCACAACTGAGTTGCGAACAGAAGAATTAGTATTAAAGGTGTGAATTGAGGTAGAGTCTCGGCTGAAAGAAATAGAAGGGTCGGGTATTTTCTTGAGCTGGTCACGCAGTCCTAAAAGTATGAATTCGGTGTTAGACGGGTTCAACCACAGGAGATTAGATGTCATCCAGGAGGAGATTTATGTATCCACACGAAGAGGATGATTATAGAGTCGGCGAAACAGTTCAGAGAGAAAGAGGTGAATAGTTGGGTGTCATCAGCTTAGAGGTGAAGATCAATTGAGGATGCTGTAATGAGTGAACTGAGTGGGGCAGTATAGAGGATAAACAGAAGATGTCCGAGAACGGACCCCTGTAGAACTCCACAAGTGAGGGGACATTGGGAAGAGGCTTCCGATGTTTTAATGGAGAAAGAGCGGGAGGAGAAATAGGACTATATTCAGAGGAGAGTAGTATCAGTAAAACTAAACGAGGTTGAAAGTTTTTGAAGTAAAATATTGCTATCAGTGGTATCAAAGGCTGCTGAAACATCAAGGTGGCAGAGGCAAGAAACCTGTTGATGACATTGAGAGAAGTGGGTAAGGTTTCAGTTGAGTGGCGTTCAGTTAAACCAAACTGGTGTGGGTTAAGCAGTGTGATGGAAGCTAGACGGACAGTTAGATAAATATTACTGGCAAGCCCGGTCACGAAGCCGCGATGCCTATGCATCTTCATCCCCATTACCACCCTCGGGCTTGCCAGTAATATTTATCTAGCTGTCCATCTAGCTTCCATCGCACTGCTTAACCCACAACAGTTTGGTTTCGCTGAACGCCACTCAACTGAAACCTTTGAAAATGATCAACGGATGTTGGCAGGACTCGTGCTTCGTGCAGTGGCGGCGGTGTTCGCTGGCATTGTTCGGCGTAGTTTGTGGTGGGAAGTTAGAGCCAGGACACGGGTGATTCTGCGGTCCGTCACCAGTGTCGCTTTCCTGTAATAATTAGCAACTTCTAATGCACCGGTATCTAATGCAAAAGGCATCAACCAATGGCGCACCAAAGCCAAGCCACAATCAGGTCAATATCCAGATGGTCATCTGTAGCTAAACTGGCTAAAGACGTCGCTAGTTTGCAAGCCCGCTAGGAAGGCCCAATAAATACAGGCCAGACGGGTCGTACAGATTTTAATTACCGTAGTTAAGCATAAAACGCCATTCCGTTTGCCAGCCTGCTCAGAGTAACATATGAGGTTTTTCAAAATAGCACAGCTGCATAGGTTTTATGAGGGGGCCTTTTCTTGTATTAAATAAATTATGAACTCTGGTAAGTTTCTGTAAAAAATTAAGAGTGTTTGAGAAAATGATCTCACGACGAAATGCGCTGTGCCAAACAAACTTCAGCAGATACGTTGGAAAAATTTCTCAGCTTGTGCCAAACTGTCTCTTAAATTTGTGCTTGATACGCATCCACATGTTTTCCACGTTCTGTACGTGTATCTCAGCATTGTTGGAATCTTACAAAGTTATGCTCATGTAGAGCAACAGAATTTATGAATATACCGTTTTCAAAGTTTTCTAGATTCGCATGCGCTCTCCATCTATCGAACATAATATGCGCGTCTGCTTCAGCTGCTTACTTATTTATTGGATATTTGCGTTTTTCTCGCAATCTTGAGTGGCAGTGTTTCTTGATAACTTAGCGGGCGTAAACGACTGAAAGCGAAAGCTTACCGTAAAATGTCTGGCCGAAGTCCTTTATCCAATTATGCAAACTGAGATTTTGAAGCAATATTTAATTGCTTTATTTTATATAATTTTATATATTTTAATTTTATTTGTAAAGCTTAGCAAATAGTTTAGATAGAGATGGATCGTGGATGCTTTGTCAGTAGATATACTTAGCTAATCTTCCTAATCAACAAAGAGACCTGGAACCAAATCTGTGCCTTCCTGTCTATTGATTTACTTAGCTAATCTTCCTAATCAACAGAGACCTGGAACCAAATCTGTGCCTTCCTGTCTATTGATTTACTTAGCTAATCTTCATAATCAACAAAGAGACCTGGAACCAAATCTGAGCCTTCCTGTCTATTGATTTTGTTTTGACTGAGCGCCTGTAAATAAGATGGTTTCCGCGACTTATCTTTTTCGGACGCTGTAGAAATCTGGAGTTTATGATTACGATAGCTTGTTTTCAATAGCATGCACGTGGGCCTAGCTGCCTTGACTTATTATTATTTTTTAACCCGAGGTAGAAATGATCATTCAGGAACTGAAAATTGTATCATCATCATCATCATCATCATTGTTATTATTATTATTTCTGCGTTTATTAAGCTCCAATATCTAACAATTAAGCATAAATTGATGGCGGTGTGCATTTGTGAGTGAAGGACTTGCCTATAGTCCCCATGCAGTAATTGCTTCGGGGAGGCTCGAACCCGTACACTCCACTTTACAAGCCGAGCGCTCTAACCCAATCGGCTACTTTATTAATTATAAAGGGAAATGCTATATTCTTCCAGTAACAATTAAGAATCTTTACTTGTGCATATAATGTAACCTGTAATAGTAGCAACAAAATGAAGGCAACAAAATGAACGTACTAATTTCAGAATTTAGCCATACTGCCGGAAGCAGAAGTAAATAATTTTGGGTAGGCCTACTACTGTGTGTTATGGCGCCGTTAGTGATCTACGACTTGAATAAACTTTAACCCTAGAGCTTCTTCCCTTTGCGGAAAACAGAACATAAACGCGTGTTACAAGCCTGAACGTTTGAAAAGCGTAACTTTATTGTAAACTTCGATGCAATTTAACAAATTGTCATCTGTTGATTTTCAATTCCTCTCTCCGCTCCCGACGCTCATGGTCAGTTGCACACAAAATAAATATGAAATAGAATACTATAACATTCGAATTAAGGTAGAAACAAGAAAACACATGAATAAGGATTGAAAGAACACTGTATGACTTCGTTTCGTTAAACTGAAGTAGAACCTTTATCTCTCGTTTTCAACAAATGAGCGAACACTTAAGGCAACGTTTATATAACATAAACCAGTGTCATAACTTAGTACAGACAAATTTATAGTTAATCTGTATAAATAAGTGTATATACTTAAGATTTCCCAAATGGTCCGCGACTAAGATTCTAGCCAACGCGTGTGCCTGTATTGTGAGGTTTTGTTATTAAAATTATTTACATGTGTGTTTATCGACTATAGTTTCGCAGGTTTTGCATTTAACTTCACAGCACCAGACGAACTTACAGTGGCAGTGCTCAACGTATCGCACTTCCTGAGTGTTATACCCTCGTCCACAGCATAACGAGTGACAACTGTCTGGTCCTGTCGACGTCTGTTTGCACTCCCTACCTTTCGTTCCAAAAATACCTCTGCCAGGATCATGTCGGCAGTAGTTTGGAGATCGTTCCACATAGACGAGTTCATGTTCAGTAATTGGCTCTCTCCGCATGCGCTTTTCACGACGACGAAGCTCTGTGGGTCGAGCGGCTGGCCAGATCTCCACCGAATTCTCGTATTTGGCCTTCAAGCTGCTGCCGACCTTGCGAAATTCCGGTAGCGCTTTCCAGCAGGTCCTAACGGCGCAAGACCCTGATATTCCATGGCAGCGACATTTCATGTTCATCATGGCTGCCATCGTCTATCGGAAAAGCAAGACAATTATATTAGCGTCACTTAAATTTGCTTAAGGCTCGTTTCACAGCACACACTGACCTGTTACTGAAACGATCATTTAAATCACAGGCTGCCACAGTCACGCAGCCAATGAATTAACGCCAATGGATGCTCACAGAAATTTTTGCAAGGGGCAAACCATGTAGCATAAAAAGCATCCACATCATTACATGACATGAGCGTTTCATGGAAGCAAGCAAAAATGTATATATTTTAAAATTTAAAAAATAATAACTTACATCGGACAAAAAATAATAATCAAACTTCTACAGCGCCGGTGTCTAATGCACAAGCATCAGTCGATGGCGCACCAAAACTAAGCCGTAGTTAGGTGAGTACTAGACAGTCAGTCGGTTAAAACAGAGAGGCAGCCTAGGCTGATTAAGGATTTCAGTACAGGGGAGCCTTGTGGTAAACGCGGACAGCGAGCCTAAGCGGTGGTCTGGGGTGGAGCCCCAATGGGATCCAGAGGCAAAGCCCCTAATGATGGTCAAAGGGATGCAGCCATAAAGTTAATGAGTTGGCTTTTCTATCTTTGTTCATACGAAATACTTGTCTCATCAATTTCAGTCTTCTCTTTCTGATGATAGTCTATAACCACGTGTCCTGTCATTTATCTTATAGTAATATTCGATATTTTATCACGCCATGAAATGTGCAGAATTCTCCTCAACCATCTACCATGTGCTACCTCCAGTCTTTTCTTGTTAGCCGGCATTGACCAGGTCTCAGATTCATATAGCATCGTGCTTAATACTATGGCTTCGTAAACATATTCTTGGTACTCACACTGCATTCGTTGTTTTTCCATATCTGTTCAAGTCTCCCAAACGCAACAGTTGCTTTTCCTATTCATATCCTTATCTCCCTATCACAGCTGCTGTCCGCTGTTATTAAGTACCAAGGTAGCAGAATCGGATATTTATAGCTCCAATATACGGGTAGACAAATTATTATACGTGTATATAAGGATTTAACTATTCTGGACATGTCATATGTCTAGGCTCTAGGTCTACATGAGAGAACAGGCTAACACAGGACTCAGTCATCACTCATCACTCCAATTTAGTGTATTTTAACATCTACCTTTTCTCGTCTTACCGTGTTATGAGAGAGGTGAGTCAGCAGTGATCTACTGCTGATATTTCACTACATTACTAAATATTCCAGACGTTGATAAATAGTTGATTGAGTGCGTTTCATTGACAGACAACATTCCAATGAGCTTATTCAGTTTTCTATGAAAGATTAAATGTCTGCAAAAATCTATAAACATACAAAACCTAAGCTTATCTAACCTACCTAGGACCAGCATAGATTAGCATTAAAACGATACTAAAACTATTTAAACCTCCCTTGACGGTTCCTGGATCCGTACGTTAGGAAGACTTTAGGTTGTTGGATGACATGCCTTTTTGCACTTTTCTTTTTTCTAGCTCAGTCTTTGAAGATGGCGTCCCGCGAAGACGTCCACAGTTACTGAATTTCACGACGATGAGTTTCTCAGATTTTAGCCTACCAGTTTCTCCGACCACTTCTAACAGTTTTTGTCAATAGACCGCCAACGACGGAGTCGAGTAAAGTTCACCTTCGAGCTACTTCATCTGCACTCGAAAATCGGTAAGTTACAGATTGTGATTTCAAGAGCCCTTGTATACACAAGGTATACTTGCTTCGCTGTCCGTCAACGAAGACTTATTTCGCCGTCACTTGATAACCGCTTTCGATAGAAATTTTTTACGAATCGTCACTTGTCGAACAAGATTATCGATCTCACAGTTTTCGACTAAAAATTCGGAATTAGCGGAGAGTTTTCGACGCAACGTCTCACTACATCGGCGACTTCAGCTCAACTGAATAGTTAGTTCACCATTTCAGGTTACCGCTCTTCCGGAAGAGTCGTCTGCATACTAAACGATCCAAAGCGCAACCGTTGATTTCAAATTTTCACTGCTGGTTCTCTGCTTTCTTTGCAGTCAGCACTAGTGTAAAGTCTTCTTCCAGAATCCCACCTTAATTATCATTACCTTAGCAACACTGGCCGTGTTTAAGTAATATTTAAATCTAACTATATGCTGGCCAAACGATACATATATCTAATCCTGATGCCTTAATACACGTACCCATACTGTACATAGCTACTTATAACTAATATATACACAGTCAATCAACAGAAATATAAACAATTTAATGTGAATAAAAAGGAGAATCATTAAGCATAAAGCCCATCTGCATTTCCTCGCGTTCCTTTCTACTGGAACCTTTAGAGTTCAGAGTTTACAATTCACAAGATGCAAATAAGAATGTAATATCTACAATACAAATAAATAGGCCTATGGGAAGAAATAAGATACTTCTTAGAAGTATCTATATAATGCCACTATATAACAGGACCATGGAGATATAAATATAAGATTTAGATGCTCATGAGTACGGTTCATGATTGGAGAACCTGACTTAACAGCTAGGAATTATATATAATTCACACTATATATGCGTCCGCAATTGTTGAAATATGATTTCGAAACGAAGAAAAGCATGTGCTTTTTAAAATGAATGCAACTGCAAATTTCATAACTTGTGCTATTTTTATACATTATCTTAAGGTTTTCGCATTGTAGTTTAGCCTTAGTTTGGGTCTTCCATCGCAACACAGCAGACGAGGGGGACCATGACCCCACGGCCCCTAGAGAGACTTGTAAGAGACTGAACAGAAAGAACTGTTGCGGGAAAAGAATTTTAAATTCAGGTCCAGCAACCGAAAAAGCTCGTGCACCGAGATATTCATCATCATCATCATGATCCATGGGCCGACAGCCCGTAGGTGTCCAATGCATGCACATTGGATTTCCTTCGTCTGTTTCCTTTATGAACGGAGTATCTGCACCCATCCGTTCGACCCTTGCACTTCTCTATGAAATGAGTTCCAGGCTTGGGACTGGCTCTGATATCCTTGTGGCACGAGAGGCGGCGTTGCCGCCCACGTTAGCCAGCTGTTTGAGGGTTCCTGCTGAGCCTGTCCACCTCGCGAAGCGCCCTAGGTGGTACCTCGGCCAAGACCTTCACCACTGATGGCATAGCCTCAGCAGGCATTCCCTTACTTGGCTGTTTTCACCCCCTCACCACGTTGAGGTGTGAGTCGGACTTTGAGGGGGCTGAGAGATATTACAAATCGAAAATAAGCATTCCAACTTAAACTTAAAAAGAAGACAATCGTCCACAAAATATATACTATCTTAGCATATTCAAATTTTTTGAAATATACATAATGTAAGTAATAAACTGCTGAGAAGAAATTCAGTGCTGACTTCACAGCTAATAAAAAAAAACTGAAGCCGCCGACGATCCTGGCAAATTCGTCCACAATATTCTCCATGAAATAATAACTTCTGTTATTATACGATGCCTCATCAAGAGTGATCTGAACTCCTTAGAGTACACGTTCAGTGCTGCCATATGTAAAATATTTAAAATCAGTCATAGTAATGTTGAGTCTGTACTGTTCTTCACACAGGAGCCTAACATTAATGACTGTTGGTTCACCGGAAGACAGCGATTTCTAAGAAAATGTTCACTCAGTGATAATGCTATTGTCAGTTATGTATATGCTTTTCTCAGCCACCTGAATTGAGCTGTTCTCATAGGGTTATGACTGTGGCAACTTCTACTATAACAGTACAGGCAGGTCTGATATATCTGATTGTCCTGATGTATATGATCTTCTTTTTTATTTGTTTTTGTGTGTGTTTGTACTACCAATGTTTGGTGAATAAAAGATTGATATATTAGAGCTATGCAGGCACCACTTCTCCTCACTGATTGGGCTGAAAACGGCCCACATTGTGCCACTGACTGGAATTGGTAGTCCGCTAGGGGTCCAATGAAAGTGGCTCTCGCGGTTATGTTATATGGGCATATCCTTATAAAACCTGCACCGTTAACTCAAGGCGATTTTCATAGCGAATTTCAGTCGCTACATAAATATTTGATTTCCTCCCCTCCTGAAATAGTTATGATGGGTGACATTAATATTCATCTTTATGTAGCTTTGCATTGTTCTTCGGCATTTATTGCTATGTTGGAAGGGTTTGACATGGGACAGTCAATTACCTTTCCTACACGCAATAAAGGCCATGCAGTTTGATAACCCGTTCCGATTCATAATCGTTTCATTCTGTTACTCCTGTCGAATCAGATCTTTAAGATCATGCTGCCATCTTCCCAAAATTTGACTTGCCATTTAAACCGCCTCCAAATTACAAAGCCTTAGGCATAAAATTGATTAAAATAAACTAAAGCATGATATCTTGGCACCTCCGTTATAGTTATCTCCTGCACAACAGCTTTATTCCGTAGCTGGTTCTGCAGTTCCAGATTATTTTCACTGAGCTCATTTACAAGCAAATTCCTTTTCAAACTAAGAAGGTAGCAGAGCGCACATCGCGGACTTCGGTTTAACTCCGCCAAATCTGAAGTTAGGCGTCGCAGAAGTCAGATTGCGCCACTCTCCCTTCCCTCCGACCACACTAGGTTTAAGCAATAACGCAAACTTATGCAGAAACTTGTTACGTCTATCAAATCAGCATATTTAACAAATTTAATTGCTGAGAGCTCTGCGTCACTACCTAAGTGCTCGCCAGTAAATTCAGTACCTTTTCTTGCAGACTGAATCTCTGGTGAAAAGCTGGAATTTGTTAGATACTCAGTATGTGAGAAATTTCTCCATCCTAATTCTTCACCTCCTGTCTTTGACAACTTTCAGCCAGAGATTTCACCTAACAAAAGCTGTCTACTTCACACCTTCCTACATCTCTTCTGAAAGAATGCTTTGATGTCCTGGGTTCAATCATTATATTGATCATCAATTTCTCATTGCATGAGGGATCTTTCCCATCTACTTTTACTCATGCCATAGTTCATCCTCTGGTAAATAAACCTTCTCTCGACCATGGCAACCTGTCTAATAACAGACCCATCTGAACCTTACATTTTGTACCTGAAATTCTTGAATGGGTAGTTATGAATCGTATGCAAATTCGTCTATCTTCCAAATCACTAATCTCCCCATTTCCATTTCAGTCTGCACAATGCAAGTTCCATTCAACAGATTCTGCTCTTCTTGATGTTCATAATGATATTATTTGGTCTAGGGATAAGTGTATTAGAGTGACAGCATTAGGTCTTCTTGAACTGCTGGTGCTTTTTATGCTGTTGATTATTCTCTTCTTTTGCATCATATCCAACACTGGTTTGGGGTTTCTGGTGTTGCCCCACATTGGTTTGCTATTTATCTCAGCTCATGCACTCCATGCACTTCATTAATAAATTAAATGGTAATTATTCATTTAGTGCTTTGTTGATATGTGGGGTCCCCACAAGGTGCTTGGTTCTCATTTGCTTACGTTAAATCTCACACCAATAGGTACACTGCCTAACAGTCAGTCACTAGGATCATATTTCTATGCTGATGATACTCAAATCTACATTTTATTTGACAGTTTGTCTTGTCACTCGTCTGTGCCGCTGTTGTCTTATGCCTTTGAGGTGGTGTAGTCTTGGATGGTAGCTTTTAAATTCCTCCTTGACCCATCAAAAACTTAATTTCTACTACTGGTAACTTCAGAGCAGCTGAAGAAGTTTTAATGGTTTAAATTGTTTAAACTGGGTGACTCATTTGTTGAGTTGACGGATTTTGCTCATAACTTAGGCAATGTTTTTAATTTTACTTTGTCTCTCACCGACTATGTAAATGTATATGTAAGTTATCATACATCATACATGTATATTCGTGACTGTATTAGGAGTTATGTCCTCATGTCCTGAAGAATATCTCTGGTAAATCTCTGGTAAAACGAATTGGTCTCTAGTCACCTAGATTACTGTAACTTGATTCTTTCTTATCACAAAGTCAAATATGCAGAAACTCTAAAGAGTTTGGAACTCTTTGGCTACAGCTATAACTAACACGGCAAAATAGGAGCATATAACCTCTGTACTTAAATCTCTGTGCTGGCTTTCTGTTCAGCACAGGATTTGTTTCAAATTAGGGCTAATAGTTTTAAAAAGTTCCCCAGGCTAACCGTTACCCAATTGGGTCATCTGATTCCCAATCAAACATCCATCGTCTTGCTGAAGGCTGCTTCACCACCAGTTTTGCTCATGCTATAGTTTACCCTCTTCTTAAAAAGCCATCGCTTTTTCCTATCAAACTATCGCCCCCATCTACTCTCAATTTTATCTTAAAAAATTCAGGAAAAAGTAGTTGCTAATTGCCTGAGCTGTCACCTCTTGTCTCACAACCTGTACCTTCCTTTCCAGTCCACCTACCACAAATATCATTCCTCTGAAACTGCACTACTTACCATTCACAATCACATAATCAGCTCCTTGGATAAAGTAAAAGTAAATGTTTTTTCTTGTCTGACTTTCTTTGCAGAAAACATTTCGCCTTGACATATCTGCTGCATTTGACATCGTTGATCACGATACACTCCTTCACTATCTCGACCACTGGTTCATTGTATCTGGTTCTGTTCCCAGTTGGTTTGCATCTTTGCATCTTACCTACACCAGCATACTTAATTCGTATAAATCAACTCACTTCTGCTCCTACTGTTTTGAATTGTGTTGTTCCATAAGGTTCTATACTGTGCCAGCACCTGTTTACATTATATACCATTCCATTCAGTTCACTATTCACTGATACTCTTGATCGCTATGCTTATGATACCCAACTCTTCCTTTCATTTGATAGTTCCACAACTAATCCTGCCCTTCAAATACTTGTCTCTGTTTTAGCGATAATCAGTCTTGAATGGCAAGTAATACACATTTAAATCCTAAAATCAAATTCCTCCTTTTAGGTACAGGCTAATAACTCTGCAAATTTTATTGGCATATTACATCTGTTCAGTTGGGTGGCTTAATTATTAACTGAACTGAATGCCTAAGCAGTTTGGGCACGGTGTTTGATTGCAACATGTCATTTTCTAACCTTGTTCAGGCCCTATGCAGATCAGCTCAATTTTACATACAGTATATTGATAAAATAATATCTCTTGTTCTTCAAACGGCCTTAATCGCATTAGCTAATGCATTGGTTTCCAACAGACTTGACTATTTGTACCTCACTTCTTATTTGTATCACTAAGGAAAATCTGCACAAACTACAAATCCTTCAAAACCCCATCGCCAAAGACTCCCAAATATGAGTCAATAATGCACTCATTGCACTAGCTGCCCACTGAGCGAAGAATCCATTTCAAAATTTGCCCTACAGTTCACAAAGTATTACATTTTAAATCAGACAACCTACCCATGTTTCATGCTTACTGCTCACATTAATAGATGTTGTACTCGATCAGTGGACACGGTGATTCTTGATACCTAACAATGTTGGGCTCTCAGGCCTTCACCATGGATAATCCAAAGCTTTGGAATTTACTGCCCTGTTAAATTTGTTCTGAGTTCTTTGATGTCATTCAGGTTTAAAATAGAGACGCATCTCTTTCAACTTGCTTACCCACCATAGCCTGGCTTCTGGTTTCTTTGACCAATCGGAATTCGACCCAGCTTCTCCAAAGGATTGATTTCAGTCGCAATTTAACTTGAAGCGACCATCGACTGATGCCTTGGGCATTGTGATCACGGTGCCATAGAAGCCTGTAGATTAGATTAGATTAACAGTTCCACCTAGCTGTTCCACTGGGCTTTCACCCTTCATTGTACTAAGCTTCCTCTTTCGGTTTCATTGAGCTTCTCCTCTCTGATATGCAGAGCTTCAGCTTGATTCCACATACTCTTTATGTGCCACTGAGCTTTCATTTTTCGTTCCACCGAGCTTCCATCTCTGTTCCACTATCCTTACTCTCTCCATTCCAATAAGCTTCCACTCTCCTTTCCATTGTTGTACCTATATTAGCCTGTAAGTTTCCACCTAAACCATGCGAACGTTCCAGAAATTAGGAATGTAATACTTTCCTGTTTGTTACTGCGTGCGTATAGGTCTGCACGTGCGTGAAAACATGCTTGACTGTGTTAAAATGCTGAAGCAGATGTTCATCTTGGGACTCCATTGATGGAAACGTGCCCTGGGTTTCCGCAATTTGGGTGGCATGCAGTGTTTTTGACGAAATGGCACTGATTTGTCGAAACCTGCCAATCGTCACGACGCCGTTATTGGCCACCTAATCGTTCTCTTTATACACCTCCCACCACTGCATGCAATGGTTATTCCACTTCGGGGTCTTTGATCTTACGACTATTCGGGAAGTATCATCTGCAGTCAGTTGGGGCCTGCTGGGCGGAACTGGCTGCCAGCATAGAGAGCTGGGACCGGCTACATACAGCCTAACATTATGAGGCGGAGCCTGATTTTGTTGCGTAGTTAGTTGCTAGTAGCTAGTGTTTCAGTTGAGGAATTTTGCGTTTTTGGAATTCATTAGGTGGTGAGAAAGAATTGCTCTCATAGACCGGCGGCCATAATGTCCATCGACAGGCAGTATGGTTGGTGTTATCACGAGCAAATTAATCCCTGTTGCCGGTTGATTAGGTAGCGGCACATGGTCTACGACCCCCCTTCGCCCACACAGGTAAACCATGCCGACTAGGTCTGTGTATGATCCGCCGTTTTATAATATGCCGACAAATCGGGCTTTGTGAGGGAGGGGGCCATCCATGTGCTGATACGAAGGTCCATCTGCGCTGCCGCATTATTGCTTTTCGACATATTACCACAGATGTCGAACTGAGACCTGATCTTAGATTTCGTAATGGGGATGGTCAGTATTGATTTTGTTCACACGCAGCACATTACGTGGCATAGGCCTACAGAGTACAGTTTGTTCATGTAATGATCTTAGGGTGGTTTCTTCCCTGTTTCATTTGAATTTTCTGTGAGCTTACACTGAAACAATATCGGGTTTAATCTTAGCTAAGAAAGTGTGTCTTCTTTATTGCCAATCTTCAGGCAAATTGGCACAAAACTTTGACAAAAGATACCGGTCACTGTGCTTAATGCTGCCATACAGATTCTGGTGAAAACTGTATGCACAGATCATCTTTGATCTTGTATTTTGAGTATATTCAAGCGCGATATTAAGGAATCGAAAATCTTACAATAGTAAGATGTTCGCATCTTGATATCTTGTGTTCACCACCTTGTGGCTTCACCGCCTATACATGCACCCACTTTAAGGAGAATTCAAAGCCCATGTAGCTACGATAAGATGTATGACAGGGTGGATATACCTAAAGGAGTTGATGGAACAAGATGTCCTTGTTCGCCAATGATAGTGGAAGATACAAGAAAAGACTGGAAATCAAAATTCAGAGGTCACTGGAAGAAATGCAGAAGTAGTAGGACAAAACGGTTTCAAGTTACACATCAGAAAGATCACCATTTTATTGTTTTCACTTGGCAAATAAAAGGAGACAGATGTTAACTCAACAATGAAAATATCAAGATTTGGCGATGGTAGGGCATGGAATGTCTTTAGAATGGCGTCGATGGTTAACCATATGAGGTTCTGTGATCAATCAGTTCAATGTTTTAAAAACCAAAAGCCCCAATTTGAAACAGATTCTTTGGTGAATAGGAAGCGAATTCTCTGATTTAATTATAGGGGTTATATCCTCATATATTGATATTATATGTATTAGTTATGACTAATCGCCTACGATTCCTCGCTCAGCCGATGGACATATGGCGTGTTAACAAATGTCTTACTTACTGACTCTAGCTAAAGAGTTCTGAACTCTGGAGTTTCTGCAATTTTGGCTATGTGAAGTAAGTAGTGGGAAGTAAGTTACAGTAATTGATGCGATGGAAGACCAAAGCAGTTGCCAGAGATATCCTAGAATCTAGACGACATAGGGACATAACGCCTAATTCTGCGTATGTCACGGGTATGCATGTATGACAATTTACAAATACTCTTCACTTGTTGGAATAGGCAAAATGAACCTATGCAACAGAGGATGCCACTTACAAAGGAAAGCAATTCCCCCACCTTTATCATTTCCACTTAAGGGGCTTTGGGATAGAGAAGGTTGGCAAAGTAAGATCAGAAATGAATGCAATTAGTTTCATTAGTTGAATCCAAGTCTCACTAAGCACAAATATACATAAGGCATACATACAAAGAAAGCTACGTAGACCTGTAGATTAATTCCAGAGAGAACAAATGTTTAGCTGGCTGGTGTTCAGATTTTGGAGCCTGACTGGTCCCGCATTTGTTTCAAAATTATCAGCCAAAGAAGCGGCAGAAACAGGTACCCACATAATGCATGATGGGCAGTTGAATGTGTTCTATGCAAATGAACACTAAACCTAAGACTGAACCTTAGTGGTCAATGAATGGAATGAATGAATGAATGGAAAATTACTCGTTTTAATGCAGTCCTGACAGTTGCTTTATAATTCACAGGTTTCCAGAAACATTAGATCAGTTCATTCAATCTAAATTTAAAAAGTGCGTACTTCGACCAACATAAAGGTACGAACAGTGCATATATAGGTACAGCAGTGTAAGGAAGAGGAAGCTGAGTGGAATGGAGAGGGAAGGTTTAGTGGAACAGAGAGGGGAAGCTCAGTGGAATGAAAGCAGATCCAATTTGAGGTTATGAATTGATGCGGGACCTGGATGTTCCTCAAAATCACCTGCCTGAGGGATAAGAAGGAAAATAAAGTGTCAGTGAGGATTTAATGCATGAGCCAGATAGTATTACTAATTAATAATGATAACAATAACACCAGATAAAGGCAATTAGATGACCTGGTTGAACAACAATAAGTCTGGGGAATGAGTCAGACACTTAGAGCCCCAAAACGAAGTTTCTTCTACAGGTGACAGCTGTAACAGTAATTGCAATAGCAAATTTTGTATAGCTCCTGTCAAAGAGAAGCTCCTCAGAGACGCTCCCGACTTGACAACTCAAAGCCACGATCGAACAAAATGATTTTGAAAAATGTACGAAAAAGAGGCAAAGAAAGGCCATAGTGTGTCATAGATTAACAAGCAGCCACCTAATCCAGAAGAAGGACCGACCACAGCGAAGCTTCATTGCTGCATTGCAGAAGTTCAGGCCGGAGGAACAACGAAGTCACCCTGCGCAGCAGAACAGTAGAATCCGCGGCCAGGTATTGATTAGACCGAAACACCCAGTTCCTCAGCATTTAATATAGATTGCAGCTCGTTAAAGTGGGAAAGAGTTAGGCACACATAAAGAGCTTTGCCATAATAAACCACAGTGTATATGAATGCGTAGATCAAGATGTAACGGCTTGAATTAAGCTATCGGCGTATTATGCGTATTGTGTTCATGTATGTATCTGGCTATTTATATAGCGCCTTTTGAGAACCTCACAAACGCGCTAAAACATGGTTAACTAACAGTTCTAAAACACGCGATTTAAAGAGTTGAAAATGTTTCTTGAGCTGTTTATTTGGGAAAAATACATATTTTCAGAGAAAGGTTGTTCCAGAAGGCCGGTCCAATACACTAGAAAGCACGACGTGCCTGCATAGTTGCACAGGAGTGTGGGACCAAAATGTCTCCATGAGCTGCTGAATGCAATGATTGTCAACCCAACTGCCTTGAGACAGGAACGCAGAGCTCCCTGATATACTCTGGGGTCACTCCAACTAGCGAGGCTTGTACCATGAGGAGAATCTTGAATGTGATTCTGTCCTCGACTGGGAGTCAGTGTAGTGTGTCTCACATATTGCTCGAAACATGCGAGAATTGCAGCAGGTTGGTGACGATTCTGACTGAAGCTCTAGTATCCTGAACCTTGGCAAGCCTCCTAGGACAGCATTACAGAAGTCCAGGCATGTCAGGATGAAGGCGTGGACAGTAGTCATAGCCGCGTTGAACGATAAATTTTGTCGTATAACTCTGATCTTACACATCTGTTAAAAGCAGAACCTGCATATAGAGATGACATGCTCCTCCATGGCCAGTTCTTCGTCCAGAAGCACTTCAAGGTTCTGGATGATAATGTTATGTTTCCAGCTTGGATAAGCAGTTGCCATCATCTCTGTGTCCATCGTAGCACGTGCCTCTCATGTGTTGAGCCATATAAACTCCATACTCTGTCTTAGCGGGATTCAGCCTCAATCGATTTGAGGACATCCATTCCTGCACCCACGTCATATTGCCTGCATGACTGACGCACAGGCCATTGTGTCAGTTGGGTGACACGTCAGGTACAGCTGGACGTCATCAGTGTACTGATGCACCCGCACCCCCGCAGCAGTGATGATCTTAGTCAGGTCGGCCATGTACAGAATGTACAGTAGCGGCCCAAGGACTGAGCCCTGTGGGACACCGAACGAAACGGGTGTCTGTGCCGACCTGTCTGAGTCAGTGCGTACCAACATGGTTCGCCCTTTGAGGAAAAAGCAAAGCCAACCCAACGCTGTCCACTAGCTCTATAAGAGATGCTTAATCTGGCAAGCAGAATATCATGGTCCACAGTACCTAACGTGGTGCTCAAGTCCAAAAGTGCAAGCAGTGTAACATGTTCGATACTGATGGTATCACAGACGTCAGAGATGAGTCTTAGCAGAACTGTCTCAGACAATTGGCCTTCTCTGAAGCCTGGTTGTAACTTTGGCATTAGATTGCACGAGTCTAGATATCGCAACATCTGCTGCAGAAGCAGCAGAACTACTTTTTGATAACCTTGGAAAGAAATGTAAGGTTAGAGATGGGCTGGTAGTTTTTGATGTCGTCTGGATTCGTTCTGGGCTTCTTGAGTAATGACCGTTTGATGGCACTCTTTTGACTCTCTTCAGCCATTGAAACATTGCAGAGCTGCACAAGGAACAAAAGCAGCTCATCGACCTATGCTTTCAGAAGGAAAGTCGGAATGGAGTCTAGCGTGCATGTTTTAGATGACGAAGGCAGAAGAAGCGATCTTAATTCGAAGTCAGTCACTTCGTCAAGCCTGTTGAAACATCACTCAGTTGTGATATATTTTGCCGGAGCTGCTGTATCTGAGCGGACATCGGAGACATTCTTTATTAGGTGGCGTAGGTCGTCCTCATATGAGAGGAAGGGTAGTAGTAAGGTAGAGGCCAGCTCTACTTCACCTCGTTAAAAACAAGGCCCTGTTCAGGACCACCTCCCAGACGAGGGCTAGTTCTACTTCACATCAAAAACGACTGTACCTTTAAATATTTAATAATAATAATAATAAATAATAATAATAATAATAACAATAATAATAACAATAATAATAAATAGATAGAATTATCAAAAATTAATATAATTGTTTTAAAATAAAAATAGCAATAACATTAATAGCATTAATAATAATAATGCCATCTGTTTCAACGCCTGTCAGTTGCCATCCAACGATTTAATGCTGTCGCCTTCCGAAGCACCTTCTCTCTGCCAAAACTTCACGAGTTTAGCCAATCCAGACAGTTTTTTCTCCGGAGCGTTTTTTATAAGTCGCGAGATATCATAAGTACCTCGGGCAATAAAAAATAATAATAAATAGAATTATCAAAAATTAATACAATTGTTTTACAATAAAAATAGCAATAACATTAATAGCAATAATAATAATAATAATAATAATAATAATAATAATAATAATAATAATAATAATAATAATGCCAAGGAGACATCGGCGCTCGGGTCAGCGAAGCCCACTACGCAGGCGCCATCGAAGCAGACGACGACGGCGACGAAGAGGAGGGAGTTGGAAGTGCTGGATGTTCGTCCGATCCGCACCGGAAGACCTCGCAGTCCATCGAAGAAACGCTGACAGAACGTTCTACACTTACGCGACCGCTAACTCAGGGTTGCTTCTTCACCACTGCGCTTAAAGACAAGATCACGAGATTTGGAGGTGCACCTAGTCGACCAGTTTTCAGCGTGCCAGCCTGGATGCCACAAGCAGCTCCAGCTGCACCAGCACCACCTGCTCTTGGCCAACCAAGGCAGCCGGATCTCTTCGCACAAATGGCCGCAAGTGCTGCAGGTGTCACTGTTGGATCAGCTGTTGCTCACACAATTGGTGTTGCGATGATAGGCAGTGGTGGGCATTCAGAGCCTGCCCCTACTCCCCAGACAGAACAGGCGTACACTCAACCCCAAAACACACAGAACTAGAATAACCCTTACCAGTTTGAACATATAATAATACAATAATAATAAAAAATAAATAAATAAATATAAAAAATAGGCGACCCTGCTAGCGGAACAATATTGTCCCTTTTTTGTTTACCTGATGACGCCCATCTATTAAAACGACTGCATGCAATGCGCATTCTAGATTTCGATGATCAATTAAGCACCTGATTATAAATCTGTGGGTGGATCAGTCAATAGTTTAATTGTTCAAGTTGTTATAAGAGAAGCGAACTGAGCTGATCTCGACCTACCTTTCTTCCGACTTCGTTGTTGTGCAGATTGGCGAGTATACGGACGCTCTCCTTGCCTGCTTCTGCCCCTGTCGTCCCCCCAGACCTTTGTGTCTGCTGCAGGAGTAGTTGTTGGTGCCTCGAACGGTCGGCGGCGTCCACAAACGTCTCAGCGAACGAGATACCGAAGTGGACGTTGTCGCTGCACCCTCCCCACTGCCAGCTGTTGTCCATCGACGGAGCCTTCAGCTGACCATCGACATCACACGAACAGTCCGTCAGGTTGCCGTTGCTACAGGCCGTTGTCACCGAATGAACGACCCCGGCTGTCGTCACTGCGTGCAGGAACGCCGTCTCCTTCGTTCCTATGATAAATAAAAATTACAACAGGAGTCTCCGTTATTGTAAGGTTTACAGTTCATCTGTAGGTTATGATAAATATTACTTCTGACTGACTCTACTGGGCACGTGTCGTGTCTGACGGGAGAGAGTAGAGTGAAAGCCTTGACAGGTGGATTTAAACATAGACTGTCTGCAGAAATCGATAAAACTTCGGCCTATGCATGACATAAGCTATGTCAAATTATATACAATCGTTTGTTTTACTATTTTAGGGCACAGTAAAGGAAATAGAAAAGATCTGTGTAGCAATATTCAAGATCAAGCGGCTTCCACTTCCCTCGTCTCAACAGGAGGCAACTAGTTACGTTCTTCTGCTGGAAGCTGGATCTTAATTTCTTCCGACAACCGTTAATCAGCTTGTAACTGCTTTTGACTCATGACGACACTTCTGACGGTTTTGCTCTTTTCGTAGACGTTGTTGTCAACGAATCCTGGACTGGTTGGCTCCACTAAACAAACTCACAAAGTGTCAAGGAAAGAAGCTCAATTGTTAGCTGTCATCAGCGGCAAAAGGACTCCAAAGATGCCTAGAAAGGCGATGGATGGCTACTGACGATGAACTTGTCCGCCGGCGTATCGGATAGCCGTTGTCCAAATGTGGGTAACAGGACAATAACCCCCTGGACAATTACCCCCATGCAAATAACCCCCCGGACAATTACCCCCCTATACAGTAAAGAGTAGACATGAAAGACTTACCATACATCAAAAACTAATTATTAGACAATTATTAGACAACTGGGCACAGAGTAGACATGAAAGAATTACCAAACATCAAAAACTAAATATTGGACAATTATTAGACAATTGGGCCCAGACTAGACCGAAGACGAATTACCAAAAACAAACAATTCGGTAGAAGGCTGGCATAGAAGTTTTCAGTCGAACGTCGGCAGTTTTCATCCAACCATTTGGAAGTTCATTGGATTTATTCAAAGAGAACAAGCATTACAACAAGTTCACTGCAGCCAATTTCTGGCTGGTCACCCATCACAACCTCCAAGGAAGAAGTATGCTGACTCCAATGCACGGATTTTGGCCGTCATTAGCAACTACAATGAGCGCAATGTTCTTGACTATCTACGTGGAATAGCTCACAACCTTTCCTTTTAAGTTCAATAAACTAATAAACAATAAACAGCATTTTCTGTTACACATTTAATTTCATACTGTGACGTTGCATGGTTCTCCAATATATGTCTAATAAATTAATATATAAACTGTATATATGATACGAGAAATACACAATATATGCAAGCAGGTGTGGCAAGAAGGAAGAATACCAGAGGAATGGACAAAGTCAGTACTTGTAACAATACCAAAGAAAGGAGACCTAACATTGTGTAAGAATTATAGAACTATTGCACTAATAAACCACATGGGAAAAGTGCTTATGACAATCCTGTTCAGACGTTTTAAGGCAAAAACTGAAGAATACATGTCAGATGAACAAGCAGGGTTTAGAAAGGATAGAAGTACAGTCCAACAAATTCTGATGTTACGATTGATTGCCGAAAAAGCCAAACGAAAAAACAGGCTTGTATACAACTGTTTTGTGGACTTCCAAAAGGCATTCGACTCCATCAAGCACGATGTTACCTGGGCAATACTGAAATCATATGGAGTAGGCGACAGACTGATACAGATTCTACAGAACATTGGAGAGAGATCAAAATCTGCAGTGAAAGTGGGACGGGAACTAGGAAGATGGTTTGCAACCACAATAGGGACAAGGCAGGGTGATCCAATTTCACCTAGTATATTTATCACTTACTTGGAAAGAGTCATGCAGGACATACAAGATAATGGAACTGGAATCTCAGTGCAGGGAGAACTCATCAATAACCTACGATTTGCAGATGACATTGACCTGTTGGAGAACAGCTGCAACAGGCTGCAGGAAAATGTGTACGGACTGAACCTACTTGCCGAACATGCTGGACTAAAAATAAATGTGGATACAACAAAGGAGACAATAGACATGGAAATTAAAGTGCAAGATGAGGTGATTGAAAATGTAAAGGAGTTTGTGTACTTAGGAAGTCTCATGACATGGAATAATGATTGCGCAAAAGACATAAAGGCAAGAATAGTAAAGGCAAAAGGAGTTATGGCAGGGCTAAACAACATCTGAAAAAGCAGGAAAATCAGCCACAAGACCAAACTAAACGTCTTGAAAACATGTGTGTTTAGCACAGCTCTGTATGCATGTGAGGCATGGACAATCAAAAAGACGGATAAAGATAAGATATTAGCATTTGAAATGTACTGCTATAGACGAATATTACATCTGAATTGGACAATGAAGGTAACAAATACGGAGGTCCGAAGAAGACTGAGCATAAAAGAAGATCTAATACAAGTAATAATGAGAAGGAAATTACGCTTGTTTGGACATATATGCAGGATGGATGACAGTAGAAAAATAAAAAGCGTGATGATGGGAATTATGGACGGAAATGGGAGACGAGGAAGACCTAACAGGGAGTGGAGAGATGATATAAGGGAATGGTGTAAGCAAGACTTGCATGCCTTGGTAAGAACAGCACAAGATCGTGAACTGTGGAGACAAGTGACAATGCATGCAGTGGACACCTACGGGCTCTCGGCCCATGGATCATGATGATGATGATGATGGTTAATATACATTATTTGTATATTTATATAATTAATGTATCAGTATAGGGGGTTACTGTCCGGGGGTTATTTGCATGGGGGTTATTGTCCTGGGGTTATTGTCCGGGGGGTAATTGTCCAGGGGGTTTTTGTCCTAGAACCCCAAATGTCTATAGGCTTACTAACGAGTCGCTCCGACAATAATAACCATTAGCGCCATGGAAAAGTCAAACGGTTTCCGTCAGCAATGGTTGGCAGAGAGGGATATAAATGCAAATGTACACGGTTTTATATAGCGACCGTATGGCCGCGACCCTGCTCATTTTTCAAAGAATTGATCGGGTGAGGTCCTTCCCCATAGCTGCCCGACTGCATTCCGCATTGCCGTCTCAGCTGTGGTCGCCTGAACAATGTGAGAAACGCTGCGTCACGTTGGCCGAATTCTTTATCAACAAGATAAAACCAATCAAGATCTCGATCGCCAACGACTAAGAAGACAACCGATGGACTCTCTGGCGTCCGACAGGGACCATCTTGCTCGCATCTTAAACGACCTCATACATGTAGATGCTGAAGAAATATGGAAGATGTTGTTCTTAGCTGGGAAATCAGCTCTGAAGGACGCGTTCCTAGTGTCCGTGTTAAAGTCTTATGCGACCATGTTCATTCCAAATGTCGTTCGTCTCTGCAACTTGTATTTTAGCAGCGGACGTTTTCTAGTTTGCTAGAGAGCTGCCTCTGTCACACCTCTAATTTCCATGTCGCTTCTGATTCCGGTCACCTAATGCTGGTCGGTCTGTTGAATGCGAACACAGCGTTTGACACCGTAGACCATAAGATCGTGCTTACCGTTTAACACATCGTATGAAACATGTGGTAAGCCGATGGACTGACTCATCTCTTTCCTAAACGAACGCATCATGGTTCGGTTCGGATAATTTGGTAACTGCATCAGTTCAGTTTGTTGTCGCGCATGGTTTCATCTTGAGGTCTATTCTTTGCATACTGCACACAGTCGATCTGACCCAACTCATCACTATTCTTGGGGCTAAGGTCCATCATTATGCTGATGATGTCCAGCTGCACTTGGCGTCTCATTCATCTGACGCGCTTGCGTTCCAGAAGCACCTACTATCGTTGCAGAAGTGCACGGCTCGATGTCTTTAAATCAGCTGAGACTGAATCCGACCAAAATGCAATACAAATGGTTTGGCACAACGACAGACGCGAGCTAAGTGAACTAAGACACGATGATAACGACCGAATTCCCAGACTAGGAACAAACACATGTACTCTGTGACCTTCTTAACAAGGATTTAACCATGGTAAACCGCATTAACTCCCTCTGTAAATCCTGCTTATATCAGCTGCATAAGGTCAGGGTCATTCGTCTCGAAATGCATCATTTGATGCAGACGTGATTCTGGTCCACTCGTTTAGCGTGATGCGTTTGGGCTATGGCTAAGCTGTCCCCGCAAGCCTGCCGAAACATCGCTTACATCAGCTACTGTCTGTGCCCCAGAATTTTAGTCAGACTGCCAAAATTTTGGCATTTTTGGAATATTTTCTAGAAACAGTCAGAGTCAAGAAATCAGATTAAAGACTTTCTTTGGACGAATCCCAATAGTCGCAGCGGCCACAGATTACACCAGAAAATTCTTTGTTCCAGTCTCGGGTCAGCCGGTTGACGACAGCTGCGTTCTGCAGCCCGTGGTGACCTGCTTTGACTGGACGCCTGTGAATAAGCTGGTCTCCGCGACTTTGCTTTCGTTGGGCGCTATAGAAATCTCGAGCTTATGATTGTTGTCAAACGCTTCTATACGGCGCTCGAGCACAGCGCGATTTCTCGTCTAGGGGACAGTCTTCCTGGACCAGTCGTCCGCTGGAAATCCGAAATGTTTCCGCTGATGCAAAAGAAACATTTTCAGCTACTGCGAAGCCGCAACAAATTAGAACTGTGAGGTAGCCATGTTCTTGCATCTCTGAGATGTTCTTTCAAGCCGCTGTACGAATGTTCGGATACATTCATATATACTACCCTGGCTCGGTTCTTCTCTTATGTCAGAAGCTGCTGTAAATTTAAAGTCATTGACCCGATCCTCTTCACCCTTTTGTATGGTATTAGTCGCCATCAACATGCTGACGACATACAACTTTAGATCTAAGCAGCACATGGTCATCGAATCGACTTCTGACACCAAACACAATGTACCGAAGCAGTTCGCTGCTCGTTCTAACAAACGGACTGTGCCTGAATCCGAAGAAGTACAGAGTCGTTTTACTTCGCAGTTCCTCCATTTTCAACTGTATATTTTAGTCTTTTCTTCGCTTGCTTTTTCTCCTGTAGAGTTAACTCCAGACTGAAAACCAAACGTTTCAAACAATCCTATACTGCACACGATCCTAAACCATCCTACGACCACCGTTATCATCATAATATATTTCCACCTTAGCATCACATTGTCTCACCAGGCCTGATCCCGGAATTTGACCAGGCACCGAAAATGACCCACTAACCTGGCTCTTGTGACTTGATTCGATATAATGCCGGTGATCTCCCGGACGCAGCTTTTGTGCGGCGCTAAGAAGTTTCGGAGATTTGCATTACATTACATTTTTTGACAGGATTGTTGAAGAACCTGAAATAGTCAACAATGTCGGCTCGGACATTTCAGTATCTGGAGCACTTAAGAGCTTTGAGGGTGACAACACTGAAAACACTTCTTTTCCAAAAACCTTATCCTGATTCTTCCTCTTCCCCTTATCTCTCTTCTCGCTTCAATTTCAAACATCATCCACCGTAGCCGTCCGTCTGAGTGCCTGGATCTTGACCTGGAACCGAACCCCTTTGCCTATCGATTTTGTTTTGACTGAGCGCCTGTGAATAAGCTGGTTCCCGCGATTTAGCTTTTGTTGAGCGCTGTAGAAATCTCGAGATTACGATTACCCCGGACTCTTAACTGGCATTCAACCAGCTCGTCAATGCCGTCTGTAAAGCATCGTATTTTTACCTAATAGCCATGCGTCATGTACGATAGTACTTGCCACCAGATCTCATGCAGACAGTCGCTAGCAGTATTGTCAGAGCAAAACTCGACTACTGAAATTCGCTGCCGTACTGCACTTCAAAGGCTAACATAACCAATTATCAGCGTGTTCAGAGATCGTTAGCCTGCCTGATAACAGGAAGTAAGTAAGTAAGTATATTCTTTATTAACCAATAGCTAATCGCACATCGGTTTACAAGTATTTAAGAACACAAGAAAACTTAATATTCATACAACATCCTAACAATAAAACATTTACGCGTTAAATTGTCAGCAGGAGGAATAATACGATCATGGGTGTGGGGCCGTAGGGAATAACTGAGGGTTTTAATTGGTGGGAGTAGCTGATGTAAGACATGATTTGGGTTATTCAAGATTGCTTTAAAGAGACGAGCATCAGCTGTGCCACAGAGTTCATCGAACGTTGGGGAGTTCCCAGGAAGATAGCGGAGACGCACAAGTCTCCGCATCAAAGCCTGAAGCCGAGCTCTAGCCTGTGCCCCATCATAGCCCCACCACACGGGACAGCGTACAGCATCCTGGCCAGTGTTGTGGCTCGGACAACGTCGTAGAGCCGAGGACCAGTTAGGCCATGTGATACAAGAATTCGTATGGCATATAAAGACTGACGCGCCTGACTATGAATCCGATCAATATGAGAATCAAAATTTAACATCCTCGATAGGGTAACTCCCAATATTGTCATCTCTGGTACCCTGGTTAAACCGGGAATCACATTAGGTAAAATTATCTGCTGATTTCTCATTCTTGGCCGGTGAATTATCATTTCACATGTCTTTTTATGATTAAGTTTTAAGTTACACTTATCCGCCCAAAGGGCAACATGGTCCAGTTCACCCTGAACCATCAAGCTATTGCAGGATGGTACAAGAAGGTAACTGTCATCAGCGTATTTAAATAACCTATTGTTGGGTGCTAAAGGCTTATACAGTACTTGGATATGGCAACTAGGAACCCACACGTTTGATAATGTTACTCCAGTACTGGCAAAATTACAATGGCTGCCAGCTGAGTCGAGATCACCTTACAATAGCTCTGTCTATGTCTTTGATTATAGAGGCTACGTGACGTTCACTGGGTTTCACCATCAAGCGATGCCGCAGAGACGAAGCGACTACACGACTCATCTGGGGTGCGGCTTCATTCTTTAAAGATGCCTATGTTCATCATCATCATCATCATCATCATCATCATCATCATCGGTACACGTATATTGAAAGAGCTGCAGTCATCATCAATCATCATCATCATCATCCAGTTCCTTACGTTAGCCATTTGGCGATGGTGGGAACGAAGACATGATCTCCAGTGTTTTCAGTCATTTTTAAACCCAATGCTGTCTCATGTTTATTTTAAGTCTTGTTATAGCCTCATTTATATTGCCTATCCACCATAGTCCTGGTCTTCATTTGTAGCTATTGTATGGCATTCTGCTAACATCCTTTACAACGTGACCAAACCATTAGTCTTCGTTGAACGACTTTATCTAACAGAGTTGTCTGCATATCCAAGGATATGTCGTCTTCATCATTTCTAAGTTTTGTAGTCATGAGATTCTGCAGCTCTTCAATATACATGTACTGTCATGCTGTTACTTTTGCTCTAAGCATAACAAACCACAGCAACAACTACGATTTAACAAATTTTAAACAACAATTTAAAGTTTACAGCAATGTGTAAAGACAGACAACAATGTCGGCGCCAGAATTTCCTGCAATTTTCCGTAGCCAGCTCATTTCTGTTCTGATGATTCTATTCTCATCTTACTTTCTCACCGTCCAACATTCTGATCCATATATGAAAATGGATTGTATCATCTTCTCCCATATTATTGCCTTTGTTTTTCTTGTTATTTCCCTGCTTCCCATATCTTGGTCACTCTTCCAAATGCTTGTGAGTTGCGTCCAATTCTCCTTTTTGGTATTATATTAATTGATCTACATGTTCAATAGGTTCTCCTTGGAATTTCTTCTTCTTAGATCTTCATAACAAAAGTATGCACCGTTTGTCCTCTTCACTGAAGCAGTCCTGTAATGATTCCATTCATACCCGTTGCTTTATCCTTCTCTATCTCTCACTTTTACTGCTTCCAGTAGAAAGTTGGGCATCTGTTCTTCTGTATTTTTTATGGGCATCCCCGCGAGAACTGTTGGGTTATCATCGACTGTTTGTAGTTGTTCGAAGTGTTCCTTCTACCGTTCTTGTGTGCATGCATTGTCTTCTAATATTTCATCGTTTGCGATTCTTTGATTGATTTGATTCTTTGAGTTTGAATTTTCCGCTAAGCATCTTTATCTTGTTGCAGACTTCCTGCAGTCTGTTGATCTTGAACCTTCTTCTGCTTCTCTATATTGTTGTTCCTTCCAGTTGTTTTTGTCTTTTCATAGTTTCCTTCTGATTTCTTTGGTGAGCCAGTTGAATTTGTTCGGCCTGTAGTGTCATTCTGCTGCACGGCTATGTTTTTCTTTCTTCCACGAGCTCTAGCAGTTCGTTTGATATCCGCTGGTCTTAGGCTTCTTGCAAGCCCGTCCAAATATGTTGTTGGCTGCTGTTTGTATTCTTTCCTGTATTTTTATCCACAGGTTGTCTGTGCTGTACGATCACTGATCTCTTTCTCCTCGTCGTAATTCTGTCGGATGTCTTCATGTTGTAATTTCTTGGTATCGTACCTTTTATCTTTTGTTTTTAGTCAGATTCCTCTTCATAGCCTCATCTTCAAGTTGGTGATTTGCAGGACTGTGATCAGAACCAATTTGAGCATCAAATGATCAGCAGTTTATCAAGTTTGAGCAGATTATGTGTCTTTCCATCGGGCGATGTCCATGTCCATTTCCTTTGTGGTTTCTCTTGTTCGTAAAATGTATTTTAGGTCGTTAATAGTGCAGACCTGAAGGAGTTTCTTCCGGCTGTAGTTCATATCTTCCCATCCATATTTTACAATTCCATCTCCAGCTAATGTGCGTTATATTGTGCGTAACTTTAGTAGAGCCTACAGGACTGTTGGATCAAACTTTGTATTTAACAGTTTAATCAGACTCAGGTCTATAACAGGATAGCTTAATGCGGTTTTAATCCTTTATTGTGATCTACTGTTCTAAATACAGTTACAGCAACAGCTAGGCAGTAGCACAGGTATTTATCAGTTCTGTATAATTCAGCAGCTAGCGATGGACTGTCTGAGTTCCTCGAGTGCCTCAGTGCGTCGGTCGCTTACCGCGCGGTGGGTGTGGCCTACGCTAGCCAATCGGGTACTGCTACAGTATCTAACTATCTATCTAGTTTAATCAGAATCGGGTCATTCAGGCATGGTTTAATTTATCATTTATCACTCAGCAGCTCATCGAAAAAGGGAATGAGACAGTAGTTGAACAAGCAAAGCGTGGGCGAGCTCATAATCGCAAGCTCCAGATTTCTACAGCGCCCAACGAAAGTCAAGTCGCGGGAACTAGCGTATTCACAGGCGCTCAATCAAAACAAATTTGATAGGCAGGAAGGGTCAGGTTCCTGGTCAAGATCCAAGAGTCAGGCAGGCAGACAGTCATACGGCTATGGCGTAGGGCCTATGGCCTTTCGGATTGGAGTGAAGAGAAAGAAGCAGAAGAACAGAGTCAGAATAAGATTTGTGGAAGAGGAGTGAGGCAGCTTATACAAGTCTGCGAACTACCCACTAGACCGCACTCCTCTCTTGGTCTCTCAGGCACCACACTCTGGAGATTGGATGTTGGCCTCTCCAGTAACCACATTGCGATTCCGCCTTTCTGATGAGGTGATACGGATCGCGGTTGGAATGGACTCGGAACCACACTGCACGAGCCACATCTGCGTCATTATGTCGAAAGAGTCGACGCCAAAGGACTTCAAGGTCTGGCCTTCAGAAAGAGCGCTGGTTGAGAACAACGACATAGCAACGATAATATATGGACAGTACTTGGCCGTCAACCACGGACTGGTTTAACTACCCACCGGCGGATGCCCTTTTTGTGCTTATCCGTCGGTTCAAGGAGTATCCGGACGCCGCGTCGTCTTCCATCTACGAGGGACTGCTGGACGGTGAGACAACCGTGAGCCATCGCCGGCGGGTCACATCGCCTATCATCGTTCCCCATCCTCGATGCTTCGTACTTCAAGAACTCTGAACATGCTGTCATCTTGCAACTCTAGTTGGAAATCTCTTAGTAGGCCTAAGGCATTGCCACTGGTGACTCTTGTAGTTATCTGAGCAACGTTTGTTAAAGGATGAATGTTCTGTTGTTAATTACATTTAGCATCGTCAAGGAAAGCGCACAGAGCTCCTCTGAATAGTTTATCTTGAAGCGGCGCTATACTAATTTTTGATTACGATTATGTTAAAGCGTATTTAGCGAGGTAAAACAAGCGTGATAAGACTCCAACATCTTATGCAGTATTAGGTGAGGCATGCTTGATGTGCTTTTTCCAAGTTAAATGCTCATCTGTATATACAACCAAAAATTTAATGGATTTAGTTTCCAAATTAATTTATTGTCATTGCAAATATTTATATTCTGCTGTGGAAGAGGCTTTCTATTGGAACAAAACAAACTGTAATCGATCTTAGATCAATTCAATGATGGTCGATTCGCCTTGAAGCAATCACCTGCATGCATTAGTTCAGAATTAACCAATTCCAATTATTTGTGTAGGCCTAAGTATTTATGAGATAAGAAGTCTTTAGTGTCATCTGAAAAAAGAATGAAACGAAATAAGCCAGATGAACTGTTGATGAACTAGCTGACGATCGATGTAAAGAAGAAACGAAATCGGATCCAGATTGGACATATGTGGAACTCGGCAACGGATAAGTTTTACTTGTGATAAAACACCATTGCACAGGACTGCCGTTGTCTTCTAAACCAGTAAAGTGCAATATTACGCACAGCATATCTTTGAAGTTTTTTCAGCAGAATGCTATGGTCTAAGTATCAAAAGCTTTATTTTAATGTAAAAATGCGACCAAAATTTAAAATAAACACTTCTGGTAGACTGGCTCCCTGCTTTGTATTTAGGCCTATTCATGCATGTACGTATGCACGTGTGTATTTAATTATGTCTGTACGTATACCTATCGATTCTCCTATATTTGCATTGCCTCTACGCTTAATAATTAGATAGGGCGTGTACAGTTAATATGATGCTTTGGTATAGTATTTATACGTGTATTTAATTATATATCAAAGCCAGGATTTGTAAAGGTTTATTATGAAGTAATTTCGTGCCAGCATTATAGGTTTTTATAATAGCTGATTAATAGTCTTTGGGGTGCGGCAGAATACTAAACACCGGATTCAGCCTAAACTGGGTAACCTACCGAAGGCGTGAGTTCAAATTTCAACCATCAAAAGGGAAATAGCCTGTTGAGCAAACGGTTTTTCATGCTCTACGTGGGTACCCGTAACATTTAGGCTTCAGTTGATCAGAAACGCTCTACCAAGTTGGATATGCTTGTGAGAAGCTCTATCAAATTCGAATCGGTCGTTTAAGCCGTAAGATCATCGGTGTATGGGCAGTTGAACTATTCGCAAACAGTTTTTATCGTGTGAGGCTTCGTTAAGTTCGTACGGAATTGGCTAGTGATATGCATGAATTCGCTGGCCTGGAACTGACTTTCAGAGTATCGAGTGAAACCTGAACTGAGATGGACTATGGGCGACGTAGGCCAATAGCCTAATCCTCGAGTTTACATATTTTTGGTCGACATCGTGCTCGACAACGAACTTAACTAAGAAAATTGAACTAGCTGACTTCAGCCTAGTCAAGGAGCGATACGATCATCTACACCTACGCCAGACTGTGATTTGAACATCCTCGTGTTTAACTGAGTGAAGGACGTCTTCGTAAACGAGCTGCAAAGACTATAAATCGTCAAAAAGAGTCGACATCTACACGCCTAGTAAGCCTAAGCAAGAAAGAACAAAGTTGCACTATGCGTGCCAGCGTGGGAGGTAAATCTAAATAATAATAACTAGATATTTTAATTAATGCTGGCTTAAGTAAGTAAGGCTTTAACCTAGGACAGATAGAGAGAACAATGACTTATTGCTCTTGAATGCATCAAATGTAACGGTCAGTAAGATCCAACTGACCAGTAGTACGTTACATTATGTATGTATGCATGTATATATTTATGTATGTATGCATGTATGTACATGTATGTATGTATGTATGTATGTACGTATGTTTGTAAACGAATTGACGACACTAGGTATACCGCCGATCAGCCGAGCATTTGCATTGAAACAGATAGCAGCTGGATAACGGTTAAGTTAAGCCTGTGTGACGACTGACAGCTTAACTAGTTAAGAACCTTCTGTCCGTCACTGTTATATACAGATTTTATTTACGGATTTTATTTTACGGATTTCTTATTTTACGGATTTTACGGATTTTTACGGATTTTTATTTTACGGATTTATTTACGGATTTTATTCACAGATTTTATTTACGTAGAGATAGTGTAGACTTATAAATGTACAATCACTAGTCTAGATCTTTCAATTATGTGCATATGTATATATATATATATATATATATATATATATATATATATATATATATATGTTTAATATCCGTTAACAGTCCAATCACAATACAGGAACTAGTCAATTAAATCTCTAAAACATTGCCCTATCAGTTTATCATAGACTTAAGCTTACCTACCTAAGCCAGCATCAAATAATTATCTATTATAAAGTTGTTCTAACAGACCTCCCTCAATGGCTTGCTCTTCCGTCCTTGGTCTTTTGGATTGGATGTCGACTCTCTATGAATAGTTTGTCAACCTCCATGTCCTACGACAACAGCGGTCCATGATGAACGTCCAACTTCTGTCTAGCGTCGTCGCACCGCTATTTTTTCGAATTAGATTCGCCTCTGCTCCGCCTGTTTCCTCGGCGACACTGGCGTAGATCGTAGACTCACATTCGAGTGTTCACTTGACTCGAACTAATGGCGATCCGGAGCAACAACAGTTTTTGAATGACAACGCATTCGCTACTGCATGGACTATTACAGCCCAATAACGTTTGAATAAATCATTTTCGTTCGAATAAATCACCTTCGAAATGATAAATCACTCGTTACGTAACGATAGATTCGGAGTTACGAGAGTCCTTCGCTCAACGTTCCTTCGTCTTCAGCGTACTCAGCACAACTGAAAATTTAACGTCCCGCTTTGCAGCGTATCCGTGAAAATCGTCTTCTCGTGACCAAACGATTAAAGTCGACCTTTGAGTTCAAATTTCTGCAGCTGGTTTCCTGCTTTTCGTTTAGTCCAAAGCAGTGTTCAGCCGTTTCCCATAGCCTAACATTAATTATTATTATGCTCTACGATGCTGGCACATACTCATATATAATATCTACCATAACTAGATGCTGGCCTTCATATATATAAACACATTTATGCTACACCTAATTATATAAACTATGTACAATCATATGGATGCAAGGCGAAAACTAGGAGAATCACTACAGTATGCATAATTTTAAATGTTAAATAAACCCAGTTTATGTGCATAATAAACAATATTACTACTACTACTACTACTACTACTACTACTACTACTACTACTACTACTACTACCACAACTATTACAATAGCAGTAGCAGTATTAATGATAATAATAAAAAAATTAGTAGGCCTATTATTATTATTCAATAGTTCTCCAATTCTCTGTATGTTATCCTTTGGACAAAATTATAGTAATAATAAAATTGTATAAAATGGACGCGGACGTATATATGAATTACCTTGTCGAACGATATGTTCGAAGACTGACTGATTGACGTAGGCTGTACTGCAATTCCAGCGTTCGTTCTGGAACTGGAACTGGCATTCCATGATGCCAATCCTTGCGCCAAGTCGTACGAGCTCCAGTATTGCTGGATTCTGTTCACAGACTTTGAGTTTTCCGTCGATGAGGTTCGAGACACCGTCGCAGTCACTAAGCAGCGTCTTATCATACGAGGACCCATAAGGAGAAGATTTCATCTGGTCTAGTGAAACAACGCCCAAGTACCTACGTAGGGAGATACAGAAAACGACTTGATATTGCATCTTATGTTTAGTTTGTTATGATTTTTCCAGTTTTTTACTTTATAATAATAATTATTATTATTTAATAATAATAATAATAATAATAATAATAATAATAATAATAATAATAATAATAATAATGTATAGGCGGTTTGGGCCTTACAGAAAACTGATGTTCCTAGCACTAAGGAACCAACAGGCTCTAAAGGCAAGAGACTAGACGGGTCTACAATGGTGCCATGAAGGCTGGGAAATACATGGCCTGGGATGCCACAGTCGTACACACTTGTGCGGCATCTTACATCACCCGCACAGCAACTTCATCGGGGCAGCGGCAGAACAGACTGCCATACATAAAACCGACAAATATTCAGGGTTGCCATCTGTTTCTACTCATCCTCGAAACACTGGGTCCAATTAATTCTGCCGGAGTCGATTTCATCGGTGAGGTCGGCCGCCGCCATCTCTTGAGAGTCACGTGGGGTCGGTTTCCTTTTCAACGCTTTTCTACTGTATCTGTATCCAGGGCTAAAGTGCCATCACTTTTTGTGTCACGTTTTCCAATGTTGCTGAGGACAAGGCCTGATTTTCCAGAGACCCTTCAACAGCTCGTGGCTTGATTTTTTTGTACCCGAGGGATTACACTTACTTCGGGGGAAATAATAATTGTGATGAGTAGCTGTTGCACTAACAACTGCACATAGGCGCTCTAGAGTGCACGTCTAGTTGTTCCTAGTTATATTACTTGCATGTAAATGAAAAAACTACTTTAGGAGATTCGAGGGCTTTTTTCAACGGACTTGTGAACGTAATTATTTGCTGTTCAGTCAACAGGTTTAAAGGTTTAAGCAGCTTTTCTGGAATTTCAACGACGTCACACCGATGAATCATTGGGTTGTTAACTTGTTTGTGATTAGCTGGCGAGAGCGACTCTGAATTTTTCACGACGTCACATCGATGAATCATCGGTCGTTGGCTTGCTTTTGCGCGCCTTTTGCCGTTACTGATTACGTCTCCTGCCTCGAATTAACTTCGTGCTTCTGACTGTTGGATGCGTCTAATTCCACTCATCGAACACGAATTAGGGTGGTATTATGTCGACTATCAGCCTTCCCATTTCTCTCGGCTTAAACACAACCCACCCTAGCCTCCTCTCCCTTCATCTCTTTGGTCTTCTGGCAACCAGACTTGGTTCTTGACATGACATCTTTGGACAACCCCACGGACTTGACGCAGCGCTAGTGAAAAATCGGGTGCCCTGCGCTTAGCTTTTAAGTAGCGCTTTAGAAGTTTCTAGTTTATGATTACGACTGGTGCGCAATTTACTGCTTGGGCCTTCGCGCGGGAAACGTTGAGCTTGCGTTGCGATGAGTCATGGACCGGTGTAGACCTGCCCCTGAGCTGGTCTGCTATCATGGCGGGGTTGTCAACTCGACTCGAACTTGATTCAACTTGGACTCGACCACACTAACATTGCTTGTGTCATAGACAATGGCTCTAACATGGCAAAAGCATTTGCAGAGTATCAGAAGATGAAAAATCACAATGCTGCTGGCTGTCCATCAAATGGATCGTCTGTCTCATGGAATGGGTCGTCATGTCGGTAGATGTTTACACAATTTTGTCCTATTCAGGTAACACTAATGACGTACTCCTGCCAAAGTATATGCGTCATGCAAGTCACACATTGAATCTGATAGCGACAACAGTTCTTCGGGGAATGGTGACTGCTGACGTTGACACATACTAGCGTCTGAATCTGATAAGAAGTACCCTGGCAAAATGCTCAAGACTATGAAACACTGTCAGAAGGAGCACAAAGTCTTCCGATGCTGTTAAAAATATCATAAATGTGTCGGTTTGGACTCCTGGAGAAACACGATTGAATGCAACGTATGAGGCCATCGGTTGCCAAATGGAGAAACACGACTGAATGCAACGTATGAGGCCATCGGTTGCCAAATGGAGAAACACGATTGAATGCAACGTATGAGGCCATCGGTTGCCAAATGGAGAAACACGACTGAATGCAACGTATGAGGCCATCGGTTGCCAAATGGAGAAACACGATTGAATGCAACGTATGAGGCCATCGGGTGCCAGATGGAGCCATATGTTCTTGACAATCTCGCCAATCTCATGGAGATGCCACTTATCAAGAAGACTGAACTGGATGTTCTTCAGGAATACCTAACAGTTATAGCACCATTAGCACAGCGCTAGATAAGTCAAAAGTAACTGGTACCTCAGACTGTTTACGCCGACCGTTCAGTATTGCTACCATTGCGGACAATTCAGGTGAGATTAGACCTAAATTTGACTTCAATTATTTTGTAGGCTACTTAGTATTTAAAGCACTTTTTCAAACCAAATATTTTATACTTGCATTTGTAATATTTTTATGATCAATTATTTATATTTGTACTCAGATTACTTTTCAAAAGTATTTTACCCATCATCTATACCTGTGCCTATACTCATCATATGCACCATATGCCTGAACCATGAACCAGTTACCAGGCGTTATCCCGCCGCAATCATCCGCAGCCGCCGCCGTAATACCCTCCAGTCGAACCAGCCGTTAAGTTATATCGACTTCTTGCAAAGTTAGGGAAATGGCAACTAAGACTAACGCCAGTGCCAAGTGCTAGACTTCAGCAAATACAGACTAAGCAGTCCTGTAACTGTTGCATAATGTCTGCTGGATAGACGAAAACTACTTGAATCTCTATCCCGTTGACAAATATTTACAGCCATAGAACTGCAAACTGAGTGGAAAAATTTGTAGCCTGGCACCTCGTACCAGAAAAAGTTAAGCTTCCATGTCCCACAGTGGAACTTAGGGCAGGTGCTTGTTCCCCACTCTTCGTTGCTCTACGCGTGTTAGGCTAGTAGGCCTAATATGAAATTCCTATCGATGTTTGGAGTTCACTAGCTCAACGTTCTTTCACAGCTAAAGTGCAACCAAAGTGCGACTGAAAACTACTTATCCATTAATACTTATCCGTTACGATAACCGTTTTTTCGAAAGTGACATCATCATAATGGCCATTATTTTACACCAAGGTCCGGTGTAAAAGCGTCCAAGACAATGTATATCTGGAGGATACTATTGTCTTTCTCTTGATGGAAGTTTTCTTGATGAAATGGTAATTGTAAACGAACATTTATAAAGCGCCACTTAGAAAACAATGGCGCAGTTTTATGTTCATTGGGGTAATTATATCTGACCTAAGATGCCAGTTTTAAAAGCCAACGATTAGCCGTAAGCGAAACCATGATTAGATTTATATAATTATGTACCATCAGTTCTTCATGCAACTACTTGTAATTTATATTTATTAATCAGAACTAGTTCAGAATTAGAAATATCGCTATGCATAGCAACTTTAACAAATTCACAGTTAGGCTACCAATAGTAGGTTGAGAGAAATGGGAAGAAGGCGTGTTGGATGGGTCAGAGTACGATATCTTGAGGAGGTGGAACTTAAGTTTTGAAGGAATCTGCGGAATTCATATGGGAGATCGTCCCAGAATCGAGGTGAGACTATTTTAGAGTCGGAAGTAAGGTCTGGGAACATCATATAGGCCCTACTAATATTGCCAGAACACTGATACATATAACTACCTGGTAATAAAACACAACCAATGCGGCCAATACCGAAATAGTGGGCAACTTCTGTAGTGATTAGATGCAACTGTCTGGAAATAAAGCAAGTCGTTGTGGTCTATACAGCTACAGTAATGTGGCCTATTATAGGCATGGTAGCTAGGTAAACTAGTCTCATTCTGCAATTGGGCCTATACGAGCCCCTACCGGTGCCTACGATAACAGCGCTGCAGACTGTAATACCATGGTTTTAACATACCCCTCTAAGTAACTGATAGAATCGTTTAACGCCGAGTTTGAGGACACGCAGATACATTACATTGTACATTGTACACGGTTTTCTAAAGCGACCATATGGATTCCACCCGCGCACGGGTGAGATCCTTCACCACCGCTACACGCCATTTAAGGTCCCCGCGCACGGACCGTACTAGCCCGAGATTCAAATCTCTGAAATAAGCCACGACCGGGACGCGATATAGTGTATATTCATTATAATGAGTGGCATAGTGACAGATACAAGTAGCTGAAGGTCTATTGCACACGGATGGATACGGACAAAACGGGTTAGAAGGTTCTTACTGTGCACAAAAAAGGTTTCAGTGATAAAGCATTTTTAAAATGAGGCACGAGTGGTTAGAATGTTCGGCTTGTAACGCCGAGAGTACAAGTTCGAGCCTCCCATGAGATGGCGACTGTGTAGGACCTTAAGCAAGTTCTTTGCACATAATTGCTTCGCGCCTTAGAGTCAGATTTATGGACCTTGAGGCGTAACAAATGTAACATAATGAAAAATTAAAACTTTACAGTCTTCCTTAACCCTCACGCAGCTTTTGTGGCCCTGAGAAATTTCCGCGAAATAAAAACGGCTGCTATGCTTGTTTGTATACCCAAATTTATAAATTGTTCTGTGTAACTAAAATGAGGTCTCACAGCTAGTAAGTATGGAGGCCAAAATGGCTTCTTGGCCCCTTAAGTTTGTGAGTAAGAGCCATATGGCTCTTCAGGCACCCATGTTTGTCGGTGTGCATGTATATTCAAGGTTATGATATTGGCAGTGAGCAAGAGAACCTCTGATTCCGAGTTTGTGAGGGCATGGCCAGTTTAGAAATTATGACTCCACACTATATCCTAATACCTTATTCTTACATATCGTATATGTATACAATATTGTTACACTTACATCCAGTTTCCGATGGCAGCTGATCTGGTGGAGTCTATCAGCAAAAATAAACCGACGACGAAGCAAACGCTAGTTTTGTGATGGACTCGCGAGTCGTACATAATTCAGACGGTTGTCTTATGCACCAGTAAGACCTCGGCAGTAACGGACTACCAGAGCATCAATTTTTTCGATTGTTCGAGCACAGCTTATGATCCGGATGGTCTGTTGACTTAGGCAAACAGGAGTCTCTTATGAGGTAGGCAGACAGACAGTAATTATCGTCCAAGCATGTAATCGTAGAAACCAAAGACAAGAACAGATTGCGCTCCTATGCCAGAACCACCGCATGCACACGCTTTTATACATCTGTAGGCTCAACCAATCGCTCTACCAACTGAACCAGTGCAGCACGAGTATGCCGTTCACGATTCTGCAGTTTGTTAGGCGTATTGCACACGCACATCCAAAGCACATGCGCATCGAGTCCACGCGGTTCGCACCGACTATGTGCCCTTTTAACTTGTAATAAAAAGAAAGTAACCAAATGGAGGACGTGTAGGTCTAACTGCTGAATTCTTAGTATAGAATTGCAATTTCTGACAAAAAAATGCTCAGATGGGCCTGCTATGCCCGACACAACCGCGTTCGTCGGTGTTTATTTCAGGTCCGAAACAATCAAAAACACATAAACCTGCTTATCTAGGCCTAGACAGTTTCTTTGTACAGGCTACTTAACGTGTACATATTTGTCGAAAGTTTGTTACATGTCAGTCGTCTTCGCCCATTATAATCTCACGACAGACTAGCTGAATATATTTATGCCCATACAGACTTCAAAGGTAATGGCGAGATCCAACAGTTGGCTACAGTCAACCTCTCAGTCTGTCAGGCCTATTGAACCGTTGCAAACCGTGTGCAGGCTAGCCAAACTGTCGGAATTGGAGGAGGCTGCGTGATCCTGTGTCACATGCACGCACACCATGAGTTGCCGTATTAAAAAGGCTAGATTGATATAAGGTATACCCAATCACGACACGCTCCAACTTATTACCCATTAACTTCGGTTTCGACAAGAGGTGGTATAGGTTTTCCGTGATGCGTGCATGCACATGCCTCGATTCAGATACATACATTGTGTTTGTGTTTAGGTAGGTAAGTGTGTGTGTCTGTAAATTAATTTTAAACTGAACAGGGTAGACCGCTACTGCGCACACAGAACGTGACATAAACTATCTCCCTAGTCTTTATATATTATTACCCCACATAAGTCAACCCTGGGCCATGCAAGTTACAAATGAAAGCCAATTATTCTTGCACAATAATATTAAACCAAAACCTGGCTTAAACCGCTTCTTTTATATAACGATTCCTAAATCTGAAGCACAGAAATCGGCAGACTTGTCATTTCACATATTTGAAGCATGGAATGGCCCTATTATTACGAGATCTCTGCCTTTTTCGACTTGTGCCCTAGCTTGTGGACCATCCCTTTATAATGATTTACAGTTACACACATGCTGTCATTTGGACCAATAGAAAGCGTCGCAGGCTACTCATCGGCGTAAACGACTTTTTAACGGGAAGGGATTCCACTATCTGAATGAAAATTGAGGGGCCTACGACAGTAAGCGCCGAAGGCGCAAAGCCCCTAACAAATATGAGATCTGGAGAAGCGTCTTAAACTGCCTAGGGCGTCCGAAGCCAAACTATTTTTGAAGCATTTTAGTATGAAAATCAGCACTTTGGGGCATGTTTGTACGACTTTTCATAACACAAGGGTTATGATTTATGACATATATAGGCCCTAGTGATTCTCCTTCGCATTAATTCTTATTGAAGCGTATAGTTAAGTTGAGAATGTATTAATATTAAGAAGTTATGTAGGCTACAGTGTTGATTTGGTGACTAGCGTACATGTATATAAGCGGGTTTATATATCTATATCAATGCAGATCGAACAGCATGTAGTTAAATTAATATAGGGTCTATGTTAGAAACGACCAGCATTGCTAAAGTAACAACACTTAAGTGGAGTATTAAGGGAGAGAACTTGACACTGTAATTGACTATAACTGAAAGTAGAGAACCAGCGGGAAGGATTTTAAACTGTAGGACCTAACGGTTATTTCGCATCGTCTATAGAGCAGACGATATTTTACGCGCAGGTGCCAATGCAAGACGCTTAGAGGGAGTTCTGTTCCGACTTCGCCGAGAAAGGAGCTCTCGTCGTAAAGAACTCCGAACCGCATATCGAAAGGACTGTAATCTAATCTAACCTAAAGAATTCTACAGCGCCGTTATCATAATACGCAAGGCATCAGTCGATGGTCGCTTCAAGTCAAGATCGCAGTAGAAATCATAGATTGTTAGAGAAGCCAGAGAAATCAGAAGCCTAGCTAAGGTGGGTAAGCAAGTTGGAAGAGATGTGTCTTAAGTTTAGATCTGAATGACATAAAAAGTGGCAAAATGAACTGAACTGGGCAGTGAAATCTAAAACTTTGGACCAGCTACCGACAGTCCAACATTGTTTGGGTATGGGGCACAGCAAGAGTCAGTGTCCCTTGATCGAGTGTAATGTCTACTAGTGTTAGGGGTGAGTGTCGAACATAGATAGGTCGGCTGATTTAACTGTAGTACCTCGTGAACTATGACAGATTTTGAAATGACTTCTGTGCTCAATGGGCAACCGGTTCAATGAGTGTAATATTGGTTGATATTTAGGTATCCTTGTTATGTCTCTGGCGAGAGTTTTGAACAATTGCAGTTGTGCAGATATCCCTTAGTAATACCGATAAGAAGTGAGATACAGTAGTCAAGTCTGCTCGAAACCAATGCATTAGCTGGTTGGATTAAGACAGTTTGAGGCAAGAGACCTGATTCTATGAATACATGTATCTCGCATGTGAACAGTGAAATTGAGCTGATCTGCATATAGCCTGAACATGGTTCGAAAATGACATGGTGGAATCAAACATCGCACCCAAACCGCGTACGCATTAGTACGATGAATAAGTAAACCACCCAACTGAACTGAACGCCAGTTTGTCGGTGAAAAGATTCTTTTAAGCGCGTACTGTAGAAACAGTAGAGAAATTTCAAGTTCACCTTCGAAAGGCTGACACTGATTCGTCGTATCGAAGTGTTGTAGAGATCAGAGCTACCACTGCTCTGAACTGATGTGCGCTTATCGCAATCCCGAGATTTCTACAGCGTCAAGCGAAAGCCGTCGCTGGAACCAGCTTATTAACAGGTACTTAGTCAAAACAAAATCAATAGGCAGAAAGAGTTCGGTTCCAGGTCAAGATCAAAGAGTCAGGCAGGCAGACGGTAGGACACTGCTGCGGTGGATGGTGTTCGAAATTGGAGCGGAGAGATAAGAGGAAAAGGAAGAATCAGGATAAGATTTTTGGAAAAGTAATGTTTTCAGTTTTGAGTGAAAGACCAGAGCAAAAGTTGCAAGAGGTGAAGTGTTGGTGAGTAACCGTGAGTTCGCATGATGGGTCAGAAAATTGTCGTAATTCTGGCGGGAGTTTATTCCAGAGGGGTGGAGCACTTATGGCTTTGGAACGATTTCCAAATTTTAAGAATGAGGTGACGGGAGGGCGAAGAAGCATTAGGACAGAAGAGGATAGGGTTAAATGGAGTGGTTGGATTGTAAATAACTTATGAAGATAGTAGGGTTGGGAGGATTGAAATGTGTTGTAGCTAAGTGACAAGACTTTGCACTCTATTCGTTCAGGTATTTTAAGCCAGTGAAGTGATTTTAGAACAGGAGTGATGTGATGGTGTTTCGGGGTTTTAGTGACAGCACGAGAGAGGGCATTCTGGATTGCAGTTTATCTGAGTTGTGTCTAAATTCAGGAAAAGTGAATTGCAGTAAAGTTTTGCATGGACTGTGGATGTGACAATGGTAAATGCAGTTTTGAAGTCAAGCACTGGGCATATTTTGCGAAGGTCACAGATATGCATGAAGCAAGAGCGGGAAAGATGGGTGATGTGATCACCAAAGGCGAGGTTTTGTTTGAATATCACACCTAAATTGCGGACAGAATAGCGAGTATTCAAGGTGTGGGTGGAGGCAGAGTTTAGGCTGAGGGAGATAGAGGGGTAAGGAATTTTCTTGAGCTGGTCGCGTAGGCCAATAAGTATGAATTCGGTTTTACAAGGGTTCAGACACAAAAGATTACATGTCGTCCAAGAGGAGATTTGTTTAATCATACGGAAAAGATGATCTATAGTCACTGAAATAATTCGGAGAGAAAGAGATGAATAACTGGGTGTCGTCAGCGTACAGGTGATGGTCAACTGAGGATGTTTTAATGAGTGAACTAAGTGGGGCAGTGTAGAGAATAAACAGAAGTGGTTCAAGAACGGAGCATTGTGGAACTCCACAAGTGAGACGGAATAATTGAGATGAAGCTTCCGATGTTTGAACGGAGAAGGAGGATAGGAAGGACTTTATCCAGACGAGATCAGTGCCAGTAAACCAAACCAGGTTGAAAGTCTTTGGAGTAAGATGTTGTGATCAGTGGTATCAAAGGCGTTGAATGCGTGCACCCCAGCAGCTAATTTAGACCCTAGTCAGCGGCTGAGAAGTGGTCAGCCTCCCACGGTAATAACCCAACAACTTGTCTGACATCGGCTGACAAACTAGACCAATATCAATCTATCGCCCTAAAAATAATCTGGCCAAGGACGTTTCAACTGGCGGTCGTCAAGAATGATAGATTAAATTCAAAGCATATTTACCTCAAAAATTGTTTAATTGGTGATGCAAACAAAGTCAACGCCCAAACCCTAGCCTAGAAGTATTGATTGACATAACCCAAAGGCTAGGCCAGCCAAATGGACTGCAGGCCTGGTTCGAACTCCTCGTCTTTCTAAGTTTTAATATATTATATGTAGGCATATACACTATATAACAATTTTTATATCGCACCTATAGAATTATACTGTACTATGTCCACTTTTAGCGAAACTGAGAAAAACGATTTTTTAGTTTTGCTGACGCAAATCTTTTTTGCTTGGCTATTTATGACAATTTAATTGAGATATTCGGACAACACTGTTTCCTGCTAGTATGATTATGTGTTTAATTCGATCATTATGTTAACCGAGTACATGTATGTGTAATTTTGACACAATCATGACAGGGGTGACAATTTTGTGGACATAGAGCTAAAAAAAACCCAACCACGTCCCTGATATTCCAGTTGAACAATGTAATTGTGAGCATTTGACTCAAAATTATACTGCTCTATCTCTATCTCTGAGGATGATGATGTTAAAACCAAGCCACTTTAAACTTTATTTTCAAATAGTTCGTTGTGGAAAGAAATACAGTTACTTAAATGAAAGAATTTTCTGTGAGTTTTTGTTGCATTACTTGCAATGAAGGGAAGTGCATTTGAAATTTATCATCATAGCTTATTCTAATTTCTTGCACATATCCAATAATATTATACAGAGATAAGTCCATAATGCCGCCTAGTAGCATTATGTGCTTAATTGGTTACAGGTATTTCCTCTGTCACTTCAGCATTGCAACCAGTACATAACACATTCTTCACTTATGGCCTGGTTCTCCAAATCTGTGTATAATCGATTTAACATTTTTGTGGTAAAGCAGGAACGATATTAGCGCACAATGTGCATGAAAAGAATTTCTGTTTTGTGGAATGCATGAATCTGACCACAGAGTGAAGTTAGTCACTGTAGGCTGATGCTTCAGTACCTCTTCCATGACTTCACAAGACTACTTGCAATATCATGTGATATGATATCATCTGTGCCTTGTTCAAACGCTTGAAAGGCTGTGTCGTGCTCTGGTGACATGAAGTCATCTGTGCCTTGTTCAGCTGCTTGGATGGCCATGTCATGTCCCTGGTGAAATAATGTCATTTGTACCTTGTTCAACTGCTTGAATGGCTGTGTCGTGCTCTGGTGACATGATGTCATCAGTGCCTTATTCAGCTGCTTGAAAGGCTGTCATGCTCTGGTGACATGTTGTCATCAGTGCCTTATTCAGCTGCTTGAAAGGCTGTGTCATGCTCTGGTGACTTGTTGTCATCAGTGCCTTATTCAGCTGCTTGAAAGGCTGTGTCATGCTCTTGTGACATGGTGTCATCTGAGCCATGTACAGTTAACAGATAGCATGCATATTTTGTTTTCTTTGACCTGATCAATGGATAAAATAAGATTGAGTATTTTGGTTGAAGTAAAAATGACAACAACTGAGCAATAGAACAACTTAATACAACTTGATTACAAATTTTTAGGTGTTGTGTGACACTGATTTATTCGAAAAGTGAATGACAGCTGGATTAGCAGTCAGTGGCAATAAGCTAAGATGTTTTTCCATCTTCATTACAACCGACAGTGAAACGAACATCGATACATATTAGGCATTTGTACTTTTCACTGCCACCTTTCCCCCAATTAAATGTAAGTGTAGATGTACACGTTATTCTATAGCTTCTGTATGGCCTCGACCCTACTCGTTTTAATGAATTTATCAGCTGATATCCTTCACCACCCGTGTCCGTTTGAATGGGTGCTACGTCAGTTACAGTCCCCGTATATGGGCCGTGATTCTGTTGTTATGAACATCCCGTTCTCATATCTATTTATGCCAGGCAGCCCAGGCTATGGGCATTTAAAAAGGGTAAGGCCATATTTAAAGTGCAGTGTCAAATTGATACGGCACTGTGTAGGTGAAGTTCATCCTTGTTAAATAGCAATTTTAAGTGATGTCAGCCTTTCACAGCACAGTTTAGGGTGTACGATCACAGGAAGGAAAGTTGATGGTTAAATCTATCTTATACTTTTATACCGGTACTGCCAATCATCTAAATTTTTTTCACGTGTTGCCTACTATCGAAACATGACCATTGCAACAGACATCAACAGTATTATAATGATACAAGTCCAATTCATGTGATCATTAGTGCTCTTTGTGATTGGGCTATGGACATAAAGCCGTATAACTTAATCAGACGTTATTTAATCGAGGTTACATTGACCATGCATGTGATACAAAGTTAAACACACTATTGGATGTGGACTTGCACCTCTATAGTTGTAAAATACTAGTCAAATTTGTGGACATATAGCAATATAATCCTAACAGACAGCCCTGTAGAAAGCCTCCCTAGGCAAGGTAGAACATTCAGGACACAGCCCATGTCACGCTGATGAAGGATACTCTATTAGGTTGATTTTTCAAAAAAGTGGACATAGCGCAGCATAGTTCTATAATCGCGATATGTGTAGGCCTTATTAAAAATTACTCAGTATATACATTCACATATTTATATATCATACAAATATACAGATAGGGCAGGGAGACAGTCTATGCCTTGGTTGCTTTTTGAAATTATATTGTGAATTTAATTTTCATGGTTTCTGGTTTTAATTAATAAAAGTATATAGTCATCAAGTTTGCTAAAATTGTCTGGGTTTGAGATAAGCATCGCTTTTCAATTTCTCTTGTTTATATTTTGATAAAATTGCCTTTTATCGAACACACTGTATTATCGCTCGATGTTGTTTAAGCTATTCTCGGCTGATGATGGCTTCGTTCTGTTCAACAGGCTCTCTCCACTTCTCTATAATTGTCTTGGGTATAGCTCCACACTAACCCGGCTGGCACACTTTAGTATTGTGTTCATGAGTCGCCCATGATTCTTCTCTTTTCTTCTTTAATTTAGGTCACGTGTTCACACTTGTTGCATGGTTCGAGCTGTTCTGGTTTTCTTGTGACTTTCCGCCTCGTATTATGCTGCTCGCTTTGGTACTGTATTTTGTCCATAGTGCTCCTGCTTGCCAAATCTGGTGAAGACAAGGGTGTCACTATTACACCTGCATCCTCACAGTCTGGTCTATTTCAGAACTTGGCTCAAGCTCATTCATACTATCTGATTTCCAGTACTGCTTTTTCTATTCGGATATATGTTCTGCTACTATGCAATACCACTAACATTATTTTCCATCCTGGATTAAATGTAAATTCATATAAAACATCTTCAGTTACACGTCATGGGTTGTCTATGTATTTGTTTCTGTTGCTTCTTTTGGCTGGTGATGTTGAAATTAATCCAGGACCTGTTAGACTTCAAAGTTTGGATATTGGTAAATTAAACATTTGTTCCCTTCATAGTAAAGCTGCCGTCCTTCATAATTTTCTTTGTGAGAATTCTTTACACATACTTGCTCTTACTGAGACCTGGCTTCAGCCTAGTGATACACCTGGATTCATTTATGATCTGGGGGACTCCCCCTACCTGATCTGACTCCCCTACCTTCACTATGCTGAATGAGCCTTGGTGCAGCAGTAGAGGCAGAGGGCTTGCCTTTCTTTTCAAGTCATACCTGCCTCTGCACAAATTCACTTTGCCTATTCCTACACCCAAGTCATTTGAGGTCCTGGCTGCTACTCTCATTTCTGGCAATAAATGAGTATTCCTTGTAAATATTTATCGTCCATCATCCCTCTTTGACTGATTTTCTTAACGAATTCCAGTCACTTTTTGAATATTTGATTTCCTCCCCCTCTGAAATAGTTATTATGGGTGACTTTAATATTCATCTTAATATAGCTGTTCATTGTTCATTGTTTCTTGATATGTTGGAAGGGTTTGACATGAAACAACTTGTTACTTTTCCTACACATAATAAAGGCCACCCTTTGGATGTTTTGACAACTTGTTCTGTTTTAAAATCACTTCATTCTGTCTCTCTTGTTGAGTCTTGTTTATCAGATCATATCGCAATTTCCTCAAAAACTGACTTCCCATTGAAACCACTCTCAAATTATAAAACTGTTAAATTTCGTCCTTGCCATTGAAGATTGGTTCGTTGAATGAACTGAAAAACTATTAATCCACCACCTTATATAGTGTCACTTGGAGTTACTTGCAGAGGGGAGATCGTTTCACATGGAATTTAATCAATTTTAGGACTTGACAACAACCTGTGTGGGCAGTGACATTATATTCTGGACATGGGGTTTCATTTAATAATAGTGGGGGGTGTCACTGTAGTTCTGCTAAGTGACACTGATATTAGAGACCCGACGTTGGATTATTAAATGAACAAGTAAATAAGGGGAGCTCCACCTGCTAAATAAATTAATTGGGGCAGGCTTGGTGGACAGAAGAGTCTTGCGGGAACCAACCGGTATAGGCTGCCATGTAGGCCTGGAAAGTGGGACATGCACGGCCTCACTGGCAGATGGGCTAGCTGGCCGGCCGTCCAGGTTCAGGCCTGCCTACAGCTCTCATGGTCACGAAGGCCAAACAGTATTGGCTGAGACCAGCCCTGGGAGGGGCCAGTAGTGGGTGCCATAGTAGCAGGCCTGTTTATTGGAAAATCAAAGGCCCGTCTGGCAGTTCTCTCTGATTCTTCTGACATTGGAGTGAGTTGGTTCTTCCGGTGGCATCTTCTGGTGGTGGCGACTGCTCTGGTGTGCCAAGGTGGCTTGTTTGGGCTGGATGGTTGTCGTCATTACAGAGGCTGGAGCAGGGACTGCAGCCAAGCGACAAACAAGAGTGAGCAAGCTAACCAGTGTTAAGGCCTAGCAGAAGCCCCCTCTTTGCTAAGTGGCTAAGATAGACGATGCTGTCTTGAAGGGAAATAGGGCCAGTGTCTAGGAAAATATCTGTCCATATCTTTTGAGCTCAAGGGACCAACAGTGTCTTGAGTCGCATTTGGGTGGCAACCAATCTATTGATTCCGTTAACGGCCCCTTTTCCCTGAATAAGGCACAGGTTTACTGTCTTGAAAGGTTGGCCTTAAGCTAGGTATAATGTATCTTTTTCTAGAGTTAACTAAATGATTTGTACTACTTGATTGTAATAACTTACTGTGTAATAGAGCATTACAGTGCAATTCACTTAAGACGAAAACGGATAGGACAAAATATCGCTTAGTACGAAATAACAAATTGGTCCGTTCCGATATTAATCGATAATAACGTTAAATTATTCTCTTAAGACAAAACTGATAAGATGAAAAGATCGGTTATTACAAAAATGGTTTTCGGTCCCATGAATTTATTTCAGTGCCAAGTCCGTCGCGTAAGACGAAATGTTGACGGAAACACAACAGCTGCAGCTTGCAGCAAGGTTTCGGGTTCGCATTTCCGTAAAAACCTAAAATAGTTTGACAGCGTCCGTCTTTGATGAATGTCACAATTTGAGGAATAAGATAGCGTACATGTTTAAACTGTAACTGGGTGATTGATTACCGGTAAGAGACTTGCAGGTCATAGCATGAGGCATCAAGATGCGCTGGTGCATGAGACCATAGATGTAAAAATTACCATAATGATGCCTATGTATAGGAAGTAAACTTTTATAGCTGTCTTCACTAATGTGGCCATTTCATTCGTGGGTATATTTTGTCTAACAATGAAGGACATTAAGCCAGTCATGTGGCACATTTATGGTATTGAGATATGTAACCACAGTGGAAGTGCCCTATAGCTAGACCCATTAGATAGTTCGAATATCTTAGCCAGATTAGTGCCTGCTGTTATCAGACATATATGTAACTTTCCGAACTCGAGTAACCTAATATCCTCGTTGACAAGCCTCTACCATATGGCGAAGACATTCGTCAATGGTCAGCGCCTTGCAAACTACAGAGGCATCCGCCCCAAATCAATCAGCACGTACATTCACATGCGATGTACCCTCGTTCAAAGGCTTCTCGCTGTCTGACGCGCCCATCCCTCTCCGAGAACGAACGATTAGGATTTGCTGTCGAAATAGCGTCGTGATGGAATGTATCGGCCTTAGCCCTTTCATAAAACCTTAAAATACCCCTCGCTTGCTGGTCCAGCGTGAAACAGACCAGTGGTTTACTTTCGTGTCTAAAAAATGGCCACCAAAGTTCGTAGCCTACGGTGATCGGCCGCCTTTCACTCAAAACATTCTTCTTTCAAAGATCCTACCCTGACACCCCTTCTTCCTCTTATCTCACTCTCTGCTCCAATCCTAAACATCACCCACCGTAGCTGCCAGCTGTCTCTCTGCCTGATTTTGGATCTTGACCTGGAACCGAACCCTTTTTGCCTATCGATTTTATTTTGACTGAGCGCCTGTGAATAAGCTGGTCCCCGCGGTGCGGCTTTCGTTGGGCTCGGTAGAAATCTCGTAATTACGATTACGATCATCTGCAGTAATGCGTCATTTGCTGCTGCATGGCAAGTCATGCACCCATTATGTGTTTCTGGTTGGCATGCTGCGCTTATGTTTGCCTAACGGTTAATACAAAATTCGGTTAAGACAAAATATTTACGCTGGTACCCTGTCTTTCGTCTTAAACGAACTGCACTGTATATGTGTGTGTGTTCTGTTCTATGTGATCCATGGAACATAATCTAAAGATGTCCTCCCGTTTTAAGCAGGATGATTCTTCCTAAGTGATCACGAGATGGACTTGCCTGGGATAGGGTCAAACTCCACTAAGTTGGACTCCGACCCACTGGCCATGGGTTGCCGCATTTCCCTTTGGGACGCAGAGACATCGTCCTGGCATGTGGGCCCTGTTCTGTACGCCACTCAGAGGAGTTGGACCTGTCAGCTCCAGTGAAAATTAAGGGAGTTTGTCACAATATTGTTTTCTGTTTAGAAGTAATCTTGCATTGAAGCTACAGTCTGGCTTCAGAGACAGTCTGGCACAGACTCATCTTGGACACTTGCAATATCACTAGCTCTAGTCATCGCACACTGCTCGCTCTACTCAATGTAAGCACAGAGTTCAAAACAAATGAACAAGTAGCAAAGGTGACTATGGGCTCTGAGTGTATGGCTTGGACACCAATTCCATTTGGTATCCCACATTGCCTATCTCACTCAGGAGCATGGGTCCACCAGTATGCCAAAGCCATTCAACTGTACTTGTGGTTTCTCTGGGAACTGTGGCCTTAGGATTCCGTTAGTTAACCAATTTGGACATATGAAATTGTTTGAGGATAATGCTAGAAAAGTACACCACTACATACAAAAATATAACACAAGAGGGACAAAATTAATGAAAGTTATTTATTACTAATTTACATTACACATACAAACTACAAGTACTACAGTTCTACAAAAGATAAAGGCTAGAAAGTTCAGCTAAACAGATAGGCACTATACCATGGACCCCAGGGGATGGGCAAAGTAATAATGAATGGGGTAGCATTTCAAAACAAATCAATGATGAAGTTGACTGTAGGGTGATAACGGAAAAGCAATGACGGAGTCGTCTTGGGATGAGGACTTTGTGGGACAACCCTTTCCCTATGATGACAAACAGAGTTCTCAACAGAGCCCCAAGATTTTATCATCAAAGACATCAAGGTTCAGAAACTCAGCACATCTGGAATCCCTCAACTCCTCGGTTTACCTTCCTGTGTTCTAACACTCAGACTTGCAAGACCACCGACCTGTCAGCCATCTTCCTTCTGTTGGTTGGTGACTGTGTGTAATCTAATCTAATGACTTCTATAGTGCCATTATCATAACGCCCAAGGCATCAATCGACACTTGCTTCAAGTGAAATCGTAATCAAATCATAATCCACTGGAGAAGCTAGGTCAAATTCCTATAGGTCAGAGAAACCAAAGTTAGGCTATAGTTGGTAAGCAAGTTGAAACAGAGGAGTCTTAATTTTAGACCTGAATGACATCACAAAACTGACAGAATGAATTGAATTTGGCAGCAAAGTCCAAAGCTGTGGACCAGCAACCGAGAAAGCTGTATTCAATTTCTAGTACGAGGGACAACAAGGATTAAAGTGTCCCTTGATTGAGTACAATTTTTTGTCGGTATGTCAGCTGAGCATGGAACAGAGATAGGTCAGCTGATGTGAATGTATTACTTTGTGAATGAATGCTAGGTTCTTTTTGACAGATTTTAAACTGGATTCTTTTTGCTTGAGGGTAAGCAATGTAATGAATACAATATTGGTGTAATATGCTGACACTTATGTTTTTGTTATGGATCTGGCCAGAGTTTTGAACCATTTGTAGTTTGCAAAGATCTTTCTGATGCCAACAAGAAATGAGTTACAGTAGTCAAGACTGCTGGAAACCTATGCATTAGCTAATGGGATTAAGATAGTATGAGGCAAAAGAAATCTGATTCTACAAATGTCCCATATGTGAAATTGAGCTTATTTGCATACGGCACCAATATGATTAGAAAATGACATATTAAGAGTCGAATATCATGCCTAGACTGCGTGTGCATTCAAGTGCGACTGACAAGCAAGCCGCCCAACTGAATAGACATAAAGTAATCAATTAAATGGAGTTGGCTTGTGTCTAGAAGAAGGAATTGAGTTTTTGTGGGATTCAGAAGTTTATTTGCTAGCCATCCAAAACTGAGCATCACCAAAAACTGAAGCAAGTGGTTGGAGACCTGGACAGACATGCAATTCTCGAATGAGAGGAATAGCTCAGCATTCAATTTCTACAGTATAGCATTTGCTTGTTGTGTTGATTCTTTTTTAATAAGAAAATATGACAAAATAAGGTTAAAACTTCCAATAAAGTTTTAATAGATTTGACAGCAAAGGCAGAAAATAGGATATGCCTGTCTCGTGAATAATGGTTCCCTGGAGATGGAGGCAAAAGTGGATTCCTGGCTAAAACAGGAAGGTTGGCAACCCTCCACAATGCCTTGCCTCAGCAATAGGTAAACTGAACAAAGGCTGAAGTGTATGAATTATAAATTTGATTTTGAAGGAATTTATTGTTCAGCAGTTTTGTCAGCATTTATTGAAACTGCTCTGCCAACTTCTTGGCTGTAAGTGTTGGAGATGACCATAGTGAGCAGCACAAAATTTTACTCTTAAATTGTAACACATCTTGTTCATGCCAAGGATGGAATGTGATTGTTCTCTAGGTTGGAGGTGTTTTAAATAAGAAAGGCTAGCCATAGTACAATTGAGGTAACTGAATGTAGGATATCACATTGAGGGCTGGTTAATAAAAGATCCAGTGTGACTTTTGGTACAAGTTGGGAAGGTGACACACTGCTCAAGATCAAAGCAATTTAGTATACCAGACAAATGAAATTAAGACAGGATTATTTTACTCCACATGACAGTAAGTTAACAGCTGCATTAGATTATCATTGGCAGGTTGTTTTTGAGAGTTGACCAGTCTCATTTTGCTGCTATGACAGAATGTGTTGTTGGTCCATAGAGGGCAGGTGTGTCGTCAATCCATAGGGCTGATGTGTTTTTAGTTCATAGGGGCTGTTCTGTTTTTTAGTCTAAGCTGGCTAGCTACTCAAAAAGTTGACAGATTTTGTTTTTAAAGTTTTGCCACCAGCTAGACTCAATTTGGTGCCCTGACAGAACATATAAAGTCTTACAGACTTTTTGACCAGTATGTCTAGCTGTGATGCCTGTGGGAGTGCCTAGGGATGGAACACTTGATAACTCTCCACTTAAAAGACATATCAAGGGTCATCCACAATTGACGTTTGCAAAGAGGGGAAAAGGAGGGATCACCAAAGTGGACAAGGGAAGGGGAGTTATGCCAATGTGAACTTCCACATCTAAATATGGTACATAGTTATTTCTGTATAGACTGTCCCTTAAACACTACTTTCAGCTGGACAGACAACACCAGTTTCAGTCAGTCTGTAATGCTTTGGATCTAAGTAAAGTTCCTCTTCTGGATGCAGCAGCATCAAAGTACCCATTCCATAGCACAGTTAGTTAAATATGTTCAACAGGACAGCTTTTACATGGACTTAGTACTCTGCTGAAGTGCAGACGTCCTCAAATAATAATAATAATAAGTAACTTCTAATGTACCGGTGTCTAATGCACAAAGCATCAACCGATGGCACAACAAAGCCAAGCCACAATCAGGTCAATAGCTAGAAGGTCAGCCCACAAGATAGAGAGGCAGTTAACGGTGGATAAGCAATTAGAAATAGGCAGGTTTTAAGCTGAGAATGAAATGATAGAAGTGACTGAGCAGAATGAACAGACACAGGAAGAAAGTTCCAGAATTTAGGTCCAGCAACCGAAAAAGCATGTTTACCACAAGTAAAATTTAGCCCAAGGTATGACCAGAGAAAGACAATCAGACCTTGCAGAATAATGGTAAGTCTGGGGAATAAGGACTGATTTTAAGTATTGTAGTTGGCCAGACTTCAATGTTTGATAAACTGTAAGTCCCAACTTAAAACCAATCCTTTGCTGAACAGGAAACCAATGCAAAGATTTAAGCGTAGGGGTTATATGCTCATATTTTGAAATATTTGTTAAGGCTCTAGCCAAGGAGTTCTGAACTCTGGAGTTTCTTCATGTCTGATTGTGATACCAACAAGAATTGAGTTACAGTAGTCAAGGCGACTGGAGACCAACGCATCTGCCAAAGATATTCTAAAAGACATGGGGATATAATGCCTAATTCTTCATGTCACAAATACGCATGTATGATGATTTTAAAATAACATTTACAAATTTTGTTAGAGACATGGTAGAATCAAAAACAATGCCTAAGTCTTGAGCAGCATCAGTCAACTCAACAAGTGAGTCATCCAGTTTAAGGATTTAAGCCACTCAAACTTCTTAAATTGCTGTAGAGTGCCCAGTAGTAGAAAATCAGTCTTCAATGGGTTAAGGAGTTAACACATTAACCCTATGGATTGACGATACACCAGTCCCTATAGACCAATGACATATTCTGTCATAGCAGCAAAATGAGACTGTTGACTTACTGTCATGTCGAGTCAAATAATCCTGGCTTAATTTCATTTGTCTGGTATACTAAATTGCTTTGATCTTGAGCAGCATGTCATCTTCCCATCTTGTACCAAAGGTCACAATGGATCTTTTATTAACCAGGTCTCCATGTGATATCCTACATTCAGTTACCTCAATTGCCATCAATTGCATTGTGTTAACTCCTTGACCCATCGAAGACTGCAGCTCCTCAAAGGCAACAGCTGCACAGATGAGTGACAAGACAAACTGTCAAATGAAATGTTGATATGGGTATCATCTGCATAGAAATGAGAAAGCATAACAGATAGAACATGCAGTTCAGTTCATTCTGCCAATTCTTTGATGTCATTCAGGTCTAAACTTAAGACATATCTCTTCCAGCTTGCTTACACTCTGTAGCCTGGCTTCTCGTTTCTCTGACCTATAGGGATTCAAACTGGCTTCAACAGTTTATGATATTTGACTGCAATTTTGACTTGAAGCATCCATTGACTGATGCCTCGGGCATTATGATAATGGTGCTACAGAAGTCATTAGATTAGATTAGACATGATATCCTACTGAAGGAATGTCCAGCAGTGTACAATCTTGAGGTGTGGTGTATAATTAAAAAAAAGAGGACCAAGTACAAAACCCTGTGAAACACCACATCAACAAAGCACTAGACAAATAATGTACATTTAACTCTAGGTGGTGGATGTGGACGATTTCGAGCGCAATGGAAAATAACTGTTCCCTTGCATATGATTAGCTATATTAGAATTTTCTTTATATCTAACAGTAGCAAACCCAACACTGAAGTGAAAAAATTCCCAGCACTGGGTTTTTCCATGTGTTTACACAAAATACATCGACTGATTTTAACTACAAATCTGTGTTTTCATTAACGTTCAATTTTTAAATTTTAAATCCCTCCTAGCATGTGGAATTGTCAGAAAAGCAAAGATTTTATAGAACCGCGGATGTTTTTAAGGCTCTTGAAACGGGTGCCTTCGACAATTTAGACTTTTTGGAACTTGAACACAGTGATGAGCGAATGACAGCTGATGACATAAAAGTAAACATTACCAATCAAGCTTTCCCAGTAGAATTGTCCTGTAAGATTTTATGTTAGACTAAGGGGCAAACAATTGGCTATTTCTAAATTGCCTAGAAGTTGTTGTGTGTGTGCTTATCAAAAAACAGCTGGCGACAAATATATCACAACTGTAAATTTTTTTGAAAAGTGCCAGAAATATGTTTGTCGTAAATGTTTCGAGGCCTTTCATACACAATTCTCTCTAAACATAGCTACTTTTTTAGTGCCAGAAATGTTTGTTTTATGTTTGTTATATGTAAACCTACTTTTGGTAGTGCTCTTTACATTTTTGCTGTCGATGAAATTTTTTTAAATTTTCAAATAAAATATTAGCATTTTAAATTGTTTACAGTTTGTCACAACTTTGAAGTACTTTTTTGCCATTATGAACTTTTGCATGTCATACTCTTGTAAAGCATTAAAAAAGGATTCAGATGATATACTGTGTAATATGTCTATGTTGTGATGATTTTTAAGTGAAAACTTATTTGTAAAGTATTTGAGGTAAAGTTTTGCGAAAACAACATAGCTGCCAAAGATTTAAATATACTGATTAAGTGTGTGGGCTGAAATAAGTAGCAAACCAATGTAGGGCAGGACCAGCAACTCCAAACCAGTGCTGGAGATGAAGCAAAAGGAAAGCATCGGTTGATGCTTTGTGCATTAGACACCGGAACATTAGAAGTTACTTATTATTATTATTATTTGAGGACGTCTGCACTTCAGCAGAGTACTAAGTCTATGTAAAAGCCATCAAACTATCAAAGGCAGCAGACAAATCAAGCAGAACAAGTGCTGTCACGTTACCCTTATTCAGGGAGCACGATATCGTCATGAACAGCAAGAAAAGTGGATTCTGCTGATTGAAACTTCTTCTATACAGAATGAAATAGAGAAATTAGTGATTTGGAAGATAGGTGAGTTTGCATATGATTCAGAACTACCTGATCAAGACTTTTAGATGCAAAGTTTAAAGTTCAGATGGGTTTGTAATTAGACAAGTTACCTGGGTCAAGACAAGGTTTCTTCAGCAAAGGATGAACTATGGCATACACAAAAGCAGATGGGAAGGATCTCTGAAGCAATGAGAAACTGATAATTGATGTAATGGTTGGACCCAGGACATCAAAGCATTCTTCCAGAAAAGATGTGGAAATAGTGTCAAGGAGACAGCCTTTATCAGGAGAAGAAAATATGAGTCTGCAAACTTCTGCAAAAGTTGTTGGCTGAAAGTAGTTAAAGACTGGAGGTGAAGAATTAGGAAGAAGCAATTTACACATACCAAACAATCAAAAAATTTCAGCCTTATACCAGAAATCTTATCAGCAAAAAAGGTAAAACATTTACTGGTTAGCTCCAGGGTTCCAAAGAACACAGCAGAGGATAAATGTAACTTCTCTCTGTGTACTGGTAGTAACTTATTCAAAGCCATCCACATGTACTGATGGTGGTCATTCAAACCCAAGATATAATGAATGCAGTTTTTGGTGACATAAAACTTTCAGCAATTAAATTTGTTAACTATTCAGACTTCACCAATGAAACAAGTTTTGCACAGAAATTTGCACTGTTGCTTAAACCTATTGTGGTCTGAGGGAAGGCATGAGTGGTGCCACCAATGCTCTGACTTCTGCAACACCTTTACCACTGCATAGTGGGATGAAGAGTCACCCAAATGCGGACAAGGGAGAGGAAGGAATCCAAAGCAGGTAAATATAAAGCTCCCCAGGAAGTTGTTTCGTTTAAGTGGAGATTGCAATGTGATGTAAAATGGTTGAACTATTTTCTGAGTGTCTATTAAGTCATGTATTATATGCTTTTGTGAAGCGCTGTAGTTGACTTTTAACTAAAATAAAGTTTAAGAAGCGAAAATGTATGTGACTTATGACTGTTCAAAAGATTCTCGTAACAAAAGGAGCTATGTTCAGCTCTACACTAGACAATTTCTGTAACAACATAAATAGGCCCTATATACATTTAGACTGCGTTTAGACTGCACCTGTACTTCTTACTTTAAATGTATGATAGTGAGGAGTATTTTACTTTATTTAAGCGAAATTGTTGATCAGTAATTTTACTTAAGTACTCTGGCCCATTACTTTGAAGAACACTATATTTCTTCATAATTATCCAATTTACACAAGACTCAGTCACCATTTGAACTGATCCTCGCTACAAAGCACTTTGTGAGTTTGCTGATAGTAAGGGAAGGACTAGATATTGTGAATGAAAAGGGATCAGGATTGAAAATGGGCATACTGGTAGTTGCCTAAACAACATTAACTAGCCTCACAAAGATAGAATGATATATGTACACAAGTTGCATGGCTAAAAAATAATACATGATAACTACTTAACCATGATACTATTTGTATCATAAAATATAACAAGCATTTGCTATCTACATCTACATACATTTCTGATAAGTTTTATTTAAGGCATCTAGACAACAGAGGGACAAAGTCAAGATATAATGAATGCAAAAAAGATTTTTTAACACCAATTTACTTTGGTTTTTCATGAAAAACAAAAGGGCATTCTCTGTGGTAAGAGTTTCATAAGAACAGAAAGATTAGAAAAAGCAAAAACAAAAAAAGATATTTTCAAATACTACATATTTTTACCGAATAAGCATTTCTACGTAACTGGCCGTATTATCTATCATACGAGCTGGTTGTTGGAATGGTTATCAGTAATCTATGCCAGGCTTTGACGCACTGCAGGTCAAGATTTGAATTTGGTACCTTCACAGGAACTTCCACAGTATCAGCTATTAACCCAACCTCTAATTCAAGAAAACTAACCAGTTGTGCTAGTTAAATCAAATCAAATGACTTCTATAGTGCCATTACCATAATGCATAAAGTATGAATCAATGGTCACTTAAAGTTTTGCCAGATGCAGAAAGGCCATTCTTGATGTGTACTAATGGACAAATACCTTTTTCCAAACCTGTAAACATCAAAGACTGCACTATGTACCAGAATTTGTTGGCTTATCAGCATGAACACTACTAACCTTATGAATAAAAAATTTCCAATTCGTGATGATAAAGCAGCATAGCAGGAGTATGAACAAGTCTGTACTTTGATAGCCTATGCTTGACAACTGAACTATCTGTCCATTTCTCTTATTTCTGATTCTGCCTGTTTAAACAGTTGCTCTGAGCTTATTCCTAGGTGCTAGTTCCTGTAGTTTGACATAAGAATCGCAGCCACATAATGCATTTCCTTCAAGTTAGCCACATACAACTTATCAACAGTAATGCCAATGATCTCATTTTTAAATGTCCAACTACAAAACTTTCAGGTAAAACACATGAAAATGAACACCTCACAGATTTCCATTTTCAACAAAGAAGCAATAACTGAAGAGTAAGAATTAGGTTGCTAATAAATCATTCTCAATATATAGTTTCCATCAGTAGAGAAATTTTCTGCACTTTTTTGCTCCGCACTGACACTTGAGACGATATCTGATTGGAGGAGAAGAAAACTTTGAGCGGTGAAAGAATGATGCCATTTCTTCTTCACCTCCACCACCACCTACAGAGTTTTCATAAGTTTTCTGGTTTTCCTCTTCACTGACTGAAGTGGCTATACTACAGCTCATGCGTTCTCCTAATTCACTGCCTTCCTCTACAGATGGAATTCTTGCACTTTCAATTACATCAGTAGCAATATCATTGATAGTACTTGGCAAAAACTCCTTCAGACCTTTTACATCACAATTGCAATCGGTTCTAGCAGCATCAGACAAATTCTTCAGATTATCATCTTCTGTACAAACAGTATCTATGTCATTTGTTATTTTGTTCGTACTTTCTGAGGTAGCATCTAAAGCTAACATGTCGTCGCTCAAGATCTGAGTCATCATCTGGTTGTCAAGTGTTTCTGTCACTGCACTACCTTCTGTATCATGTTTCAAAGTTCTCTTGTCAGTGACTTCCAACAGCTGAATGTCATCTGTAGTTTCAGTCAGATCACCTGAAAATCAAAATGCATTTTATATAGGTAATATAAAGTTTAATATAAAGTAAAACTCACTTTTGAATAATAACCTATAATACATGAGAAAAAAGGGATAATTGAATTCACTGGTTTTCTTTTACCAAAAAACACAAAATATAACCATCAAAAGTAGATGAATAAATTTTTCATAGCTAATTAACCAAATAAATGAATTTTTTTAAACTTTCAGTTCATAACTAGTGGTTAAGTTGCTTCATCTTTTAACAAACTCCAAACAAGACAGTGCTCTTACTTCTTGTCAACCCACTCATCACGCTTTTTCAAATCTGAAACCTCCATGCCATCAACAGCATTTCCACTATCTGCAACCTGTGGAAGCGCTGGGTTTCAGCACAGCTCAGCCTTCTGTGCAGAAGGTGGCAGAGCTGTACTAGATGCAAGCAACATTTATATCATTAATGATTTAATGAGACAAAAAAGCAATCACATTGCTTATCTGAACTGCAAAGCCCATAAAATTACTTAGATATTTCACATAATTTACAAAAAATCACATATGTTTCACAGTTTTAATATTGATACATTAGGGAAGTAGTCACCAACCCAGGGCCAGGGGTCGCATGCGTCCCTTGAAGGCATCTGGCAGCCCGCAAGAGCTTTTAACAAATAACAGAAAGAACACGTAGTTTTAAATGGTGCTATAAAAATGGTCAATTTCTAATTACATCACTGTTGGTGAAGTCTCATTCTGAAATTGGTCTTCCAGCCTTTCTGTTCTTGGCAAAAATTTGAGTCTTTGAGGTTTTATTTCTTTTTACAACTTAGCTAAATTGGTGAATTAACTCTGATAAATTTAGAATGCCATGAAACAACTGATGCCTTCAAATTCGAGTGATGGTAACATTCAAAAGTAATGAGAAAAGCGAGAACACTGAAAGAAGAAAATTGCGAACTCAATGACGAGTGGGAGCAAGAGTTTTTCTTTATTCAACACAACAAAGCATTATACCTACTCTGCTGGGATTGCATTTTGGTATTGAAATCTTCCAATTTGAACCAACTTTATACCAAAAGGCACCCAAATCACTCCAAAAATTTTCCACTGAACATTTAGAACTTAAATTGAATTTAAAGCATGAACAAACTATTATGAAAGCCCCTTTGAAACATTCAGTTGGTGATACCTTCTTTCTTTGGATTTTCCTAAGGCAGCCCCTGGCTTGAAAATGGTTGGTGAACACTGTACTAGGGTAACAAGTATGTCAAAGAATGTATGACTGCAACTCACAAGATCAAAAAATCTGCCATATTTGACACACTGTAAACTGCTTAGAACAAACAATCAACAGGATTTTTTGCATACTTATCAACTGAACCATGCTCTATAAGAAAAGGTAATGAAAACGTTGCATTTTAAGATGTTTTCAGCAACATGCTTTTCTCTGTGACCCCTGATGTCAGATTTGGTCAAATTTGGTAGTCTAAATTCAACAGATGTGAACACATTATTAATTAAACTTTGCCCGATTGCCAGTCACGTAGACAGTATACAAATGAAAATGAATGCAGAATGGTTGGTACACATGGAGATACCGATCACTGAATATTGCCTATTTAAAAGTAGAATGAATTTTGAAGGTACATTTGAAAATTAATACAGCTGAAATTATAGGACACAATAATAATAATTATATTTTTGTGATTTATACAAAAACCGTATAGCTGATAAAAATTTCATATAATTTGGTCTAACAGTTCTAAACATATAAATTTTCAAAAATTGGAAATCTCAGTTTTGCAAATCACCTTCTAAGGATAGGTCTACAGAATCCACAACATTTCTGAAAGTATTTTAAAGATTACAGAAAAATTTTGGCTTGATTAATTAGTTACTTCTATAGCGCCAGTATCTAATGCACAAAGCATCAACCGATGGAAGACTTTTCCATCTAATATATGCTGCAACATGTGTTTAAAATTTCAGCCAATTCTGAGGTGGTCAGAAGAGGATGTTGCTAAGAACTGAGTTGGAATGACCCATTTTGCAGTTTACATTTTCAAACTGTCTTAACTCTTTTCACCCCATTTCCCCACAGAAACAGTATCCATCCTTAGCACCCATAGAGAAACCCATATTTTCCTGCAGAAAAATGTAAGATTTTGTGCAGTCAGTTCATCATCATCATCATGATCCATGGGCCGAGAGCCCGTAGGTGTCCACTGCATGCATTGTCACTTGTCTCCACAGTTCCCGATCTTGTGCTGTTCTTATCAAGGTGTGCAAGTCTTGTTTACACCAATCCCTTATATCATCTGTCCACTCCCTGTTAGGTCTTCCTCGTCTCCCATTTCCGTCCATAATTCCCATCATCACGCTTTTTATTTTTCTACTGTCATAAAAAGCAGTCAGTTATGGCAATAAAATACAGACGATTGGCTTTGTGGGAACAATGCATAGATCCTGAAGCTGATGTATTGGCCATACAGGAAAAATGTTTCCAATGGGAAAGCCCATGTATCCGTCATATAGGTTCAGAGGATTAAAACACACTTGTCTGGACCATTCAGACAGCCATGTGTGCAGCGCTTTTGTAAGGTACTTAAATTTGGAGGAAGCATCTCTGTAGGACTATCAGACAATGCAATCAGAATGTATGGCTGAAGGCTCAGGTAATCTGCATCAAGATAGGTAAAAACATATAACAGAATAGTGAGATTATAGACTTTGCCATTATATTAAAGATTGCAAATAAAAGTTAAAAACAAAACTCATAACTTGAGTTTCTATTTTATAAGACAAACACGACTACAAAGCAAATAGTGAACAACAGTGAAGTTTGCTGCTGCATTATGTACTATAAATGTAATAGTTGATCTTGTACAGTGCTAGAGCTCCTGTACAGATCATGTTATCTGTAAGTGATCCAGTACTTAATGTAGGCAATTCATCAAACAAGTTCCTGTACTACCTGTCATTAGATAGTCAAACGTCAATTCCTCTCCTCTAGCAATATCTCTCGACGCAAATAGTGCAATTCTTGGTAGTCTTGGATCCAAGTTATTTATCCAGACACCATAAACAGCTAAATTGGGATCACACTAAAAGAACAAATATTACAGCCTAAATTGCAATGATAACTGGAAAGAATTCAACTAGACTGGCTGTAGGCTTATACAATTCAGTCAAAAAACTGTACAGGTGTTTTAGTAGCAACATACAGTAAATGTCAATATATTTAAATTGCCACAGTCACAAGTTTCATACTGCACAAGCTCTGGTAACAATTTCACCAAAAATTTGGCACATTAATGCTAAAATGGTCAAATTTTTACTTTCAAGTAATGTCTCTATTTTCAACATGTTGTCAACAACACAAATGAAAATTTCCCTCCAGGCAATTAAAACCAGAAAAAAGATCATGTAGCCCAAATGTTGTCCAAATTGGACCACTCAGAGAATTTAAATTTTTAATTCAATATTTTTGGGCAACCTATCATTTATTTAATTATTTTTGATACAGTTAGTTGCCAGGTGTCCAAAATGGATGCTAAAAGACTTTCAGCACTTTTTGAGCTCCATTTTTTGTCTATTTTTCAAGTTTATTTCATCATTCATTGTGTTATAATATCTCAACATCTCGATATCTTCTTGTTATTTCACACAAACTTTTAAATTAAAAACCTTTACGGTCATCTCCTGCTGGCAAGTGTCTGTTACCATGTAAAGATGCAAACTTAAATTTAACTCTGCTTGTTAATGACAGTGACTATGTTCTTTCAAGTAAACATTTTCTACTATAGTTGGCCATCCGTTAGACAGTGTTTGTGGTTTGGTCAAGGAAGCATAATTTATTCTTAAACATCTCCCAGCATTTTTGGATTTTGGGCACATACAAAAATTTTCAGGGCACATTAATTCTGTGCTGCATCATTGTAATTGTAATTTGAGATTTATAAAGCGCCTCTTAGAGGATAAACTCAACAGAGGTCCTTCCGACCTGAAGGAGTAAAATCACTGTTAAACAGTACAGTACAGTCTTCAGGCGCCTACGGAACACTCACTAAGAGGGGGAGAGAAAGGAGCTCAAGTCGCAATTCTTGAGGGAGACGATTCCAGCAAGTGGGACCAACGTAGGCAAAGCTTCTGGACTGAGCAGTAGCGGTGCGCATTCGAGGGGCAAACAGGAGATCCTGAGTGGGTGAGCGAAGGGTGCTACCGTCTGGCGTTGAGGAGACCAAAGTGCAGAAGTCAATGAGGTAAAGGGGAGCAGAGCCAACAACACAATTGCGCATGAGGGAGAGGATCTTAAAGTGGACACGCTGCTGGACGGGGAGCCACTGAAGAGTGTCACTAATATAAGACCAGATGTGGCCATATTTTGGAATGCCCCCAATGAGACGAGCAGCAGAGTTAAGCACAGATTGCAGCTTAGCAGTGTTGGCTAGCGATAGGCCGGTAAAGATGGCGTTACCATAGTCAACCCTAGTGCAAATGAGGGCATGGACCAGAGTGGAGATAGCGTGGAAGGAGAGTACGGCAAATGGTGCGGAGCTGATCAAGATGGTAAAAACAAGAGCGAGAGACGGTGTTAAAATGAGAAGACAGGGTAAGCTCCTGATCCAACACAACCCCGAGATCCCGGACCATAGTACAGAAAGAGATATCCGGAAATCTCTGGCGTAAGAAGGAAAGATCAATGTTGGCGAGCTGTAAGCGGCCACCAAGCCGGACCATGGGCATAAGCCTGGGTGTTGTCTGCATACTGAAGGACGGCAACACTCAGTGGGAGAAGGGTCCGAGCTAGGTCAGAGGTATATAAAATATAGAGGAGAGGAGCTAGGACGGAACCCTGGGGAGACCGAGGAAGATGGGGACCAGAGGGACCGCGAGGGCCCAAAAATGACAGATTGAAGGCGGTCTGACAGGAATGACTGAAATCAGGTGAGCAGAACCAGTGATGCCAAAGGAAATCTCCAAAAGCTCCAATAGGATGGAGTGATCAACGGTATCAAAAGCAGCACTTACATTGAAAAGGGCCAGAAGGGTGACCTGCCTGCAATCAACAGCCCCAAATACGTCAGCAAGAAGGCGAGTCATAAGCGATTCAGTGGAATGGTATTTCCTGAACCCAGACTGAAGTGGAGGCATAAGAGAGTTAGTGTCGAGGTAGTGAGATAGCTGATAAGAGACGGACCTTTCAAGGAGCTTGGAGAGAAAGGACAAGTTAGAAATGGGATGGTAATTAGAGGGTGCACTAGGGTCAAGACCCTGGCGCTTCAAAGAGGGGAAAACTACTGCACGCTTGTGGGAGGGCAGAATTGAGCCCTCAGCCAAAGAAGAATTACACAATAAATGAGAAAAAAGGAATAAGGTCATCAATAAATTCCTTAATTAAAAATGAAGGAAGCGTGTCAAGTTCACAGGACTTGGCTGGTGAGTTCAGGATTAGCCGACGGACATCATCCAGAGATAAAAGGTCTCCAACTATGGAGCCTGGAAGAAGGGCGGAGGGGAGCCCTTAGTAGACCGATGAACAGAGTCGATCTTGTCCCTCATGTAGTTAAGATAGTCCGTGGCGGTGAACTGAGGCTGAGCTGAAAAGCCGGAGGCAGTAGAGCGAGCAAGGACAGCAGAGAGTGAGCGCCAAAGTCGACGCGGATTACTCTTTTCTCGATCGATCAGCGACACCGAGTGGGCTGCCCCCTTGACTCGGAACTCCCGATGCATTGAGCGGAGATGATGAAGCCACTTTAGACGGTCAGCTGGGTCACGAGTTCGACAGTATCTTCGCTCAAGACGCCTGAAGTTACGACGCAAGGTACCGCAGGCCTGATCGAACCAGAGGGCCAGTGGCCTTCGACAAGCCCACAACGTGCGCAGCGGGAGAAGGCGATCGATGAGAAGGCGAATGGAGGAGTCGTAGAGATCAAAGAGCTCAACCGTATTACAGGAGGCCAAGGATGAGAGGTCGTCACACAGGGGAGTGTTGATCCGACCATCGAGGAAGATATCACAGTCCAGATTATTCCAGCTGCGCACGGATTGAAGTGAGTAAGATGGCTGGGAAGAGAGGAAGGGGATCTTGAAGAGAAGAAGACTGTGATCAGACAGAGCTGGCGGTTCGATTGTGAAGTCCAAGATGTCGCAGTCGTCACGAGTGATGACGACGTCAAGCCAGCCACCCAATACGTGGGTGGCTTCAGCAACGTGTGGGTGAAGCTGAATTGGTAGAGTAGGTCGTTGACGTGAACGGACTCTGGAAGATCAGGGTTTTCGAGATGGATGTTGAGGTCGCCGGTGATGATGAGCTGGGAACTGAAGGTGGCGAAGGTCTCAAGGAGCACGGAAAATTCAGAGAAGATGGAGAGAGGCGCAGAGCCCGGACGATATAGGGCAAGTACCGTGACTGGTCCACGAATCGACGCGCAGGAGAGGCATAAGGCTTCGAAGGAGGAGACAGGAAGAGGGACAGGAATCGTTTTACAAGGGTCCTCCTATGGTCTCATATGGGCCAGCCATTCCATCCTTTGTACTGCCATTCCATATCTTCTGCAGGTGTCACTCTACTACTGCTCTTGTAGGAGGATGTTGAGAGTGATCCGGGCCCACCTTCCCATAAAGTCCAGAACACCTGACCCAGCACCCATCAACTTCATCAGTTTTAACATCCAATCAGCTTAACCACTGACCTGGAGTTTGACAATTCTCATCAGCAGACCACTCTCACTGATTACTGTGCTAACATCTACAGCCCTCCTGGTAAAATCGATGAATTCTACAATGACCCCATTACATTGATATCATCTTTGTTGAGGTTTGAAGAAGACTGCTGCTCAACTGCGATATGAACTACCCTGATTCTGAAGGTCTAGCAGACAACTTCTTTGCACATGACCTTTGCCAATAAATCGATGTTCTGTTAAAAAGAGAACCTCCTTTCTTTGATGTCTTAGCTGCTAAAGATCGGATCAAAGTAAGCAACATTGGTCTAATATCTGGACACAAGCTTGTACTGTGCAGTTATGCCTTTCTGCCACCATCAGCCTGTGCAGCACACATACCACAACATTAAGGTTGCAGATCCTAAATAGTTCAGCCAGTTGCTGGCAAATTTGGATCTGTTTAGTAAGCCAGAAGACTTCTGCTGAGCAACTGAAGAGAACTGTTAAGCTTCCATTACTGAAAGTCACCCCAATCCACACCAACTATAGGAACATTCTAAATTAATCCTATGATAGCTATCATGAGAGGCAAAAGAGGAAAAGAGAGAAACCCATAGTCTAGACCAACCCTCGGCCACTTTACCGTTTGGATATGGTCGGGGTGAAGTCCTGTGCACGCGCCTTGATGTGGCGGGGGAGCAACCTCCAGTCCACCTCGTGTGGATGCAGTATGCAGGCCAAGTGTGCAAGGGCGAACAACACGATTCAAATGGCTACCTCTAATATTATAAAGGGCGCTGCGGAGGCAGCGCCCGTCGTTACAGCCAAAGGGGTGGCGAGTGTGGTGCCTGGGCAGGTTGAGTGTCCCAAGTGCCTTCGATCCATCAGCGAAGTGCCCACCCCGAGGAGTATCACGCGGCACACCAGGTTCCTGTGAGAGTCAAGGCAAGATGGCCCCCGGAGGAGATTACAGGCCGACTTCCTTGCCTCCGGGGTTAAGCCGGCGCTCATAAACAGTCGATTGGTAGTGGTCTTTAAGGACAGGTCCCGCGAGTCAAAGGGCTCCGCAAGAAGCAGGACTACAAGGACGAAGTCATAGCACTTGTAGCCCGGATACGGGAACAGCAGCGAGCTGTGGAGTCTGATGAGGATTCGCTGAGTGGGCCTGCCGAGGAAAGCTGTCCCGGTTCTAATTGGTGAAGGGAGGTCCTTCATTTTGCCAACGAGGGCCTCCAAGAAGACAGAGGGGAGCCAGGCAGTAATCCCCTTATTGAGACCCTACTTCAAGCTGTGAAGAGTGTGGAGAGAGTAACACCTGACGGTGATGCAGTTGCGAGGACGTTGCTCGATAGTTGTGCAGAGGGATTAACCACTCTCCTCAAATCATGCCCGGAGAGGAACGAGAGAAGCAAACCTTGAAAAGGGAAAGTGGGCAAAAAGCCACCAGGCCGAAAACCGGCAAATCGAAGCGGAGGCTGAACCCGAAACATCTTGCCCGCCAGATGGCATACGCTAGGGTTCAGAAAGCCTACCGCTCTAACCGTAAGAGGTGCACTGAGATGGTCCTCGAGGGACAATGGGAGCAGGAAGAGGCGACATTGACTTTGATGGAACAAGAGGGATTTTGGAGATCCATTTTCTCCTCTCCTTCTGAGGTCGATGAGTGGCCGGTCTTTAAGGTGCAAGTGGACTGGTCCATAGTTGAACCTGTAACCATTGGGGAGGTGGCAAAACCTATTGCCAACTCAGAGGAAAGTGCGGCGGGACCCGACAGAGTCACACTCAAGGAGATGAAGACCACCTCCCCAAAGTTTCTAGCCAACTACTACAACCTATGGCTTGCGCTGGGGTATACCCCCAGGTGCTACGTGGAGGGTCAGACCATTCTGATTCCTAAAGGAGGAGACCCAAAGGACCCGGCAAACTATAGGCTGATCACCATGGCCTCGCGTGTGACGAGGGTCTTTCATAAGATTGTGGCCGCTCGTCTGACCGAGAAAGTTTCGCTTGATCCGAGGCAGAAAGCGTTCATGCCTGTTGACGGATGTGCTGAAAATATCTTCCTTCTGGATTCCATCATAGGGGGGGCCCAGCGGCAGAGAAGACCGGTGTGTCTAGCCTTCACTGATGTGGCCAAAGCGTTCGACTGTCCTCAAAGTAGGCGGTCGAAAGAGCGGACCGATCCAGTGCGGCCGTGGTGTTTGGCAAAGTGACCCCCTGTCGGCCATCCTGTTCAGTTGTGTGATGGATGAAGTGCTGTCGGCCCTAAACCCGGCTAATGGTTTCCACCTTAACGGTGATTACCTCGTCCGGTGTTTAGCGTATGCTGACGACCTCGTCCTCATTGCTTCAACTGCTGAGGGCCTGCGTGAACAGGTTGCTAGAGTGTCCGAGGCGCTGCAGTACAGCGGCCTGAGACTGAACTCAGCAAAGTGTGCTACCCTCCGCATCTATGTGGACGGGAAAGCTAAACACTGGGTGGTTAATCCTTCACTGATTCTTTCTATTGATGGTGAATCAGTAAAATCCCTTACTGTAGTGCAGACATACAAGTACCTGGGATTGCAGGCTGGAGTGTCCGGTATGAGGAAGGCATATCGCGACTTCCTCAATGTCAGGCTCGATAGGTTAACACGTGCTCCTCTAAAGCCCCAACAGCGCATGTTCCTATTGCGCTGTCATTTGCTGCCGAAAATGTATCATGGACTTGTTCTCGGGGATTTAACGTCCAAATCGCTTGAGCAGTTGGACAGGTTGGTAAGGGCGGCAGTACGCAAACGGTTGTGGCTGCCGCACGATACTCCCACCGGATACTTCCACGCCAACGCGAAGGACGGAGGACTGGAAGTGCCACGCCTGCGGTACCTTATCCCACTGCTTAAGGCCCGTCGCATGGCCAAGATGGAGAAGTCGCGAGACCCCATTATGCAGTGCGTGGCTACAGGTCCTATCTTCCTGGGTGCGAAGAGGAAGTATGCACGATTGGCAAAGGTGGCAAATCAGGAATTGAGTGACTGCAGGGCCGTGAAAGAGCTCTTGGCAACCCAGCTTCACTCATCGGTTGATGGTTGGGGATTGAAACAGCAGGGACAAACCCCCCACGTTAACACCTGGGTGACTGACGGGTCCGCCCTCCTTAGTGGAGGTGACTACATTCAGGCCATCAAAGTGCAGGGGAACCTGTTGCCGTCTGCAGAGCGCAGCTCTTCCGGGCGTCGCATGGGTACCATATGGTGTGACGCCGGGTGCAACACCCAAGAGCTGTAAGAACCTACCGTCTCCGGTGTGACAGACACAATTCGGTGCTCAACCTGATCGCCAATAGGGTTGAGTCAAAGGGTCACGAAGTGATCTGGGAGCCGACCATTGTTACTGGAGTTGGGAGGCGCAAGCCTGACTTGGTGGCCTTGGTGGATGGGGTGGCCCATGTTGTTGATGTTACTATCACCGCGGACTGTAATGATACGAGCGGTCGGTACCGAGAAAAGGTTGACTACTACAACAGACCTGACATCGACTGGGTTGCTAAAGTCCATCCGGGCGCGCCATGTGAGTTCGGGGCCGTGGTGCTCAACTGGAGAGGAGCTCTGTTCCAATCCTCGTCCCGGCTGCTCCACAGGTTGGGAGTTAGTTGGTCCGGGTGCTTACGTACATGTTCAAGTTCTACACTCGGTCGACAGTGAGAGGTCCAGGGCCAATGGACACCGGGCCTGCCTAGGCACCCACCCATGACAAGGCCATACCCAATGCGGACCAAGTACGGAGGTCCGTTCAACGCGGTCGACCCAAAAGGTGACATACGCGAGTGAGTCCCTGGTCTCGGTTGCTCGCTAAACCGGAGGCTACCAAATTCTCCCGCGGGCCAGCTTGGCTCTGACTGCAGGCCTCGCTTGCGAGGCCTTTCTTTTACGGGTCGGGACCAGTGAATTACATCCAGCAGTCAAACAAGAGCCAAAAGTTATATCGATGATGATATCTCACTACGGTGACCAGACTGAGAAAAAACAAAAAAATAGAAGAGTTCAAAGCTTGAGGTCAGACAGCATTACCGTCTTCAATGGTGCATCTAGCAACATCTTCTGCATTCAACGGATGTTGCACCTTCTAAGACTCAGAAAATCAGAATCTGTGCTCTGGATTTGCATCACTTTTTATCCACAATATTAATAATTCTAAGATTCTTGAATGTCTATTTCTCTCACATATTAACCCTTTGCCTATAATAAGTGCAAATTTGCTACATGGAAAACTTTCCATAAATGCTACAGGTGCAGGATTGTGACACTGGGTTGGCTTACTATAGCAACTGGAAGTTAGGGAACCAGTAGTCTTCCTATGTACATATGTGCACCGTTAATTAGGCAATAAATCAACTACATATTTCCTGTTGGTAATCTGTACATAATGGGGCAGTTGTGGAGATATTAGAGCTTGAAGTTGGCAATTTTCTCATGGTTACTTGTTAGTTATTGATTGCCGTGGCCTGCAAAGGTGATTGTATGTGTGCAATTTTCAGAGAATCAGACTTGGAAGAAGACTTTGAGGGCTTTGTTATGACTACTCATAGGTACAGTGAAAGATTTAGCACAAACAGTAGCATTCATCCTAGCGATGTTGGACTTTTCCAGTAAATCACAATCTCGGGGTAGTGGTACTGCATCATCTAGGCTGGGTTTGATGCTGCATCAGCTTGACTCTAAAACTTAACGAATCCTTCCCTGTCGGAAATACAACTGTTGACCTCACCGTTTCCAACTAAAAATCCGGAGCAAGCAAAGTATTTTCACGAATCGACATCCAATCATGTCGATGTATTCAGCTTAACTGATCAAGTCCAATGTTATGGACTGCGACGTCTTGCAGCAGATAGTCTTGTGAAGCAGAAAATCGTAGAAAAAACATTGAATTCAAATGCCTGCTGTTGCTTCTCTGCTTGCCTTTACGGTCAGAACCAGTGTAAGTCCTCTCCCAGAATTCCACCTTAATTATCATTACCCTAGCAACATTGGCTATACTTAAATAATATTTTAATCTAACTACATATGCAGGCCAGCCTATACATTATATATATATATATGCCGTAGATACTTGGCTATAAGTCGACGTCGCCTATAAGTCGACCCCTAAATTTTCAACCTCGAAGAAGGTAAAAGTCTATGACCTGCGTATAAATCGATGTGTTTTTACATATAAATTTTGATATTTCGAAGTGCTTTTAAATTATGTTTTTTAGATGTAATTCTGAAAATTTTACGGCGCTTTAAAACACCAGGCTTAGGCACCAAGTTAGACCCAAAGATGGAAACACGTGCTTCGGCTAAACTAGTGTTGCCCAACAATACAATAAATATCTACCAGTAATAAGTTTCTAATCGGATGACCTTTAAAATTAATAGTTTGTATAAGTGCTAAGTTAAGTTTAACAGACTGCAGTTTAACAGTTTTCACCACTTTCCAGTATTTGCGGACTTAATGTTTCTGCACTGAAATTCATGACGGAAGTTATGGTGCCATAACTCGGAATTAAGAGGATGGCAAAATATTATAGCGCTATGAGATTTTACAGAAACTAAATGATCAGTACCAGTTTACGTTTGGAACGCGTCCATTTATTTAGAGACTAGCAGATTTACTCAAACCTTTCAAAGTCAGAATTATCGTCTTCATTAAAAAGTAAATTAAATGTCTCCAGTTAAAGCTGTATCATCCACGTAGATCTCGGTTTCGTTGTTATCGTCAATGTTGGAGTGATCTTTGGTATGTGCTCTTTCATAGATTGCGTCATCTTGTGAACCGTCCATGGCATTACTAATGCCGCATTACGACTGTTCGACTATTTTCTGGGCAGATCATCCCAGGCAAGCTTCACCCATTCACAAACCAAAGACAAATCTGGTTTCTTTGTGTTCCCACTGTTGGTTAATGTTGCCGTGCCCGATGTCATACACTCCATTTCAAATTTATGGACTTGATCTTTGAACGGCTTGTTCAGACGAAACATCCAACGGTTGAAGCACAGCTGTTAATCCGCCAGGGATTACACACATATCTGTGTGTAACTGTTTGACCTTGGATTTTACATGTCCCACACGAGTAGGCCTCTTTTCTTAATCAGTGCACCTATCCGTGTGTTCCAGACACGTTCCAACCAATCCTTTGTTCCGCTTTCGTCCATCCAACCTTTTGGGATGAGCTTTTACTATTATGCCTCATGGAAACGTCCCGAGCCTTACCAAGAAATCACTGCACCCAGTAAAAAAGAACAAGAAATAAGAATTGATGTTTGGCGGTGGATGGCAGCATGGTTTAAATGAAGCAGTCTTATTTTATTCTGCCAGATATTTTGTTAGTATTATAAGCAAAAATTTATTTCGCTTTATTAAATATTAATTTTTTATAGTATCATTGTTTTATAACAGGATATTTGAATTTCTTAACTGTGCATATGCCGTGTGGTATCCCATTGATGCGTCATGTGATCGCTCACGGATGAAGTGACGTCCTCCCATTCATATGTTGAGCAGTTGGCATCGGATAAATCTTGCGAACTTGGCTTGACCCTCCTATAAGTCGACCCCCTTAAATTCGGACTTTCAAAATTGTCCAAAATTTCTCGACTTATAGTCGAGTATCTACGGTATATATATATATCCAATGCTAACCTGCTCTACATACTCATCCAAACTGTACATAGCCACTTATAACTAATATCTACACACAGTCAATCAACACGAATATAAACGATTTAATGCGAAGAAAAGGAGAATCGCTAAAAAATGGTTTATTATAGCCTAAGATCTAAACAACTAGCCATGGACATAATTCTTATTCTTTTAAGTCCTAAAATATTTTTTTGGAAATCAGACTATAAAACAGGCTTAAAGGATTTTCAGTTGAAGGATTTTTTCATATAATGTGACATTTGGCTTATGGTGACATTATCTAAGCACCAATTTGTGTAATGTAGTGTAATGAAGACAGTTGACGATGCGCAGTTCAACAGCTAATAGCCCAGCGTTCAAGCTATCGACTACTGCAACTCACTTCTAACCAACACAAACACAATTTTCACAAACTGCAAAACCTTCTGAACTCCTAACAAAAGCACTCAAATTTCAACACATCACTACCATACTGCAATCACTGCATTGTCATAAATACTGTACATCAGACGCCATCACTCTTGTTGTATTCCAAACCAGGATGGTACTGCATTAAGAACGGTACTGCGTTAAGAATGGTACTTAATTAAGAATGGCTGCTGGACTTCTCTATCTGCTTCCGTTCACCATGCAGAACCTCTGACATCATTCAGGTCTGGGCAAAAAGTCCATCCTTTCTGGATTGCATAGCCTCCATAGTCTGTCTTCTGGTCCCTGGAGCCTTATGGATCCTGATCGGTTCTGTCCAAAGGATTATGATTTCAGAATAAGATCTGTTTACAAATGACTGCTCTATGCATTACAACAATGGTGCAATAGAAGTTTTCAGATAAGATTAGATTAAAGGCTTGTTAAAGACTTCTCAAAGTGCATAAGCTAAAATAATGCTAGGTTAGAGGTAGACATGCATGTATAACTGGATATAGTCACCAGCATCTATGTATATGCCAGCATCATATGGCATAAATTAAAACTAGGGAAATATTTGGGGAAACGATCCACTGCACTTTCAATACAGCATGAAAAACAGAAAGCCAACTAAAGAAATTTAAAATAGTGGTTGGGTCATGGTCATTTGGTCTAAGCAGACAATCTTTGCAAATCGCAGAAAGGCGCTAAAAAAGTCACTTCAGTTGAACAGAATTTGTCGAAGGCATAAGATGTCTCATGAAAGTTAATCCGTGAACTCCAGATCGAATCAAAAAAGGACTACAAGAACAGTAGTTAGATCGGAAAAAGTGAATCTGTTGATTTGGTCATGTGATTGTGCAAGAGGGAATGAAGACCCGTCGAAGGGAGAGAAACTGCACGATAATGGTCAGAAGTGAACTGTAACATCCGAGAAGCAAAACTGAGATTCCGAGACAATACATTTCTTGAAGTGTGGTTGGCCAACAGTTGCTCAATGAATTTTGAGAAAGACTTTGATCATTGTCAGAATCTATTCGTCCACTAAAGACACGGAGAAGAACTCTTGGTGAGATGAAGTGCTGGAGAATCTGTTCATTCGCAAGTCAACGTCAACCTGTGGTTCCACAGAAAGTCAAGAGAAAGAAATTCCCTGCCTTAGAATGCCAACTGCTTAGAGTATCCAAATTGCACAACAACAAACTATCCGCTCTAGGGGTCTGAGACTCGAGTCAGGTATTCAAGCCAACACGGGATGTATTCCAACACGGATATAAAATTAATTCAGTAATCAGAGGCTGGCTTAGGGAAGGATAAGTATAGAATATAGGCCAAGTGTGATTGATTTGTAGATGAACTGTGATCAAGACTTGACAGTTTGTTTATTGGTACTAAGTTGGCTATTAAATATTTTTCACAGATAACTCAAAGACATAACCATGTCTACTGCATCTTCATTCAGCTAAGCTGATGCAAATTTGCAGATATTAATGTCTGTCCTTCTCCAATGATGGCTCATTAAGATATACATAAGCAAGTGCATCAGATGGATAACAAGTTGAGTACAGTTGAATATTATCTGCATACTGCCAAACCCACATACCCTAAGCACTGATGATAGTAAATGGGTTAAAAGTTTAAAATTAACCTTTGATTTGGTTCTAGAACATAGCTTACTGAATGGTTGACGAAATGGCTGACATTTCCGTACATCTTGGCATCCACTGTGAACTGGCTGTCAGGGTCTTGGTAGTCAAGATCAAACAAATATGTCATTCCTTCCGCATCATAGTTCTTGCCTCGTCTTTCTGCCTCTTCATTTGTTATTACCTAAGCAATGATATGTATCAAAAATTTGTCAAATTTTTCAAGGGCGTTTCAAAAGCTTGCTTATCAGTGTTTCGGCAAATACCAAAATGCCTTGATTAAGAATAAACAGAGAAGAAAGCCTAGCGTCAACCTCCTTACAAATGCATCCATGAATGTAATCGCAGGTGTCAAGTTTTGTGCATCCCCTGGCAGTATACTCCAAGACGTAAGTCAAGAGTGATGAAACAATCTCTCATAAAAAACTATCTTTGTTCACTGCACAACACAAAGTGATGATGTAAAACACTTATAGGGTGACCAATTTTCAGGATAAATGGTTTCCTATGTAGGAAGGGTAGGAACCACAATAAGTTTCAAAAATCATAATGCTGATTTTGTATTGTCTATTTACTTTTAAACTAAACTAGCAGAATTTCCCTCAAATGCGGATTAACTAACACTGGTCATGATGCTTTGTGTCATTGCCTGAAGGGAGACAGCTATAGCAGGAAATGTGGCAACAACAGAGACATGACCAAACCAGCTATTATGGTTTAACCCTATCGAGTCTGAATTAATTTTAAAGCCCAGCCTGTAAAGTCCAGTTTAATTTTACGTCATGACGTCAAAAGTCTGAATTATTTTACTTTTTTGCAAGAAATCTTCAAAATTTTGAACAAGTCATTACTCGGTCACTACCGAAGATAGAAAGATGCTTCTTATATCAAAATTTTCATAAATGTGTCTTCTTTCTTGTGGCCGTATTGGTTTGGTAAAATAACAAATTGGAGTGCCTACCATCACCCTGGAACAAAAAGCACCCAAAGTTTTTCATTTGGACAAGAATGTTGTGTGGTGAAATTTTTAAAATTAAAAAATAATGATAATTGCCTTATTCAGAATTAAGTCTTGAATAAAATGCTGTAAAAATTTTCAAAATCGGATAATAATTGGTCCCACACACTCCCCTAAAGAGATCAAACCCCTGAAGATCCAATTGCATAAACTTTTCAATGATGACGTCTTATTTTTTCAGTGGCAGTTCCATAAAAGTTTTTAATTACACATATATTTTCCACAAGGGTTTCTTAATAATGGAATAAAGGAGAACAATAACAAGCATCCAAAGTAGCAATAAGTTTTAATTTTAAAACTAAGAAGACTACTATCAAAGCTGGGACTACATCATGGCTGCTGTGGCAAAGGTTCTGTTAGTGACAGTGGTCTAATGGTTAAGTTTGATTATGTACTACTGGTTCATTAATAATGTAGAAGCAACTATTAGTGATTTTTGTCCTTTTGTATAGTATTAGCATTATCAGTGTAGGCTTCTGGTGTACTGATTTCCTTCGAAAAAAAGAACCGTTTTTAGTTCAGGTTGTCAAGGCTGGTGACAATTTCTCCAGCTGATGACAATGCTTAATCCAAACAGTCAACCACCCCACTCTAAGCATTTCCCCATAATCTTTCAAAACAAGAAAAATAGTACTGCTCTGTTTAATGAATATCTTATTTACCTACTGATGACTGTAGACCATAATGCCCTCTACTGGAGATCAGGTGCACAACATGAGACTACAGAGGAAGAGGCCAACTTTCTTACTTAGTTAATGTCTATGGATAAATTATGGATTGAAATCATAATTTTGTTATTTCATTTGAGGTTGTATTCTTTATGCCATTCCTGGAAGCAGCCTTGCTTACAAAGGGGTACTACAAAGAGACTGCACATAAAGGTGCTGGTTCTGTATTTGCCAACTTCTCTCTGTTTACCCTTTTTGGAGTGCTCAGTTACGACAATTTCATTTATTTTAACCAGCCTGTGACCCTCAGCTCCAGAATTGAGAGCATTGCTAGAGGTGGATATTTCTTGGGGTGAATTCCCTTAAATTTTAGAAGGGCGTCCTCAAGTGTGAGCTGTTTGAAATCTCTCACAAAGTTGATGAACAAGGCCATGATGAAATTTCAGATGACTGTAATTTCGTATGCGATGCCTGCCCTCTTCTGTATCAGCATTCACCATCCACCACAAGAAACATCTCCACTATTTCTTTCTGTCTTGTCCAGGCTCATAATATGAGCACAGATTTGTCAACTCCACCCATACACCCATCCAGGTTTACAAGTGGTTTTCCTTGTTCAGAAATGCCAGAACCACGACAGGTGGAAAGAAAAGAAATTGTTCTTTTGTCTCAAAATATTGTTAGGGTAACAGGTCCTTTCTGATATTCAGCCTCTGTACTTCAGTTTAGTCTGGCGAGCCTCTTGTGGAAGGCCTCTCCGATTCAACGTTATAGTAGAAGTTGAATCGGTCTTGACATTGAAAAGGCTTGTTGCTAAATCCAGGGAACTGAAGTACTGGTCATAGTACAAATGATGGCCATAGCCAAGAAACCCCAAACTCCAATTGGAGAGCACGGGGTTCTGACAACATCATAACCCAGACCATGATGTCTTCTTATTGCATCATGATTTTGGTTAGCTTTTCCAGTGTAAGCATTGAAACACAAACAGTAACCGGATTGTGCTTCAGCCAAAGTCCAGACTTTTAAGCCCCATTTTATTGGTTTACATGGCATGTACTGCCGGAAAGAAACCCTTCCTTTAAAAGCAACCATGGCTTCATCAACAGTGAGTTCCCTGTTTGGGATCAATGTACTGGAAAAGCAAGCATTCAAGAGATCAACTGTGCTGCTGACTTTGTACAAGGGATCGAATCCTGGTGTGCCACGAGGAACAGCCTTTGAGGCATCACAGAGATGAAGCACTTAGTCAGAATCTGGAATTGATCTCTTGAAAATGCCTTGGCAATTGCAGTGTGTTTATGAAGCAGCCACAAGTTCCACTCCAAAACAACTGTGTTGTCGGTACAGGATATATGCCCATCAAGATGTTCATGGCAAAATAAGCCATCATTTCCTCAAGGTAAGTTGGAGACCATTTCCACTGATGGGGTTTCCCAGCCAGCTGTGCTGCAGACCTGGTCTGCTCTGCATAGAGGTTAGTTTGCTGGACAACCTCAATAAAACGGGAGACAAGCAATAGTAAATTTAAAAAATCATAGGCCCGAGCACCAACTTGGAGTTGATGCACTGGTAGCCCAGAAATCCTTTCATAGGGTCTCACTTTGGGTGCTCTAACAGAGCGGGACCATTCTTCCCGAATCCCATCAGATTCCAGGCAATCGTTCATATATTATATAATCTATTATTCTCACCTTTCATCGCCTAATTAGGCGGCAATCGGACAATAGCTAATCAAACTAGGCGGTGGCCTTGCTTAGCTGCATCCACTTAAAGCCATTTACACTCGTACGTGATACCTTGTTTCCATGCCTAGGGCCGCCTCTTGTATAGCAATACATAACATTTATTTATATCCAGGTCAGAGCTTGAAATCTTTAATACTGCTAGTATTATTCTCTAATGAAAATGTGACACGAAAGCTTATTGGAAATGACCCACATGATGTAAATTGGCACCTTAGTTTATGTAAACAATCATCCGTCGAGTCCGACATTTAGCTGTTTTAAAAGTTGATTTTCTCAGTTAAAATCTGATTCCTGATGAAAAGCAGCCTTTATATCCGTAGATTAACATCTTCTCTTCCCGCCCACCGATAGAAATCAACAATGGACGTATTTTATTTAGCAAACAAATAGTTTAAAACAATCTGGTGTTTTCCGGACATTTTCGTTATCGACTCCAGCGCTTACCCGGTGAAATCCGGTAACGGACTCCAGCACTTACCCGGTGAAATCCGGTAACAGACTTTAAAGGTTTAAGAGTAATTAACTATATCTGAAGACACAATATGCACACCAACATCCTGAGCTGTGTACGAGCTGAAAGAGAATTATTGAACTGGCACAGATTTGACAGTGGTGTAAAACAGTGTGATCTGATGGCTCCAAACCTTTTTGCAGCGTTAGTGGACGAAATTTGGAAGCCCGCAGTTCATTGTGGATTGGTAGATATGCAGCTGATGTCTCTATGCTGGCACAAATGGCAGAAGTGTTACTTCTGTTGCTGGAAGTTACAGGCAAGGAGGATAAGGTCTTTGGTCTGGAGATCAACTGGGACAAGACAAAGATCCAGACCACCACAGACTGCCTCTGGTCAACTACTGTCAGCAGCTGCAGGCGATATGCTGAAGGTTGTGGATGCATTCACATACCTAGGCAGTCAAACATTACCCAGTGGATTCTAACCAGTGGACCAGCAAGCAGTATATCAAGCATCAAATTGCTATTGCCAGATCCTGCAGGGTTGCCTTAGATGACCGTAGGGTCAACAATTTCAAGTCGGTGCTGTAAAGAGGTTTGAAGCCTTCGGATGATCCTAAGAGCATTTGGTGACCCACAACTGAGCGGAACACCAAGCTGCAGCTCTATAAACTGTACCTGTTGCCGGGGGGAGGGGGGAAGAAGAAAATAGGACAGTAAGCGTCTCCAAAAACCTCTGCTGTTCAACTGCCCACCACGCCACTTTCACGTGGTCCCCAGTTCTCGAACAGAGTGATGGTGGACAACCGAGTCCTTGCTGGTAAATGCGAGTGCCCAAGGGCGAAGTGCCTTAAGGATGGATGCTAAGAGATGGTGTCTCGCTAAAACCACCAAAGAGGAAGGCAACGGGAGACCACCTCTCTACAAATCCCGAGTACACAAATGACGAGGTCACTAGAAAAGCATGATAACAACGTGAATGATCTGAAGTGGTCTTCGACGGACAGTCACGTTCAGCATGGGAGGGAACAAGGCCCCTGGTCGTAAACCTGCTAACTCCTTGTAAAGAGACAATTCACATAGGAACATGGAATGTCCAAACAATGTTAAGATCTGGAAAGCTTACAACTGATTGAATAGATGAGAAGGATGGGCCTGGATATAATGGGACTTTCAGAGGTGAGATGGAGGGAGGATGGAGATTTCATAAGCGAGGGAGTAAGAATAATACATACTGCTGAAGGAGAAGACTGCCACATGTGTATTCAAGATTGAAAGGATGTGAGACACGATGCTTAACTGCAGTGGAAATTGTGCAAGCTAGACTGATTATCTGTTGGTGAGATGTGAAGATAGGAAAAACATACAAGATTGCAAGGTGATTCCAGGAGAGGCAGTAGTCAGCCAGCATAGAGTCCTGGTCATGAATATACAAGTGCATATTCAACACCAGAAAAGAAAGAAGATCAAACAAAAAGAACTTAGCAGAACATGGAAACTAAAGGGAGATAAAAGAGATACCTACAGACTGGAAGTGCAAACACGTCTTGGTGATACAGAAGAAGTAACATGGGATAAACTGAAAACAAGTATGACAGAGGCAGCAAAGAAGATATGCGGCACGACAAGAGGTCAGAAGAGACAGGAACGAGAAACCTGGTGGTGGACGGAGGAGGTAGGGCAGCGGTAAAGAATAAGAAGACTGCCTTTAAAAAGTGGCAGGCAGATCGGCAAGATGCTGCTCTAAAAGCAACATACAAGATAAAGTGTAAGGAAGCAAAGAAGGCTGTAGCAATAGCCAAAAGAAAAAGGCATTACATCATGTGTAAAAAGAACTTAACATCAAAGAAGGAGAGGCAAAGATATATAAAATAGTAAAAGCAAGACAAAGAAGTAAGCAGGATAAGCAATCAGTTAATATAATTAAAGATAAAGATGGTACGATGCTAACTGAGGAGGATGCTATCAGAGCTAGATGGAAGACATACTTTGAAGAACTGCTAAATGAAGAAAATCCAAGAGAGCCGCTAGAAAAAGCCTTTCCTGTAGCAGGACTGGAAAATGAAATTACTCGCAAAGAGATTGAGATAGCAATTGAAAAGATGAATAACAACAAAGCACCGGGACCATCTGGAATGACTGCTGAAATGTTTAAAGCACTTGGACATGATGGCATCAAATCGCTGGCTATACATCATTTTAAATTACTTTATGAAACAAGAAAGGTTGCCACAAAATCTGAAAAGAAAGCAAAATAGTAGCAATAAATAAACAAAAAGGAGGTGTACTGGAATGTCGTAATTACAGAGGAATTAAGCTGCTGGAAATTGGACTGAAAGTGTACGAAAGAGTGATCGAAGGGCGCACTAGGGAATGGGTCAAGCTACATGATAACCAGTTTGGCTTTAGGCCGGCTAGAGGCACAACGGATGCAATATTCATATTGAGTCAGGTGCAGGAGGACATACTAGAAGGAAACAACAAGAGATATTGGACTTTTGTAGATTTGGAGAAGGCTTTTGATAGAGTACCAAGGGAGGTTGTATATTGGAGTCTGAGGAAAAGGGAGTATCAGAGAAAATAGTGCTACTGGTGAAATCAGTGTACGAAGGTGCACAGACTTCAGTAAGGAGCAATATAGGAAACACAGTAAAATTTGAGATTCGAGTGGGTGTACACCAGGGATTCTGCCTGAGTCCTCTGCTGTTCATCATAGTAATGGATGCCATATCGGAAAATGTGAGAAGTACCATGGGATATGTTGTATGCTGATGACCTCATAGTGGCAGATGACGCAGCAACAAAGATACAAGAGCGCTTCACTGATTGGCAGAGGGCACTGGAGAGCAAGGGTCTTAAAATAAATATTAATAAAACAGAGACCATGGTATGATCCAAAATGGATGACACACTTGTGGTCAAGGACATTGCAGGAAATGCACTGAAACAAGTAGAACCTTTAAGTATCTTGGGTCGATAATGAATGCCAAAGGAGAATGCAAACATGATGTCAAGAACAGGATTAAGGCAGTGTGGCAAAAATGGAAAGACCTATTGAGCATATTATGCGATGTCAAAATGCCGGTTCAATTTAAAGGAAAGGTAAACAAAAAAAATGATAAGACCAGTGATGATATATGGAGCAGAAGCATGGACACTGAGAAAAGAGGAGGAGAAGCTGCTGGAGAAAACAGAAATGAGAATGCTGTGATGGATACTTGGAATTTCACTGAAAGACAAGAAAAGGAATGAGTATATCAGACAGAAACTGGGAGTGGCATATATATCTGACAATGTACGAGAAGCCAGGTTGAGATGGTACGGTCATGTGATGAGGAGAGGAGGAAACTGCATTAAAAGAATTATGACAGCAGAGGTTTACGGACGCCTCAGTCATGGACAACAAAAGAAGAGATGGGGACACATGATTCAGCAAGACCTAAAGCTCCTCAGATTGAAGAAAGAAGATACTGAAGACAGAAACAAATGGAAAAGAAGGATTCATGTGGCTGACCTCTCTCCTAGGAGGGATTAATTCTAGCTAGAAAGAAGAAGAGACAGGATGCTTAACTCTATGGCGGTGAATGCGGTCGATTTCGACCGCATGGGGAAAAACCGGCCCTTTGCATTATGATTAGCTATATTTAGAATTTTCTTTACATCCAGCAGTAGCAGACTCAATACTGATGTGGAAAAAGCCTCAGCACTGGGTTTTCCCATGTGTTTACACAAAATAAATAGTTTGATTTTTGTTCACGCTCGGCATCTAAATTTTAAATCCCTCCTAACGTGCGGAAATGTCAGAAAAGCGAGGATTTTATAGAACCACGGATGTTTTGAAGGCTCTTGAAACGGACGAATTCGACGATTTAGACATTTTGGAACTTCAACACAGTGACGGTGATGAGCAAATGACAGTGGAATTAGAACGGAATTGGCTGATCAGCTGGTTCAACCCTTGCTTGACAGTTATGCGGAACCCACAGTTGGAAGACATTTGGAAGAGCACCAGTGAGCTCTGATGTTAGATTGAGGGGCAAACATTTTGCTATTTCTAAACTGCCTAGAAGTTGTTCTGTTTGTGCTTATAAAAAAACAGCTTGTGGTAAATACAAGCAAACCAAAACTGTAAATTTGTGTGAAAAGTGTCAGAAACATGTATGTCGTAAATGTCTTGAAGCCTTTCATACACAATCCTCTCTAAACAGAACTACTTTATTTTTATTGCCAGATATGTTTGTTTTATGTTTGTCATATGTGTACCTACTTTCGGTAGTGTTCTTTTACATTTCATGCTGTTCATGAAAATTTTTTAAATTTTCAAATGAAATATTAGCATTTAAAATTTTTTATTTTTTAAAGTTTGTCATGAACTGTGAAGTACTTTTTTGACATTATGAACTTTTGGATGCCATATTGTAAAGAATTTAAAAAGGATTCAGATGATATATAATATGTGTATGTTGTGATGATTTGTAAGCAAAAACTTATTCATAAAGTATGCGGGGTAAAATTTGCAAAAACAACATAGCTGCCAAAAAGAGTTAAGGTAACAATATGAGCCAAACCAGTGGGCATTGTAATAAGACAGGTGTACATGCCCACCACGACACATGAAGAGGAAGAGATAGACACTATGTACGAGATAATTGAGGAAGCATTGGATGAAACTAAAGGAACAGACTATGCAGTTGCAATGGGAGACCGGAATGCAGTGGTCAGAGAGGGTGCAGATAGAAGATACATTGGAAAATACAGTCTGGGGAAAAGAAACAGCAGAGGAGACAGACTAGTGGAATTCTGCAGGTGAAGAGAACTAACTGTGACAAACACTTGGTTCCAACAGGAGAAAAGATGCAGGTACACGTGGAAAGCACCGAGGGATGTATCACTTTACCAACTGGACTATATCATGGCTCGAATAAGATTCAGAAACAGCATCAAAAACTCTAGAGCAATACCAGGAGCTGATACTGATACAGACCACAACTTAGTAGCCATGAAGGTCCACCTCCAACTGAAACTCGTTACGAGAACATGGAAACTAAGACAAAAAAATGGGATAAGGAAAAATTAAAAATGAAGAACTAGGAACTAATGGAGAATATAGAACAACATCTAGAGGAGAATGATGGCACCTCAACAGAAGAAAGATGGAACAGGCTGAAGAACAACATCATTAAGAAAGTAACAGAAATTGTGGGGTTTAATCAGCTACCACCTGTTCAAAAACCAAGGATAACCGGAGAGATGCTCTTGGATATGGAGGTGAAAAGAAGGTGGAAACATCGTAGCACAGAATAGCCAAGACAGGAGTATAGAAGATTAAACAACAAATTACGAAGAACAGTTGATGCCAGAGAAAAATGGCGAGAGGAGCAATGTAAAGACCTAGAATCATTGCAGCAGCACGGGAGATATGATCTGGTGAAAGGATAAACAAATATCAAAGTCGAGTGCAGGAGGAATTACAGTCAAAGATAGACAAAGCAAAATTCTGCATGAAGCTAATGAAGTCGAAGGCCAATGGAAAGAATATGTGGAAGAACTGTACATGAGCAGAAACAGGCCCAAAGACCAGGAGAAGAACTGCATCTCGAACAATACGGAAGACACTGGACCGGTGGTGATGAAAGACGAGGTGCTAGCAGCCATTAATGAATTGAAAAACAACAAATGTGAAGGGTTAGATAGCAGAAATGCTCAAAAATCTGGGTGACAAAGCAAAGATGGAATTAGTAAGGCTTTGCCAAAATATATTCACAACTGGAGTATGGCCTGAAGACTTTTTGCAGACCACCATGATTCCACTCAAAAAGAAAGCAAATACCACGGCTTGCGAGGATCACCGTACTATTAGTCTTCTGACGCAGGCTTCAAAGATAATGTTGCAAATTCCAACGAAGAGAGTGCAGGCAAAGTCAGAAGCAATTGATTGCTTAGGCGATGATCAGTTTGCATTCAGAAAGGGTACAGGAACAAGGGATGCTATTGGAGCCTTAAGAGTGCTGACAGAGGGAAGTTGTCAACAAGGCTAGGATGTGTATATACGTTTTGTGGACTATGAAAAGGAATTTGACAGAGTCAACTGGAGAAGGCTCATGCAGGCACTCAGAAGAATGGGAGTGGATTGGAGGGACAGAAGGCTTATAGGAAATCTATACATGGGTTGGAACTAGGCAGAGGAGTGAGACAAGGGTGCCGATTGTCATTACCACTCTTCAACATCTTTATAGAAGAGCTTAACTGAGAGGCACTAGAAGATATGGAAGAAGGAAAAAAGGTCGGAGGCAGACTGGTGAAGGCTCTAAGATTCGCAGATGACCAAGCAGGAGGGTCTGCAACGAACGATGGACCGTCTGCACACCATACCAATCGAGTATGGTATGAAGCTAAACATCAAAAAGACAAACGTCATGAGGATAAGCAAAGGAGAAGAAACAGTAGTAATGTCACAAAACTGTGACTGTTACGCCTCGGTATCGCCGCCTGCGGAGTGCTTTTGAATTACCTATGCATCAAACTTTCGTCACACCTTTTATTGAGTTGCCAGAGGCGCTATACTTAACCGAGGAACGACGAATGAAGGGAGAATGACTTATGTGTGTGCATGCTGTATACACAGGTCTTCGCCTCGGTCACCGACTCCGCCTTGACGATATCGTCGACGGTCTGTGCCACGCCATCTTCGCCTGAGTCGACGGTCTACACCTGGGTCTGCCGTCTCCGCCTGCAGCACGGTCTACGCCTGTGCCTCGCCGTCTCCGCCTGCAGCACAGTCTACGCCTGGGTCTGCCGTCTCCACCTAAAGCACGGTCTTCGACGTCTACGCCTCGGTCACCGACTCCGCCTTGATGCTATCGTCGATGGTCTGCGCTTCGCCGTCTTCGCCCGAGTCAACGGTCTGCGCCTCTCCGTCCTCGCTTGAGTCGACGGTCTACGCCTGGGTCTGCCGTCTCCGCCTACAGCACGGTCTTCGACGTTGACGTCTACGCCTGGGTCATCGACTCCGCCTTGACGCTATCGTTGACGGTCTGCGCCTCGCCATCTTTGCCTGAGTCAACGGTCTGCGCCTTGTTCACAGTCTCCGCCGCTGTATTCGACGGTCTGTGCCTCGCCGTCTTCGCCTTCGTCACCGACTCCGCCTGGACGCTGCCTTCGACGTCTAGGCCTCGAGAGCCTTCTTTAACTGTATGCCATCCTTGATGTCAGCCTTTGTAAGTCCTGGGCCACACAGGCCAAGCCGAACCCACCCACCCCTGTCGAACGAACGATTTTGCAACAGTAATAATAAACATCAACAGAGAGGAAATAGAACAGGTAAAAGAATTCTGCTACCTGGGGATCGTTGTTACACAAGATGCCAAATGCCACAAGGAAATTAAAACAATAGCATTCAGCAAAGACAAAACACAGAGTTACTGAGATGAAAAATTAACAAGAACTTAAAGAAACGAATGATTAAAGCTCTCTTATATATTGTGGCATTGTATGGATCCGAAACGTGGACCATAAGAAAGGAAGACATCAAGAGATTGGAGGCCTTCGAAATGTGGATTTGGCAGAAGGAAAAAGTTTGTTGGATGGAGCACATGACAAATGAAGAGGTGCTGAAAAGAGTTGGAGAAGAAAGATCTACGATACCTACAATAAGGAGGTGACAGCGAAAATGGATTGGTCACATATTGAGAGGAGACTCATTCTTGAGAACCGTCATTGAGGGCAGAATGGAAGGCAGGAAGACAAGAGGAAGACCCAGACAGATGCTGCTGGATTGGATGATGACTGATGGATACAGCACATTAAAAGAAGAAGCTCAGCACCAAGAGGAGTGGCGTCATCGGAGGTTTGAACCTGCATGACAGCAGAGAACCAGAACAAGAAGAAGTTGCCAGTACTGTTGTTATTGTTATTCTGTCACACCAGTGTCTAATGCATAAGATACCAACCAATGGCACAGCAACTTACTGCAAGCTGCAATCGGGTCAACATCTAGATGATCAGTCCACCAAGACAGACAGTCAGCCTAAGATGGGAACAAAATGATATAAGCTCTTAGGCAGAATGAACAGATACAGCCATAGAGTTTCAAAATCTAGGTCCAGCAACCAAAAAACTCTGTTCAAGAAAAATTCTAAATTTAGGCATGACCAGAGAAAGGCAATCAGATGATCTGGTTGAATAACGATAAGTCCGGGGAACGAGGACTGATTTCAACTATTGTGCTCAGCCAGAGTTTAACGTTTTCTAAACTAAAGGCTCCCTAATGCAAAACAAATCATTTGCTGAACAGGAAGCCCATGCAAAGATTTAAGTGCAGGGGTTATATGCTAAAATTCTGATGGTTTAGTTAGAGCTCTAGTGAAAGTTTTGAACTCTTTTGGAGTTTCTGTATGTCTGACTTTGTGATACCTGTGAGTTACAGTAATCAAGGCAAATAGAGACCATCGAGTATGCCACGGGTATCCTTGAAGACGAAAGAACATAGTACTGAATTCTGCATATGTCATGGATATACATGTATGATGAAGTATATGATTAATTATTAATACCATTTACATATGATACATGTATGATTACAAATACCATTTACATAGTAGGCATGAGACATGTAGGAATCAAATGCGACGCCTAAGTTATGAGCAACATCAGCCAACTCAACAAGTGAGCCACACAGTTTTAAACATTTAAGCCTTTCAAACTTCTTCAGCTGCTATGGAGTCCCTATTAGCAGAAATTCAATTTCTGACAGGTTAAGGAGGGGTTTCTTTTCATCCAAGACTGCACCTCCTCAAAGGTTGTGGACAACAACTGCACAGACATTTGACAAGACAAATTAAATGCATATTTGAGTATGATCTGCAGAAAGTGATAACTCAGTGAATGATTATTGAGTACTAAACCTAGTTTTTGCCATTTTCACATTACACTAGTGGCCATGATGTGGTCGTGTTCTCCGCCATCTGTCATTTTGGCTTAAATTTTGTCTAAAAGTGAAATATGTTCCACAATTCTGTCATGTTTGGACTGCTATTGTAATTGAGTTGGCATTCCGTTGTCATTTACACGAATTCACTGTGGATTTTCAGTTTTTTGACGGTTTTTTCTTGCTCATGGTTGGAACAGTTCATTATGTATTCAAGGGATGTCAGGTTCAGAATCTTGATTGTAGCTCATGCTGTCGAAAGGCGATGGAAAGCTTTGGAACTGCTTTGTCTATCTATCAGAAAGTGCTTCTACTATCAACTGAATAGCTGTCCACCACAGATCAACTTGGTGGTTCAAGTTATGCCTGGATGCTGCATCCTCTACCACCTGCAAAGGATGGCGTTGGGACGGTGGGCTCACATGTACTGCAGGTGCCATCGTCTGTCATCGCTATATGACCCTGACACTGAACACATTGTCATCTGTCAACTGGGGATGGAAACCTGCCTTTTGGGCTCAACTTGTGTTTGCAAGTCTGCTATGGGTGACATTTCTGGTTATCTGAACTCTGCCTGCTAAATGACCAAATTTCTTGCTCTTAATGACATTTAACACTACAGGCTAGCATATTTATGTGCCTTTCAGGCTCTTGTTAATTGTGCATGTTGTATGTGTTTATTTAATAATAATCATAATAATATGGTACATAATATAAATAACAGAGGACCAAGCACAGAACCCTTCTGAGACACCAAGTCAACAAAGCACTTTACAAATAATTACCATTTAAATATACTGAGTGAGTGCGTGGCTAAGATAAGTAACAAACCAATGTAGGGCAGGACCAAAAACACCAAACTAATGCTGGAGACAATAAAAAAGAAGAGAATGGTCCACAGTATCAAAAGCAGCAGACAAATAAAGAACAAGTGCTGTCACCCTACCCTTACACATGGAGTGCACGATGTCAATTATAAACAGCAAGAAGGGCAGATTCTGTTGAATGAAACTTACGGTATGCAGATTGAAATGCAGAGATTAGTTGGGTTGGAAGATAGGTGAGTTTGCATACAATTTATAACTATGTAATCGAAACTGAAATTTGTGTGCAATTATATAAGTTACCAGGGTCAAGAGAAGGTTTCTTTAATAGTTGTTGAACCACGAATAAAGGCATACAGGAAGGATCCCTCATGCAATAAGAAACTGATAACTGATGTAATGGTTGGACCCAGAATATCAAAATACTGATGTCTCAGAAAAGATGTAGAAATGGAGTCCAGAAGGCAGCTTTTATTAAATGAAGTAAAGATAAGTTTGCGAACCTCTGCAAGATTTTTTGGCTGAAAGTAGTCTGAGACAGCAGGCAAAGAACTAGGATTGAAAAATTTGTCACATAATGGGTGGCCAAACAAATTTCAGCCTTATGCCCAAAATTTTATATGCAAACTTCAAGAATTTACTGGCTAGCTCTTGGTTAGTCAAGAACACAGCACAGGACTTCTCTCTAAGTAATAACTTAATCAAATCCATCCAAAGTTTTTGGTGATTCAGTAACTTAATTAAGATTTATAGTAGTTGTTTCAACACATTGTAAATAAAGTCACATGCAGTCAAAGAAATCAATCTAGCATTTTTCAAAAGGTATATCCTATACTTAATGCATAGGTTCATTAGTGTTAATTTCCATCAGAATGTTAACTGGAAATGTTAACCAAGGAGTCAAAGAAGAATCTGTGCTGTAAGGGTGTGGCTAACGTACTTGGAGCTGAATCAGATAAAACCAGAGTACTCTTCACAAACAAAAAACTTTCCTAATTCCAAGGTGCTTATCAAAATGGTAGCACAAACAGCACTAAATTCCTTCATAGGCAAGATGCGTGAATTTCTAACACCTTCAAAGAGGCAAAACAACATATTTCTCGTCTTGAATGGACAAATGATACTCCAGATAAATGACCGCAATTACTAGAACAGGATAAAATGGAACACAAATATTCATCTGACAGACATTATCAGAATGGCTAACAAGATTGATCAGCATGACCATCTGAGAAATCTGACTTCAGTTCTTTTGATCTCCAACAGCACAAACCTTTGTTTATTTTGTTTATTTATTGGCTGAAGTACTACTAGACTGACTATAGTTGCCTGATCTGGTTGCAGATGATGTGGAACTGGTGCCCCTAGTCCAAGGCTGCTTCAAGATGATAAATATAGAAAACACACAACCCTGATCAAGAATGCTACTAGTTAGATTCCGGAGCAAGGAGAGACGAGACTAGTTATACAAAAAAGCTGAGTGCTAAAGGGAACCAAATTTTTAATTACAGAAGGTCTCACTAGTTTCAACCTGAAATTATGGAAAAGACTTCATAAAAATAATTTATAATATTCATTAAAGTCATCCAACAAGATGACGTTAATCAATATTGCCAAGTTAATATATAACAAATACAGCTGTGTACAGCTGTCACAAGTGAACATTCATGAACACAGTTCAACAGGACAACATTAATGATTAACAGCCCTGCCTGTTTGCACAGTCACCGCTGCAGGAAGTAGCCCAACGATGACTACTGCAGGCAGGCAGGACTGTTGCAAATCTGGTAAACTTGTGATAACTGTACACAACATGCCCCATAGACAATAAAGAGATCATATATTGTTCACTAGTAGCACTGAGATAAATCAGGGTAATTGTGCCCCTTCTGCCTGAGCTCAGCTGCTGTATATGAAGCACTATATTTCAACAAATCCAAATAAACTAAGCCAGTTATATTAACTTACTTGTTTTTAATGGCAGTGCTACATATATCTTTCTGTATATAGCATTGTTGGTTCCATAGGCTGAGATTAATACTATAATGGAGCAGTCCAAAATATCACACAGGAAGACATTAAACAGCAAGTTGCAAATCTTTAATTAAAGTGCAAGAAATTTATTTCAACAGAATTTTCCCATGTTACAGTATATCTAAGAATTATAAAGGTTATTTTGCCAACTACAGTTATTGATGTTCCAACCCAAATGAACATTGAAGCCACAACTTCATTAACGGTGCGTCTAGTGATTTTTAAAAATATTTGCCATTTTTGCATCACAACATCTTAAAGAAAGTTGTAACTTGTAGTCCAGAAAGTATGGTATGTATGTATGTATCTAGACACTTAATACAGCGCTTTTTATGTACCTAACAAACATGCTGCCTACAATAGCTTCAGTCGCACACTACTTAATTAAAAATAGAGTTCATCTGTAAGCAAACACTGCTCAGTTAACTGGAAGTTACCAGTGACAGGCTCTCACACACACTTAAAGCTAAACCAAAGAAGTCCAATCCCGAGTGGACAGTTGTCATCATGTTTAGAGTTCTGGTCCATGTTGTATTAAAGAGCACACCAGGAGCACTAAACACGGGGAAACTATTTCAAGTAGCAAGGGAAATATGCGGATCACCCAACCTAAAACTAGCCACAGTAAAAAACAAGGAAGGAAGGCTGCTGGAAGACAAAGCAGAGATCAAGCAGCGATGGAAACAACATTATGAAGAGTTATATAACAGTGAGAACCCAGTGGACAGAACAGTGCTTGAAGAGCTACCAGAAAACAACAGCCAAGAACAAATGCTGGACATACTGAAGGCGGAGGTAGAAACAACAGTTAATAGGCTAAAAAAGAAAAAAGCACCAGGCGAGGACAACATCACAGCAGAAATGATCCAGGCAGGAGGGAGTTGTTCGGTAGAGATGCTACATAAACTGTGCAATAAAATTTATTACGACAAGGAATGCCCCAAGGACTGGTGCAAAGCTATAATAGTACCAATATACAAAAAAGGAGACAAGACAGAATGCAGCAACTACAGAGCAATCAGCCTTTTGAGCATACCAGGAAAGGTCTACACTGGAGTATTACAAAGAAGATTAAAGAGGTATGCAGAAGCGATGAGCGAGGAACAAGCAGGATTCAGGAAAGAACGAGGAACAATGGACCAGATATTTGTAATCAGACAACTGTCAGAAAAGTACGTCGAAATGAACAGAACACTGTATAACAACTTTATTGACTACAAACAGGCGTTTGACAGCGTGTGGCAAGAAGGTCTATGGAAAGTACTGAGACACTGTGGAGTACCAGAGGAGTTGGTGATGTTAATAGAAGATATATACAGCAAATCGAAAAGCGCAGTAAGAGTGGAGGGAGAACTAACGGAATGGTTCACGATAAAAGTAGGGGTAAGACAAGGATGTGGAATGTCATCGGATCTGTTCAATATGTTACTGGAAATAGTGATGAGACTTGCCAAGAGAGAGGAAGAACACGGGATAAACCTAAATGGACGACCACTAAGTAACCTCCGCTTCGCAGATGACATAGACCTAATAGCTGACACACAAGAGAAACTACAGGATATAACAAACAGGGTAGATAACAACAGCAAGAGAATGGGCCTTAAAATCAACGTGGAAAAAACAAAAACAATGGTAATTGGAAAGCACCATGAGGATCTACAGATAAGAATAGAAAAAGGAATACTAGAGCAAGTTACCAGATTCGTCTATCTTGGAGGACTAATAACAGAAGACGGAAAATGTGAAGAAGACATCAAACGAAGAATTGGACTGGTGTGCACAGCATTCGGAAAACTGGGAAAAATGTGGAAGACAAGAAACATCTCCATCAGAACAAAGATGAAGCTCTATCATACCTTAGTAGAACCGATATTACTATACGGATCAGAGTGCTGGTGCTTGAGAAAAGAGGACGAACGGAGACTATTGGTGGCAGAGATGGGCTGGCTAAGAAGAATAATAGGCAGAAGCAGAAGAGAAAAGATCAGAAATGAAAAAACACGAGAAGAACTAGGAGCTGATGAAACAATAGTAGAAAAAATCACAAAGAGAAGACTCAGATGGTTTGGGCACGTAATCAGAATGACGCAGCGAAGACTACCAAACGCTGCATTACATGGACACATAGAAGGAAAGAGAAGCAGAGGAAGACAACGAAAGACCTGGATAGATAATATCAAGGAAGATCTGAGAGAAAGAGGCACAAGCTTGATTGGAGTTAGAGAAACAATCAGGAATAGAGAAGTTTGGAGAAGTTTCATAAAGGCCTCATCGCCATGAATGGCGGAAGAGAAGACAGAAGAAGAAGTATTAAAGATGACGAATGACAACAGTCGAATTATGAAGTCTGCAGCACATTAACCAATTTGCATTCTCACACTGGAGGTAGAAGATACAGTGGCCAGATATCTGTTGCATTACCATGTCCTTACAGAATGGGATATTTGTCAGTAGCTGACCAACTGGTCGTAGAACTTTCTGATGCACACTATGACACAACAGAAGTCCAAGCATAATAGAATTATTGAGCAAGTACCACATACGATGAACTAATATAAATGAGGATCTATCAAACTATCATCTCATCTCTACTCTCAATTTCATCCCTGAAATCTGTGAAAAGTAGCTGTGCACCATTTAAGTTGTCACCTCTGTCACATAAACTGTAATTTGGAGGTCTTGGCAACCTATAACTGTAAACAAATCATTACCAGTGACCTAAATATTCATCTCAAACACCTGTTCTCCTGATACAATCTGATTCCAAGACCTGTATCAGCAATTCAGTATGACACAGATCATGGATGATGGCTGGACTTGGTCATTGCCAGAGACAACTGGACCTTCACAACCTCAAGGTTAAGCTTCCAACTCTTTTGGATTACAGGCCTCTGCTGTTCACTGACCTGTATCCACACATGTTGGAATCCACAACTATGGTCTAGCTATTAAATGGAAAATTTCAGGTGCCGCACAAGTAGACCAAAGATTTCCGGGTATAGGATATTACCTGGCATTATGGCAAACAAGCAAGAATCAATACAAAAACATAACAAAGCATGTATTCTAGCATTACTTAAACTGCCAGTATGTTAGATTACTGTAATGAAGTAGTAGTAGCATGTGCAACGACAAATATATTAACCCCATGCTAAGATGTATCAAGTCCTTGCCTGTCTTCAGTGCAGCCTGTTAACACTGAAAGAAATCGAGAAAAGAATCAGAAGCGAGTGCTCAGAACTATTCTACTGACAGGGACGGTTGACCATTATTTTATTCTTGGTGAACTCAATGTTTGGTTTGAAAAAGGACAATCCAACTGTGACCTGTGCAACCTCTAAATATTCTACAATTTACATCAAATTGCACCTGATATGTTATTTTATACAGTGGGCTTAATTGGCACAGGTCATCAAGTATTGAAAAACTTTATTTTTGCCAAGCATAGACGGACCACCCTAGTCAATATGTGCCCCGATTGTCAGTCTTCTTTCCCTTGGACTGTAAAGATCTGGCAGATGCTACTCACTCCTTGGTTTTATAGAGCCTGTTGTGACCTTCATCAATTGTCTTGAATTACAACAAGGGCTGGATGTTGCTGACATGCCAATAATCATCCAATCTCCAACCTATCTGCTTTGCTGAAGGTGGCTGAGAAGATTGTGTCGATGCAGTCAACATGTTACCTGAAAGTAAATTCCCTGTCACCCAAACAACAATCAAGTCTCAGGAAGTTTCATTCCACAAAGCCTGTGCTTACCCAAAGTGAATGCACTTGTTCCTCTTTGACCACACTCAGACTGTAGTTTGGGTTCCACCTGGTCCCCAGTCTCAAAGCTATGTGAAAATGCATTGAGTTTAAGGTCCTTATGGTGATGCATAACTGCCTGGCTGGTTGTGCTCCATCCTACTGTATGGGGCTATGTATTTCAGTGTCATCTGCACTTGGCCACAGATACCTTTGCTCTGCAAAACTTACCTGGTTGTTCCTTGTCCCATACTTCCAGAGTGCAACACGGTGGCTTAGCTGTAGTTCACCTCTCACTGTGGAACCAGGTTTCATGCAAACAGCGACATGAGCTTCTACCTATTTCTGTGCCTCTTGGATCACGATTTTATGTTGTCATGTCAGGAGTACTTCTGAGAAGTTTTCTTCAAGAGGCCCTATATAAATGTCCAATTACAGTTTACAAACTCCCTTTCCAATCTGCCTACTGCAAATACCATTCCACTGACACTGCACTACTTCCTGTTCACAATCAAATACTCAGCACCACGGCAAAGGAAAAGTAACTGCTCTTGGTCTGCTTTATCTTTCTGCCAATTTTGGTACTGTCGATTATTGTATAGTCCTTCACCATCTCAAAGACAAGCTTGGCCTTTCTGGTCCTACTCCTCAACTATTCTGCATCTTACCTGCACCCCTTTTGTACTCAATCAGTCTGCATCATTCAACTCACTTCAATGTCAACCGTCTTTAGCTATGGTGTTTCACAAGGTTCTCTGCCAGCCTGCTCCTGTTTATACTATTTATGACTCCACTCCATTCGCTAGTTACTGAAAGCTCTCTAGACTACCATTTGTATGCTGATGATATCCTGCTATGCCAATTCTCCAAACAGTTGCATATGATCTCAGCAATGTTTATTCATTCTTTGATTATTATTTTTTATTATAATTTTGCATTTATTATGTACGCAAGGTCAGTAAATCTGAATCTGAGGCACAAAGCAATTGTGAGTGAAGGAATTTCTCAAGGTCCCTATACATTAACCTCTAAGGGGAAACTTGAACCTGTACTATCCCCATTACAAGCCAAGTGCTGTACCCAATCAGCTACTGTGCCTCACAATTGGCTACCGTGCTCCTTTCATAGCCAGTAACAAGCTTCTCCTGAATCATCCTAGGACTGAATTCCTCTTCTTAGGCACAAGTGAACAACTCTACAGGTTTAATAAGCTGGTGTCTGTTCAGGTGGGTGGATAACTGTTGATCATTTCAAACATGCACGCAGTTTAGGCATATCATTTGACTCAACCATGTCTCTTTCTAAACAGTCTAAACCCGTTTAATAACCAATCCTTCCCAGCTTCTTAAAAGCTGTGACAGCGACCACTAAGACAGTACTATCATCCAAACCATCGGTTCTCAATCGGTGGTACGCGTACCCCTAGATCCTAGGGGTACGCCAGCTGTTGCCAGGGGGTATGCAAGAAAAAATATTAAAACTTTCATGTGATGGTGGATTGAAGAATGAATTCAACAATGACTTGTTCAGTGATTTCTGGCTTAGAAGAGCAGAATATGGATTAATTTCCAACACAGCTATGACATTTTAAATTCCTTTCAGTACTTCATATCTCTGTGAAACTGGATTTTCGGCAATGCTTGCGATTAAAAATAAATACAGACTGAAACTTGAACTTGAGCCAGACTTAGGTCTAAAACTAAAAAAATTAAAAACTGATATTGCAAAATTATGCAAATCTAAACAAGCTCAATGCTCGCATTAAAATTGAACTTGTAAGTTGACTCTGAATAACCATTGATAACCATTAGCCCTACTCTTCATGTCTTTTATTGTTATTAGAAAAGAATGAACGTAAAATAAAATAAATTTACTGGTGTGCAACAGTAAAAATTTTAATATAATAAAATTTAATAAAATTCATATAAGTACATAAAAATGTTTACAAAAAATGTTTTATAATTAGGTTAGGACTTATTAAACTAAATCACTACTATAATAAACTTACTAAAGAACGTTTCTGACAAGTTTTTCTGGTGGGGGTACGCCAGGAATTAACTTTTATACTTGGTGGTACAACAAAAAATAAGGTTGAGCACCGCAGATCCAAACCATTCCACAAGTCTACATCTCTTGCACTAAAGAAATTCTGCCCTAATGTTCCTTTAGGTTTCTTAAATAATTTATATGTGGCATCAAGTCACTTTGTTCAGTGCTAATTCAACGAATCTTTCCCACAGCACTGCTTCCATTTCAGTAATGATTTTAGAAGCTTCAAATAGGTCTCCTCTGTTCCTCCTCTCTAATGTGTTAGCCCATACCTTTTCAACCTTTCACCATAGCTCAGTAACATAATAACCTTATAACACCAGTAGCCTTATAACCCCAAATTATACTGGTAGCTCTCTTCTGCACTTTCTCCATTTGTTCTATACCATGTTTCAGATACTGATTCCATACCTGGATACATTATTCAAACACTGTTCTTGTTGGGCTCTTGGGCATTCTCGATAGCTGGTCCAAAGCTCTGGAATTCACTGCTCAGTTCTATGTATTCATGAGTTCTCTAATGTCATTCAGAACTAAACTTAAAACTCATCTGTTTCAGCTTGCTTATCCACTGTAGCTTGACTGGTTTATCTGACTTACTGGATTTCAATTGGGCTTCTCTAATGAATTATAATTGTGACTATGATTTCACTATGCCGATGATGCGCAGATATATGCGACTTGCCATCCATCTGACACCATTGCCTGTGTCTCGAGGATCCAGATGGTGGTTACCAATATACAGAAATGGATGTCCTCAAACCGGCTTCGGCTGAACCCGGCGAAAACACAGTTCATCTGGTTCGGCTCTCGGCGCAAGCTTTGGGACTTGGATCGAGATATGATTCTGGCAGCATCTTCGAACTCGGTCTCGCTGCGAAAGGTTCGTGATCTGGGTATTTTGTTGGAAGAAGAGCTGTCGATGGCGGGCCATATTGATTCACTCTGCAGGACTTGCTACTAAGAACTGCGTCAGATAAGGGCTATACATCGAAACCTGTCCTATGGCGTGGCTGTCACGCTTGTCCATTCCTTCATCATGCGTCTGGACTACTGCAACTCCATCCTGGTTGGCCTGCCTAAATTCCGCATCCATCAGCTCCAGTCTGTCCTCAACTGTGCTGCTCGGCTCGTCGCTGGTACATCCAGATTCTCGCATATTTCCACCTACATACGAGACACCCTACATCGGCTTCCAGTCGAGAAGAGGGCACAGTTCAAAATATTCCTCACGGTCAGGTCCTCGATCGTTTGCTCAGCGCCGGATTATATCAATGAGCTCATCAAGCCGGTTGCTGATCTACCCGGTCAACAGAGATCGGCGACACATGGTCAACTCATTGTACCGCGTTCTCATATGTCTGCTCGGGCCGGCCGTGCCTTCTCCACTGTGGGGCCGTCTCTCTGGAACTCTTCCACCAGACGTCCGATCCCTTGCCAGTTCAACAGTTCAAGAAACATTTTCTGCCCGTCTCAAGATGTTCCTATTTAGAGACCGTTAGGTAGCCGTGCTGCAGCGCCTTTGTGAGTTACTTAAAAGGCGCTTTACAAATTTAGTGACACATACATACATACCTACTTGAAGCAAAGTTTTATGCATTATGAAAAAAGTGCTACAGAAGTCATTAGATTAGATTAAATTAATCAGACGAAATGGGAACAGCTGTCTTCGCCGCAGACGTGTAGTCTCTTTTATGTGAAAAAATCAAGAAGCAAATATTATTAGGAAATTTATTCAAATCTTTTCCAACAAGCAAAGTGCCAAAGGAGAAATCAGTAAGCTTCATCCAATTCTTGATCTTTTGCATGGCTTTCAAGAACTATCCATGACCCCCACTGCTTATCCTACAGATCCATACCTTGTACTTCTTTCCAAGTTGGAGTGACTATCAATTGATGCCTGCATCAAAATCATCCAAAATCGTTAATAAAAATTAAGAAGCTGATATAACTTTATGCGCACCATTACTGCAGAGTCCACATGTAAACTAACCTCTCCAACATACTCCATTACAAATGAGCCCTTCTGGATTTTTTGCATTGCTTTGACTCCCCATCCACGGCCATTGCTTGTCCTAAAGATGCACACTTTGTACTTCCTTCCAAGTTGAACGACACGATTTGGACAAGTCTCATCACACGGACACAGTTTATTGCATTCATAGATTGGAAAGCCATGAGGCAAAGAAAGGCGTCCATTTGACCGGTAGGCAAACACGGTGCCTGCACTTGCAGAGCAGCATGACCTCTTCTCTGCATAGCAGTCCTTGCACTCACAGCCAACAACTGGCATCGTGTGGATTATCACTCCATCACCTGGCATGTAATCATTGATGTAATGGAAGTTCTGAGGTGGTCCCTCCAGATCAATCTCATTTTCAACATAAATCTTTGCAGGATCAGTGTTGATTCTGTTTAATTCATCCTCCCACGATTTTAGGGCATTCTGTACCTCAGTCTTCAGCGTCTTATAGGCCTTAGTGCGTTTATTTGCAGCTGCTCCATAACCGCCACTAACTGGCTTCAATGACGTCAGCCTGCAACTGTATTTTCTGTAATCATCACAAGCATCCAGCAAATCCAGTGCACTAATCTGGTTGTTGAAACGAAATATATGATGAATTAACTCGTCAACTTTCTTTCTTTTTGTCACTGGCTCCCCTTCTGTTGTATCCAAAGGCCGTTTCTGTGCAAAGGATTTCAAATGAACATTATCAGCTGCATGAAAGCTCTTCAAAAGTTCTGGACAATCAAGATTTGTCTTTGGTTCCCAGGTGTTGTAATCACTAGACCATCCCTTCCACTTTATCATGTAGTAATCTATACCCTATCAATGTAAGATACAAAAAAATACAATATTAAATTTTAAATTAAATATAGTTTTCTTTTATTCTCATTAGTTTAAGTGTATTTTTATTTAACCAACAAAGAAGTAGGCAATAGTCCCACTGGCACATCCAGCATAGGTACCTGCAATCAAAAATGTACTCAAACACTGGACTAGAAGGAAAAGTGAAGCAATGCAGTTAAATGAAGCACAACCTAAAGCTGTGTACAAAATAAGCAAGTAAAGTAAACCTCTTGTGTCCAACAGTGGAACATACACATGTAGCGGGCACTCATTTCCTACTCTAAGATCCTTGACCTGGCACTGGACAAATCCCAAGTCCTGGATGCAGAGCCATTGCATCACAGAACTTGCTGTTTACTCCAGTTTGTCTGCACTAAATTCTACACCTCGGAGATCTAATCTAAATCTAATCTAATGACTTCTATAGTGCCGTTATCATAATGCCCAGAGCATCAGTTGATGGTTGTTTCAAGTCAAAATCGCAGTCAAAATCATAATCCATTGGAGAATCCTGAATTGGTTGAATACTGACAGGTCTGAGAAACCAGAAGCCAGACTTTGGTAGGTAAGCAAGTTGAAAGAGACATGTCATTAGTTTACACCTGAATGACATCAAAGAATTGACAGAACAGTGAATTCCAAAGCTCTGGACCAGATACCGAGAAGGCTCAAGAGCCAAACATTGTTCAGGTATGGGGCACAGCAGGAGTCACAGCGCCCATTTTTCCAGTTCAATATCTCTTACTATGAGGGATAAGGATGGAACATAGCTAGGTAGGTGAGCTAATTTAAATGTAGTAAGTTGTGAGAACTGTAGGACAAATTTTGAAATAGATTTGTTGCTCAATGGCCAGCCAGTGCATTGAATATCGATTTAATATGCTCATATTTAGGGGTCTTTGTTATGGATCTGGTGATAGAGTTTTGAATGATTTGTAGCTCATGCAGATCTTCCTTAGCAATAGAAGTGAATTACAGTAGTCAAATCTGCTGGAAACTAATGCATTAGTGAATTGGATTAAGACAGCTTGAGGCAAAAGACATCTGATTTTACAAGTATCCTGTATTTGGAATTGAGCTGATCTGCATATGGCCTGGTTAGAAAATGACATGGTGAAATCAAACACCACACACAAACTGGGTGCACTTTCAGTACAGTTAATTAGTAAACCAACTTTCAGAACAGACATAAGACAATCAAATTTGTGGAGATGTTGACTTTTACCTAGGAAAACAAATCTGGTTTTAGTAGGATTCAGAAGTGTATTACTAGCCATCCAAGACTGAACAGAAGCAAGTAGTTGGAGGGCAGGATTAGATGTGGATCTATCAACTGAAAGGAAGAGTTGGGTATCATCAGCATACAAATGCTAGTCAAAAAAGTTATCAGTAAGAAATAAACCCAGTGGAGTGATATATGATGTAAACAGGGTTGGGCCCTTGTGGAACACTGCAATTCAGAACAATGGGCAGAGAAGCGAGTTGATTTAGACGAACTGATTGAGTATGAGGGTTAGGTAAGATGCAAACCAACTGAAAGCAGAATCAGAGATCAAACCAGTGTTTGCAATTGCGGAGTATAATATGATCAACGATATCAAATGCAGCAGACAGGTCAAAGAGAATGAAACCATTTACTTTTTCTGTATCCACTGAGCTGATTATGTGATTGTGAATAGCAAGTAGTGCAGTTTCAGCGGAATGGTATTTGCAGTAGGCAGATTGGAAAGGTTGCAGGATGAGAGGTGACAGCTCAGGCAACTAGCAACTCCTTTTTCAAGAATTATTTTAATGAAATTGCAAGTAGAGATGGGGGGGGGGTTGGTTTTATAGACCATCTGGAGAAAGAGGTGGTAGGATAGAGATGCCAAGCACAATGTTTATCAGAAGGTGAATAAATGAGATTACAAATCTCAGTCAGAGTTGGTAGGAATAGACTGAGACTTGGTCAGTGAGGTCTAGGATATGTCAGGCCATCAGGAGAATAAAATCAAGGGAAACAGCAAGTATCTCAAATGACTTGGTCATTGGAACAGGCAAAGCAAACCCAAGCATCAGGAGATATGACTTAAAAAAGAAAGCAAGTCCCCCAACTTTAACACTGCACAATGGTGCATTTATGACAGAGAAGTATATCATAGCAAGAAGGTCCTATATAAACTTTATGCAGATTTATTAATGCAGGTCGAGTATCTGTGGTTTGGTTATCACTTGCAGGTTTGGGGTCAGCTTTAAAGGGAATAAGCAGTCAAGCAGTAGATGACAATAGCTCAGAGCAAATAGGTCACCCAGTGAAGAGTAGTACTGGGTAAACAGTTTTCCGAAAGACCTAGACCAGCAGGTCAACCAGTGGAGATGCAGAATAGAGCAGCAGAAACTGCCAAACTAGTTCAATAAAATACAAATATACTAGATCAGGTGGGGTAAAATTAAATACTTCAACAAAACACTGGATTCGATACTAAATTGATCAGTTTATAAAAGTTAAGCTACCTTAAAAATGAATATAATAGGACTAGCGCAATTTAAAATCAAAACAACACATAGCTTAACTTCTGGTCCATCAAACTTTAGCAATAGCAGCAACAGACAGGGCCTAAGTGAAAAAGCTGTTTGGTACAAGATTGAATGAATTTGGCAGTTCCAAACAGTGCAGAGAAGAATCCAAAAAACCCACCCAAGACTGAGCAACTTTGCTCAAATCCAGTTGGGTCATTCCATGTCAATTCAACCAATTTTAAGGTGATTATACACCACATTACATTGGATTTTAATTAAATTTGGCACACATGTTCTACTATCAGATACAAGGAATTTCTGAAAATTATCTTTAAAAATGTTGGAATTACAGAATTTTAAACTTTTTGCCGTTTTGTGAGTTCGCAAAAAATTGAATGATTGATGAACTTTGACTTGCTGTAAATCCGGAAGTAATAAAGTTAGAAGCCTGAAATTTTCAGCTTCTTATCAATTTCTTGTTCTGATTATAAAAATGCAATTATCACCAGAGTATCTCCCACCCTTTCAAATATATGAAAAGGCAAACATTGCTCAAAAGCAAATTATCGCATTGTTTCGTGTGCTACCAGCCAAGACGTGATGAAATATAAACATGTTTGTAGTAGCATGGGACTATACCGTATGAGTACTGATCTATGAAAAAGAGAGTTGCTGAAAAAGTACAGTAGATCTAACTTGGTGAAACATTTTGTAGCCCACACTAGGGTATTTTGTAACATAAAAATGTCAATGTTGAAAGTAAATAACATAGTTGAATTCTGGTACATGAATTCATCATAACAAGGGCTAATTGTGGTGCAAATTACATTTTGGGTTCTTGATCCTAATCCCAGAACCATGACAGTGAAGTTTGCGATTTTATTGTATTCACAAACTTTTACTGCAGAATACCTGTGCTCATCAAGAGTCATCATGCCCTTTCAGATATGAGTGGAGCTAACTCAAAATGGTGCAGCTTAAGACTAGATGTGGAGCAAATGCCACTTTAATGCTTCGATACTTTCCACAGAATCATCTGAAGAAATTATACCCGTAAGCTTTTTTGCCATGTTGTAAATCGTTCAGTGCAGTTCTGGAAGCTAACAAAGTGCTGCAAGCATATGGCTATTCAACATTTTGAAAAAGCAACATCTTGCACTGTTAAGATTTTTTAGCACTATATACGACTGATACACTCAGCTCTGAAGTTAAAGATGTGATTACTGATTCATTGTAAATATCTGACATGCAATGGTTTTTTAAAAATCCAGCCTCTGGTTGATTTGACATGGAGTGACCCAGTTCTCAAAAGTAGAACCACCCACAGTAATATGGCCCAAGTCAGTGGTGCAGAAATTATGAGCAGTTGGCCTCCAAACGACCTGAACCACACAACAAATATGAAGAAGTGATCCAAAATTAGTAAAAGAAATAACACAATCTTACTCACGAGCCCAGAAAGCTAAAGTGTGCCAGCCATGTCAGTAGAACAAAGTCGAACGGCAGGCAGACACTCAGGTAAAACGGGCAATAATATAGTGTATCTGTCCGTGACAAAACAGTCACATAAAATGGCACAAAAACCAACATATGCGAGAGCCAAATAGATTAAAATTTATCTTGTGGCAGCAGAAAGCAGAAATTTAACTAGTTTAATGTTTGAAGTAAAACTGATAACGTAATTGTTTAAAAATAAAGATTAATTTATTTCAAAGCACATTTAAAACCAAGCATTCCAATACTCTGCCTCCCTGCATGTCAATTCTCCCTGCAGGACCTGCAGAGGCTAACTTGGTCCTATATGGATAGTCCTGGAGAAAGTGTTGTGTTTTCCAACCCGTAAAAGCCACTGCTATCATCTCTGTGTCCATCTTAGCATGTGTCTGTCGTGTGCTGAGATGCATAAATTCTGACTTTGCAGGATTCAGCTTCAACCAATTTAAGGAATCTATTCTTGCACATGTGTCATGATTGCCTGCATTTTGGATGTGCAGGCCAGTGTGTCACTTGGGTAACAGGAGATACAGGTGTGGATGTCATACTCCGGAACAAGTCGGCCAAAACACAAAACTTATGACTTGGTTCTCGACAGGTGCTGCTTGACATCAACCAAGAACAGCTCCTCTCGTAATTCCTGGACTGGCCTTTTCAACACCTTATCCGTGACTTGGAAGCGCCCATCAACGAAAGAACTGTCCATGGCTGATCATGTGAACTTGTGGTGCAGATCATGCCTCTACCAACTGCATACAGATTCAGTTATGCTGAACAACAGGTTTTGCAATATTCAGATATGGCAAAACATGTTGCCAATGCCCAACAACCCTACTCCATTCCTTCATCCTGATGCGCCATACTGCAATTTGACCCTTGCAGGCTTGGTGAAATTCATCAGCTTCAGTCTGTCCTCAACTGTGCTGGGCCACTAGTGGTCAATATATCAAATTTCTCTTGCATTTCAGAATATATGAGATACAGTACACTGGCTTCCTGTCAAGGAAAGAACCAAATTCAAGATTCTCCTTGTGGGTTGGGACTCATTGGTCGGCTCCACTACAGCACACATATGGGAGCTGTTCGTGCCAGTTTCAAACCAGTCAGGGTTTCGCTCATCTGCCCGGGGAGATCTTCTGGTCCTTTGTTTCTGAACATCAGTGTAAGAAACCCATGCACAGTCTTTGGAACAGTCTTCCTGTGAACATACATACTGTTCCTCTTAACTCAGCTCAAAGTTACATTCTCTTTTTAAGTTAAGGCACATGTGTTTAGTTGTTTACTTCCCTTAGACAGCACATTCACAGCGTTTTTGAGGTCCTCAAAATCCACTATACATATATACATACATACCATGTCGGAATTTATGGAATTTAACCTTTGGAAGAGACCATAAATAACGTAGTATGCTGACATGTTCATATGTCTACATTGTTGGACATCACATAAACAATAATGAAACCTTTGTTATCCTTAGTTTGAGCTTTCTTAGGGTTAACAGTTGCTAATAATAATAATAATAATAATAATAATAAAGATAATAATAATAAAAACAGGTTTAACACTTAGGGTAGACTTGTGCACCTCCCATAAATGCCCCTGTGGGGTTCCGGTCATGTTGCACGGCTCTCACAGTCTAGCATGCCCTTTGGGCCCTGGTAGTACCGCAACATATGCCATGATCAATCACACTGCGTGGTGCACCCTCACAAAGGCTGGCTTTTCATCAAGTAAAGAACCAGAGGGATAGGTCAGATCCGACAGTCAGCAGCCTGATGGCGCAACTTTCACTCCTTGGGAAGGATGCAAACGTCTGACCTGGGAGACACAACAGTAACTGACACTCTGGCAGACTCATATCTATCCAGAACTGCCATGGCTGTGGGTGCTGCTGCAGAGATTGCAGCAGAACGTAAGACGGTAATATGCAGACGTCCTATCAACACACTGATTGTCCCTCTAGCCTTCAAGATTCTTGGTCCCATAAATCAGGAAGGCTTTAACCTTATCAAAAAACTCGGTCACTACTTAACTCAAGTGTAGGAAAACAAAAGGGATACTTCTTTCCTGTTTCCATACCTCTCCGTTGCTATCCGGTGCTTTAACGCAGTTGTGTTGCACGGCACTTTCTTGACCCAGACATGGACAAAGCAGTCCATTCCAGAGAACAATCTCCAGTCAGAAGGCATCCTCAGTTGAGTGTGACGAACGTTCTACCAGAGACCATGCGTCTTCGCTTCCCCATCATTTCCCTTCTCTTCTGCATACTCGCTCAGATCTCCATGTCAATGAAACCAAGCTGCGCCTTTTTTTAATTTAAAATTCTCAAAGAACAAAGTCATAGAGTAGGAAAAGACAGAAACTAATGTAGCTGCAAATAGTGAAAAACAACAAGAAAAACAAGTAGCCAAAGAAGAACGAAGATACAGAGAGCGGACTTAACAGACAACAGCAAGCACTCCAGCCACGATTAGATGTTTGACAGAGATACCTCATAGTGGGACTTCACTGTAAACCCTGAAAGGTAGAGACTGAACAGAGTCAATACAACTTCTAAGAAACCGCATACACTTCTGTGCAGGGCGCCGAACTGACACAAGCCTTTGACCACATTACATAATCATCGAAGAGGTATGCAAGTGGCCAGAAAGTACCAGTCCTCCAAGCTAAATGCTGGACAGTCTAAAACTAGAAGCAGAAGAAGATACATGAAGATAACTTTGAAAATCTCAGTTCAAATGAGATGCCTAACCAAGAACAGTTGTCTCTGACTGACCATTCAACAAAAAAAGACATGATGGACTTCAGTTATGACAATGCTTTAGTGCAGGTTAATGAAAGGAAAGATAAATGAGACCTGGAGAAGTTTGCCCAGAAGAAGCAGTCAGACGAAATCATGATCTCCAAAACAGCACTCAATGCAATGAGCTAATGCATCTACTTGCAAGTCAAAGATTTTATCGACAAGAATAGAAAGAAGAGGAAGACATCACCTACAGCCAAGATCAAGGAAGTGGAGAAGGCGATGCCTGTAGCCAAGATTAAAGAGGCGGAAAAGAAGGCAGCGCCAGTAGCTGAGATTAAAGAAGTGGTGAAGGAGGTGCCTGTAGCTGAGATTTAAAAAGCGAAGAAGACGATGATGTCTGTAGATGAGAATAAAGAAGAGAAGATGGCACCCGCAGCTGAGATCAAAGAAGCTGCTCCTTTGACAGCCTTAATTGTCAGAATTAATAACCAGCACAGTGCCACCCACAATGACCCAAGAGGAAAAGACCACACATTAAGATTCCGGTGTGTGTGGTCTTGATCATCTCCATATGGAACGTCTCCGTCTCTGTTTCTCTTCCACTACCCTCAGTCGCTATGCCTGGTCCACTGTACACCAGGGCATGCGCACCAAGGCGGCAAGCAAATAACCGGAAGTGACTGGAAGTGATTGCAATGGTTGTCATCTTCCTCCTGTGTTGGCATCAGCTCAAAGTCATCCTGTTCACATTCAAGTACCACAAAGGCCTTGAGAAGTCGAACTACTTCCTGTTAACGTTCTTCACAGCGCATGTCATGGTGATGAGCTCAGCAAGCTACAACTCATTACTCTAGGCCTGGATGAATGAAAACTTTCAAGCAGAGTTCCAGTGGGTCCTGCCATGCCTAATCTTGAGCAGACACTTTGTCAAACATCCCACACAAACCGCCATCTCCATCTCACTCTATTCGTTCATGGAATTGTAGGTTCCGCTTAAGTGCACACTCTACGCCGCATACAAATGCAAGAACGGAAGTTACCCAGTCCAGCGCAAACTGGCAGAAGATACTCAGGAAACGACAGTGGCAAGTGACCACGACAAGTAGCAGTCACATAATAATCCAACTTCTATTTCAATAATTTTCTTTTCATTTGACACCACAATAATAATAATTTTTATCTTAACTGATCTGTCAAAGCCTCACATCCACTGGCTTCCCAGCTATCAGAACAACTCAAGCTGTCTTGAACAGAGCGGGTAAGAGACCGGATGTGCTCGTCCTGATCTCTTGGCATATGGGCCACAGCTTTATCTGGGATGTCCCAGTAAACGATGCAGCGGCTCCCCTTATTTGCAGGCAACTTCTGCATCATCTGAGGCAGCCACAGAACTGGCATCATCCAGAATAAATACTAAGTACAGTCAACTCCTTCTGACAAACAAATTTACAATGCAGGCATTTAAGACCCTTGGCCACATATTGAGCTGGCAGTCACTTAAGTCAGCCAATCTGACCCCCCTTGACTCTACAATGACTTGAAGCCAATTTCAAGTCGATAACTTGGAATAAAAATGACTTGAATAAACCTACTGATAAATCAACTAACTTTCAACTTAGAACTGATTTCAGATGCTCAGCATAGCAGCATGTACAACTTGAGAAAGATTAACAGACTTAGCTTATTCTAAGTAGTTTTTTCATGAAGACTGCTGATAAGCTGCTAGAACAGCAGCAGTGTTCAAGAAAAAACTGTAAAATAAACTGTTAATCTTTATCAGTAAAAAACTGAAAGTGATCAGTGTTTCACAGATTCAGTAAAAACAGCAGACCCAGCACTCATGGAAAATCTTGGCTTGCGAAAGCTGTTACTTCTTCCTGTGCTTGGCTTCAGCAAGACTTTGAATGGAAGAATTTAAATAACTGTCATATGTCATAGACAGAATGTCTGTATCAGCACTCACAGCCTTCAAAAGCATGTGTGTTGACCTCAGTTTCGATGTGCAATATCAGCCCCAGTTTCAAACAGCTCGAACTTCTGCACCATTTTTATCTTGCTTACTGACTGTGAATCTAAAGTTCCAGGTCCTGATATGTATCACTTCTATATGGGTCATAATTGTAAGTGCACATTATTGGCACCACTTCCAGAAAACTCAGGTGCTCCCTATTTGAAAATGTAAGACCACATAAAATATAATAGTCTTCAACTGCAGGTGAAATAGACGCACAGAAAGACAGGATCATGTCACACGTTGGCACTGCAGCCTGTTCCTGAATGAGAGGCAGATCATTACAAACCAACCATTTTGTACGCATGTTTGCTGACTCATTTGCTGTTGAGTTTTCATTGGATTTTCGTCAACTTTGGGTATTTTTGCGCTTTCTGTTTAGATTTTACCTGCGCTTTCTAGCTTGCGGATAACTACGGCTTCTTTGTTCTTGAGTTAACCAGCATAAGTTTACTTAACTTTGTTCAAATTTAGTCGATGATATTGCCGTCTTTGCCCACTCCTTTGTAATCGTAAATTTGTAAAGCGCTGCTTTAAGGTAGCCTCATCAGAGGCACTCCCGGCCCATCCCAGAACTGGGGAATAATACGGTCTTCAAACGCTTACAGAAGCGGAGGCGGAAACGGGAGAGAAGCTCCCGTCGAAGGTCGGCAGGTAAGTCATTCCAGGAAGCAGGGCCAGCAATAGCACAGCTGCGGCGCTAAGCGGTGGTAGTTCGAGCTAAAGGGATAGCGAGATCAGATGGCGAGATCGCCCTGAACCGACGAACGCAGTAGTCTGCGGCCAGGAATAGAAGAAGGGGATGCAGAGCTCCCTTAGAAATACCAGAGCACAGCCAACAAGACAGTTCCGCACGAGGGTCAAGATTTTGAAGAGGATACTCTCCCGTATTGGGAGCCAATGCAAATGTTCCAGCATAAAGGAAGAAATGTACGCAAACTTAGGAATGCCACCAATCAGGCGAGCCACAGCTTTCAAGACAAACTGGAGTTCTGCAGTGTAGAAGGATCCTAGGCCTACAAGGACAGCACTGCCAAAATCAATTCTTGAGCAGATGAATGTGTGAACTAGGGTAGTTGCGGCCTGGGTCGTGAGGGAGCGTCGGATGGTGTGAATTTGCCGTAGATTAAAGCAAGAGCAACAGACGTTCTTTATGTGCTCTTGCAGTGTGAGCTCTTGGTCCAGAGTCACTCCCAGGTCGCGTACTGACAAGGAAACAGGGAATTGGGGAAAAGATAAAGATAAGCTCATCTTATCAATCTTTGAAAGTTGGACAGAACTGCCAAGCCAGATAAATTGGGTCTTGATAGGATTTATGCAAAGGCGATTAGATTTCAGCCAAGCTTAAAGTGTAGCCGATGCCTCAAGTACCCTCCAAACCAGTGAAACCGCCTCAGTGGCTGGGCCATGGGTGTAAGTCTGGGTGTCATCAGCATATTGGTGGGATACCACCCCGTTGAGGACAGGTAAGACTCAGGTCAGATGTATAGAGAATGAATAGGAGTGGAGCCAAGACTGAGCCCTGTGGAAGATCCACTGTAACCAGGGACCACCTGGAGCATGTTGAGCCGAAAATGACAGACTGAGAGCGGCTTGATAGAAATGAGGAGAGCCATGAGAGAACAGGGCCAGAGATGCCGAAAAACTTCTCAAGGCGCTTCAGAAGAATACTGTGATCGACAGTGTCGAAGGCAGCACTAATATCAAAGAGGGTGAGAACGGTAAAAAATCCCTAAAGTATCCGAGAGGATGCAGGTAATAACTGATTCAGTTGAGTGAGATCTTCGGAAGCCCGATTGTTGCCTGGGAAGAAGAGAGTTAGCCTCAAGGTATTGCATAAGTTGCACTAACACGTGTTTTTCAACCAATTTTTATAGGAAGGATAAATTTGAGATGGGCCGATAGTTGGACATATTGTTTATGTCTAAGCCAGGGCGTTTGAGGGAAGGAAAAACAATGGCCTGTTTCTGAGAGGTTGGGAGGGAATCCTCGCCCAAGGAAGCATTAAACATTAAGTGTAAGAAAGGTAGTAAAACATCCACAAATTCCTTTAGAAGAAACGGCGGCAAGGTGTCTAATTCACAAGATTTCGATGGCTGTGTTAGCAGCAGCTGGCATAAGCCCTCCATGGAGATCGGTTGAAGGATCGGCATCCGGCAGTCGGTAAGGAGGAAGAGTGGAGGAGATGCACCTTCAGTAGAAAGGCAGACCGATTCCAGTTTGTTTTGAGTAAAAACCAGGTAGTCATCAGCCGTGAATGATGGATGAGACGGTGTAGGTCTTGACGTTGTGCGCCTGAGAAGCTTGGACAGCGACGTCCACAATTGGCATGGGTTAGATTTTTCATGTTCAATTAGATCCTCCCAGCATCGCATCTCTCTCTCTCTCTCTCTCTCTCGGAACTCGCTGTGCATCTGGCGCAGTCGATGGATCCAGATGTTGCGATCAGTTGGGCTGCACATATGTCTAAAGTGGTGTCCAAGCTGTCTTACATCTCATCGAAGACTCCTTCCACTCCTCAGGCTCATGTGTACACTTCAGCTAAGCTACGTATCAACAATTAGCCAGCTCTCACCATTTGACGTTCCTTAAGCAAAACTGTATTCAGCCTTCATCTATGGTGACCAGCATCCTCATGGCCTGGATTATCGTTTCCCTCCCGCCAATCTCAGCCTACACCTCTGGACTCTCGTCTACCCTCGGACAGAGGTGGCAGTGATTGGCTTAAACTCGGGACACTGAACCCTCGGTCACTGGGAAATAAGTTTAAGAAGATTGTGAACTCTATCCCTCAGCATAATCTGGACATACTTATCGTCACAGTCTTCGCACTCCTCTTCTTCTGATGTTCCAGTTCAACGCACTTCCCCTCGGGACTACCTATTCCTTGATGCTCTGCGCCCGGTTGACCCTTCATGTGACCCTCTTGCGCAAAATCATGGGGGCAATGTTGTCCACCACCGAGAACATTTTCAAGTCAAAAAGACCCGTCTTCCTCTCTCATTTTCCACCTTCGAAGCCTTATGCCTCTCCTGTGCCATGACTCGGGTCCAGTCACTATCCTTGCCCTCTAACAGCCAGGCTCCTCTCCTCTTATGTCGACCTTCTACACCGAGTTTTCCTAGCTCCTGGAAGTCTTTGCCACCTTCAACTGTCAGCTAATTATAACCGGGGACCTGAATATACACCTCGAGAACTCTGCTTGCTTCAACGATCTGCTTTTCCAGTTTGGCTTCATTCAGCACATCGCCGAATCTACTCATCTGCTGGGTGGCTGGCTTGAAGTCATCATCACCCGTGACAACTGTAACATCTCAGACCTCACAGTTGAACCTCCAGCTCTTTCAGATCATGAACTTCTTCTATACAAGGTTCCTTTTCTGTGTACCCAGTACGTATGTGCTTCAGCTTGTACGTGGTTGGAACTACTTGGAGCCTTCTGTGCTGGTCTGAACAAGTCCTCTCTGCAGGACCTCTCCTCCCTCGCAGGTTGCTTGTCTGAAGAGCTCTTTAACTCTTCAGTTTGCCTCTTCATCCATGAGCTCCTTCCACTTTGTTCGCAGTCAGCCTGTTGGAGATCATTGGCATCTTTGTTTGACCGATCCTGCCGTGCTCTACATCGTGATGTCAGGCGACATGAGCGAAGATATCGACAAACACGTGATCCTGCTGACTGTCTACACTGGATCCATCATCTTCGCTTAATGCGCTAGGGGTTTCAAGCTAAAGAAATGGCTTACTGGGAGTCATTGATAGAGTAGGAGAGGAGCAATCCACATCAGCTCTGGTCTTTGCTCTCCAGTGTCCTTGGCTGTTCTACTGCTTCAAACTCTCCAGTCCAACCTCCCTCCGTTCATGGCGAATAACAATCTTGACTAAATGTGCAGGAAGATCAACTCGATCCACCCATCTACAGATGGTTCTCCTCCTTCTTTTCCTCTTACATCATCCACGCTTCCATGTTGGAAGTCTCTCCCTTTGGATGTCCTTTGTTGGCTCCTACTGGAGTCACCTGCTAAGTCCTGTGAACTGGACTTATTACCACCATTTTAATTAAGGATTTCATAGATTTAATTCCGTTCTTACATTTGCTTTGTAACACATTCCTGGGTCAGGGTTAACTCCCGACTTCTCACAAACATGTTGCAGTCTTTCCCTCTCTCAAGCGCCAGGGTCTCAACCCCAGTGATATCTCTAACTACAAACCTATCTCTAACCTTTCCTTTTTCTCTAAGCTTCTTTAACCCTATCGAGTCTGAATTAATTTTAAAGCCCAGCCTGTAAAGTCCAGTTTAATTTTACGTCATGACGTCAAAAGTCTGAATTATTTTACGTTTTTGCAAGAAATCTTCAAAATTTTGAACAAGTCATTACTCGGTCACTACCGAAGATAGAAAGATGCTTCTTATATCAAAATTTTCACAAATGTATCTTCTTTCTTGTGGCCATATTGGTTTGGTAAAATAACAAATTGGAGTGCCTACCATCACCCTGGAACTAAAAGCACCCAAAGTTTTTCATTTGGACAAGAATGTTGTGTGGTGAAATTTTTAAAATTAAAAAATAATGATAATTGCCTTATTCAGAATTAAGTCTTGAATAAAATGCTGTAAAAATTTTCAAAATCGGATAATAATTGGTCCCACACACCCCTAAAGAGATCAAACCCCTGAAGATCCAATTGCATAAACTTTTCAATGATGACGTCTTATTTGTTCAGTGGCAGTTCCATAAAAGTTTTTAATTATACATATATTTTCCACAAGGGTTTTTTAATAATGGAATAAAGAAGAACAATAACAAGCATCCAAGGTAGCAATAAGTTTTAATTTTAAAACTAAGAAGACTACTATCAAAGCTGGGACTACATCATGGCTGCTGTGGCAAAGGTTCTGTTAGTGACAGTGGTCTAATGGTTAAGTCTGGTTATGTACTACTGGTTCGTTAATAATGTAGAAGCAACTATTAGTGATTTTTGTCCTTTGTATAGTATTAGCATCATTAGTGTAGGCTTCTGGTGCACTCATTTCCTTCGGAACAAAGAACCGTTTTAAGTTCAGGTTGTCAAGGCTGGTGACGATTTCTACAGCTGATGACAATGCTTATTCCAAACAGTCAACCACCCCACTCTAAGCATTTCCCCATAATCTTTCAAAACAAGAAAAATAGTACTGCTCTGTTTAATGAATATCTTATTTACCTACTGATGACTGTAGACCATAATGCCCTCTACTGGAGATCAGGTGCACAACATGAGACTACAGAGGAAGAGGCCAACCTTCTTACTTAGTTAATTCCTATGGATAAATTACACAGGTCTGCGATGAAATTTTTTCTTCAAAGTAAATGGTGCTTCTTATAGATTTTTACACGGTCATTTCTGGAAAAATATTGTAAAAATTCTAACACATACAGTTTTGACACAAATTGGGATTTTTGTTGGAAAGTTCAATTTTTCCGCAGAAATGCTATTTTACATTGAAAACACAATTACAAATACATGCACATAATGAAAAATATATTTTATTATAATGTAGTAATGAAGACACCCGAATTCTTGTTATGTTTTCATAAATGCGAAATTGAACCTCGGCCTGAAAGGGTTAAGTCCGGTTTTTACATTAACGACGTGAAAGGGTTAAGTCTGGTGTATACATTTATGACTGTCATGGCTTCAAGAGGATGTGTTAATTCTCCTGACAGGTTTTGTTATATCTGTGGCGAACTGTTAGTGAAAAAGCAAGAGCGGAAGGTCACGGACTTTGTTGAGAAAGTGTATTTTGCATACTTCGGTGTAAGGCTTGGAGACCAGGACAAGGCATGGGCCCCACATCGAGTTTGTTCCAGTTGCGTGGAAGGACTGCGCAGGTGGTCTAAGGGTAAGGTGAAATCTTTTCGTTTCGGAGTGCCTATGATATGGAGGGAGCCCCGAAACCACAGCGATGACTGTTACTTTTGCTCGTGCAACATACAGGGATACAGCTTAAAAAACAAAGACAAAATCTGCTACCCGAACCTGGAATCTGCACTGCGCCCTGTGTTTCATGGACCTGGCATTCCCATACCTTTGCCTCCAGAAAGCCTAAGCGATGTGAGTGGGCCATAGGGGAGTGAGTCAGATGGCAATTCTGATGAGGAATTTCCACACGACAGCAGTGAGCCTGAACTGTTTTCACAATCACAATTGAACGACTTGATTCGAGATCTGGCTCTTTCGTAAGATTCCGCTCAGTTGCTAGGTTCTAGGCTCCAGGAGAAGAACTTGTTGACTCCTGGAACTTCTTTTAGTTGGTTTAGAAACCGAGAGAAAGACTACGTGCCTTACTTTTCTCAAGACGGTGAACTTGTTTACTGCTCCGATGTTACCGGTCTGATGCAAATGTTCAGAGTTCAGCATGAGGCTCACGATTGGAGACTCTTCATTGACTCATCACAAAGAAGTCTAAAAGCTGTCCTTCTTCACAATGGCAACAAATACGCCTCTATACCGGTTGGACATTCCGTTCATTTGAAAGAGAAGTATGACAATTTAGCCTTCATCCTGACCAAACTGAACTACAAGAAATACGAATGGACCATCTGTGGCGATCTTAAAGTGATCTCTATGATCCTTGGTCAACAGGGCGGCTACACCAAGTACCCCTGTTTCCTCTGTGAATGGGATAGCCGTGCTAAAGCCAAGCACTGGACTGAGAAGGTGTGGCCAAGCAGGACACTAAAAGTAGGAGAAAAGAACGTGCACTTCGAATCTTTGGTGGAGCCAAGAAAAGTACTCTTACCTCCACTTCACATCAAACTTGGCATCATGAAGCAGTTTGTGAAAGCCCTTCCAAAAGATGGTGATACTTTCAAGTATCTTGCAAGCAAGTTTCCACGGTTGTCAGAAGCGAAGCTGAAAGAAGGTGTTTTCGTCGGTCCTGATATTCGAAAACTCATGAGGGACGAGATATTTGATACCAAAATGAAAGAAATTGAGAGATCGGCTTGGCAATCCTTTAAAGAAGTGGTAAAGAAGTTTCTTGGCAACTACAGAGACAGTGACTTCGAGAACATCGTAGGAAACATGATGAAGAACTTGAAAGCCTTGGGCTGCTCAATGAGCTTGAAGCTCCACTTTTTGAACTCCCATCTAAGCTATTTCCCAGAAAATCTAGGTGCTGTCAGTGAAGAACAAGGAGAGAGATTCCACCAGGACATAAAGGAAATGGAACGGAGGTATCAGGGTCAGGGTCAGCGGAACGTTAACATGATAGCAGACTACTGCTGGATGTTGCATAGGAAAGAACCGCAAGCAGTGTACAAGAGAAACAGTTCTAAAAGGAGCTTTGAAGGGAAGAAGAAAAGATATTATAAAGATTTCTGACTTCTCGGCACCTGTGACAAACATTTACAAATGAATGAATGAAAAATCCAGCTGAGTTCATTGTAACAATTTTTAAGTTCTTTGTAAATAAGCGTTTTCCACTCTGCTAGGTCTTCCTGGATGTTTGTCTTCACTTGTGGAAAAAACCGTACGTGATAGAGGAAAAACCCGTGCATGTTTGAATTCAGCTAACTGAATACCAATGAAAACACCTAAAACGGTGAAGAAAAAAATTGGAAACCATTCATATGCAGGCCTGTGTTATGGATTGAAATCATAATTTTGTTATTTCATTTGAGGTTGTATTCTTTATGCCATTCCTGGAAGCAGCCTTGCTTACAAAGGGATACTTCACAGAGGCTGCACATAAAGGTGCTGGTTCTGTATTTGCCAACTTCTCTCTGTTTACTCTTTTTGGAGTGCTCAGTTACGACAATTTCTTTCATTTATTTTAACCAGCCTGTGACCCTCAACTCCAGAATTGAGAGCACTGCTAGAGGTGGATGTTTCTTGGGGTGAATTCCCTTAAATTTTAGAAGGGCGTCCTCAAGTGTGAGCTGTTTGAAATCTCTCACAAAGTTGATGAACAAGGCCATGACGAAATGTCAGATGACTGTAATTCTGGGCTGGTGCATCAATAATAGTTTGGGAGCGTTTGGAGAAATCTTTTGGCATTACTGATACTGTCCTTCTTTGATTTCAGTCATTCCTCTTGGACCACTCCCATTCTGTTGTCTTTGGGTCCACACGTTCTCCCTGGTCCCTCATTCATTTTGGCCTCACCCAGGATGGGTTCTCATTCCTATGGATGTTGCTGTCCATCACTCAGACCTCCACTCATGGCCCTGCGGATATGCCTCTATTTGGTTGAGAGGATTCTTGATGCAACATCTACCCTTGGTCTCTGGATGTCCTCTAATTGCCTCTGATTGAACTGTGGTAAGACCCAGTTCAATCAACTTGGCGGTCGTGCTGAGCTTGCTAAGATTGATTTCTTACCTTTACACCAAAGGTTTCCGGACTTTCTATTCTGTTCCAGTCTGTGATCTTGGAGTTGTCCTCGACTGGGAACTCTCCTTGACCAAACATGTTAACAGTGTCTGCTGCTCACGCTTCTACCACCTTCGTCAGCTTTGTAGCATCTGCTGCTACTTCTCCTCTCATGCTGCTACTACTCTAATTCACATCCTTATCTGCACCAGGGTGGACTTTGGTAATGCTGTCTTTGCTGGACTTTCTCACTAGCTAATATTTCCAAGCTCAGTCTGTTCTCACTGCTGCTGCCCATCTTATTGGAGGTGTCCCTAGGTATGGCCACATAACTTCCTTTATGTGGGACACTGCACTGACTCCCCATTTAGCAGAGTATTCAGTTTAAGATTCTAACCCTTATGCATAATTGTATCATTGGCTCAGTTCCATCATACCTTAGGGACTTCTGCATTTCAGTCATTTTAGTTCTGGACCGTAGCACTCTCCAGTTGGCCGCCCTTGGACTCCTGACTGTCCTTCGTCTGCGCACTAATACAGCTCAGTCCAGAAGCTTTGCCTATGTTGGCCCTATCAGCTGGAATCGCTTTCCCGAGAGCTGCACCTCGTGCTCCTCAGTTTGTCCCTTCAGTAGTTTCACAAGCGCCTGAAATCTGTATTATCTGACAGTGGTCTCACCGGTTCGGGTCAGGAGTGCCCTGATGAGTGGCACTTTATAAATGTCAGATTACAATTACAATTTTGCTTTGTGAAAATATGGGATGGGTAAATAACCAGATTTCCCTGTGCTACAGAGCAATCAACCTCATTACAACTGAAAGAGGCTGAAGAAACTGCCATAATCATCTGTGCACTGACACTATGAACTAGAGCAAGACGAAGTGGTGATACTGATGCTGGTGCCCATGAAGATCTGTCAACTGCAATGTTTGTGAGATTATTAAGCAGTTTCTTGACATCATGAATGGTAAAATCTGAAGACAGGAAGTGTTTAGTGAAGGGTCCATGTAACACTGCCACTTTGAACAGTTTCCGATACTCCAACACAATGAACATAAAACTGAATACAGCGTTTACAATAGGCTAAAGAACCTTGTTCAAATTAGCAGAATGATCATTTTATAGTTTGACTGACAGGTAATTTTCTCAAGTCAACTTGCCGTAAAACGAACTTTCTGTGCTGTTTGTATTCAGTGGCTGAGCCCAACAATAATGATCCAATCCAGAGTTTCAAAAGTTGACTCAAGTCAATTTATTCAAGTCGACATCCAGGTATAGCCCCCATTAATAGAACTGGGCTTGATTTATCACAAACTTGGTTCGTTGCCCAACTCAAACTTCTGGATCCCATCCAAAAACTAGCCATCTTTTCTAGTCTTGCTAACGCAATTCAGTGCTTCATTGCCATTGCTTCCATGTCCCTTTTGCAACACTTGAACTTGAGAAGATGTAGTTGTTCCAGATGATATTTCATTTTTTCTGACAAGTTTGTAAATCATGAGGTATTATATCTATCTTGAAAATGAAATAATAACAAAAATAATGATAAATAAAAAAATTTGAAATCTCAGAGTCTCAATAACTTTAAGAGTCCAAAGACACATACCTCTTCAACTGTATGATCCAAGATTGCCTCCACTTCAAAATTTTCATCAGACCAAGTTAGTTCACCTTTTTCAACCACTAGTAAAAGAAACACAATTCTACTCAGGAATGGGTGTAAAATGGCATCACATCCTCCACAAAGTGGCATCACACCCTCCAAAAGCTATTAACATACAACTCAACATAACTCATACAAACTTCATGCTACAGTCAAATCAGGGTCATTCGGCAAAATCTATCATACAACGCAACAGTGATTCTTTCATCATGATGCACTTGGACTATTGTAACTCAGTCCTTGTAGGCATGCCAAAGTTTCAAATTCACCAGCTAGTCAGTCCTTAACTGTGCTACCCAGATCATAACCAACTAGCCTAAATTTTTGCATATAACTGTACGCGTGATGCATTGCATTGGCTCCCAACTGCGAAGAGAATTCAGTTCAAGATACTTCTCACAGACAGAGCTTCAACAGCTGGTTCAGCTCCGGAATACATCTGTATGCTGCTCATATCTGTTACAAGCCAACCAGGGTGACAAATGCTGCTCTCTGTGACACATGGACAGCTTATAGTTCTGCACTCCTGGATGACGGCACAGGCACATCGTGCTTTCTTGTGTGTGGGACTGTCTCTCAGGAACAGCCTTCCTCCAGAAATTCGAACTTTTGCTTCCTTAACAGCTCAAAAAAATAGTCTCAGTCCATCTTAACCCTTAGCCCGCCAGAGGTGCAATTTTGTGACATGGGAAAACTTTCCGCGCGCGCCATAGGCGCAAATTTGCGACATCATAGGTGGGCTTACTAATGTGGCTGGAAGTTAGGGAACCAGCGCCCGTCCTATGTAAATAAAAGCACCGTTAGATAGGGCGATAAATTGGCTACGATTTTCCCATTGGATGTTTGTACACACGTGGGGCGGTTGCGGAGATATTTGAGACGAAAGTCTGACATTTTATCGCAATTATTTACGACTTATTATCGAACGTAATGGCGAGCAAGGGCGACATTTTGCGTGCAATTTTCGAAGATTCGGACTCGGATGACTTTGAGGGCTTTGATACGGCTACTTGTAGTACGATTAGTAGTGTTCATACTAGCGATTTACCGGACTTTTCCGGTGAATCGGAGGGCAAAATTAGGGTTAGCAGTGCTTAGTCAACCAGTCTAGACTTTGATGTTGCGTCGGTATACGACAAAAGTTGGTTGAAAAACTTTACAGAACCCGTGGGCCCGCTTGTTCACAACAGTGATTTGACTGCATCTGAGATTTTTTTGCACTTCTTCTCACCCAACTTTTTGGACCATATGGTCAGCGAAACAAATCGTTTTGCCAACGAGTGCATTGCAAGCAAAGATCTCCGACCACATGCGCGTGCCCACAAATGGATTGATGTAAGCGAGGGTGACATGCGGGCGTTTTTGGCGCTTATCCTCAACATGGGACTAGTCAAACTGCCCAGTTATGAAGACTACTGGACGACCGACAACATCTTGGAGATGCCTGGCCTTCAACCCATCATGACACGTAACAGGTTTGAATTGATTCTGACATATTTTCGCCTCAATAACAATGCCAACTGCTTCCCTTCTGACAACCCAGCCTATGACCATCTGTACAAAGTCAGACCTCTGGTCACTCACCTTAATACCACCTGGAAATCTGCATACCATCCAAATTGTGAAGTCAGTGTGGATGAAAGTGTGGTTGCTTTCAAAGGTCGCACAAATCTGAGTGTATATATTGGGCAGGCATCGATAAAAGAAGTGGTGGAAGAAGCTCTTTGTGTACCTTCTGGAGGTGCGTGTGGTTAACGCCATCATCATACATCGTGAATGACACCCAGGTCAAAAGTTTGATCCGACAAAATTCCGCATGAATGTTGTACGAGGGCTGTTTGCTACCTATGCGTGACCATTTGCCAGAGTTGGTCGCAGGTCATCCCAGCCACCACCAAGTTGACTGATCGAAAGACATTTTTTGGCAAACATCACCAGCACTACCTCTGGTGAAAACCCTCACGCCCGGACTGTGCAGTCTGTTCAGACTCAGACTAGTTGCAAACAATGTGCATTACCAAAGTGTGCAGTGCCTTGCTTCGAACGATACCACACAGTCGGATTACAAGGCAAAGTGTACCGCAGAGTACCACACACAATAAGTACTCTAGATTTTCACAAACTGTCCTCCTAGCACTGTTCAGTCTAGTCTGTTGAGAAAGAGGATTCGATCTAGGAAGTTTCGGCTGTCTTCAAGGTGACCATCATTCGCTGTCGACCCAGCACACCCTCAAACATTCATAAAAACGGTTCTTTTCAGAGCCACCAAATATTTGAAAAGGAAACGTCGGCCTGTTTGCCTCTGTGTGTGCCTGGCTTGTTGTAATCTTGTTGTTGCCATGCATGTTGCAATATTTATTATGTTGTGGTTGTACTGCTGTGCATGTGTTTGGGAGGTGGTCAGGTGGATAAGCAAATATGAGTTCCCACAAAATTTTCATATCAAAAACTAGATGAATGGATAGAGTAGAAAAAATGCTAAAGAATGATGTAAAAAATGATCAAATCTAATAAGTTACAAATTTCTTACTGTTTGGATGGTTTCGTATATTTCCTTAGATTTTTACGACTACGGTCTATATGCTAAAAGTATTGTATCTTTTTCATTTATGAAAATATTTTCAAAATTTCTTTCGGGTTTTGTCTGATATTAATTTCTGCACAGTTTACGTGCTCACATTTGATATGTTGTAACTGAAAATATTTTTCTATAGGGGCTTGAACATGAAAAAAGTAAAAAAATTGGGGTGGGGTACAGTTTGGGGCAACTATGAGTACCCCCAAAATTTTTGTATCAAAAACTAGACAAATGGATAGAAAGAGGAGATAAAATGCTAAAGAATGATATAAACCTAAAGTCTGTAAGTCAAAAAATTACCAAGATCTGACAAGTTAAATATTTCTTACTTTTCAGACGTTTTCTTATATTTTCCTTGATTTTTACGACTACGGTCTATATGCTAAAAATATTGTATCTTTTTCATTTATGAAAATATTTTCAAAATTTCTTTTGGGTTTTGCCTGGTATTAATTTCTGCACAGTTAATGTGCTGATATTTGATATGTCGTCACTGAAAATATTTTTCTACATGGGCTTGAACATGAAAAAGTACAGAAATTGGGGTGGAGTACAGTTTGGGGCAACTATGAGTACCCCAAAATTTTTGTATGAAAAGCTAGACGGATGGACAGAAAGAGGAGATAAAATGCTAAAGAATGATGTCAACCTCATGTCTGTAGGTCAAGAACTGGCTGAGATATCACAAGTTGAAAACTATTTTAATTATAGGGTGTTTTACCCAAAAATATCTGGCGGAGGCCAGAATAAGGCCTAAAAATATCTGGTGGGCAAAGGGTTAAGACGTACCTTTTTGGAACTACTAGATAGTCAAGCCGCAATGCCTTTGTGAGGTTCTTAAAACATACTATATAAGTTCCTGTATGCAAGCACACATACATACCTGCGATTCCACATAACACAAAGTAGCATCATGTCCTGAAAAGCTATAACTTAACACCCAATGTTAGTTAACAGGCATTATGAAGAACTGCAATGTAGCATTAAATACCTAAAAATAGGGAGTATGGCTAATTAAATCACAGGAACATCCTCTGTAAGGCTTATTTCCTTTCCACGTCCTTTTTGGTAAGATGTATCGCGCTTAGTCACACAGCATATATTTTTATATTGTATCTGTATACTCTATTTAGTAACACACAACATATAATTTTATATATTATTTGTATACCCTATTTAGTCACTCATACAATGTTGAGGGAAAGAAAACTAGCTGTATAGATCAGTTACACAGTAGTGAAATGTAAGCAATATTTCTAGTCATCTTGAAATTGCTTTGTCAATTCTATTACTGAGTAAAAATTTAAACAAAGCTGCTTGAATTTGTGTAGAATGTAGTTTCAGAAATTGGATTACAGAGAAAACAAGTGTGCCATATTGTACAGCCAGATGTGGAGATAGCATTGCCTAAGAGAGATCTAACTGCCACTGCCATCTGCCAAATGCTGGTATAATGACTCTGCCAACATTACTGATTAATACTGACAAGGCAAAGGTGATGGGAATGGATGGTGCTACATGCTGTATTAAGGTCCAGTGAACAGCTGGAACAGGTTGATTCATTCCTGTACCTTGGATCTCTCATCAAAGAGGATGCAGAATGCACTAAGGAAATCAGAGCTCGATTGAATAAAGGTAAAGGAATCATGGGAATATTGAAAAAACCATGGAAAACCCATGGTTTTACTAGTTAAAACTAAAATTATACTTTTGAGGGCACTGAAATGGCCAGCTGTAACTTATGGTTGCGAAGGGAGAACAGATGAAATGAGGATAAACGGATTTGAAATCAAGGGACTGAGGCAGATACTGAGGGTTTCTTGGATGGCAAGGAAAACCAATGAATGGGTACTGGAATGTCAACTTTAAGTAACATCAAGTCAAGGAAGCATGCAATACTTTGGTCATAGTTATGAAGCAAACTGCAGACTGTTTGGAAAAAGAAATAATGCAGTGTACAACATCTGGATCATGAGCACATGGAAGACCATGAACAGCCTGGACTAAGGAATGCATCAAAATTTTACACTTCTGTGGAACAGGTATTCTGCAAAGAAATTAGAGCTAAGAGAAGAAAATAACATTATACTTCATAAAACCTCCAAGCCAGATGAACCTAACTTTAATTAGGCATGAACCTCGGAATATCAATCAACTCAGTGGACACTAAGTTGTATCATATACTAAATGAGACACCATCTGCACTAATAAATTTTCAAAATATTTCATATTATTTTTAAGGTTAAACTTTTATTGTTAAATATGATCTGATAAGATTATCAATCTCGGTATTCTGATTTTATACTTTTAGAATTAGATCACAAACTACATTTTACTGTTGCTGAATGAAATCAAGGAACATTTGGTAGATAAGCCAACTGTACTGTGTATGGGTTTAGTTACAGAATATTTTAGGTTATTCAATTATTTTATGTTATCTCAGCATTATCCCATTTTATAAGCTGCTTGCTTTACATGCACTTTCGACAGCTTGTCCACTAACAACTTCAAATTAACAGGTCCACAACATATGATATTTTTCATGCTTGCTAAAAGATTCATTGTCAAATTATTAAATATTAGTTTTTTTTAAAATTAGCAGCTATTGTATAACACGTGGGATGGTTGCTGAGAAAATACAGCCGAAAGTCTGACATTTTCTCACGGTTATTCACTAGTTACTGATCGTTATCGTGAGCGTAGATGAAGTTACGCGTGCAATTTTTGGAGATTCAGACACAGAGGAAGACTTTGAGGGCTTCGATGCAGCTACTTGTAGTATGATTAGTAGCATTCATACTAGCAATTTGTCGAACTTCCTGTGATCATCTGTACAAAGTGCTCTCCTCACTCACCTCAATGCCACCTGGAAATCTGCATACTATCCAAATTGTGAAGTGAGTGTGGATGGAAGTGTAGCTAGATTCAAAGGCCACACAAATTTGAGTGTAGGGTCATTCCACGTCAAATCAACCACAGGTGTAACCATACAATCTTGGATGTTCATGAAATTTGGCACACATGTTCTACTAACAGATATAAGGAATTTCTGAAGATATTACTTCATTATCTCAAAAAATGTTGGAATTACAGAATTTCAAACTTTTTTGCCGTTTCGTGACTTCGCGAAAAATTGAATGATTGACGAACTTTGACTTGCTATAAACCCGGAAGTAATAAAGGTAGAAGCCTGAAATTTGCAGCTTCTTATCAATTTCTTGTGCTGATTATAAAAATACAATTATCATCAGGGTACCTCCCACCCTTTCAAAGATATGGAAAGGCAAACATTGCTCAAAAGCTAATTATCGCAGTTGTTTGGTGTGCTACCAGCCAAGATCGTGATGATATATAAATATGCTTGCAATAGCATGAGACTATTATTATTATGGGCATTGAATCTTACTTTTAACAGAAATTAATCCAGCAATTATGTTCCTTAAATATTAAAATTACTGCATTTGATTAGCAGCTGTGCGCTACTTTAGACAGAGCATATATCTCACTATATTGGCTTAACTCAGCACTTTTGGTTGCTGTAATGGTTCTGTTAATGTGCAGATGCATTTGTAAAAGCACATATTGACTCAATTGTGGGCCAAGGACTCTTGCTATTTCTGAAGTTGAAACTTTATGGGTCAACTTATATGTGCTATCGCCTTGTACGCGAGTATATATGGTACTGCACTGACAGCAAGTTGGGCAACATGTTGTTTTGGCTTTAATTTCTACAGATTCAATACGCTCTTAAACACGTTTTGCTTCAACTTAAATTAATATATTCCCAGATATTAGCCTGTAATTTAGCGTCTTTATAGGAAATATACTTTTCACCTTGATCTATTGATACTTGCAATTTACCATAAAATTTAACTGGCATTTCGTAATCCTCAATTATCACTCATTTGTTCATAACACCTAGCTTTGTTTATTCTACAGTTTCGTTATACATACAGCAAGCCCCTTTTTTACTTTAGCTGAAACCTAACATGCCATATTATCTCGGGTATAATGTGCACTTTTTTCTGAATAAAATCTGTTCAAGGTCTGGTTGTGCATTGTACATAGGAAAAAAGTTTTAAATGTTTTAGGCAAACACCAATCATGCGTGAAGACCGCTGTTGCACTAGCCAAAGGCAATAGAAGAACTTTACATCGGCTGAGTTACCTTATATTTTATTGGTTTAATTTATTTAACTTGAATTTAGTAGGTTAGTTTTATAACATAAGATTTTAAAACATTTTTGTAATTTTAATTCAGAGTGCAGTTATGTTTGAGAAAGAAAAAAACCATGTCACCAGTTGCTGTTTATTTTATTTCATAGATATAAATATGTACTAGAGTGGTCAGGCTGCAAGTAAGTAAGTACGATAATGGTTTTATAGCGCCTATTTTAACACTTCCGACTTCGCATTTACATCACATGGGCACGTGGAACTTCACCTGCGCATTATACATAGGTATTAAAATTTTTACATTAGGATAAATTTTGCAACTTGGGGTATGCATTATGCATGAGTGCGCATTATACCCAAGATAATACGGTAGGTCGAAAACTAACCCAGACCTGGCATCCTTTAACTGCACTGTGCTCATGAGTTAAACCATAAACTGAAGATTTTTTGACTTGCTTCTTTAGAGTATATAATTTGTCTATATTATTCGCTGTGCATTTTTCAGACTGGCCTTTTATGCTCATCAACAAAGTCAACTGGTTTCCCACAAAGCTGTTCTTGCTATTTTTTCAAAGTAACATAAAGCTATACAATTTTTTCACCAAAGTTATATTTATCATCCGACTGTATAGACAGTTCAGCTTGTAATGCGGAGAGTATGGGTTCAAACCTTCCCTTAGACTGTTACTGTACAGGGCCCATGAGCAAGTCCTTCACTCACAACTGCTTCGCACCTCAGATTCAGATTTTACTGACCTTGCGCACGAAATAAATGATTGATAATAATAATAATAATAATAATCAATGTTCCTCTTTTCTGTTCACTATTACTCATACGCAATCAATCTCCCCAACCGTTGCCTCATGTAACTTTGAAAGAAACTCAACGATCTGAAAGACCTGAACAGACTGCACAATCCGGGCATGAGGGTTTGCTGCCAGAGGTAGTGCTGGTGATGTTTATCGCAAAATGTCTCTCAATCAGTCGACTTGGTGGTGGGTGAGATGACCTGCGACCAACACTGGCAACTGTTTGACTTGGGTGTAGTTGACGTTATATGATGCTGGCATTGATGACACACACCTCCAGAAGGTACACAAAGAGCTTCTTCCATCAATTCTGCTGTCAGTGCCTGCTCAAATTGTACCAAAGGAGCTGATCTGAGCGGTCACCATCTTTCCGACGTCTACTCCCTTTATCTTATCCAACCCGCCAAATCTAAAATACCCATATGCTTTTTTATAACCTGGTCTGTTCCTTCACCACCTTTCCATTGCTCAAAATCTAGACCTGAGTCAAAAACTCATCACAGTTGCATGCTGTTCCTTAATTTACCTTCTGCTAGTTCTTTCTGGTTACATCGGACTTGGTCCTGGCCGGCTTGAAACAAATTTCTGCCACCGTAACATCCAATCTATCTGGAATAAGTTTCCTTTTCAAATTACATCTTGGATCATCCGGTGGATATTCTCACTATCAAAGAAACTCAGCCCAAACCGTTGAACACACTTTCCTTCATTTCAGACACAACACCCCTCTCCTTTTCTCTCCTAAATTAGTCTCACTCAGATGGACTGGGTGGTGGAGCTGCTTTCTTTCATAAGCCACACCTAACATTTGCTCGCTTCTCTTTACAGTTTAGTCTACCTGGTTCCAACCTGAAGTCATTCGACATTCTTACATCTACCCAGGACTCTGGAAATCAGTGCCTCACCTTTGTCAGTATCTATCGTACTCCTGTCTTTCACTCTGATTTTTTCACAAAATTTCAATAACTAATCGAATTTCTGGTCTCTTCTTCTGAACTGATAATAACAGGCAACTTCAATATACACAGAGTTGCTCTGAACTATACTTCACAAAAATTCCATGATCTTGTGGTGGTATATTCCCCCCCCCCCCATTTACAGCCCTTAGCTCTATTTAAGACACTTAAGAGCACTTAATGGCAGTTAAGAGCACTTATGATCACTTAAGCCTTAGGGCCCAACATTTAAAAGCACTTAGCAGCACTTAATCCTTTAGGGCCTAGCACTTAAAGAGTACTTAGCAGCACTCAGTGACCTGTATAAGCATCGATTATCGAGCAGTAGAGAGAGCAGAGGGAAAGAAAGAGGCCGTGTATTTATGGTGCAGATGTTTTTGTAGCAGAAGAGTAGTGGCACAGTAAGGAAGTGTAGTGGTTCAGTAGTTTGGTAGTTACGACAGATGTGACGAAACTCGACATGTGCCCACACCATAGGACACTCGCAGTTACGATTTCTTCTGAAGATAAGTATTGTTTGTGTAATAAAAGGATGATATTAAGACTTTTGTTGCACCAGTCTCTTGAAAACCCCAAGAGCCTTACCTCGCAGATTGAACTGTAAGCTGGGTGTTGGTAACGGTCGTCCTGGTGAAGTTTAACTTGTCAGACCAATGCCTTGGAAACCCGTCTAATCAAAACACAGGGTGAAGAATGTCACAATCTCCTCTCCAGATTTGATCTTATGCAGCATGCCTCTTTCTAAATTCATGACATGGGTCATGTACTTGTTCTCCTCGTAACCTGATCCAGTTGCTCTGCTGTTAAGAGTATCTCTCTTCTAAGTCATATTTGTCTGACCATACTTCCATTACTGCTCAGACTGCTTTCCATCATAAGCTTCCTGCCACTTAGTCTCTCATCAGTTTCAACCTTCAAAGCTAACATACTGTGTCTGTGCTGGCCACAACCCTGTGACCAGCACAGCTAAATTCAACTGGATAAACACATACCTGCATTGTCAAAGAGGGTTGCTGCACGTCCTTCCCAGCCCTGGTATAACTCAGATATTGCTGCTACCAGAACGCTGTGCAGCTAGCTTGAAAGGTGTGGGCAACGCTCCCATTTACCTTGCCATCTCCTCAAATTAAGCCCGTAAACTTGTCTCAACAGCCAAAACTGCCTACTTGTAGTTTACAACTTCTACAGCACTGGTGTCTAATGCACAAGACATCAACCAATGGTGCTCCAAAACCAAGCCAGTCAGGTCAATATCCAGGATGTCAATCTGCTGAAACAGAAAGGCAGCCTAAGGGGATTAACCCAACAAAAAAGGTAAGTCTAGCGCAAATCACTGAGCAGAAAAACAGATTGAGAAAGAGAGTTCCAAAATTAAGGTCCAGCAACCAAGAAAGCTCGTCCTCCAAGAACAGTTCTAGGCTTAGGTATCAGCATAGAAAGGCAATCAGATGACTTGGTTGAAAAATAGGTCTGGGAAATACGGGCTGAGTTTAAGTATAGTGGTTGGACAGAGTTTAATGTTTTATGAACTATAAGTCCCCATTTGAAACAAATCCTCTGCTGAACAGGAAGCCAATGTAAGGATTTAACCACAAAGATTATATATATGCTCTTATTTGGATGTATCAGTTATGACTCTAGCCATCAGTAAGAAGCAAGTTACAGTAATCTCGGCGATGGGGGAACAACACATTCACCAGAGATATCCTTCAGGACACAGGGACATAAAGCCTAATTCTGCATATGTCATGAATATCAGAATCTGAGAATTTCTATTCTGCCACTGTAACAATTCTCAAGACATCAGTCGCCGGTTGCTGCTAAGCAAAATCGTTATGCAAGCCAAATTCCAGGGTGAGTCCAGTCGAAAAGGCAAGAAGGGGATCAAAGAAGACACAGAAACAGCCTACAGAGGAAATGAGTCCAGGAAGCAATGAGTTTATAGTCCAATCTGAAGGCCAAAATAGACTGCAGAGCAAACATTTGCTGGAAGAGAGTCCCAGAGTTCAGCAACAGAAAAAAGAACATCTGCTGAGAGCTATCCTTGTCCATGGATTAGTCAGATTTAGGCTGTCAGAAGGCCTGGTCGAGTAGAGACAAGCCTTCGGAGTCGATACACAATGAAGATAGTGAGGTTGGCTGAAATGTAGATAATTGTATACAATTAGCCCAGTCTTGAACATTATTCGCTTTTCTACCAGCAGCCACTGCAGTGACTTTAGGGCTGGTGATAAATGTTCATATTTTGGAGTTGACTAAGTAAAACACTTAGTGGAGTGGTGTACAAGGAGAAAAGTAAGTAGCCATGAGGGACACCACAAGCAAATGGTGTCCGGTCCAACACTGCACCACTAATGTAGACAGACTGAGTACAGCGTTAAGACATGGTTAGAACCAGTTAAGGGCCACAGCTGATAAACCAAACCAGTGCTTAAGGCGATGGAGCAAGATAGCCTGCTGGTCAACAGGTGGCAGATAGGTCAAGAAGAGCAAGTGCAGTTACTTTGCCGTTGTCCATGGAGCAGATAATGTCATTGTAGACTGCGAGGAGAGCTGCCTCAGTGGAGTGGAATTTGCGATATGCTGACTGGAAAAAGAGAAGTAAGGAGTTTGAAGACAGATGTGCTTCCAGTCAACATTTAACAGCGCGTTCAAGAGGTTTAGAAATAAAATTCAAGTCTGAGATTGGTCAGTAGTTTGATATATTTTCAGCATCCAAAGATGGTTTCTTCCGCAAAGGGTGGACTGTTGCATAAGAAAAGCACAATGGAAAGGAGCCCTCAGCCAGCGACTGATTGATTAATGTCAAGAAGGCGGTATCAAGCTCATCAAAGCAGCTTTTGAGAATGTGAGTTGGAATAGAATCCAGGAGGCACTGTTTTTCAGAAGACGAGAAAACGAGTGACTGGATATACATGTATGATGACTTACAGTACAAACAGCATTTACATGGTCAGCAAGACACACAGTAGAATCAAAAACAATTCCCAAGTTCAGGGCATCATCAGCCAACTCAACAAGCAAATCACCCAGTTTTGAAGATTTAAGCCAGTTGCAAAGACCACTAAATATGAGCATATTAAGTAAATATTACATTCATTGCACTGGCCGCCCACTGAGCAAAGAATTCATTTCAAAATTTGCCCTACAGTTCACAAAGTACTCTATTTAAATCAGCCAACCTACCTATGTTCCATGCTAACCGCACATTGTAATAGGTATTGCACTTGAACAATAGACATAAAGACTCCAGCTATGCCCAGTACCCAAACAGTGTTAGGCTCTCAAGCCTTCTTGGTAACTGGTCCAGAGCTTTGGAATTCAACGCCCAGTTCAGTTTTGTCAATTTTTTATATCAGTCAGGTGTAAACTAGACTCATTTCTTTCAACTTGCTTACTCCCTCTATCCTGGCTTCAGGTTTCTCTAATCTATCTGAATTCAACCTGGCTTTTCCTACAGTTATGATGTTGATTATGATTTTCATTTGAAGCAACTAGCAAATGATCCCTTAAGCATTACGAAAACATCATTATAGAAGTCTTAGATTAGATTAGATACGTCATTTCAGATCAAATCAACCAAAATCCAGAAACTCCCACCACACCATCTCAGAATTCATTGATATTAAGTCAGTCTGTACAGCAATACATGTTAGGAAACCAGGCAAATATAACTGTATTACCTCAGGTATAAAGAGCACTTTTTTCTGAAATAATGCAAGAACTACAATGTTTATAAAGTTTTAGAATTCTACGACTGTGGTACACAAATAATATTTATGCTGGTAATGTTTCTCTGTGAAAAGTTTCCAGTTTGTCAATTATCTTCCTGTTGGTTGTCTCATCAAATTTATAATGATGCCCAGCTACGGTGACCAAGTTCTCATTGGTATAAAGCACATGGTTGACTGGTTCTAGCATTATTTGTTTAATTAAACAAGTCTCTTTAACAGTTTGCGAATGTAAAAAACTCTTCAGCTAAATTTTTGTGAAGGAAGGCATCAAGGAAGAAAAATCATTAGTATCTTACGAAAATACTCTTCAAGCCCTTTCTAATGGTTTTCAAGACATTACTGTGCTACCTATCCCACACCACTATATTTCAATCAGAATATGACCCATCTTTTACTTTGTGCAGTTTTCAAGAGGGTCTAGCACATTCAGTTATTATTTAAATACCTCAGAATACACCAGATCATCCATCAAATAGCCCACAACAACGCTACCAACTTCTGGGACTTTATACTTAACAACAACCAACCAGTGCTTGCTCAAATATCAATATTTGTACTGCCAAATTAACAGATTGCCATTTTCAAGTTGGGCTGGGGTAATGGGTAATAGACCAAGCTGCAAAGTTTTTACATGGTCAGAATTAGGGATGTTAAACAATAACTGGAAATCCGATAATCGGTTTCGAAAACGATTATCGGTTTTCTTATTTACAAAACGATAATCGAATTAATTTTTTCCCATTTTCGTAGTGAAAATTATAAGAAATGCCAGAAAGCAATAATTCATGAATTTGTTTGGTGTTTGCGATTGTTTTGATCCAATATGGCCGGCAGATAAGAAGTTGCGTTTGTTCAAAATTTGTGAGCGCTCGGCAATCATAGTATCGCGGTCCAATGTTTTCTTTAGCACATGGGCGTGGCTTTAGGCTCGCCCTTGCCGGGCTGCCGCCCTATGGCTCAGCGGGCGTCCGAGTTTATCCTGTAGGATGCACTGCGCATCGGTCCTCTTCGAGGACTATGTTCGCTCTACTGGCCGCTCCAGCCCGGGCAGTGGCGCTCATCAGAGGTATGCCTAGCTTGCATCCATGCGAATTTGGCTATTACTATTCAATACTGCACAGGTATGTGGTCATATTCACTGAGCTGCACATCCTGCTGGATGAGCCTCTTACAGCCGGCTGTAGTTGCTGCAGCCAGGGCTAGGGCTGTAGCCAGGGCTGAAGCCATGCCCATATGCTAATGGAAAATTGGACCACGATACTATAAGATTGCCGATATGGTGATTACTATTAGGAATATGTTTTTATACTTTTATTTATGTTGTTTAATAAATAAAAGATTTCTTTAAAAAACATACAGTATAAATTATGTTCATTTAAAATTTAAATCTATAAGTAGAAAATAAACATTTCAGTGTTGACTGACACTGCGTTGCATGTACGTACATAACTTATGGTATGTAATACATATAGTAACTTGCATTATATTTATTTAATAATATATTAAATTTGCTAATTGCTATGAAGGCCAATGAAAACCGATAATCTGTTTAAAATCAGATTTCTACAACCAATGATCGGTTTGCCAAAAAAACAATATTAACAACCCTAGTCAGAATCTACTCAAAAGATCTGATAATCTTGCAAAAATTTGACAGCTGTATCTAACATAATTCCTGAGTTATTTGCAATCAAAAATTCCCCAGAATTAAGTTGTTCACAAGCTGTTGATACCCCATCAGTATAATACTGGTTGCATATTGAACATCAGGCAACACTAAGAGCTAATATTTTGCAGGGTTTCCTAACACATACTGGTGTACAAACTGACTTAAAATCATTGAATTCTGAGATGGTGTGGTGGGAACCATTGGTTGATTTGATGTGGAATGACCCAGATTAGTGCTATGACACATGATTCAGCACATACATAAATGTTTATGTTGGCCTTAAGTTGCAACCGTTTAGATCAGTTAGACAACCTAGTATGCAACATTTTTTAGAAGTTCTTGAAAGGTGCTACACAAATGTTTTGATACATACCTGCATAGACAAATTACATTGCAATGTAAACCGTTAAAAAGTAAGCTAAAGAAATAACATTCTGCTTACATTTCTTAATAATTTTTTGTCCAGAAGCCGGACCAATTTTCATTAAGACCACAAATACCAGGTGTCTGTTAGCCTGCTTAGTTAATCGAAGTTTATGTTTGTCCAGCTGAGAGAAGAGCCCCCGTATATCATAAAGAGCCAAAACTTTCACTCTTTTTAAGTTCATTTCCGCTTGCCAACAGTACCTGTAGATCAAACAGCAAAGCATACCATTATTCAGTATTCTTGAATTCAACAAATTTTAAAACTTTAAAAAAGTTAAGAAAAGTGATGGTAACACAATTCTTTATATATGTCTCTAAAGAAATTCCTCAAATAGCATGGTCCCACAAAGTTCAAGGATAATTCTGCTGAGACACATACATAACTACAGCAATCAATAAAAAGAAAATTTTTAATTTCCTAAGCTACACTGGTACTGATTTACCAATCTCAAAAGGATGGTGGGCACATATGGAAAGCATGTTCAGATTACAGTGATGAGGAAACTTTACTGCCTGAAGGAGGGTGCATTCTTTTTTGAATGATTGGGGTTAAAAGCAAATCTGTAAGTTGTCATTTGGGTCCAGGCCAGTCCCAACCGCCAGAAATTTTGAAGAATTCTACAGGGAAATCTGAACAATTTAAGGAAATACCTTTTGGTCATTTCATAAGCACGTCTGAGCAATTTATCTAGAGCATCTTGATTTTACTTCCCTACAGAAAAGATCTCAGAAATTGCAATATTTAATTATGTCATAGAAAAATTATACCTAATTAAGAACAACATATCCTTATTGACAATCAACAAATCCAAGAAGTTAATTCCTGTAAATTTCTTGGTGTTTTTATTGATAATCATCTTACATGGAACATGCATATCTCCCAAATATCGATGTAAATTGCTAAAAGTTTGGGTATTTTATATCGCATTTAACATGTATTACCTCAACCCATATTGTTAAACTTGTACTACTCTCTTATATATCCTTATCTTTCTTATCCTAATATTATCTGGGCAACAAATTATTCCTCTCGCCTCAAGGGTTTATTAATATTACATCGTGCTATAAGAATTGTTGTTAAACAACATTGTGGAAAAAGCACTAATAGTCTATTTTCAATATTAAATATTTTAACGACAGATGACATAAATAAATTTCAAATCATAGAATTCATGTATCGTTATGAACAAAGATTATTACCTTGTGTATTTGACAGCTATTTCGTACATTTCTCTCAACTTCATAGCTATTCCACTAGATTTCAGGATAATTTTTGTGGTACTTTTGCAAGAACTAACACTAGATACTTCAACATTAAATGTATTAGTCCATCAATTTTGGAATAAATTACCTTTAGAAATCCGTAACCTACCTAGTCTGTATTTGTTTAAAAAACATCTGTGTAATTTCCTAATAATGTCACTGGACTGTTGATTGTAATTGTAATCTGACATTTATAAAGCGCCACTTCAAGAATAGACTCATCAGAAGCGCTCCTGACCCGAACCAGTGAGACCACTGGCAAATAATACAGACTTCAGGCGCTTGCGAAACTGCGGAAGAGACAAACTGAGGAATACTAGCCGGAGCTCTCGGGAAAGGCGATTCCAGCTATTGGGTCCAACATAGGCAAAGCTTCTAGACTGCGCTGTAGCAGTGCGCATACGAGGGACAGTCAGAAGTCCAAGGGAGGCCGACCGGAGAGTGCTACGGCCTGGAACCAAGGAGACCGAAATGCAGAAGTCCTTAAGATATGATGGAGCAGAGCCAACGAGACAATTACGCATAAGCGTTAGGATCTTGAACTGGATACGCTTCTGAATGGGAAGCCAGTGTAGAGTGTCCCGTATAAAGGAAGTTATATGGCCATACCTGGGGACGCCTCCAATAAGACAGGCAGAAGCATTGAGAACAGATTGAAGCTTGGAAATATTGGCAAGTGAGAGTCCAGCAAAGATAGCGTTACCAAAGTCCACCCTGGTGCAGATAAGGGCATGAATTAGAGTAGTAACGGCATGAAAGGAGAGGGAGCGGCGGATGGTACGAAGCTGACGAAGGTGGTAGAAGCATGACCGGGAGACACTGTTAACATGATCGGTCAAGGAGAGTTCCCGGTCCAGAACAACCCCAAGATCACGGACTTTGGAACAGAATTGAATGTCCGGAAACCTCTGGCGTAAGGATGATGAATCTATCTTTGCCAGCTGAGCACGACCACCAAGCCAGATGAACTGGGTCTTAGCAGAGTTCAGTCGGAGGCGATTGGAGGACATCCAGAAAACGCTCATATCTGTTTAGTCTATAAATTTTTATTTATGTTTCTGGAAGTCACAGTTATGACTCATTTTCAGTTTCATAGAGATCACAACGGTGATCCATTTTCATAGTTTCTTTTTAGTTAAGTTTTAGTTAAGACTTTCTTTGTAGTTCAATTGTACCTAATATCGGCTAAACATTTTTGTCGCCATATGCATCATTCTGTAATAGGCGGCCCTAATTTAGCGGGAATTAGGTCCCTTTTGGGTCTACCATTTGTATCCCAACAAACTATAGAATGGTCAATATATTTGTTCTTTTCTTTTGTTCTTTTGGAATCAATAAAGTTTCATTCAATGTCAATCACTGTTCAAAAATTGTTCTCGGTTGCTAGTCCATAGCTTCGGAATTCATTCTGTCAGTTTTGTGATGTCATTCAAGTCTAAACTTAAGACTCGTCTGTTTCAACTTGCTTACCTACCTTAGCCTAACTTCTGATTTCTGATAGGAATTCCCAATATAGATGACTATGTACTGAATGGTACTATAGGGATCATGACGAGATGGTAGTAAATGGTAGTGGGCATGTACTATTATCTAGACCGCTCTCAGCCTATCACAGACATTATATTTTAGAAACCTCACATCAATTAGGCCAAGATAATATAATTAAGCACAGAAATAAGTGGAAGATACTTTTAGAATTCAGTCATAAACATGAAAATTGACCAACCAAATCGGACATTTAAATCATGAATTTAAATAACCCAAAATGGCGGCGTGTTGTTGTTGTGACCTTACTGATGACGAAATTCGGCAAATTCTTGATGAATTTGCATCAGATGATGACAGTTTTGACTCATCTGACAGTAAAAACCTGTCTTTTGCTACCAGTGAAGAAGATAAAGTGGCTTTGGCTAAAGAACATTCTGATATCAACTCCGAGTTCAGATGGCTTCTGATACATGCTAACTGGGTCAGGCGGATGACTTGGGCGAGACAGACAGGACTGAACAGGTATCAAATTTTCCCATTAAACCATTAACTGTTCCATTTACAGGCATCTGTGGCAGACCAGCCCATGATGCACCATTTTCTATCTTTTTCTAACTGTTTTTAGATAAGTTTTTTCGATGTACTAGTTGAATAGACCAACCTGCATGCTAAGCAGAGTATGTCAGATGCGCAGAAGGCAGGTAAAGCCCACAAAACAAAATGGAACCCTACTTCTCTTGCATCTGATGTTCAGAGAATAAGATCAAGATTGCCAAAGGCTGCCCCAAGAGGACTCAACTTAAATATGAAGCATGCAAAGTTGCTTTGTGCAAAGTTTTATGCTTCCACATTTTCCCCAGGCAAAATCAGATAGTGGTTCCATGAACCAGTGCTGAGTAAATAAGCAAGTGGGGGGTGTAAGGAAGGTAAGCAACATAGCACATCAAAACAACTGTTCAAATTCCCATTCTAAATTGTCCTCCTAGAACTGTTCAGTCCAGTCTGTTGAGAAAAAAAAGTTGACCCAAGGGCTTCAGCCCTCTTCAAGGTGACCATCCACTGTCGATCCAGCACACTCAAGCATTCATAAAAACGGCTCTTTTCAGAGTCATCAAATATTTGAAAAGGAAACAAACGTCAGTGTGTTTGCCTCTCCATGTGCCTGAGTTGTTGTAATGTTTCTGTTGTTGCCCAGTTGTAGAGCATTGTGCAGTGTTTTTGATGCTATGGTTCTATTTCTGTGTATGTGTTTGGGAGGTAGTGGGGTGAGTAGGCAACCTTGTACCCCAAAATTTTTCTATCAAAAACTGGACAGAAGGATTGAAAGAGGAGATAAAATGTTAAAGAATGATGTTAACCTCAAGTTTGTATGTCAAAAATCACACTACTTATGTTGTCACTGAAAATGTTTTTCTACAGGGGCTTGAACATGAAAATAGTAAAAAAATCGAGTGGGTACAGTTTGGGGCAACTATCGGTACCTCAACAAATTTTTCTCAAAAACTAGAAAGATGGTTTGAAAAAGGAGATAGAATAATAAAGAATGACGTTAACCTCAAGTGTGCATGTCAAAAAACGACCAAGATCTGATAAGTTAGAAATTTCTTACTTTTCCTGTGTTTTCTTATATTTCCTTCAATTTTTACGATTCGGTCTACAAATTAAAAATATTCTATCGCCATCATTTATGAAAATATATTTTCAAAATTTCTTTTGGTTTTTGTCCGGCATTGATTTTTGCACGATTTTTGTGCTGACACTACATATGTTGCCAATGAAAATGTTTTTCTATAAGGGCTTGAACATGAAAAAAGTAAAAAAAACAGGGCAGGCATACAGTTTGAGGCACCTTTGGGTACCCCAAAATTTTCTGTACCAAAAGCTAGACAGACTGATTGTAAGAGATAAAATGCTAAAGAATGATGGTAACCTTGTCTGTAGGTCAAGAAATGACTGAGATATAACAAGTTGAAAATAGGGATGTTAAACAATAATCGGAAAATCCAATAACCGATTTCAAAAACGATTATCAGTTTTCTTATTTACAAAACAATAATCGAATTAATTTTTTTTGTCATTTTCGTAGTGAAAATTATAAGAAATGCCAGAAAGAAATAATTCATGGATTTGTTTAGTGTTTGCAATTGTTTTGATCTAATATGGCTGGCGTTTGTTCAAAATTTGTGAGCATTCCGTGGAGTCCAATGTTTCCCTTAGCATGTGGGCGTGGCTTCAGGGGTGCCATTGCCGGGCGTGTGTTTCCTTTTCCCATTCTTGTACAAGGATGTCATTAATATTCATATATCTCAGTCGCAATACTCATTAATATGCATAAGGTTCAGCCAATCAGGGCTTCAAGATACATGACCACTAGCTCACTCGCAAATACTCATTAATATGCACAAGATTCAGCCTATATGACTATATTTATGCATATTCATTAATTCTGCTGGACATTCGTTAGCAGTGTGGGTTTCAAAAATACTTCTAAAATAAATTGTTCAGTCAAATCGAAACTACGCTTGGTTTCGTAATATGTGGATTTCCATGTTTTGGATCGGTAGTGTTTGAATTGTTAGTCTTTGGCCAGACAGAGTGAGATTATAATTCAGTAAAGAAATTTTGATGTTATTTCAGTAAGTCTTAAACAGAGGGAAACTGACTTTCTGGATGTATGAAATTGGTCTGAGAGTTCTGAATTCACATGAAAGGAAACGTAAATCATTCAAGTGTTAATTATAGCTCACCTTGTCACCTTGTGCTGTCAGCTCTTTGAGCTCTAGCGACCGTCATGATCAATCTTCTCCATTTCTTTCTTTCCAATGTCGCGTCCCTTAGTTGTGTCAAGTTCATTCCTGTTGCTTCGTGTATCTTGTCCATCCATTTTTTCCTTGGTCTCCCTTGTTTTCTCTTTCCCTCTCCACAAGCCAGCATCATTTCTTTTTCCAATCCATCTGATCTCATAACATGTCCAAAGAACCTCAGCTTTGATTTTAGCACTGTTTGTTGTAACGTCTCATCTTGCTCAATTCCAATCGCCATGCGTACCCATTCATTAGTCCTTTTCTCCGTCCATGATGTTCTCAGCATCTTCCTCCATATCCACATTTCACAAGCATTTATTTTTTTCTCTATTTTCTTGGTCATTGTCCACATCTCAATGCCGTATGTTACTGTTGGTATAATCAAGGCCTCACCAATCTTTTTTCGTGTCTGTGCTCACATGTTTGTCTTTCCATATTTTTTCTAGTCCATTCATTGCGGCTTTTCCAATCGCCACCCTTCGGTTTATTTCCATATCGCACTTTCCTTCTCTTTCTACTACTGATCCCAAGAATGTAAAGCTTGTTACCGTCTCTAATTCCTCTCCATCCACCATAAAACTGCCCTCCTCAGCTGTTGTCATGATCTTCGTTTTCTTTATATTGAAGTATAGTCCTGCTTTCTCGCTCTCTCTCTTCAGCCTTCTTATCAGTTCTACCAGATCGTTTTTTTACCTGCTAATAGTGTTGTGTCATCTGCGTATCTCAGATTATTCAGTGTTCTTCCCGCTATCTTTACTCCCTCACTTGCTCCATCCATTTCCGCCATCCTCATTATCCTTTCTGCATATAGGTTAAATAGGAATGGGGACAGAATGCATCCCTGCCTCACTCCTTTCTTTATTTTGATTCTTTCGGTATCTCCAAATTCAGTTCTTATTACCGCAATCTGTTCCTCGTACAATCCCTTAAGCATTTGTATTAAGTGCCTTGGTATTCCCATTTCTATTAAGGTTTTCCATTATTGCTACTGGCCTGAATATCTGTACCTTACCTTACCTTACGTGGTCTCTTAATATTCAGACAAATAGAAATATAATATAGACAAATAGAAAACACAAACATGCAAGGCATCAAAAAAGTCACAAGTTTTACTGTGATGCAGTAATACAGTGTAACTGATATGACTTGGATTGCCGAGGTTTTGACTTATACAATATAAGTAAATCAAAAAACTATCATAAAACCACTGGCATAGTTTTGGGGGACACATGCCCCCACTTTCTCCTCACTTACTGGCAGCCTGCTGAGAATTTGTGAAAACGGTTTAATTTTAACCCCCATAACATGTTTCCTACTGCTGTAATTCTAGTCTGTTGGCCATGTAGATATAGTAACATTGGATATTGCATACAGCCAGATTTCTATGCTGTATAGTGAAGCCAACATCTCTCTAGGTCAGATGATGTCATGCGTGGCAGAAAGCTGAGCTTTACGCGGTCTTGTCTGTGCTCCAAAGGAAAGATTTGCATTGTTATCTGAACATAGTTCTTTAGTTGATGTATAAATTTACTTAAAATGACCAAATCATGTGCTGCTTGTGAATGTACAGCTAGACATGTTACTGGAGGTTATGCACATTTCAAAGGTTATTAATAAATAAGTTTAAAATACATATCTGTATAGGAGTTATTGTTGAATGGGATGGTCACAGATCATATGGATTTGTTGGCTATGGAACTGGTTTTGATGATGACAGTGTTGGAGTTGGTCAGGAAGTTGTTGTTCTGATGCTGCTGGCTGTCAGTGGACACCAACTGCATATTTTGAAACTGATGTCCTAGATGCTAAGGAGAAAGCAACCATCGTTACTGAACGTTTAATTAAAACCTATGCAACAGGAATTCAAGTGACTTCTCTCACATATGACGGAGCTTCATCAAATCTGTCAATGCTGAAATGTTGTGAGCAGACCTGTCTAATGTCCATAATACGAAGACTCAGTTCTCTCATCCAAGCAATGATTAACCAGTTTTTGTATTGCTGGATGCATGTCACGTACTTGAATTAATTAGAAATTGTTTTGGAGAGAGAAAGATATTTCAACATTGTAACAACAGTACTGTAAACCATAACTTTATTGAAAAGTTGTTTGATCTTCAGACCAAAGAAGGACTGGAAACAAGTTGACACAGCATCATATGGAATGGCAGTAACAAAGAATGATACTGAAATTAGCTGCTCAGCAGAAGTGTTGCAGATGCACTTAAATTTTGTGCAGAAGAACTACCTGCAAAACTTTCAAGGCTGTCAGGCTACAACAACCTTTATTAAGGTTACTCATCAATGTTTTGATATCCTGAATAGCCACAATTTTCTGGGTAAAGATTTCAAGCAACCAATATCAACTAGAAACCTTGAAACCTTGGCTTCCATGTATCTCTTGAATCTGAAAGATCGTGATGAAAAATGTATGCATGGGAGCTATAGGAAAACTGGTGTTATTGCATTTGTGATCTGCTTACAAAGTGTCATTCAGTTGAGCAGAATAACACTTGATCCTGGCAACAGTACTTTAAATTTTTTGCTGACATACAAGCTTAGTCAGGATCACACTGAAATGTTTTCAGTTTGATCCAAATTCAATGTGGCTATAACTTTTGGATCTTGACCTGGAACCAAACCCTTTTGCCTATCGTTTTTGTTTTGACTGAGCGCCGGTGAATAAGCTGGTTCCCGTGACTTGGCTTTTGTTGGGCGCTGTAGAAGGTTCTTTCCATGCATTTGGAATTATGCCTATGATTATGATTAACAATAATCTGACATTTCTTCAATCATGTCAACTTACAAATGTCTCGTAGTTCATCACACTATTAGAAATATCCAATCAGACAACTGCCTGGCCCAAGATACTACAGGAATTCTATCTATTTCAAGTTCAACCGTTATTATAAATCAGTTACAGTGGCGACTGAAAATAGTGAATTTCCAAGTAGTACCTCAGAAGCAACCAGAGCAACAGAAGCGTGTGATAATTCACACATATTTCACTTGTCTCCACCACAAATGTCGGAATAGTCTGAACAGAAGCATGTGATAATTCACACAAATTTCAATTGTCTCCACCACAAATGTCGGAATAGTCTGAACAGAAGCATGTGATAATTCACACAAATTTCACTTGTCTCCACCACAAATGTCGGAATAGTCTGAACAGAAGCATGTGATAATTCACACATATTTCACTTGTCTCCACGACAAATGTCGGAATAGTCTGAAAAAGTCATAAAGTACATTGGTGGTTTTGTTGCCATAAAAGTTTGTTGACTTATCCATTGTACAGCTTGCTGTGGTGCGGTGACAAATCCACATGCTTACTAGTGGATTAGAAGAGTTGTGGCCATATGTTAAAGCCATCTACAGATGTAATCACAATCTGTAGAATAACAGCGAAATTTAAGAGACAAGCAGTTTCTGGAGGAGATAAGTGCAAGGACTTAATGAAGAAAGTGTCAGCTATGAAATTGGCAATTAGAAAACATTTGACCAGAAAACAGCTTTTAGTCAGTCTGCAATCACACACTGAAGATTTGCCGGTGGAGGACAATCATATAATCTTGCTGATTAATTTGATTATTGATTCTCATGTTGATGTCCGGTTCATCAAGTCAGTTGTGCAGAAACAATTTGACTCCAGTGGACCCAAGTTTGAAACAATTTCACAAAACTTATTCTTAAGAATCAGTAGCTTCACTAAATCAGACGTAAGTTCAATTACATAAGTAAACTCGCTGGACTATAGTTATCTACATCATTGGAATAAGGACTAAGTCAAGTCGTATTTGATTTACTGGAAAAACTTATTTGTTGAATATACATACAGTTGTTAATTTTATATATGTCATCTCATCAGCACACAAATGATTTATATGCTTAAAAAGTACAGAGCTATAAATAGGGTTACAGTAATTGCATGGTTCCAGCATCCCGAGCGCGACAATATTACCGTCATAGGAAATATGAAGCTTATTTGGGAATACTGTCACATGGCTGCATACGTCCTACATATGATGCTGATTGGGGAAAGGCATACCAATGTGACTCAAATTCCGAATGTGACTCAAATTCCCAATTTGACAAATTTATGTTATCATTAAAATTAGCTTATTATATATAATGTATTGGAATTATTTTTAGTATAAATTATAAATGTACAGTAATTTTAGTTTTGTTACAATAGCCCTGCAGGCATGTCCATGCAAATCTGGTGGGCCCTAAATACAGGGCCCATTTGACCTACAGTAGACATGCCTGTGGCAGAGTATATAAAGAATTCACAACACTATGAAAACTACTGCAATATATTATTGTGGCAATATACCCCCCAACTGGCACTTAGGGGCTTTGCACTGCATGACCACATGACTGGCACCTAAGGCACTTTGCACTGTATAACCTGACAATGGCAAATAAGGGGCTTTGCACTGCATGACCACATACTGGCACCTAGGGGACTTTGCACTGCATGACCACATGACCGGCACCTAAGGGGCTTGGCACTGCATGACCACATTCAGGCACCTAGGTGGCTTTGTACTGCATGACCTCATACTGGCACCTAACGGGCCTATATAAGGGAGAGAGAGACAGACAGACAGAGACAGAGAGAGACACACACAGAAAGAGAGAGAGAGAGACAGAGAGAGACACACACAGAAAGAGAGAGAGAGTGTACAGTGATCAGAGAGGCCAAGTTTGTGAGTTAGATGTTGAAGTAAGTTCTTTCCATGCATTTCCACCATACAAGACCGCTTTCCACCACCCATGACATCACTGGCTAAAATCAGATGTTGGCTTCAGAAATCTGGCTGTATGCTGTATCCGGTGTTAATATATCTGTGCCCCATTCACGAGGAGGGAGTTTTACAAGTGGTATTTGCAAAACCTGCAAAAGTATTAACAAACTATCGTAATCTCAAGATTTCTACAGCGCCCAATGAAAGCCAAGTCATGTTAACCAGCTTATTCATAGACGCTCAGAGAAAACAAAATTGATAGGCAAAAGGATTCGGTTCCAGGTCAAGATCTCGATTTTAAGTAGTCACCCATGTATCATAACTCAATACTTCATGGATCAACACATTGTACTGTGGTTATTGTAACTGTAAATGTAAAATATCATTTATACTGTACAATAAAGTAAGACTTGACAAAAGTCCAAATCGGTATCACACAATTGACAAATAGTTGCGGACACCATTTTCCAGCTGAAAAAAATGCAAAAGTGCCGGAAGCCCTGATAGGCTGAATCGTATGCATATTAATGAGCATTTGCAACTGAGGCATATGAATATTAATGACATCCTTGTACAAGAGTGAGAAAAGGAAACACGCTTGCCGGGCTGCAGCCCTAGGGCTCAGCAGGTGTCCGAGTTTATTCATTAGGATGCACTGCACTCATCCAAGACTATGTTCGCTCTACTGGCCGCTGCAGCCCGGGCTATGGCGCTCATCAGAGGTATGTCTAGCTTGCATCCATGCTACCTTGGCTCCACGATTTCTGTCTTCCTTTGGCCCCTGTTTAGCTCGGTGGACAAGGTGAAGTGTTAGGGTTACAGCATTAAAATTTGGACACTTCAGAAAGTACTAAAATTCGCTGGACTGACTATTACTGCACAGTATGTGGTCATATTCACTGAGCTGCACATCCTGCTGGATGAGCCTCTTACAGCCGGCTGTAGTTGCTGCAGCCAGGGCTATAACCAGGGCTGAAGCCATGCCCATATGCTAATGGAAAATTGGACCACGATACTATAAGATTGCCGATATGATTACTATTAGGAATATGTTTTTATACTTTTATTTATGTTGTTTAATAAATAAAAGATTTCTTAAATAAACGTACAGTATAAATTATGTTCTTTTAAAATTTAAATCTCTAAGTAGAAAATAAACATTTCGGTGTTGACTGACACTGCGTTACATGTATGTACATAACTTACAGTATGTAATACATAAAGTAACTTGCATTATATTTATTTAATAATATATTAAATTTGCTAATTGCTATGAAGGCCAATAAAACGGATAATCGGTTTAAATCCAGATTTCTACAACCAATAATCGGTTTGCCAAAAAAACTGATATTAACGACCCTAGTTCAAAACTATTCAATTAATAGAGCGTTTTCCGGTAAAATCGCTCATCATCAGGACCTAAGCGGAAAAATTCTCTTATCAGCTAAGGGTTAACCTGGCTTCTCTAATGGATTATGATTTTGAATACAATTTCACTTGAAGCTATTGTTGACAGATGTCTTTGGGCATTATGATAACGGTGCTATAGAAGTCATCATATTAGATTAGAACAGATTTTGCGGTTGGGTTTTCATAATTCTGTTTAGATTTTCCGATTTGTTAAAAAAAACTGTATCCATCTATTTATCAGTTCTGCGCTAGCCATACCTTCACTTGCTACTGTCAATTTTAAGGTCACTTGTTACTGGAACAAGTGTAGACTTCTTGGGGTCCGGACAGTCACAACTGTGCTTCTCGTCCACCTGCAGTAAAATTTTGTTCTGCTGGTGTTTTGTAATCACAGCGTTAAATGACTTGGATAAGAGAAATTCCGTGTTCAACTGCATCATTGAACACTTTCAGCATCATGACTTGGTTTTGCTTCCATCTGTAGTCTTTGATCGATTCCATGCACACAGATGCTGTAGGAGGAATTGATGAAGCTTATATGTTATAATGAGGACCTCCCTTCTACCTGAACAGCAGTCGGGGTTCAGAAAGTTTCACTCACTCTGAGTATGTTCTAACACACATTCTTGTTGACAATTTTGGGGCTGTTGATCAAAGACATGTATCCCTATTCGCCCATTTTGAGGCGAGTGTGGCCTTCGGCACTGTCAACCACAGCACTGTTTTGCAGAGCCTTGAAATGTCGTTTGGTGCCACAAGTCATGCTGTGTTGTGGTAGTGCTCATTAATCTGTCTGTACTTGGGCACTGGATTTTGGTTCTGAACTGTAACTTGTCCTTGGCCTAACCCTGTCTCCCACAGGATTCCATCTTGGGGCCCCTGATCTATTTTCCCTACACAGCCAATTTAAGCCTGGTCCTTTCTTCTTTAGAGATTGCAACTCATCAGTATGCTGATGATACTCATGCATACGTCCATGGCGCACCTGCATGTACATATGCATCAAAAAACTTTTTATAGCGCTTTTTAGGTACCTCATAAAGGCACTACCTGCGCTAGCCTAAATGATGTTAAGTATCACTAAGAACAAAAATTCCATCATTTAGCAAGAAGTGTTCAGATAACTCGAAATGTCACCAGTAGCAGACTCACTGAGCCCAACCAACAGGTTTTCTCCTGAGTTGACACATGACATGTTCAGAGTTAATGAACTGAGTAGCGTCAAAGTCGTATAATGACAATGAGCGGGCAATAACGTCCGCAGAAAATGAGGGCCCCATTGTCCAACACTATCAGTCAGATGGTAGAAGACAGGGTGCCCAGGTACTACTCGAGCTACCAGGTAGATTCAAGACAGACAGCTGTTCAATTGATAGCAGAACCCCTTTTTGCCAGACAACTGAAACAATTCCAAAGCGTTAGGCGTGAGTTGCGACCATTGATCTGGGAACTGTCATCTGTTGAGCATTTAATGAACTATTCCAGGGAGAAAATTTGAACGCCAAGTCAGACATAACAGCAGTCTGGACATAAATCTAGCTTAAAACAAAATTTAGGGCGAAACGACAAGCAGGGAAAAACATGGCCACATAATGGCTGCCGAACATGCACAAGGTAATTTGTTGAGAGACAATCTCCTCAGTGAAGAAATGTTTCAGACATCTAAGACACTCTGCACTTAGATGTTGTCAAATCAACTCTGGATGAAACCTGGGAAAATCTTGCAAAACACATCATGATTGCTGTCAACCCTAATTGGTTGCGGCTGCGATCATCAACGTCTGCCAATATACTCATGTCAGCAACTCAGGGTAAAATGTTCAGGAGTCTAGTAGTCTAATTAGGGGAATCTAAAGTTAAAGATGAAAATCAAAAGTTTCAACTGGCCTCAATCAATCCAAACAGGCGGAGAGATGAAGAGATTGAACAATTAGTTGGAAGATGTGATAGGACGACACACTGCAGTGAAAGAGCTGGCTGAATGTAGCAGTACATCAGAGATGAAAAAAGCTACTTTTCGAGAAAAAATACCTTCTAGGATTTTAGATTTTAGGGCGGAAAGCCAAAAATAGCTTTAAAACTATGGCATTGCACAGAATATTTAACTCTTGAGTTCAATGCCACAATGCAAGCTGGTACAGCATGATCTGCATTAACATCGCAATCACCGCAACGCTAATTAATTGCAAATTATTTTTCAACCACAAATTATTTTTCAACCACAAAAATATAAAAGCAAAGTACGATTTTATACTTTTCATTTCTACCAAAGAAACTCAAAATCTATTTAGAAATTTCGTATGTATCGTCAGTTTTAAAACCCTAAAAACCCTTCAACCTAAGAAAACCGTCTTCTTGTATCCTTGGGGTTCATATTTATTGATCGACGTATTTGATTCTTTCGATTTTTTGCATCTTGCCAATTAACTGAAGCCCCAACTGAAATCGTTTTCATCACAAGCCCAGATAATACTAAATTCGATTCATTTGAAATAACTTACCTCGTCTGTTGCAGAGTAAAGCCAGCTAACGTTGCTCAAATCAGATTACACGTTAAACACAAAATACAAATCGCAATTAAACTTTCCTTACTTCTGACAAATTTGCCGCTTTTACCAAACCAAGGACCAAAACTGAAGAGGACCGGGACTTCTTACAACTTTTGAAGCGCATACACTAGCGTACTCTGACGACTGGAATTAGTAATTGTTCGTAATCGTAATTGTAGTTGTAAAATCGTAATCGTAATTCCGAGATTTCTACAGCGCCCAACGAAAGCCGCGCCGCGGGGACCAGCTTATTCACAGGCGCTCGGTCAAAACAAAATCGATAGGCAAAAGGGTTCGATTCCAGGTCAAGATCCAAAAGTCAGACGGAGAGACAGCGTGACACCTACGGGTGGTGGTGTTTGGGGTTGGAGAGGAGAGAGAGATAAAAGGAAGAAGGGGTGTCAGGATAGGATCTGTGAAAGAGGAATGTTTTCAGTTTTGAGTGAAAGGCCGAAGCAGAAATAATATATTGCAAATGGAGAAACTACACCGCACAGTGAAAGCTATATCGAAAGAAGCACCTTATTCACAGGCCTTAAGTCAAAACAAACTCCATAAGTAGGAAGGGTTCGAGTCCAGATCATGATAATCTATAGCTCATCTTCTTGTGGTTAAGCAAATCTCCTCCTGGATGACATTTAATCTCTTGTACCTCAACCCATCCAAAACCGAATTCATATTTCTTGACCTATGCGACAACAAATTCCTGACCACTCTATCTCCATCACCCTGGACTCTGCCTCCACCCACACCTTTCATACTAACTCTTCTGTTCGCAATTAGCTGTAATATTCGACTAAAACCTCACTTTTACTGATTATATCACTCGTCTTTCCCGCTCTTGCTTTATGCATATGCGTGACCTACGCAAAATGTGCCCAATGCTTGATTCCAAGACTGCATAATAATAATTAGCAACTTTGAATGCGCCAGTGTCTAATGCACAAGATATCAACCGATGGCACACTACCATTGCCACATCCATTCAAAACTAGACTACTGCAATTCACTTTTCCTCAATATAGATACCACTCAAGTAAACCGCCTTCAAGCTATTCAGAATGCTGTCGATAGGCAAAAGGGTTCGATTCCAAACACCATCACATCACCTCTGTTCTCAAATCACTGCACTGGCTTAAAATACCAGAACGAATAGAGTACAAAGTCTTATCCCTCACCTACAGCATACTTCAATCCTCCCAACCCTCCTATCTTCGTCAATTATTTACTATCCAACCAATCCGTTCAACCCGCTCCTCATCTGTCCTAACACTTCTTCGCCCTCCCGTCACCTCATCCTTAAAATTTGGAACTCGCTGCATAGCCATAGCTGCCCACCCCTCTGGAATAAACTCCTCCAGAATTAAGACAATTATCTGGTCCATCGTGAGAACTCATCAACACTTCACCTCTTTCAGTTTCTGTGCAGGTCTTTCACTCAAGACTGAAAACACTTCTTTTCCAAAAATCTTATCCTGATTCTTCCTCTTCTCCTTGTCTCTCTTCTTGCTTCAATTTCAATCACCAGCCACCGTAGCCGTCCAACTGTCTGACTGCCTAACTTCTGGATCTTGACCTGGAACCGAACTTCTTTTGCCTATCGATTTTGTTTTTGACTGAGCGCCTGTGAATAAGCTGGTTCCCGCGACTTGGCTTCGTTGGGCGTTGTAGAAATCTTGAGATTACGATTACGATCCAAGAGTCAAGCAGGCTACGGTGGATGGTGTTTGGCACTGTAGCGGAACGAGACATTAGGGGAAGAATCAGGATAGGATTTGTGGAAGAGGAGTACATGCCATGGTCGAAATCGTTCATGATGGTGGTCGTGAGATGGTACAGGAGTGGAAGCAGGATAGAATAGCTTGACAAGTTTTCAGACTTGAGTGAAAGGCTGCAGAAGCGAGGGCAAGCGAAGTGCGCGTTTTGACAGGCGAGAAAGGAGGTTGAGCGACAGAACTGACGGAGGTCTCTCGAGTGTTCGACTGTTCGCCCCTCCAAAGTATGGAATCAGCAATGAAGTTAGCCAATGTACCCGAAGCAATGCAATAGGACTTTGAAGAACTGAACTGCAGATATATAGCATTGAAAACAGAAAAGCATTAGGTGGCAGGCTTACTTATATTTCGGTTTCGTTTTCGGCTATAGGAAACATGGAGGTCATATTTATTACACTACTGGGAGTATGACGTCACTTCCATAAAGCAGCCGCATAAAACAACCTTGACTGATAGTGCAGACATCTGAAATAAAACTGTTTGACACTGTTGAAACGACCAACTTCAAATTGTGTGACATATGGATGTAACAATTTATTATCTCCCGAAACCAAGGCAGCCGGAATATCATTTCATCAGTAAGTTGTTTCTTTTTGTGTGTTTTGTACGTTTAGAGTATATATCTTTGATAGCAAATACTGCTAATACGTCATAGGAAATTCTGTGGTTATATTTATAACGTAATATAGAAATTTTTATGCTGTGTATTAATCATTTCGTACTTAAGGTGAGTATTTTATAATTGCGGTAATGAAATATTTATTTTGAAACGGTTATGATGGTATGGTAAATTTAGTCTTTCAGTATCATGATGACAGGAAGAGAAAGCAGAATTGCGTCGTAATGGAACTAGTAGGCTTACTCTGGCTGCGGGTCTGTATTGTATGACCTGCTTGTTTTATTACATTACTATGATCGACTAATATACCAGCAGAACTGCTGGTGCGTATAGCTTTTCAGGTAAACTCGTATTTTAGTGTAATTTATTCGTAGCGTTAACAAGTCATCGTAATGTAACGTATTTTATTACATACCGACCAAATATACTTATATGGACTTACTAAGAGTATTGGATACTGATAGAAACAGACAGTAACCATTTTATAAATGAATGCATGCAATGAAATTTCAAATTGTATGTATTTAATTTCAGTTTATTGGTCTAGCATATGCATTTTGTGTCCAGCCAGTTGGCTGGTGTCATCATCAGCGAAATTAAGAGCCAGTATATTTAGTCTGCCACTGAAATGTGTTTGTAAACGAACATCTTCAATCTGCGCCATAGTCTGCATTGTGCCACAACAGCACAATGGTTCAGAGCTTTCATCCATTTAACGAGGTTGTAGGCACAGTAACCCAGGCACATTCAAAATCGATTTAGTGCAGGCCAGAGTCGTTAAGGCAAGTTGAAACCTAGAGAACAGACAGCTCAGCGATTAGGGAATGGTCAGAGACATCTATTGCAGTTCATTTGTCCCTCCATGCTGGAATAGATATCATGTCGCCAGATGGCATATACCACCAATTTGGGTGTCTTGAAGACAGGCATGTGTGTGTGTGATGTGATGTTGTCATAAAACGTGGCAACTCTTTGTTTGCACCAATCATTTTCAGCAGCCTTGCAGTAGACTCTGTCCTGTGGAGATGATGTTGCTTAAGATAGGCAGCCACAACAGCTGTTTAGGCACTGCATTCTTGAGATGAAATGCACAGGCGCATGGAGAGAGATATCGACCAACCTTACATGGTGGTGTAGCTAGGTACTTTGGCACCCGGGGCAAGCGATGGCATCTGACCCCCAATAGAAATTTGGAAGTTTAACAAAAAACAACAGTTTAGGGAAACATCATGTGTTGGACATTGATTAATGATCTAATTTTATTAAACTTATCAAAACTCTAAAGAAAACTTTTCTTGCCTTGGTAGCTGCAACGTGTTTGAGAACTTCACAGAAACTAATGGTATTTCATTCTGAAAACATTACTTTAAAAAAATCTTATCCTGATTCTCTTCCCGCTTTAATTTCTAACACCATCCACCATAGCCATCTGACTGTATGCCTGCCTAACTCCTGGATCTTGACCTGGAACCACACACATTCTGTCTATGGATTTTGTTTTGTTTTGACTGAGCACCTGTGAATAAGCTGGTTCCCATGACTGTAGCGCTGTAGAAATCTCGAGATTATGATTCATTCTCGGTTTCCTAAACTGAGCCCATTTATTTTCTGCCTCATAATTTTTCCTAAAGGCAAGTGAAATGCACAAGATCATGAACAAAAAATAATAAATTAGATATTACACCTTGCATATATTTCATGACTTTATGACTCGGTGCCACTGTCTAGGCTGCTGCCTTGCTGACCTTTCCTTAATGCCTTAATGCCTTATACTAGAACCTGATGCTTTGGGCATTGTTGTGCTTTCCCAAGCATGGACAATCTGTTTTGAACAATCTTCCACTGAAATTAAAACTGTTCTGCCAGATCAGCCCAAGATACATTCTTGGCTTATATTAAGTTTTTCCTTTTTAGAACTGTTAGATAGCCATGTTTCAGTGCTTTTGTGAAGTTTTTAAAATGTGGTATATAAATTCGGAGTTTTAGATGCGTACAAACATACTGCTCACATCTGACACGCCTGACGTGTGCCCAGCCAGAATGAAACTGACTACCAATCTTTGTTCAAAGCTTGAATTATTTTTCTTCCTTCAAGAAATGCTTCTCACTCACTATTTCTTACTTGCTTTGGATATCTAACTGCACTATCATCTAGCAGATGACTAACTGCACCTCAGATTCTCATTTCTACATCTGGCAGATAGCCATTCATTTTGGTCATGCCATGTTTTTGGCTCTCATGAACTGTGCATTCAGCATGTGGTCAGCGTCCATATCCTCTGACTCTACTTTCCCACCACATTTGGAATTACTTTCTTGGAACCATTCCTGTCTCCAGGGGTGTGCTTTTATGTGGTGATTGGTTCAGACAGTTACACTAGAATTGTGGTGGTCCAGTGGCCCTCAGGGCTCAGTTTCTTGAGCCTCTCCTCTTTATATTGTACACTGCTAACTTTATGGACTTTATAACTTTACTGCCATAAGCAGTGATCTGAGTAATTTGTTCTGTAAGAGACCTTATGTAAACTGACAAACACAATACAAAATAGTAAATACAACTAGACTTTAGTATGCTGATGACATATGGCTGTTTGGGTATGCTGGCTGGTTGATGCTGTTGCATGCATGCATGTCATCCGTGATGGATGTCATCAAGTCATAAGTGTATGAACCCAAACAAGACAATACATATTATTATTATTTTTATTGTGATTATTATTTTGAAAATTTGTAACACACATAAAAGTCATGCAGAAATGAGAATCTGAGGTGCAGTTAGTCATCTGCTAGATGATAGTGCAGTTAGATATCCAAAGCAAGTAAGAAATAGTGAGTGAGAAGCATTTCTTGAAGGAAGAAAAATAATTCAAGCTTTGAACAAAGATTGGTAGTTAGTTTCATTCTGGCTGGGCACACATCGGGCACGATCAGGGATCAATGCTGAGGTGCTACAGACTGGATTTCCCAGCTGGGATGTGCTGCCTGTGGTCTGCGATCTGGGTGTCCTCCTGGAAGGTGAACTGGCTGACCATGTCAACTCTTTTTGCAGATCTTGTTTCTACCAGCTACGTCAGATTCGAGTTACAAAACGCGCAACCTCTCCTCCAAAGCTGCTGTTACCCTAATTCACTCATTTGTTCTGACGCGAAACAACTACTGCAATTCTATCTTAGGCGGTTTTCCTAAGTCCAGACTTAACCAACTCAAGTCTGTTCTAAACTGTGCTGCTCAGGTGGTTGCCAAGCAGCCAAAGTATTCCCACATATCAGAATACATGCAGGAAACACTAGATTGGTTCCCTGTTCCAGAATGGATACTCTTCAAGGTTTTCCTGCTTGACTGTTCTGCTATGGTTGGCACTGTGCTGGCATACATCAGAGAGCTGTGTGTACCTGTCTCCAGTCGGCCTGGTTGCAGGCATTCATTTTCTGCTCACCTTAAGATGCACTTATTTAGATTGTTTGGATAGCCATGGGACCAGCGCTTTTGAGAAATGCTTGAAAGGCGCGATATAAATGCTTGTTGCATTGCATTGGGCAGTGACATGGAATGCCTGAGAAGCCACAACAGTGCCGCATCGTGGCTCAGTCAAAGACTGGCACTGAAAGACTGCAGGCTGTGAGTGGGATACAATGATGGGACTAGTGGTTGAAAGAAGGTAGGAGTGTTCATGTTAATAATTTTATAGGTCAGACAGGCCAGTTAAAATTTGTATCCTGAATTCTACAAGAAACTAATGCAGCTGACAAAATAGGGTTATGGAGTTTGTTCAAGGATGTGCCATGGAATTTTGGATGCATTGAAGTCTGTTGAGTTCAAGATCACAGATACATGTACCTATGTAAAACTGAGTTAGTGTGATCTAGGCAAGAGCAGATAAGAGAGCAAGCCATGGTTTGTGATATGTCTCTGGTCATAGCTGACCTGATGTGATAAATTGCCCTGATGTCATAGAAACAGTATTTGCAAAAGTTTGCTATGTAGTGTCGGAATGTGAGCTTACTGTCCCTTGAAGGGTTTTGACAGTGTTTGGTGGTGGAACAGCAGTGCCAGCAAGGTTGATGGAATGAAATGGGAGAGAATGTAGGCATTCATGTGAGTCAAATATCATTGTCTCATTTATGGCCACACCTTTGAAGCAGAACCACATATGCACATAAGAGAGACACTCCTCAAGCATTACCTTACCAGACTGATCAGTGGGTGACAGAGTAATGAAAAGCTCAATATCATTGGCATGCTGCTATAAATGGACTCTCAAATCATTAGCTATGCATCTGACTGGTGAAGTGAAGATTGGAAATAAAAAATAATAAGAAGAAACAAAGGTCAAATCCCTGTGCAACTGCAATAGTGCAGAGGTATCAGACCAAGCAGTATCACCACCAATTTGACCTATTGCAGAGATAAGAAGCTGACCAGTTTAAGGATTTGTAAGAGACAATTGAGCTTTTGTTGAGTCTGGGAAGGAGAAGCTGGTGCTCAACAGTGTCATATGCAACACTAAGGTCAAGGCATACTGAGAGCTATCAATAGGTGGAAAGTTGTTGCCTGTTGTGAAGGTAAGAGCAGTTGCGGTGATGCAGCCTTCATGGTAAGCTGATTGGTAAGCAAAAGTCTGGTAGCACACCGATGTTGGGAGTCAAGCTGTCAGAACCGCTTGTAACTGAATCTCTTGCTACCTGAATCTACTGAAATATCTTTGTAATTATGTATTGGCAGTATAGCCTACATGGGTTTGGATAGGTGTATGTGTTTTTGGCATCCTTGTCAGTTTCAAAAATATAAATTCAATTTTGTAATTAATAAAAGCTCAATAAAAGTCATAAAACTTTAAAGAAGTATTATTTTAAATGATAAATGCTTAAGTGTTACCAATAAAAGCACATAATGAAAAAAGTTTCAACTTAGTTTCACAATACACTAGAGTCCACATTTATACAGAGTACAGAGTGAACTATACATTACTTTATGAATATAATATATAGAGTCCATGGGATATTGAGGCCTTGGATCAAAAGTGTCTGCCAATTATAAAGAAAAGTAAGATATTATTTTCTGCTGATTTTGGTTTTCAACTTTTCTTTTTTTATGAAATCTTTTCTTTTGAGATGAATTGTTTGCACCTTGCTTCTCTCAATATTGTATTGTCATGATATTTTTACAGTATGAACTACAGCATTAAATTGTTGCCTTCATTTAAGCTTATGTTTGAACTCTCACCCTTACTTTCCCTGTCGAATTTATCTGTAAAACCCAATATAGCATTTTTTCCTTGGACAAAAATTTGGCAACAGGACAGTCTTCATTCAAGTTCAGCCACACAGTTATGTCTTCTGTCTTCTGGTGATCCATCAGAATTCAAGCCCTTTATGAGATCCCAGTGAACCCTAGTATTTTCTTTATTTTGCTTACTTGTTTGTTGAATGTCTTGTTCCAAAAAACCTTTAAAGTCAGGCTCTGAATCCAAAGCATGTGATGATTCCTCACCTTTGTCTTCATATTCTTCATGGTAATTTTCATTTTCTAAAATAGTTTTTTAAACTCTGTGGGAAATTTGTTCACGGCTATTTTATCAGTAGATTGGCTTTGGCGAGAAATTGTTACTTTGGATATGCTAATTTAAAACCTATTTACAACTTTTGGAATGACTTGGACCCAGCTAGATTTCCACATTTCGTCTCTTGTGCTTGAGCCTCTTTCTGGTGTTCTCTTTTGTCTCTCTTAAGCCAACCACATGTGTGTGGCTTTGTCTGTTTCTGATTTATAAGAAGCACACATGTTTTTGCTCAAGCCCGATGTAATTTTACAAATTACTCCATTTCTCCGTGAACCTCAGAGCGTAGATTCGTTAACCCCAAGATCTTTTTGGGGAGTTTTTCTTGGACAGTGTACTGATTTAAGGCCAATGCTAAGATTATCAAATTTCAAAATATTATATAAATGCAAAAAATAAATAGCATGAAAGCTTGAACATCTGTGATAGATCTTACCAATGTCGGCAATCAAATTAAAAAGGAAATAAAAGGGAAAATGCCTTTACAGGAAATTAACTTGTTAGACGTAATTAATTTAAATTACTTACTAGCTAGTCCATGTATGGGCAGTTTCTGCATACTTAATTGGTAGCCTTGGGATGCAGGGCTCTGCCATGTGTTAAGCAAATGCGCATGTAACCAGGGCGCGTGTTACTGGACTTTTACTCTAGTTCGGAAAGGAAGTAATGTGTTTCTTAATCTGTGTTAGAAAGGAGATGTTCAACAATTTTAAAAATGTTACTGAGTTTGGAGATGGATCTAAAATTTTAAAGATTGTTGTTGTCCACTGTCTGGGTCAGGTTTTTAAATAAAGGAGTGAATGAGACAGATTCGAAACTTTATCAAAAACAGCCTTCAGCATAAGACAAGTTGGCAATGTGCAGTGAGGTAAAAGAAAATATCAGAACAAGATACAACAGGTGATGTGGGTGTGAAGTCCACTGGATAGGCTTTAGGAACAATGCAGTTAAGAAGAGACAGGACTTCAGTTTAAGCTACTTGTATGTCATTACCTGCAGTGCGAGATAGTTAGAGTCAACATGTAAAATGGCAGGCGACAGGTAAGGGCCAAGACCTGCTATGCAGCATTGTCATCAGCATTTCTGAGTTGGCTGATGACGGTCTAACTTTGGCCATTGATTTAAATTCCATCTGCTTGTCTTGCTACTGAGTCGAGACAGATCAGAATCATTCTGCAGATCTTGCCCTGTGAGTATTAAGAGAAATACTGGTTTTAAGCCACCTCCCAAATGAAAAAAAAGAAGGAAGTATTGAATTTTTTTTAGAGTTTAAATTTTTAGATTTTAACGTTTAAACTTTTTAACTTTTAAACTTGAAAATTCTAAACTATTTAGATGGATTTTAAAACAGATTTAAACTTCATTTTTCTTCTTTATTCTTCTCAAAAACGTTAAATTCCATTTTAAAATCTAAAGTTTAAAATTTTAAAGTTTAAGAGGTAAGATGAAAAAGATTTCAATTTTGCTTCCTATTTTTCTTCCATTTTTCATTCTTTTTCTTGTCAGAAAGAATTTATTTGCTTTAAAGTCTAACAATTTGTAAAATAATAAGTAGAATTAGGTAAAGTAGAAGCAGCCCTCTCTTGGCTTGTAGTAAAACCGGTCCTTGTTTTGGAGGTGGCTCAAAACCGGCCCTCGTTGGGAGGTGGCTTAAAACTGGTCCTTGTTTGGGAAGTGGCTTAAAACCGGTCCTCAGTTGGGAGGTTGCTTCAAACCAGTCCTTCTCTTACTACTCCTGTGGCTCTGTCACCAGCATGCTCCACTCCCTTTGCATTGGCAGGCTTGGGTCATTGCATCAGTGTATTTGTAGAATGTCCACTCTTTCTAAGTCAACAACTGCTCTGAGTACTAAACTGCTTCCCATCTACAATGGATTACACTGGATCACACGAAAAAATTTTTCGCCTGCTACTAGGCATATGTTATGTGTACTACACTAAATCGAATCTGCTGAGTCCAAATCTGAAGTCAGATTTTGTGTAGCACGTCAGGATCTTAAGATATGCAGCATACATGCTAATAATTATGCAAACTCTTTACAGAACTAGTATTTCCTTATAACTGTGTAATTATGCAAACTCAGAGTATTCATAACAAGAAACAAAATGTTATTCTTTTATAACTTGAAATTAAAATATGTTTTAAAATGTAATATAAATATATGTATGTTACTCAGATGAAAGCATACATTTCAAAATTTTGTCTCTAGCTTAACTCTATACGAGTTCAAAAGTGCTTTAGACACTTGCTGTTGCGCTTGTGAGTGGCCGCTGTTGCCCGCTGCAGAAACCAGCAGTAATCACCCATCATGTTGGAATTGCAGTGGCCCTGATATCTTGCTTCAAAGGTGGAGATGTCTTGATGGAATCTCTCTCCATGCTCATCGCTTACATCACCCAAGTTTGGTGGGAAAAAATCCAGATGGGAATGTAAGAAATGTATTTTTAGTGACATCCGGCAGCCGAGTTGCTTATATGCTGTTAGCATGTTGCTAACGAGTTCAGCATAGTTCTCAGCTCGGTGATTCCCAAGGAAGTTTTGCACCACCAACGTATATGCATCCCAAGCGGCAAATTCCAGTGGGTTGAGCTTGGTTCTAAATACAGTATCACGCATTAGTTCGCGGATTTCTGGCCCAATAAAAATTCCAGCCTTCAGCTTAGCATCAGTTTTGACGGCTCCAAATTTATCTCTCAGATACTGGAAGCCTTGTCCAGTACGATCCATTGCCACTACAAAATTCCTCATGAGGCCCAGTTTAATGTGAAGTGGTGGTAAGTACACTTTCAATGGATCAACCAATGGTTCGTGTTGCACGTTGTGCCGACCAACAATGTGCTGAGATCTAGGAGGCCACAGTTTCACTTTGTAATGGTTGCTGTCATCACGACTGTGCCACAAGCACAAAAAGCACATATGTTTTGTGTACCCCAGCTGTAGGCCTAGAATAAGTGCTACCACTTTGAGGTCCGCACAGATGTTCCATTTGTGGTCTGAGTAGTTGATCACTTTCAAAATGAGTTTCATTGAATCATATGTCTCTTTGAGGCCTACAGCGTGGGCTATAGGAACAGACGGCTTTTCGTTACCATTGTGCACCAACACAGCTTTCAAGCTCTCTTGGCTGGAATCTATGAACAGTCTCCACTGATCAGGAACGTATTCGCAACCTAAATTCAGCATGAGACCGTTCACGTCAGTACAGAAACAGATATCATTTTCCAGTTTGTAATATGTAGCTAACTGTTTGTGACGATAACGGAAGTGTGATGTTGTGGTACCTTTTTGAAGCAAGTTCCACTCCCCTAGTCTGGAGGCTAACAGTTCAGATTGCTCCTTTGACAAAGATAGGTCCCTCACCAGATCATCTAACTCACCTTGCCTTATCAAATGCGGCCTACCCTCTTCCAAATCTTGATCACTGGATTCATAAACAGTAACGTCATCTTCTGTATTACCATCAGAACTGTCCGTTTCATCAGCACCCGCAGCAGGCGGAAATGATACTGGATTCTCTTCATCATGCGGCACTGGCTTTAGAGCGGACTCGCAATCAGGATAAACGATTTTAGACTTATTTTTCTTTGAAAATCCAGCAACTTTAATAATGCAGAAATAACAGTCTGCATGATGATTTCTTGGCTCGCGCCACACCATAGGCACAGCAAACGGCATTGAATTCCTTTTGCCATTCAGCCACTGTGTAAGCCCAGAGTAGCACACGGTGCAGCAGACATGAGGTGCCCAACTTTTATCCTGGTCTCCGATTTGACATCCAAAATAATACTTGAAAGCAATCATCACTCCCTTAGTTAACTTCTTGCGCTGGTCACAAAGAGTATATTTACCACAAACATAGCAAAAATTGTCTGGATGGTTAACACAGCCTCGCGTATTCATTTCAAAATTAAATCTCACACACTAGCTACGGCTATATAAGAAAACTTCACCTTCGTTCTACGCAATCTCGCCTTATATACTGGTATTGATGCTGACGACAGCTCGCTGACGTGCCCATTCATATCTAGCGGCTGCTGCAGTCTTGCTGTTAGGAATATTTCAGGCGACACTTGCAGGCATGCACGTATCACTGGCAGCAATCGTGGAGACACATACAACAGAATGTACAGACATAACCGAAAACGAGTCCTTACGTCATTACTTGAATGCATGCATAACTTAAAATCTAGACGTGCTGGGCAGATTCTGACTTCATATTTGGAATCAGCACATTTGAATCAATATAAGGCACATGCATTACTTTCATTAGCAAAATCGTTGTGATCCAGTGTTATATGCGACGTACTCTCCACCGACTGACTGTATACGTTACATGATCAGAATATGTGTACTTAAAAGTGCCCTGTAATTACTATGATAGATACATTTGAGCTTGAGTGGGCGGTGCTGCTCCTGAAAACATCCATGACAACCATGTGTCAACCCAACCTGGTCATCACTATGTCTACACATGTGCTTCAGAGGGGTTCTCCTGTAATGGGTTTTCTTTGTTGAACAATCTTCATTTTGACATTTGTTTAGTTTTGATTGAGGCAAAGAGTGTTACAGCATGCTGGGCTTTAAAGACATGCCATTTTCAACTGGCTGATGACCATGTATAGTGCACTTCTGAGAGGTTTCATAAGAGATTTCGTGCAAATATTGTGTTACAATTACAGTTACCATTACCTTTACCTTTTTATTACAGTTTTAACTGGACAGAAACTGTTAGGAAATGCATAGTCGTGTTAGAACTATTTGAGAATACTTAGTTGTTCTAGAAAGCCGTATTCAGAGTGCCTATATTTATTAGAACTCTTTAAGTTGTTTTTTGTTGTTTCGGAATGACTTACTGAGATGGTTGAGTTGTGTGAAATTGTTGGTCATGCTCTGAGGAAATGCTTTTGGACTTGGAAAATAGAGGTGGATGATTTAAAAACCAAATATGGTACAATTTGAAAGTGGCTGTTTTTGCATTTCATTATTTTTGTTCATTGAGAGTAAATGCTTCTTTTTGTTACCAGCTGACATTATTAGCCTGATCCTATGTCAAACAAAATGAGCCGATCATCCCAGCAGACAACTCATTTCAGTTCTACTGCGACCAGGCCAAATCTGACACAGTCGACTTCAGCCTGTGCTTCTCAGCCCGGTAATCACAGCTATAGTTCTTGACTGAGAAGAGTCATCAAAGTTGGAACTTGATTAATTACACATTCTTTTGGATGCTGAGTCTGTCGTGTCAGGTTCCTACCACACGCGAACTGATAAATGGTTGCATATAACTGGGTCCTCACTGTAGTAAAATTTACTATATTTGTAAAAACTTCATGCATCAATAGTATTACATTGTGCCTATCTAAATCTGACATAGCTGCAAAATGCTTGTTCTGTTTTTGTTTAAATATTTGAGTCTGAATGTCTGTTTTTACAGGTGCTGTCTTTACACGTGTCATACCATCATCTATAAAATGCCCAGGTGTTCAGGGTAAGCCGATGGAAAACAGTTTTTTTAGTGTTGCTTGCGGCTGTTTCACTCATATAGTCGAACTTGTTTAGTGACTACGTTTTCGTGTGTTAATATTACTGTCTATTCCCTGTGGGTTATTCAGAACTTTCAATTTTTGGATATACTTTTGTGTATATATCAAGCGAACATACTTGATGGCTGATGTTTTGCTTGACAGTTGGAAGGGACAGTGGACTGGGATCAGCAGTCACCACAGAGTTGGCCAGTATCAAGATGAATGAGTCAGTTCATCATCTGCTCAGCAATTCCGGCAGTTCTGGTTCCTCAGCCTCTTTGTCTTGTGAGGAACACTATCATACTGTGGTGGAATTGCCATTGCAGATTGAGACAGGAACCCAGTCTGTGTCTGGTCGTCTGTCAGAGCACCAGTCCATTGCAAAAAGTTCATTGACCAGTTCACTATCAGTGGCAGAACCTCTGCCTGTTCTGAAGTCTGTGCCAGTTCATCAGTTTGTGGCAGAAAAACAGTCTTTGATGTCAGAACAACTGTTTTCAGTATCCAGTCAGATAGACAGCGAAGGTTCAGCAAGAGCATCAACAAGTTCACTAAAATATCCCACCCAGGTTGCTTCTGCATCAGACATGTGTGGTTCCCTACCTGACAACTTATGGACTTTTTCAGTTCCATTAGCCTCCAATTTTTCTCTGGAGGCTGCTCCTTCAGATGCTGATTTGGAGCCATATAAAGATGAATTAGACGAGATTGTTATTCTTCCTTATGAGTATAAGGAAGAATTCAAGGAGGGTCAGTTTGATATTGTCTTGGTATACAGTGAGACAGATCGTGATGAGGCTTTAGCTTTCCGGGAAATTTTGATAAAGTTTATATCTCTATGTGATCGTAAACCTCCGGCAATCTGTGTGCTCGATCAGAATGCACATTTGAGTTATATCAACTCTAGGTTCTCACACATGGAAGAGGCTCTTCGACGCAGTACATATATGTTTCTGTTTCTTACAAAAGAGTTTTGTGGGGACAGTTGGGCACAGCTGCAGAGGGATGAATGTCTGATGGAGTCCATCCATAATCCAGAGAAGAAATGGTGTGTTGTTCCAATTCTAACAAAGTCACGAAGAGAGGCCAACTATCAGTTACCATTTGGCTTGAGAGCTTTGAAAGGAGTTGAAATCTCGCATATGCTTCGTGGGAAAACGTTGAATTCTGTGGATGTAAATGCCTTGGAACCAAAGGATGTTGATCCTTTCTTTCTGAAGAACATGACAAAGATGTTGAATGATAGAATTTATTTGAAGATACAGCGAGAAAAGCAACAACTTGTCGATTTTCAGAATTGGTTAAAGGAGGAAAAGCACAGAAGATGGAAGAAGCTGCAAATGGAAAAGCTTGAAAAGGAACTGAAAGAGCTGAAACATATCAGGGAAAGACAAAATCTGCAAAAAGAACTTGAACATCGCAAAACACAAGAAATAATGGTAGCAAAAGCAGAAGCAGCAAATGTGGCAGAAAAAGAAGCAGCTGAATGCATCCGCCAACTGAGGATAATTGAAGAAGCAAGAAATTCTGAAAGGTTACAACCGGCAGTTCACAATCTGGTTCCTAAGACAGGGCTTATGGGTAAGCAAGTGGCAACCAAAGAAGCAACAACTGTTGAATATCATCATCATTATTATGGTCCAGTAAGTCAGGGTCCAGCGGAACAGACAGTCTACAAAATTTATGGTCCAGTATCAGACTCGCAGATCGGCCGTGGAAATGTTCAACAAAGGGAAAAGGTATTTTATCAGACATCTGCGTTATTTGCTTTTAATTGCTTTGCCAGTTTAGTTTTCAGTTATTATAGAGTTACACCATTGACCCATTATAATGTGCTCATGAGTTCTGTTATGGTCATAGTCATGGCTCCTAAATTTTGTATGAAAAACATTAATTTCTATCACAGTATGTGGTAGCATTCAGTTGTTCTCACTACATCAGACCCTCCTTTCATTACAATACTAATTCTGATGCAAGATGGTCAGAATAGGGATCCCAAAGTTAGCGGAGCATACACAATGACCTCTTCATAACACACTCGTCCTTGATATGGTCCCCAAAGGCACTATTAAAAGGATGTTCAGGTGTATTAGAAAATGATGTTGGCAACATATCAGACGCTTTTACCAAAGATGAATTTGTTGACATATTCAGATGCTTTTACAAAGTATTTTCTTATTTTGTGCATTTTATGGATAATAATGTTCTAGCATAGTTGTGCATTTTGATTGTGTTATGGTATGCAATTATGAATTTCTGTTAAAGGAAATCTCTGATCATGTGTTACTGGATGAAACAAATCTGGAGACAGATGCACCAGAATCCATAGAATACATTGTTGAAACTGAGGAGGCTGCCACTCCTTTCCAACAGGGTTCACTTTTATTAACCTCTAACTTTCTGCATATTTCTTTGCTGTATTTCATTTGCTTGGGAACATCGGCAGTATATGTGCACATAGTCAGTTTAATCTTCTGTAGCAGTGCATTTGTTAACGTGCCAGATGTCCATCAGTTGAGCGAGGAATCGTAGGCGAAAAACCTTCTGATGCTTTCGGATAAGTATTTATGGCTGGGCACTATCTGAATGGTTGATGAAAAACAGTTTCTGAAGTCAAGACTGTTAAACTTACATGAAGGTCTTCAGGTAGCACTGTGACACAGAACTTTTCATGTGAAAATCATGAATTTCTCGTGAAAGCCAATAACTGAACTGATATACTCTGTACTTCAAGGCACTTTGATTTTCCTAACAAAGGAAGATGGGATTTAGAAACTCCTTAGTTCTTTGAAGCTTTTGTGGCTGATGTGAATTTCTTTTTCATTACAGCCCACATTGCAGGCAGGAAACCAACAGACTTCATATGACAGTTTTTTGAAGTTTAATTGTAACAAGAATTTCTAGATAAGCTTGCATTAAGTACACCTTCTGTCTGTGTAGAGAAGCTTTTACACAGCTAACTTCTATACCAGTGTATCCTGAGTAAGACTGAACTTCTGCAACTGTACAATATGGTTATGTATTCAAAGAGGGCCCACATAGATGGTGCTACAGTAGTCAATCCTACTACAGATGAGCAGGTTTCTGTGAGCTGCAGAACTCTATTGTAATTAGTAACTTCTGTCGTGCTGGTGTCTAATGCACAAGGCATCAACCAGTGGCACACTGAAGCAAAGTCGCAATCTGGTCAATATCCAGAAGGTCAGTCCACTGTACCTGAGAGGCAGCCTGTGGTGTATAAGCAGTTTGAATAATAATCAAGTTCAGAGTGAAATGACACAAGCAGTTGAGGAGAATGAACAGACGCAGGGAGAGAGCTCCAAAATCTGGGTCCAGCAACCAAAAAAGCCCATTCACCACAAACAGTTCTAGTTCTAGGTATTAGCAGAGAAAGACAATAGGAGGACCTGGTTGAATATTGATAAGACTGGGAATGAGGACTGATTTTAAGTATTTTGGTTGGCCAAAGTTCAGAGTTTTATAAACTATAGGCCCCAATTTGAAACAAATTCTTTGCTGAACGAGGAAGCCACCAGTGTAACGATTTAAGCACAGTGGTTATATGCTCATATTTTGATGTATTAGTTATAGGTCTAGCCAAGAAGTTCAGTGTTTTATAAACTATAAGCCGCAATTTAAAACAAATTATTTGCTGAATGCAGAAACCAGTGCAAAGATTTAAGCACAGATTGTATGGATTTACCAAAAATATCCTTGGAGTCATTGGGACATGACACGTAATACTGCTGATGATGATGAGTTCTCTGCCTGAAGGCAGGTCCATTGGCTTTATGCCACCCAGGGATGAGATGAGTGAGGTGGTATCGCGTTGCCTTCCTTACAGACAATTGTGGGTGAACAACTTGTCCAAGGTCACTACGCAGTGGCTTGATTTAGATTCAAACCCTTGACCTGATGCACCTGATGCAATTTCATTTTCAGAGAGATTCTTTTTGTCATCTGAAGCAAGTACAGTGTCCAATTAAACAAATTAATGCTCCCGTAGCATTTAAAATGTTGCTATATACCAAGGGGAAGGTTGAAAAATCTACATTTTCATTCAATTTAATGAGAATGCAGTGAAAATAAACTGTGTGTACTGGTTCAGTCATTTTAAGGCATGGGTGAGTGCTTGAGAACTATGGCTCTATGGTTTGTGCAGGCCTGTGGGGGGTTACATGTGTGTGGGCTATACCACACTGTGTTACATGTTTTCCTAATCACTGAGTTATATGCCTGCATGAATTACACTCATGTGCAGGTTATGTGCATGAAAATGTGGTATTACGTGATTCACATAATGGATTTTGTGACCTTACTAGCTTAGATAAATTACTGCTGTTTTTTCTGCAAAGCAGAACTTGAGGTAACAGACATTTTGGCATTGATTAATTCTGTGAAAGTCTTCATAAAACTGGGTTTCTACTGGTTTGGGTCATAGATCCGTGTGCTTTTGCAGATGCTAGCCTTGAGACTTCACCTGTCAGTAGGTCTGATTCGCTGGCTGCTGAACCTGATCATCCATTAGAAGGGATGGCTGAACAAAAAAGAACTGCAGTTTTGTAAGTATCAGCAGTGTCATATAGTTGGCCATCGTACATAATTGAGTTATCAGATAAGTTTACCATATGCTATTTAATTAAAATTTTACCTGTTGTGCTGCTTAGAAATGGCCAACATTCTCAAGATTTGTGCTTATAATTGTAATTGTAATTTGAGATTTATAAAGCGCCTCTTAGAGGATAAACTCAACAGAGGTGCTTCTGACCCGAAAAAGTAAAATCACTGTTGAACAGTACAGTCTTCAGGCGCCTGCGGATTTAGACTAAATCTATAGAACTATATTTTATACTTGGTTTAGCAGTCACTGTGATTCATGACACAATGTTTTTCTTAAAGTGAAACGCATGGACTTTCACAGAATTATCAATTTTATCTTGTTGCTCCACAAGTAAACATAGATTTCATTGTAGGATGTTATTTTTATTTGATTCAAATCCAAAAATTTAGCATACAGTCTAGTTGTAATGTTAAAAGTTTGAAAACGTCATCTTCTTCTTTCTTCTTCTTATTATTATTGTTGTTATTATTATTACTATTATTACTATTATTATTATTATATTTATGGAATGGTGTTTTGAAATGGCCAGTTTTCGCTGCTATCTGAGTTTGACAATGTCCCTTGAAGGGTAATCGCGTTGAAGCACTGGATGGCCATGGAAACAGAAATAAGGTATTTCCGTTGTCACCAGTTGTTGGGCCAAATGTCTACCAAGACTGTTGAAAGCAATGCCATCTTGATTGATGAGACAAAGTTTTGAAGGCCAAGGGAATGAAGCAGTAAGCTGGCAAGATATCATATTTAGGTACCTTTCTTTGGGGTGCGTTCTCAGCAGAAGCACCAGCCTCTAGCAAAATCTGCCAGGGTGCTATTAACTGTTTCATCACAGGCAAGGCACCTGCGTCTCTCCAAAGGAATAATTATTGTGCCCTTAAGGTGCCTTCTATTAGACCTTGTAAGCCCAACTGGCTCCTTAGATGACACCTTGACTCTGGAATGATCTCTCTCCTGAATTTTGCAAAATCTCCTTTCCTTCACCCCTCCCATGGTTAACTACGATGATCTGCCTCAAGCCTCTTCATCTGTTATTCCTCAGGCTTATCATTTGAAACTAAAGCCCTACCTTTACAAGAAATCTTACCCTGATCCATCCAATCCATTTCTGTCAATCTAAACACAACCCCCATAACAGCTCCTCTGCATGCTCTCTCTGGCCTTGTGGCAACCGGATTTTGTTCTTCACATGATATCTCAGGAAACCCCCTGACTTTATGTAGCACTCGTGAATAAGCTGTTGCCCTGTACTTAGCTTTAAAGTGGTGCATTAGAATTCTCGAGGTGACGATTACGATTAAGATGACACCCAAGCCTCTAGATGGCCAACTTCATTATACAAGCTGCAGCAAGGGGGTCATTTGTGAGGCAATGCATATAGGCCTAGGTATTGTTAGTATGTATTTGGCTCAAAACTCCACAAGAGGTCAGGACAATGGTGATATGAGGTGTATGTATAATTTATGATAATGGATTGAATACTGTATTTTATGGCAAGCCCAAGGGAGTGGCAGCCCAGCAGAACTAAGTCAAGTCAGAGACAGTAGCACTTATTATTTAGTATTGTAAGGTAAAGTAAGGTCGATGGCAGTCACAAGACTGGATGACTGCACATGTTCAGCAGCCATGTGGCCATGCTTTTCACCGCTTGTCATTTTGGATAAAATTTCGTCTTAAAACAAAAATATTTGTTTGGAAATTCTTTTGGGTTCGGACTGCTGTTGTGATCAACTTGACATTAAGATGTTTTTTAGAGGAGTTCATTATGGTTTTTAGTTTTCAGACAGTTTTTCTGTTCATTATTGACTCCCCTTCCCGTTGGAATAGCTCATTGTGTACTCAAGAGATGACATGCCATGCCTAACGCTTTAGAATTGTTTCGACCATCTAGCAAGGAATGACAGATTGCAACTAACACCTAACGCTTTGGAATTGCTTCGACCGTCTAGCAGAGGGGGGTCCTACCATCAATCAAATGGCTGTCCATGATGGATCAACTGAGTGCTCGAGTTACACCTGGAAAGCCACCTGCAAGGGACGGCATTGGACAATGGGGCTCTCGTGTACTGCGGACGCCATCGCCCATCGTCGTTCTACAACTCTGACACTACTCGGTTCACAAACTCTGAACACACTGTCATCAGTTAACTCGCCAGTTGGTTGGGTTCAGCTTGTCTGTGCAAGTCCACTACTGGTGACATTTCTAATTAATTATCTGAACATTGCTTGCTAAATGACTGGATTTTTGTTCTTAATGACACTTGACACCATTTAAACTAGCGCAGGAAGCGCCTTTGCGAGATACTGAAAAGGTGCTATATCAAGTTTCTTAATACATACATACAAGATATTGTTCAACACTGGATACTATTAAGAAGGAGCCATACTAGTTGCGAAGATAACCAGTAACACCAAATTGAGACAGAGATGCTGTAGAATAGTATATCGTGGTCAGCAGTGTCCCATGTTACACTGATATCAAACAGGTAAGAGAATAACCAGAGCTCTGTCTCAGGCCTCATATAGATCCCAGAACAGGCATACCAGGATTGTCTCAACTGAATAATTTTTCTAGAAACCTGATGACCTTCTTTAGAATTGTTTGACAACTTTTATAGTTACCCTCCTTTTTCATAGCACTTTCAGCACTGGTCAGCATTTCATCATATAGTCAGTTATCACTCACATGCACAACTAGTAGGTTTGTAGGCTTTAAGAAAGACCTGTTTACTCTCTGTTGTGGCACTTTGAACACACAGTGCTTGGGAAGCAAACGGTTGGCCTGCAATCCAGTGGGGATGGTCTGAAAGCAGTGATGGGAAAATTTTCCTTTCCCCACAAAACTGCACACAGGTTCTTTTATTCACAAATGTGTCAAATAACATGAATCTTTATCTCTCTCTTGGATGAAAGGGGTGGTGTTGGTGATGGTGGCTAGGCCACGGTCTGACAGAGCTGCAGATCCACCATGATGCAGTTGTCCATAGTCATAACAACATCAAGCCAGCCTTCAGGCTTTTATGTAGACTCGGCTGTGTGCTGGACCAGACCAAATTGCACAAGAATACAACAGATCTGTCTGCCACACTTCAGGCAGGGTCTGGTCCTCTAGATGGATATTGAGGTTACCAGTAATGAATAGCTGGGTGTTGTATATGGCGAACTGTTCCCACAGGAGGAAAGTTAGCCAAAAAAAAGACGGACGTTAAATGACCAGTAGTCAGTGGAACATGAGGCAAGGAAAAGGTCATGCAGGCTGCTCAAAACATGTTGGTGCCCAGTTTAGATTGATCTTTCTAATCCAGAGAGTTTCCCTCTAGAAAATTAATGCACCTGTTCGTGGCAGTCTGGAAAGATGGCATCAGACTGTCCAGCAATGTATAATATAAGGCCCCAATTGACAGACGGACACATCTGATGATGGACAGCAGGTGCTACTGCTTTGTCCACAATGAAAGTATTGGCCACTGCGGCATACCTTTTTCTCAAGAAACGAATATTCCTTGGAGCTAGATGTACTACAGAAGAAGCAGCAGCAGCATGCATAGAGGCATCAGCTAAGGGTGTCAGTGAAGAAAATGGCAGCTTGGATTGACAAGCAGCCAAAGGGTACCACAGCCGGGGACAAACAGCATTTTCTTTATTTTCTTTATAGCATGCCTCTGCATAACATGCATTTGACATCATAGGTGCCAATGGCAATGCTTTCTACTGCTCCATGGATATTTTCTCTACCAGTGTATCATGTTGCTGCATACTGAGTATATAGGCATGTTTCTAGCATCATTCCAATTATATCTAAGCCTCATCTTATCCATGGAGATGATGTTTTTATTCTTCATGGCCTGAAAAACAGCCATCAATAAATGCATGGGATCAACTGCTTAAAAAGTTTCCAGAAATCAAGATTGTTCATCACCTAAAGTAAATGTAAATGTGCATGATTTTCTAGAGCAACTGTATGTGCTGACCACTGGTTCTGATTTAGGGAGCAATTATACATAGGATCGCAAAGCCTTTAGGCAATGTGCTGAAGCAGCCAAAATGGCTATCTCAATCCTACAGATGACCAAGAGGACCACAGTTAGCAGAATAATACTGAGGTTGTACAAATCATTTACATTTACTTTTGGCCTTGGAATCCATGTCTGAAACATAACATAGAATAACTGGAGATAGTTTAGGGGAAAGTTACCAAAATGATTTGGGGTTATTAGGATCTGAGCTATGAAGAAAGGTCGAAAAGGTGTGGGTTAACAACATTGGAAAAATGAGGAGCAGAGAAGACCAGATTGAAGCTTACAAGAAGATTTTCACCAAGAAGGAGGCAATGCAAGGTTCTCGAGTAGCATGAAACAAGGCAACCCAAGGCCACAGATATAAATTATTTAAGAAACTGACAGGAGCATTAGGGTAGAAGTTCTTCAGTGCAAGACTTGTACACTTGTGGAATGGTTTGGATGATACCGCTGTCTCAAAGGACACTATTACAGCTTTAAGTGGAAGCTAGGAAGAATTGGCTTTTGAACATACTCAGGAATTTGCAGTGGTTCTAACACATGTTAAATGTCTTTTAAACCACTTAAGACCCATGCTGTGTTATTTTATTGTACTGAAAGAAAGATTTTCCTGCATCCATTTGCATCGACAGAAGGATCTGCCGGTGAACACAAATCTTGGTTTCAGTGCTTGGTAGAAAGCAGTGCTAGTATAATAGGCATTTACTCTTTGGGGGCTAAAAAGCCTTTTCACAAAACGTGGGTTCTTGAATTTAATCGTCCGAGGAACAGTGAGACGTAACAAGCGATCATTTCTTCACAAGTATGTTAACAAGTATAATACATTGCATTTACAGCACACCAGAGTCATCGATTTGCTTCGGCTTAATCATCTCACGTGGGACCTGTTTATGAGATGCACTAACAATTATTTCCGCTGCTGTCCAGGACGTCCATCACGTTCGGCCATTAGTTAGCGAATTTGCCTTTCTTGCTTCACCCCTGTCCCATCTTTAGCTTCCACTTGCCAATCATTCATTTATGCCCTGTTGTTAACACATTTGACATTTGTTAACACACCATATGTCCATCGGCTGAGCGAGGAATCGTAGGCGATTCCCTGTTCTCACAGTCCTTCCATCCCGCCTTTCTCTCTGTATCTCACTTCACATCCGCCTGTTACTCTTCCATCGTTTGCCCCTTTCACGCACATTAGGCATGTTGCTCTTAATGTTAGTCCTGCCTACCACATTAATAGTATAGTTCTTTACATGTTAAACACAGTAACATTCCTAAACTAAACAGCAACCTCTACATTTATGTTAAAACTAATATCATTGTCTGTGCAAAGTTTCACTACAGTTATGTTATTTAGTGCACTATAGATCTGGCTTTGCATTTGCCTAAAAAGTTACTAGCAAAAATTAATTGTTTGCTTCTTCTAAACCCCAGTTTTGTAGATTTCACAAATGAGCTTTTCCCCAATAATGTTTTGTCTAATCATATTCATTTCTCCAGAACTCTGTAGACCAATTTATTTATCATTGTGTTTGAGTTAAAATTAGGTATTCATTTGTCTACAAAATACCATGCAGCAGCATTACATTTACTTGCAGGGGCAGAGTTACCCGGGGCATGGGCCCAATTCTGCCACACTGTAGAAGGGACCCTCATGGAGTGTGAAAAATTATGAAAAGTTCCATTTGTGAATTTCGTCAGGGAATATGTTAAGTTATGCTGTGAATGTATGAAGGCAGCATCTTTAGTTGAACAATATTGACAGAAGTGGTTGCTTCTTAAAAACGGATATTTTTGCTTGAAATTCCTGTTACATGGTAACATTTGTTTAGATGACAGTGCACCAGATGTGGGAAAGCGCACTCTGTGGGCCATTGCCTGGCCATGCACCAAGCTGTGATGTAGAATATTTGTTACAAGCACAATGCAGTTGGTGATATATGTACTGTATGTCTGAATAAATTTTTTAGGTCTTCTGCTACTGGTCAAGCCTTGGCTCTGTCGTCATCTCCTAAATCAATGCATCTGGAGAAAGATGAAATGACTGCTGGAGAAGAACAGTCCCCAGAAGTTGACCGTCCTCAGTCTCCGCCTGTGTTAAAGTTTGAACAGAGCATGCTTTCGCATTATTGGCAACCTCGTGGGACTGATTTAGCTGCTGGCAAAAGTGGTTCGGCTCTAGGTAACAGCAGGACTGCTCAAAGTCCAACATCATCTGGAACAAATATGGTGGATGCTGGTAATTCACTGCAAGGTATTACTACATCAGGAAGCTTTTCAAATGATCCACCAGTGCGACCGATGGCAGCTGTTACTCCCATTCGTCAGAAATCATTACCAGAGCCAAATTTTGAGGAGGAGGGAGAGGAAAGGAGGCTGAAGTTGCCCTGTGATGGTGGGGAGGAGGAAGAAACTAAATTGAAATCTTCATATCTTGGAGAAAGTGCAAGTGTGAATGCAGAGACAATTGTAAAACATACTGGCAGGGACTTTTGTGACAGAAAGAGGTTGACAATAGCTAATCAGCCTGTTACAAAAAACCAAGAGACTGTAATAGTTGCAAGACCGGAAGCTGGTTTGGAGCCAGTTTTAAAATCAGCTCGAGCGTGTACCAGCTCAGTGATGCTGGAAAAAATTGTAGAACAAGTTGAAGCACATCTGAAACCAGGGGATGTCATGTGTGAAGTCCCAGGGAGGAATGATGTATCAGGCACTGAGCAGAAGTCCAAGCCTGAAGTTGCAGAAGGTTTTGCAGGAAGTTCATCAGTAGATGTTGTACGGTCAAATAGTCAAAACTGTGATGAGAAACAGGTCAGCATAGGTAAGGACTGCAGTAACGAGAGTGTATTCTGCCACAGATCACCTGATTCTACCGCTAGCCACAAAGCAACAGCCACCCCAGCTGCAGAGAACAAATCAACCTGCATGGTTTCATGAGCCAGTTGGCATCTGATTTTCTAGCCTTAGTCCTTGCTTCACCAGATGGTCTAGGATAACCCTTCTGTTCTTGCCAGACATTTTTAAAATGCTTACATGGCAAGCACATCTGAGTGGAGAAATGTTTTAGCTTAAATTATCAGTAGTGCTTCAGGGCAACCTCAGAAACTGCCAACATCTCTTTGTGATCTAAATGCAGTAAATATTTACATATTAAAATACGAACTACTTATAAGCATTTCTTGTAAGGCAATGCTCATTCAGTTTGATTCGCTCAATGTAAAAGTCATGAGAGAAACGGTAATGCACTGCTGCACTGCCATGTGAAATGGCTCCGAATTTTGCTGAGTGTCCTTTCAAAGTTTGATGTAATATCTAATTCTTTGAAGTTTGTGGCTGATCACCTGATTTGCTTTGTCAAATAAATCCAGTGTGTTCACACTGGAGTTCAGTCGGATGCATCATACAGGAAAATGATTGCTTTAAGTTGTTCAGAAATTTGCCACTGGAGTGCAGAAAGTGGTGCACTTGATCATTCTGGCTTCCAAAGAACTACTGCACCAAGTCTCAGCTTTTTCAGAATTTGCAAATTCTGACATTAGGCTGCACATTTGCATGTATCAGAGCATTTACACAGTGCCTGTTAACCAATTTGCCCTACAACCCTTCGGGCCTAAAGGCTCGTACACTGTTGCCCAGTACATGACCCTTCGGGCCTAAGGGCTCGTACACTGTTGCCCAGTACATGACCCTTCGGGCCTAAGGGCTTGTATACTGTTGCCCAGTACATGACCCTTCGGGCCTAAGGGCTCGTACACTGTTGCCCAGTACATGACCATTCGGGCCTAAGGGCTACTAATCTACCAAAAACTGTTTGCCAGTATATTGTGTAGGTGTTGTGTACATACTGTATAAAAAGGTCTTTGCAAATTTAGATTATGGTTCGCTGGATGGCAGCAGTGGCAGCTTTATAAACCTATGCAGTGGCTTATATATACCTGTATAGAAAAAAATTGCTAATTGCAGACTGAGACAATTAATTAAGAAAAAGCATAACTATAGCACCAAAAAGGTACTAGAATTGATTTTCCTAGAGAAAAGCAATGATGATGAAACTGGTTTATGTTGACTGATCCCTTATTAGTGAATGGAGTATATATGTAAAGGTGCTTTGCAATGTGTAGGTCTAATTACCTTTGTCCAAATCACAAACTTCTGTAAATTCTTTGAATTTCTATTGTTTTCTCTGTTTATGAAACTATTTTGCCAGTTTTACAATGGTTAAACCATGATTATATATTGCAAAATAACCACAGATGCAAAGCAAGCTCGCTTCTAATAGTTTACTCTCCACGGTCACTAGAATATTTGCATCAACTTATGGTAAGATAATGCATCAAATTTCTACATAAAATCTTATTTTTAGCTGTTAAAATCTTGGTTTTAGCCAGCGAATTTTTGTATTTTCTGTTAGAGTATTTATCTTTTCTGCTTCTGAAATAAGTTTTAATAATTTATTTCTTGATGTATTAATTTATGCGACCGCCGACCGACCGACTTGTGTTTATGTAGCCAGTTTCTAAGAATGGGTACTTCATGGTCTGCATGTAAATGTATAGGTTTTATATAGCGACCGTATGGCCTCGACCCTGCTCATTTTGCAATGAATTTATCGGGTGAGATCCATAACCACTGCTGCCCGTTTGAATGGGCGCCACGCCGTTTAAGGTCCCCGTGCACGGACAGTACTAGCCCGAGATTTAAATCTCCGAAATAATCCACGACCGGGACGCGAACCTGGGATCCTCACTCACAGAGGCTCTTGGACACAGCAGGTCCTAACTACAATCTCGAAGTTTACGGTTTTAAGTCCACATTAACGTGGTCTGTCCCTCTTTTATTTGTGTGCGTTCACGAGGAACCCATGAACTTAAGAACTTTTCTTATTTAGGGTACGCCCATTTTACTTGAGCACTGTTTCCTTTGGCCTCGTGTTTTGCAAGTTTTGTGAATCGTAATCGTAATTCCGAGATTTCTACAGCGCCCAACGAAAGCCGCGCCGCGGGGACCAGCTTATTCACAGGCGCTCGGTCAAAACAAAATCGATAGGCAAAAGGGTTCGATTCCAGGTCAAGATCCAAAAGTCAGACGGAGAGACAGCGTGGCACCTACGGGTGGTGGTGTTTGGGGTTGGAGAGGAGAGAGAGATAAGAGGAGGAAGGGGTGTCAGAGTACGATCTGTGAAAGAGGAATGTTTTCAGTTTTGAGTGAAAGGCCGAAGCAGATAGGCCTATTGCAAGTGGTGGAGCATCGATGAGTTTGTATGATGGGTCAGAAAACTGTCGCAATTCTGGGGGAGTTTATTCCAGAGCGGTGGGGCAGCTATGGCTATGCAGCGATTACCAAATTTTAAGGATTAGGTGAAGGGAGGTCGGAGAAGTGTTAGGGCAGAAGAGGAGCGGGTTGAGCGAAGCGGTTGTATTGTAAATAACTGACGAAGATAGTTGGGAAGATTGAAGTGTGTTGTAGGTAAGTGATAGGACGTTGTACTCGATTCGTTCAGGTATTTTAAGCCAGTGTAGCCATTTAAGAACAGGAGTGATGTGATGGTGTTTGGGGGTTTTGGTGACAGCACGAGCAAGAGCATTCTGTATGGCTTGAAGGCGGCTTATTTGGGTGGAGCCTAACCTCAGGAATAGTGTATTGCAATAGTCTAATTTAGCATGGACTATGGATGTGGCGATGGTTGATGCAGTTTTAAAGTCAAGCATAGGGGGATTCTGCGAAGATCACGGATATGCATAAAGCAAGAGCTTGAGAGATGGGTAATGTGATCAGAAAAGCTGAGGTTTTGGTCGAAGATCACACCTAGGTTACGGACAGAAGAATTAGTGTTAAAGGTGTGTGTGCAGACAGAGTCCAGGCGGAGAGAGATAGAGGAATCTGAAATTTTCTTGAGCTGGTCGCGTAGGCCTGTAAGTATGAATTTGGTTTTGGATGGGTTCAAGGTTTGCAGTCTAAAGGATATAAAGCAGTGGACCTAGAATGGAACACTGTGACTTGAGTTCGGTCAGAGAGGAACGAGCACAACCACTGCAGAGGACGACCCACGATACAAAACGTATGGTGATGGTGACGGTATGGCGATAAGATGCGTTCTTGAAGTACGCCGGTTTTCGTCTGGAAGTATTTTATTATCTTATCCACTTTTATCGCACTTGCGAATTTCCGGTAGGGCCTATATATTTTGCACAAGTTTATTCCCTCATTTTCCATTGCCTCTCACATTCTGTCAAGCCATACGCTGTCGATTGCCTGTTTGCAGTCTGTGAAGTTTCGTCTACTACTTTCTAGTTGTGCTCGATGTTCTCAAATTTCTGTCTTGTTGTGAATAGCTCCTTCCTGGTCTGAACCCTGCTATTTACTCTTCAAGTTCATATTGTTTAATTCTGTTTGTGTAATTTTTGTGAGAACTTTTTCTTGGAGACTCTGTAACGTTATACTTTATTACCGTATAAACTGGTTTATTATCGCGCTAACAATCTACAAGTCTACAACACGGTATGCGGTCTACAGTTATGTAGGAGGCTAGCGTCTAAATGAGCGGTATCCAGATCGGAGGCCAACGATCGAGCGCCCTAGTCTTTCGAGATTTGCGCGTACGAACCTTCTTCAGTCTTGGTCATTGCGCGTGATGCGTATTCAATTGGCTTTCCGCGTTGTAGCAGGACGGCACCTAGCCCGGCTTGACTCGCGTCACATTGAATCACGATTGCTTAGGAGATGTCAACGTACACTAGGGCTGGCGCACGGCCATCTAAATAGGAACCGTGGCTGGCGCCTCCATTAACATCTGCTTTAGTTTGTCCAGCGCCACGCCATGAGTTTCCGGTCTCCAACATAATGCTTTCTCCGTTTTTAGTAGCGCGCGATTGGGAGCGTTGTTTTCACTAAAATTTACACAGAATTTGGCCAGATAGGTTGCCATGCCGAGCAGGCATAGCACACCTTGTCGATCGTGGCATGTTCTGGATCGCTGCGACCTTCCGCTGGTTGGGACGGACGCCGTGCCTTGTTAGTTCATGCCCACAGAAAATAGTCGACTCTCGATTTAACTGCAATTTCTGGCGATTCAGCTTTGTGCTTTTCGCTCTGCATCTGTCCATCAGCGCCCGTATATTGCTGTTATGGTTCGCGATCGCCTCTGCTTCTATATCCCCGCTCGTATAATTAAAATATCGTCCGCAATGCATGCGAAGGTTGTTACTCGGCTCGATATTTCGTCGAGGCGAAGGTGCCAAAACCCGTCTTTCACGTCGACTGTGCTGAATACTTTGGCGCCCGCCAACTGGGGTAACACGTCGTCAATTGTTGGCATATAGTATTGCGTTCGCAAGAGGGCCCTGTTCAACGATCTCGGATTGACACAGATGCGAATTCGACCATCAGGCTTGGCGACGACAAGCAACGCTGAAACCCATGGAGTTGGCTCGCTCACAGGCGCTATAGGCCCTAATGTCAATTGCCTCCAGGCGTTTCAGTTCTGCGGTGACCTTGTTTCGGACGCCCAAAGGGAGTCGTCATAGAGGCATCTGTGTGGAAGGAATCGCGTCGTTTGCGTCGAGAGCAAACCCACTCCGTCAAATAGGTATACGCGTATTCGGTAGCCGCTTCCGCTTTCGTCACGCAGTCATGTGATGTGTCGGGAGGAGAAAGAGCGCTCGTCTCGCGGACCTCACATATGTTCTCCTCGACGACGATAAGAAGCTGCAGGCCTTGAATCCAAGGATCGGCTGATGCTTCAATTTAAAAGATGTAGAAGTCTATCTCGAAGTTTGTCGCTGTGAGTGGGTGCCGTGCGGTGAGGACTATCATGCCCCTAGTTTTCGGCTCTGACCGATCGAATATGCGCAGAGCCGCCGCTGCTGGACGGACCTCATGCCTGCGACTGAGAACATGGCCTCTGGGAATCAAATTAACGGTGACCCAGCTGTCTAGCAAGAATTTCACTGTTTGCGTGTCTATTTTCAACTTTGTAAACCATCTGTCTTTGCCGTGAGCGTTAAGCGTTAACAACTGTTCCTCTTCTAGTCCAAACTGGCATACTTCAGGTTTGTGGGACTACTTGCCAGTCGGCTTTGACTGGCAAAGGGCCTGATAATGGTTCGCTCTGTTGCACCTTTTGCAGGTTTTAACGTAGGCTGGGCATGCTTCTTTCTGCGGTTCGTGCATTCTACCGCAGTATTTACAACTGGTTGTTCCTACCTTTTTGCTGCTGTCTGGGCCACTTGCTGGCTGATACGATCGATGGCGGCTTCGTGCGGCTGCTGTCGTATGCGTCGTTCGACAGAGGGCGTGTACCTGATCCGGCGTCGTCATCGTCTTCAGCTGCTGTTCCGCCAATTCGGACGCTTTGCATACATCGATGGCCCTGCTCAGTGTCAGGTCGCGGATTTGCAAAAGCTTGTGCCCGGTGGAGTCGCTTCTGATGCCGACTATCAAACGATCCCGAATCATGGACTCTTCGACGGCCTCTAACCGACAGGACTTTGCTATGTGTCGGACGTCACCCGGGAACACGTCGAACCGTTCGCCGCTCTCTTGCACTCGCCGGTAGAACATGTACCGTTCGTTCATACGTTACGTTGACAGCGCCGACACAGAACGTTTCGAATGCGTCTATAATTCGGCCAATATTCTTCCTGTGGACTGTAGGGAGATCCAAGCTTCTATGCGTGTGTAGGCCTCGCTCCCTAGACACGTCAAGAAAACGGCTGCGTGCTTTTCCGAGCTAGCTTCGGTGAGGTCTATGGCCAGTCCACAGTTCTCCCACTGATCGCGAAAACGGGCAGAGAGAAGATGCTGCTACAAAAGCGTCGGTATTGAAGATATGGATTATTGAAATACGTTGAAACAGATAGCTTTATTCTCTCGCGTCTCCGGAAATGCGAGTTAGACTACGTCCCAAATTAGAAATGAAAGTTATTATTATTATTATTATTATTATTATTATTATTATTATTATTATTATTATTAATTTTATAAGCCTTTATTATATCGTTGAGAGTGAAAGTCAGAAACGAAGATGAAGAAAATGACAAGACACTTGTGAAGCTATAAAAATGACGAAGTATTGATTGGTATTATCTTGATTTATCTTGGTATTATCAGTATTATCATCAATATTATCTTGGTATCGTCTGTTATACTGTTTCCGAAGTCTGTGATGAACTCCAGTCCTATTATTATTATTATTATTATTATTATTATTATTATTATTATTATTATTATTATTATCATCATCATCATCATCATCATCATCGTTATCATCATCACCACCACCACCATCATCATTATAAATTTAAACAATTGTGAATTTAAATGATCTATGAAATCCTACAAAGTTATTATTGTCATTATTAACTTTAGCGCCATATGAAGGGGGAATCAGGGCATGGTCTTAATGCCCCGGGGAGGCAGATGAAGTTTTCTCTTTGGACAACCACCGAAATCCTCTGGAACAAATGGAACATCATTAGTGGATCACGGGCTGCGTCCATTATCCTACTTCCGAAGTCTGTGGTGAATTCCAGCCTTTCCCTGCTCTTGGCTAGCACGGTCCGTACACGGGGACCTTAAATGATGTGACGCTCTTTCAAACGGGCAGAGGTGGTGAGTTAATTCATTCAAAAATGAGCAGGGTCGAGGCCATACAGTCGCTGTAGAAAAACGTCTACATTAACATTTATGCGCCGCTTGTCTCCAGTGCGACCGCCACAAAGGGTGTGGTTTGAGTAATGACGGTGGCCCAATTCATTCTTTTCGCCGAAGTTGCGCGGTCTGCGGCTTCTTCGTCAAGCCTTCGTGCAAGATAACACAATGCCCAACTTGTTTTAAACCGTCCCTCTTCCCTTGACGATCTCCTGCTGCACTGACCAACCGCCTTGATATGCATACGTACTCATTACCAAACACATCACACAACCCTTGGTTCACATCTTACTTTCAGGCATACACCTTGAACATACATGCCAGTGCACTGTTGGCCCTATAGCTAAGGCAAAGGCACTTCTGAAATCTGCCACCAACAAATACCACCAAATTATTGCTTCAGCCAAGAAGAAGTACTAGGCTACTTGTAGCGCTCTTCTTTTCTGGATTGGTAATGCAAAGGCGCGAGGACAGTCGCTGAAGTAGGATGTCGTGGTCGACTGCATCGAATGCGGCCGCCATATCAAGTAGCGACAGAAGCGCTAGTTGGCCTGAATCGATGATATCGACCATGTCGGAAAAGCAGTCTCATTTGAGCGGCCGCGCCTGCAGGCAGACTGAAACCGAGGAAGTAGGCGAGATTCAGACAGGTACTCTGTCAGTTGTTGGTTCGCACTTTTGAGACGAAAGGATAGGCTAGACAACAGTCTTAAGTTCGCTGAGGATGGATGATTCATAGTTTTTATCTTTCTCAGAGTGGTTTGACCTTTGCGTGTTTCTATTTTTACGAAAAACAGCCGGTGACAAAGAACATCCGAGCGAAAAAAAAGCCAGCAGCGGGGTCGCCTCCTTCATCAGCCACGCTGGAAGTGTGTCAAAGTTTCGCTGGTGACGAAAGAATTACCTAATTACGCGGTCCGCGGTAATCGGTCTAAACGCACACAAGCTTGGGGAAGGGTAATTGGTAAACATCGCCCGCTCGCGTCAGACGTCGAATCTCGGATGTCAGCGATTTTCATTTCCATGTAGTCATGTTAAGTAGCAGAAAAAGACCCTGGCCTGGAGGTGTCTTTGCCTTCGCCAAGCAGCTGGTTTACTGATTGCCACACGCGACGCTAACTAGTGGAAAGGCAGAAACTAAGAAACTCGAGGCACTTGAAATGTGGATATGGAAAGACTGGCCAAAATCAGCTGGAAGGATTATAAAACAAAAGAGGAGGTGCTGCACTTGGTACAGGAAGAAAGGACAGCAAAGGATTTGTTTTAAACTGTGACTCAAGTTTATAAAACATTGAACTCTGGCTAACCAAAGTACTTTAAATCAGTTCTTATACCCAGACTTACAACTATTCTGCAAGATCATCTTGTCTTTCTCTGGTTATAACTAGGACTAGAACTGTTCTTGATGAACGGGCTTTTTCGGTGGCTGAACCTAAATTTTGGAACTCCCTCCCTGTGTCTGTTCGTTCTGCTCAGTCGCCTCTGTCATTTCGTTCTCAACTTGAAACTTACCTTTTTCAATTTGCTTATCTACCGTAAGCTGCCCCTCTGTCCTGTGGACTGACCTTTTGGATATTGACCTGATTGCGGCTAGGCTTTGGTGAGCTATCGGTTGATGCCTTGTGCATTAGACACCAGCGCATTAGAAGTTACTTATTATTATTACTTCTACTATTATTACTACTACTACTACTACTACTACTACTACTACTACTACTACTACTAGCACTACTACTACTGCATATCATAATTTTCTACCCTCGCTCAACATGTCGCAAATCCAACCTTGGCAGCCGCTTGAGAGTTTTTAAATAGGGCGCTATACAAATTAGATAATATTTCAAATGAATTTCACTGCAAACGCAGACTGTTCGATATTATACCTCGGCAATTTTTGTAAAGGAATGCATACTGAAGGTAACAGACATTTTGATGGATTTAGAAAGTCAAAGTTTAAAATGTTTACAGAGATAAAGTAAATTATTTTTATTTAACTGTTAATACTATGTATTATGTTATGTATGTTACAAGGTTCACTCAAGTTCTGCATTGAAGGGCTCATGATGAATTACTTCACACATCGACATTAAAGAACTGTCATCACAGTTAGGCTTTATTAGATATGAGCAAGCAAGTATGTCTATTAGATCTTCTCACATTCATGACAACAACTAGCATAGGCCCATGCGTATAATTCAATTCTAAATTGAAGTTAAGTATACGTCTGCATGTATGATTATAATAAGCCGAAGAAAGATAATTCGTTGTATGTTAGCTTAATAACTGACAATAATTATATTACCTATAGTTTCCTATGGGGTTAATATGAAGCAGGTTCACTGGAGACTCGCAGTTCGGTCAGTCATAAAATCCTAAGCGACGCCAAATGCAACAACGTCAGCAGAGAACGCTCTGCAGATGGCTGACAGTAGTGTCATAATATATCGATGTATATAGTGTTATAGTTTCCACTTTGCCGAGTGTTTGAAGTTCGATGTAACGACGAAGGTTTTCAGGAATGCCCGTTGCGCCATATGGTCTGTATGCGTCTTCATGACGGCATTGGTGACTATGGTGTCAAGGTACTGCCCTGGGTCATGCATCATGGCGTCTTTCCATTCGGACTCGTCCTGTCCGCGGAATTCCTCTTTTATAATCCATACGATGTGCTCGATTATAGTCGGAAGGATCTGATCTTTAAGCTCAGTGTCTCCTTTCTGCATAATCTCGAGTTTTTTAGCCTCGTCCTTCCCGTCTTGTACAAGGTTTTTCAGTTTGTAGCGAATGGCCGTATAGAGACTCTGAACTACCTCGGAGGCAAAGCTCTTGAGAGTAGCTTCAGCCTCTGGATCCATCGTAGCCTGCTCTATTGTCTCCTCAAGATCTTCCCTATTCGAAAAGATGATGCTCTGAGATCTTGTCGCCGCCTCCGAGTCTTTCTTATTCACTCCATCATTTCCAACTGATGCTTTTACAGTTTGACTATTATTTTCAGCTCTAGATTGTAGCTCGTGTTCCTTTCTTATAGATGTGGCACTGGGTTCCGAAGCAGACGGATGAGACGATGGCTGAGGACGAACAGAGCGATACTTGACCGCTTCAGTCTTTTCTACATAGTCATTGTTGCGGAGGAGGAGGAGGGTCTGGTCGCCTTTAACCTGCTGCTGTCCTTCCACTCTTATATCTGAGGATTTTGCTTTTTCATTTGTACTCTGGACTTTGTCATTTTCTATTCCTTCTTCATCTTCGTCCTCTTCTTCGTTATCCTCACCGCCTTCTTCGTCATCTGCTGCATTATTTGCAGTAACAGAGTGACCCGATTCACTGCTGCTTGCTTCTCGAATTTCGTCATCTTTAGCACTTGTAATATCACGTTCATTGTCGTCGGTCTTGTTGCTCTTTATTTCGTCGCTCAGGTTTCCATGACTTTTGTTCTGGTCTGAATCCAAACTTACGTCTGTTTTATTCTGGTTTATGTTCGGAATTGAGTTATCGTCGCCATTAGTTCTACCCTGCGCGCTCTTTGTGCAATTTTCCTGCTTATATGGCCTACTTCCGCTACGAAGATTCATTTTATCGTCAGATTTTCTCTGCGAAAGCGAGTTTCTATCACTCTTCGCCATCGTGGTCTGGATTTCCGACGGATTGTGGAGTTCCTGACATGTATCTTGTTCAGTGTTATCCTGCTGGTTTGCTGATCGACAGATGATTGACTGCATATCGATCTGATTAACCAATGTGTTCCTCTGGTCGTCGGCTTTCGATGATTGTTCCTTGGCGACACGCTTCTCAATCGCTTGGCAACTGAGGTGTTTGCTTTCACTCGCGTCGTCTCTGAGTTCTTCGTAGTCGTTTGTTGTGCACTTGCTTTGTACTGCGTGTTCTTTCGTTCCATGGCTACATTGCTGATGTTCGTTCACTGCACGGGGTTTGTGTTCTTCTTTCTCAGTCATTGCACATTCATGTTCTACAGTCCTAGGCTGAGTTCCTGAATCCAGGTGTAATTTAATCTTGCAAATGAGACTTTCGATTAGCTTGCCGGCCATCTGTCGCAGCTTGACCATAGACTGATTTTCTTCAACGCCAGATGGCGGTATGTTGTTCCAGAGTTTATTCCAGCAGCGCTCGGCGTCAGAGTGCGTCTGATGAGTGTGCTCCGCCTTCAGCACGTGGTGTTCCTCTGGAAGAAGAGCCGCAGACTTAAGCATACCGATTTCTTCGCCCACATTGTTACCCGTCTGAAACTCTGTCGCAATGTGAGCAATAGCCTCCTGAATGTTAACAGTGCTTTCGCTGCCCACTGGAACAGTGTCAACGGAGCTACAGCCTCTGTCGTGTAGGTTAAACTGTAGTTCAGCGCAGTTGGCTGCTTGCCTTGAGCACTGGTACGGAAGAGTGGAGCACCAGACATCGACATCTGGCCTTAATTGTCCAGTCCCTCGTCTACAGTTCGCTCGAAACAACGAGAACCTAGCAGCGGGTTTTGTGGCTTCGTACTTGGTGCTTTCCATTGTGAGATTTTTGTGCATGTCTCTGTCGACTACCGTGCAGTACGAGTGGGATGAGGAGGACGAGGAGGTTCTGGAACTGATCGTTTTCAGAGGCCGACTGCTGTAGCTTCGAGACTGTACCGAAAACCTCGTCTGAATCGAAGGGCAACCACAGCCAGCAGACCTCATCACTCGCTTGACTGACTGAGCACAGGTTGTAAGATTACCAGTGTTAGTTCCATTTGCATCCCATTTGCCTACGTCGCCTTTTATCGAATCCATTAGAAATCGACACGGTTGGATTCGGTTTCGTTTCGATTTCATGTCGGATAAAGCCGGACTAATTCCGGCCACGGATCTAAACTTGACCGCCGTCTGACTGCAGTTATCGGGTAACCAACATTCAAAAGCGCACTTTTTGCCGTCAGGTTTTCCATAAGTAGTTATTCGGGGATCTGTAGACATACGCGAACCTTTTGACGAACGGAATGGATCTGTATGCAAACGGGAATCCTGGCAGCTTCGAGAAATCATTGAGCTGCTGTAGATTGTAATGTCTGTCTGTTGTACTTGATTCAACTCAGTGTTTCATCGGATAATCTTCTCGACTTGACGCACTTCTTTGCTGCTTGTTTCCTCTCGAAATTTACCTCAGACAATCGATAATCGGCGTTGACCTATGCAGTGGTCCTAAAACAGTAGAAGAACATTGGCAGTGTTTGGTACCTTAACCGAATTCAACCAAACCATCGAAGTGGTCCTCAAGCTTCACTACATTGCTACCTTTGCTAGGCGACAAGAACAGGAACTAGCTTTTAGATTTCACTGATGCTGGGTCGGTTTAACCGATACCGAACAGATATCGCAATAATCAGAAACATCGAAACCGACAAGGTTTACCTATACTGAAGTCGGTATTCAGAAAACTGAAAATTATACAGAAAACCGAAGCAAAACCGACAAAACTGGAGTCAATATACACAGAATTCAAGTAACAAAATAGTAGTTTTCCTCACAGATATTATTTTTTGTTAACTGAACATTCCGTAACACTTTTGAAAGTTTTGATGCGATTGATATAGGGACCTATGTAACATATTTTGTTCTCCGTCACAGAGAACAACAGTATAGTCCTATGGCTATGCTAGACTAGAGTAAATGACGTACGAATTACGTAGCAGAAGCTGTGAAGTCATGTACTTTGCTGCAGAAAACAGCAATTCACTCCAGGGTTGGGCCACCAATCAATCGAATTTTCAAAGTGTGGCCCAGGTCGCTAGGTCGTATATGGGAATTCCAACCACATCTGTGGCTAATGAGCCAGTGTGTGGGCTGACCTTCGTGCTTTTATAGACTCAGTCCACGGTTCACTGAACAGTTATAGTTTCGATCGCAAAATTTGCCCGACGACGAACAAACCAAGAACTTCTTAGGTAAATCTTGAACCTACGTACTTTTGGCTACTTTAGTATTAAAGATGACACTTTGATAAGTTGCTTCATTTCTTATGAGGCGTCGTGTACAGAACTGCAGCCACAATACAGACATTTTAATACACACAAGAACACATAGCCTAAACAATTTTATTTTTAAAATGCAGTTTGTTACAATAGAACAACAATGCACATTGTAAAGTTGCAGTGTACATTGCACAGCAGCTAAGTAGTATTATAAACTTAAGTATAAAGAACACAAAAAACCGATACCGAAATCGCGATATTTAGGAAAATTGAAACCGAACCGACTTTTTGGGAAAAACAATGCATAAAACAAACACCGACACCGACTTTTAAAACGGATACCGACACAGCTCTATTTCAAATTCCATTATAGAAGCAAATTACACCCAGAACTTACATGGGGCAAAATGCATTGCCATGTGGCAATATGGCTAATACCAGTAAAAAAAGGCCTAGTACAGAGCTATTTTTAAGCAGCCATGCAGTGCCATGACCTTATTGGAGTAGGCCTACGTATTTCTGAAGTGTTGGGGCTAAGTTGTGGAATGCTAAAGGCACCGACGGCGACTACCGGCATATGACCAGCCGGTTAAGCGCATTTGGACGTCAGAATGAAAGCAAAACGCATTTCGCACGACCAACATTGAGCTCAATTAACCAGTGATATTTTCGACAGCCGAAAATAATAACCCGAGTGAAGCTCTGCAGAATGAACTCCACTGGCTCCCCATCAGCTATCGAATCAAACTACATGTAATGGAACCGAGAAGACGATGATGCGATATACGATCATAAATAGAGGACAATAAATAATTATATGAACTATTACTTATATGAACAATTAACTGTAGTACTGTAAAATTAAATTATAGATAAAGGGCAGAAAAACATAGGCATGACGGATGCAAAGACGCCACCATATAATGTTTTAGAAAGACTTTCAGTGATCAGTCTAAAACATTTTTGGTGGTAGCGGTGCTATTGGCGTCTCTTCGGGGTTTTCTCTGCGTCTGTGGTTCGTTGACGAAGATTGTTTAAAATAATTCTTTTATTTCTTTTTAATCAGCCCATGTACAATGTATTTACAGCAACCAAAGTCACGATGTTCTTATAGGCCTACACACTAATTTTCGCTCTCTGCTGCTATTGATCTATTTTTACAGCGTCATTCGTCTGTTCGTCGGTGGTCGCAGTTGCGAGCGGATTCCTCTATAAATCCTCGCTGAGAGTGAATCCCGACTCGCTTGTCCGTTCCCTTTTTATCCTTTCCTCCTGCCCCTGGCGGCAGACTTCGATCGCATACCATCTCCTCTCTTCCTGCCTCGCAGCACCTTTGTAGCTTACACGCTGTACTGTGCTGGCGGCAGACTTCAATCGCATTCTGTAGAAGTTGCCTGCAAGCGGGATGAAGGTCAGTCGCAAGAAGCTAAAGGATGAACACCGGCGCTCTTGTCCTCGGTCTTAATCACTTAATCAGAATTCTGATCATTAGACACTTCTCACTTTATTACTTTTTATACTACAATTATTGTCAGTAAATTATTTTATTTGCAGTTTAGACTAGTGCCCATGCATCATCCTTTGCAAGTTTAACCAACTGCTCTCATCGCACCTAGCTGAGTCACGATGCGTTGAGTCTGTTGCGTAATAAATTTTCGTAACAACAATAATAACAGCGAACTGTGTACTAATCATGAATTACACAATTACGAATTGTGTAATTATTTTCTCCCCATAGGACCTGAATACATATGGTACGGATTGAGAGCCAAATAAAAGATTGGTTGAAATTTTCCATTGTGAGGGAACGGTTTACCTCAGTTCTTTTTCCTAAGTTGTTGCTAAATAGCGATAGGCTACCTCATCTCTGAACTTGAGAGAAAATTGTGGTAACATATATTCGTGACATTTTATCCATGGAGATAGTTGCTAGGCCTACTTGGGATGCTAATTCCGATCTCACTGGAGAAATGTAAATTCAGGATCTCCAGGGATTAGTTAGTCATTCATATCTGGAATGAGACTCGGAAATGCAAACGAAATAGATTGATATCTGATAGGAGTTATTTGGAGGGCAGACGAATTTGACTGGTGCAAGGGCCCGAGTTTGGAAAGTTTGAAATGCTATATTAGACTTGGTCCTGCTATGACAGGGAGAAGAACAGAGCATTATGCAGGATCAGCGAAAGATGACAGGGAACTTAAGACCCATCTCCTCCAACTTGCATACCCACCGTAGCCTGGCTTCTGTTTTCTCTGACCTATCGGAATTCAACCCGGCTTCTCCAGCGGTTTTTTATTTTTCATTCATTTGTTCACATTCTGCTCATGTTTGTATTCTTGATCTAACGTTTGCGGGAATCGTTTAAGTTAATGATATCGTTTAAACACAAAAGTTTTAGAAATGCGCGAACAGCATTACTGCAACATTTGTAGGAAACATAGTTTAGGCCCCATTTTAACGTATTCAATCTAATTTAAAGACTTATATAGCGCCGCTGTGACAATGCCCAAGTCATCAGTCGATGGTAGCTACAAGTCAAAAACGCAATCCAAAATCACAAAACCGCTGTAGAAGCCGGTTCGAATTCTAATAGGTCAGAGAAACCAGAAGCCAGGCTACGGTGGGTAAGCAAGTTGGAAGAGATGTGTCTTAAGTTTAGATCTAATGGCATAAAAAGTGGCAAAATGAATTGAACTGGGCAGTGAAATCCAAAACATTGGACCAGCTACCGAGAAGGCCCGAGATCCCAACACTGCTCGGGTAGCCTATAGGGCACAGCAAAAGTCAGCATCCACTGGTCGAGTGCAATGTCTACTAGTGCTAGTGGTTAGCATGGAATGTAGGTAGGTCGGCTGATTTAAATGTACACTAATGTTTATACCATGCTAGAACGTTTTGATACAAACCATGCTAGAACGTTTGGTACTTAGGACTAAACATTTCCGCTAGAACGGAGCCGAGGAGAAATCAGCTGGAGATAAATTAAAAACTGTCATCACTTAAGGTCTTCAGATAAACCGTTCTTTGGTATCGCGCAGGCGTAGGCCAAGGAACAACGGCAGCTACGCTTGTATTATGACGTAGTGATTCGGGCGAAGTCTTTTACCAAGACGAATAATTAACAAACTCTTGTATTATGGTTATATTAGCCTATTATGAGATTTTTCTGATGCATTATTAGTTACTGCTTCCCTTGCGCACTGGCACGGACGAGTGGAACACCAGACATCGACATGCGGCCTCAGTGATGCTACTGCTGGTGGTGATGATTATGATCATAATAATAATACTGATGATTATGATGGTTATACTATTACTGGTAATAATAAAACACATAAAACCACAGAGCTTGATGTTATAAATCCATGAAATCCTGGGTCTTCCTCTTCCACGACCCCCTGGAATTGTTCCGAATGGGCTGATAAGCCGTGGGAGAAATGGCGCACATACAAATTTCAGAGGAATTAAAAAGAAAAATTACGTTTTTGTGCAAGGGGAATTGCATCACTGGTTTTGGGGAGGCGTCCTTGGCCTTCGTCGAACAGACGCCCCCTCCCCTATAATATTTCTGTCCGAGTCGTTTTCAGCGTCTCTTCACACGCGCGCAGTAAGGCTACAAGTCGAGGGAACTTCTCCATCACTGGTTCAGGTCATCCCTAACTGCATTGACGTCCGACATCTCACTCAGAGATAATCATTTTACCCTGCAATCCATATTCTATAGATGGCGGGATGGGGTTTCACGAGGATTCCAACTCCAGCAACCTTCCATCAGTATTACCGACGACCTACTTCTTCCAACTTAAGAACCACGGTTGCAGTAAGGACTGCTCATTTCCACGTACTAGAACTGATCTTCTCTTCACCTAACAAAAGCTCCTTAACACCAACTGTACATCTTTTCTGAAAGACTTGTTGATTTTCCGAAGTCCAACCATTACATCAATTATCCATTTCCAGTTGCATCAGGGATCCTTCCTATCTGCCTTTATTCAAGCCATAGTTCATCCTTTGTTAAAGAAAACCTCTCAACCCGGGTGACCTGTCTAATTACTTACCCATTTCAACTTTGAATTTTGTATCTAAAATTCTTGAACGGGTAGTAAAGAATTGTATGCATAAATTACCTATCTTCCAATGCACTAATCTCCCCCCTTTCAGTCTGCATACTGGTTCATTCAACAGAATCTGCTCTTCTTGTTGTTCATAATGATATTATGTGTTCATTGGATGTACGGTGACAACACTTGTTATTCTTGATTTATCAGCTGCTTTTACTGCCGTGGACCATTCCTCTTTCATTTGCATCATCTCCAGCACTGGTTTGGGATTTCTGGCCCCACCATCAATCGGCTTGCTATTTATCTCAGTCCACACGCTCATTCAGCCCCATATTTAAATGGTAAGTATTAGTATAATACTTCTTTGACATGTGGTGTTCCACAGGGTTCTGTGCTTAGTCCTCTTTTATTTATATTATAAACCACACCACTACGTACACTGCTCAACAATCATTCACTAGGATATAATTTCTATGCTGATGATACTCATATCGAGATTTAATTTGAAAGCCTGTCTAGTCACTTGTCTGTGCAGTGGGTGGCCCAGTGCCTTTGAATGGAGCAATATTAGATGGTGGCTAATAAACTCCTCCTTAGCTCATCGAAAACTGAATTTCTACTACTGGGCACTCCACAGCAACTCAAGAAGCTTGAAAGGCTTAAATCTTCATAGCTGGGCAACTCGCTTGTTGAGTTGGTTGATGCTGCTCATTACTTGAGCATTGCTTTAGAATCTACTATGTTCTTTCACTGACCGTGTAAATAGTATTTGTAAGTCGTCACACAGGGCTTATGTCTATTTAGGCGACGTACGCAGATTTAGATGTCATGTCCCTCTGTCTTCAAGAATATCTCTGGCAAACGCCTTGATCTCCATTTGCCTTGATTACTGTAACTGATACTGGTAACACAAAGTCAAACATCCAGAAACTCCAGAGTTCAGAACTCCTTGGTTACCGCCATAATAAATACATCAAAATATGAGCATATAACCAGAGGCGAAAATCTCCACATAATTTTGGGGGATAGCGCCGAAATTGTTTTTGCAATTTTTGTTTGTAATGGGGGGACAGAAGGGGACAGTAAACATAAATGGGGGACAGAGTCTACAGAAATAGGTCTATTCATAATTCATCAACTGCATGCAGATTACAGAGTTCATATGATGATAAGGGGTAAATATCTAGGTTCTAAGTAAAGGTTAAATAAGCCAAAACTGCTAATGACTTTTTAGTGAGAGACAACAAAGAGATGGCTTACTTTATACAATTTTCTACACATACTGTTGCAACTTGATTAAAGTGTTTGAACACTTTTATTCACAGTTGGTGAATAGGCGTAGTGCCAGTGAACATAAATATCATACATGGGGAGGTATGCAAAGATATTAGATCTTACAGTGGAACAAGAAATAAATGTGCAAACAATTAATCAATTTTATAAATTATGGGAGATGGGACTCAGTAATGGTAGGCCTATATGGGAACTTATATGTTGTAATACTTACCCGATTTTTTCTTTTTGCTGGAACTGAAACTTAACAATGACTGTTCGAGATGTTTGATTGAAGCATTCTTCGAAGATGCATCAGAAGTAGAAGACGTGGCTTGGAGCCTAGATCACTTAAACTATCGTTAACAAATAAACACGCAACAAGGTGCTACTACACTATGTGCCGAACTCTGAGACAAATAATAATAATAATTAGCAACTTCTAATGCGCCGGTGTCTAATGCACAAGGCATCAACCGATGGCACACCAAAATCAAGCCGCAATCAGGTCGATATCCAGAAGGTCAGATAGCAAGGAGTAGTAGTGAATAAAGACTATCTCAATAAATTCCTCAATAGCGTCTTGCTGATAGTGAAACCCGACACCCTTCGTCTTTCTATATTTATCCTCCCCTCTAGTCCTGGCTATTTTCCTCATACGGTGGTTCTTCGCTGCCTTACCGCACATTTAGCATTCTATATCGCTCTCCCTGTAGGCCTTTTGCGATACACGGTCTTATTTGGTCATCCTGATGTCGTGGCAGACTTCAGTAGCATTCCACCTTCTCTCATACATTGCAGCAGCATCCTCCCCTCACATTCCTGAGCTCCGCCATCTGTTCTACAGATCGCACTCTTCCTTCCAGCTCCCATCCTCGGGTGATCGCGTTGCCTTTGGGGTCATACCTCGCCGTGTCTTCATATCTGTGTGCCTCTGTCTATCTCCTTTCCGCTGTCTGTCGTCTTTTTGTCTTTGCAAGTGTCATGCCTACTTGTCTAAAAGTTCCTGTCTTTTATCATATAACTAATTTAACTCTACAATACTTTAGGATAAAAGTTTAATGAAGCAGAGGGGACATTACTAGGTTTAGCACTGTCCCTCTCATTAGAAGTTTTAACTTTGGGGGGATAATCCCCAGTCAAAACTTTGGGGAGGACAGTTCCCCTCTGTCCCCCCCATGATTAACGCCACTGCATATAACCCCTGTGCTTAAATCTTTGCATCGGCTTCCTGTTCAACAAAAGATTTATTTCAAACAGGGGCTTACAGTTTATAAAACATTGAACTCTGGCCAACCACAATACTTAATACATTCCCCAAACTTATCATGTCTTTCTCTGGTCATACCTAAGACTAGAACTGTTCTTGGTGAACAAGCTTTTCAGCTGCTGGACCTAGATTTTGAAACTCCCTCATTGTTGTGACTGTTTGTTCAGTTGCTTGTGTCACTTCGTTCTTAACTTAAGACTCTCTCTTGTAATCGTAAATTTGTAAAGCGCCGCTTCAAGGTAGCCTCATCAGAGGCGCTCTCGTCCCGGAACTGGGGAATAATACGGTCTTCAAGCGCTTACACAGAGGGAGGGGAAAGGGACTGACCTTCTGGATATTAACCTGATTGCAGCTTGGCTTTGGTCTTTGGTGCACCATCAGTTGATGCCTTGTGCATCAGACACTAGCATGACAGAAGTTACTAATTAATAATAATAATAATACAGTAGTAATCATTCATAATGATTTTAAATTATGACATTTCGCACACCATAGTTTACTACTGTGTCAATACAATAATAATATAATAATAATAAAACTCTGCTACTGCTGTACTCGCGTAGTGCCAGTACCAAGCCTGGATAAAGGAGGGCAACATCAATGGTCTTTGATGCCATGGGATGTCGTTAAACTGTGGGATGTCATCCACCACCACCACCACCACCACCACCACCACCACCACCACCACCACCACCACCACCACCACCACCACCACCACCACCACCACCACCACCACCACCACCACCACCACCACCACCACCACCACCACCACCACCACCACCACCACCACCACCACCACCACCACCACCACCACCACCACCACCACCACCACCACCACCACCACCACCACCACCACCACCACCACCACCACCACCACCACCACCACCACCACCACCACCACCACCACCACCACCACCACCACCACCACCACCACCACCACCACCACCACCACCACCACCACCACCACCACCACCACCACCACCACCACCACCACCACCACCACCACCACCACCACCACCACCACCACCACCACCACCACCACCACCACCACCACCACCACCACCACCACCACCACCACCACCACCACCACCACCACCACCACCAAAACACCGGCAGTCTTGTTCTCGGTCGTAATCACTTATAATTTGATCTGATTGCTGGATGACTGTATGTCATAGACCCATGATCGGCAAAATCCTACAGCTTTATCAAGTGTTTAGTAGTTTCTCTGTCTCTCTGCTTTTGGTTTGTCATTATGTATCATTATTATTAGTATAAACCAATTTACTAACTACTTTGCAAGGCTGAAAGTAACCAAAAAATGAACTAACATAATAATTATAACTGCACCTGATAGTACAAGACCAGTAAATGCTTTGCATTTTCTCATTGTTCCATTTTACAAACAACAGCAGCAATAACTTTTTGGACTATAATATAAAAAAAGACTGAAATAATGGGCTTGCAGTTCAATTACAAGCATACACATACAGACTACGGATAATGAAACAAGTATGACCTGCAAAAGCCTATTTATAACTGCCCAGACGTATCCAAGTGTGTAATGGCTGAAGTGCAAGACATAGTAATAACATCCCATTTGCAACAACCAGTATGTGAGTTATATGGAAGTAAACCACACAACTTCAATTCAGTATACTTGAAAATATATTTACTCATAATATAATAAGATCCCAACCAAAATGCTAAAAATTTAAGCAAAGATAACAACGTAAATATGATCTCTCCTAATAATAAAGCACACTTTGTCTTCAAAATAATTTGTTTTAAACAATTTGAACATTTTTCAGAACTGCAAAATAGGAAGCCAATGGCTCCAAATTATTGATGCACATCTTTAAACAACACTACAGCAAATACTCAGAGTAACTGGTTAAGTACATTAACCTTTTGTATTGTAAATCTATAAACAATGACTATAATGGAAAGTGTCTAAAACAAGTCCATCCAGGTGTGGTTAGACTAAAACGTCCCAAGTAAACTGTAATAGCTGGAGCCTTGATGGGTCAAAGAAATTGCAAAATGGCCAAAAACAGAAAATATAACTCTGTTTCATGCAATTACCATCAGATCGAAAGAAATCATATCAACCACAAACCTGAATGAACAAACTGCCGTCATAAATATACAAATGTATCATCTAAAAATACAATCAACAAATCGGAACATCCAATGGTCAATGCCTTGGCAGCAGGTCAAGAGACAAGATACATCCTGAACAGCTAATTGCTAACCGTGGTGACAAGACAAACCTATTCTATTTCCCTGATACAAAAACAAATATGAGACACTGCTTATTTTAACATGCAGTTAATTATGTTTATGTGATCAACATTTTGCACTTGAAGCATTGCCCAGATTGCCTCAGTATGTTAAAATAGTTTGCTACTGTCTTGTTGGCTTTAACCTGAATAATGATGACCTGGACATTTACTAACTCATCTGTTCTTCTGGTACTGAAGATAGGGCACATCGCAGTAGCAGGACAGGCCTTTCTCCATCCACCCTTCTTTAAACAGTTGCAGTCAGCAGATACTGAAAACAACCCATACACAAAGGATCTATGCAAGCATCAATGACAAGCAGAAACATTCAGACAGACAGACATATGACAGATACACAGCAAGTAATGTAATGTAATCTGTACACTTCTATAGGACTGTCAGTCAACAGATACAGGGTACATTAGATTATTTCACTCAACCCTGCAGACAGTTAAACCAGACATCCAATCTATCTGATCTAATCTGAGAACTTCTATAGCACCACTGTATAAATGCTCAAGGCATCAGTCGATAGTCACTACTAAGCAAAATCATTGTGCAAGCCAAATTCCAGGGTTAGTCTGGTAAAAGCCAAGAAGGAAATCTGAAAAGGCATGGAAACAGCCTAATGGGGAAATGAGCCCTGGAAGAGACAAGTTTTTAGTTGAGATTTGAAGGCCAAAACAGACCTAGCAGAGGGTTTGCCAGAAGAGAGCTACAGAGTCTAGTGCCAGTGACAGAAAAGGCACGCCTGCCTGGAGCTGTCCTTGCCCATGCAATAGTCAGCTTCAGACAGCCAGAAGAACTGGTTGAGTAGAGACAAGTCTTGACAGTCAGTACAGAATGAAGACAGTGATGTTGGCTGAAATGTTTTATATACAACTAGCCCAGACTTGAAAATTATATGCTTTTTTATAGGCAGCCAATGTGATGTTAGGACCGGTGATATATTTTCATATTTTGGAGTTTCAGTGATAGCTCTTGCCAAGGTATTTTGGACTCTTTAAAGCATCACCAAATTAGCCTTTGAAATGCCAGTAAGAAGCGAGTTGCAGTAGTCAAGATGGATGGCGATCAAGGCATCAGTCAAGCAAAACCAGGGCAGAAGAGGGAACGTGGCACACAATCCTACAGATATCATGGAAGTGGTAGTGGGAAGACCTACATAGAGAATTAAGGGTGTTTACTGAATGGCAGGTTGAAGTCGAACACAACACTCAACTTGCAGGCTGAAAAGCTGTGTTGAATGACAGAGATGTCTAGATAGGCAATTCAGAGAGTTAAATTTGTTCAATTGCTGTGGAGTTCCAAAATGGAGAAACTCAGGTTTGGACGGGTTTAAGAGCAATCAATTTTCTGCCATTCAAGACTGAACTCAGTTAAGACATCAGATAACAGAGTGAGAGAAGAGCTGGAAGATGAAGAATTATCAAAGAAAACGTAGAGATGAGAATCATCAGAAAAAAGATGTGTTTCAGGCCACTTTGACTCAGTAAAACACTTGGCGGAATGGTGTACAAGAAAAAAGTAACGGCAAAGAATAGAGCCTGAGGGATGCCGCAAGTGAGTAGTGCTTGGTCTCACATTGCTTAACTGATGAAGACAGACTAAGTATGAGGAGTATGGTATGATTTGAACCAGTTTAGAGCTAGACCGGATACACCAAACCAGTGCTTAAGGCGATGGAGCAAAATAGCATGGCTGACAGTGTCAAAGGCAGTAGCCAGGTCAAAGAGATCAAGTGGTTACTTTAGCATTGTCCACAGAGTGGATAATATCATTGCGGACAGACAAGAGCTGTCTCAGTGGAGTAGAAGTTGCGATATGCTGACTGGAAACAGAGGAAGGGGCCTGAAGATAGGTGGGATTAAGAGAGTCAAAAGTCAAAGAATTAAAAGTAGGTGGGAAAATCAGGAGATGAAAAGTCATTTGATATATGAATACCAAATAATTTCAGCCTGATGTTGGATATCTTGTCACTAAAGTATTTAATGAAAGCAACAGCCAGAGTGTATGGTGAGGATGTCTTGGGTTGCATGCATTGTTTTTCCCATGGAGTAACTTACTGAGGGCCATCCAAAGGGACACCATGCAAGATGAGTTTTTTAAATTAGGTTTGAAAGACAGGAGGATTTGGTCTTGGAAACTAGATTATGAACAATGCCAAAATTTACTCGATTCTTTGAAACACACATGATAGAAGGTAAGTCGTGAGTTACACCAAGCAAGTTCACGTTGGCTACATCAACGCCAAGCTTCAGCAATTTCAGAAATAAACCATAGCTTTGGGTCACAAACAACCTTTCTTGATTTAAGAGGAATATGCTCACCAAGCAATTCGGTTAGAATAGTTTGAAGTGGTTAAGAGAGCATCTGCAGATAGGTTTGAGTCAGAAGAAGAGAGGAGCAGATGTCATTTCTGGAAAGTCTGGACATCCAGTTGATGATGTCAGATAAAAAAGATAACAGTGCAATTTGGTGGTGGTATGGTAAGAAAACAAAGGGAAGCACCAATAGCCAGCTGATCAGAAAGATAAGTTTCTTTAATCAAGACATCTTGAATTATGAAAGGGGGTTTCATTGAATCCAATACTTTCCCGTTGCTGCACATAGGCCTGAAGGCCCAAATGCCCAGCTGGTAACCTGCTACCCTCCAAACAGCAGAAGTGCCAAACAGAGATGAGGTGTCGATCACATGAAATTAAACACCATCCAAAAATCCACAAAAACCATGTCATAATTGATAAAAAATAGTGAAATGCAGACTTGGTCACAGTAGATGTCCAAACAACTAAGAATTATTTAGAAAATTTTGGGTGCAAGACAAAGGAAATGCCAACTGAAATAAATTAGGATAAATACGACTAACCCCTTTTTGAACATTTCCAGATATGCCAGCACATGAAACTCCCAAGTTATATCTCTAAATATTGCCCAATCTGCACCAAATTTTGAATACAGACTTTTTACATTTTGATAAGAAAGAAGAGTAGCAACTCCTTTTATGGGCTACACTAGTAGTTCCAATTAATTCAAAAACCGACTTGCACCTACTCAGCATGGAGATGTGGTGAACAGTTGAGTATGAAGGGAATGGAATGTCTGCTGATGCTGTGTCACCAGTGGTGAAAGTATTTACTCAGGTGACACCTATAGTATTACAAAAAGTAGGAAGAAGTAGGCAGGCTCAAAAAACCCTGGAAATGGATAGCTAACAAAATCAGCAAGCTTGCTTTCAGGATATCCAAGCCAGGATACAGAGGAGGATCAGATAAAAGGGTGTAGATATACTGCCCATAAAGAAGACAGAAATCCATGGCACATGATAATCATAAGACAAAACACAGGCTCAGGTGTCGCCAAGATCAACAAGCACCTTCTTAATCCATTAATACCTTAATAGATAACACGTTCTTAAACTGTTAATGCCTTGATCTCTTTCCTTCTCATCAGATGACTTCATTTCAACTCATTTCTTGACTGCACTCTGGTGGTGTGCAACAGGGAGGTGGGTCATTCAAGCTCAATTTAACCAATTCTGAGCAACACTGTCACTTGACCAGCTCGGAATTAGCTGATATTTAAACACTTGATGCAACAGCGTCACCTTGTCACCTTGTGCTGTCAGCTCTTTGAGCTCTAGCGACCGTACTACAACAGCGTACTATAAGAAAAAGTCCAATACCTTTCTGAAATATTTAAAATACTGAGAATTTTTGGATTCCATGACCCCACCTTCAGAACACGTTTTGCAAACTTTGACACGCACAATTTTTTATAACTATCTTTAGAACTGGCAATCAGTAGTCAAATGTTTGACTTGATTCAGTGTTCATGTCTTCTGAATATAGGCTGCCAAATTTGACAAAGGCAATTTTAAAGCCAATCAAGAATGACTCCTCGTGCAGTTGATCCCCATTCATTTGGGGTATCAACTGTTAAACGCAAGGAGTTAGCCCTTAATCTAAAGGCAATATTTGGTTCTCCCATGCTATATGTAAATTAGCTCATTTTCACATATGGAATATGAGTAAATTCAGAATTAGAATAACGACACTGTAGAAGTCCTTAGTGTAGGCTAGATTACAAGTGATACTTGTGGTATTGTCAAACAACAGTATAAGACAGAAAGACAGAATTTCAAGAAACATACTGAAATGACAGAGACATAGAATATTTTGTACCTCTGTCAAATTTGTCATCAGGTGAAGAAGTTGCTCTTCAGTTTGTCATAGCTCTCCTGCTTAAAATCATCACTGGTAAATTCCATTAATTCACTATCAGGTGGAGATGGACCACTGATAGCAGGTTCTAAGACAGGGCTGCACACTGCAGCTGACCTGTAACCATCTGAATCCCTGTCAACAGTAACGTCTGCACTGCGCTGGTTGTTATTCCATTTCTCTGCATTACACTGGATGGTTGCAGTGACTGATTCTGATACAGAAGCATTCATCAAGCACCCAGCTGATTCACCTGAGGAACCTTCCTCAATTTCTGAAGAAATTGATTTGTAATGTGCTGACGTTTCCGCTTTGTATACTGATTCACTTGGGTCAAGTTTAGACACTCCACATACAGCAATTTCTTCAACAGCTTTCCTTTCTGGTTCTGTTGGTTTTTGACATTCTAAAGGGTCTTTAACTGTTTCTCTGAGAGATGGTTTGTCTTCCAACTGTTTCCTTTGAACAGACTCCACAGATCGATACTGTTCACTGCATTGTTTAGGCACAGTTTCTTCTGAAAAATGCATCACATAACCTGGTTCAGATACGATGACAGAGGTGGTCTGGACGTTTTGTGGCAGTTCCAAAAGACCTCCAGCTGCCCTTCTTCTCCTGTGGACACTTTGAGGTACACCAGTCTGTTCAAACAATGTTGGATCAACAAATGATGATTCTGACTCAGTTAGTGTTGGCTCAACCAATGCAACAGGTAAAGATCCTGTCGGTAGTGGCTCAGCAAAGACTTGTTCTGTGGAACCTGGGTCAACCAATGCTGAATGTTCAGCCAGTGCTGATGTGGTCCATGGTTGAAGCAATGGCTGTTCAAACTGAGGTAAAGCAACTAGTGGAAACTGCTTCATTGGCAATATGGATTGCTGCACCACAGAAAATGACCGAGCATACTCTGGCTCCATGGAATTTAGTGATTCCCTTTCGGAGTATCTACTTATTATTTCTGATTCAAAGACTGAAGAACTTGAAGAACTGGGAAGCAGATTAACTGGACTGATCAGTTCATGTTCTGTGGTTTCATTCATTGCATTCACTTCTGCAATGAAACTATTTTTATATACATTACGAATTTCATTTCTTCCACATGTTGCTGCTGCACAAGTTACCTGAATACTGCCATGCACTGGATCGGTTTTCAAGTCAGTCTGACAGAGATCTTGTCTCTTTATTTTGCAACTGTCATCTGGCTTTTCAGTGGATTCTTTATTACCTTGAAAGTCAGAAGGAAATAAAAATTATGAAAACAACAATTGATTTCATTTTGAAATGACAAGACTAATATTTTACGGTATTTGATTTTTCAATTAAGAGGGGTTCTAGCAACATGTACCAGGATGATCTTCACTAATCCTATCTACCAAAGTTCTATTCCCTGTGATTATGGCTCCTGTGATAACCTTTATATGAACAAAGATCTTTAAGTGTTTAATGTTTAATGTTCTCGAAAACCCTAGTAATAACAGTTACTGTATATACCCGACTATAAGTCGATTCAAATATAAGTCGAAGTGTACTTTTTTGAGAAAAAAAGCGTCCAAAATCGACGGCTCGAATATAAGTCGAACCCATATATACAGCCTTATGATATGGGCCCGTCCATATATTACGTATGCAAAGAAAATTATAGGGGGAGTTTTCTTCGGCTAGCATGCAGAGACTGTGTGGGGAATATAATTAAAAAGGGCAACTACACGAATATGGGTATATATGTATCCACTCCATATTTACAAAACCATATGTACATAAGGTACATGTATATGGTTTTGTAACTGAAGGAACTAATTTAGCGGGTCGGCTTACACCCCTTAGTAGTGCCTGACTGGTCAAAGATGACATCCAGATGGCGATGGCAGTGATGTGAGTTGTCTGATCTGCATTCCATTAATTTTTCAGGGTTCTGTCAAATCTTGCTATAGATCTGTGCCCTCTGGCGACCTGTGTGGCTTCAGGTCTGTATGTCCGACTGCCTGTGACTCAGTTCCCTTGTTTGACCTGGTTCTCAGCACAGAATAACTGCACATCGCTTTTATATAATGTAATAAATTCCATCGGACGACTATAGGATAATACAGTGTTATAAATAGGCTAATGTGGAAATTTATTTTGCGCACGTACACATTTTGTCGAGACCCACCCCCTCGCCATACGCACCCATACGCAAAATCGCCTAAATCCGATCACCCCTCCCCCTCATTGCGTATGTAATATATGGTTGGGCCCTATACAGAATTTCTGGAAAGAGTTGATAGGAAGTGAATTGAATCGCCGGGATCAATCAAGAGGACCAATCAGCATATTGCAAGCAAATTTCACTATAGGCCTTTAAATAAATATTACCAAGTGCATTTACAATGGCTTATAATTTGCAATATTCAAATATCAGAATGGATTAAATTATTTCATTTCAGCCAGAATCAATTGTCTTTAATCTCTTAGAAATATGATCTCTGCAATCGCTTCTTATGAGACTCCCCATGCAGCGACTTTCCCCTTTCAAACGGTTCATCAGCTAGGCTCACAGCCCGACTCTCGTTTTGCACACATCTCTACACCTATGTTGGAGGTCTTTCTCTTGCTCAACATTACTGCGCGTATACGTGATATTTGATTTCTTTTGGCGGAGGTCTCAGCAAGCGATACTAAAGGACATCGTTTTCGATGCATGAAATATATCGTAGAAGTACCGGTATATAATAACATTGTTATAAGAGAAGAATATTTCGTTTTGATCTATATGTAGTCAGTAATTTGTTGAAATGTGATTTTTCTTGAAAAACGATATAAAAACAAAGATAACTAAAATAAAATGAGCGTTTAATTTTTAAGGCCATTTTCGTAATGTTGAATATTCGGTCCAAAAATCTTCCATCTATTTTGTCCCTCGAGTATAAGTCGAAGGCCTTTTTCGTAGCCCCGAAATAGACATAAATTTCTCGACTTATAGTGGAGTATATACGGTAGTTCTACTGCTGCATGAACTTCTGTTTTCATCTTCTGGCATAGCTAAAGGTGAATAAGAATAGCGGTATAGTGCACCAGGTAATTAACCCTTTGCAAGCCAGATATTTAAACCCTTTTTCTTGCCCTGGCCAGATATTTTTGGATTTTGGTCCATCTTTTTCATCCCCTCAAGGTAAAAATGTTATGTCTCATTAACTACTGAAGATAGAGTTAAAGTGTAAACATGATATTTGCTTAGAAATGAAATCTGAACAAACCTATGTCATTTAACTGTGAATTTTGAACAAACCTATGTCATTTAATTGCTTGTATGTGATTGTATTTTTAGATATGACAAGAGAAATGTAAGGGTGTGGCATTATGCTTCATCATATTGTCTTTATGCATTCTGTGATGTTTTAAATAAATACATGTGAGTAAGACATATTAATAGTTATTACAGTGTGGACTCGTTAACGCGAAGTTGTGGGGGGACACGCCTTTAAAACCGCACGTAAACCAGTTCGCACATTAAACAGGACATTGTTGAAATATATCGTCTCTGCTACTTGGTCGCCCACACTCCCCTATCCTACACTGTTCCCTCCAGCCAAGCTCCTCTTCGCACGGCAGGCAGGTCTGTACTCAGCTGACCGACCAGCCAGCCAACCTCTCTGCGGACGCGCCGGTCAGGCCAGACCTGCCTTGTTCTGCCGATTCCCCCTCCTAACCAGTTAAAACCGGTTCCAGCCAGACTTCCTTGTCTATCCCTCCTGCCCTAATTAGCTACCTCACGCGGCTGAGTCACATGCCCGTTTATGTAGAAGACACCCTCCCGCTTGTACAGCTAATGCCAAGTTCGGGAATGAATGGAATGTTACAGCTGCCAGAGTACGTTCCCCACTGTTTTAATTAGCCTTATTCCCAGTAGTAAAATGCGTTAACCAATATGGCGTGTTAAGTAATAGCTTTGGGGGACATACAACCACTTCGCGTTATGCGGAATCGCGGGTAAACCGGGAGCGTATTAACACGTCCACACTGTATAAAGTTGCAGTTTAAACTAGAGTTTAGGTGACTGTCTTTGTCATGGCTGGTTTGGTAGGTAAAACCAGTGTTTTTGAATGACCACTGCTTTCTTCAACACTCACTTCACAATCTGGGTGTTACCCAAACCTACAAAGGTCATTGATACATGCATTAGACAGAAGCAGTCAAACTTCATAAACAGTTATGTTTTAGAAGTACAGAGAACAAAGAAGTGTCATTGCCATTTAGGTGAAAAAAAACTTCAAATTATCTCTAACTTTTAGCATGGCATGATAGATCTCAAGCCAGGCATCTTAAGGTAAAGTTATGTTGTCCAGTAACTATCACCATGGCAAATTTACGATTCTTCAAAGCAGAATAAAATTGATAAATCTGCGTAGGTCCACTTTATTTGTTTATGTCTGGGCATCGCTAGGTCAGCAGTTGGAGCACTGTGTCTGCTGTGCAATTAGTAGCAGGATGATTAGGTTAAGCGAGGATTGAAGCTTGCGATTCTCGTAAAATTACCAAATTATATCAAACACTGATGAATCTATCGTATCAGTGAACAGGCCAACCCTTTAGCAATAGTTTTCTACCAGCATCACCCAACACTGCTGCTGGTATTGCTTTTATGACTGTTTGAAAATGTCTTAAATCATTAGTAAGAACGATACTTACAATACTGTTGGTCCGTCTACATATAAATGCATGAGAATCTTCAAAACCTAACTCTTTATTAGAGGGGAGCTTATTTTTGAAGTTGAGAAATATGATCTTATCCTCTCATGTTATTCCTATACTTGAAAAAAATTCAGGCAAAATATGACTACTATTGATAAATATTTAGAGGTAGCTTAACGATGCTGAAGTTTCTCATACTACATAAGCTGAGGCCGCTGCAGGCATTTTCAAAAACTAATTACCAGTACTGGTCCAGTAGGCATTTTCTTGAGTCATGCATATTCAAGTATTCCTTCACTAATCAGTCATTGCCTCACACATTTTGCCCAGTTCTGTTACTTACTATTGTAACACCACAACTGCTGCAGCTCTGGACAGAACAAAGACGTCAACTAGTAAGGCAACATTTGTTACTGCAGAAACAGCACAGAGCCCAGGCCAAAACACTGATGACCTTGCTCTAAATCGGGGCTCAGTTTGATGACAAAAAGCAGAATACCAACCTCAGGGAACAGCAAGTTTAAAGGCAGAATTTCAAGGATCCATTACTCTGGTTGTACAGTTGGATAGCAGACTCATTCCTGATTTGACTGGAAAGAGAAGGTTGACCATTTTCCAGTGCTTGTCTCTGGTAAAGGTATTTCTCAACTGCTCAGTGTTGCCAAACTTCCTTCTGGAACCGGAGAAGCTCAAGCTGCTGCTGTGTTTAAGGCGACTGAAGACTGGGACAAAGAAAACACCACTAGTGCTGCGCTTTCAACACCACTAGCGCAAACACTGGTCGAATTGCTGGTATTTGTGTCCTTTTGGAGCAAATGCTTGGTAAGGAGCTTCTATCACTGGCATGCAGTCATCACATTATGGAACTGTTCATCGGTAAAGTCTTCCAAGTATGCATGGGATCAACATCTTTGCTAGAAGTCACACTCTTTAAGCGCTTTCGAGAATTTGGGGGATTCACAGACACTGAAAATTATGAAGCAGAAATTGCAACAGATGACTTGGCAAGTTTTGTGATGGATATTAAGCAGAGCACCATCGAGTCTGCTGACAAGCATCTTGAGCAGTTAGCCATGAGATGACTACAGAGAATTTCTGGAACTGGTACTTGTTTTCCTCAGTGCAATTCCTCCTAGAGGAGTACGATTAATGTCACCTGGAGCCATGCACCATGCTTGTTGGATGTCCAGAGTCATCTACAGTCTGAAGATCTGGATATTTTGGGCCCAGTTCACACTGACTCCAGTGTGAGAAGAAAGGTGGCTACGTGATGTGTGTTTGTTTGCTGCATGGGTTTACCTGAAAGCTGGGTTTACTGCTCCTCTAGCACCAAGTGCTCCATGCAGTGACTTGCTTCTGCTGACATCTCTGCTACAGCACTCAGCAATCCATCCAGCAATCTCCAAGGCAGCATCTACCAAGTTTTATAAGCACTTATGGTATCTGTCCCCAGAACTTGTTGGCTTGTCTTTCTTCGACAGTCAGGTCAGTTTATCAACAAAGAGGCTGATGGTGAGTGTCATGCAAAATGGAGATCCAAATCAAGAACAAAATTATATCAAGCGGCTAAGTGTTGACCTTCAATCATTCCAGAACAAGAATCTAGAAGATTTTGTTACAACAAAGTAAATGTCACTGTTCAAATGATGGATGTTCCAGTAGGATTTCTTGCAGTTGATCCTGCGATGTGGGTGGAACATGATGACTTCAAGCATGGTTACAGACATGGTTACAGCACTGAAAGTGGTCAGTGATCATGCCGAACATGCAGTTGTGCTGATCCCAAAGTTTAATGGACTGACAACACATGCTGAATCTCAGGTCTAGTTCCTGCTAGAGGTTGTTGTAAGACCATCGTCAAGCCTACCCAGGACAGCAGGAAACAGACTTTGGCAAGGCAGTCAGCAAAAGACAAAGGCAATAATCTCCCATGAAGATCACAACACACAATCCGTAAATCATAATTGCTTTGATAAGAAGTTATTGCTATTCAAGTGTGCTTTTGCAATAACAGTTAATCAGTAAATCACTCATAATTCAGCGAATTTCACAAACTTCATCAACTCTGAGACACTTGAGCTACCTCTAAATATAAATATTTTGTATTCAAAACTTTTCTTTAAGGTTTTTAGTTTAAAAGTAACACTTTTAGGGGGTAAGACTTTCAAAAATCAAATTGTAATTTTTTCTTATATCTTAAACCTTAGCCCGCCAGAGGTGCAATTTTGCGACATGGGAAAACTTTCCGCGTGCCATATACGCAAATTTGCGACATCATAGGTGGGCTTACTAATGTGGCTGGAAGTTAGGGAACCAGTGCTCATCCTATGTAAATAAAAGCACCGTTAGATAGGGCGATAAATTGGCTATGATTTTCCCATTGGATGTTTGTACACATGTGGGACGGTTGCGGAGATATTTGAGACGAAAGTCGGACATTTTATCACGATTATTTACGACTTATTATCGATCGTAATGGAGAGCAATGGCGACGTTTTGCGTGTAATTTTCGAAGATTCGGACTCGGAAGACTTTGAGGGCTTTGATACAGCCACTTGTAGTACGATTAGTAGTGTTCATAGTAGCGATTTATCGGACTTTTCCGGCAAATCGGAGGGCGAAATTAGGGTTAGTAGTGCTTCATCGACCAGTCTAAGCTTTGATGTTGCGTCGGCCTATGACAAAAGTTGGCTGAAAAACTTTACGGAACCCGTGGGCCCGCTTGTCCACAACAATGATTCGACTGCATCTGAGATTTTTTTGCACTTCTTCTCACCCAACGTTTTGGACCACATGGTCAGCGAAACAAATCGTTTTGCCAACGAGTGCACTGCAAGCAAAGATCTCTGACCACATGCGCGTGCCCACAAATGGATTGATGTAAGCGAGGGTGACATGTAGGCGTTTTTGGCGCTTATCCTCAACATGGGACTAGTCAAACTGCCCAGTTATGAAGACTACTGGACGACCGACAACATCTTGGCAATGCCTGGCCTTCGATCCATCATGACACGTAACAAACAGGTTTGAGTTGATTCTGACAAATTTTCACCTCAATAACAATGCCAACTGCTTGCCTTCTGACAACCCAGCCTATGACCGTCTGTACAAAGTCAGACCTCTGCTCACTCACCTCAATACCACCTGGAAATCTGATCTGCATACCATCCAAATTGTGAAGTCAGTGTGGATGAAAGTGTGGTTGCTTTCAAAGGTCGCAAAAATCTCAGCGTATATACTGAGCAGGCATCGACAACAGAAGTGGTGGAAGAAGCTCTTTGTGTACCTTCTGGAGGTGTGTGTGGTTAACGCCAGCATCATACATCGTCAATGACACCCAGGTCAAAAGTTTGATCCAACAAAATTCCGCATGAATGTTGTACGAGGGCTGCTCGCTACCTATGCGTGACCAGTTGCCAGAGTTGGTCGCAGGTCATCCCAGCCACCACCAAGTCGACTGATCGAAAGACATTTTTTGGAAAACATCACCAGCACTACCTCTGGTGAAAACCCTTACGCCCGGACTGTGTAGTCTGTTCAGATCGGAGTGTAAAGCGACACCAGACTCAGACTAGTTGCAAACAATGTGCATTACCAATGTGTGCAGTGCCTTGCTTTGAACGATACCACACACTGTCGGATTACAAGGCAAAGTGTACCGCAGAGTACCACATACAATAAGTACTCTAGATTTTCACAAACTGTCCTCCCAGCACTGTTCAGTCTAGTCTGTTGAGAAAGAGGATTCGATCTAGGAAGTTTCGGCTGTCTTCAAGGTGACCATCATTCGCTGTCGACCCAGCACACTCAAACATTCATAAAAACGGTTCTTTTCAGAGCCACCAAATATTTGCAAAGGAAACGACGGCCTGTTTGCCTCTGTGTGTGCCTGGCTTGTTGTAATCTTGTTGTTGCCATGCATGTTGCAATATTTATTATATTTGTGGTTGCACTGCTGTGCATGTGTTTGGGAGGTGGTCAGATGGATAGGCAACTATGAGTTCCCACAAAATTTTCATATCAAAAACTAGATGAATGGATAGAGGAGAAAAAATGCTAAAGAATGATGTAAAAAATGATCAAGATCTAATAAGTTACAAATTTCGTTCGGATGGTTTCGTATATTTCCTTAGATTTTTACGACTACGGTCTATATGCTAAAAATATTGTATCTTTTTCATTTATGAAAATATTTTCAAATTTCTTTTGAGTTTTGCCTGGTATTAATTTCTGCACAGTTTATGTGCTGACATTTGATATGTTGTAACTGAAAATATTTTTCTGTAGGGGCTTGAACATGAGAAAAGTAAAAAATGGGGTGGGGTACAGTTTGGGGACAACTATGAGTACCCCCAAAATTTTTGTATCAAAAACTAGACAGATGGATAGAAAGAGGAGATAAAATGCTAAAGAATGGTATAAACCTAAAGTCTGTATGTCAAAAAATTACCAAGATCTGACAAGTTAAAATTTTTTTACTTTTCAGGCATTTTCTTATATTTTCCTCGATTTTTACGACTACGGTCTAAAAGCTAAAAATATTGTATCTTTTTCATTTATTAAAATATTTTCAAAATTTCTTTTGGGTTTTGCCTGGTATTAATTTCTGCACAGTTTAAGTGCTGACATTTGATATGTTGTCACTGAAAATATTTTTCTATAGGGGCTTGAACATGAAAAAAGTACATAAATTGGGGTGGGGTACAGTTTGGGGCAACTATAAGTACCCCAAAATTTTTTGTATCAAAAGCTAGATGGATGGATAGAAAGAGGAGATAAAATGCTAAAGAATGATGTCAACCTCATGTCTGTAGGTCAAGAACTGTCTGAGACATCACAAGTTGAAAACTATTTTAATTATAGGGCGTTTTACCCAAAAATATCTGGCGGAGGCCAGAATAAGGCCTAAAAGTATCTGGGGGGCAAAGGGTTAAGCTCCACCCTCCTCTTCATCTGACTTCAAATTACTGGAAATCATACACCAAAATTTGTCTTTGTTTGCCATCATGGTTGTAAAACATGATCATAAAACAAATCAGATTGCCAACTTTCAGGTCTAATATCTTTGCAAACATCCCACATGTGTATAAATTATCAATGGGAAAATTGTAGATTATATATTGCCCTAATAAATGGTTAACTTAATTATATAAATGTAGAATGATTGCTCGTTTCCGGTTCTCTCTCAACTCCTTTAGTAAGCGCACATGTAATATTGCAATTTTTGTGCCCATGGAAAGTTTTCAGATGTCACAATTTTCAACTGTGGCATGCAAAAGGGGTAATGGGTCTGATCACCATGCAGACAACCCTGTGCCTGGCATATTGGGTGGCATGGCCCCTCCAGTTGAATCAAAAGCTTTGAAGACCTTGGAATGAGTTCAAGACAAGAGACAAAGGGTTTGATTTCAGAGGGCAACTGAGGGTTGGGACACTGAATGTCTGCACTCTCCTTGAACCCGGTATGACCAGATTATTGATTGATGATGAGTTCAACGCTATGAACATCATGGGCCTTCAGAAGGTGAGAGGGCTTGATGTGGGAGACTACCATCGGGTCGCACAGGATACTCTAGTCTAGCCTGCCAGAAGGTAACATCCAGCAAGCAGATCTGGCTCATGCCCTTAGTAGAGAGGCCTCAGCTGCACTGACCACATGGCAGCCCACAGGTTGCTTCTTGGTATCTTTAGACATTGTAATGTTTTATGACTGTTGCCACGAGATGTAATCTTTAGAGAGACTTTTGTTGGTTAATCTAAGACACTAGCTGGTGGTCAGTCTAAAACATCTGTTGGTGGCTAGCGGTGATACTGGCATCTTTGTTTCTAATACATTACATCTCGTGGCAACAGTTCTAAAACATTACAGACATCAACCTGGCTCACTTGTCGCTATAGTGGCCTAAGCACCGACCAGTGAAGCCGATGAGGACGTGAAAGATGCCTTCTACAACTAGCTAGAAGATGCCAGGGGCCAAACACAGAAATGACATTGCTGTATGGCTGCGAGATTTCAATGTACTCTTGGGTAAGGCTTGAAACCCACACAGTGTGAAGGAGTTCAGTTACACCCTAGTTAACAACAGACAGAGAGGGTAGTTATCAACTGCAGAGTCACATGCAGACTGGAATGTAATTCAGATCATTGAGCAGCTGTCACTGCTCTTTCAGCCAGGCTCAAGGCAAACATGACAGGCATAAAAGAAATGAGCAAACAAGTCATCTCACACCCTGACGTGACTTACAATAAAAACCTGTCTGGTGCATCCAGTGAGGAAGATAAAGTGGCTTTGGCTGAAGAACATTCTGACTTCGACTTCGCTTTCAGATAGCAACCGGTACATGCTATTGGACCATCAAACTGGGTCAGGCTGATGACTTGGGCAATATAGATTGGATTGAACAAGTATAAATTTTCCACTTTCCTCCTCATTGTTCCATTTACAGGCCTCTGTGGCAGACCAGCCCATGCTGCACCATTTTTGAACATTTTCTAACTTTTTAGATCATGTGCAGTTTTTTGATGTGCTACCTGTACAAACCCACCTGTTTGATGAGCAGAGTAGGTCAAGTGCACAGCAGGCAGGTAAAATCCACATAACAAAATGCAACCCTGTTTTCTTTAGAGGTGTGTGCATTTGTCAGCACCAACATCGTGATAGGCTTCTGGTATGCCTACTGGTCAACTGATACTTTGCTCACTGATCTCTGGATTTCAGGGTCATGATAAGGGATCGGTTCATTGCCTTGAGCTGGTACCTTCATTTGGCAGACAGTACTCAGGCTCCTGTAAGGAATGCTTCCAATTATGATCCATTGTATAAAGTTCATCCTCTGGTAGATCACCTCAATCCTAGATTTTCAGAGTTCTGCAAACCAGGGAAGAATCTGAGCATTGACAAGTTAATAGTTGGGTTCAAGAAAAGATGTCAATTCAAACAGTATTGTCCCAAAAATTAACCAAATGGGGATTCAAAATTTGAACCATTGCTGACTCAGAAAATGGATACCCTGTTCTACGAAGACACAGTATGAATGTAAAACATGCAAAGTTGCTTTGTGCAAAGTTGGATACTTCCACATTTACCATAAGCAAAATCAGACAGTGGTTCCATGAACCAGTGCTGAGTAAGTCTGTATGTCAACAAATGACCAAGATCAGATAAGTTAAAGATTTCTTACTTTTTAGGAGCTTTCTTATTTTTCCTTCGATTTTCATGACTTCAGCCTACATACTAAAAATATTGTCTCCTTCATTTATTAAAATATTTCAAAATTTCTGTTGGGTTTGTATGGTATTGATTTCTGCACAGTTTTTGTGCTGACACTATATAAGTTGTCACTGAAATTTTTTCGATAGGGGCTTGAACACGAAAAAAGGAAAAGGAGGGGTACAGTTTTGGGGCAAATTTTGGTACCCCAAAAATTTTTGTATCAAAAACTAGACGAATGAATGGGAAGAGGAGATAAAATGCTAAAGAATGATGTTAACCTCATGTCTGTACGTCCAAACTTGACCAAGGTATAAGTTTAGAATATCTTACTTTTCAGGTGTTTTTCTTTCAATTTTTATACTATGGTCTACAAGCTAAAAATATTGTATTTTCTTCATTTATGAAAATATTTAAAAAATATCTTTTGGGTTTTGTCTGGTACTGATTTCTGCACTGGTTTTTGTGCTGACATTACATATGTTGTCTCTGAAATATTTTTCTATAGGGGCTTGAACATTAAAACAGTAAAACCATTGGGTGGGGTACAGTTTTGTGGCAAATTTGGGTACCCCAAATTTTTTTTACCAAAAACTAGACAGGTGGATGGGAAGAAGAAATAAAATGCTAAAGAATGATGTTAAGCTTATGCCTGTAAGTCAAGAATTTACCGAGGTGTCACTAGTCGAAAACTATTTAATTGACAGGGTGTTTTTTGGTAAAATTGCTCGTGAGAAATAATTCTCATCAGTTAAGGCTTAAAGATGCCACACAGGGAGCAACTGGCGCAATTCTAGATTACCTAAGCCTGCCAAGCATAACAGTGGATTACTGACAGAACATTGGATCAGGTATGTAGGAACAGAGAAGCAAGCCTAGTTGGGGACCATGCAGACTATGTCGTGCTTAACAAAAAGTGCAATAAATCTGTTAGGGCAGACAAGCGACAGTGGGCTGAAGTGAAAGTAAAGCTGGCTGAGGAAAGGTTGGTCTGAGGATGCCCAAGGGATGCTTTTGACAACTTCAGACAGCTCTGAAATGCTTACTACACAATCGATAGCCTAATCTTGGCCATGGGATGGGATCTGCCTATGCTCTGAAGAGGCTAAACTGGCAAGATGGTGTTAGCGTTATCAGTCATTGCTCAGCCACCCACCCTCCATCCCAGGTGATGAGCTCCAGCATAAATACCACACTGATCTGGGGGACTCAGAGGTTAACCTGGAGTTGTCCTTGGAGGCACAGGTGGCTAAAGTAGTCCGGGCATCTGCAGAATCACACCAGAGAAGCTCAAGGAAAGTGGCGAGTGCTTAGATGGTTCATGCAGGTGATATAAAGGGCCCGACATACAAGAATAATCCCAGAGGACTGGTGGACAAAAATTATACTCTTGTTTTGCAAAGGCAAGGGAATGTAAAATTCCTGTGGAATTATCCTTTTATGTGTTTCTGGGAATTCTTTGCATAAACCATTTTGGGTCATGTGAAAAGGATCTTCTCCTGAAGCAAAGAAGTAGGGAACTAAGTGGATTCACTCCATGCCGGTCCACAACAGACAGGATCTTCACCTTAAACACCCTCATCCAGACCTGGCAAGAATACCAACAACCACTGAGGGTCACATATACCGATTTAAAGGCCAATTTGACTCAGTGGATGGGGAGGCACTCTGGTGTTTGCTCCAAAACTGGGGTCTCCCAGTCATGGCTGCTGATGCTGGCAGGATCAAGACTATTCTCAATCATCAAGCTCATGTGTGCCTTGGATACCAATATGCTGAGCTATGTGCAAGTTGAAAGGGAGATACATCAGAATGGTTCAGGGTTGACAGTGGATTAAGTTTTGGATATGTGGTATGACAGAGCCTAGGCGCCTGATTGCCGGCTGTGTTAACTCTGGTGGTTTACATTTGGTTTCATGTCAACAGCCATGCAGAAATTATCTTATGGATTTACTACCTCGGCATATCAATCATGACTCCAGTATCTTTCTTGGGTTCATTTTTTGTGTCAATTCACATCATTTCTTGAACCTTTAGTCAAAATTTGTTAGCCTATGGTGCTGCCATTGGACACTCCTTTCATTTGTATGTACATGTCACTGGAACTGCACACATACGACCGCCTGGTATTGTCATTCGCCGCAGTGTACGTAAGACCCTCTTTTGGCTCCACCTGTGGCGGCCTGCCCCCGAGAGGGGCAACTGCCTCCCTATAGTACATCTACCTTCGCTCTCTTCATCTGAGATTATGCCTCCAGGCTCTGCTCAGTTTGTTCCCCCAGTGGGGTCATTCTGGCCTTGGGCTGGCCATATGGAATGTTGGGTCACTGGGCAACAAGTTTATGGAGGTTGCAAACTTCATTGCTGCTCATGATTTGGATATACTTGACGTTACCGAGTCATGGCATTCATCTTACACTGATGTCCCTGTCCGCCATGCTGCCCCGCTGGGCTACTACTTCCCTGGCTGGTTGTCTCTCAATATTTGGCTCCAGTGCAGAATGATGGGGGCACAGTGGTGTACCACAAGGATACCCCAAAGATCAAAGTCAATCACCTGCCTGAGGCCCTCTGTCTGATATGCACAACGGCACAAGGACCACTGGTTCTGCTCACCGTATACTGTCCTGGCTCCTATCCTCTCTCGTTGGCTTTTTACATGGAATTCACCTCCTCGCTGGAACTGTACGCTACCTACAACTGCCAACTCGTTATTACTGGCGACTTGAATGTTTATCTCAAGGACCGTGGCTTCCGAAGATGCTCCGTTTTAATGACCTACTTCATCAGTTTGGTTTGGCTCAGCACGTCACTGAGCCTACATATGAGCTGGGTGGCTCCCTTATACAGTGGAAGAGATTTAAGGCCTACCACAAGTCATATGGGCCAGAGAAGCAGAAACTGATCTAGAAATACATGGTTTTGCCTGAACATTGCATGGCTGAAGGACCATAACAGAAAGGCATCACATCATGGATACGGCCATGCTCTTACTTGAGTTTGCATCTTATTTATATTATATCATTTGTCAGATAGTCATGTTTTTGTGAGGTACTTAAAAACACTATATTCAGTGCCCTGATACCTATGTACACATACAGATATACACATAGCTGCCCTAGTAACTTGCCTTGGTGCCTAACCTGTCAGGAAAGGCTGTCTGTTTTATTCATGGAAGAAGAGATAATTAATGGAAAAGAAAGTTAGAGAGCGTGTGAAATTTATTTACCAGAATGGTTGTTCGGTTCAGATAAACTTAAAGATAAATGAGAAGAAAATTTGAAATCTTGGAAGAGTGACTTCTTGACTTTGTTACATTTCACTATAATTCCAGATCCAATTATTTGTGAATTTGATTTCTTGGTGGAAAGCATCTTCAGTCTGTAATATTTCAGAGTGACTGACATACCTTCAACATCATGCGTTTCCTGAGTAACAGCCTGTAATGGAGTCGATGTATGGCATGGAACAAAAGACTCACACACATCAAGTCTCACGTCAGTCTTATGAGCAGAAGCACTTCGTGTTAGACGAGGTGAAGAATTAACTGGAAAAAAAACAGCAGCATTGGAACCAAAACCAATGTATGAGAGGTAAGTTGAGGTATCTCAATTCCCCTTACCCACTGGTTGTAGTCAAAAACCATAACAACTGTGGCATCAGTACATAACTAAATAATATCAACAGATGCAACTGTGACATCAGCAATGCTTATGCTGCTAAAGTCATGGCTGCTGATGCTGGCAGGATCAAGACTATTTTCAGCATCATGAAACATCTCTCCAGGGTGCTCTGTATTAGAAGATGCCTTGTTAGTCTCTTTTTGAATTATCTACAGCAATTTAGATCAGAAGCACAATTTGCTTACTTCTACCTACACTCCTAAAATAAGTGACTGGATATAATAATCCAAAAGTGTGGCCTAAATAATAATACAAATTTTCTGGCCTAAACCTACTCTTAACACATAAAACTGTTGCATGATTTCCCAGACATGGTTTGTTGCATGATTAGCAGCCATTTGAAAGTCTATCTTTACTGGTTATGATCATCTGTTACAGGTCACTCCATAAAGAGATGGACATTTCATTTGGTAGAGGTACAACTACCTACTGACACCCGCCACCATTGATATGAAGACAGGGTTAAATAAAACAGTGTACTGCTGCCAATTTTAGAATGCGAGGCTCCACCATTGTGCTGCAGTGTTGTGATGTTTCCCTGGTAACTGCAGCCTTATGGATCCCCTTATTAATCAACTGGGACCTATGAAGTCATTACGAATATAATGCCTGACATTACACCATGGCAGGAAAGAAGTCGATCAAAGTTATTAACGATCTAAATTATACGTGCAACAGCTATGAGCATTACAAATCTAAGTACTAGGAAATGTCAAAAAATTCCAATTAAATACACAAAATACCGTGGACTTGAGGGGTGGGTGGGCAAAACTGTGCTGTGGATGGGGCAACAAGCAGAGTCAAGATGATGATAAAGTCAACTGTAGCATGTTGATGGTGAAGGCTTCCTCGTGTCAGGACTTCGACGATGAACAGAGTTCTGACAGCGTCCCAAGGCTTGGTCATCAAAGACTTTGGGGCTCAGGTACAGTCAGCACTGATCTGGCATCTCTAAGACTCAAAAAATTCTGCATATTCCCACGTAATGACCCTTGGTCTTGCATTGTGTATCCCATAGTCCAACTGATTACAAGCTAAACTCCAGTGAACAATCCGCTTCACTGAAACTGAGTCCAAAGCCCAATGCGTACTGTCTTTCACGTGTCCTACGCTTGCATCTGTCTCATCATGCACGGCCCCAAGTTAAGTCTGATTAAAGTCCTGTATGATCCTGTGTGGGTCTTGTTGGCTGCGAAGATCATCGGTCCGGCAAGGATCACTGAGAGTTGACACCACTCCGTCCTGAGCCAATAAGTGGAAAGAGGAAATACACTCTGGCGTGAAGCGTTACGGTTACAAAAGTAACATCAATAATTCAATATATCTATTATAACTATAAACGTACTTTGATAATCATCCGATATGCAGCATAAGTTAAACTGTGATAAATCAATCAACCAAAACGTTAGCTACAGTATACACAATTAAGTATATTCAACATCTATAGAATGTTTAGCCTATATGGTTACATGTATACATCAATGCTCACAGAAGGTATAAAAAGAACTGAATAGACCACATCAATACTAAACTAGATAAATAGCTCAACTCCACAACATTTAGGTTCACTGTTGAAAACCACTCTACTTGGGTGGATAATTTTTCTTAGAATGGCACTGCATCATGAGTTGTTTCATTCAAAAAGATAGTTTTTGGAAACTCTGAATTTAGCTACAGTTGTCTAGTTAAAGGCAGACAAATTATGGCTTTAACTGGTACATTAATGCCGCATGTAATACCAACATCGGTACTTGTTAAGATTTATTTATGAAAAATAGATGTGCTCCTATAGTAGATATAAATTGTGTATTTTTTTAAATTTTTCTATTTTGGCAACACTGATTGTCTGCTCTTAGCAGACATACTGTATTTTATGGACTACAAGTTGCACCTTACTTTAAGATGCAGTGACACAAAAATGGCAAAATTTAACAAATCAATAAACACATTGTACCAGCACATACACTGCATTTAAGGTACTCCAATGTCACGTGGGAATGCCAGCACTTATTTGTTAACAAAGGCAAAATCGCCTAAACAATTGTTAGATGCACTGCTATATGGTAAAATTCAGTTGAAATAAAACTGTTACACTTTTAAATTACAGATTAAGCAGTTGTTTAGTGATTTGTCTCTAATCACCTTGATTACTGTAGCTAGTTTCTTACAGGTATCAGAAAGCCAAATTTGAAGAAAATCCAAAGAGTTCAGGAGTCTGGCTAGAGCTACAACCAACATGTCAAAATCAGCACATAATGCCTGCACTTAAATCTTGGCACTGGCTTTCAGCTCAGCAAAAGATTAGTTACAAATTGGGGCTTATACTTTATAACACATATAACTCTGGCCAACCAAAATATTTAAAATCAGAACTTATTCCTCAGACTTATCATTATTCAACCAGGTCATCCAATTGTCTCTCTCTGGTCATATCAAAGACTAACCCCATTCTTTGTGAACTTTGGTTGCTGGGCCTATTTTTGGAACTCTCTTCCTGTATCTGTTCATTCTGCTCAGTCACAAGTGTCATTTCATTCTCAACTTACGACTTTTCAAGCTGTTTATACTCCTTAGGCTGCCTCTCTGTTTCAGCAGACTGACTTTTGGGATGTTGACACTGCTATTACAGAAGTTATTAATTAACTAACCAGTTTGATATTTTTGATTGCACCAGTTTACTATTAATATGATGATGATGATGAGTTCTCTGCCCGAAGGCAGGTCCATCGGCTTTAAGCCACTCAGGGATGAGATTAGTGAGGTGGTTTCCCGTTGCCTTCCTCACAGACAATTGCGGGTGAGCAACTTGTCCAAGGTCGCTATGCAGTGGCTTCGAGGCAGATTCGAACCCGCGACCCTCCGGTAACAAGGCACAGACCATACCACTACACCACCATATCCCACACTGTTAATATATCCCATCCAAAACAACCAAAGATACTATATATAAAAAGACAGAAAGGTGCTGCAAATAAAACAAGTAAGTAAATCAATAAAGTTTAGTTTATATAGGCTTATTTGTAATGAACTGAGAGTCTGATATAAATAATTCTATAATTTTTGTTCTCATTGTCGTTATTTGAGAAGCAACCTGTATCTGCTGCACACGTCTGCCTGAATGCGCGGCAACAGTCACAGGCTACAGCTGGCTTGGAGCCCTGCATAAACTAAGGCCTCCTTCTCAAATATCAAAGAGTATATCGCTAATGGGTAACATAGCACAGTGTGAACATCAACAAAGGGGCAAGAAAATGCCAAACATGGACAACTGCAAACAATGGGGAGGGGTTCAAAGTAGGTCAATTTTTGCAGGCGTCGTTCATGGAGGAACACTAGGCAGCTGAACATGCCTCCATACCCAACAAAGTGACCACACCTCTGTTCACCTAGTAGCATTAACTGAGGTAAATCATGGTAGTTATGTTCTGCAACATCTAGCTAGGCACAGGTGACACCGGCACAGGCTTAGACGCTACATCGGCCGTGACAACAACAGCTGTATACTTGCAGCCCCAGCAGTCGACTGCAGGCTCTTCATGCTTAAAAGCAATATCTGGAAACAGGACATATTAATGTAACCAGAAATATAAATTATCTAGTAATAAATCACAACAAATTTGGCATCAACAGTAATATGGCCTTTCAGAGTAACTGAATAAATTTGTTTGGCAGGAGACTACAATGCAATTACTTTCACACCAGACAGCTTATGTCTTTAACTCATTCCTGCCAGATCAGGTCGCTAGCGACCCGATATGGAAGGCAGTGAAACAGACTATAAATAATTATAACTCAATTATGACATAACTAAAAATAGCAACAGTGTTGCCAGTAAATTTATGGACATGTTGGGTTGTAGTGTGTTGCAAAATAAGTAGATTTATTGTGAAAAAAGAGTTTAAAGTGATGGGAAAAGGCATTCCATTATCAGAGGTTTTGAGGTGTGTTCTGGATGACGAGTTTACCTCTTCAGATGACGAATTCACAGGCAATTTGAAGGTCAGCAGTGACCAGCTTGTTTGGAATCGGCCCTGCATGCGAAACAAGTCCAAAACGGAACCGTGCCTGTTGGACTCAGCATTACTGAATGACAATGAGGTTGGAGCGGTAAGCGATACAATACTCTTTTATTCTGTTTTTATTTTGTATAAAATTCTTGATAGCTGTGATGCAAAATTTTGTGATTATGTTGATTGAAGCCTAATGACAGCCACTGGTGTTCAATACTAACAAAACTACAAAAACTACATAATGAAAATAATTTTATGGCAAAAGTGGGCGTGCCTGTTGATCAGCTGACTGACGATGAACAATGCATTTTCTATTCATCCCTTCTAATTCAGATTTATATCATTTTCCATTTCCAGGCAACATCTGCATCTCTGGAAAAGGACAGATTAGCCAACAGTAGCATCAGAGGTAGATCAAGTCACTGTTGAGGTCGTGGTCAAAGTTGCGGTTGAAGTCATGGTGGTCAATGTCCAGGTGATCGTTTTGCTTCCTTCCCTTCCGCTGCTGGGACATCATTCAACCAACGATGGTCACTAGAACTGGCAAACAACTTTTTCCAGAAAGGACATTCCATTTACTGGAACACCAGGACCTTCAGACACTGTCTGTCACTAATGATGCTGTTGTGCCAGGTCCTGGTAGATGCCTTACTCCCATATCAAGGCTGCTTGGCAAGCACTTTCCCTCTAACTCACATGTTAGGCAAAGGTGCAGAGCTTGTGCTAAGCATAAAAACCACAGACTGGCAAATATAAAGACATCAAGACTGTTACCTGTAGTAACAAATGCAATGTTCATCTGTGCATCAGTGACTGTTTTGTAGTTTGGCATTCTAAGGCCGCTATATACATTAACTTTTGTTCACAATAAGATGTGACTTTCATAGCCAGAAGTGTGCTGATTCAAAAAATGTACACTTTATACTATACTGTAACCCTTGTTGCACTGTTCTACCATGTGTGCTGTCAATTTATTCATTTTTTGGGGGAAAAGATTCAGGTGGGAATGGGTTAAATACAGGATTTTATAGTACAGAAAAGATGCAGTATAATACAGGACAGTCATAAAAATACAGAATTTTACAGAAAATATAGTACATCTGAAAGCACATAAATTTATTAAGATTTAAAATCTGGAAATAAACTATTCCATACTAATCAAAGAGCATAAAACTATAGTTCTCAGTTTTGCCTGGTCCAAAGTTCTATCTCTCCCAAACACTGATTTCCCTGAATTATCCAAGGTTCCCTTACTTTTCTTTTCATGTAAAGAGAAACTGTGTTTAGCAAAGCAGTTCTTTGTGATTCTTCCTCAACTGTTTGTTCACCCGAGTTCCAGATGTCCTTCTAATCCAAATACAACAGATACAACTTTTCGCACACATAACCTTACAATACCAGTCTTAAGGCTAGATTTCTACTGATCATCAGAAGATGCTTTCTACATTAGATATCAGAACCACAGATATCATTTAGATCGGATTCTTACAACTAATACTCTACCTGTGTTCATTTGATTGATCATACGACCAGTCACAATAGGTGAAAATGTTGCTTCATGCTCCATGCAAGATGCAAAACCATCCGACTGTGGTGCCACAAGTTGCTTGCGAACTCTTGCAATTTCTTTCTTCAAATGGCATAAAATGCCAGAATGGCAACCTAAACAAAAAATTTGCAAAACACAAACTTAAAGATCTTGGAACTGCCCAGGCTAAAAGTTTCTACTGGTACTTGATTTAAAGAAGTCCCAACTTTATGGGGCTGGTATGAACAGATATTTCTGAACACCTGAAGCCTTTATAATCTCTCAGTGGAGCTGAAACATAGCTACCCAATAGCTCAAGAAAGGTGCAAGCTGAAATGTTTCTCAAGTTATATCTTTTAGAAGAGTTAGGGTTTCATTTGGACACTGTGTTTGATGTACAGTCAAACATGTCATAGGGAGGCATCATCAGCCTGTCAATACACACATGGCTTGTGTATTTATTGAAATTTTTGCTATTTCTTGGACAAATTTTAGATATCTTTGATATAGTTCTTGGATAAACTTTATTGATACACGTGCATGCACGCACGCACACATGGACACGACACAGGTGCAGTTGAGTTGACAGTGGCTAAGATTCGGAATTTATATCGCTCAGCACACGACAGGCACATGCTAGGATGGACTCACATAATTGGTGGCGACTTTTCCAAGTTGGAAAACACAACACATAGTCTGGGACCTTCGAGTGCATCTGGAAGAACTGACCATGAAGGAACATGTCAACTCCATCTGCAGGTTCTATTTTTACCAGATGTTTCAGATCAGAGTCATTTGGCAAAATTTATCGTTTGACGCTGCTATGACTAATGTCCACTCCATTCTGACACTCCTGAACTTCTGCAGTGCTGTCTGTGCAGGCCTGCTGCTGAGGTTCCAGATACTACAGCTTCAGTCTGAACTGAACTGCGCTGCCAGAATCGTCACCAACCTGCTGCAAATCTCTCATGTTTCGAGCTATATGTGAGACACACTGCACTGACTCCCAGTTCAGGACAGAATCACATTCAAGATTCTCCTCATGTGATGAGCTCTGCTACTTGAAGTGGCCCCAGAATACATCAGGGAGCTCTGCATTCCTGTCTTTGGCCAGCTGGGGTGGCAATCATTGTGTTGGCAGTATGTGAAGACTTATTGGTCCCGCATACAGTGCTTTTTCGTGTACTGGACCGACCTTCTGGAACAGCCTTCCTGAAAATACATACTTCTCTGAAAGAGACAGTTCAAAAAACATTTGAAACTCATATTAAATTGCACCTTCTTAGTACCTAAAGTAGCCCATGGTGAGGAATGCCTCCAGCTCATCTAAATTCAGAGGCCAGGGTTCATGCTGAAGCTGCAGCTGGTGTGCTTCTGCTTCTGTTACGAAGTACTGGTTTGTCAATAATTAGTCAAAAACACTCAGAACTGAACAGGCCAGTGGTATTACATGGCTTGGTTCTGAAGCTTCCTGCAGCACCACATGTAGGCCACCTTTTTCAGTGGCCAGTGGTCATATCCTGTGCCTGTCACCTAGAATGTTCCACAAGGAAGTGTGCTTGGGCCAACTGAGCAGATCACCAAAAGCTGCTAAGTACAAAAACTACTTTTCAAATAAAAGCATTTTTTCATCTTCCTGAAATCTACTTCACAAAAGGCAAAATCGCTGCTATATAATCATTTACCTTATGAATGTATTTCACAAATCCTGGGGCAAAGGGCTATGCTGATGTTAGAAATTCCTTCACAATACAGTGCGACGCGTTAACGCACTCCCAGTTTACCGGCGATACCGCAGAACGCAAAGTGCTTGTATGTCCCCCAAAGCTATTGACTAATACACCGTATCGGTTAACGCATTTTACTACCAGGAATAAGGCTAATTAAAACAGTGGAGACGTACTCTGGCAGCTGTAACATTCCATTCATTCTTGAACTTGGCATTAGTTGTACAAGCAGAAGGGTGTCTTCTAAATAAATGGGCATGTGACTCAACCACATGAGGGAGCTAATTAGGGCAGGAGGGATGGAAAAGGAAGGCTGGCTGGGATGGGTTTTAACCGTTTAGGAGGGGGAATCGGCAGAACAAGGCAGGTATGGCCCAACCGGCGCAACCGTAGAGAGGATGGCTGGCTGGTCGGCCAGCTAGTACAGACCTGCCTGCCATGCAAAGAGGAGCTTGGATGGAGGGAACAGCATGGGATAGGAAGTGTGGGCGACCGAGTAGCAGAGGCGATATATTTCAACATTGTCCCGTTTAACACGCAAAATGGTTTACATGCGGTTTTGAAGGCATGTCCCCCCAATGACTTCGAGTTAACGCATCCACACTGTATTTGTTGTTTATTAGCCTAGCCCTTTCAGACTTCCTTAACTGGATTTCAAAGCTGGTTCTTGTCTGATGATGTCAGGACGAGTTCACATATATGACAAGGTATTGCAAGAATGGTTTTGGTTTCCGAATGTTGGTTTTCATTGAAGGAACACTGTAAACCAGTTACTTACAAACTAATTTTCAGCTGAAAGTTGTTTATGTTTGGATTCAGCAGCTGTACCAATAATTTTTTTATCTGCCCGGTCATCTGGTAAAGCTGGTTTGACATCAAAAGTCTTCTGCAGAAAGAAATAGTCATGAGTTCACAAATGGTCCTGAGTTGACAGTGCAAAGGCATCCAATGCTACCAGTTTGCTGTCAGTCGAAAATTCCTGATCCCAAATTTGGAACAAGTATTTATAATACAGATCGATGCGTCCAATGTAGGACTCGGTTGTGTTTTGATACAAAAGGTCGAGGGAGTTAGATATCCAGTGTCATAAGCAAGTAGGAAGCTATTGCAACGTGAGAAGATACTCAGTGGAGGAGAAGGAGTGCTCGGCAATGGCGTGGGGAGTACAGAAATTAGGAAGGTACCTGTCTGGAAGAGAGTTTGTGTTGGAGATCGACCACTGCAGTTTGTAACGCCTGAAGACTGGGAAAATTAGGAATGTTAGAGTCATACGGTGGTACCTAGCTCTTCAAAATTACTGTTTCAAGGTACGATATATATTTAAGGGAACCGATAATGTTATTGCAGACTATTTGAGTAGAGGATTAAGGGAAGAGGATGTGATGTGATGTAAGAAGTAAGATAGCAAGGTAAGGAATAATTAAGAATTAAGGAGTTAAGCTAGGGTTAAGTTGTTATGTGTTGCTGCGCATAAACAGATGTGAATGTGGTTAGGCGGTAATTGTAAAATTTGGTGCCCAAATTTTTCGGAATGGGTGGCTGGATGTAGCGATCCTCGTCTTTTAATTCGCATTCAATTTTGTGAGTAACTTGTGTATATAGAATTAGGGTGAGCTGCTAGACTTATAATCTATAGTTTAGTATGTTTAATGTGTATCTAGTTTGCTTGTGATAGAGCAAGTATAGTGCCTTAGTAGGCAGACCAGCACTTAGGGATATAAGCTAGTTTATTGGTAAAGACCAGCCTAGGTAGAATTAGTATTGAGAAATGGCGATCTACTGTGTGATGATGGCGGACGTGTTACAAGCTTGAAATCTACGAAGGCACGATCGGTGCATGACTAGGCATATTCAATTGACGGCTATTAAAGACCAATGATGCAGCATGACGCATCAGAAACAGAACGTCGCCATTGTTGAGCAGGCATATTTAGAAAGGGATGAGGCGGTAAAAGTTAAAATGTGAGGAGTCTTACGCTAGACACGAAAGGGTGAACTCATAATAAAATCCTTCATATTTCTCTGGGTCGATTTGAAGTTTGAACTACTTCAGTTAGATGCTCAATTCGTTAGGAAGCGATTTCATAAGTGGTTTAGTAGAACCATGAACTTTGATTTACCTGTCGTACGTTGTTAGCAGCAGATTGAAGTAAATCGTTTACTTGATTTGTCGTGTAAGTGAACTGCAAGGATTGCGTCCGTTAGGCGAATTGAGTCAAAATGTCAGGTAATTCTTACTATTAAGTTAAGCGAACTGCGAAGGAACTGCATTTGTAAGGAATTGTTGAAAAGGCACGAGAATTACCTAGTGGAACTTATCGTCGAAACTTGTTGGCGATCTGTGGACTTTTCTATAAAATATATCTGTGAAAATGGAGTTTCTCTCGAAAGAAACAGATCGAAATTCTATGACATTTCAGTTCATGTAGTAGTCTTCACTCTCGATCGAATGCGAGTGGAAAACTGCATCATACTCAGAACGAATCTGCAGGAACAATGCTTCACCCATGAAGGAACTGTAACTGATAACTCGAGTCAGCTATGATCGATGTGGGAAAGGAAGTGTAAATTCACATATTAATAAGAATATAACATGCTGCTCTTAGGTAGGCTAGGTTAGTGGATTAGAAATTCTATTGTATAGACACTGAACTCAAAACATTTTGACTTTTATTTGCAATAAAACTGTTAATCTAGAGATTGACAGTTATTGTAATGAGCCATTTTATCATCAAACACCTTATTCTATTGTAAGTGTTTGACAGAGTAAGACTTGGGTTAAATTGCAAGTCAATAGTAGATCACTAATTGTAACATACAACCGGCTCGAGTGCTTACTAAACATAGATTGCTGGCATATCATGTGTAATCAATACACTGTTGTGCAATATTTAAAAAGGGAAAAATAAACAGGGTGTGACAAGTCGAGTCCCTGCATCAGCTGTTAAGCAACTTGTGGCAGAAATTCTTGATTTCAAAGCAAGCTGCAGGTAACTAGGACTCATCATTTTCACTGCCACACTGCAACTGATCAGTCAAATGCTAAAGGGTAAGCCAAGACAAGGCAATAGTTCTCACAAAAAACTAAAAGCATTTCTGCCTATACTGCAGTTTTTTTGCACACTCAAATAATTACATTAATGAAACATTTAATTGTTGCATGTCTCATCCAAGAACTCCATCATCCTGGTATATGTGCATTAGCGGCAATCTTGGGTTTCATTATGAAATATTTTCAGCACAGGCCAAACACTTTCAAAGCGAAGAAAGCAACACCAGAATGCTTTAATGACGGATGAAACTAGCTATCTGCTACGGTGGCCCTTATTTATATGGCGAAAATTAACTGCAAAGCAATATTAAGTCTCACCCTTTCAAGATGTTCCTTATTATAAAAAATACTATGTGCAAATTTTGAATGAAAAATTTTAACATTTACTAATATTTACAGGTACCTCAACAACCCCTAATGTTTAGCCGTATAGCATAAATGGCAGAATTCAAAAATGTTTGCCATCAATTTGACTAAACCATGCAAGAAATCAAGCCGCAATGAAAACTCCTATTTTAGTGTTTAGCACTGTTTATTTAACAGTCTTGAACTGATACAGAACAGTTTTAAAAATCAAACTACTGTATATTGAATGCATAGTATACAGTATGATTTTATGATTTCTTCAGTATCATTAATTTTCTCGCCTCGCGAAAGTTTTCCTGACTCTGTTCAATAACTTGAAGCATATACTGCAACTGTTCTTCACTCTTAAAGTGCCTTGACTGTGCCGTGTCTTGGATCATGGTGACCCCTCGCTCTGCATGATCATTGGTGACTGCTAGTGTGCTGATGATTGCCTCTGCAGCCTTGAACTCATCCATACTGTTCCATGTATCAGGGTATTCGGTTAGGTATCCAACCGGCAAGCCCAGCATGCATTTCTGCTCCACACTGTCACGAAATCAATAAGTCTTCTGTTGTACCATCACCAAGTCCACCTCTATTCATTTCAATGGGTCGTTTGCTCCTTCTTTCTCTGTTGATGTTTCCAGCTTGGCCCATTTTGTGGTCAAGTCCACCTCCAGATCAAAGAGGCTTAGAAGGATCAAATCCTCAGAAAGGCACCATAGGTGACCGGCTAGCTTGTGTGAAGCAGCTGCACCGATATCACGATCAAGGCAAGCAACAAGTTGCTGCAGGAAGAGCAGATCATTCCTAGCAGCTTTGGAAGTCACAGGTGCCAGGAACCAGCACTCGATGTAAAGTTTTGTGAGAAATATGTTCACATGTAGTAGAGCCTGAGATTCTCTGGCCAACAGTTTGAACTGCTCTCTAAAATAACTTTCTCCAAAGCGGCGTCTTTCTGAAGTTGGGATTGCTCTTGCCTCCTTTGCAGTGTCTCCTCTTTCTCCATCTGCTTCTGCTCTTGTTGGAGCAGTGCCTTGTTGATGCCTGTCATGTAGCCCGGTTGTCCTTTTTTCCATGGTGATTCAAGGAAGAGCTTGTCTTCTTGATTCTCAATGAGCTCCATGGCGTTAGCATGCACAATGTCAAACACTTCCCCCATCCTGTCTAAAAACGTACCTTCTTTGGCTGTTTGAGTCTGGGACTGATGACTCTTGTTCTTCTTCAGCCCGTGCCATTAATAGTTGCCTGAACTTCTTGATCGAGTGTTGGCAATGTTTGGTTGGAATTCTAGCGAAGGAACAGAAATCGTCGACTCTGTATGGCGTGGGTTGCTGCCGTTCGGATATCCTCTTTCAGTACACGGTGGCAATGCATTAAGTGGCCAAGGATCTGCTTCTCCGATGGTAGTTTAACGGCAGTTTACTTCCTTCTATCTCTTCTGCAGGGTTAACTAGGTAATCTTGTGAACGCGCTGCCATCTTCTTCTGCTCCTATCATCTTCTTTGTCTGCTGCTCCAACTGTTCTTGGTAGGTGGGTGCCGTCTTCGATAGTCTTCTTCAGCTCTCTTCATCTTTTTTGACCCTGACTGTCTCTCAGTGAGAGGATGTTCATCTCATCTGTTGTGGCTAGTTAACCGTCTTATATAGGAAGTCAGTCGCATGTGCAAAAGACCTGTGTGCAAAAGGACACGTATGCAAAAGAGCCGTGTGCAACTGTGAATTGTGCAAAGGACTCAAGTCCAAAGAACCACGTCCAATAGAGCCGTGTGCACTGTGCAGAAAAATTTATGAAAGTTCATACATAATAAACTTTGGACCCTGAAAGCAAAGCTCTAAATGCAGATCGATCTGCTTCAAATTTTACACAAAATGTTTGTTACTAAAATGAAACCATTTGAGGGGTGAGAGTTACAAATTTTGAAAATTAGAAAATTAGGGCCACCCTACTATCTGCAAACAGCTTGATTTTGATAAATAAGCAGACAAATTTGATTATGTCAATATGTGGTGCCAGGAGATGACTTGGCTGGCTTACTGGTTCTCAAAGAAGCACTCTGCTTTATCTTTTCATTTTTGCTTGTATCTCTGACAAAGCAACGGAAAGTATAGTGCGGACGTGTTAATACAGACTACCAAGCAAACACCTTGATTGTCTCAGTCTTGGGGCAGGATGTCACAGGTCTTAGTGGGGTCCCTCAGTTCTGCATGTTAAGAGGGCCATGCTGAAATACAGTAGTGTATGTTTTATGTTAAATCTTAGTGTGGTGGGAAAGCTCAGAGACATAAGCCATCTGATGTGAAGGCACCTGCACTGTAGGTGCTACCAGACAATTTGTCCGAGCTCCTGCCTGGGGAAGAGCTGAGCTGCTAGGTTTGAGGAGGGGCGCTTAAAGCCAGAGGCTAGTCAGCAACTGTTATGGCGCAATGAGACAGCTGTTACAGCGTACACAGGCTGTCCAATGTAATGACAACCAGATTGAATATCAGCCTGTGCAGCGTGTGTACTGATAGAAGTCTTTAGATTAGATTAATTAACTTCCGCACTTTGGTCTCCTCATTGCTGGGCCATAGCACCCTTCGCTCGGCCACTCAGGATCTCCTGTTTATCCCTCAAATGCGCACCGCTACTGCCCAGTCCAGGAGCTTTGCCTACATTGGTCCCACTTGCTGGAATCGTCTCCCTCGAGAATTGCGACTTCAGCTCCTTTCTCTCCCCCTCTCAGTGTTCCGCAGGTGCCTGAAGGGCAAACAGTGATTTTATTTGTTCGGGTCGGAAGCACCCCTGTTGAGTTTATCCTCTAAGAGGCACTTTATAAATCTCAAACTACAATTACAAATTAATTATTAGATTAGATTATAGAAAACATGTACATTTATATTCTACATTTAATATATGAATTGACATAGTGTCCACAGAGTTTACATTCTAAGAGTCATGCTTAATTAAAGTTAGGTTCATCTAGTTAGCATAGAGGTTTACAAAGTATAATGTTATTGTCTTCTATTTCTATCTTTTAGTTCTATTTCTCTTTACAAAATCGATCATTTTGCATAAGTGTACAATTTTGGTACAATCCATAGGCCTACAATCAGCCGAGTCATAATGCTAGCAATCACCCGGTGGCAGCAGCATTTAGCTCTTTCTTGGGCAATGCTATCTCCACACCAGGCTTTACAAAACTGTGTAAATGTAAAAGGTAAATGTACATGGTTTTATATAGCGACCGTACGACCTCGACCCTGCTCTTTTTTTCAATGAACTAACTGGGTGACAGTCTTCACCACTGCTGACAATTTGAATGGGCACCACGCAATTTAAGGTCTCTGTGCACGGATCGTGATAGCTGTGTCTTTATTTCTCTCCAATCCACCTTCTCCAAACTACATTCCGCATAAATCTGCACAGCTTTGTTTATTTTTACCCAACTTCATTGAATTTCCCTTGGCATTACAAAGATCTATAGGAATTTTGGCTTCAGGTGTCGCCATTATGTAATGAATCTGCAGTTCTCAGCTAGTTTTCCAACAATAGGATATGAGTGCTGTTGCTATACTCTGCCGTTATGAATTTAAGGCATACCAAACATATCTACAGTAAGCAGTTGTAGTGTGACTAAGCATGGCAGTCCTACCAAAACAGTAATGAAAAGGAAATAAGCTGTTTAAAGCAGTGGTTCCCAAACATTTTGCACCAAGGGCCAAAATAAGCCATTGTGTAACTCCCCGCAGGCAACTGTCTTCATTACAAAAAAGTTTTCCAAAGAATAGATAAAATTAAGTAAAAGGTCTTCAAATATCAAAACAAAATAATGTTGCATGATTCAATACCCGACACGTAAACGCCCAGCAATTATTGATGCTTAGAAGCCAGGCTGTCAATGTCCGACTGAAGAGATGTCATGGCTAAAGTCATAAGCGCAGCTTAATTGTTATCAGTGAGCCTGGATCGCTGTTTATTTTTATAAGTTTCATAGCAGAAAATGATTGTTTGCACCAGTATGTGGAACCGAAATGACATATCAATCGTTGGTCAAATGAAAGCATATATTTAAACTGTTTAACTGACAATATTGCCAAAATGAAATCATGTGCTCAGCAGAAGGTGTGCCCGGAAGTTCCATGAACTTGCTTCTTAAAACAGAATTGCCCTTCCAAGTCTATCACTTCATGCTGAAGGTTTTGTTCCAGCTGGCAGACCCTATTATCTGGAAAGACAAATGGACTTGTCATGGCTGGTTGGTACAATTCCGGGTGGTATGCAAGTCTCCAATGGTCAGTGACTCTAGTGAGCAGCAATCCAATTTTGTGTACGGTGATGTTATGGAGGGACAAAAGGCAAAGAAGTGGCACTGTCATTTAAGTAAAAAGACTCAAAATTATCTCAAATTCTGTGTGGCATGGTAGATCTCAAAGCCTGGCATATCCTGGTAAAGTTATGTCGTTCACTAACTATCGCAGAAGCATTTTTATAATTCCCAGGAGTAGAAGAAGAGTGAGAAATCGGCATGGATGTCCACTTTGTTTACAACCGGGCATTGCCACCTTAGCACTTGGAGCACTGCAGTCCAATGATTTAGTCCAATGTTTAGCTTCTGTGATGATCTTATTCTGCAATTCTCGTTATAAAATTATGAAAATATGCCAAACGCTGAAGAATCCCTTTATCTCTTCATAAATCCATGGTAAAAGTTTTTCCATTATCCAGTAAAATTCTGGCAATCGTGTGGATGATAATGGAACGTGTGCTACAGAAATATGCTGAAAAATCTCAGAACCTGCGTATTACATTTCCTCACACAGGTCTGTTTTTCCTTAGTAGCATTTACAGCATCCTTAATGTAGACCTGTTGACTTCATTAAAAAATATAAACAGAAATATGCAAACAATAGAAATGCTAAATACACAGTAAATCATTGAAACTTTAAAAAAATATAAAATGTAAGCTATAAAATACATTAACACTACTGTTTTAAAAGAATATTTTCAAGTAAGATTCACATAACAAGTCCATGCAGTTTATTAGACTATATATCATGCACCAAGGATCTAGTGACGTAAAACTGCCACAATGACTCGTTAACAGCAACTTTACACTGGGTTTTATTCAATGGAGAAGGAACATCAACACTTGCCATCTGCCTTCATGATATTAGGCCTGATGATCAGAAGCTATGTAAGGTTCTAAAAATTTCTATATACCAATTATAGGTATGTCTATAAATACACACGTATGTGAAATAGTGATAGCATGGCAGTACAAATATACATATCAAAAAAGAAGAAAATGCCGGTACAGTGCATTGCTGCACGTACTTGTATTGCCCTTTGCTACACAAATGAGTCAGCTACTAGGTAGCGCCAGTCTATATAGCACTCGTTAATGACTGCTGCTGCGTGATAACTGGGTTTCATTTGGAGGCATGACAGCTCTGCATGTTAACTGAATTAGCACGTTAATGGAACATGCATTACCGGACCTTTACTTTTTACTTCAGTTTTCAAAAAGGCCTTACATTATTGAGTCTAATAGTTTCTAATTTGGTCTAGAAGAGATCTGAACTTACTGAAATTAGTTGTTTCCACTGCTTCCAATTCATCCAGCAACAAATTTAGTTGCTTTTCCAGAGGCAAATTGTTCCAAGCTCCAGAGAAGAAAAATGTTGAGTCTGGAAACAGAAAAACAGCATGCACCAGTATGGTTCTATGAGTTCATTGGACTGTATTGTTTGGTTATTGATCTTCAAAGATAAAGTTAAGGAGACTTGATTCTCAACTGTCAATTACCATTTTAGGTGACACCACAGTAACAAAACAGTGCAAAAGAGACTGGCATTAAAACCACAGCACATCAGCAAAAGCCACAACACAAAAGCAAGCAACAATACAGCACAAGACAAAACTGCACCCAGAGAAAAAAACAGGAAGGCTTGCAAGTTTAGAAAATGGGATTTTTCGTTTTGACATATAAATAGCTTCTGTACAGGAAGAAAGATTGATGTTGTGTTCATCTGTTATTGGCAAGGATCCAAAAGCGAATAGTCTTCTTCCAGTAACTTGGTGGTGAGCAGTGCTACAGTTCAGCGGCTTAATCTTTGGGGGACTAATGCCTTCTTTATAGCTCAAGGATCCAGATTTGTCTGAATTATAACAAAGTGTACTTTTTGTATTCTGCATATTAATTAAATGTGTATTGCATTTACAGCAACAACTGCAATACAACACCTTCAAAAGTCCCTAATTCGCTCATGTGGTCAACCCATTTACAAGCTGCACCTTATTCAATCTTTTGGCTCTCCAGTTGCTGCCCACTTGACTGTCCGTTTAGCAAATGGGTCGATCATTCCAAGTCAAATCAACCAGCGGTGTACACCACACCATCTTGGATTTTAATGAAATTCTACACACAACCCAGATGGTGATACTATACTGTATAAATTTGTTTGTAACAGTACAAGACTATGCCTATAGGATATGTTAGGCCGATATGGATAATTTTGTAATACCAAAATGTTAATGTTGACAGTAAATGATGCAGCTGAATTTCGAATTTTGGTGCATGAATCACCACACAAAGGGCTTATTGTGGTGCAAATTGCATGATGGTATCTTGATCCTATCCACAAAACCATGTTAGTGAAGTTCATGATATTATCATATTTGCAAACTTTTACTGCAAATTACCTGTCCTGTAGATCAACATCCCCTTCTCAGAATTGACTGGAATTGACTCCACATGTTCATCATACCAAGGGTTAATTCTGATGTAAATTGCATGGTGGCGTCTTGATGCTATACCCAGAACCATGTCAGTGAAATTCATGATTTTACTGCATTCATGAATTTTTACTGCAGATTACCCACGCTGTAGCATCAACACCCCCTTCCCAGAATCAGTTGGAACTGATTCCACATGCTCATCATACTAAGGGCTAATTGTGGTGTAAATTACATGTCACATGTCTTGAACCTATCCCCAGAACTAAGTCAGTGAAGTTCATGAGAACCAAATGCCCGTGTTTAATAAACTCTTTATAAACCTAAAGGACAATCTATATAGTTTTACTTTAAAAGTCTAATCTTTGAAAAAGCACAAATTGTTTGTAACAGTGTTGCCAAAACTTAGTTTTCAGCAAGTGTTAGAAGAGACAGCATTTCTTCAAACAAAGTAGCAACATCCTGAATTAAGTTAACAGTAACTGAATAGATGACAGCTCTAGAAAAAAAGTTTTAAGCAAAATGATTCAAGCGCTTAACAGAAAATAGCTCAATATTAGATGCTCATTCTGTTATTATTATTATTATTATCATTTTTATTATTATGTTGCATTTAGTATGTGAGCAAGGTCAATAAATCTGAGGCACAAAGTAACTGTGAGTGAAGGACGTCTTGCTCAAGGTTCCAACACTCACCATGTTAAAGCAGCTTTTGTAAAATGAAAGCTGCTTTAAAAGGACAAAACTGTAAAATAACTCTTGATAGAATAAGCCATAAGAATTATAACAAGATTCACAGCCTACTTTGATTTTCCGATGTTGTTAAAACATTCTGAGGTGGTCGATCTAGAAGATGAAGCCCTGTATATGGATCGTAACCAACAGCTGCTTCTGCCTTTTGCGCATCCTGAATAATGGACTGGCCCTGTAAAATATCGAATCAAGTGAATAAAAGGCTTTGTTAGATTTACAAAACATGCTGGATCCATGACTTATCCATGATTTCATGTTAGATTTATTGTTAGAATTATCTAGTTTTTTTAGTTTTTTCATCTGCTTCACGAAGGAAGCATGTGCTACATTTATTATGCCTTTCAGAGATTCTGAAATCTTTGAACCAGCCAGGCCTAAAAACAGGCCAAAAATGTTTTACAATAACCTGACTGACTGAAAAACCAGCCAGATGACATTTGAATATAACCTCTGCTGGCTTTTTTGGACCAAGCATACATTTTAAACAGTGCACACCATTCTACTTTCTGCTAAAAAGTTATGTTGAATCAGCAGATGAAACAGTCTAAAAAGGCACCTAAGAGGGTGCCTGGTCAGTGTCCAAAGCCATCAAGTGTCACATCAAGTACATGGGAGGAAGTGACCACAATGGCCAAGTTACCAAACACTGTCACATACACCATCATTACAAGCTGCCAAACAAGTTCATCGTCAAGTTCTTTATGTCAGCTAAACATAACGTCTATGCAACAGGGTACTAAACAAACAACACAGAATCATTAGACTATGCACTACATGTTCCTCAACAAAAAGTTTCATGAACTGGTTGGTCTTGTAGCAAAAATACAAGAAATCACTGGTTCAGCACATATCAATTGTCTTCATAAGACCTTTAAAACATTTCCTGAGTAAGATGACCTAAACAAAAACCTGAAAAAACTCCCCAAAACCCAGGGTTATGGTAATTTTTGCATCACAGGCAAAGTTTAAATCAGTCGATCTATCTCTGTTCCATGCTCAGCCATCACACCAACAAATATTGCACTCAATCAATTGACACTATCACTCTTGTTGTCCCTTGTACTAGAAAAGTGTTGGGTTCTAAAACTTTCCTGGTTGCTAGTCCATGGCTCTGGAATTTGCTGTCAGGCTCTGTCAGTTCTGTGAAGTCATTCAGGTAGCCTATCTTCTGGTTTCTCTGACCTGTCAGAATTTGACCTGGGTTCTTCAAAGGATTATGATTTTCATTATGATTTCACCTGAAGCAAGCACTGACTGATGCCTTGGGCATCACGATAATGGTGCTACACAAGTCCTTATATTAGATACATATATGTGTGTGTGTGTGTTCATACATTATGTACTTATAAAACTGTTCATAAAACACTCTAGAAGATTACTACTATGATGCTGTATAAATTGTATTTAGAATGATGGTTTTGTGTTCAATGTAAAACCTAGAAATTAAATGTAATATTACTGTGTACCAGCTCCTGTATATATATTTTGACATTTATCTATCAGCATTTCCAAAATCTTGGTAATACAGTGTCATATGATGCCTTTTCAGCAGCTCCATTATCTTATCCTTTTGCATGCCACAGGTGCAAAATCGAGAACTTCCCACATGTGCCATAGGCACAAAATTGCAACATTATAGGGGCACTTACTAAAACATTTTAAAGTTAGGGAACCATTGTTCGTCACATGTAAATATGTTAACTGTTAATTAGAGCAGTAAATAGGCTACAATTTTCCCATTGGTTATATATACAAACATGGAACAATTGTGGATATATTAGACCTGAAAGTCCAAGATCCATTTTGTTTTCTAATTGTGGTTTATGACTGCAATGGCAAACGAAGACAAAATTAGGCATATGATTTTTAGTAATTTGGAGTCATAAGAACAGTTAATTTTGAAGGATTTTACACAATTATGGGAAGGAACTACAGTACTGTAAGTACCATTCAAACCAACAATTTGTAGGACTTTTTCAAGTCATAATGATGACGATACCTGCAGCAATGTTGGCCATCACTGCGTCACCAAGACTAGGGTTTGACAGCCTCTGACAAAGGTCGGTGGAAAAATTTCACATAAAGGGTTGATCCGCTAGCTGATACAATAGATTTGTCAGCGTTTAATACATATTTTCATAGTTTTATGATAAGAATCACTGGCCAAGGTCATCCCTGAAGCTAACTGAGAATTTGATAATTGTCCAGCAAACACTGCTCTTTGAGCATTAAGCTAGCAATCGCTGGATGTAAACAAAAAAGATATAAGATACAAATTTAGGGCTTAGTAAAATGCCTTTGTGATAGTTTCCTGGACAACATAATTTATCTGAAGATGCATGGCTTGAGATCTATCATGCCACACAAAAAGTTAGAGTTAATTTTGATGTTTTTTCATCTAAATAACAATGCCACTTCTCTGCCCTCTGCCCTGCCAAAACATAACCATATGTGAAGTTTGACTGCTCCTATCTTTAAATAATGACTCTTGGAGATTTGCATAGCATCCAGATTGTGAAGTGCATGTTGAAGAAAACAATGGTGCATTCTAAAATGGTGGTTTCACATACCAAAACAGTGAAGACAAAGACAGTCACCTAAACTCTAGTTTAAACTGTGGCCTAATACTAACTGAAGAAACACTATATATTACAATAGTAACATATATTTATTTAAAACATCAGCAAAATGAAAAAAGAAACATTTATGCAGCACCAATTAACTTGTCAAGTCTAAAAAATACAAGCATGGACAAACACTTTCATGGCACTGGATTGTTCAAACTTCATTTCTAAACAAATGTCATGTTTACACATCTTCAGTGATTGAAGATATAATGTCTTTACCCTTATGGAGTGAAATGAACTTAAATCCCAAAAAATATCTGGCCAGGGCCAGAACAAGGACTAAAAATATCTGGCAAGCAAAAAGGGTTAATGTTCTCCTTAATGACTGTTATAATTTTGTCTTCACTGCTATGGATGGGTGAACAAAAATGCCAATTTCTTCCCAGACTGTTGTTTTGCACCAAAGCCTTCCTTTTTATGCATTACAACTGGCATGATCAATACCGCACTAGAGAAAGCTTCTGTGGAATGGAATGCTACTCACCTGGTCACGAAGCCTGACAGCAGCAGAATAGTAAATGGTCCCTTTGGCATTGTACGTCATACAGTTGCTGATGATGAGGTCAAAGTCTGATTTAAAGTGGTCAACAGTCTGATACTGATGAGCTTCTACCTTCAGTCTCATCGTAGAGAAATCCATTGGACGATGAATGTGATCCAAATAGTCAGGAACCTAAAATCAAATCCTCATATGAATAATTTCAATTGTACAGCCTGTTCAGAACCAAAAAGCAGAACAAGAAATGAGACTGAAACATCTTATCCTTTAAGAACTCTGCTATGGTGCAAACTACTTGATTGTTTTATATCAGATATGTGCAATAATGATGCACATTATAAGGAGTTTCTGGTTTATTTCAGCATCATAAAATTCACAAACAGCCATAGAATCATACAACGCATCATATATCAATACCTGGTTGCAACTGAAACCTTAAACAAGAGACTCTGAAGAACATTTAATGGACCTAATGCTGTTCACTGGCTTCTGAATATTTCTGCCTCTCAACAGGTAAAACAAATCACTTGATAAAGAGATCTAAAACCATCAAAAACGGGATTAAAATATGAAAGCTGGAAAAATGAAAGCTGAAAATAGCTATGACTTACTTCCTCTTTGGAGACTGGCTTTGCAAAGAAATGACGTGTGTCCTTCTGCTGGAGTCGGTCAAGTGTCTGATGCAACAGTTGAGCAAATGGCTTTAATCGTAGCTTAACAATCTTCTCGAGCAATTGTAACTGTACAAGTGAAATCCATACCAGCTCAAAATGACTTACAGCTAGAGCTACCAGGCAATGCACATCCCAGCAAATTTCTACAGATAACTGAACAAGCTACTACTTAATTCTTACTAAACTTCTCAAGTGCAAAACCCCTTGACAATAAGATTAATTAGCTAAATTGAAAACTAATTTGTAGAGCTGCCTGGACACTCCAAATTTTGTGGAGGGCCACACAATTGTTGAAAATTATATATAATTGCCAAAAGTGCAATTTTTCACCATGACAGTATAAACAATCTTATAAACCAAGTATAAAATCTGTAAAATTTCGTTAACATTTTCAAAAATTTGATTTGAATTAAATCCGGATACAATTCAAGGTCAAGCTGTGTTTAAATCCAGTGTTTAAAACAGATGCATAGTATCTGCATACCTTAACTCAGTGTTTAATGTGACCATGTAGTTGGAAATTTTTTTAACAATTTCTTCAAGTTCAATGTCATTGAACCTGTAGAAATCCACAGTACAGAATCCAAATTTACATTAGTCAGGTGACATCTATAGGCATATTTTGTTGATTTCTGTGCATCAGAAGGTCTGTTCACAGATGTAGGTTTATGCAAACAACATTACAATTTGATGGCAAATACTTAAAGATTAAATATTGTTTTCTAAAGGATGCATAGAATCTTTGGAGTTGTGTGCCTCTCAATAGTGCCTGTAAAATGTTGCCATTCTGCAAGTCCACTGACTCCAATTAAATCAGACTTTTTCAAGCAAGTTTCTGCCTATAAAATGATCGCTTTATACTATGTAGCACCGTGAAACTCCGTTAACATGAGGCCAACGAGAGGCATGCCGTCAAAACTGTGTTACACGTGCGCAGCCTAACGAGTCTACCAGCTGGGAATAGCAGTAATGTACATGTATTGCCTACCCTTGAACGAATGTGCAGTTGGCAAATCTCAAACATTATATTAGCTAAAAATCATCTTTTGCTCTGTTAAGTACCAATATAAGTGTATGTTTTCAAATGCAGAAAGAAGCAGAAAAGAAACAATAATTATCTGATATATGAAAAGGTAAAGTGTAAAATAAAAGTCCGCAGTAAGCAGTTTCCACGTTTTATTTACAAAGACTATATATCATGCTTAGAGGTCCATTCACTGTACTGAAAAAGGCAGCAAGTCCGTTATATGTAAGTGGCTACATGAAGTCAGTTATTTTGCCTTTTTTCATGCCTGCAAACTTTTTCTTTTTAACAAAATTGGCAAGTTGTCGTAGACGAATAAGCTTGATGTACTCAGCACCTTGTTCATCAAGATACTGAGTCAGCGTCTGTGCTGCATTCAGAGCTTCTGTATGTGAAACTTGGTGGCGGTTTTCAGCAGCATTCTCAACATCATCATCGGTCGGTACGTTGGCGTCACCATTATTACTATCATCGTCGTTATTTGCAGTACCTTTGCAAGACACTATTATTTCTGCTTCAGTTAATATTTCACAGTTGGACAGTCATATTCATAAAATTTCAACCATTCTTCTGAGTTGTGGAGCAGTGTCTAAATTAAAAGTCTGAATGGTATCATACAGTTTACGCTTTTCTTCCTTTGTGTTGCCCTTTAGAATGTCTTCTTCAGAGAAGCCGTTGAAAGCAGGCTCAAAGTCACTTCCATGAAGAGATCTTTCACAGAAAGGGGAGTAGTCTTGATCATCAGAATTTTCCTAGTCAGAGCTGGAAGAGTTGTTGGAGTTCTCTTTTGGAGCAAAGGCATCTCCAAGACCTTTCAACCAGCAATTCTCTATTGACTTTAGTTTAACCTGATCCCACGCTTTTTGAATTAAATAAATGATTTCCTTTAAATTTAATTTTTTAGGAATGCAGTGACACTCAGATTCACCAGACAGCATCTCAGAAATTAACTCCCTCCTGTAATTTTTCTTAAAATTTTGTATAATTCCCTGATATAATGGCTGGATCTTGGATGTAGTATTAAATGGTAGGCAAGGTATCCTTACTTTCCTGTTGCTTGAGATTAAAGTGTCTGCACGATAATGAGCTGGACAGTTGTCCAGAAGCAACATCACTTGGGTGCCATCTTATTAGCCCGAATATGCTTGCGAACATCTGGAATGAAGCAACTGTGAAACCAATGACTGAAGATGTCTTGCGTCATCCATGTGTTGCGGCTGTGATATAAGACTGAAAGTTTGGTGCCGTTCAAGTGACTGAAGCATCGTGGATTTTCAAAACAACCAACAAGCACAGGTTTCAGTTTGTGACTGCCAGTTTCATTACAGCAAAAAAGCAGTCAGTCTATCTTTCACTTTTTTAAATTCAGCAGTTCTTTGCAGTTCACAATTAATCACAATCTGCTCATTGTTATAGTTTTCAGACACTATAATTAGTTTCAATTCAGAAGGAAATGCGTTCATGGCCGATTCATCAGCAGATCAACTTTCGACTGAAATCGAAATCTGAGAATGCCATGGCATTTCTTGAATCTATTAATAACACCTCTGCTTGCTTAGAAATTCTCCTTGCCCATTAGATTTCGAAATTTTTAAGCCTGGGCCTGCAAAATGGGGCCTCTGTGAGGAGTTCCTTTTTGATGCTCTTGCACAAACCATGAGCGCATGCAATTGTCCAGTGCTGGTAAAGTGGAATAGCGCTAGCGTTTTCGTTTTGCCGAAGAATCAATATCATACACGAAGCCCTATAGCTTAGATTTGTTCTTCAGCCAGCTGCGAAGAGTCGACTCGTTGACCCCGCTATCTTTAGATACCATGGCCTGACTTTCACTGCTACATATGCAATCAACAGTAGCCAATTTTTCTTCTACTGTGTAAGAACATTGTCGTAACGTTTCAGCAATAATTAAACACTGTAGCACGTTGCATTCACTAAACTATGCAACTCACCACGATCAAATCTAAACAGAAAAGGAAGTTCAGCACAGTGGAAATGCTACATAAACTCAGTGCTTCTGCCTCCCGTAACCCAGGAGCAAATTCTGCAACATGCATAATGTAATATTTTACTATTTAAATCACCGCGTGTTAACGATTCCTGCGCGTTAATCGCAAGATGTTGGGAGGCATGGTGTCACCGAGTGTAAACTGGACTCATGGGTTAGTGGTGTGTGCTTTAATGGAGTTTTACTGTGCACAAAATATTTTTATACACTATATTATGTAGACCAGTTTGCAGTTATGTAAAACATCGTACAATGCAGCATATATTTTCCAAAAGCTGTGCTGGACCAATTTCTTTGGAAATTCTTGGCAGGCTTGTGGGTCGCATAAACCTTGTTGGCAGGCTGCATGCAGCCTACACTATGCCCACAGCTGGGTAAAGCTATACGTGAATAAATTAATTCCTGTGGAAACTCGGTTGTCCTTCACGCAATCTAGCACATGCGGCATTCATTTAGACTACTTCACCCTGCCATTTTGGAATTCTCTACCTCTTTATGTTCACGACTCTCTTACAAAGTCTATACTTCCAAAAACTGTTGGCTGAAAGAGTCAACTATCCATCACATATTCACCCTTGATGCCATTATTCAAACTAAAAAATATTTTATGTCAATAGAAGACAGTTTCAACAGCTGCTGTGGATTACCTACGTCAATCTGAGGGCAGCCTTTGATTCGGTAAAGACCTGGTCACTTACCAAAGATCTGAATCATGATGCCACCTGGAGGCTATTCCTGTCACAGGGGCTGCCAGAGAAGATTGTTGAAGAAGGATTTGTACACAAGACACGATGAGTGCAATCCACATCGATGGTGTAATATTGGACTGGTTCAGAGTGAGACAGAGAAGTAGAATGGCTCCAGACTTGTTCCTGTGCCTAATGGATAAGATCATGGAGGAAACTGGGGAGCAAAGGCAGCCAGTTGCACATATGAGGTCGAAGTGGTTAACTGACCTAGATAATGCCTATGACGTGGCTCTTCTTGCTGAGATGCTTGAAATCCTGAATATGTCCTTGGAGATAATGGACCAGGAAGCACATATATTCCGACTTGAGATCAACTGGACCAAAACAAATATCCAAACTACACTGGACCAATGCCCAATATCAGATTATGTGCGGGCAGTGGGAAACCAAGTGAAGCTGGTTCATGGGTTTTCCTACCTCGGTTCCTATGTTGAGGCTGATGGCGGCAATGGACCTGAGGTTCGGCAGCACATGGCCATCACCCGAGGATTGCATGAGCAGCCTACAACGAGGGATGTGGAACACTAACATCCGATGGACAAGACACTCTGCTGGTTCAAGGCATATACACTGCCAGTCCTACTGTATGCAGCAAAGACCTGGTCACTTACCAAAGATCTGAAGACGAAGCTCGTCGCCTTCCAGTCGTGGTGCCTCAGCAAGATACTGCACAATTCCTACACAATGCATGTCACCAACACAGAGATATATAGCCACACAATGCACATTCCAGCATCAGAGACGATTCAAACTAGAAGGCTTCAGCTGTTTGGACACCGTGTCCTGCAAAGGTGACCAGGCCATGCCTGGGCCTTGACAGTGATGATTTCTGGCCCTCCAAAAAGTTGGCAGACACCTTTGGACACACATGGACAAAAACAGTTGAAGCTGACTTGCCCCGATGAACCACGGGTTACATAAGGCCTGGAGACGAGCCAGAATAGAGACAGCCGGTTGCGCGCAGTGAATATGGCAATGCTACAGAAAGCAGCATGCCTCAGATGATGATATTGTTTGAATAAAAGAGTCACACTTGAGTTGGCAAGAATCCAACCAAGTCTGCAAGCATGCAAACACAATCACATGCTGCTTTACTATTGGTTTTTCATTTTATATCTTAGTTTCTATTATCACAAAGCTGAGGTGCTTGCATTTGAGAGGTGCTCAGCACTTCTGTGAGGTGCTTCAAACACGATATAAAATTTTTTTGATACATACATAACTCTACATATCAGAAATAGAAAAAATATGATTATTTTCACCTACAGACAACCACAGCCACAAGAACTGCTGCCATTTTACGAATCACTGGTGTATGGCAATCATGAAGCACTCACCTGCCCAAAAACTAAAGGACACAGTCAAGAATTTAGTTCCAGCAACAAAAAGATATTTTTAAAAAGTTATTTCATATAACTAGCATGGCTTTTTGAAATTCTGTTTTTAGCGTTTAATTCGGTATCTCTTAAAACAACATAACAGCAATTATTTGCCTGCTTTCGCTAACAAAGTATCACATAAACAGTAGTGAACGTCTGCAGGTCACTTTATAAACACCTCTGCTGTACCTTCACATCCAATGACACATGAATGCATCCACCCCTTTCTCTGTAACTTTAAAATTACCCAAAATTTCTCAAACAATACTCGCATATCTACAGTACGCTACTTTACTTGTTATTGGGTGTTCCTACCTGGGAACATTCTTTTACTAGCACAGAAGAAAGATGGCCTCAGGCATTAAATTTGCTCAAGCAGTCTAAAATGAAGACGGATAAACAGGCAAAAGTTGACAAATCATTTTAGATAACCATGCATTTACATACCTCTAACAGTTTCATCTTTTCCCGTTTTTGGATTAGCTCCACAAGTAAGCGAACTCTTTCGAGGCTCTGCCTGAGCCACTGCAGTTGTTTTAGTTCCTCATGGCTTCCCATTCCAGGTTCTTTCATGTCCTCCTTCTCTTCATTCTTCTGAGCTTTAATTACAGATGCGGAAGTGACCAACATATTTATATTTACTCCAACAAAATTTCTATCATTCTTCTTTTTCTTTACAGCTAGGTCGCTAGTATCCCAGTGCACTTTTCGTTTCTTTGGTCCTTTTTTCTCACTGCTTCTCTCTGGTGACTCTGTTGACATCTTGAAAGACTCCAAGACAGAACTCACATCCCCAGTTTCAGCCATCTTTCTCTTTCTTGTATGCAGGTTCTTTCCAAGTTCCACACTGTTCAAAATATTAATCCTCTGTTCTTTTTCCTTTTGAACTTCTACTAGACCTGTACTTTCAACATCAACAACATGTTCTTCATCTACAACAGCAGCAAAATCATCGTCTAACTTTCTCTTCTTTCGCAGCTTTCGCTCTTCTTTCTTTAGCACTGTTTCTGCATTTTTGTCTGCACAATTTCCATTCAGGCTCACACAATCCACTGGATCACCTGCTCGCTCTCTTTTCCATTTGAGGCACTTAGGAAGTTTAATCTTAAGCGAGATTACATTTTTATCTTTGTTCTGTTTTTCTTCCAGGACAATGTCTTCTTCACAACCTACTTCTTTGGATGAACTTTCTTCCACCTTTACTTCCCCCTCAGGAGTTATGTGTCTGCCTTTCGTCTGCACAAAGAACGAAAAAATTCCTTCAAAAAGAATATTGTTAGTCAATTGAGCCATTCTATATTGCTAATCAAATAATTAATCATTACATAAAGTTACATACATACATATATGCTTATATTTTCAACTCTAAGACTTACACATGGGTCATTCCATATCAAATCAACCAATATTTAGGTGATTATACACCACACTACTTGGATTTTCACGAAATTTGGCACACATGTTCTACTAACAGATGTAAGGAATTTCTGAAGATTTTACTTGATTATCTCAAAAAATGTTGGAATTACAGAATTTTAAACTTTTTTGCCATTTTGCGACTTCGCGAAAAATTGAATGATTGACGAACTTTGACTTGCTATAAATCCAGAAGTAATAAAGATAGAAGCCTGAAATGCGCAGCTTCTTATCAATTCTTGTGCTGATTATAAAAATACAATTATCATCAGGATATCTCCCACCCTTTCAAAGATATGGAAAGGCAAACATTGCTCAAAAGCTAATTATCGCAGTTGTTTGGTGTGCTACCAGCCAAAATGGTGATGATATATAAATATGTTTGTAATAGCATGAGACTATGCCATATGGATGATTTTGCTTTCAAACTGTTAACAGCCATATGCTTACAGCACTTCGTTAGCTTCCAGAACTGCACTGCATGATTTGTGACACGGCAAAGAGCTTACGGGTCTTGATCCTAACCCCCAGAACTTCTTCAGATGATTCAGTGGAAAGCATCCAGGCATTAAAGTGGCATTTGCACCACATCTAGTCTTTTTAATCTGCACCATTTTGAATCAACTCCATTCAGTTCTGAAAGGGCAGGATGACATACACCACAGGTAATCTGCAGTAAAAGTTTGCGAATATGATAAAATCACGAACTTCACTGACGTGGATCTGGGGGTTAGGATCAAGACCCCAACATGCAATTTGCACCACAATTAGCCCTTGTTCTGGTGAATTCATGTACCAAATTTCAACTATGTCATTTGCCGTCAATACTGACATTTTGGGGTTACGAAATACCCAAAAATGGACCAGTGTGGACTACAAAATGCATCACCGAGCTAGATCTACTGAAATTTTTCAATAAATCTCTTTCTCATAGATCAGTAATCATATGGCATAGTCTCATGCTACTACAAACATATTTATATATCATCACCATCTTGGCTGGTAGCACACCAAACAACTGCGATAATTAGCTTTTGAGCAATGTTTGCCTTTCCATATCTTTGAAAGAGTGGGAGATACCCTGATGATAATTGTATTTTTATAATCAGCACAAGAAATTGATAAGAAGCTGCAAATTTCAGTCTTCTATCTTTATTACTTCTAGATTAATAGCAAGTCAAAGTTCGTCAATCATTCAATTTTTCCCGAAGTCGTGAAACAGCAAAAAAGTTTAAAATTCTGTAATTTCAACATTTTTTGAGATAATCAAGTAAAATCTTCAGAAATTCCTTATATCTGTTAGTAGAACATGTGTGCCAAATTTCATGAACATCCAAGATAGTGTGGTGTACACCTCTGGATGATTTGACATGAAATGACCCACATTCCAAAATAAGAGAGGCACTCGTCAAGATTTACCATGCCTGACCGATCAGTGGGTGACAGTGCAACGTAAAGCTCAGTATCATCAGCATACTGCTGTAACTGAAATTCAAAGTGGTTGGCTATGCAGCTGACTGGTAAAGATTGCAAATAATAAGGAGCCATGGATGGATCCCCTTGGGACATCAGCAGTGCAGAAAGAAGGATCAGACGGAGCAGAACCAATGCTCACTTGCGGAGACCAATTGCTGAGGCAAGAAGCTAACCACCATCGGTTAATGTCTTGTGCATTAGATACTAGTGCTATAGAAGTTGCTAATTATTAAATAATTATTATACAGCATGGCAACACTATGGTCGCATCATCCATATATGCAGGATTCTGTGAGCCATTAGTTGGCCACCAAACTGGATTATGTTTATCAGCAAGTACAGCATACCAATAATAACCTTTTCCCACCATGTGTGTTTGTGTGACTTTTGATAAAGAAAGCAAAATTACCAGCTGATATGGACTTCCTTTTCCTCCAGAAAAAACCCTTGGTGATCGACGTACACTGATGCAGTTGTTACAGAGTGACATTGCTTTTGCAGCTTCTGAACCTAATTCTGATGACAAAGTTATCGGAGGTTTCACTTCCATTTTCAGTTCCTTCAATTCTTTGAGAGATGTATCAAATTTACTGTCAACAAGTTTCATATCAAAGCCCTTGCTATCAGAATCGCTAGTGTTCTCATCACTTAAGCCAGTATCATACGGAGTCTTGGAGTCAGGAGAATACTTCTTAATGTTATCACTATTTTTGAGAGGATTTTGCTCTGATAGTTCACCACTCTCTTTACTGAGTAGAACCAGCTGCAACATACACAAAAATCCTAAAATAATAGAAATAATGGCAGTACAGCATCAACGAGGCTATGCGGGGGTCTTTTATCAATATGATCAAGATTCAAAAGTTAAGGAATATGCAAAATGCCAGCCCTAGGATTGCATTACTGAACACTTTTGTAGAAGTACCATATTATCTCGGGTATAATGCACGCTTGTGCATAATGTGCACCCTGAGTTGCAAAATTTATCCTAATGTAAAAATCTTAGTACCTATGTATAATGTTCAGGGGCCATATTAGGGTAGTCCTTATTTTCACATTTTCAAAATTTGTAACTCTGACCCTCTCAAATTGTTTAATTTTAGCAAAAAATATTTTGCACAAAATTTGAAGCAGATCGATTTACATTTAACAGGGCCAAAATTTACTATGTATCACTACAGGAGACAACATCCGCATAATATGAATTTTGCAAAGGAGTCAACAGTGATCCCTATGGAAAAAGACACCTCGTTTGATAAAGTTGTGTTGAACAGCAACACTGACTTAGAAGAAAGTCAGTCTGAATTTGATGATCAAGATCCACATTCCCGCATAAGTGCTGTTATTCCGCAATGAAAACTAGGATGAAACTAGGATGCAGCGTTATATCACCACAACTGGCAGCTATGCTTGACTGAAATGGACTTAGTGAAAATGAAGCGTCTTGGGCTCTCAGACAAGACCCAGAAGCACTTGCACTTAACAGGTCAACCACCCAGCGTCTACATCGAAGAAACCAAAAAGCAGCAGCTGCTGGCATTGTACAGGCATTCAACGACCCCTGAGATAGCAAGCTGATCTTTGATTTGACAGGGAAAGAAAAAATGGATAGACTGCTCATTCTGGTTTGCACAGTGGGGGAGAAGAAACCGTTGTCAATTCCAAAGATACCACATCGACTGGCCAAGCTGTGGCCAAAGCTGTACAAAAATGCAATCCAAGAATGGAGCCTGGGAAACTTGATTCGGGGCATGTGTTTTGACATAACCAGCACAAACACTGGCTAATTATAATTCACTGGACAACAAATTTTTACAAAAGTCATGTTACTGAAATGAAATTAGTCAGTTCTTATCAATTTGTATGTGCTGAACACGAATATGACAGTGAAAATGCCGAATTGGCTCTAGTTTTTTTGTAATCTGAAATGAACTAATTTTATATCGCACAATGCATGCCAATAGTGATACACTTACAGTTAATATTTGTAAAAACCAGGTCATAGACTAGTTCTTAGATTTTTTTGCCTGTCTCTTGTACAGCTGTTCGGGAGCATCTCTGCGGAGTGTCCAGCAGTAGTCAGCCAACATTGTAGTGGATCATTTTCCCTGGTACCTTTGCTCCATTGTTGCGATATCTTGATGAAAACGTTCGCCATGTTCGTCACTAACCATACCACAGTTGTCAGGGAAGAAATCCAGATGGGAATGAAAGAAATGCATCTTCAGAGGCATATTGCAGCGAAATTTCTGGTACTGCTTGAGCATGTCTTCTACTAGTTCCTTGTAGTTTTCTGCCCTAACATTCCCCAGAAAGTCTGTAGACACTAGACGAAAAGCATTCCATGCTTGTTTCGCATCACCCTCCAGCCAGTTGTTGAAGCGGTCATCTTTGAAGAGTTGTCTAATCTGAGGACCCACAAAAACTCCCTCTTTAATCTTTGCTTCGCTGAGTCGAGGGAATTTTTCATGCAGGTATCGGAAAGCTGGCGAAGTGCGGTCCATGGCTTTCACGAAGTTCTTCACCAAACCTAGTTTGATGTGAAGGGGTGGTAGTAGGATTTTGTGAGCCTCGACCAGAGCTGGGTGCTGGATATTCTTCTGTCCAACTGCCATGTTTTGTCTGGGAGTCCATTCCTTCCGCACGTAGTGCAACTCTCTTGCTCGGCTATCCCACTCACACAAGAAACACATATATTTTGTATATCCCTGCTGCAGTCCCATTAAAATGGCAACTACCTTCAAATCACCACACAGGTGCCATTTGTACCTGTTATAGTCAATGGAATGCAGTAGCTGTTTTAGGTTATCGTATGTCTCTTTCATGTGGACAGCATGCGCTAATGGAATAGATGGAAGACGGTTTCCATTGTGCAAAAGCACAGCCTTAAGACTCAGTGTTGAAGAGTCTACAAAGAGTCTCCATTCTTGTGGGTCATGAGTGATCTGTAAGGCATTCATGAGGTCGTCAATATTGGAACAGAATACCAGATTACCTTCCTTCATAAAGAAAGGTTCCAACTGCTGATGGCGCTTTCTATATGAAGTAATTGTGACATCTTCTTCTAGAAGATTCCATTGTTGGAGTCTTGATCCTAGCAATTCTGCCTTGTTTTTGGATAAGTCCAAATCACGAACAAGATCATTTAGTTCTTCCTGTGTTATTCTGTGTGGGATTGATGATGCACCACAGTGAAAATCGGGATCACTGCACGCTGACGGACCAGGAGAAGAACATGTCGGCTCACCCTTGTCCTCATCAGATGAATCAAGGAAAATATATTCTGCTGGAGGTTCTGGAATAGGAAGTCCATCACCATGTGGAACTGGTCTCAAAGCTGACGGAATGTTTGGGTAGACTATTGTCGACTTCTTTTGCTTCGTTATTCCACCGGAAAGAGGAGGAACCAAGCAGAAGTAACAGTCATCTACGTGGTTGCTTTGCTCTCTCCACACCATGGGAACTGCAAACGGCATTGATGGTCTTTTGCCATTCAACCACTGTGAAAGCTGTGTTGTACATGTAGCACAGCATATATGCGGGGCCCATGGCTTGTCTTGGTCACCAACCTTGCATTCGAAGTAAGCATGATATGCCTTCTTGACTTGATAAGTGATACTTTTCTTCTGGTTGGCAAATGTCACTTCCCCACAAATGTAACAAAAGTTGTGCACAGTATTTACGCACTTCCGAGGCATTACTGTTCTGTATTGTATCTAAATGGATAAAGTAATAATAGTTTTATAAAACAGTAACTTAAACTGTCTCGCACAAAGTCTGTAATATTGTAAATGCTCAACCGTTCCGACTCGCTTTATATAGTACACTGCTGACGTCATCTTACGTCAGCAGCCGACTCGCTGTAGTTTTATATTGCATCAGAAAATGACGTAATCAACTGTGCATGATGTGTCCATGATGGGATTATGCAATGAGGTGGAATATTACATCATTCTAGACTTATTTAGGATATTGTCGCAGTCCTACTGGATAAATTTACATGGTGAAACATAAAAAATGAACTATATGAAATATTTTCAAAACGAGAGCCAATCAAAAATTTGTATGGTTATATTCGTGTTCAGCACACCAAGATGCTACACATTAGGGCCTTTTCCAGTCAGTAACGATTTCTATGTTGACCAGTGTTATCAGGTGCCTGTCATTCTGAAGCAGCTACTGGGTCGGGCTCTTCCACACTTCGGCTGTCAACACTATATCATACAACTTGTATTGGCTGCCACCTTTTGGAGCATGTATGGGGCCTAGAAACGGACCAGAAGTCCTCGTCTTCAAACAGTTTCAAGGACTCTGGTCATCCATTGCTAAAGAAAGACGACAATGCCTTCTCCAATGATTTCGCCTCATCTGAGCTCATTGATGTCTGAGACAAAGTCATGGTATTCTGTGAACAGCAGTTGCAGGATCAACAAACTCATGACGACTACCTTGAACTGCCCCAACTAATGGGATGAATGCCACATTATGGGTAACCTTCTGCGCCCCTGGGCTAATGCGTCAAGCTCACTGGATGTCAAAAGCAATAAACTGTTCGGGTCCCAATTCAAGTTGTCGGCAAGAGAATCTTAGGGAACTGCCAAATATGCACATATTTCTCAGAAAAGTTTACAACAAGCACTGGTTCCTGGCACCACACAAAGGGCCATGCTGAAAGCATTAACAGAGAAATAAGGAGTAAATGACCAACTGAAAAGTATAGAGGTGGACTTGGCGATGGTACAGCAGAAGACTTGTTGATTTGTCATAAAGCTGAGCAGAAATGGATTTTTAACGCAGGGCATGCCTGTTGGATTCCTAACCAAACACCCTGATACATGGAACAATATGGATGACTCCAAAGCTGCAGGGCAATCCGCACACTAGCAATCACCAACGATCATGCAGAGTGAGGTGATGCCACGATCCAAGACAAGGCACAGTCAGGGCACTTGAAGAGTGAAGATCAGTTACAGTATGCGCTTCAAGTTACTGACTGAATAGAGTTGGGAATATTTCCCGATGCGAGATGATCAACGCTACTTAAAAAACCACAGTGTACATTTTGATTTTAAAAACTGTTCTTTAGCAATTTGAGACTGTTAAACAGTAGTTTTCATTGCAGCTTGATTTCATGCATGACTTAGTGGAACTGATGGCAAACATTTTTGGCTTCACAGTTTACGCTATATAGCTAAACACTGATGTCGCTGAGCCACCTGTAAATATTAAAATTTGTTGCTCAAAATTTGCACATAATATTTTCTCATAAAAAGGAACATTTTAAGAGGGTCATACTTAACACTGCTTTGCTTTTAATTCCTGTCATATATATATATACACCCTCAGAAACACCACTGGAACAGAACGGCAAACATCGCGCGTCAACTGTACATTCGTGACCGAAAACCGACAATCCTTTCTGGGTTGTTTTAAGCTCCGTGACCAATTCCACTGGTCTGGAGCAGTTTGCTCCTCTTTTGTCTGGTTTTTAAATGTCATCTTTAAGCAAGAAGAAATAACATGACCAAGATCTTTGCAATAATAACAATGAATTTGAGCCCCAAAGTCACGTTTATTTTTCCCATCTTGACCAAAAGAAAATTGATTTCCCGCCTCCTTATTTTGTGATTGCACTTTTGACCCAAACATTGAGAGTCCATGACTTTCTCAGCAGGAAAGGGCTTGTACAAAACAGCGTACTCGTCTGCCAAATTTGCGGCCTCCGTTAGGGTTTTCGCCTTTTTGCCAATTATCCACCTCTACAATTCGTTTGGTAAGCAAGTAACAAACTGTTCCAGCTTAAACTCTTCTAAAACCTTATCTATGTTATCTAATGCTTCCTCCCCTTCCAACCAACGCTGAAATGGTAGCATAAGCCTAAATGCAAAATTAGAGTATGTTTCCATGTTGCCCTTAACCATCGACTGAAACCTTTTTCTGTAATACTCCAGGACTCTAGAATAAGCAGCAAGGAGTGCTTGCTTTAATATGTCATAGTCCTTACACTCATCTATGGACAGTTCGGAAAAAACCCTTATACTCATCTATGGAGAGTTCGGAAAATCTTTTTGGGCCTTTCCAGTTAACTGCATGTGTAGTAAAGCTGTCCATTTCACCTTAGGGAAGTTATGTATCGTCATGGCTTTCTCAAAAGACAGGAGATAATGTTCAATATCATGCTCCTCAAACCTCGGAACTAATTTTACGGCGGAAGCAATGCGAAAAGTTTCAATTTCTGACCCAGGAGTTTCCTTTCTTACTGCGCTGCCCAGTTCCTTCAAAGCTAGCTCATGTCTGTGCTGCCTATCTTTATCTTCCAGCTCCATCTCTAATTGCAGCCTTTTTTCTTCTAGCTCTACAACTCATTTCTTCTCCTCAGCTTCAAGCTCCATTAGACGTTTTTTCTCTTCTCTTCAGCCTCTAACCGGAGTTTAGCTTCCAGCTCCATTTGAAGCTTTCTTTCCGCCAGCTCTACCTGAAACTTTCTCTCAGCAGCTTCCATCTCTAAGCGGAGTTTAGCTAAGTGAAATTCTTGGTCCTCTTTAACTCTCTTTCGCCCTGCTTCTTCAGACTCCTGCTGTGCCTTAATTTCTAGCTGCTTAATTTTCACCCGCCATTCTCCTGTATCTACTTTCTTAGGCGAAGAGTTTAATCAGTGCTTTTTGCATTTGCAGTTTAGTTAAGCCTTTCATGGCCCATACTTTCCAACTCTCCTCTCAACTCATCGGCCGACATCTCCAACACAACATCAACTGTTAACAGCTTTTGGGTGACTGGCGTTGCCATAGCTCAACCCCAATTTAGAACAAGTGGCCACAAGTTAATTACTGTACGACACCAAATTAATATTTTTTTTAAATCCTTCATGCAGAAATATTAAGACGGGCCCCCATTTGTTACATTTAAAAGCCTAGGGAACTTTTAAAAGAACATTAGCATCAAAATTTGGTTAAAAGTATTTGTTTCAATATACACTATTTACAGATGCTATTTACGGTAAAACACAATTCAAACCTCCACGAGGTGTCAAACGACGTCACAACAACAAAAGAAGACTTCAACCCAAGAGAACGTGCCACAGCAAAACGTCTCAAAAGGTCTCACAGACCCAACACAAGACAACAGTTCTCATGAACCAAAACCAAAACGTCCTAACAGACCGAAGACAGCAAACGTTCTGCCTAACTCTCTCTATGCCGTTAGAGGTCGTCTTGTTCCCGCGTTAAGTTGACACACCTCTGACTCTTTGACTCTGCTCGAACGTGACATGTAACCCAATATATGTATGTGTATATATATATATATATATATATATATATATATATATATATATATATATATATATATATATATATATAGCAGGCAAAAGTGAACTAGTCTGAGCATAATGAAAGAAAACAACAAGGCGGCTGTCATGATTCATCAAATCTGCAAAGTTTTCGGTGTCAAAGAGTGCTTAGGGTCTGTAGAAATCCACTCGACTCGTTCTTGGTCAATGAAATTTATTATGCTTCTCGTTTTCGCAGTCATAAGTTGCCAACAATTTGTGACTACATGGCTGCCGACGTTGAATTCGCTGCACAATGTTAGAGGCCTTTGACTTCCATGATGCACTGCACACAGGGTATATTAAAGCAAAATTTTAATGTCATTACTATTCAAAGAATTGACTTCTTGTTTTAATATTTAATAATCCATCATACTGTACGACATCAATAGTGCTGATAATGTTGATGTTTCTTACTTAAGCCCATCGACATGTTTTCATTAATGCCACTTGATCAGTGTTTGCCTAAAACGTTTTTCCTATGTATAATGCGCACCCAGACTTTGAGCAAATTTTATGTGGAAAAGAGTGTGCATTATACCCGAGATAATACGATAATATATTAGAACTTACTTTCTTGCAGTGCTGAATTGCAATATTGAAAGGGTTAAGACTGGTGTCTAACCCAGAGGCTGTAATTCCTCAAATGCAGATAATTATGACAATAGCATTAAGTAAGCAAAAAATTCATTAGTTAACATAAGACAAAAGCATGTATATGCATACAAATTATCAAATATGCTAACTTTATAATACAATATATAGACCATTTGACAATATCAAATGACACCTACTTTGCTTTAACTTTTACAAGCAGCACTTGGCGGCATTGCAAACAAATGTGTGAAGTTGCGCAAAACATTGTTACAGGGCAACATTCGGCATTAAGCCATTTTGTTTCATGTAAAATTAAATCGTCCAACTGTCTGCTAACTTTCAACAACAGGATGACACAGCACAAAAATTTCATCTTACAGACATTTCTAGTGATGCCACTAGGACTGTTTACACCCACCATGGCTATCTCATGCTATTTTGGACTGTTTTTGCTATTGTTTGTAGATGTTATTTACTGAAATTTGAATATTTTCTGGTAAAAGTGACAAGGGTATACCAAAATTAAAATTTCTGCACAATTTCTATGTTAAATTGCAAATCTTAGACTTGAATTGATGTCTGGTGTGACATCTGGTGTGACAGAAAACACTACAGTTAACCCTTAACCGACGAGAGAAATTTTTCCGCCTAGGCCCTGACAACGAGCGATTTTACCGGAAAACGCCTATTAATTAAATAGTTTTCAACTTGTTGTATCTCAGTCAGTTCTTGACCTACAGACATGAGGTTACCATCAATCTTTAGCATTTTATCTCCTCTTCCCATCCATCCATCTAGTTTTTGATAAAAAAAATTTTGGGGTACCCAAAGTTGCCTCAAACAGTACCCCACCCCATGTTTAAAACTTTTTTCATGTTCAGGCTCCTATGGAAAAACATTTTCAGTGACAACATATGTAGTGTCAGCAAAAAAATCGTGCAGAAATCAATACCAGACAAAACCTCACAAAAATTTTGAAAATATTTTCATAAATGAAGGAGATACAGAATTTTTAGTATGTAAGATGAAGTCATACAAATCAAAGGAAATATAAGAAAACACATGAAAAGTAAGAAATTTCTAACTTATCAGATCTTGGTCATTCTTTGACACACAGACTTGAGGTTATCATTCTTTAGCATTTTATTTCCTCTTTCAAACCATCTTTCTAGTTTTTGAGAAATAAATTTGTGGAGGTACCCATGGTTGCCCCAAACTTTACCCACCCCATTTGAAAACTTTTTTCATGTTCAAACCCCTACAGAAAACATTTTAAGTGACAACTTATGTAGTGTCAGCACATGAACTGTGCAGAAGTTAATACCAGACAAAACCTCCCAAAAAGTTTGAAAATATTTTCATAAATATTTTTAGTATGCAGACAGTAGTCGTACAATCGGAGTAACAATAAATGCCTAAAAAGCAAAACATTTTTAACTTATCAGATCCTGGTAATTTTTGACATACAGACAAGGTTAACATCATTCTTTAGCTTTTTATCTCCTCTTTCAATCCTTCTGTCCAGTTTTTGCTAGAAAAATTTTGGGGCACTCAAAGTTGCCTACTCACCCCATCACCTCCCAAACATATACACAGCAATACAATCACGACGTCAAAAACACAGCAGCATGCACACCAACAGGACAACAACAGTAACATTACAACAAGCCAGGCACACAGAGAGGCAAACACACTGACGTTTGCTTCCTTTTCAAATAATTGGTAGCTCTCAAAAGGGCCATTTTTATGAATGCCTGAGTGCACTGGATGGTCACCTTGAAGATGGGTAAAGCCTCCTGAATCGACTTCTCTTTCTCAACAGACTGGACTGAACAGTTCTAAGAGGACAATTTAGAATGGAAATTTTAACAGTTGTATCGAAGTGCTATATTGCTTACCTTCCTTACACTCCACAGAACCACTCTGATTTTGCTCGTTGCAAATGTGGAAGCATAAAACTTTGCACAAAGCAACTTTACATGCTTCACATTCATATCGAGTCTTCTTGGGGCAGGATTTGGGATTCTTGATCTTGTTCTCTAAACATAAGATGCTAGAGGAGAAGTAGGGTTCCATTTTATTCTGTGGGGGTTTACCTGCCTTCTGTGCATTTGACCTACTCTGCTCACCATGCAGGCCTGGTCTGTTCAACTAGCACATCAAAAAAACTTATCCAAAAGCAGTTAGAAAAATTTCAAAAATGGTGCATCAGAGGCTGGTCCGCCACAGACGCTTGTAAATGGAACAGTTAGGGGTCAAATGGGAAAATCTGCTATTTGTTCAGTCCTGTCTATCTCGCCCAAGTTATCTGCCTGACCTAGTTTGACGGTTCACTAGCATGTATCCGTAGCCGTCTAAACTCGGAGTCGATGTCAGAAAGTTCTTTAGCCAAAACCACTTTATCTTCTTCACTGGTAGCAAAAGACAGGTTTTTATTATCAGACGAGTCAAAACTGTCATCATTTGATGCAAATTCATCAAGAATTTGCCGAATTTCGTCATCAGTAAGGCCACAACAACAACACGCCGCCATGTTGGGTTATTTAAATTCATGATTTTCATGACCGATTTGATTGGTCAATTTTCATGTTTATGACCGAATTCTAAAAACATCTTCCACTTATTTCTGTGCTTAATTATATTATCTTGGCCTAATTGATGTAAGGTTTCAAAAATATAATGTCTGCGATAGGCTGAGAGTGGTCTAGATAATAGTACCTGCCCACTACCAATTACATGTACTACCATCTCGTCGTGATGCCTACACTACCAATCACTACCTACACATCTGTATTGGGTTAAGAGACTATGAGGCAACTGAACTGTAATGGTCTGAAGGTGAAACATATTGTAAGAAAGTCTGTTTTTACTGAAACTCTGATGCCCATGTAAGTGCCAACAAGTTGGCCTGTCAGCGCAGTATATGCTGTCTGTACAACACAAGAAACTGACCATACAAGTTGGACTGCAGCCTGGGACATGGAATATCTGGAGCCTCAACAGAAAACAATGCAGTAATTGAAACCATCACCAGCCATGATCTTCACATCCTAGTCAAGGTAGAGATATGGCATAATCCGCCTTAGTGCTGCACCTACAGTTTATCATATTGTAGATTCGCCATGCCATGACTCCAGTCTGCTCACATCTTGGTCAAAGAGGGGAGGACAGAATTTCAGTCTTCCACTGGGCAGATCTGTATACAAAACATGTGGAATTCGATGAGACCTTTACCACCTTTGAGGTCTTACTCAGTTCCTTCACTACAGCATGCATCCCGAACACCATCGCTGCCATCTTTCAACCTGGATCTCACCAATATCTTCAGCATTTATCCAGGAGTTCACAACCCTACTCGTACAGCTGGTCACTTACAAAAGCCAGGTGATAATGACAGGAGACCTTAGCATCCACATGGAGGATCCAGGTGCCCTAGGGCCAGTCAGCTGAGAGTTCACCACCAGCTCCAGTAGGAAGCAGCAAGTCACCATGCCTAGACACGGTCATGTCTTGATCTGGTCATCACGCAAGATGACTGCACGACCTTCTGATATGCAACATTCCATACCTCCATTCCTGCCCAGTTATCAAAGATGTCACAGTTTAAGACTGGAAAACAAGGGACTGTGAAGCTTTTCCACCAGAGCCTGCTCGACAGTCGTCTTTGTGAGCAACCTGCAGACCATTGTGAACAGATTTCACTTCTTAGGAAAAAGCACTCAAAACCAGGAAAGCATCATCGTGCATCACTCAAAGGGCAACCAGTGGCTCTGGAATAATAAGTCAAAGGTTCTGGGCTGCTCGTGCAAGTTGCAGACTATCATTTACAGCTGAGGAATACCTTCTGGGGCGGCTGGAAATGTCCTTTGGACTCGTCGGCCCTGCTCTTTCATTGCTCCTTTCATTCCTGTCTGGCCGCTCTCAATCTGTGATCTTTGGTTCAACACGTTCTGATTGGTCCTTGGTCTCCATGGGTCTCCCTCAGGGCTCTGTCTTAGCTCCATTACTTTTTATTCTATACACGGCTGACCTGAGCTTTATTTTGTCTCCAACCGGGGTAGTGTCTCACCAGTATGCTGATGACACCCAGGCACATATTCATGGCCCAACGGGTGAATCTGTCGCCTTAGTTCAACAAATGCTTCGGGCGTCGGAAGCACTTGAGGCCTGGTTGAACTCAAACCGTCTGTGCCTGAACCCTGGTAAGACCCAGTTTATCTGGTTTGGGAGCCACGCCCACCTTTCTAAGATTGATCTGGCCAGATTACTTAGGCTCTTCCCTGATATCTCCTTCTCTTCCTCAGTCCATGATCTAGGAGTAATTTTGGATCAGGAACTTACTCTGAAGGAGCATGTGAATAATGTCCGTCGAACGTGTTTCTACCATCTGCGTCAACTGCGCACTATCCGCCACTCTCTTACGACCCAGGCTGCTACCATTCTGGTCCATGCGTTTATCTGTTCCAGGATTGACTATGGCAATGCTGTCTTTGCTGGCTTGAGTTTCTCCTGCATCTCGCAATTACAATCTGTCTTGCACGCGGCTGCTCCTCTGATCGGAGGTATCCTAAGTTTGGCCACATCTCTGCTTACATTTCAGAGGAGCTTCACTGGTTGCCTATCCAAGAGCATATAAAATTTAAAATCCTGGTTCTTGTAAGTAATTGCCTCTTAGGTTGCACCCCATTTTATCTTAGGGAGCTCTGTGTTTTGGCCTCCTCCATTCCGGGCCGTAGACTACTTCGTTCGGCGGTACGGGGTGACTTGCTTGCCCCATCAGTTCGAACAGCTACGGCCCAGCGCAGAAGTTTTGCTGTGGTTGGTCCCGCTTTTTGGAATGGGCTTCCTAATGACCTATGCCAGGAACTTTTTAGTCTATCTCCCCCTCTTTTCCGCAAGCGCTTGAAGACCTTCTTATTTCCCAGTTCTTCTGGGTTGTAGGGCCGGGAGCGCCTCTAAGGAGTTTACCTCGAAGTGGTGCTTTATAAATTTTTGATTACATTACATTACCTGTGTCACATGACCAAGAAAGTCTATGATGTCTAAAAAGAGACAGGGATCAGCACCACCCACATACACTTCAACACAGTGCCACTTGGATCACTTCACATTTCAAATGATGAACAACAGGAGTTGCTTAAACCATCTTCCCTGCCAAAACTGTGCACACTTGAGCCCATTCCAACCTTCTTCCTTCATGAATTTGTGGATGAAGTGTTCCCGTTCCTTGTGCAGCTCTACAGTTCATCACTGGCCGAAGAAGTTCCCATAAGTCCAATAAGCATGCAATCGTTTTGTACTGTTGTATTAACTCATTTGGCAAACTGTTTTTATACCCATTTGTTCAGATCAGTTAGACAGTCATGTGTGCAGTGCCTTTCTGAGGTAATTAAAACCCACTATGTTAAGTATCATGATAGATATACATACATACATATTACAACACATTTATTTTAAGTTTCTGGTCCACCCCTAAATTCTCCATAAGTAATAAACACAAAGGACCATTTATATTACCAAAACTGAATCTGAACACCTAAATTGCTTTGGTTGAGCACTGTTTGCAAAGTGAGCAGAACCTAGCCAGTGACTCAAATTTATGATAAAGGCAAGTATTAAAAAAACAGTCTTCTAACTATGGACAATTAATTCCAAGAGCAAACCTGGTCCTTGTTCTTTGTAAGGTGATTTGTCTGCAGTCGCCGTAGAAGTGGCACTCCATTTCTCGACTGGCGCTTCAAAGTCCAGTAGGCTTTCAGACGACTCAAAAAATCTTCCTTATTTTTAAGATTTACTCGACCAGCAATCTGCATCAACCTACAGAAAGAGAACACATGCTCCCAATTTCTTTTGTTCCAGTATAACCATAATATAGGCACCACTTTTGAGACTTTTCGACTTAATGGGACTATTCCAGTAAAGAACAATTTACAATTTGGGATAAGGGAGCCGCTACAGCACACAAATTTGGACTGGCTATACAAGGGTCAATATCATCAGGACCTGCACTATGCATGATATGGAACAAATGACCCAAATGTACAATTTCTTCAGGGAACACTGGACAGATTACAAAAGAGTTTGGGGATGGTGGCCTAACCCTAACCAAAGCTATTCAATTTTCAAAAAGTTTGAATTAGTTCTTGAATACAAATATTTGAAGTACCTCGTTCTTCAACCGAACATGAATTAAAAATGTTTATTCACTACACCTCTAATGTAAACATCTGGTTATTCATAGGTTTCCTGAGAGACACATAATTAAGACAATCTCAGCTGTTGGCAACCAGAAAAACCATGTGGTCCAAACTATGAGGACAACAGAAAGCAGTCTGTGGCAGACAAAGCCCAAAATATCAGCCAAACCAGATATTAAATACTGATAGATAAAAGAGCAACTCACGTGTCATTTGACAACACTGGAATTGAAATAGCTGGAGCAGATCTGCGTTTTTCTGCCAGAATTTTTCGTGCTTGCTTCATTTTCTCTCTGGATATGGCTTTGGCTTCAGCTGGTGTTGTTGCAGACTTTGAGTCCTCACCATTCATGTCATCACTGCTAAATGAGTGATTGATCATTGGTTGGTAAGGGCTTATGTTCAACGGAGAGTGAACATCACAAAAAGCAGTTTTACACACAGTTGTAATGGAAATTCCATTGGCATCTGTTTCAGTGACTGGAATGATCTTCATGTAAAGCCCTGCCTGTTGAGCACAGGTCACATGGAAGGCTGTGTAGCAGCTTGGACGATGACACTGGATACTGGCCCCTGTCTGACGTTGCCTACAGATGTAACACATCAGGCGCCAACGAGCAGATGGAATATTTTCAATACTATCTATAGGTTCCAAAAATACAGGGTTGGCAAAACACACTTCTGGAATCCACAGAGCACAGACAACGTGTGCCCATCGACCATCACTCGTCTGTTTAAAAGCTCCTCCCTTATTGGGACAAAGGCAACAGTCTACAGCCCTTGATGGTGACTGGAGACAGCGTCGACAGAGCCACTGTCCTTCTGGAATGTATGGGACACCATAGCACTCCTGATGCACAGCCAAGTTGCACATATCGCAGAATAAAATGACATTGCTATTCTGGCATTCACCATCCATACAAATGACACACACAGCATCTTCATCAACAGATGATGAAGACAGACGATCTTTCTTACTAGGTGACTGTGATAAAAAGAAGGCTTCTTTCTCAAATCGATCCATCACCAGCTCAAATGTCTCATTCGATACTTCCGGAATGCTCTGTTTTTTACGAACCTCATTTATCAGCTCCAGCCAGGCATAATCCTAAAAACAAAAGTATTTTATCTGTGATAAATGTTATGTTAGAATATCACTATTATTTGAGCTACCAATGCTACTTACACAGATTCCTTAGTAGGCATGGCCACAAATGGTTCAGTATTATCAGAAAATACTGTATTTTCACACATATATTGTACAGGTTATAGGAGATTTTACAAGCCATGTCCCATGTGGGTTATCTTGGTGTGCAAGTTATACCAGTTTATCGTACACAGATGGTTACCATGAGCTTACTGCAGTTTCCAGGCGGTATTGTAACAAAAGTGCCGTAACTTGCAGAACACCAACAAATGAATTTATGACAGCTGGCAAAATAAAAAAATGACTGCCAAAGATTAAATTTGCTCTGACTTAATTATTTTTTACCCTTTCCAAATTAAAGACTTGGTAATTTTTTTGTAAGTCGCATTGGTATCAGATTTAATTTCATGGTTCTACTTTACAACAGCCGACAAAAATACCTTACTGTAGCAACTAAAGATACTCATTAGAATGCAATTTTGAACTACTGTATTAACAAAAATAGCACAAGAATGTAGGAGTAACTTGTGTACTCTTAGTCTAAATATATAATCACTGACACAAAAGTTGATGTAGGCTAGTGTTCAGGCACTAATGCAGTCTTTGTCTGGCACAATGAATAGATATGCGTTATAAACACAAATGTATCTAATGACTGCACCTGATGCAATCTCATTTCCAGAAACGTTCTCTTTGTCAGCTGAAGCAAGAAGATTATAGATCTAAACAAAACAGTACTCCCATATCACTTAAAACATTGCTATCCTACCATGAGAAAGTTTGAAAATCTGCATTTCAATTAAATGTAACGAGAATGTAGTAAGATAAATCGCACATACCGGTTCAGTTGTCATGAGCTTGCAGTAAAGCTAAATTGCGTGTACCGGTTCCATTTTAAGACTAGTTAGCGTTTACAGACTAGCGCAGAAAGACCTTGCTTTTGGTCTGTGCATGCCTGCTCTGATTGAACTCGACGTTTTTTTATTAAATATGTCTTCTATTGCAGCAAGACGCGTTTCACCGACATTGCTACATGGATCATCGTCAATAAGTAATTACATAATATTATGCATTAATATATTTTAGTCGATACATTTCTTACGATTGATTACATATGCACTATAACAACAAATGCAAAATGAGATTGCACCTGATGCAATCTCATTTCTTAAAACATTCCTTTTGTCACCTGATGCAAGTAAAGTAAAGACCTAAACAAAACTACACTCCCGTAGCATTTAAACCGTTGATATGCTGCTGACGGAAACTTTGAAATTCACATTTCAATTCAATGAGAATGTAGAAAAAAGAAATCACATGTAGTGATTTAGAAATTTTAAGACATGGGTTAGCACTTGCCGACTGTTCCTCGTTTTTATGTTTTATGGTCTGTGCAGGCCTACAAGGTATATGCTTATGTGGGCCATCCCAAAGTTTCTTACACATCTGGCAAATTTCCGAAAGCTATATGTGTGTGCAGGTTATATGCGTAAGTGGGTTATATGCATGAAAATACGGTAATGTGGCTGGTGATGTTACTTACCAGTTCTTACCTTCACCAAGAAGTATTAAGTGCAGACCATGGTCAACATTCCAGACTGTCAAACAATTCCTGACAGACAATTCACACACAGCCTTCTCGATGCTGAGGAATTTGCTTATACACAAATTTAATTATTTAATAGCCAGGCAAGCATTAACTCAGAAATTCAGAACTTCCTGACCAAAAGTTTGAACACTTCTGGTAAAACTCCTTTTCAGAGTTGGGTTGAATTCCTCCAATTAGAAGTCCTAAAGGGATGCTGCTCTTAAAGTTCTCTGACTGAATTAATAAAATTCTCTTAATGAATGAGTAGCCCCAAGAATATAAATGTCCGAAGCAGGACGTTTTGGCGCCGCCGTTCTGGCGCTGACCGTTTTAGCATCACCGTTTTGCGCTTATAAACATAAACGCATTTCTCAGTCAGTGTAGTAAACGTAGTACATAACAGTTGACAATAAATGTTTATTTGTTTCTTCATGCCATAAATGCGCTATCTTTGCTATCTTTGTTACTTTGTTTTAATGCAATTAGAAAAATGTAGCGTATCAAAGCTTCAATACATTATGACATAAAGGTAGTATATCAAAGTTGTCAAGGAATGTTCAATGAATATTGTTCAATGCGTTACATTTTGGTAAGCTGTACAGTCCACAGTTCATGAGTCCATCAAAAAATTATGTGATAGTCCTCTAAGGTACTCGATGATGTTTCGTTCTTTGTAACTCTCAACAATTGTCCTGATTCTGAGATCTGCGTCGACGTATTTTCTGCGCTTTACCGGCTAGAATATATATGCAACGCCGAGCAGTGCTTTATAATGAATTTGCTATGTGGATTAGTGTACCACACCAGTTTCATTACCGTATGTTAGCAAGTAAGTAAGCCCTTTTGTCGAGCCAAAATGGCCAACACCAAAACGGTGGCTCCAAAACGGCAGTGCCAAAACGGTGTTGCCAAAACGTCACGTACCGATAAATGTCCATGTAATCTGCAGAAATACGAGGTTAATCTAGTGCATCTCTGAGATATCTAGGACTATCTGTTTTACACCAGGTTCTAGCAAATTACAAATTTTTACAAGATTATTTTGTTATGTACTGAATGGCTTTCATCATGTTTAAGCTGAACCAATAAGCTCATGCCTCCAATTCACACTGATAGTTGATCTTGCAAGTGGAACAAATATTCATAACAATAATGACTATGAGCATGGAGATTAAATGACTAATTAAGTTAAAATGACTAATTAAGTGAAAACAAGATGATCACCTCTTCATCCATATCATATTCCACCTCCTCATTTAGTTCTTCTGCTGTTTTTTCCACATATTTGTAATAAGCCATCTGCTGTGAAGCAGGCCGCTTAGCTGGCCTCACATACTCTTCCAGAATTCTGAAGTCTGCCACTGGCATTTTAAGTGCATTTCCATCCCGTGACACATTTTTATCCACATGCAGCAAGCATGAATGAGAAACAGATTGTGACTGCTTATCTATAATATCCAGTGGTTCACAACGATTGATTTTATACACTTTTCCATTTATATTAAACTCGATAACTTGTTTGGACTCAGTGGGAGAGAAGGCATCTTTAGTACAGGACTGAAGAAATTCTGGCAACACAGGCGATCCATCAACCTGACTACAATTCCAACGATTCCTTACACCTTTGCTTTCTGAGGCAGCAGGAGATGAAGGATGGTCACCAGGAGGTGACATCTGGCTATCAACAGTTTGTTCATGGTCATAATTATACAAATGATATCGTATTCCAGCATATGACATATAACGCTTTCCACAGTTCTCCACAGGACAGTTGTAAGGTGGCTTTGTTGCTTTCAAGTTCTCACAGAACAATCGAAGGCTCAAATTCATTACCATTGCTGGAAACTTTTAACGCAACCACTTATGAAATCTTGTTTCAGTTAATCATATCAAATGCATTTACTTTTGTGAAAAAATCTGAAATGAAAAAGACATTTACTAAGTTAATAGAAAATCATCTTTTGAGATCCCTGCATCATGCACAATACTAATACAAGAAGTACACATCTGCACTGTAACTTAATAAATAAGCAAGTTTTTGCAAGTGTCCCAGAGAAACACTTCACAAAGTCGGAAATAAATCAAAATGGGGATAGACAATGCATTAGATCGGGCTGGAATTGCTGAATAATTAGGTGAAAACTGCATCTTTCTATCACAAATACTAACAGAATTGCAATTTTTTTAAAGATGTAGATCCTTTCACCACTAGTTTCAAGAAATTGTGTGTTAAATTGTACCAAAACATTGCTGTGCCTAGGCATTAGGAATGTTTATGGTAAATTCAAGCACACTCATATGCCTCTGAGTCTGCTATTGATGAAATTTTCATAGAAACTGTTAAGACAAATATTTACATCACTTGGTCATTTGAGTTTTAAGCTTGTTTGTTTACTCGTCTAGGCTTTCTTATCCAACATAGTTTGACTTCTGGTTTCTCTGACTTCCCAGATTTCGACTGGCTACTCTAGTAGATTATGATCTACACTGAGTTTGCTTAATCATCGATTGATGCATTAAGCATTATGACGACAGGGCTATAGAAATCATTAGATTATATCAGATTAGATTTCCATAACAACTGATGCACACAACTTCAAATTAGGACACCAAAGGGACATGCTAAATTAAGTTTTTGTTACAGGTCATCATAATAAAATTGAATAAAAATACTCAGACAGTAAAACTACATGAGGACTTACAGTTTGAAAGCCAACACAAGGAGAAATATAAACATGAAAAGAACTCGTTATGACTTACTTTATGCCTACCTGCCTTCAGAATGCAATTCTCACAAATTAACTTTGCCAACTTTGTGAAGGTTTTCTCAAGCACAAATATTTATCTTAAGTAATTGACTTGCACTGGATTTCTGTTTCCCACTTTGTACATTTGTCTCATCAGAATTATACCAGTCAATCAGAGTCACAGGAATGAACTTCCTTTTCCGCAGGGATTGTTCTATGGTGTAACTTTGGTCTATAGGCAAATTATCACTGTTCTGTGAGTTGTATGCAGCTCATTTATACGAGGATCCCAGACAAACACTATGCATTAAAGAACATGGGCTGGTTTTCTGTGCCTTACCTTCTTACCTATGTCTTGTGACAATTAATGATTCTAGATTATTACAAACAGCACAATGCACAATCACTAAACAATGCAAACAGATCGTATAATCAGTAATTTATTGCCAAAGTTTCAATTTCCACTGCTCATCTTGCAGCTATTCATCATTTAATATTTCTTCAACAACTGCCAGATGCCGATCCTTCAACCGATCTCCATGGAGGGCTTACGCCAGCTGCTGCTAACACAGCCATCGAAATCTTGTGAACAGGACTCCATGCCACCATTTCTTCTAAAGGAATTTGTGGATGTTTTACTACCTTTCTAATCTTTCTAACACTTAATGTTTAATGCTTCTTTGGGCGAGGGTTCCCTCCCAACCTCTCAGAAATGGGCCATTGTTTTTCCTTCCCTCAAACGCCCTGGCTTAGACATAAACAATATGTCCAACTATCGGCCCATCTCAGATTTATTCTTACTATCACAATTGGTTGAAAAACACTTGTCAATGCAACTTATGTAATACCTTGAGGCTAACTCCCTCCTACCCAGCCAACAATCGGGCTTCCGAAGATCTCACTTAACTGAATCAGTTATTACCCGCATCCTCTCGGATACTGTAGGGGCTTTCGACCGGGGGCATGTGACCCTTCTTGCCCTCTTTGATATTAATACTCCCTTCGACACTGTCGATCACAGTATTCTCCTGAAGCGCCTTGAGAAGTCTTTTGGCACCTCTGGCCCTGTGCTCTCATGGTTCTCCTCATTCCTATCAAGTTGCTCTCAGTCTGTCATTTTCGGCTCTACTCACTCCAGGTGGTCCATGGTAACAATGGGTCTTCCACAGGGCTCAGTCTTGGCTCCACTCCTTTTCATTCTCTATACATCTGACCTGAGTCTCATCCTGTCCTCAATGGGGTGGTGTCCCACCAACATGCTGACAACACCCAGGCAACATCCATGGCCCAGCCGCTGAGGAGGTTTCACTGGTTTGGAGGGTACTTGAGGCATTGGCGACACTTTAGGCTTGACTGAAATCTAATCGCCTTTGCCTAAATCCTAACAAGACCCAATTTACCTGGCTTGGCAGTTCTGTCCAAGTTTCAAAGATCGATAAGATGAGCTTATCTTTATCTTTTCCCCATGTCTCTTTTTCCTCTTCAGTACGTGACCTGGGAATGACTCTGGACCATGAGCTCACACTGCGAGAGCACATAAAGAACGTCTGTTGCTTGTTGCTCTTGCTTTTAACATCTACACAAATTCGCACCATCCAACACTCCCTCACGACCCAAGCCACAACTACCCAGGTTCATGCATTCATCTGCTCGAGAACTGATTTTGGCAATGCCATCCTCGTAGGCCTAGGATTCTCCTACACTGCACAACTCCAGTCTGTCTTCAAAGCTGCGGCTCGCCTGATTGGTGGCATTCCTAAGTTTGGCCACATTTCTTCATTTGTGGAACAATTGCACTGGCTCCCAATATGGGAGTATTCTCTTCAAAGTCTTGACCCTCGTGCTGAACTGCCTTGCTGGCTGTGCTCCACTTTATCTAAGGGAGCTCTGCATACCCCTTTCTTCTATTCCTGGCCACAGACCACTGCGTTCGTTGGTTCAGTGCGATCTCTCCGTCCCTCTAGCTCGAACTGCCACCGCTCAACGCCGCAGCTTTGCTGGCCCTGCTTCTTGGAAGGACTTACCTGCCGACCTTCGATGGAAGCTTCTCTCCCTCTCCCCTCCCTCTTCCGTAAGTGCTTGAAGATCGCATTATTCCCCAGTTCTGGGATGGGCCGGGAGTGCCTCTGATGAGGCTAACTTGAAGCAGCGCTTTACAAATTTACGATTACGGATACGATTACAATAACAGGAAGCAGTTGATGTTTTTAAATGTTTGGACAAGGCTTTCTACCAATTCGTTGTTTTCAACATAAAAATAATTGAATTTCTAAATTAAATTTACGGCATCCGTCCATTGTATGGTTTTGTGCACTGAAAGATAAGTTTTCTTTCGTATTTGCACTCACTTTCATGAACAATGGCCCTAATTTTTTATACACTTTGTTTACACAGCTGGATTCACCCAGTGATCCTCCATCCACTCCCTAGTATCATAATTAAATATTTTAGGTCCAAACTCACTCAGCTGGCACTCTTTGTTTCTTGTCCTAGCGAGTCTCCACCAGATGAAATCCTTGCTCATTCCTGCATATGTGCACCGCCTTCTTCCTTAAACTCACTGTGGTGTTTTTGTGTTTCTTGTCAAAAACGGTTTCACTGGTAACCTATCTGAGAGCTGCCCAATACCTCATTCCACAGACTATTATTGCCTGCCACTTTCGTATTGTCTCAGAATCTCATGTTAGTCAGCCACCTGTGTTGTTATACTTTTTAACTTTTCAAAACTTCTAGCGTAGCCTTTTCCGTCCATGGTATTCTCTCTTTCCAAATGCTATTCCCTACCGAACTGAACATCTTCTATTCTAAGACTAGACTGTCTGGCAAGGTAAAAGCCTCCCTTATCATCTAAAACATTCACTTGAATATTCATACATATCCACCTCTTCGTACTTCTCACTTGTGCTATTAAACTTAACCCTGGTCCATAATTGCTAAAACCAGAAACTTCTGTCATCTCAACATTACCTCTGCCCATTCCAAAGCTCTAACAAATTACTTTATTAAGCAACAACCTGATACTCTGCACTTACTGAAACACAGTTACATCCCGATGACATACAATTCTTCCTTTCTGATAGCTTCTTCATATGCACTGCTACATGAGCCATGCCCAAGTGGAAATGATGAGAATTAGCTTTCCTCTACATATCCCACTTGCTTTTGTCTCAATCTGTCCTTCCAATAACACCACCAATGTCTTTTCGGCAATGATGGCTACTTTGAACTCGGGCAACAATCACATCATACTTAAATTTATATCGACCTCCATTACTTTAGCTAAAAAGATCATTTCACCAAAATTCAGGCCGTGTTGGAATCTCTAATTTCTTCTCCAACTGACCTGATCATAATGTGAGACTTTAATATTCATGTGGAAACAAATGATCATGCATCACATTTCTGTTTTCTTTCATGAACTCTTGACTTCTTTCGATCTAAAGCAGCAAATTACCTGGCCAATACATGCTAAAGGCCACACTCTTGACCTCATGGTGACAAGATCTGATTGCAGTATAATATGAAACATCTCAGTCAAGGGAACTTATCTTTCCAACCATCTTGATAATCGCTGTTTCCTTTCCTTTTGCTAACAAACCACCACCATTTCTCCATGCGTGGCATAAACTGCACTTACACATCTTCAAAAACAACATTTTCTCATTACTTCCTTCTTTTGACTCACCTATTTCCTGTTGACTCCAATCTACTCTGACAAAACTGCTTGATAAGGACATAGCTCTTAAACCCAAAAATGTGCTCATTCAAGACCCAAAGCCTTTGCATAATTCTGAAATTTCCGAAGCTTGAAGTCATCATAACCAACTTAAGTGAACCGGGCATTAATCTCGACTTCTACTCAGCTATAATTCTTTACTTTCTTTGTTCAACAAACAGCGCAATAATATAATTTCAAGGAACAGTGCAAAATTGTTCCTAATTTAATTTCCAAGGCCAAATTTTCTTATCTTACAAACCTGAGTTCATAAAATTTATCTACAAACCTGAATTCATAAAATTTATCTAACCCTGGGTATCTTTGAAAAGCCTTCAATGAAGTACTCCATAGGAACACACCTTCCATGCTACCTATAACTCCCTCACCATCCTCTCGCTGATGCTTTAACTTCTCTGGTGACAAGATATCCAATATAAGGCTGCAATTCTCTGATATTCCACTACCAAATGGCTTTTCATCTTCCAACTCCCTGCCACGCACTCTTGATTCTTCTGCTCCCTCAACTGTGGAAGAAATCCGGTCACTTGTTTTCTCTTCTCCTGACAAATAATGACTCTGATGCAATTCCAACTCACTTTCTCAAAAGCTGCTTGAAATGCTTGGTACCATCACCTTGACATTAATCAATACGTCACTGGCCAACATTCTTTCCCTACATGTTTCTATCGTGTTTAGCTCTGTCCTTTGCTGTAGAAACCATTTCTGGATGCTGATATGTTTCTATCATGTTTAGCTCTATCTTTGCTGAAGAAACCATATCTGGATGCTGATACTGTCAAACTACCAGTCAATTACAAACTGGAATTTTATTTCTAAATCTTCTGAACATGTCTGGAGTAACACCTGTCTTAGAAGTCTTTACTTCTCTGTTTCCAGTCAGCATAACACAAATTTCATTCTACTGAAATAGCTCTTCTTTCTGTCCACAATGATATTATTGTATTTATGGACAATGGCAAAGTAACTGCACTTCCTTGTCTTGATTTGTCTGCCACCTTCGATGTTGTCGACCATGCTCTGTTGCTCCATCACCTTGAACACTGGTTTGGAGTATCAGACCTGGCTCTCAAATGCTTCCAGTCATATCTTACTCCCTGCACTCAATCTGTCTTTATTGGAGGATCAATACAAGTCCAGATACAACTCACCTGCACGATTCCTTAGGGCTAAGTTCTTGGTCACTTGCCTTTCTCTCTGTACACTGCTCCATTAAGTACTTTACTGAGTCAAAATGGCTTTAAAATTCATCTTTTTGCTGATGGTGCTTAAATCTATATTTCCTTTAACAATTCCTCATCTTCCATCTCTCCTACTCTATCATCTGAGGTATTTAACTGAGTGCAGTCTTGGATGGCAGAAATGAGCTGTTCTTAAATCCATCCAAAAACTGGGTTCCTAATTGTTGGTAATACACAGCAACCGAACAAATTTAATCACCGAATTCTGTCCACTCAGGCAATTCTGTTATACAGTGCAGCTGCTTAGCTCATGGTCTGGGTGTTGTATCCTTCAGTGAACATGTTAATGCAATATGTTGGACAGCTCACTATCACATTCATGACATCCAAAGGATGAGACACCACATTCCTTCTTCAGCCTTGGTATATCAGGAAAATGCCTTGATCTCTAGCTTTTTTGACTATTGCAATTTACTTCTTAGTGGTATTTCTAAGGCTACCTTGATGAAGCTTCAAAGTGTCCAAAACACCTTTGCCAGACCCATCACTAAAAAATCAAAAGCATCAAATATGTCTCCAGTATTATAATCAATGCACTGGCTACCTGTAGAAAAGAGAAATATTTTCAAGACTGGGCTAATTGTTTTATGAGGTTCCACATTTCAGCGAATCTCAATATCTGCATCTCATGCTGACGCCCAAAACTTGTAACTACTCAACCAGGTCTTCTGATTGTCTCCCTATACCAATGGACAGCTCTTGCTGGGCATGCCTCTTCCACTGCTGGTCCCAGACTCTGGAACTCTTTTCTTGCAAGCATTCGCTCTGCAGAATCTGTGTTGGCCTCTGAATATCAACCAAAACACATCCTTTCCTGGACTAATTTCCTCTATAGGCTTTTTCTGTGCTTTGAGTTCCCTCCTGGTTTCTGACCAGACTTACCCTGTAAGTTGGCATGCGCACCAACTTTGCTTAGTAGCAACTGTCAGCTGAAACCTTCAGAATTATTACAGTGGTGCTGTACAAGAACCTGGATTTTTAAGTGCTCTCTGCGGTCCAACTGTGGGACCAACATGCAAACTTCAAACTGGATCTCGCTGCGAATGCTTCGTGATCTGGGTGTTTTGTTGGACGAAGAGCTGTTGATGGCGGGCCATATTAATTCACTCTGCAGGACTTGCTACTATGAATTGCATCAGATAAGGGCTATAAGTTAAAACCTGTCCTATAGCGCGGCTGTCACGCTCGTCCATTCCTTCATCATCATGCATCTGGACTACTGCAACTCCATCCTGGTCGGCCTGCCTAAATTCCGCATCCGTCAGCTCCAGTCTGTCCTCAACTGTGCTGCTTGGCTCATCACTGGTACATCCAGATTCTCACATATTTCTACCTACATACGAGACACCCTACATTGGCTTCCAGTCGAGAAGAGGGTACAGTTCAAAATATTCCTCATGGTCAGGTCCTCGATCGTTGGCTCAGCGACCGATTATATCAATGAGCTAATCAAGCCGGTTGCTAATCAACCTGGTCGACAGCGACTACGATCGGCGACACATGGTCAACTCATTGTACCGCGTTCTCGTACATCTGCTCGGGCGGGCCGCGCCTTCTCCACTGTGGGGCCGTCTCTCTGGAACACTCTTCCACCAGACATCCGATCCCTTGCCTGTTCAACAGTTTAAGAAACATTTTCTGCCCGTCTCAAGACGTTCCTATTTAGAGAACGTTAGGTAGCCGCGCTGCAGCGCCTTTGTGAGTTACTTAAAAGGCGCTTTACAAATTTAGTGATACATATGTACATACAACACAACCTACCAAATGGATAATTAAAGACAGCAACAACTTGTGTATCTATAATATAAAGAAACACAGGCTAAAATTACATGGAAATCCAATCTAATAATCAGAAGTTTGTACAAAGCATTGCATTTCATCATGAGAATCTATTCACAAACATTCTCACATGCATCACTGGCACATGCATCAGTAAAAGAATTGTATACATTAAATCCATAACATTCTTTCATTTTTACTTTCTTTTTACTTTCATGTTACTTCTTGTATGAGCTTGTTAGTTACTTCTTTTATTTGTAATATTCACGGGTGCAGCACTCTGCTTATACACCAGGCTGGAAGTTCCTGTTACTAGCTTAATAGAAATTATCCAAGATCCTGAAACAGTTACCAACATTACTTTACAGCTATTATACAAGCCTAAGAGAAGTACATATTCGACGAAATCCTCAGAGAAGTACTTATTACAGAAAATCCTTACAGAATTTAGTTCCTGAGAACCAAATGGTTTAGATATAAAGTTATGACTAATATCAAATATAGGTATAAGCCATTATGTAGTATAATATAATCAAAACAAAAGTAAACAGGGTCTTTATCAGTCATCCGTAGTCACATAAGGAAAACAGTGGCGTAGATTTGATTTGCCTTATGAAGCGCAATGTAACTGAACATTCAAATAACGTCACTTTAATAAGTAACACTTCCAGCAGTGCTCCCGGCCTCACAACACTAAAGTGCAAATGGTTGAGATGATCATTAGCCTTACACCCAATTCTGTACGGTATGGAACCTTTTATCTAAACTGGTCATTCGATAAACCGAATTCATATTGTGATGCCCATGTTATCGCTCAACGTTCTGAATTGCACAAGGTAAAGTTATTATTCGTCATCGCATACTAATCTTCAAATAGTTGTCAATTTTATATTCACCCGCTATTGCATCTTGAATTTATAATTGCGAGAAAAGCATTAAAGAAAGGACTCCTACACCCAAAAACAATAACTTCCACAAAAAACAAACATTATTTAAAGAAAACAAACCAAGTACAAGGGATCATGTATTACCTGGTCCGTGAGCCACGTGACATTTACGATCACATCATGGATAGTGACCTGCTTTATTTTCTAGCGCAGCCATAGAGCGACCTCATGGCCTCGACCTTGCTCATGTTAAAATTAATTTATCGGAGGAGATCCTTCACCACGATACCCGTTTGATTGATTATAGCCTACACGCTGTTCTACGAAGGACTGATCTGGTATGATAGAGCAATTTTGAAAATTGAACATTGGCTGATGTCACACAGCAGACGATGATTGTAAGGAAGAGTTCGCATTGGACATGCACAAGCCAGCGAGAACGGTTGGCGGCCATTGAAAAACCAAACGAACTCTGATGGGTGTACAAGGTTGCATTCTGTATTAAATCGTGAGATACTTTCTTTGGTAGCCTACATGTCGATGTGAAACTTGCAGAAAAGCCTTCGAACATCTCCGCTTGAGATCGAACTTCACTGATACTTCGATCGGAATTTATAATTGCTTCTTAATTTGCACGCTAAATATTCGTTCATTTCTGTATCCTGCACACTCCCAAGAAATTAAAGATATAGCGCTTTCCTCTCACCCACCTGACATATTTGTTTTATCTGAAACCTAGCTAAATTCAGACACAACTCTTGCCGAATATCAAGACTGTATTCCTACTGGCTACCAGCTTTACAGCACACCTCGCCCTTGCAAATCATCAGTATTCCTACTGGCTACCAGCTTTACAGCACACCTCGCCCTTGCAAATCATCATCCTCTCCCAACATAACTTATGAGGATATTGCTTTCTCACCCGGGAACCTGCCATCGTTTTAGATTCACCTGGTTATTGTTTTCACTCGTTTGAATGCGCATCTATAACGCTTAAACTTCCTCACACGAATCTAACCATCTTTAATGTATATCACCCTCATCCTCTTCCTCATACTCAAGTCCTCCGTCAGTCTTCTTGAAAGAATTCACTACCCTCCTTTCCACTGCCGCCACTACTCCACATGAATTTCTTATTACAGGCGACTTTAACTTAATATAGATGTCGATAATCCCTCCGATACATTTGCTTCAGATTTCCGCGCCCTGTTATCATCAACCAATCTGGTCCAGCATGTCAAATTCCCCACCCATATTCACAATCACATACTTGACCTAATTATCACATCCTCACTCTCCAGCCTGTTACATGTTTAACGTCCTTTATTCAACTGTCAGTGCTGTGCCTTTTAACAGGTGTGCTTACAACAAGGATGGGCTGATATCCAGCCCATCACGTAACATCTTTCTTCTTTTAAATTAAATAAAATAATTTCATGCCTTAATAAAATTGTGCCCAACAGTGTCAAACGATCAACAGTTCAAACAATCAACATTTCAACGATCAACAGTTCAAACAATCAACAGTTCAAACTATCAACGATCAACAGGATCAACAGTTTAAACGACAACAGGCCTTATGGTCCCACCGCTTCGAGTGCGATACAGTCCACCGTTATTCTCCGTTATGTCCGTTGATCCCATCATCCGTGTACTCCCGGATTCTTCTTCTTCACATGTTTTGGCTAATGTCCTTATTCCTGCATAAAATGATTCAAAAGTTTCATCTTCTCTCTGTTCTCGTTTATTAAAAATATATCTTTCATGTGTTTCATTGATCTCTCCGATTGCAAATTCATCAAATTTCTCAATAATTTCTTCAACTGTTCTATTATGCCGCTCCGTCCGTATTTCGAAACCGTTGTATATTTTCAGGGCTCCGTCGCCTATTGTGCGTAAGAACAGAGCTATCTGGTACTCACGTGTCTGCTGCGCCAAGTTACAAAGAACCGCGTAATTGTCCCATTTTTGTTTAAACAAACTCCAATTTTCTGCGATATTTTCATCTATAACCTGTGTTTGCGGGGGTTTTAGTCCCGTGTTCAGTGGTCGTGGGTTCACTTCTTCCATTGTTCTGTTTTAATCGCTGCCACCATGTTACGTGTTTAACGTCCTTTATTCAACTGTCAGTGCTGTGCCTTTTAACAGGTGTACTTACAACAAGTATGGGGTGATATCCAGCCCATCACGTAACACAGCCTATCACCTGATGTATCTTTCTCTTTTGATACACCATCTGATCATTACCCCATTTTCACACGCCTTAACATTCTACCTACTCCACGTCCAGATCCTGTCTTTCATTCTTTTCGTCGCATTAGTTCAATTAACATTGAAGCCTCAATTCAAGATTTTTCCTCCTCAGACCTTGTTTTAAATCTCCATCTTCCCTTGATGACCTTCTCTCTTCCTACAACACCACTCTTTCCGCTATCCTTGACAAGCATGCTCCTGTTATTACTAATTCCTGCTCTCATTCAATTCCTATCTCCAGGCCTTCAAATCTTTCCGGCGACGCCTTAAGCGTGCTTACAAACGCACCAGGGATCCTCAACTTCTCTCTGCCCTTAAATCTGCCACACATAAATACCATCACCTTCTTACTGCAGCTAAACAGAGTTTTTACTCCTCAATAGTTCGTTCCAGATCCTCTAGCATTCGCCTTCTCTGGAAAACCATAAACCAACTCCTCCATCGAAAGTCATCCAGCCCACTTCCAAATTCTCTTCCATCTTCTTCAATATCCGACTCGTTCTGTTCTTTATTTTCGAACAAAATTAGTACTCTCGTATTTCTGTTCAATCTCTCTTTCCCAAAACCACCAAAACCAACCTAATGATGCTCCCTCTCCACTTATGACTCCCCACCCTCCCCACCACGATCCTCATTATCTGTCTCTTTCAACCCACATCAGAGTCTAAAATATTATATATGTTAATTAAAATCACTTTCAAACAAACCGTGCGAACTTGACCCTATACCCACCACCTTGCTGAAAGACTGGGCTTCTGTTCTTGTTCCAATCATTACCAAAATAGTTAACCTCTCCTTGTTTACTGGTAACTTTCCCCTCCTTTTCAAACATTCTGTTGTCACCCCACTTCTCAAGAAACCTTCACTTGACAAAGAAATTCTGTCAAACTACCGATACAAGTTAAAATCTGAAAGCAAGGCAAAGGTTACAAAGGGTACAACCGGTAGTAACCTGAAAGGAGTACTATATTAGAAAAATTACCGGTACACTCAGCTTGGACGCTGCCTCCACCCATACCTTAAATACTAGCTCTCTTGTTCATAATTCATGTTAATATTCGACCAAAATTTACCTTTTCTGATTATATCACCCACCTTTCTTACTCTTATTTTATGCATATCCGCGACCTCCGCATAATCCGCCTTATGCCTGACTTTAAAACTGCATCTACCATCGCCAGTCCATGCAAAACTAGACTACTGCAATTCACTTTTCCTCAATATAGATATCACTCAAACAAACCGTCTTAAAGCTATTCAGAATGCTCTCGTCTATCTCCCTCAGCCTGGACTCTGCCTCCACCCACACCTTTAATACTAACTCTTCTGTCCGTAATTTAGGTGTTATTTTCGACCAGAACCTTACTTTTTCTGATCATATCACCCATCTTTCCCGCTCTTGCTTTATGCATATCCGCGACCTTCGCAGAATCCGTCCTATGCTTGACTTCAAAACCGCATCTATCATTGCCACATCCATAGTCCATGCAAAACTTGACTACTGCAATTCACTTTTCCTCAATATTGACACAACCCAGATAAATCGCCTACAAGCTATCCAGAATGCTCTCGCACGTGCTGTCACCAAAACCCCCAAACACCATCACATCACCCCTGTTCTCAAATCACTGCACTGGCTTAAAATACCAGAACGAATAGAGTACAAGGTCTTATTCCTCGCCTACAACACACTTCAATCCTCCCAACCCTCCTATCTTCGTCAATTATTTACTATCCAACCACTCCGTTCAACCCGCTCCTCATCTGTCCTAACACTTCTTCGCCCTCCCGTCACCTCATCCTTAAAATTTGGAAATCGCTCGATAGCCATAGCTGCCCCACCCCTTTGGAATAAACTCCCGCCAGAATTGCGACAGTTGTCTGGTCAATCATACGAACTCACCAACACTTCACCTCTCTCAGTTTCTGCGCAGGTCTTTCACTCAAGACTGAAAACACTTCTTTTCCAGAAATCTTATCCTGATTCTTCCTCTTCCTCTTATCTCTCTTCTCGCTTCAATTTCAAACAGCATCCACCGTAGCCGTCCGACTGTCTGAGTGCCTGACTCCTGGATCTTGACCCTTTTGCCTATCGATTTTGTTTTGACTGAGCGCCTGTGAATAAGCTGGTTCCCGCGACTTAGCTTTCGTTGAGCGCTGTAGAAATCTCGAGATTACGATTACGATTACGATTGCTGTCACCAAAACCCCCAAACACCACCACATTACTCCTATTCTCAAATCACTTCACTGGCTTAAAATACCTGAACGCATAAAGTGTGAAGTTCTTTCGCTTACCTATAACACAATTCAATCTTCCCAACCCTGTTATCTTCGTCAGTTATTTACAACAATCCAACCATTCCATTCATCTCGATCCTCTTCTGTCCTAGCACTTCTTCGTCCCACCATCACCTCATTCTTGAAACTTGTATCGGTAGTTTAAGACAAAAATTGTAGATTTATAGTCTTTGGTTTAAGAGCTGAGACGATCTCGTACTACGCAAGCTGTGTTTAGGTTACACTGGAGAATGTGGTAAGAATAAAACATTCGAGATTACATTGCATTTTTAATTACAGTTGTCGCAAATTGTTACACCCTGCATTTTGGTTATTACTTATTTGAAAGACCGATATACTTGGGTAAGTCTTGTCTTTTTTCATATTTGCATGATTGTTCAGTGCAACGGATCGTTGCTTTATCTTAGACTATCATCGAGTCGTAACAGTAACCTCGATATTTCTACAACGCCCAACGAATGGTAAGTCGCGGGAACCAGCTTATTCATAGGCGCTCAGTCAAATCAATAGGCAAAAGGGTTCGGTTCCAGGTCAAGATCCAGAAGTCAGGCAGGCGGACAGTCGGACGGCTACGGTGGATGGTGCTTGAAATTGAAGCGAGAAGAGAGATAAGGCGAAGAGGAAGACTAAGGATAAGATTTTTGGAAAAGTAATGTTTCCAGTTTTGAGTGAAAGACCAACGCAGAAATTGCTAGAGGTGAAGTGTTGGTGAGTTCATATGGTGGATCAGATAATTGTCGTAATTCTGGCAGAAGTTTATTCCAGAGGGGTGGGGCAGCTTTGGCTATGGAGAGACTTCCAAATTTTAAGGATGAGGTTAAGGGAGAGTGAAGAAGGGTTAGGACAGAAGAGGAGCGGGTTGAACGGAGTGGTTGGATTGTAGCGGGGCACGGTAGCCTAATGGAGAGAGTGCTGGGCTTGTAACGCGGAGAGTACGGGTTCGAAACTCCCCCGAGACGGTTACTGTGTAGGGACCTTTAGCAAGTCCTTCACTCACAATTGCTTGGCGCCATCGATTGATGCTGACTCATTAGATAGTGACACCTAATAAATGCATAAATAAATAAAAAATAACTGGCAGAGATAGGAGGGTTGGGAGGTAGGTAAGGGACAGGACTTTGTAGCGCGCCATGCTTTTAATTCACATTTGCACTGTAATTCTGTACAGACTTACTTGACTAGATTTAGTGCAAACCGACTAGTTGTCATAATTTCTTAGGAATTAGTTAACTCTTTGGCAGCTATGTTGTTTTTGCAAAATTTTACCCAGAATAGTTTATGAATAAGTTTTTGCTTACAGATCATCACAGCATAGACGTATTATATATCATCTGAATCCTTTTTAAATTCTTTAAAAGAATATGACATCAGAAAGTTCATAATGTCAAAAAAGTACTTGACAGTTCATGACAAACTTTAAACAATAAAAAAAATTTAAAATGCTAATATTTCATTTGAAAGTTTACAAAATTTTCATGAACAGCATGAAGTGTAAAATAACACTATCAAAATTAGGTACACATATAACAAACATAAAACAAACATTTCTGGCACTAAATATAAAGTAGTTCAGTTTAGAGAGGTTCTTGTATGAAAGGCCTCAAAACATTTACGACATACATATTTCTGACACTCTTCACAGAAATGTACAGTTTTGGTTTGCTTATATCTGCCAACAGCTGATTTTTTTATAAGCACAAGCAGAACAACTTCTTCTAGGCAATTTAGAAATAGCAGTGTTTGCCCCTCAATCTAACATCAGTGATCATGGGTGCTCTTCCAGATGGCCTTCCAATTGTTGGATCCACATAACAGTCAAGCAAGGGTTGAACCAGCTGATGAGCCAATTCCATTATAAATTTCTTTTGTGACGGCCTTTCCTCCTTTTTTGTGGAAGTAAATTTATGTACAGTATCATTGTATTTATTATAGCCATGTCAAGCAAACGAAAAAACAATCGCTTCCACCATTTTGTGCTTCGGCAATTGAGAGCATAGTATACCAAATGCTGATCGCAGCAATCAACACCATTCATGTTGTCATTGTAGTCACTGATAATTTTTGGCTTACTCACAGGCTCAGTTGCATCATGTTTAGTAGAAACCAATATCACGTCAGTATCATCTAGCAAGACAGAATCACGGTGGCTCAGGTCAATTCTACCAGCAGAGCTTGTAAAACTTTTCGTCGGATCTGCAATGTTTACCCTTATACAATCATTAGTGATTATGTCTGCTCTCATTTGTTCATCACTGTCACTGTCTTCAAGTATCGAAATGTCTAAATCGTCAAATTCGTCCGTTTCAAGAGCCTTCAAAACATCCACGGTTCTATGAAATCCTCGCTTTTCTGACATTTCGGCACGTTAAGAGGGATTTAAAAATTTATCTGCCGAACATAAACAAAAATGCAAGTGCGCTGTGAAAATCAAATGACTTATTTTGTGTAAACACATGAGAAAATCCAGTGCTGGGAATTTTTCCACATCAGTATTGATTCTGCTACTGTTAGATGTAAAGAAAATTCTAAGTATAGCTAATTATAATGCAAGGGGCCGGTTTTTCCCAATGCAGTTGAAATCGACCACCATAGAGTTAAGAATGACTAATTTAGTGTAATATTAAGGCGGCCAGCAATAGTATAAGTAAATAGTTAAAAGGAGAAGGCTAGTTTAGCTAATTTATGAATATTAAGTAGGTTTTACTGGGGTTTGCTATGTATTGACTAAGCACGCCCACCGAAATTTGTTGTTCAACGAGGCCAGTTTTAACTGTGACAAAGTGAATACGAAAGACAGCCATAGTTCGCCAACAATTGGTCTAACCATTGAAACTGCTAGGCCGAGCATGACAGTGAAGAATTTGAAAATTCTAACATCATCCAGCGGACGATCTTTTGCGAAGGATTTACCCAATACAGGTGTAGGTAGTGAATGGTAGTATATGGGTCACGACGAGACGGTAGTAAATGGTAGTGGGCGCAAACTATTATCTAGTCTGCTCTCAACCTAGCAGACATTATATTTTTGAAACCTTACATCAATTAGGCCAAGATAATATAATTAAGCACATAATTAAGTGGAAGATATTTTTGGAATTGGGTCATAAACATGAAAATCAGCCAGTCGAATTGGACATTTAAATCACAAATTTAAATAACCCAAAATGGCAGCGTGTTGTTGTGACCTTACTGATGACGAAATTCGGCAAATTCTTGATGAATCTGTATCAGATGATGACAGTTTCAACTCATCTGACAATAAAAACCTGTCTTTTGCTACCAGTGAAGAAAATAAAGTGGGTTTGGCTAAAGAAAATTTTGAAATCGACTCCGAGTTCAGACGGCTTCCGATACATGCGATACGAACCATGAAACTGGGTCAAGCAGATGACTCAGGCGAGATAGACAGCATTGAACAGGAATCAGATTTTCGCATTTGACCCCTAACAGTTCCCTTTACAGGCGACTGTTGCGGTCCAGCCCATGATGCACCATTTTTGAACTTTTGCTAACTGTTTTTAGATAAGTTTTTTGATGTGCTAGTTGAACAGACCAGTCTGCATGCTGAGAGTAGGTCAGCTACACAGAAGGCAGGTAAATCCCACAGAACAAAATGGAACCCTACTTCTCCTCTTGCATCTTATCTTCAGAGAATAAGATCAAGATTCCCAAAGCCCCAAGAAGACTCAGTATGAATGTGAAGCATGCAAAGTTGCTTTGTGCAAAGTTTTATGCTTCCACATTTACCACAAGCAAAATGAAACAGTGGTTCCATGAACCAGTACTCAGCAAATAAGCAAGTGCATGTGGAGTGTAAGGAAGGTAAGGAATATAGCACATCAAAACAACTGTTCAAATTTCCATTCTAAATTGTTCTCTTAGAACTGTTCAGTCCAGTCTATTGAGAAAGAGGAGTCGGTCCAGAAGGCTTCAGCCGTCTTCAAGGTGACCATCCACTGTCGATCCAACGCACTGAAGTATTCATAAGAATGGCTCTTTTCAAAGCTATCAAATATTTGAGAAGGCTTATGCCTCTCTGTGTGCCTGGCTTGTTGTAATGTTACTGTTGTTGCCCTGTTAGTGTGCATGTTGCAGTGTTTTTGATGTTGTGGTTATATTGCTGTGTATGTGTTTGGGAGGTGGTGGGGTGAGTAGACAACTCTGAATACCCCAAAATTTTTCTGGACAGAAAGACTGAAGGAGGAGATAAAATGCTAAAGAATGATGTTAACCCTTTAACGACCGCAGAAATTTTTTCACCTACCCCCTCACGACCGCACATTTTTGGCAAAAACGGCCAAAAAATAAAAAATTTGAACTTGTTTTATCTCTGTCAGTTTTTTACATGTAGACATAAGGTGAGCACCATTCTTTAGCATTTTATCTCCTCTTCCCAACCATCTGTCAAGTTTTTTGAAAAAAGAAATTTTGGGGTACCCCAAGTTGCCCCAAACTATATCCCCCAAAAGATTTGCTATATTTTTATCTTCAAGACAGTCTACAAATATTTTTGAATGACAACATATATAAATTGAGCATAAAAAATGTGCAGAAATTGTTGCCAGATAGAACCAAACAGAAATTTTTAAAATATTTTCATAACTGAAAGAGATACAATTTTTTGGTATTTAGACCGTTGTCATAAAAACTGAAGAAAATTACTGGAAAAAGGATAAAAGTAAAACAAATTGAACTTATGATATCTCTGTTGGTTTTTGACATGTAGGCATAAGGTAAGTACCATTCTTTAGCATTTTATCTCCTCTCCCCATTCATCTGTCAAGTTTTTTGGGGAAAATTTGTTTTGGGATATCCAAAGTTGCCCCCAACTGTACCCCAAAAATTTGTTATATGTTTAACTTCAAGACAGTCTACATAAGAATTGTAAGTGACAACATATGGTAGTTAGGCACAAGAAATGTGCAGAAATTGTTACCAGATAGAACCAAACAGAAATTTTAAAAATATTTTCAAAACTGAAAGATATACAATTTTTTTAGTATTAGACCGTTGGGTAAAAACTGAAGAAAATTACAGGAAAAGCCTAAAAGCAAAACTAACTGAACTTGTGATATCTGTGTCAGTGTTTGACATATATACATAAGGTAAACACCATTCTTTATCATTTTATCTTCTCTTCTTTTCCAACCTGTAATTATATTTCTCAACACAACATTTTCTGGGTAACTGAAAACTGACCCACAATCGCCGCAGGCATATAGCGGATGCCATTGTCATCAAACTCCATATCAGTGTGCCACTTGTTCACTTCGTATTGCCAACAGTCTCGTGTGATCCATCTGACACGTTTTATTCATCAGTAGAATCACAACTTTCATTAATATACGACCATTCGTCGATCGATCGGCGAATTTCTTCCTCCGGTAAACAACGCTTCGCACATTTAAATATCCATTTTTAACTACACGCTGGCCGATTTAAATGCCCATTTTGATTGGTTGGTTTTTATATTTTTGAGGTGTTTTCCAGGGATTCCGCTGATGTAATATGGATTAAAATTATACCTATTTGCTTAAATGACGTAGAATTCTAAAATTATAAGGATTACAAATAAACAAGAGGTTACGATATGACTAGTCCCATCTACTACCGATTAGTACCGTGCGGTCGGCTGACGTTACTACCGATTAGTACCGTGCGGTCGGTAATGAGTTAACCTCAAGTCTGTATGTCATAAATGACCAAGATCTGATAAGTGAAAAATTTCTTACTTTTTAGGTGTTTTCTTATAACTCCTTTGTTTTTATGACTACTGTCTACATACTATATATGATATATATAGTGCCATAGATCGTTCTCAAGTTACCTTACTTGCATTATTTGATGTTAGTGCTGCATTTGATTCGGTCGATCATGCTATACTTTTGGAACGTCTGGCTATTTCTTTTGGTTTATCTGGCAACTTTCTCAATTGGTTGGCCTCTTTTCTATCTGAGCGCACGCTCTGTGTGGTTTATGGCCCATCCCGCTCACCTTGGGTTCCTTCCTTGTTTGGATTGCCTCAGGGGTCAGTTTTGGGTCCCTTGCTTTATATATTGTTTACTGCTGACCTTGGCTCTTTGCTAGCTGCGTGCTCGGCTTCAAGCCAGTCCTATGCCAACGATGTGCAGGCCTACGTTCATTGTTCTGCTTCTGATGCCGCAGCTGCTGTTCGAGCTATGTGTCGTGCTTCTGACTCCCTTGTGACTTGGATGTCTTCAAATCGATTGATATTGAATCCTTCCAAGACTCAGTATATATTTGGTTGGGCACTAGGTAGCAGCTGGCTAAAATCAATCTACCTGTACTACATTTAGAGTTTCCTCACATCACCTTCTCAGTCACTGTTTATGACCTTGGCATTGAGTTGGATCAGGAGCTCTCTTTTAAGGCTCAGGTACATCGTCTTTGTCGTAGTTGCTACTACCAGCTACGGCAACTTCGTGTTGTCTCACGTTCTCTCTCAGTCACCTCATCTAAGACTCTGGTTCATGCATTTGTCACTAGTCCGGTTGGATTACTGCTCTTCTTTATATGTTGGACTCCCTGATGTACGGCTTTTGTGCCTGGAACGTGTGTTGCGGGCGGCTGCACGGCTTATTGGTGGCATCTCTAGGTTTGGTCATGTCTCTGATTTCATGCGAGATGAGTTGCACTGGCTTCCTATGAGTCAGCGCATTCACTATAGGGTCATCGTCTCTGTCTGGAACTCCTTGTTGGGTATTGCCCCCTCTTACTTGAGGGAGCTTTGCCTACCTGTCCGGTCCAATTTGGGACGTGCTTCTCTTCGCTCCGCTGCTAGTTGTAATCTACTAGTACCTCGCACTCGCACCTCGACCATGCAGCGTCGTGCTTTCTCTGTTGCTGGCCCAACCCTCTGGAATGGACTTCCTGTTACTCTACGTCTTCTGCCCCGGGATTTTACTTCTATCTTCTATTCTTCTCTTAAGACTGTTCTCTTTCGCCGAGGTTGGTTTGGGAGCGCTTCTGAGTAGTTTTCTTGAAGGGGCGCTATATAAGTGTTCTGTATAAATAAATAAAATAAATAAATACTAAAAATATTGTATCTTCTTCATTTACAAAAATATTTTCAAAATTTTTTTGGGGTGTGTCTGATAATTTCTGCACAGTTCTTGTGCTGACATTACATATGTTATCACTGAAATTTGTTTCTCTAGGGGTTTAAACATGAAAAGTTTTAAAATGGTGGGTACAGTTTGGGGCAACTGTGGGTACCTCCAAAAAATTTTTCTCAAAAACTGGAAAGTTGGTTTGAAAGAGGAGATAAAATGTGAAAGAATGATGGTAACCTCGTCTGTATGTCAAAAAATGATCAAGATCTCGTAAGTTAGAAATTTCTTACTTTTCAGGTGTTTTCTTATATTTCCTTTGATTTTCACGACTATGGTCTACATACTAAAAATACTATATCTCCTTCATTTATGAAAATATGTTCAAAATGTTTGGGTGATTTTGTCTTAAATTGATTTCTGTCCATTTTTTTGTGCTGACACTACATATGTTGTCACTGAAAATATTTTTCTATAGGGGCTTGAACATGAAAAAAGAAAAAAAAATTGGGAAGGGTACAGTTTGGGGCAAATTTGAGTGCCCCAAATATTTTTTGTATCAAAAACTAAATGGATGGATGGGAAGAGCAGATAAAATGCTAAAGAATGATGCTAACATCATGTCTGTAGGTCAAGAACTGACTGAGGTATTACAAGTTGAAAACTGCTTAATTAATAGGGTGTTTCCAGTAAAATCACTCGTCATCAGGGCCTAGACAGAAAAAATTCTCTCGTCAGTTAAGGGTTAAGTGTGAAATGGTTGAAATTCAGGAGTCTTACGAAAGGTAGCAGACGTGATGGTCATTTCAGACACCTTGTAATTCTCAAAGTTGGAGTCTATTCAGTCGATTTTGTGTGTACTTAGTCACTGTATAAGACGAGTTTAAGTGAAGTCTTAGTTGCAAGGAGCAATGTTAAAGACTTACTGACCGAAGTGTATCGAGGCTAATGCTGAAATCGGACGATACTGATTCGTCGCGAGCTACAATGAACTGAAGGAACTTAGATATCATATCTGAACGGGTCTTTGTTCACGAAACTGTGGACTAACTCATCATCGAGTTTGGTCGTTGAATTGTGGAACTTTCGATGGACAATTCATCGAAGAACAGAAATGTTACTTGTGTACGAAGTTATAATCCAACTTGGTATTGAGGGATCACCATTTTGCCCTCTTTACATTAAAGGACTCTGAGAAAACCACACTGCCGTGTGAAAGGTGGAAACATATCCATTCTTCTGGTGAAGGACTCTGGTGAAAACTGAAATGGAGAATCTCATCTTGGGGAAGGGAGGTTAAATTTTACTACATCTCTAGCATAAATAATGTGCTGGCCTTTTAAGTAAGGTAGTTAAATTGTTTTACTATATGAATGTAAATCGTAATCATAATTCCAAGATTTCTACAGCGCCCAACGAAAGCCATGCCGTGGAGACCAGCTTATTCACAGGCCAGTCAAAACAAAATCGATAGGCAAAGAGGGTTTGGTTCCAGGTCAAGATCCAAAAGTAGGCAGAGAGACACCGTGGCAGCTACGGTGGGTCATGTTTGGGATTGGAGCGGAGAGGGAGATAAGAGGAAGAAGGGGTGTCAGGGTATGATTTGTGAAAGAAGAATGTTTTGAGTGAAAGGCCTAAGCAGAAATTGCAAGAGGTGGAGCATCGATGAGTTTGTATGATGGGTCAGAAAACTGTCGCAATTCTGGGGGGAGTTTATTCCAGAGTGGTGGGGCAGCTATGGCTATGGAGCGATTACCAAATTTTAAGGATGAGATGACGGACGGGCAAAGAAGTGTTAGGGCAGAAGAGGAGCGGGTTGAGCGAAGCGGTTGTATTGTAAATAACTGACAGATAGGAGGGTTGGGAAGATTTAAATGTGTTGTAGGTAAGTGATAGGACTTTGTACTCGATTCGTTCAGATATTTTAAGCCAGTGTAGCGATTTAAGAACAGGAGTGATGTGATGGTGTTTGGGGGTTTTGGTGACAGCACGAGCAAGAGCATTCTGTATGGCTTGAAGGCGGCTTATTTGGGTGGAGCCTAAATTCAGGAATAGTGTATTGCAATAGTCTAATTTAGCATGGACTATGGATGTGGCATGGTTGATGCAGTTTTAAAGTCAAGCATAGGGCAGATTCTGTGAAGGTCACGAATATGCATAAAACAAGAGTGGAAGAGATGGGTAATGTGATCAGAGAAGCTGAGGTTTTGGTCGAAGTTCACACCTAGGTTACGGACAGAAGAATTAGTGTTAAAGGCGTGTGTGCAGGCAGAGTCCAGGCTGAAAGAGATAGGGGGAATCTGAAATTTTCTTGAGCTGGTCGCATAGGCCTATAAGTATGAATTCGGTTTTGGATGGGTTCAAGCACAGGAGATTAGATGTCATCCATGAGGAGATCTGGGTAACCGTACGAAGATGATGATCTATGGAGTCATTGAAACAGTTCGGAGAAAAAGAGATGAACAGTTGAGTGTCATCAGCATAAAGGTGATGATCGACTTTGCTTGCTTTTACAAGTGAACTGAGTGGAGTAGTGTAGAGGATAAACAGGAGAGGTCCTAGAACAGAGCCCTGTGGGACTCCATAAGTGAGAGGGCATGATTGGGATGAGGTTTCCGATATTTTGACAGAGAAAGAGAGGGAGGAGAGATAAGATTGCATCCAGGTTAGAGCAGTGTCAGTAAAACTGAACCAGGTTGAAAGTCTTTGGAGCAAGATGTTGTGGTCGATGGTGTCAAAGGCTGCTGAAATATCAAGGACGCAGAGACAAGAGACTTGTTGGTGAGAGATGGCAGAAACAAGCTTGTTGCATTCGGAAGTGAGTAGGGTTTCAGTTGAGTGGCGTTTAGTGCAATCGGACTGACATGGATTAAGGAGTGAATTTGAAGCTAGATAGTCATTGATCCTGGAAAGGACAATCCTTTCAGTTAAATTGGAGATAACAGACAGGTTGTGAACTGTTTGGATGAATTACGTTTAATTGTTTTTAATAAAACATTTGAAATAGACATATCACGAGCCATACACTATTTATAAACTGATGATAATAGTAAGTACTCGAGTAATGTTTACTGCAGCATAATAGCAATGTTTGTAACACGTAGTGGAATCAAATATTTATAGAGCGCGCTTAGGCAACTAAATTGAGTAAGTAAATAATATATCTAGATAAAGAGAATTAGTTAAAATGAAATAAGACTGCTACAGACTTTGTATTTTAACAGTCCTCAGAGTGAGTAGCTGAGTTTATGATTTGGTCAACTGTAAAGAAAGAACATTTGGCCAAATCATGAGATGACACAGATTTGATTGGAGTGTGGTTCAGTGGATAGAAACCAGGGTGTGACGGTGGATTTGTTAACTTACACAGAAAGGCATGAAATTTTACATGATGATAGCTCTTAACTTAAGTATTGTAATGCACTTATTCCTGTCTTGGGAAAACGATCCAGCAATTCCTACAAACTTTTAAAGTTCATAATTTACATCGCAGAAGACGATGTCTACAATATACCTACTGGTAGTCATCACACAGGCTTGAAGGCTGTATCGATGGCAGAAGCAAAATGAAATGGAGAGTTTCTGGAGGTTTTCTCCTCCGTTGCAATGCCCAATGAGTTAATCATGGATCGATATGTACTGCCAACTATGACAACCATTTTCATTGGGGCCCACATTCTGCATAAGCTTAGGGGGAACCGTTAAAATTGTATTGACACTTGGCAGAACCCTGTGTTTTTTACATATCACTTGCTGTCCTTTGGGCAGTTTGGACACGACCTTGCATAGGTGATTATTTCTTCATGTATCCCTGCCCATGTATAGTCTTTCCTCAGACACTCCTTTGTGGCCTTCACACCTCTGTGCCATGCCCCTTCCAAGAAGGACTAGGCTCCAAGAGTTTCTTCCTGTATCAGATTGGATCTGCTGATCTTAGATTCCTTCTTATAGTAAACATAATATAGTAAGCATAAAAATAATAAAATTAAAATAAGCATAAAAATGATAAAAAGCTTAAAAATGGTAAGCATAGAATAATTTAAAAAAATTAATTGTGCAATAATAGTAAACAAAATCCTTAAATCTTCTGCACCATTGTCATGCATAATTTCTTTACACTTAAATATTAAGCCTTTGCTTATTATGTCTGTAGCATTGTCTGTGTTGGCTTGCTGCCATATGTCTTCAATGTCTCATCTGACTCCTGCTTTTGCTTGAATTCGATCAAACCAACAATTGAACAGATGTCACTCTTCCCCTGTTGATTCTTGGTTAACTCCTCTGTCTCCGCTACTTTTTCTGGCCTTGGCTTATCCTCTGATTCAACCTCATCTGCTTTTTCATGAATATGAGTTTTGTTCACATCTGGTTTGCTGTAGAATTTCATCCTAGTTACTGTCAGCATTTTAGAGTTATGTGACCCCTCTTTCATTCCAAAAAGTGACATCCTTGTTTATGTTGTGTTGGTTGGTTTTACCTCCCTTACCCAAAACATTGACAGGGTCTGTTAAATCTGGGTTTTCCACAAATATATTACCATATTTTCTGGACCATAAGTCGCACCTTAGCATAAGATGCAGTGATGCAAAACGGCAAAAGTTTTGTAAAATCAATACTTAGGTCGCACTGGTATTTAAGATGTATCCATACACAGATTTCCAGTCACAATGTGTATAAGTGCATTTGTTAACGACGGCCGTTACTACATGGTCATCATTAGCAAATAACTGCTCAAACATAACTTTGTTGAAATAAAATTATTTTTGCACATTTGAATTAAATGTTTCCAAAATTTGTTTTTATCTGTGATTTGATGGTAATTATTTAGTTCTATAAGTAAATCCAGCCAGTTGAAGGCATCCAGTGATAATATATATCGAATGATAGTAAGGCAGAATAAATAACAGCAAATTTTCAGGCTCCTAAAACCCCCTGTGCAGCCCTGCTGCAACTGTGGTCTTTCTTTTAGCAACATCAGTTTGATTTCCATTCTCACAAGAATTCCTTTTCTCTGCTTAGAGCAGTTCAAACCTTGTGTTCATTTCTCTCTTCTCCAGACTAACTGGACAAATGTCTGTCAGTGTAAATCTTCTAGTTCCTTTCTGTTTAATGTTTCAGAATTTGTAAATAGGTTTTCATTCCATTTTTCAGAATTAAACTACTTTAAAGAGTTCTATTTTAACACAAACTCTTCAAACCACTGATGCTTAGGATTCTTTCACTTTTCCCATGTGATGTCACAAAAAAGGCCATTCTACCAGATAAACAAAGTCAGTTTTGTGATGGGTCAAATTAATAAAGTTCTTGTCGTCCTTGTACTCTCCAGCACATCCATCCGAAAAGTAAATTATTTCTTCACAGAAGGAGTCTTCAGATAATCTGACACTAAATACCATTTGGCTTTTTGCACGTTTTTCAATTGAACAGAAAATGCAATATATTAACATTTTTAAAGATGTTTTAGCAGTATTTTTTCTCCTTGAGCTCTGTTGTCAGATTGGGGTCAACTTTGGCAGCCTGTATTCGGCAGATGTGAACACTTAAGTCAAACTGCTCAGTATACAAATAAAAAATGCATGCAGTCTGCCTGATATGTATGAAAATACTGATAATTGAATATTGCCCAAATTAGATTTAGAATGAATTTGAAGGCACATTTGGAAATTAATATGGATGCAATTATATGACACAATAATAATTATTATTTTTTGTTATCTACACAAAAAACTGTGTAGCAGATAAAAATTTCATTCAATTTGTGTAACAGTTCTATAAATAATTATAAAAATTGGACATCTCAGTTTCACAAAACACCTTCTGAGGTTGGGGTAATGAAATTCACGATATATCTGAAAGTATTTTAAATACTGTAGGAAAACTTTGGACTTTTCCATCTAAAAAATGTGAAACTAATGGTTAAAATTTTGGCAAATTCTGATATGATTAGTTGGGAGGCATTGTTTGAGTTGAGCTGGAATAACCCAGATGATCAAAAGTTGTAGTCTAAAAGCTATAATAAATTGAAGAAAATTTTACAACAGATTTAATATAATTTAATGTACTCTCTTTCTGTAGGACAAATTACTGAAAATGTTGCCACGGGAGTCAAAGATTTTGCTAGCGAATATTATTCGTCATACGGATACACACAACCGAGTAAGTACAGTTATCTCTACTTTGCCTGAAGACATAGTTCTTTGCTTTCTTTTTTTAAAGAAAATAGCAAACAATTTGTTTTCTGTTCGTTTCTGATTAATGATGCAGTTTTACGTCGGCTGAGATACATCATGTTTTATTGGTTTACTTTATTTAACTTGCATTTGTTAGGTTAATTTTATAACATACGATTTTAAAATATTTTTAGAATTTTAATTCAGTGTGCATAGTTATGTTTGAGAAATAAATTATAAGAAAGCCATGTCACTGTATGTTGTCTATTTTACTCCATAGGTATAATTATATGTATTAGAACAGCCAGACTGCAAGTAAGTAAGTACAGTAATTATTACATGGGCACATGGAACTTCACCTGCGCATTATACATAGGTACTAAGATTTTTACACTGGGATAAATTTTGCAAAATTTTAAACAAGATCTGGAAAAGCAAAGAGATAATGTTGAAGACCAAGTTGGCGGTGCTAGATACTTGCGTGTTCAGTGGGGCCATGTATGCATGCGAGACGTGGGTAATAACCAAAGAAATTGAAAGAAGAGTAATGGCATTTGAAAGAACATGTTATCGGAAAGTACTGAGAATCGGCTGACGAAGAAAGATGACGAACGAAGAGCTATACAAGCAAATTGGCCCAAGAACAACTTTACTCCAAAAACTAATCCGCAGAAAATTGCAATTATTTGGGCATATATGTAGAATGGATGACTCCAGAATACTCAAGACGATAGTGTTTGGCAGGATGTGAGGGAAGAACAGAAGAGGACGCCCTAACAGAGAGTGGGTAGACGACATCATCTCTTGGTGCAGTAATAATTCCTTACAACAACTAAGCCACCTGGCACAGGATAGAGACAATTGGACGGAGATGGTGAAGCACGCATCAAGCACCTACGGGCGCTGAACCCATGGTGACTGATGATGATGATGATGATGATAAATTTTGCAACTTGGGGTGCACATTATGCACGAGCGTGCACTATACCCGAGATAATATGATAGTTAACTAGACATTTATATGGTACCTTCTAAGAACCTCTCAAAGGTACTCCTCATTGGTTGATGTAATAGTTTGCTAGAGTAAATGATGCTTGGAAATCAGGGAAAGATGCTTAATACCTCGCTGCTAGATGATGCTACTGCATAAACATAAAAGTCAAAGCTGCAACAGGATACAAGACTGAAATGTTGAGCAGTTAATCATCCATTCTTTGTGTTGTTTCAGGAAATGCCATGGTTCTTAGTGTAGTTCTAGGAAAAGAGGTAAAGAATTGCAAACATTGCTCCAAACGTGGATGCACAATGCTTTGTTTAATTCATTTAAACTAAGACTTGTTATCCTGCCATGTAGAACAGATTTTCCTCCAACTTGACAATTGAAGTATATTGAAAGTTTCTGGTCTGGATTATGCCAATAATGAAGAATTATGTTGCAGCACATAGTTGTATTCATCAACAGTTCCAGTGCAAGGTTACCACTTAAGCACAATGAGTCTCCAGGTTGCCCACACTTCCAAATTGGCGCTGTCTGACAAACTGTTAGCAAGCCAACCAACAAGAACATCTTCAAAAACCCTGTCTTGCCACACTGGACAACAAATTTTTTAAACAGTTTTGCTTCCTGAAAACGTTTTGGTGATCACGATAGACAGCTTCACAATGAACACAAATATAATTTCAGATTGACAGAATGTATCATGTAGGAATTTGGAGAAACATAAAATTAATTTTCACTTATTTTAACGTGTTTAATCGCACAGCGATGCTGATATATTGCATTAGTTCAACTGAGCTAATAGTGTTTTGCTGCTGATTTTCGCTTGTATTGAACATCTGTTGCTTCTCGTTTCAATATCCAACAATAGTTGGCCAGTATTGATGAGTTTCATTTGCCCTGATACAACTTTTTCATTGTTTGCAATGTCCTGGTGAAACTTTTCACGATGTTCATCGCTGACTGCACCAAGATTGGCGGGAAGAAGTCCCAAGTGTGAATGCAGAAAATAAATCTTCAGTGAAATGTTGCACTTCATGGTTTGTATCCTTGAAGCAAGTTGTCAAATAGCTGGACATAGTTTGGTGCTAGTTGGCAAGAAAATTCTCAACAACATCCTTGAATGCCTTCCATGCAATTTTCTCTGGTCCCAATAGCAGATCTTCAAACCGTTTGTCATTGATGATGTGTCTGATTTGTGGACAAACAAAAAAATACCTTCATTAATCTTGGCATCACTTATTCTTGGAAATACCGTTCTCAAATATCGAAATCCTTCACCTTCCTTGTTTATCGCTTTCATGAAATTTCTCATCAGTCCGAGTTTTATATGAAGAGGAAGCAGAATATCTTTTTTGTATCAACAAGTGGTTTACATGCCACACTCTTCTGCCCTGGAATCAAACACGGAGTGGCCATGTAATGAGACTCAGTGTAATGAGACACTTTAGCACAGCTGTCCCATTCATAATCATAATCAAAAGTTTATAAAGCGCCACTTCAGGATACACTCATAAGAGGTGCTTTCAGCTCAACGACCCAGAAACACTGGGGAACAAGTAGGTGTTCAAGCGCTTGTGGAAGAGAGGGTTAGAAAGGCCGAGAAATTCTTGCCGCATGTCACCAGGCAGGCAGTTCCAAGATCTAGGGCCAGCCACATCAAAACTTCTGCGTTGAGCCGTGGCTGTTCGAGCCAATAGAACAAGCAAGTCATCCTGATCTGCCGAACAGGGCAGTCTGTGGCCGCGGACAGAGGAGGTCCGAACACAAAGCTCCCTTAGGTAGAGTGGGGCGCATCTAGTCAGACAGTTATGTACAAGAGCCAGAAATTTGAATTTAATACGTTCTCGAATAGGCAGCCAGTGCAGTTCCTCAGACATGAAGGTCGAGATGTGGCCAAACTTAGGGATACCTCCAAACAGGCGAGCAGCAGCATTTAGGACAGACTGAAGCTGCGAGATGCAGGAGAGACCTAAGCCTAGAACAGATGATGCATGAATCAGAGTGGTTGTTGCCTGGGTTGTGAGGGACCTTTGTGAGGGAACAACGTATAGTGCATATCTGGCGCAGGTGATAAAGACACGTTCGAGAAACACTCTTCACATGTTCCAACAGTGTATGCTCCTGATTCAGGATCACTCCCAGGTCACGAACTGAAGAGGAGAAGGTGATCTGAGGAAAGAGTCTGGGTAGACTGGTCAGGTCAGTCTTGGAGAGTTGGACACGGTTACCAAAGCAGATGAACTGAGACTTACCAGGGTTCAGACAGAGACGGTTTCACTTCAACCAGGCCTCAATTGCCTCTGACACCCGAAGCATTTCCTGGATTAAAGAGACAGCTTCAGCAGCTGGGCCATCAATATATGTCTGGGTTTCATCGGTATATTGGTGGAACACTACCCTGGTCAGAGACAGGACATGGTCAAGGTCAGCGATGTAGAGAATAAAATGTAGAGGAGCCAGAACAGAGCCTGCGGTAAACCCAGGGTGACCAAGGACCAGACAGATCATGTTGAGCCGAAGTTCACAGACTGAGAGCGAGAGTAAGAAGTGAGCGGAACCATAAGAGAGCCGGACCGATGAGACCAAATGAAATCTCAAGGCACTCCAGAAGGATACTGTGATCAGCTGTATCAAAGGTGGTGCTAATGTCAAAGAGAGCAAGGAGAGTTACGTGACCCCTATCAAAAGCCCCAAAGGTGTCAGCTAATCAGGTAATATACAGACAATAACTGATTCTGTTAATTGAAACCTTTTGAAACCGGAGTGCTGGCTAGGCAGAAGGGGTTAGCCTCAAGATACTGCAGTAACTGTATCGACACATGCAAATTCACAAATGAAACAACAGTACTTGGTATAACCAAACTGCATTCCTAATAGCAGTACCACTACTTTTAGATGACCACAGATGTTCCTGTTGTAGTTGTTCTGCTGTATGTGTTTCAACAACAGTTCCATGTTTTTGAAGGTTTCTTTCATGTGTACTGTATAGCTAATAGTAGTTGAAGGGTGGACATTGCCATTGTGTAACAAAACAGCTTTCCAGTTTAACACTGACGAATCTGTAAAAAGACACAATTGTTGTGAGTCATGCTCATAACCCAAAGCTGTGAACAACCCATCAGCGTCAGTGCAGAAACAAAGTTTGTCAACCTGCACAAAGAAATTTATCATTTCTTCTTTGCAGGTCCGAAAGACAGAACTTTTTGTGCCTGGCAACAGCAAACCCAATCCTTGCAGTCTTGAACCAAGTAGTTCTGCTTTTGTTTTTGACAAAAAAAGCCCAAAATCCGTAAGATACACCCAAAAGTGTTCAGGAAGCAGTCTTCATTGTACAGTGCCATCTGTGAGACCAAATACAGGATGACCAGTGCAAGTTCCATGTGACTTTGGGTTCAGCACCGTACCAGCAGGCTTGGCTATGGATGATAGGCGTAGAATACTTGGGCATTGATTATTAATCTGACCCCTAGCTCATCGTGCCTGCCAATTTTGTTAATAGTAGGAGTGCAAAGATTGTCTGAAACTGCAGTCTGCTGAAGACACAAAGACTAATTAATGGAGCAAATGTTGACTCAGGCGCTGTCAATGAACTTATGGAAGTATTCGAGCAAACTCGTATGATAAAGATATGTACATTCAGTTTGAACTGAATGAAAATGGCGGCTGACATGTTTTCCTGCCACTTTGTGAATGCTAGATCTTTTGTATCTCTTAATAAAATCTAGTTTTTATTCTGCAATTGGTCTAAACATAATACTCATCATATATGTTAAAATTAATGTAGATCATTGAAGAAGAGGAATGTTGGAAGCAGCGAGCTCTGCAAAAAGTGAATGAAGCTAAAGAGTTTCTTAAGTCACCTGACAAAAATGGCATGGATATAATGCATAAGGAATGCAAATTGTCACTTGAGAGCGGAAAAGTTGTTGGAAAGTCCAGAGCACACATGGATTGCAAAGATGATATTCGACATCACAGTTACAAAGGGCGTGAAGAAACAACAAGCAACTTTTGGATGAGACAACTGGACAAGGTCGAATCAAGAGATCCAGAAAGGTAAATTTCTTAGTGATGGTTTTTAATATATGCTGCTGTATTCTTTGATTTTAACCCTTTTCCTGCCAGGTATTTTTGGGATTTTGATCCCATTTAGGCTCTTCATGGTAAAAACTTAATATAAAGTGTAACATTACCATATTATGTTCCTATGAATAGGGTATCGGCCATATTTGACAGGCCACTCATCATCCACAGCACCTTGATGAGAAGGCAGGTGTTAGTCTGCAGCTGATTATTCACTGGGAAACCTGGCTTATTTTGCAGCTAACTTCCTTAATGGAGGCCATACACTATCTGCCACCTGTGAATGCACTGCGTTTACAGTGCAGCGCACTCAGAACAGACCAAAGGAAGAACTTGGAAACAAAGTCACTAACTGAAACCTGCTGATGTTGTTTAGTTAGATAATTTATAATCCCGATAATGTGCGATGTTGGTTTACGTTAGCAAACTTGATGTTGTCATTTGCAAAGGTCCAAAAAGATGCCTATTGTAAATCTTCCTTCCTCAACTGAGTTTGCTTATATGTTCAACATCAGTAAATATCAATTTCCTGATCTATTATATATAGCTGAACAGGGACTAAAGCCTTAGAATTCGTGCATGCGAATCTTAAGATTATGAACTCTATGACATCATTTGTAGCACCACTATAAATCTTTTCTGTTTTTCCATTATTAAGACCCCTCCATGCGTGATGGACAATGATCAGTTTAGCATGTAGACATTCCGTGCACTGTGATGCATATGCAAATAAATGCTGCTTATCTACTTGCAGATTTACCTCTTTCTTCCACTGTATTCCACAAGTTATGCATGGTGTTTGGGTGTAGGCTTAAAGGCATGTGCAGGTTGTATCGACATGTAATTGTAATGGTACGTGATACCCATTAACAAGATATTTACTTGAAAATATTGTAGCAGTTGTGTACTGTGCAAATATGTATATGAATTGAAAAACTTTATTCATTAACCTTGAATTTTACTCTATTGATTAGCATGCTGGACTGTCAATTGAAAGGTCAGGGGTTAAAATCCTGGCTAAGACAAGAATTTGTTTCGAGACTGCTGTTCCACTAATGCCTTCTAGCCAACTTGGCTATAATAAGTACCCTGACCGTACACTCAATAAGAAGATCAGGCAGCAAGCGAGAGGGCCACATGCCCTCATATGCCAAGGCTAAGAAAAATGAACTTGCTAACACTTCATGCCCATGACTGCCTGTTGGAGCTAGCTTAAAGGACTGCTGTTCTGTTCTTTGTCTAAGTTCAAGTTGATTTTATTCCTGTTGCTCTTTAACACTGTGGGCCTCTGCTGGTTCTGCTAAACATTTTAAAGACATTTTTTAAAAATGGTTGTTGTTTCCAGATGGGGACATAGTGGCTACAAGGAGCTTTATCCTCAAGATTTTCTCTCTGATTCAGATGAGGATAATATAAAAGAAATGAATAAGTGGCCATCATCTAAGAAAAGATGTCATTCACCAGAAGCTCAGATGAAAAAGAAATGCAAGAAACGCCATTCAGATAGGTAAAGAAATGCAACCATATGCATTTTTATTCATTTTTGTTACTGATTTTCCATGTAGCAGTTGCTTAAATACATAAATTAGATGTTATCAGAATTTGCATTACAAAATCAGGGATTTAGCAATCAAAACTTAATAAATAAAATTGTTGACAGAACAGTTGAATTAGTTGTTTCAAGAAATTCTATGTGTGTGTGTGGAATTGGCTTCATTTATCGTTTAAGGTTTGGAGCATGCTTGTTTTCTCCTTTGCAGTGCTAAGAATTATAACTAAAAAGTTTGTAATACCTTCAGAGAGTTAGAGGGCTCAGCTCCTCACTCATGTGTGCATTAAAACTATGCTACCACCTTGATCAGTCTGCAGTATTGAAGAGCAAAATTGTGAAGTCACTTTCTCCATCTTCTCCAGGTCTTGGCTGCTTCGTTACATCCAATACATGACCAATCTGACTCCGATCAACATAGCTGTGGGACCAGTATGCCTCTACTTTCAACTGTACTGCGCTTTTCTGTGTGTCTTTTATGCAGGCCGTGTCTTTTATGTAGGCCGTAGTAGCAGAAGTAGAGACCTAGATGTCTTCATTACAGCTTGAGCTAAATCCAAACGAAGATACAGTATTTATGATGTATAGCTGGTACACACTAGGGCACAGTAGAAGACTTCCTTACTTATATGCGTACTGTTTCATTTGACTCTGGTTAGCATACATTTCAGGATACCTTAAGAAGCATCTTTCTAGATCAGTTAGGTAGCCGTATGTGCAGTGCTTTTGGGAGTTCTTGTGCACATGTATGCAACCATATTGGTTGTGTTTTGCCTAATTCTTTTATTTGGCAGTTTCTTCGTCTTGTGCTAAATTTGCTCCATGATTCTTGTGTGTTCGGACTTCTACTGCAACTGAGTCGGTGCATTTGGTGTTTTTCTTGATTATGGCATGGTTTTGTGTTTGTGGATGATGTTACATCTTTTGAAATCGATACCTTGCTGCCATTGGATCCATCAGAATACATCCAGGGGTGACAGGTTCCCAGCTGGATCATTGAGCCTTAGACCTACAGACATGTGTGCTGTTAAAGACTAGAAAATTATTGAATTCAGTGAAGGAAGGGCCAGCAGATTCTGCAGAGTGGCATCAACCATCGACTGCGGAGAAGGTTTATGGCCAATCAAATGCCTGTCCTGCACCAATGAGCTGACTTGACAGATGTTCATACACTGTATCATCTACCAGTTGTGATGGTGAAGCAGCTGTGTGCCCTGGGCAGTGGATCACATTACCTGTTACTGTTCCTCATCCTCGATGCTGCGTGGTCCAACAACCCTGAACATGGTGTTGTGTCAGCTCTGGATGGGACTGCATTGGTTGGGCTCTGTATGTGTGGTAGCCCACCACTGGTGACTTCAAGTTATCTTAGCATTGCTTGCTAACTGTTGATCCCTGTGTTCCTAATGTTATCTAACATTGTTTATGGTAAGATAATGAGTGCCTGTGATTAGTTCTTGCAGTGGTGCTATATAAGTTTCTAGTTAAAACAACAGTTTGAGTTAAACAGAAGTTAGAAGTGTCCTGATGGTTGACTGGTCAATGCAAATTTATTTGATGTGGAAACTTTGCCAAAATTTCTATGTTTCACAATACAGGTTCACAAAATACTCTAAACCAGCATAAAATTGTACGTTTATTCTGCTAAAACTAGCTTTCGGAATTCTAATTTATCGTGTGTTTTCATTTAGAGTATTTTGCAATGTAATCTAATAATATGAAATGAAATACATGGTGAGAATGGTACTGATAACCATGAATGTTTCTGTTGAATTATGTTTACAGAAAGCTGAAAGAAAAGAAAAAATCAAAGAAGAAAACAAGAAGTACCAGTAGCCATGAGAGTGACACTTACAGTTCAAAAGAATGTCATCACAGTGAGTTGTCATGTATTAATCAACTTAATCCTCATCATTCACTCAGTTACATTTAGCTGTCTGAAATTTTGGCTGAAGGGATAGTCTGCCACTACTCTTTTAACACCATATAACCTATTGACTGTAAGCCTGCCCACACTATTACCATACTTTGCAGACTATAAGTCGCAACTTAGTGTAAGATGCATTGACGCAAAACGGCAACATTTTTGTAAAATCATTACTTAGGTCACACTGGTATTTAAGATGCATCCATACACAGATTTCCAATCACAATATGTATAAGCGCATGTGATAATGATGGCCATAAGTACATGGCCATCATTAGCAAACAACTGCTCAAACATAACTTTGTTGAAATAAAATTATTTTTGCACTTTTAAATTAAAGATTTCCAACATATGTTGTTATTTGTGATTTGATAGCAATTACTTGGTTCTATAAGTAAATCCAGCCAGTTGAAGGCATCCAATGATAATATATTGAATGATAGTAAGACAGTAGTATATAGAGGGAAGAATAAATACCAGCAAATTTTACCCTAAAGCTCCTGTGTGGTTTCCTGTCCCCCTCTTTTGTCACCCTTTCCAAGAAAGCCACCATTTAGGCTTGGCAGGGCTCCCCTATACCCGCTACCCTCAGTCTGCCATGGGAGGTCATGACATGACATAGGCAGAAGTGGAGGTCGCGGGACCTGGCACCGGTGGAGGGTCACAGGACGTGGCAAAGGCAGAGGGCACAGGACGAGGTGGGCTAGCGGCAAAGGGACACCACGAACTCTACTGGTTTGGTATTGATACCACCTGCATGCCCAGCACTGCTTTCACTGCGTTTGATAAATGTGATTTAATTGCCAACTGTATATAGCTACTTCAAAAATTTATAAAATTTCCACACGTAAGTTGCGCTGTTAAATAAGACGTACCCCTAGAAGTTCGTGTAAAAACCACATCTTTTATTAGTATTTTGCCAGGCAGATATACATTTCATCATGTCATGTCATGTAATCCTCTGGACTGGATCCAGTCGTTGATTTCTCTATGACATTTTCTTCTATACATTTACTTGCTGTTAAACAGAAATACACATTGTGAATGAGTTATTTTTGGTATATATAATAAGTTGTAACGCTATCATGCTATTTACAACATAATTCCTCTTATTTGATCAATAATACAGTCCATCTGTTTAAAAAGTAGCATGGTGAAAATTTTAGCCAAATTGAGCATAATTTGGCGGTTACACTAGTCAATTAAAGATTTCTGTGTATTGGATATTACACTGCCGTCCAGGATCTGAACAGATGTTTCTGTGCTGGCGGTAACAAAAGAGCTCAGTGGGCTGTTAACATTAACTGATGTCTAGTCAAGCCTCAGAAGGGGTGCTCCAATCCACCTTGTCTTTCTTTCTCAGTGAACTGGATGTTTGGATCAAAGAAGGCCAACCCAACTGTGACTTCACTCCAGGCACCGCAGATGATGATGGAATGCTGTAGTGGTGGCTCGATAAATTTCTTTGTTTCTTTATTCGCTCCGCTGACGAAGAAAATGACAGATGAACAGAAGAAATTGGAAGATATTTTTTCTTCAACCTGCTTCAGTTTTAACCGGAATTGGACAGAACATCCACTGTGGAATGAATTGATAATTTTTGCCATCCACCAAGCCTTGTAAAAGGCTTCTTGAACTTTGAAGTGAATGCTTCAAGATGGAATTCTGCCAAAAAAGAAGAGGTACTTAGAGATCACTACTGAGATTATGGACGTTAAGGTTTGCCTCTGCTGAAGTGGTAACTCGATTCTTGTACTCAGTAATCTTGGCAGTTTTGGTGCATTGGCCTGAGCTTCTCCAGTCTTTTCTTTTTTTTCAGTGTTCTGCCTTTAGGCAGGTTCAAGAGTCCAACTCTTCTGTGTTCTGTGTCCTTTCTTTATCTTCTTTTTAGCCCCGTCTTCTTTCTTTATCCATCATCCCGTCCAACATATTTCTTGGTCTTCCTGGAACCTTTGTTCCTTTAATTCTTCCATCAATACTGTCCTCAGGAGAGAATTGCCACACAGTATGTGACCAATCCAGTTCATTTGTCTCCTCCTTACTCTATTGACCAGTGTCCTTTCTTCTTGTACCAAGTGCAACACCTCCTCATTGTTTTTATAATCTTTCCAACTGATTTTGGCCAGTCTTCTCCATATCCACATTTCGAATGCCTCGAGTTTCTCGAGTTTCTCAGTTCCTGCCTTTCCAATAGTCCATGTCTCAGAACCATATGGCATTAAACTCCATATGAGGCATTTTACCATTCTTTTCTTTAGATCCAGATTCAGCCTTCCTCTCAGGAGTTCTCCTGTCCTCCAGAATGCTTGTTTTTCCATTGCTATTCTTCTCTTAATCTCAGTATTGCACCCGCAGTCATCTGATATTGAACTTCTCAGATAACAGAACTGGTGGACTTGTTCAATTTCTGTACCATCAACTACAATTTTTTTAATTTTCCTTCGCATTTACTCAATCTCATCACCTTTGTTTTCTTTCTATTTATCTTCATACTGTATTCTTCTGATTTTTTGTTCAGTGCATCCATTATTCTTTGTAGTCCAGCATTTGTCTCTGCTACCGTTGCCTGATCATCTGCAAATCTTATGGCATTTACCAGATTCCCCCAACCTTGACTCCATCATCTATATTCTCTAATGTTACCAATAGCTGTATGTAAATGTTGAACATTAAAGGTGATAGTGGGCAGGCTTGTCTGACTCCTCTTCCTATTCCTCCAGGTTGTGAGTTTATTCCCTTTACTCTTACTACCACTGACTGTTCCATGTACAAGTTTCTTGTTAACCGTCTGTCTGTCCAATCTACTCCAATCTTTTTGAGTATTGCCATTAGTTTGCACCAGTTCACTCTGTCAAAGGTCTTTTTATAATCCACAAAGCAGATATACAGATCTTTCCCATGTTGTAAATGTCTCTCCTCCTGTGTTCTTAGGACTCCAATTGCGTCACTTGTTCCCCTTCCTCTTCTGAATCCAAACTGATCTTCTTCTGTAACGTGTATAGCTTCTGCTTTACTTTCCACCCTTCAAGTTAATACTTTCAGCATGATCTTCGACACATGTGGTATGAGGCTTATTGTCCTGTGATCACTGCATTCACCTGCATTTGCATTTTTTTGTAGAGGTACCATCACTGTTTGCGTAAAATCCTTTGGCCACTCTCCAGTTGTATATATCTGTTGGCACATCGTTACCAATTCTGCTGTTGCCTTTTCTCCCAGATATTTCAACAACTCAGCTGTTATTTCATCTATGCCTTCAGACTTTCCATGCTTCAATTCTTCTATTGCCTTTTCAACTTCCTGCCTCAGCAATCCAGGTCTGATCTCTTCATCATCTTCAGGTTCCTTGGTGATTTCATCCAATTCTTTCCATCTGTCTCTTATCTCTTTGTCATCTGTTAGAATATTTCCGTTTGTGTCCTTTATCATTGCACTTTTCCGGCTTTCCTTCTTCGTCAACACCTGTATCTTGTTGTAAACCTTATATCTCCCCTGTGTCTGAAGATCCTCCAATCCTGTACAATGTTCTTCCCACCAATGTTCTTTAGCTTTCTCAGTGGTTCTCCTCAGTTCGTTGTTCAGTCGTCTATATTCCATCTTTGCCAGTTCTTTTTTAGATGCTTTTATTTCCTTCTCTGTATCATTTCATCTGTAACCCATGGTTTCTTTGGTTGTGGCCTACTCTTATATCCTACTATCTGCTTTGCCTCAGTTGTAATAACATTCTTCATTTGTTCTCATTTTTTGTTCACTGTTCCCTGTCTCTTACCCACAGTCCGTTGGTCACCGCATATGCAAATTCTTGTTCAAATTTTTTTTTGAGTTTTCCTATGTCCAAGTGTCTGTTTCTGATCTTATGTTTCACATTCTTCAGGGTGAGTTATGCCGACATCATGACCATATTGTGATCCATATCAGCATCAGCACCTGGGTATGCTCATGAGGTCTTAACGCTGTTCCTGTATCTATTATCTATGTCTTACCAAGATGTAGTCTATCTGATATCTCTTTGTATCTCCTTCTCCACTGCCGAGGTAATTTTGGGACACCAAGTAGTTGCTCTACTGCAACACCGGAAACAACAGCAGAGTAGATCCACCTTCTCAGCAGCTAGTGATGTCAAGCAACTGTTCCAATGAACAGCCAATGCAGAATCTGATGAAAATTGAAGTTTCAGGGTGCAGACAAAATCTTCTCAGTATAATCTCCTTGCTTGGCAAATGACACTTGGTGCAATGACAGGTCATGAATTTTATGAAGTAGACTCTTAGAGCTTGAGCAGTATCAGCCATAACATGTGGTGCCTCCATGACGGTGACTTCAGTTCGATCCAGTGCAACAGCCACCCACTCGGTGACAAAGGGATTCTCACAAAGTTGTTTACTAGATGAATGTTGCTTGATGAAAATTGCTTCCTCGATTTCTTTGTTACATTAGTGCACTATGGGTCACTGTATTCATCGGCTGTTTTTACTGTTACTGATCAATGCAACAGAGATGGATAGAACTTAAATCTCTTTTTTGGTTTATCAAGGTGTGGCCCTTGGACTCTGTGTTACTGGCTTTCAGTTCCATTTTCAGTCAATAGAAACTCAACATTTATTAGCAAGGAACCTTTACCTACATTAGACATTCCATGCACCAAGTAGATGACTGAAGGAAGGCAAGACAACGTACTGGGTGAAACTTTCAAGAGTCTGTGCAACCTCTTCATATTCTCCAGTTTACATCAAACTGCACCTGATTTATTATTTTATATAATGGGGTTACTTTGCACCTTTCCGTATTCAAAAACAGAAAATTTATTTTTTACTATACAAGCATCAACCATCCTAAGGAAGACCATATATCATCCAGATTAGCATAAATTATGCTATACTTAAAGGCAACTGAAATTCTTATTCTTGTCAAGATGTGACACCATCAGTATAATTGATATTTTCATGATTCGTGATTGGTGTTAGCGCTATGAACACACATTATTTTAAGTCAAAGTAGAATTAAGAAACTTGTGGTATGTGGCTTCACCAGTTGCAGTTTGCTGCTAAAATGTAACAATATATTGCTAGCCAATAAGCACAAACAGGTTTTCTCTGGCATCATAATATGTCCTATGTCTACACAAGCAATCATTCTTTCACATTTAACTCTTCGCTAATAGGTTTTTTGAATAATAATATTCGGATTGCAGTGTGATTATTCAGAATGTTGGCCGTAACTTTTGGTTTCTTCCAGTTTAGAATAAATGAGATGTAATACTGATCATTTGCTTATAATTTTAGAAAAACGGAAGGGAGGAAATGATTGCTCATCACACAAGAATAAAAAGAAGCTACATAGGAAGCGTAAAAAATAAACGGACATGATCTAATGGACTTCTATAGGAAATTGTATATAAGCCCAAATGGCCTCAGTTTGCTTAATGAACTCATTGAATCATGTATACTATCTGATCACTTGTTAACAGGAAATAAAAATTTGACTTTCTAAATATCCTTAATTTATTTAGAATTTTATTTTGTAGAGTTCAAGGGTTGCATTGTAGGAATTCATATGTAGGTAAAAAATTGGAAACGAAAAGAGACCTATTTCCAGCCACCAAGAAATTAAATTTTTCTTTATGAAAGAAAATGAAGAAGCTCCCACCTGGGGAACAGCACTGATTAGGCTGATTTGGTCTTGAACTCCAATAATGCATCTAGCCATCTTGTTATTCTAAAAACTTATGTGGTACTATTAGTATTCATCTTGTGTTGCACTTTGGCATATAAATACACTACTTGGCTATCTCGGTGCTAAACTTGAATTTGTCACAGACGCAGTTCATGTGGGTGGGCTCACAACATGCATGAGCTAAGATGGACAAATGGCTGATGGTGACAACATTCCCTGGCTGGGAATCACTGTATGTCATCCTTGTGCCTGGATGTAATTGTAATTTGAGATTTATAAAGCGCCTCTTAGAGGATAAACTCAACAGAGGTGCTTCTGACCTGAAGGAGTAAAATCACTGTTAAACAGTACAGTCTTCAGGCGCCTACGGAACACTGAGAGGGGGAGAGAAAGGAGCTCAAGTCGCAATTCTCGAGGGAGACGATTCCAGCAAGTGGGACCAATGTAGGCGAAGCTCCTGGACTGGGCAGTAGCGGTACGCATTCGAGGGACAAACAGGAGATCCTGAGTGGCCGAGCGAAGGGTGCTATGGCCCGGCAACGAGGAGACCAAAGTGCAGAAGTCAATGAGGTAATGGGGAGCAGAGCCAACAACACAATTGCACATGAGGGAGAGGATCTTGAAGTGGACACACTGCTGGATGGGGAGCCAGTGAAGAGTGTCACGAATATAAGACGATATGTGGCCATATTTTGGAATGCCCCCAATGAGAAGAGCAGCAGAGTTAAGCACAGATTGCAGCTTTGCAGTGTTGGCAAGCGATAGGGCGGTAAAGATGGTGTTACCATAGTCAACCCTGGTGCAAATGAGGGCATGGACCAGAGTGGAGATAGCATGGAAGGAAAGAGTACGGCGAATGGTGCGGAGCTGACGAGGATGGTAAAAACAAGAGCGAGAGACGCTGTTAACATGAGCAGACAGGGTAAGTTCCTGATCCAACACAACCCCGAGATCCCGGACCGTAGTAGAGAAGGAGATATCCAGAAATCTCAGGCGTAAGGAGGAGAGATCAATCTTGGCGAGCTGCAAGTGGCCACCAAGCCAGATGAACTGGGTCTTATTACAGTTCAAACGGAGGCGATTGGAGGACATCCACAGGTCAAGGACAGAGGTGGCATCGAGAATCCTCTGGACAAGGGCAGGGGCCCCCTCCGCCAGACCATGGGCATAAACCTGGGTGTTGTCTGCATACTGGAGGACGGCAACATTCAGTGGGAGGAGGGTCCGAGCTAGATCAGAGGTGTATAAAATATAGAGGAGAGGAGCTAGGACGGAACCCTGGGGAGACCAAAGAAGATGGGAGACCAGAGGGACCGTGAGGGCCCAAAAACAACAGATTGAAGGCAGTCTGACAGAAATGACTGAAACCAGATGAGGACAGAACCAGTGATGCCAAAGGAAATCTCCAAACACTTCAATAGGATGGAATGATCAACGGTATCAAAAGCAGCAGTTACGTCGAAAAGGGCCAGAAGGGTGACCTGCCTGCAATCAAATACGTCAGCAAGAAGGAGAGTCATAAGCGATTCGGTGGAATGGTATTTCCTGAGCCCAGACTAAGTGGAGGCATACGAGTTAGTGTCGAGGTAGTGAGATGAAGATCTATCTACGTTGAGCCATGTCAACTCAGTCTGCAGGTCCTACTTTTACAAACTGAGCCAGATTGTGGTCATTTACAAAACTTGAGAAACTACTGCAACCCTTGTGAATTCCTTCATCTGGAAACATTTGAACTGTTTGCTATGCAGGCCTGCTGAAGTTTTGCATTTATCAGCTTCAGTCTGCGTTCATCTTGTGAAAATTTGTGCATACAGTATTTCAAACTACATGCGAGAGGCTGGATTGGCTACCAATTGAAGAAAGAATTACGGGAAAGGTTCTCCTATTGGGGCAAGGCTCGATAGTTGGGATGCATCAGGGAGCTCCCTGTTCCTGTCACAAGACAGTTTGGTTGATATTCTTTGACCCATGAGGATCTGATGGTCCTGTGCTAAGGGTCGTCTATTAAAGACGTCCGCATAGTGAGGGAGGGAAAGAGGAGCCATCCAAATGCGGACAAGGGAAGGGGGTTATGCCTGAATGTGGAAATCTGCATCTAAATTTATTGTATTTAGTTATTTTAGTGAACACAACTTCAGTCAGACAGCAGAATGTACTGCATTGGATCATCATTTGTGGACTACACTGGAAGCAGCCTTAGATCTGGCAGATGTATCATGCCTTATAATAATACTTGTCGTTTTAGTAGTTACGTGCGTACTGATTCTCATCTACAGTCATTTTGTATAGTGCCTCTTCAAGAGAAACTCTTCAGACACTGCCAGCCAAACAACACAAAACCGCAGTCAGGCAACTCCTCATGCACTGTCAGCCGAACAGCACAAAACCACAATCAAACAACTCCTCATGCACTGCCAACCTAACAACACAAAACCACAATCAAATAACGCCTCATGCACTGCCAACCGAACAGCACAAAACCACAATCAAATAACGCCTCATGCACTGCCAACCGAACAACACAAAACCACAATGAAATAACGCCTCATGCACTGCCAACCGAACAGCACAAAACCACAATCAAATAACGCCTCATGCACTGCCAACCTAACAACACAAAATCACAATCAAACAACGCTTCATGCACTGCCAACCGAACAACACAAAACCACAATCAATGCCTCATGCACTGCCAACCGATCAACACAAAACCACAATCAAATAACGCCTCATGCACTGCCAACCGAACAACACAAAACCGCAATGAAACAACGCTTCATGCACTGCCAACCTAACAACACAAAACCGGAATCAAACAACGCCTTATGCACTGCCAACTGAACAACACAAAACCACAATCAAATAACGCTTCATGCACTGCCAACCTAACAACACAAAACCACAATCAAATAACGCCTCATGCACTGCCAACCGAACAACACAAAACCACAATCAAGCAACGCTTCATGCACTGCCAACCTAACAACACAAAAGCGCAATCAAACAACGCCTCATGCACTGCCAACCTAACAACACAAAACCGGAATCAAACAACGCCTCATGCACTGCCAACCGAACAACACGAAACCACAATCAACTAACGCCTCATGCACTGCCAACCGAACAGCACAAAACCACAATCAAATAACGCCTCATGCACTGCCAACCTAACAACACAAAATCACAATCAAACAACGCTTCATGCACTGCCAACCGAACAACACAAAACCACAATCAATGCCTCATGCACTGCCAACCGATCAACACAAAACCACAATCATAAAATCAAACAACGCCTCATGCACTGCCAACCGAACAACACAAAAACCGCAATGCCAACCGAACAACACAAAACCGCAATCAAGCAACGCTTCATGCACTGCCAACCTAACAACACAAAAGCGCAATCAAACAACGCCTCATGCACTGCCAACCTAACAACACAAAAGCGCAATCAAACAACGCCTTATTCACTGCCAACTGAACAACACAAAACCGCAATCAAACAATGGTCTTCAAGTGCTTACAGAAAAGTGGCAAAGGAAAACCAAGAAAGTCTGCTTGACATGACAGTATCAGAGTACCCACCTTGTAGCACAATAAGCCCTGTAAAGTCAGCAGGGTAATCCAGGCCTTAGCCTACAAAGGAGATGAACATTGCCAAATGCAGACAAGGGGAGGGAGATGTTCAAAGTAGGTCATTTTTGCGGACGTCCTTAAAGACAACCACACTGTACAACAACTAGGTCATCAGGATTTCTCATGCATTACACAGCCCTTCTGGAACAATCTGTGACATTATGATGTATGTCAGTATATGTTTATTCTATGATTCTATGGTATAATAATAGCAATAGTAGGCCTATTAGCACTCATTATAGCAGAGGCAACAGCACACAGTCAGGCTAGTGCGACAATCTCCGTGTCTGTGAGAGAGTCTGTTGTATATTAGATTCTGGTTATACGAGTAGGCCATTCCGCCACTGCCGTACTCGGGCGGTGCCAATCCCGTCTGGATATAGGAAGAGGGTGACGCTAATCATCTTAGTTATGACACAGCGACATTAAACAACAACTACGAGTAGGCCACGGTAGGCGTGGCCTGTGGTAGCCAATAGCGTTCCTGCTTTTACGGTAGCCCACATGTTACACAATCTGCCACAGAAATTCGTTCTGTACTGCTGCAAACGCATTGTGAAACATTCTTAGCTTAAGCCACCCTTTCAGAAATGTTAGCCATGTTGCAGCATCTTTATGAGATTTGTCAAATGTGCTCTATAGGCCTAAATGTTCGGTTTTGTAAATATCGACAAGAATGTCCGTTGTTGACTCAAGCTCAGATTTAGGCTGAGATCTATCCCATCCCCTACCCATATCAAATAACCCTAGATTTATAGAGCGCCAGATGGATGAAGTACGTGGTTGGGTGGTAGGTTTTGAAGACATGATGGATGGAATGACGTAGCACCAGCTGCGTCTGGTAAGCTCAGTAGGGCTTGGAGATCTTGGAGAGCTCAGTTGTTCAAATCTATTGCGAGTCGGCTAGATTGTAAGCTGGAGGAAATTCAGGAGGATAGAGGGGCATCCTTCCCCACCAGATAGGGTCGGGCTGAATTCGGTCAAATAAGGACCACCACGGACCCTGACTCATCAGCTGGACGAGTTGCCTTCAGCCCGAAGGCCATGGACAAGGTAAATGTCATAAATAGCACTGGTACGGCCTTGGAAGTCTATGTCCCTGCTCTAGTTACGAACCCTTGCTCCATCTTTCCATTACGGCAGATAACTGAGTCCAGGATTCCCATATATAGCCTCAAGCGGTTTATGGTCGATTGTTGTGTCGAAAGAACAGCCATACAAATATCTGTGTAGACGTTCGCACGCCCAGACTCATGCCAATGCTGTTCACGTTCTGTCTGAGAGTAACGCATCTCTATATCAGTCAAACATCGGCTAACATATGCGACTACTTGCACGTTACCTTGATCGTCCTGTTGAGCAAGAATAGCACTGAGACCGACAGGGCTCGCATCAACCGTGACGTGTGACCGCCTATTCGGATCATAATAAGCCGTAGGGCCTAACTGCATTCTGACACAAACATATCTTGAGCTCGCCAAATGCTTTATGTTCAACAGGTCCCCATTTGAGCGATATTCCTGCTTTGGTTAGCTTTCTTAACCGTTCAGTCTTTGTTGCATAGTCCTGAATGAACCGCGAACTGTAATTTATCATTCCGAGCAGGCCGCTTCTAACCTCCGTCGCATTTGTTGGTGGTTCGTTATGTACAAAAGATCCAATCTTTTCAGGACGAACACCAACATACATTCCAAAATAAGTAAGTTTCGTTGAATTCAACTCGCATTTGTTCTTATTGAGATTTAAACCGCGATCCAGCGGCAAGTAAACTATTGTCATGTTCTGCGGGTGTACAACCATATACGAGTATGTCATCGTTGACATTATACCAGGGATAGGCCTACTATCAAATAGTATTCGTGGCGCTATAGTATTTCGAAAAACCTTGCTAGCCGAAGAAATTCTATTGTAGCGAAACAAACCGATGAGTAGAAAACGTTACGATACAACGGCTAGAGGGATCATGTTCCAGTTGATGATAACCTGCGTGAAGATCCAACTGTGAAAATTTCATCGCCCCGTTTCCCATGATGTCTTCTAGAGTCGAGTCACATGCCGTTCACGAAGAATGTCTCTATTAGTTTGACGCTTGTCAACACAGATGCGTAGGCCCTGCTTTATCCGGTTCTTTTAGGCTCTACTGGCGTTACTGTGGGCGACATCCAAGGTGTTGGTTCATCGACTCGTTCAATGATGCCTTGCTTAAGGAGAAGATTCAATTCGTCTTCCACCTTCTTGCGAATGTGGAACGGTATCCGTCTATGTTGTTGTGACGATGGCTTAACACTCGCGTCAATGTGAAGTTTGACCTTGAAGCTATTCAGCTTGCCTATTCCGTCGAAGAGCTGAGGATATTTGTTTGTTAGCCACTCAATCGTTGTTTGTTCTATTGGTTCTATGGCAATGAGGTTGATTTTAATCCTAATTTCGATGCAGCCGCGAAACTCCACACGATCCTTTTTTCCTCGTGTAACGTGGAACACGGCGTTTGCGACGTTTCTTTTATGCCTCACTTGAGTTTTAAAAAACCTATGATCTCTGTTGGTGATTTAGATGCATAGGAATGTAGGCTATTCTAGTTCTTCAACCGACTGAGATTCAGAAGATCAGAGAATATTTGGAACTCAGTTTCATCTGTGATATTGACACTAGCACCTGAATCGATCATCATTTCAATTGGAAAACAATTAACAAGAACGCGTGCATTTGGCTGTTTGATCTTTCTGTTTTCTTCAAGAACAAATGAGTATTCATCATCTTGTCTCCTTATCGCTCAAATGTTCCTTCATTTCTTCGCGGGCTTGACGGACTTGTTGTGTCAGAGATACAATCTCATATCATTCAAACTTGCACTTCAACGAGACTGCAAAGACGCGCTCTTGCAGACTCGGAAATGACGCTGAAAGTTCAGCCCGCGCAATGGAGACGTCTGAGCGACCGTGTGGTTGTTGGCATCTCGCTCACCGAAACCTGTTTTAATGACTTTCATCTGTCGTTCAGACGTCTCCATTGCGCGTGCTGTGTCTAACAGAATTTTCAGCGTCATTTCCGAGTCTGCAAGAGCGCGTCTTTGCAGTCTCGTTGAAGTGTAAGTTTGAATGATATGAGATTGTATCTCTGTATCTACGTTCGAACAGTTACAGTATATGACTGGTGAACGAAGCCTTGCGTTATATGCGTCTCTGGTTTCATCAGTATTTTGTCTGGCTAAACGAAAGTTATATATATGTCGAATTCGAAGTTTTTCTTTGGACTAAAATATTCGTCACAATGTAAGTCCCCTATAGGGCCTATGCTATTCTCACCTGGGTCTGCGTCGTCCAGCATTTTTGCTTCCACAACCAGTTCTTCGAAGATATCGTATACAACTTCGCCCCATAAGTGTGACGAGAGTGCACATTTTCGCCTGTCTTCGGTTACGTTGAGGGTCGTCTTGAGATTTTCAAATTAATCAGTCCATTTCTTCCACCGAAGTGCCGTTGAAGTCGGGTCCACGTCAGACAGAAACGATGCAAATGAGAGAGTTCCCGCCATTTCTACTATTTTAAGATCTATCTGGTTTTCTCATCGTCGTCAGATGTTGTGTTTTTCTCCTCTTACACCTTAACAACCGACTGTCTGTTACACTTTCATGCTAAAGACTACAACCATCTAAGCCCTATTGGTTCCCTGTTTTAAAACCCATCTCCTTAATCTCAAATGTTCCAATTCTACAGTTACTAATACATAGATAAATAAAATATTGTCTATCTGACGAACTCCCAATTATGGCACCGTTTCATTTTTTTACATATTAGCTGTGCGTTAGTATGTCCAACCAGCCAGGTCGACGATCGTACGTTCCGCAGAAAAAAAGTGAACACCAAAATGACACAAAAGAGAATAAACAGTATGTTGAGGGAGCACTTGGAAAAGAATTATAATTCTTTTCCAAGTGCTCCCTCAACATACTGTAGGCTGTAGGCAGCCTATAGGCTGTCAGACCCCGAAAGAGCACAGTCGACCAGCTATTCACTTTGAGACAAATACTTAAAAAGCATCGAGCACAACCAGAAAGCCTTTATCAACATCATAAACTTTAAACAAGCATTCGACAACAGATAGCATGACGGAATATGGAGAGCGATGCACAAGGCAAAGATACCTGTGCAAAAAAGACAGGGCCTGTACCGTAAATCTTCGAGTGCGATTAAGGTAGACAAAAAGATCACGGAATACTTCCAGATGAAAAAACAGAGGCAGGCCTACGTAGAGGATGCATCTTATCACCATGCATATTCAGCTAGGCATCAAAGAGAGTAGTGATATTGGGCTTAAGCAAAACCAAGACAGGAATCAAACTAAACGGAGATGTAGTGAACACTTCGATTTGGTGACGACATTGGCCTCCGAACTGGAAACGGAACAGACCTACAAGAAGAAACGACACAGATAGACTGAACCAATAAAAGATTCGGATTACTGATTATTGCCAAGAAAACTAAAATAAGAGTTTTAGGAAAAAGTCAGAGGCAATAAACATCAGCATGCAAAGAGAACCTATTGCACTGATTGATTAGCTCGTCTATCTTCTTCTTGTAGCCTAATAACCGCACGTGGTGATTGCAAACCAGACATGGGAAGAAGAATTGCACGCTCATAGCAAGCATCTGTAAGCATGACCAAGATATGGAAAAACAGGAAATAACAAAGAAAACAAAGACAAGAATGCATAAGACAATGATAGGCTACAACTTATTTGTGAGTATGCATGAGAATGCTGAGCAATGAGAGATCAAGAATGAAAGGAAATTTCTCATTAAAAATGAGCTGGTTACGAAAAATTGCAGGAATCTCGCGACTATAAAAATCAAAAAATTATTAAATTACGACAATCCTTGGATATGAAGACAACTATATCAGAGGCAGTCGTTTAGTAAAGACTCCGATGTTACTCCGATGTTTGGTCATGTGGAATGAATGCCAGCTGACCGAATCCAACACAATGCATTACATACAAGGTGCGAAAAAAGAGAAGCCTACTATGGATAGCAGATTTAAACGAGAATATGACAAGACTTGGATTAAACACGAGGAAATCAATGAATTAGGCATATGACCGAAGAGTAGATATCATTTATAGCAACCGTAGCCGCCAAACGGCTGACGTCAGGAACTGATGATCATGATGATGATATATGACCTTCAAAGCTGCATCTACCATCGCCACATCCATAGTACATTCTAAACTAGACTACTGCAATTCATTTTTCTTGAATATAAACTTCGCTCAAATAAACCGCCTTGAAGCTATCCAGAATGCTCTCGCTCGTGCTGTCAGCAAAACCTCCAAAACCATCACATCACTCCTGTTCTAGAAGCACTTCACTGGCTTAAAATACCTGAACGAATAGAGTACAAAGTCTTCTCACTTACCTACAACACATTTCAATCCTCTCAACCCTCCTATCTTCACCAGTTAATTAAAATCCAATCACTGCATTTAACCCGCTCCTCTTCTGTCCTAACACTTCTTCGCACTCTGGTCACCTCATTCTTAAAATTTGGAAATCGATTCATAGCCACAGCTGCTCCACCCCTCTGGAATAAACACTCGCCAGAATTACGGCAATTATCTGATCCATCATACGAACTCACCGTGCCTTTACTCCTTGCAATTTCTGCGCAGGTCTTCCACTAACAACTGAAAACTGAAAAACTTAACACTCATCTTCGCAGATCTATCCTTCTTCTTCTTCTTCTTCTTCTTCCCCTTATCTATCCTGCAGCTCCAGTTTCAAAAACCACCCACCGTAGCCGTCTGATTGCCTGCCTGCCTGCCTGCGCCTTGGATCGAGACCAGGAACCGAACCCTTCTTGCCTATCGATTTTGTTTTGACTGAGTGCCTGTGAATTAGCTGGTTCCCGCGACTTAGCTAGCTTTCGTTGGGCGCTGTAGAAATCTCGAGCTTACGATAACGATACGATAAACACGTTATACTTGGTGCACGGTGTATAAATTATAAGGCCTACATATATAGCAACTTTGTTTACAGGGTTTGTGACATAAATACGCTCCGCATAGTCATCATTTATTTATGGTATATATAGGCCTACTCTGTACTTTTACGCTGTCGGGAAAATGTAAACGAACGCGTGGGCCAAATACATAACAAAATGAAAGCACTGAAAATTTGTGAACTTTTACTTCCCTATAAGTAAAAGTACATGATTGTATTTCCACTTATTAATTCTTCGCTACAAGGACTAAAACTTTAAGTACTGTAACGCGTTACTTTTACTTCCTTACTGTTCAGCACTGATATTAGTTAAAATACCTAAATAGAGATTGGGTGGCCCAGCTAGATATGACTTTTTGCAGACTACAAATTTCTTCTTTGTGCGTTTCTGTCTCTTTCGTCGTCTCTGTTTATATTTTTTTACTAGCAATGAACCTATTTTAAACAGGCCTGAATAATTACATAAATTCCCATCTTAAAGTAAAAATTTGAATTTACAGATAAGGTCCAAAACCGTCTGCGACCTGGGGAGCCGGCTGGTCAGTTTCTTCCCATTGTTGAAGGAGAAACTACAGTTTTTGATTAGAGATTCTCAAAAGATAGGCCTACGCTCTAAAAACTAGCTATTGGCGGTCTCTGCACGCCGCTGGGGAGCTTATAACGCTTACAACGCGTTACAGCTTCTAGTCAGAAAGCTCTTGGTGCACCTTCTGTAGCGGGCGTTTCGTGCCCTTAGACCTCGCATCCTAAATTTCGACCTCGCGGCCAATTTTACCCAAATTGAACCCTCAGAACGGTGTCGACGCTATTGGTAAGCATAACATTGAAAAATAATGTCCTTTATACAGATTTTTGTCATCTTGAAAATTATATTGAACCGAAAATAGCGCAGCATTATCGCTGCCTGCAGCAATGACACCTTACTGACCAGACGTCGTTGTGTGGTGGAGTAACAGCTGCCCGCCACTTGAGATCAGGCCTAGTCATGCGTCACTTCACCTATATCTTTTCGGTCGCATTGAAATATTCCGAGAAGCTCCACATCTGAGAGCCGTCGTTCCGTTGACAGGGCATCAGCCGGACGGACAATGTTGGTCCGACAACGCTTAAGCATTTGCCATCCACTTTGCTGACTAGTGTTCTAGTTGATCTGTCATATCCAAAATGTAGGACTCCAGGAGTCTTGCAGCTCATTATCATTGCGACTAGTGTAGCACCAATCCTTCCCACGCACAAGTCGACGGTTTCAATTATCCCACTGCGCGTCAGCTGAAAGTGCTGTGCTCCTCCAAAGCCATGGCACGTGGTCAGAGTGATCGGCCCGGCCCCCAGGCCTCTGTCAAGGCAAAGGTTGTGCCCGATATTCGTCAGACCGCCGCCGGCAACCAACTCGAGGCTTGGCGCATGTAACTCCGGGTAGATGTTGTCGAGGTACCACTGGAAACTGCGGCACTTCATCTGGCGTCTGAGTTCAACTCTACTGCTGACATTCCCAGCGTCGGCTTTTCGCAGTTTCGGAAATACGGCGTAGAAATGGACTTTGTATTCGTCCATCCAGACCTCAGCGATGCGAACGTTGTTGTGGAGGAAGGTAACGACGTTTCCTTTCGGAAACTTATACGGCTGAGAAGCGCGAAAGACATGACCCACTCGTGAACACGGAACAATCTCCAGTTTTCCACCGCACATCCACGTCTTAAATGATAACTCCAGGTTTTCCGATCCCCAGATCTCCAACCCAGGGTCGTAAAGTCCCAACTCGTGAAAGAATTTCCGGTCTATGGAGAACAGTCCGCCGGCTATCGTAGGCGTGCGTATGTTTTCGGTAGGATCTGGGCGATATTTCTCGACCAGTGTCCATCTAAATTCCAGAGTCCAAGTGAATCCCCCGCGAAGATTATCAGCTGCCGAAAGGTACTGGAAGGTCTGGTCGCTTATGGTGTCTATGATCGGTGACGCGACCACCTTTCTGTTAGAACGAATGGTATCTAGTAGAGGCTCAAGCCAGCCTTTGTTGCACTCAATGTGAGAGTCAAGGAACGTTATGACTTCCCCAGTCGTGTTTTGAATGCCGGCAAGTCTTGCCTTTACAAGGCCATGACGATGGGTCAGGCGCATCAGTCTGACTTTAGAAAACTTTGATATATACTTTTCGAGCGATTTTCCTTGAAATGTTGTTTGACTGAAGTCATCGACCAACAGGACCTCGTGCAGGAGTTCTTGAGGAGTGCGATTTAAGACACTATGAAGAGATCGTAATAAGGTCGACCACGATTCCTCTGTAAAGCAGATGATGACGGTCGTCTTCGGAAGCATCGAATAATCGTATTTCTTGGCTTTGCATCCAGGATTTCGAGAATCCGGAATGGATCGTTCGATAGATATCTTATCACTTACGTATTCGTTGAACGAAGCCCTTGCCCATCCTTCCTTCACTTTTGACTCTTCCCATGGAAATGTGTTGACTCCTTTTCCGTGTTCCCCTGGACCTTTGGGATCGAACTTCAACAGCCTCATGTCAATGTCCCTTATTCGAACGCTTCCCTTGCCAATCTTCTGATTCCTGGTATTCAGCGAAATATTGGCGAACATACGGTCGTTGTTTTGCTGAACTGTTTCCAGAGTATTAGAGTCGTAGAGAAATTTATTTGGCGACAGTGAAGGCATTTCACGTTGGCGCCACTCCGTAGACGCTTCAGAAACGAACCCGCGGGTCATCAGAGTGGCAAACGAGATTCTTTTGGTTGATGACATTCCAGATTTGTCTGAACCTTCCGTCGTAGGTTGCATTAATCGGAAGAGAGATTGTTCAGATTCGTCTTTAGCGGACTGCAATGAGCCTGTCGTTTTAAAATTTGTATTCGCCAGTTCGTGCATCTCTTCCTTTTTGCCTATCGCATCTGCTGTAGCTAATTTATGAGTCGACTTCTCTGAAACTGTATTCGTGTCGTGTGTACTGTCGAATATAAGTTTGAGAACATTTGAACTCTGCGCCAGTTTCAGAGGATCAGGAAAACTGGTGGCGCTGTTGTGCAGCTTTCGTCGCTCGACCGGCAGTTTGCTATCGGCAGAATTGTAAGCTCCGCTGGTGTAGAACATACAGATATCAAGTGCGATCCAGACACACGATGTTGCAATGATTGTGACGAGGATTTGGCGTTTCGTCATTCGACTTTGCGAACGAATCGATCTGATTATCTGAGACATCATAAACTGGCTCGGTTGCCGCTGAAAGTCAACTGCCTTCGTGGAATGAACTGACTTATTATAGCGCATCAACCTTCGGCAGCTGACAACGATTATCGTCTGCTAAATTTGACAATTAACCTGTAGCTGTCGTTTTATATTGATGGCGTACTAATGAAATCTGGATAATGTTGGCCTAATTCTCGATGTTTCATCTGTTGACACAGTGCGACCTAATAGAGACAGAAAGAATGGATCGACCGATCGAATGACACATGTTGCACATCTGTGTTCTGCTAAATCAAACGACATGCTCCATTTCAACGTCAATAACAATCGATTTGTTCCGCTAAACACTGTACACACTGCGGTTAAGAGAAATAATCATAATCAATCGATTTGCGAATATTATTTTCGTTTAAACCAGCAAGTCGTTACTCCGCCAGCATGGCCATATGGAGCCATATTGAACCCATGTTCATATAATGGGACCCTCAATTGATCCATGCGGATCTGAAAAAATGTTTATGGACATGCTGGCAAGATAAGTGGCTACTGCCACTCGAGACGGAAGCCACATCTATTGTTTGATTTGGGCTTATGACATCATTTCCGCGCAGTTTGCTCGATAAGTCTCTTTTAGCTCATAGCCAGCTTACTTTTCCGACTGAAAATTTCAGATTATGGTTCGAATCTGCCTTCGACTTTGAGTGGTTTTGCACTGCTCGCCATTTTGCATGTGGCTAATTACTGTTGGCCTATATAGTTTGCATGTGTCGACTGTAACCATAACCTTTTAGATCACGCTGGGCAGGAAAAATTGCCGATTTCAGTGATGCAACGGTGGGCTTCTAGATCGCACAAACTGTTAACTGCACAGCTCCCTGCCAGCATTTGCATGTTGGGAAAATGTCGCGAATTTGTTTCCAAAACAATTGACAAAGACCGAGTTTCTGTTTCCAGTGATAGTATTTTCAGCTGGTTATGACATTTATGTAGTGCAGTTTAAGCTGAGTGGTGTTTCCAGTCGGCAGATTGAGAAAGAAGGTACAGTTAATGTGACTTAATGTGACAAAAAGTGACAACTCGAGCGGTTTGCAGTTACCTTATTACCTTATTCTGAATAATTGTGGAGATGAAATTAAGATTAGAGATGAGAACCAGGTGAAAAGAAGCCTTCAGCGAGAGAGAAAGAGAGGGCGGAATAAGAAATGTTTCCATACAAGAGACCTCCAAACTGTTCATAGGCATCTTTCCAGTTAAATTCGTAGTTAATTATGTACCCATATCAACTAAGAGCATAAATTTAAACAAAATCATCAAAACATTCGAAAGTCAACGAGTGGTCAAAGGTCGACCTGTTTAACATTAGGCCTAGGCTTACACAAACTTGTCGAAGTGTTTACAACTGAACTTCCAAGTTGTGTATATAACTATATATGTCGAGCTTTATTTCTCAGTTCAGGCAAACCTTCGAATACTCGAAACTATTAATATATATGTTTACATTCTTATACTCTTTACAGTTTTAAACGAAACAAATACTAACGCTATCAAACCAGCATATATACATATAAGCTTACGAATGGAAAGACAGTGGAAAAGTAAGCACTTTTCCACTTCTCCAAATTCCTCTAGGCCTACTTCACTTCGCATTGTTTCTTCTCCATGCGGACCGTCAGTCAAAAACTGTCCTCGAATTTCTCCGAATTATATTTCAACCGTCAGTTAACTCCATAATCAAGGCGGCTTTAATCTCGTGCGCCGTGCACGACTTCGATGGCGACAACAGCAGCAGCTGACGAGCTGTTCAGGTAAGATGACCTTTAAGCGTTACATCCTACAGTCAGGTCGGGTAAGGTCGGCGGTCGGGCGCCTTTATAATAACCATAATAATACAATAATGTAATACAATATAAAGTAAAATAATATAATACAATAAAAAATAGGTAGTCAGTAAGTAACAGTGACACGGAGGCTGTTTAAAAAATATTCGTATTGGTTCAATAAACTAATAAACCACGTAAGGGAATGCATGCCTACTTACATTTTTCAAGCAAATATATTTTTATTCCGGAAGTTTATCACTACACCTCTGCCACATCTCTTTCTCCACCCCTCGCTTTCTCAACCAACTGTCTTTCGACAACCTTCCGAAGTTGTAGATCGACCAAGCTTTGAATCCTGGATTCGTCCGATTTGTTGAGTAGTGTTAAGTCGAAGACAGACACAAAGTCTTCTTAGGATTTGTTTTCATGTATATTACTAAGTAAACAGCTCAATCACTACAACACCTCTATTGTTGACAGTCAACGCATAGCCTACACGCACGAATCTAAAAATTACTTTCATCAGCAATAATTAATCAACGACACTTGTAACTCGAACAAACCACCGAGTATACGACAAGCTGTCTCTAAAATGTCATCTCGAACACGGTTCAAATTCTGTCCTACACTTCAATTGCTACCTGTCTTATATAGGCTGAAACCTGCAATATCCGCAGAAAACATGTCCAAACAGGAATATGAATCACCGCTGACTTCAGACGATCGTTTCGCCGACTTTTGTCCAAAGCTTCGCGCTCCCCCACCAATCAAAACTACGTAAAACAGACCTGCTTGGACAAGAATCACCACTGATGTCAGCCCGCCTTAGCGCCATAGCTGCTCCCGTCAATCACATGCACGCGACGCTGACGTGCCCAAACTAGTAAAAGACCTGCTGACTCATTATAAGTGGGTTTTCAAAAACTTGCTCTTTCATAAAATGTATGCTGAGTCAGCGGAAAAATTACGCTCACACTGTCAGACTCTCCAAACTATTAAACTATCTTCTTGTAGACACCTTCTAACTGGACGTAGACCTACCCTGAAATCATCAAAGCGCCACGGTCAATCCTCTCTCATCAAAGCTATGCACCTTTTCCGCTACAGTTAGCGAAGCACAACATCTTAGCCATTCATTTTCAGAAGAGCGAAATTTTCAGGCAAAGACTAGGTGAAGAGTTTAATGAGCAGGCATCAACTGAGTGCATGCCGTCCTGTTAGGTCTAATGCGTCTTAATTGCGCTCAGATCTCCTGTTTTTTGCAATACCTTAAAGGATGAGCTTTGAAAATATGGATACAAAACAGATCGAATCTATAACGTTGGTGAAAGTGAGATAACAACAGCAGTGCAGGTAAAGTGACCTCAAAGAGGACTTCAAGCAGTAGGAAGAGTTGCTGTAGTGCAGAGAAATGGAAAACTACAATAGTTAGGCATATCTGTGCAACGATTGCCTCCAGTACTACTTTATTTACGTTAGTCCACAGGTTCGCCTTGGTCTCTGCCTTAAATAATTTGTGGGTCTATGATTGAGAAGCAGATGATCGAGTTGTGATGTCGTGAATTTTTCACCACAGCCCATTGTATTGCCTACTTTAGTAAGCCTGGCGTATTTCTCATCTTATCTGTGCAATAATAGACTTCTAAAGAGGCGTGCGTGCATGGTCCATGATCCATTACTTTCCGAAAAATCTTGTCCTGTTCTTCCTCTTCCCCTTATCTCTCTTCTCGCTCCAATTTCAACCACCACCCACCGTAGCCGTCCGACTGTCTGACTGCTTGACTCCTGGATCTTGACCTGGAACTGAACCCTTTTGCCTAGCGATTTTGCCTTGATTGAGCGCCTGTGAATAAGCTGATTCCAGCGACTTGGCTTTCGTTGGGTGCTGTAGATATCTTGAGATTACTATTAGTTCATTTTGAAAAGGACACACATAACACCGGCGCCTTCTCGCGAATAATCTGAGAACAAAGTAATTTATTTGCATTTTTACAGAAGGAGGACAGAGGCAATTATAGAAAAAGAGAATGGACACTCACAGACGTCGCTGTTACCTATATAATATTAGCCTTAGTCACGTGGTACAGAGTCCATTTAGTACAGTTTAAAAAGGCGACATATAATGCGCGATTAATGCGAGAACAAAATAGTGGCTAACGGGGAGCAGGCGGGATTTTCTGCGGAAGGAGCAGTTTGCCGAACAGGCGCGCAGATGATATGCGCAGGATAGGCTAGTTTTGCCCATAAATGGTTAGCTCACAATCGTCATTCCAATACAGGAGGATCCTAGATTTTCTCTCTCGAATGTTCTTTTTTTCTGTGGAGGAATTGACAAGGTTTCTGCTTTTCATACGAATAATATTTTGAAAGGACACGTCTTAGACCCAGGTCATAACGAAGGTTTCCTCGACGACCGACTTACTGCACTTCTTAAACTGCAGTCACGCACTCCATTTTTATTAACTTCATTGACGCAGCTTTTCAATTTCAATCATTTCAATGATTTCATCCGTTCTGGCCAGTTTACTTTGGTGGTCGGACCTGAGGTTAGGTCTTCTGTCGGCCGAGTTACGATGAAGCGCCATGTCTTTGGTAATAATGAATAGATCAAGTATGGACTGCTTTCCGTTTGGCTTGGACGATAAGAAGGCAGGTTGGCTGCATTCAAAAAGGGAAGTTTTTCGCTTACGTAATCGTCTCCAGGATTTCTTCCTCGTATTTGTAAATTGACTTCACTATGCTCTGCTGTGAGCACTGAAATCGCCGACAGATTTCATTTTGCCTAGAAATATCTTATCCAAAGAATTTTCTTTGACCTCGTAGTTGGGGGAGTATAAGCATTATAATTCTAATTTCGCATCGATGCTATGAGTCACTGTCAACAGTATGGCCCAACAGCTCATCCCATCTTGCGGCTGTGCGCCGTCTTTTGTGACGGTCGCCGTGGAACGAGGGTGACTGCAGTCCAATTATATACCCAGAGCCACCCGCATCACTGCCCCTTCTACTGTCGACATAAAATGGTCGTTCTGTACCCTCTTTGCCTACAGTGTCCGTTCTCTTAAAGAAAGGTTCAGGGTTGACCTCTGACTCGTAAAAGGAGGCATCACTGAGAAGCTCGGTCTTGGGATCCAAGTCTGCGTCTTCCGCGGTCGCCGGACGGACGACGTCCTGACGATGACCTCTTCTCAGAACAGGGTTTGTCCATTTACTGGCAATAGTCGTTCCCTTTTGTGTTCCTTCTCTACTACTGTCTTTCTCTTCACTGCCATTCGTAACTCATTCGTAATTCGTAACTCGTAACTCTGGAACTAGCACTAATCTGAGGCACCAGTAGTTTTCTTAGTTTCTGGAACAGGAAAGTCTAATGACAAGTCTCTGCTTTTTGCGCTCTAGGCAGACATGTCTATTGGGTAACGGGGCTTCTTCCCACTATCACACGTTTCTCGCTCCATTTCCTGCGTGCAGACCGTCCCGCCTCCCCCACACGTACATCTGTCATGCACCACAACTAATGGACTAAGTTTTTCTACCGAGACTCTGTGCAGTTCTTGACCAAAAAAATTAATAAATTCTGATCTGGATGATGCTCTTCAGCACTCTGTGGAACTCTGACAGTGATCGTTCTCTCTCTAGAACATTCGCTATTTGCACACAGACCTTCGTCTCGACCTACGCACCGGAAGCCCAACCCCACACTTCAGTCAGTTCTCTGAGCTGTGTCTTGTGACAAGCGCATGAAAAGTTGGTATCAGCCGTGTCAACTCCTATTCTACCTGAGTAACCAGATTCGGACTCTGACTGATCGGTTATTTTGTTTCACTTATGGTGTGGACTCTCGTAGTCTTCACCTTGGAAAACTGACCCGTTGCATCTTCCCGTTATATCTTTCCGCCGTCCGAATTTCAACAAGGAATAACGCGGGGGTATCCTTCCCCGAGTTCCGCACAACCTCTTATCTTCTCGCTCTCGAGAACCTATCCATCTCGCGACCTTGCAACAATGTGGATCATACCCTTTCTTAATCGGACAGTGAATGTTACAGTTGTGACTTTCCCGGAAGCGCGCTTGCCAGTTTCTCGAAAGGCACCCCTTGGGGTAAGCTTCCTAAACATTACCCCTTTGTTTCACACAGGCCTGTATAACGTGTCCTTCTCCCAGTTTCGCACAGACACTTATCTTCCCATTATCGGGAACCAGACCGTCTAGCGATCCTACAGTAGGGTAGGCCCAAACCCTGTTGGATCAGCTTAGCCAGCATAGGAACCAGACATCGATAGTTTCTTCTATGACTCCCGGGAGCACACCAATCAGTCTCGTTCCAACGGTTGGACAGAGTTCTTTTTCGCTTGGATAAGCTTCCGCTAACGTTACGTTGGCAATTATATGCACAGAGCAGTTTAAATCGTCATACCCCGAGTTTCACACAACTTCTTTGACTTGCAGAGAGAACACCGACCAGTCTCTCGAACGACACCATTGTGGTAAGCTTTCGTAACGTTATCCTTTTGGTTCACGCAGACCCTCTCCGAGTTTCGTACAACTTTTCATCTTTCCGCTATCGGGAATCAGTCCGCCTCGCGACCTCACATCAGAGAGGGCCCCTACCTTGAAATCGGATTCTTTGAAGCGGTGTCTGAACCAGACAGCGGATATTCGGCTATCACCCGAGAATGCATTAACCACTTTCTCGAATGGCACCATTCGTGGGGTAAGCTTTAGTAGCGTACGTTACTCCTCCTATTTTATTTAGCTGTCACGAACGAGACTTCCCCGAGTTCTGCACATTCTCTTATCTCTCCAATATCAGACCATCTCACGATCTTACAACTGGGTGGGCCCGAACGCTCTCGAATCAGTGCAGTCAACCCCGGAACCTTATTGTATGATTCGGACACTTATTTTCTCCCGCACTATTTAATAGGTATGTTGCGAAATACCTCGGGAGACGGTCGTGCGTTCGGAAGAAAGCCCTTAGTTAGCTCTAAATTGCTCTTAGGGCGTCATAAACTTAGGCTATTACTGGCATAAAGCGAATGTCGGCGTCCCTTGATCAAACGGCGTCCTACGGGGGATTAATTGTTGGATGGAGGAGATTGAAGGAAATAAGGAATTTAATTATTAAATTCAATTAAACAATAATCTTTAAAATATAACAAAAGAACCAAGGCGAACCGATCAACTTCAATATGAAACTACTATATAATTCGCCTAATATAGTTAAATTTATTATTCTTTACAAATCCTACATCTAATCTTGTGGCCAGCAAGCCACGCTTCCTTCCTTCCTGATTAGGCAATGGTAAGATTGCTTTAGTTCTGAAAGTGTATTTTTTCATACGTATTAAGCCTGGAATTTTATTTGCCGTACTAAAGACGATTAATTTAAAGTTGCTTTACATTAGGCAATAACTGTAAAGCGCTCTGCTGAATCATTGTAAAATCTAAGTGACTGATTCGATACATCTATTCTACTGTTTATTATAGAAGCCAATGAATCAGACTTCTCAATGAAATAGGAGGACTTCTCTGCGCTGAAAGTGATACTCATTTACCGACCAATAAAAGAGAGAGAGAGAGAGAGAGAGAGAGAGAGAGAGAGAGAGAGAGAGAGAGAGAGAGAGAGAGAGCTGGTAAAGCGTCAGATAGTCGGCGCGATTTATATTTAGTTTGCAGTAATGTGTCTGCCAGCGTCGTCTTACCAACATAACTAAACGACCATCCATCAGGCTTTGTCAATTTCTTGCAGCAAGTAACTCTTCATACCCCAGTCATATTAAATGTAGGGATTAGACCTACAACGTAAAAGTCATATAATTTTGAATCGAGCCTCCGGCTTGGATTTCGCCAGCACTTTTTGCACTGTTTGAACTTGTTAAACGATGAAAAATTAGTTAATCTGCTCAGTAACCTTATACTTTTACTTATTTAATGAATGATTATGATACGAGCAATTGAAGTAACAATTTTTTGGCTTTTTCAAAGTTTTCATTTGCACAATATGAGCAGTAGAGTAGGCTGCATTTATTTGAACTTGTATATCTCATTAAATATTAAATTAAAACAATATTTAATATAAAATAGTAAATAAAGCAATGCAAGTATACAGTAGTCATTATAAAAACCTTTTTCAGTATTTGACCTCAATTTTCGCCACATTATCTGTTATTATTTGGATGGCTCATGCCTTTCAACAAACGCCGATGTTTTTAAGCCGAGGTCTATACATATACCGTATATTGACAATACGAAGCCAGTGGCGCTGCAGTGTGCTCCTTCTTCACCAACATATCTGGATAGGCGCACTGGAACGAAATGATCGAATTCTGTGCAGTACTTTCCATCAGTCCATGCAGTACTTGAGATAGAGGAACAGGAGATACAATCATCATGTCTCTACATCATCAGGAGATCGTTCAAATCTGTTGTCGTAGATTCTACTCATTTCTCGGCCAATGAAGGCCATGTTTACGAGAAGTTATGCGGCTGCATTCTGTGTATTAGGCCTATATATGTATACAGTCTAGTAGTCAAAGATATTAACTGATACGGTGGCTTGTTCTGCGAGACCCAGGTTTGTTCCTTTGGAGATGGTTGGCGAAATGGCTTGATCGTTTGATGGGTGCGCATTCACTACGTTTGTCGTTTTTGTGTTTGCCTTCTTTCTCTGTCGAACAACCAAGACTATTACGATGATTATTATTATCAGCACAACGACGGCAATCGGTATGATGATATAAAGGATTAGTGGGTAGAAGGAAATCTCTTTCCTGTCATCTTTTTTCTGATCACAGCCGTTTCTGCAACGATCGCCATCGGATTTTATATCGATGCATTTCCGATCACCAAGCGATGTGGGGTTTTTCAGCAGCGCTATCTGCACACAAACCGTGTAGCTGTCCTCTGAATGAACGTCATCCACGATGAGTCTCGTTTGATTGGCGTTTCGGATGACGTAACTGCTGACGTTTCCTGAATTCTGCTTTTCCCAGGTTACGACGAAGCCTGCCACATTCGACGCGTCATCGACCGCCCAAGTTATGTTCATTTCTGTCTGGAAGGTAGTTACGTTGATGTAAACGACAGCTGGCAGCGTTTCGTTTAAAGTACCATTGACTGTCGAGACTATGGATCCGCATCGCGCCAAATCCTTGCGCCGAATTTCTTTATTTTTAGATAAAGTTTCCCCGTAGTCTACGATTTCGGATTGACACAATTGATTTGGTAAGTTGAACATTGTTCGACTAGGACAAACTGTTTGATTAAAAATATAGCAAACCAAGAGCCGTGGATTTGGCTTCGCCTGAATATTGGTCGAATCGACAAAAGAACAGGTCGTATCGTCAAAGTCCACGAAAGATGCTAGGTCGACTAAGCCATGGAAATATGAACAGTTGCAGACAATTGGATTTCCAGCTAAGTAGATGCGAGAGAAGTTGGGAAATATTTCAAGACCTTTAATCTGGTTCCACGAAAGATCAACTGTAGTTTGGCTGAAGGCGTTGGACGATAGCGAGGCCGCCTGTGAACTGGTCAGCTGGTTTTGAGTAAGATTCAGAAACTGGAGGCTGGAATCGGCAAAAGCGGCATCTTCCACAATCGAGATATCGTTGAATCCCAAGTCTAGCGTTTGCAGCCGAGTGAGACCGACGAGGGCGCTGGCTGATATGCGTCTGATGAAGTTGTTCTGAAGATAGAGTTCGTGCAGAAGTGGAAGGGACTGTGGTCGCCAGTCGAAGGAAATATTCCTAATGCAGGAACTATTCAGGTAGAGACGAGACAGTGATGATAAACCTCCGAACGTCTCCGGTGTCACGTGCTCTATTGGATTCTCATCGAGCCTCAAGGATTGGAGGTTCTGGCATTTGGCAAAGATGCCGCGCACTTGGGTCTCGGACAGTCGGTTACTCCTCAGATTGATCTCTACAAGGTTCGACGATAGATCGAAGCTGCTGTTGTTGATCGAAGAGATCTGATTGTAGTCGATACGCAATATCTTCAGACTCCTAGTATATTGAAACCAGTCTGCTGAAATTTCTTGCAGTGTGTTGTTGCTGAAGTCCAAGTGAATTAGGTTACTCTGAGAGGAGAACGGCATCTTTTCCACGCGACTGACGCCATTGCTGCTGAGGTTCAATGAAGTGAGACTGCCAACTGGATCGAAAAGACCTATGGGTAGAACTCGGATCATGTTATTCTGCAAGTGAAGTTCGGTCAGTAGTGGCATTCCGGATAAACAGTTTGAAAACACTTGCCTGATTGCGTTGTTGTCCAGGCGAATCGTCCTAAGGTTAACTAAGCCGAGAAAATAGTTATTGTGCAATTCTGTTAATTCGTTGTCGTTCAAGTAAAGCTTTTCAAGTTTCATCAAATTAGTGAACGTTTTTGGCGACATGACAGAAATTCTGTTTGCTGAAAAGTCTATGGTTTCAATCGAACGACAGGACGCGAACAGGTCGTCAGAAAGAAAGGCGATTTCGTTCGATGCCATATTGAGCGCCTTAAGGTTCGTTAGATCGGCGAAGACATCACTGGGTAACGTCTTGATCTGATTCCTGTCCAAAATCAGATTTTCCAAATCACCAAGTGAGGCAAACACTTGGTTCGAAATGTTTTCGATTTGGTTGTTATGTAAGGTAAGACGCTTCAGATTCACGAGTGGCTCCAGAGCAGAGACGGAGCTCTGATTACCATCTTCACTCGCCACCAGCAACGAAGGCAAGCTGTTGACACTGCTTGGAACTGACCAGAGGCTACTCAGTCTGTTTGAGTGAAGCTGTAGAGTGGTCAGTTTGGCCAGCCCTGAGAACAATCCAGCTGGTAGCCGAGATATGAGGTTATCGTTCAGATATAGGATCTCGAGGTAGACATCCAGTCCGCCAAAGGCTTTGCTGTCCAAGTCGCGTATCCTAAGATTTTCCAGCACGAGCTGAACCACACGAAGACCGGTGAACGCGCGTTCCTGGATCTTAGCAATCGAAGTTTCTTCTGGTCCGATTGTAAGGACTTTGATTTCGCGAGTGTCGTTACAGGTGGGTGGCACGTGGTCGAGGCTTCCGAGGTCTTGACACTTCATCTCGTAGACGAACATACCGTCCATCGTTCGACTGCAGTTGCTCGGACATATCAGATGCTGACAGCTGACAGAGGAAGCCAGCAGCAGCAGCAGAAGCAGAGCGACAGTCGATGCTTTCACTCGCATGACCTGCATCTTCCTTACTGAACGATAAATGCTATTTTGTGTCCTAAAGTCCAGAATTCGAAGTCGAAAGCGTTTCTTCGAGAGTCTCTGTAAAGAGCGATAGACACTGGTAACTCGATTTTGCCTAAACCTATACACTTTATGATTACTAACTGTCGCTTGCAGGGCTTTTTATTCCTACTTTAGCCACAATTGCCTGCGCACACATAGCTTAGTCATCTGATGATGGCGAATATCTGAATGGACTGTCATAACTATCAGTGCGCTGGCACTCAAGCGTGGCGATTGCGTTCATACACTTAACGATTATACCCCTCAAAGCAGACCAAAGGTTAGATAGATAGACAGTCAAAGGCGTGTCAAAAGCGTAGCCATTTTAGCATCGCAGCTGCAATCGAGAAGCAAGCTATAGGGCCTACGCCGCAGACTACAGGCCTTTAGAACTGGGTTAACCGCGATGACAGCGCTCAGTAAATGACACTCAACGGCACCGCTGCGACTGAATTAGCCTACGCCTATTTTCAAGCAATAGGTCTGTCTATAAAAATATCAGTCGTATCATTTATTTTTGCATTAGAATAGATGGGCATACATGCTGTGCATTTTTCTGCATAGGTAGGCTTGTGTGCCTGTACCATATAAACAGTGATAAGAGTTTTATACATGAGTAGGATCTTGAACCCACGCACTTGAAAGGCATATACTCTTTGTATAACTACAATATAAGTCATGTTCTCTGAAACTGGCCTTTGAGGACCAACAACAGTGACGCCATATCCGATCCGTAGCTTGAAATAACATGGCGCATTGGTGCGTGAATAGCTGCAGGAAAACGTTGATGAAAACCAGTCATGCGGATCCACACCGTGACACGGTGCGTTCGGATTCTTCACTATGATTTTCCGATGCTGGTCATTGTTTGACGTCGGCTAAGTTCATTCGCAGGCCCACTCGCCCTACTCACGACAGACATGATTCACATGTAACAATAACTATCCGAATAAGCGTCGCATATCAGACCAGCGTTCGGTACTTTGCGCTCATGACCGGAAATTGTTTTGCATTTCTTCTAAACTTTTTACAGGACAGTCACTATTAAACGAATTACTGGACCCACGCAATTTTAAAACAACATTTAGGAATTTACAAGTCTATAGACTCGGAAGCATTTAAGTCTGGGGTGGAATGACGCATATGACTCGTCATAGAAATTTTGGGTAGGACAAAAATCAAGTTAACTAAAATTCGTGGCCTGCAGTAGGCCTAATTATTTCATAATAATTAATAGCAACTGCGAGGTTACACAGCTTAGGCAAACGCTGCTATAAGACCTAACTGACAGTGATATCAGCCACCGTTGGCATCAACCCAGGCAGATAAATGCAGAAGAGCGGCGGCAGAGGGCGCAAGGGCGGCTCAGCAGTTTTTGCTCTGACCAAGCTGTCTAACGGTCTAAACGACGCACGCCTTGCAAGCGGCTGTGCGATCGTCTTTTTGCTACATTATTTACTAATGAAGCGATCCAATGGAAATACCGATAAGAGCATTGGCGATCAGTGGGCCTACCGCGTCTGGTAAAAAGTACCGCATGGCTAGGCCCCTCAAGTCGCAATTCAGCCAAATCCCAGAAAGTTCACGAGAGAGACGGGGTGAAGAGGGACAAGAGACTCGACATTAGGCAAAAACTGAGTGAGTTACTTAAATGTCCATACACCCTTAGAAAAAGGGAAAACGGAGCTCGGAGGACCAGGATGATGATGGACAAATTACATCATGGTCCTACATGAATTGAGTGGCGAATCAGTAACAGCAGGTTTGAAGTGTTCTGGTCTGAATTTAGGCATTCTAGACTGGCTTTAGTAAGTCTTACAGCGAAGGCTCTTTGTAATGTTTTAGATGACTTTTAACGGTCGATCTAAAACATTTGCTGGTAGTAGCGGTGTTACTAGTTGTTATGCGTCTCTTCCGGGTTTTCGGGGTTTTCTCTTGTGTCGTGGTTCGTTAACGAAGACTGTTCAAATGACGCGTTTATTTCTGTTTACAACGACTCTGTTTGCAACATACACACAGCAGCATTAGTCACGATGTCCTTATTCGTATTCTCTAGTTTTCACTCTCCTAGGCTATCGACCTCCTTCACAGCCTCTTGTGGTCTGTCTGCAGTCTATCGCAGCCTTCAGTCCAGTGGAGAGCGGATTCCTCTATCGCGTCTGGCTGAGAGTTAATCCTGATTTCTTGTTCTTTTTCTTTTATACTCCCCTCTAGTCCTTAATGTTTTCATTATATGGTGATCCTTCTCCACTCCCTTACCGCTTGTTTAGCATTCCATATCGCTCTCCCTGTAGGCCTATCGTCTTCCATGCACCCTTATTTGGTTATCCTGGTGTGTCGGTAAACTTCAGTAGCATTCCATCTTCTCTCACAATACATCGCAGCATCCTGCTCCTTCACATTCCTGTGCTCCACCGTCTGTTCTACGAATCGCACCCATCCTTCCAGCTCCCTCCCTCGCGTGAGCGCGTTGTCATTCGGAGTCATAGTTTGCCGTGTCTTCATATCTATGTGCCTCTGTATACCTCCCTCTGTCTGCTGTCCCATTTGGCTCGTCCTTTCTTCTTTGCATGAGTCATGCCTACTTGTCTTAAGTAGTGTTCCCGTCCTGTTTGTTTCTACGATTTATAGCTTTCATTAACATCATGTTATGTCCATAAATTATGTCCTATATACTAATTGAATTCTACAATAATTTAGTTCATTGTTCATATAATGATTTAATCTCATATGCTATGGCTGTATATCGTATATCATCATCCCCTCGGATTCATTACACTCTTGTTAATGTGCCATAAGCTTTTTGCCTGAAAACTTGATCATCGGTTTGACACACTGACTGTCACAGAGGCCTACGCATAGACAAACAAGGCTTCGAGGGAGTTAAAAAATACCGTCTTTGTCGAGCTTGATGAAGCCATAAGATTCATTTAGAAAAGTGACCTAATCGTTTGCCTTTTTGCCTTTGGGACCTCAATGAAGTTTCGGGTACGACCAGAAATCCACGCAATGTGGCGGGGGCCCATAGGGAAATGGGATTCTCAGCGACAACACAAGAGGCTACTGGAATTTTGTGCTGGCGCAAGATTCAGATCCGTGGCTCGTGGTTCAACAGGCGCGACATCCTAAAGGTTTGTGCCGGATTTCAGGGTCCCTTAATTCGCCCCAAGTCACCAACTTCTGTCAAAACCACTGGTAAGGGCATAGCCTTTATCACCTGGGAACATGCCATCGCTCTTAATTCATCTGGCTACCCTTTCACTCCTTTGAATGCCCATCAATAACTCTCAAGCTTCCTAACACGAATCTGACTATCTTCAATGTCTATCACTCTCAGTATTCTACTAATATTCAAGTCCTCCATCTGTCATCTTGAAAGCATTCAACTCCCTCCTCTCGACTGCCGCCACTATACCTCATGAATTCATGACTACAGGCGCTTTTAATATACATGTCGACAATGCCTTTTAGCATGCATGTCGACAATTCCTCTTAGCATGAGACCATGGAGAGGTAACCTAGACGATATATTGATTTTAAATTTCTTGTCGTATTACGTATTTTTAAAAAAAATTTGTCGTTAACCGTTAACAGATTTTGACACTGATTCTCTCAAATAAATTAAAGGACTGTGGCCTGTAAAACACGAATTTTAGGACCAGGTGTAATATCGTCCAATTTCGGTAATGTCCAAACAATAGCAAAGGCTTCTTTTTCAGTCGTAGCTCATTATCTCTTCTGAGTATCATTTCCGAATAATAAACGAACCTGGTTGTTTCACCACTTCACAATCATTCTGAGTTAGAACCGCGCCAACAGCAGAATCACTGCTATCACAGTACAAATTAAAAGGTTTGCCAAATTCAAACACATACATGTATATACAAAATAACATTCGCCTGGAGCCTACAACATTCTTAAGCAAATCAATGCCTTCTGGTGTGCATCTATCCAAACAAATGTTCTCAGGTAGGCCTACATCTAGGCCAAATCATATAAAGATTTAACAATCGGCACAAAATCAGGAATAAACTGTTTATGTTAACCAAAAATCTAAGATTAACCATCCACAATCAACTTACTTCTAAGTTTTCAGGCTTTTTTCAAGCTACCTAAACTTTCAGTTCTCTGTTGATCCATCTTTTTCTGTCCAGAACTGATCATATACCCAATAAACTTCACCTCACTCTGACCAAACACACATTTCTTAAAATTCAAATTAATAGGTCCATTATGCAAACGCATTTGATTTGAAACTGAATCTAAATGTTGCAAATCATTATCTTAACCAATAGAATGAACAACAAAATTAATTAATGTCATCAAGACGCAGCTCAGTAAAATCTTTCAATGGCTGCAATACTATATTTATGTCATCTTTTGCTGTATTCTCTCTTGATCTTCAAGTCTAAATCTTTGTTCTTGTTCGATTCTTCTGTCTAATAACTCCAGATGTTTTCTTCGTTCGTTCCTTCCTCCAGGTAATTATTTCTTTCAGCTGTGCATCCTTCAATGCTGTTCTTACTTATTCTACTACCATTCCACTTCCGCTCGTTCCAAACACTCTTTCTGCATTTTCAATTCTTCTTGAAAGGCCTGTTCTAAAAAAGGCCTGTTCGCTCCAGTTCTAAAATTCGTGCCATTTTTCTTCCTTCCTCGGGTATTTCTTCTCTTAAAGCTGTTGCCTTAAAATCTCTTCGTCCATTTTTCTCACTGTCTCAAATTCAATCATTTGCTCAAGCCTTTACATTCAAACCTTTCTCAATCTTGCCGAGGCAGTACCCAGCCAAAGGAGCTGATAATCGGTCCGTATTAAATGAAAGTCTGTCATAAGCGAGTCCGTTGTAACCGTATCAATTAACATGGCGAGAGATGGGAATCTGGCCGCGGCTAAAAAATCTGTGTTATCCGAAGTCCGTTTTAACCAGGTCCGTTATAACGAAGTTTTACTGTAACATGCAAAAATTACTTTTAACGCAATCAGTATTGATTAGTTTTATGCAGATCAGTTTGCAAGGGAGGAATTTTAGTTCAGAATAGCAATCGCCACCATGCAACAAGTGACTGTGTGCATGCCTAAAGACCACCACGTGGAGGTGTCGGCAAGAAAGTCTCTGCGGCTCATTAGCTCTCAGCTTTCAGAAATATCTTTCACATTCTCTGTAATTTGTAAAAAAAATTTGTAATCATGATAACTGTTATTGCCCTTCTTCAAAGACGAAGGAAGAAGGACAGAGATATACCAGTCAGAGACTGTGCTTAAATCTGCTGCTAGTCTCATTTGGGCATTCCAAAATATGTCCACATCTCGTCTTATATTCGTGACACTCTTCACTGGCTCCCCGTACAGCAGCGTGTCCACTTTAAGATCCTCTCCCTCATGCGCAATTGTGTTGTTGGCTCTGCTCCCCTTTACCTCATTGACTTCTGCACTTTGGTCTCCTCGTTGCTGCGCCATAGTACCCTTCGCTTGGCCACTCAGGACCTCCTGTTTGTCCCTCGAATGCGCACCGCTACTGCCCAGTCCAGAAGCTTCGCCTACGTTGGTCCCACTTGCTGGAATCGTCTCCCTCGAGAATTGCGACTTGAGCTCCTTTCTCTTCCCCTCTCTCAGTGTTCCGTAGGCGCCTGAAGACTGTACTGTTTAACAGTGATTTCACTTTTTCGGGTCGGAAGCACCTCTGTTGAATTTATCCTCAGAGGCGTTTTATAAATCTCAAATTACAATTACAATAATTACAATTATTGAAAGAAAAAGAGAGAGATAGAAAAACGGAGAAGATAAAACAAAGAGAAAATTAGGTATAGAAAGATAAATAGTTACAGAACAGAAGAAGAAACAGTTACACAAAAGTGAGTCTGAAATCGAAAAAACGAGGCAGATACAAGTAGAGATACAAAGACACAAAGAAGAAATAGATATAGAAAGAAATGAAAAGAGAGATAAAGAGATTAGGACAAAAGAAAGACACGCACACTATCGCAAGAGCATATCAGAAGGATGAGACAGGAATAAACAGACGCAGAAACATACAAATGAACAGACATACACACAGAGAAAGACAGGTATACAAATGAGAAACAAAGGCAAGTGAGACGGAGACACGGGTATAATCAAATGAATTGGAGAAGGACAAGAAAATAGAATATGGGGACAGATAGACAGAGAAACAGAATGACATACAGAGAGATTGACACAGAGACTAAATTAACGAGAAAATAAGAGTGAAACAAAAACAGATGCACACAAAGAAACAGAAACAGGCAGCATAAGGCAGTCCGGTTTGTGTGCCTTTGTCTCTGTCTCCCTCTGATTTTGTATACTTGTTTCTTCGACTTGTCTGTCTCTATCTTGCTTCATATTCAGATGGAAACAGGCAATGATAACAAGAAACAAGCACAAGGAAAGACAGAGACGAAGCTACAAAGAGACAGAGAAAGACAGAGAGACACAGGTAAACAAGAAATTAAACACAGGCGGATGGAATTTCATAAGGGTTAGGAGAAATTGACAGACAGACCGAAGACAAGAAGAGACACATAAGACATACAGCGACAGACAGACAGACAGACAGACAGACAGCAAAGTAAGTGAGGCAGGAGAACAAACAAACCATGCATCCCTAGAAATCCTGCCAAAATCATCTGATGAATGAACCACTCAAATGTATGGGTTAGGCTTATGAGTAGTGACGCATTTGGTCATCACTTCTCATCTCCAACCAAAACATAACAAGACAAATGTAGTACAGAAAGCATCATTATTGCAATTTAATTAACGATTAATTAAACATCAAAGAACAAAATTACACAAAAATAATAAAATCAAATATACAAAGAATAAAATTATAAAAAGGAAGAATGAAGGGTCGTCTTATTATTATTATTATTATTATTATCTTCATCATCATCATCATTATTATTATCGTTATTATTATTATTATTATTATTATTATTATTATTATTATTATTATTATTATTATTATTATTATTATTATTATTAATGTATTTACAACTGGTAAAGAAAGTGTTACTGTATCTGCCCCAGTCCTTACCCTTATTCACCTGCATACAGTGTCTGACAAAGGCAGAAGGTGTTGCTGCTCCAACTGTTATGAAGGGCAGGGCATGGGGTCACTCAAAACATTTCCGCAATGGCAGTTTGAAATACATCCCGCTATCGAACTAACATGAGTGCTACGCACAAGCATATAAGTTCCACGAATTTCAGATCTTCAAAGCGTCAAAGATACTGCCTGATAAAAGCAATCACCAGCAGTAGAAGCGCTAATGACTGAAAAACCTTTTGAATGTGGGATGCAGTTCATGTTGTAAAGTCTTATCAATTCGCTTTGTTGATTCGTCACACGTTTGGGGAATGGCGAAATGAATTTAAAAAGGTTTGCCCATTCCTGCTAAAAAGTTGAATTGTTTCGAGTGGACATCCAACGTGCAAACCACCCCTTGCAAAAATTTCTGTGGGCGCCCATGCTGCGTGCAGATTTCTTCCTCCATTATCATGGCAGCCCATTCTATATTTTTGCAAGGAGTCAACAAATTAAAGTTATGACACTGAATGTGCAAATTCTTAGTACAGCAAAAGTCGGTGCCGATCATCGAATGGAATATTTATGAGTTTGAGGGGCAAGAAAAGACGAAAGTTATGGTCGTACAAAACATACTGTTAGTTCTGTAAGGGTGAAGCTGTTCATTACCACTGGACTGCACTAATGCTATGAAACTATTCTCAGCCTATGTCATGATTTGGTGGATCTTGAATTACTTACAACAGCAAACGATAACGGAACGGTTTGTTCGTAGAATTACAGTAAAATGGCCAGAAAATTTGTCCAATTGAATTCCGGCAGAAATAATGTAACGTATTTCGTCGCATATCTAAGAATGCTCAGAATTTGCTTCGACACAGTCTGTAAATTTGTCGTCGTCAATTGATGCGGATTTTCTAGGTCCTGCAGGTGGCGCATTAAATGATAACGATGATGATGGATCCAGTTTGAAATAATATGGCGCTACATTAACTGAGCTCTGCAGTTTTTTACAGCCTGATTTCGTTTTCCGCCAGTTACTTTTCTCCACATTTCTTCTGAGGATGTCATTATGAGTTTGACATCTGCTCAGTCCAGTGGTCACGGGTTCTGCAACAGAAGAATCACAATTTGTAGATGCCCTATCGACGATGCCACATTGGCTGTGGACTTCTACGCCATGCCTTCTTTTGCCGCCGCATCCTTCCAAGGAACAATATTCCATTCGGTCATTGATGTGTTCGTAGGAACTGAACGACGTCGCCATCTTGTCTTCCTCTGATGCCTGTTTACTGTTGCCATCCACGAGAGGACGATCGTGGGTGGGAGGGAGTTTTGATGTAAAACTGACGGCTGGCGAAGGATTAGGCAATGGAAGCAGCTGTCTGCCAACCTCCTGCACTTGGCTGCTGCAGCTGCTGCTGTCGCATCTCGTCACCGTGTTATCGATAGGGACATGAAATTTACATGGCGATGGCTCACATCCGACTCTGCGGCCTTCCATTAGATTTGGATAATCCTGAATATTGGCACTAATTCCACTGCAGAGGTCTTGCTTTGTCGTGTATGTAAAGCGACAACGGATTTTTCTTTGACGATATCTAACGCAAGAAAAAGGCCAAACATATCACCATCATCATAATCACCATCACCAACACCATTCAAAAAACCACCACCTTTACCATTATCATTTCGATCGTGTAACTGTGTACGTGTGGGAAAAACTGGGGTTATAGTTGGGCTACACAGTTGCCAAATACATACAACCCTCTTTCTTTCTGTTTCCCTCTCTGTATCAGTTTCTTTCTTTGTCTCTTGTGTGTCTGTATGTCTTAGCTTGTCTGACTCTTTCTGTGTCTCTGTCTGTCTCTGTCACAGGCGTCCCTCCAAATCCGAAGTCGCCATGGATTATGTCCCACTACCTCTGTATAATCATCTAACTTCTATTCCTCACCCATGATCTCTCCTTACTCACTGTCCGTTGGTTCACACATCAGCATTTAACACTCTAACAAATTTGTGGTCATCCCATTATTTTTTCGAGTCTTTGTTTACTCAGGCACGGTCACACACATAACTCAGAAGAAGATATATTTTTATCAGCAGAGCAACTGAACCGGGTTATAAGCAGATCGGTTGGCTAAGAGGATTCCCAAGGCCGTGATTAATTATTAATGAAAACCATAATCGAGCTTCGGGCAGAGTCCAAGGTCGTGATTATCACGGTAAACCATAACAGGGTTCTGGGCGGAGTCCTGGTAGCCAAATATTTTATAGCATATATGCATAGTTTTAGAATTTGTATTGAAGCTTTTGCTTGTAAACTGTGTTGTAAACGACTGGAGTGCAAGAGGGCTATAAACTCCAGGCCTAAACATTTGATCGAGATTGGGGTGATTGACTTTTGACTGGGTTTGGGGTAGAGCCCAAGCCGTTCTTTTGAAAGTTGCTATTGAAACTTTGACTTTTAAAGAGTAATTCAAGAATAAATAACTGAGAAATGGCAGAGGTTTAAAACTGATTCTATGTAATGAAAGCTCCAATGAAAATTAGTTTGGTTGACTTTTGACATAGCTAGTAGGCTCTTTCTCCTTGACATGAACGATTTTATCAGGCGGTCACAAAAATGCTAAACGAAGGACGCGAGTTCGTTTGAACTTTATATTTTTCAATACTTAAAACTTCATTTTGTACCAGTCATCTACATATGCTGCACAGACATCTTTAACTTGGAGATCTCATGCTGTCTGTGACTTCATTTAGTCACTTTTGAATCTCTCTCTCTCTCTCTCTCTCTCTCTCTCTCTCTCTCTCTCTCTCTCTCTCTCTCTCTCTCTCATCATAACCAGTTCATCAGTTGAACAATAACATTCGGCGTCATAGGCCATCGACATTGATAGATTTGTTTCCTGCAATTTTTTCAATCCTTTCTGAGTGATTTAATTGAATGCCTTTTTATTTAGGCCTATAGCATTCTTATATCTTAACTTCACCCTCCTGCCTTCAGAACTTTCTCTTTCAAGTTCTATTTACACTATCACGACTATACGTGACGACTTGGAATGAACCATTTGTGGTAGTTTCTAGCGGGATCTGGGACTGATCCGGACGATAACGGCTAAGCCCTACAGAACACATCATTAAAAATTCCTGTTAAGAGCCCTAATTTTAAACTGCAATTTATAGGTAAATGACTAAAGTTGCCAGGGGCATAAAATTACCCCAACACGATTTTTTATCAAGACGAGGTGGTTGACTTCTGACCTAATAAAGCAAGTACCTTAGTGGGAGAGACATTTTCTTAAATGTCTGAAGGGTTTGAACATTTTACGACAACTGGCAAATCCATACCTTCAACCAACTATTTTATCTAGTAATACATTATCCCGAATAACGAGTTCCTACGCCTACAAGGCTCTATGTTGATCTTCCATCATCTGCTGCAAGACTAAACACACCACACAAACAAACTTTCAAACGTCTACGGTAGGCCGCTTCCAGCTTGGACTTGTAGCAATGCGTCATTGTAATTGTAATTACAGATTTATATAGCGTCTCTTCAAGAGAGACTCATCAGAGGAGCTCCTGACCTAACGACAGAAAACCAGGATCGAACAAAATGATTTTCAAGCGCTTACAGAATATTAGAAAGACTAAGTAGTTCATGTCGTAGGGTGCTAGGCAACCTGTTCCAGAAGGTTGGACCAACCACAATGAAACTTCTATGCTGCAATGTGGAAGTTCGGGCCGGAGTAAAAAACAGGTCACCCTGTGCAGCAGAGCGAAGAGATCTACGGCCAGAATGGGACGAGATCGAGACACATAAGTCTCTGAGATAAGATGGAGCACAGCCCGTCAGAAAATTATGTATTGGCATTAAGATCTTAAACTCATTGCTTGTTCTTTTCCATGGTCTGCGTGTATTTTCGAGATCTGCGGCCTCTGGAAATCAACCTGTTATCCGATTATCAAAAGATTTGGGATTACGGAATGCAATTTTGCTTAAATCAAGCATCGTCTGATACTGTACCTTGTATATTACAATAAAAGCGCTCCACGAGTTTGCAGATTATACCAGGTTACATTAGATCTAGGAGCAGTCCAAAATTGGAAAGAGGGAGTGACTGCAGGAAATTAAAAGAAAGGTATGAGATAGATAAACTCTAAATGTATAATGTGAAAGAATTTATCGCGTCAAATAAGCTTGAGAGGTCGAAGAGAATGAGAGAGGTAACTTTGCCTTGTCCGTGAAATAAATTACGTGATCGCTGAGAGCAAGTATTGTTGCAGGATGTCTAAAGATAAACTTATGTAATAGGATACCAGTTTTAAGATATAAATCACTTCCTAAGCTATTTACTAGCGTAATATGTCTCACGTAGAGCAAAAAGACGTCGTCGGCCATAGGCGGCAACAAAACCATCGAAACCCTCACGAATACAAAACGTCCACAAACAGTTACGAAAACGGCTTAAAAGGAACCATTGTGACCCAGAAAAACCAAATAAGTCCTGCACGTAGTGAAATTAAACACGACTAGTCAAGAGATTCGTAACAAAACCAAAAATCGAGTCTATGCCAAAGTTAAACAGAATAATATAAGGTCGGCTTTCCCGCTAAAATGTACAGAAGGCGTACAACGTGAAACAACAAACTTGATCCTATCCTATATGCCTTGTGTAACAATATATATGTTTCACAGAAAGGCATGGTTTCTTTAAGAATAGGTAGACCATATATGGACTAGTTACTCGGAGGATTGCGACCTTCAGGGAGGAACATATTGACAAGAAAAAGAATAATAGGATTCAATTATAAATTAAAATTAGTACAGGTTTGAAAAGTATAGATGCTTAAATATTGTTGTTTTACATCTATCGCTGTGTTGCAATTAACGCTCAATCTTAAACTGTGAACAGTATAACACTACAACGGCCTTCAAGTGCACATATTATAGAGCACCTTTTCCAAATTATTGCCTATCCACGGTAGCTGTTCTGCTGAAATCATAGTTGTGTCTGGCAGTTCGACCTGCGTGACGCACTACAATTAAAGCCAGCAGTTAAACTTAATTATTGGCAAACATGATAACCACGTAGGTTACTCAGATTAGAGTAAGTTAGACTCTAACCTCTTCTGATAGAGGATAACAGAAACGAGCAAGAAGACTCCAACGATGACGCCAACAATAATTCCAAGCGATACGATCACCAAAACACCTGTCAACGTGCAACAACATTTGATTTGTCAGAACACCTCTGCTCCAAGAACACATCAGTAAGTAAATCAATCATGTTGTTTTGTAATTCATATTTTTTTTTGTGACTGTATAGCTTCAACCCTCTGCTCATTATTATTAGCTGATTTACACCAGTGGCTCTAAATACAAATGCCTGACCATGGTCACAACCTTAAAGCTATATAAATCAAGCTGCTGACATCCAAGGACTGAAAATAAAGAATTGTCCTTCTACTCTACAAAGTTAAGAGCAGCAGAAGAGATTGCAAGAAATGGCGACGCTTCATAACTCTGTTGGTTTCTAAGAAGACAAGCAGTCACTGTGGAAAGCGTACGTCAAAGGCCGCATTTAGGCTCCGTGAATGCAGAGACGCACTATTAAAGACTCGGACCATAATTATATATTTCATGGCCCGCAACACTCGTCATCATCTGCTGCCTGCCTCGCCCCTGGGGGCCGTTTCCACAGCAGACTGCCAGACATTTCTGGTTCTGAGCACGTTTCCAGGCCGTGTGTAATCCAAAATTCAGCGTGTGCAGGGTGGACCCCACCACTCTTTTCCGTGTGTGGCGAGGGCGTACAGCGGATCTCTTCCTACGTCTTTGGGGCACAGTTGGACGCGTACCTGGCCTGGTCCTTGAGGTGCTACTGTGGTCGCTGGCCTTCTCGACGTCGCTAGCGTCGCTGCAAATGATCGGCCAAGGCTGCGGAACACAAAGTCATGCGTGTATTGGCCACCAGCAAACTCAACCCTATTCGCAGCCACATCTCAAAGCAAGAAAGGTGTAGATTTTCCGACTGGAACATAACCCCACTGAAAAGGAGGTACCGTACAATAGCATAATTTATACATCTACAGTGTAGTACATCTCTTTATTTGTCTCAAGTCACTAGTCCGCGGGATCGGCTGGTACCTTTATCATCGATGAAGAGATAAAAAAGCTGATCAGGGGCCGCCGTGAACAGGTCCGCGCCTCGTTATCAGGAAGCTCGCCTCTTCAGAATCTCCACTGCCTTCAACTGTAGCTGTTCCTGTCGTCCCAACAGCTGCTCTATTGCGGCTCACGCGGTCCCGTCAGCTCCGCCGCCTTAAGAGTAGCCTTTTGCGAATTAAATATGCACGCGGCCAGAGTCTGTATTTTTGGCCCAAAAGGTTTACCATACTTTCTCGATGTGAAACTGCGCATAGGGGCTGAAGCAACCCATGATGTAAGCTGCTGGGGCTAAGGAATACTCTGGTTGTATCAGCCTACATCCTGTTGTGTGACAAGCAGCTTGCCGCGGCGGCTGTTTCGCTGCTGAGCGGTCTTTAGCGCCCAGAGTTTCTCAGCTCTGAAATAGTTTGTCAGCTCACGAAAAATTGTCAGCGTAACCGGAAGCTGACACTTTTCAAGCCTAGAATATTCAACAGCGCTGCCTATAAAACTGTCTGCCGTTTTACATTCGGGATTTCATAAGAGATTGAGATAAAATGTGAATGACTGAGAGTTGAACTGTGAGCAATATGGCGATCAACTGCCGCTGAATGAAAGATAAACCATGAGCTCTAACCGAAAAGCATGTGGTTGTCGCTCTCCGTCGTTTTATCGATGGCCCAGTTGTCATCTGCAGCCCCTGAAACACAAAGTGTGATCGGCTCATTATCACAGCACGCATAGGAACAGGCCTATTATATTCACAGACAACAGTCTCAGTCGTCGACAGACAACATCTGTATGTATTCACTGCCTTTTGTGGTCTCTCGTGACCCCATTCCTTGAAGAAAGAGACTAGATTTCGTGAAAATTAGTTTTCCAGCCGGGCCACACAAGGATGATTTAAAAAGTAGCTCAAAGTTGTGCATCATGCAGCGAGGTATCAAGGGTGAAAAGGAGATAACCAAGTGCAGAGCCCTGAGGTTCGCCACAACCGAAAGCAGCTGGTGCTCGGTTAAATTACTAAACATGGACAGATTTAGTGCTAGGACAAACGATGCGTAGGCCTACTAGCCTAGAGCAACACAAGGAGGCCTGAACTACGAGACAGTCATGATCGACGGTATCAAAGGCAGCTGAAACGTCTTGAAGAATGAGACCAACAACCTATTTTATATACAAAAGGAAGGGATCATAAGATGATATGTGTTTACATATATTATATACAGGCAAACAGCTAACTGTAATCCCTTGAAAAGTTGTGACGTAATAACAACGTCAGTGTTTCCACTAAAACAGTCAACCATTAACCTCCTATCTGTCCAATCAACTCTCTGAAGTCTAAATCGGAACAAAATGGCTGCAACAACACTCCTCACTCACTACAATGAAATTACTCTACTAAACCTTACAACAATAAAGTAATCAAATATCGTCGACTCTATTGTAATCTATTCTCATAAAACGTACACCAAATAGAATTAGATGTTATAAATAACAGAGATGTAAGCAACAGAGACGAAGGCTTCTATGGTTTTCTGAGTATTTCAATAACAGGTCAGAGCATATGTACTTTAATGGTCAACTAACATACCGAGCATATAGCATAGGAGCGCTACTTTGGCAAAATTGCATATTTGGTAATTGTAATTGCAAATTTATATAGCGCCACTTCAAGAGAAACTCCTCAGAGTGTCTCCCGGCTTGACAACACACATCATGATCAAATAGACTAGACATCAAGTGCTTAGAAAAAGCCAAAGACATGTTGCTTGACAGCTCATTCCAGAAATATGGGCCGACCACAGGAAGTCTTCTACATTGTACTGTGGAAGTCTGGCCAGGAGAGAAACAGGTCACCATGAGCGGCAGATACAAGAAATCTGAGGCCGGAGATGGATGAGACCAAGACGCAAAGCTCTTTGAGGTGAGGGAGAGCACAGCCTGCAAGACAATTATGCCTAAGCATTAAGATCTTAAACTCAATGCGTTTTAACATAAATAACACTGGACATAGAAGATTTTGCTTCCTCAACACTTTTGGGTGCATCTTATGGCTTTTGGGCTGCTTATAACAAAAATGACCTTTAAATTTTTCTGTCACATACCGTTTTTTGGAATCGCCCATTTTTGTGATTTCCTCTCACATTTTCAGTCTACTAATATGTTACCCACAAATTAAGCTGTTTTTAAAGTCCTGACATGCCTGGGCATGCACTCAGTACAAGTTGAACAACGGGCAATAGAAATGTTAAGTCTTAGGCATGCCTGGCCATGCTTATTTAGGATGGATGCTTTCAGGGCAGGCTCTAAAAGCAGCTCGCATATGCAGATGTTATACATCACATTGATATCAGTTTGTACATATGTTGATGCACATGTTCTACAGGCTTAGACAGTATAGTGTGCGTACTTAACGACAGCATTCATTGTCTACAGGACGATTGTTACAGCAGAAATGTCTCGCAACAGCCGCGATACATTATGTTGCATTTGTCGCGCGTATACACTTAAGCCTCAATGTCGCAGCATGACTGCACTTAATAAGAAAGCGTATAAGCTCTAATTCGGTTGTAAAATTGATGAACAAGACAAACCACATTTGCTGTTCAACATGTTGTGCTGTCGATCTGAGAGCTTTGGTGGTGGGCTGCCGATCTCATTGCTCTGCTGCGTAAGATGACTTGGTCGTCCCGCCGGTCCCAACTTCTATAGCACAGCAGAGAAGCTTTGCCATTTCAGTCTATCTTTCGGGAGGTATCTCTCAGAGGTACTCGGAAGTCAATGCTGTTCGCAGTCCTGATGATATGGCGAGAACAGAAGGATCACTGACTGTTACTTCTGTCTGACCAATGTCTCTGGCTTCTCTGCTAACAAAGAAATCTATTGAATACCCCAATCTGTCTTCAACCATGAGACCAGTGCTGCATGACGACAGTTTGCCAATACCGAAGCCACCAGAGACATGGAGCCTAGATGAAGCAGACCTTCGTCTGCCATAATGCACGAGCCAGACGCTGAAAACGACTTTGATCTAGATTTTGAACCGTTTATGTCCGGTGAGCCTCATCCACTTCATAGGATTCCAGAAAGCACGACGTTACACAAGCGATGCTGAAATCATTTGGAGTTGGAAGGAGGCTGTTGCAAATAATCCAAAGTGTATATGAGATGCTAAGTCAGCAGTCCGAGTGGGCAAGGGGCTTGGAGACTGTTTCAGAACTACAACACTAGATAGGGAGACCCAATCTCCACAACGGCATTCATCACATACTTAGAGTGTAGTGGATAGTATAAAAGAAAATGGAACGGAAATCACGGTCCACGGAATCAAAATCAACAACCTAAGATTTGCGGATGGCATAGACCTGATTGCAGAACAAAAGAAACATCATTCAGAAAAACGTTGAAATTCTATACACAGAAGGAAAGAATACAGAATAAAGAATAAAAAATTAACATCATAACACGAAGTTGATGATAATTGGTGCCTAGGAGAACGAGGTCTCAATGGAAGTAGGTGGTGAGAGGATCGAAAGTGTGGGCGAATTTGTTTATTTGGGAAGCCTGCCGACATGGGACAATGACTGTACTGCAAATCTTAGGTTCTCGCCATATCCTCGGGACTGCGAACGGCATTGACTTCCGAGTACCTACCTATACAAGCCCTCAGATCGACAGCATATGTTGCACAGCAAATACGAGGAGAAGAATAACAAAAGCAAGCGGAGCAATGGCGGATTTCAAGAACATCTGAAGAAGCAGGGAGATTAGTGCGCACAACAAAGTGAAAATTATCAAAACATGCACATTCAGTGTGTTGCTGTATGCAAGTGAAACTTGGATGCTGTACATGCAGAACAACGATAGATTACTGACATAGGATTCCAGAAAGCACGACGTTACACAACGTTACACATCTGTACCATCTCAAATGATGAGATGGTACAGATGACTATTACACATCAGATGGCAACAGAAGGTCACAAACACTGAGGTGCGAAGACGCGTTGCACAGGAAACATCGTGCAGCAAGTAATGGAAAGTAAATTAAATCTCTTTGGCCACATCTGCAGAATGGATAAAACTAGGATGGTCAAACAAGTGGTGTTCGGAATGATGGATGACGGAGGGATCAGAGGTAGACCGAATAGAAAATGGCTGAAACTGGTGCGGGACGGACGTTCTGTGCATAGGCTGAGTCTGTTGGCACGGAACAGAGAACAATGAAAATCTCCAGTGAGGTATGCGATCGACACCAACGGGCGATTAACTCATGAGCCGAAAGAAAAAGAAAGAAGAGCCTCGTCTCATGTCACAGTCAGAATTAACCTGGTCAGGGACTCAGTTTTGAAAGAAACAGAAGCAGAACTTCTTGGTTCAAGACTGAAAGGACGGGGTTTGCTGTCGCCAGTACGAACATTTCTGTCTTTCGAACCAGCGAAGAAGAGACGAGAAATTTCTTTGCACAGCTTGACAACCTCTGTTTCTGTACTGGGTTTGGGTTGTGAGCATGATCCACAAATGGCGTCTTTTTATAGATTCGTTACTTTTATGCCTGAAAGCTGTCTTGTTACACCATGGCAATGTCCACCGTGTATTACCTATTGACTGTGCAATACACGTGAAAGAAACCTACGAAAACATGGAACTCTTGTTAAAACACATACAGTACAACAACTACAACTGGAACTTCTGTGGTGAACTAAATGTAGTGGCACTGCTACCAAATCCTCTTGTCTGGTAAACATAAACTCAGGGAACTCATCTAATCTAGGTCTTATTGGAAGGCCCTAAATGAGATACTCCATAGAAACTCACTATCCACTGCTGGTTAATTGCTTATTTCTTTTGGGGGCTGTTGACCGGGTCGTAATCGTAATCTCAAAATTTCTAAAGCGTTACTTAAAAGATACGCGCAGGGAGCTGCGTCAAGTCAGTAAGGTTTTCATGCCACGTCAAGAACCAATTCCGGTCGCCAGAAGACCAGAGAGAAGGGGATAGGAGTGTCACACCCTATCTATTACTCCCTTTGAACTATTTCAGTGTAGTGTATTAATTACACATGGGATGCCAACAATCTATATTTAGTAAGCAATTGAGCCGGGTGTATATTACAATACGTTGCAAGTTAACTCAGGTCTTATTCTGTCAAACCCTTACAATAGAATAAGAGGTTTGATGGCTCGCTACAATCACTGTCAATTTAAGATTATGAATTTTATTACAAATAAATGTCAAAACGTTTTGAGTTCAAGAACTATACAATAGAATTTCTAATCCATTAACCTAGCCTACCTAAGACCAGCACGTTATATATTCTTGTTAATATGCGAATTTACACTTCCCACGTTGAATAGAGCTAATTCGAGTTGTTCCAGTAACAGTTCCTTCATCGGCGAATCACTGTTCCTGCAGATTCGTTCTGAGGATGATGCAGTTTTCCACTCTAATTCCATTGAAAATGAAGACAAGTAGCCTACATGAACTGAAATGTCATACAATTTCGATCTGTTTCTTTCGACAGAAACTCCACTTTCACGGATATATTTTGTAGAAAAGTCCACAGATCGCCAACAAGTTTCGACGATAAGTTCCACTAGGTAATTCTCGTGCCTTTTCAACAATTCCTTACGAACGAAGTTCTTCCGCAGTTCGCTTAACTTAATAGTAAGAATTACCCGACATTTTGACTCAATTCGCCTAACGAACGCAATCTATGCAGTTCACTTACATGACAAAGCAAGTCAAAGATTTTCTTCAATCTACCGCTAACAACGTACGACAGGTAAGTCAAAGTTCACGGTTCTACTAAACCACTTATGGAATCGCTTCCTAACGAATCGAGTATCTAACTGAAGTAGTTCAAACTTCAAATCGACCCAGAGAAATACGAAGGATTTTATCATGAGTTCACCCTTTCGTGTCTAGCGTAAGACTCTCACATTTAACGTTTACCGCCTCTTATCCCTTTCTAAATACGCCTGCTCAATGATGGCGACGTTCTATTTCTGATGCGTCATGCTGCATCATACATCTTCAATGCACAAGCGATCGTTTGGTTTTTTAACGGCGGTCATTTGAATCTGCCTAGTCATCCACGGATCTTGCCTTCGTAGATTTCAAGCTTTAACACGTCCGCCATCATGACACGGCAGATCCCCATTTCTCAATACTAAAACTAGGTATCTACCGAGGCTGGTCTTTACCAATAAACTGAGTTATATCACTAAGTTATATCACTAAGTTATATCACGAAGTGCTGGTCTGCCTACTGAATCACTATACTTACACTATCATAGGCAAACTAGATACACATTAAATATACTAATCTATATATTATAAGTCTCGATAAGCACCCTAATGCTATATACACAAGTTACACATAAAATCAAAGGCGGATTAAAAGAGGAAGATCGCTACAAGGAGCTGTGAGGGTTGGTTGTCTTTCAGTTGAGAAAAATGGAAAGGCATTGGATTCGATGGATCAGGGTGGGATTTCTTGAAAAGGTGAGACTTCAGTTTTGAATGGAATACCTATGAAGTGATAGATAGAGAGGCTTGAGACGGATGATTATGGTCAGTGAACAACGGAAGGGATAAAGGAACAGAGAATTTGCGAAATTCAGGAGGGAGATCGTTCCAGGCTCGAGGTGCAGTGTAGTGTGTGGATCGCTTAGAGAGCTTAAGATGAGTAGTTACAGAGGGATGGGCAAGAATGAGGTAAGAGGTTGAACGAGTACAGCGTCAGGTAACTTTGCTTGATATTTTTGATGTGAGTGCGACCTTTGACACTTTAGTTCGTTTTAACAAATTTTATACCAAGAGCGAAGAGACCTACGTGTTCAAAGATTGCAAAGTTTTTTTATATTTGTAATAGAAACATACGGTTTTCACATCATCATTCACAAATTCAAGCCAAATTTAGCGCAGTACTAAACCCAGTTTTGATATTTTCCGACTTTGTGAGGGTTTTCTTCAAAACGGTCACATTTAGACCAGTATATTGCAAAGTAGATGGTGAAATTGTAGGTAGTCTGCAACATACCTCTTAAATACCTAAAACATTGGTTACTGGCCACTGATAACCTGCAAATCATTCCTGCAAATGAAAAATGAAGCTTTAGCAATCTTATTGAATATCTTGTGAAACAGAATTTCATCAAGATGGGCCTATATTGAAAAACGAAGACGGCTAGGCAAGGATTGCCTCCTCGTTTCCACCTGAGAACATATGGGCTACAACAATAACGAATCAGGATTGACAGCTGTGCAAAATGCAGACCGTGTTTTTGCCGAGAACAGCTGAAAACAGGTTTCGCAACTTACGATTATGAAACAATATACGCACTCTGTGAGACACTGGTCGACTGACAGACGCCGTATTCTCCGATCCATTCGCGACTGAAGCACGTCAGATGCCAGGACTGAGTCGACTCATTACAATGAATAGTGGCTTCATCATTGCTCAGTGTCACCCAGGCACCAGATGGAGCCACAATCGGTCCACATCCGAAAGCTGTTAAAAAAACGACGACAAATTAATCGAAGCGCTTATGCTAAACAATCCAGTCTGATCGAAATTGATCCAAATGGATCGAGTGTAATACACTGCGACACGTGAAATTTAATCTGAAATTATCTAGTATAGGCCCATAGGCTACCGTGTCCAATCTAGTACAATCTAAATTTACGACTTTTGTGGCGCCTATTCAGTCCTCCTCATTAGTTAGTTATTTTGGTTACACATACACTTGATATAGTGCCCTTTAAGTAGCTTACAAAAGCATCTAAATGGCGTTGAAGTTCATTTAGAAGAACAAAGTTCGTAAGTAAGCAGCCGGTTCTCAGGTAACTTGAATAGTAACCGATGAACCAATGAACGGTTCACGACACGTGCAGAGTCCAACCGACGAATTCCCGTCCAGAGAAGACAGCTGACACCGCGTTCAGACTCTCTGCCCCATTTGTGTCAAGGGTGAGGAACGGCGACGGCCGATGAAGTTCGCAACACACGATAGCCTCACCGTCCAGGAGTTTCTAGCAAAGGAAGTAGACGCAGCTTTCGGATGCCATTTGAACCGTCAGACCTGTGCAGGATAGGCAATAGACGTGGACCCACTCATCATTGACGGTCCAAGCCACTCCAGACTATTCTCGCCCTTGCTTCACCGAATCCAAGACAATAGGAGCACTTTTGGTCGATTTGACCGCACCTGTCAAGTTCCTAGCCATAAATATCGTCTTTCCAGTGTTGTGCGTTAACTTGTTACTTGTAACATGTTACTGTTACTAATATTTTTATAACTTTTGCTAATTACTTTTTAAAAGAAACTAACGCACAGCAGTAACAGATTACTTTTACGAGGTAACGGTAACGCAAAAACTTTACTGTACTTTGCGCTTCCTTGAAATCAACCTATGCGCGCATCGTACGGTACGATATAATGGCGCTATAAGTTTAAATGAAAGTGGTTCTATATTCGATAGGGAAATCTTTGGTGAACGTGCCTTTCCGTAGACCAAGCATTTCCTTTTGTGTTCATGTCTCTTTCGTTCTAATCGTCGATTTCACCATACAGAAAGCGGAAAGTTCAAGTCGAAAAAAGCTTTCGATACTTGGCATAAGAATTCTTCGAATTCCTAAACCAAACTGAGCAAAAATGTTTCGGTAAGATGCAAACTTTGTTGAAAGCTCTTAGTACGTCAATCAACAGAACGTCCAATTTGAAAAGCATCTTATGGTGTGTACGCTTCACATTCGCTTGCCTGTTTAGAGTTTTCAAACAATTGTCTGCTCTCCATGCTGCAATTATTTGGTAGAAGGCATAAAGTCCAGTTTTTATTAGTGATAAAGACTTTGAGAGCTTCTTCGGTTGCGAGCCAATAAAGACTTGCCATCTAATGTGGCATCAGTTTCAGTACATTTTAAGTACTGTATATTTATATTATTATTAGTAATTAATCTGCCTATCATGTAATGCTAAATCACCAATGCAGCGAAGTTTGACGTTAACATTCCCATGTGTATATGTAGTAACTAAAAATAATTAGTTACTTTTATAAAGTAGCTGTAGTCAGTAAGTAGTTACACTTTTCCTAAAGTAATTTTTATGGTAACTATTTACTTCTGTATGTCCAGTAACTAGTCACTGTAAATAATTAGGCCTACCTTTAAAAAGTAACTAACCAACATATTTTATTAGCCTACTATATCTATTGTACATGTTTAACAGATCTCTTCTTGAGGGGCATCTCCCTGAATTACAAAAGCGGGCTATCATTTTCTCATATCTTAAAAACCTAATCTTTTTCTTAATGACCTTCATAATTATCGTCCTATTTCCAATCTCTTTTTTCTCTCCAAACCTCTTGTTTCCCTTCCACTATTACCCTATCTTGAAGATTATGGGCTTATGCCTCCTGGTCAGTCTGGTTTTAGGCGTCATCACTCACATTCCGAATCTGATCCCTCCTCTCAGACATTTATTCAGCCATTGGTCAGTCTCACATTACCCTCCTCGACTCTATGATGTCTCCGCTGCCTTTGACACTGTCGATCAAAATGTTTTGTTACACCGCCTTGAGCTATCTTTTGGCCTCCTTGGTCCTCCTCTTCACTGGTTTCGTTCTTATCTTAGCGGTCGAACACAGATGGTTATTCTCGGCGACTCCCGTACGTCCTGGGTTAAAGTTGATCTTGGTGCCCCTCAGGGCTCGGTCCTTGGTCCTCTTTTATGCATTTTGTATACCGCTGATATCCCTTCCCTCTTTGCTAAACAATTGGCTGTTTGTCATTTGTATGCAGAAAATGTTCAGACTTTTGTTCAAGGACCTCCGTCTGCGCAGCTTGCTCTTGTTGGTAAGGTTGACGCCTTGACTCATGATATTCAACATTGGATATCCTGCAATCGTCTTCGCCTCAATACGGCTAAGACTCAGTTGATCTGGTTTGGTTCTAAACACCGTCTTGCTCAGCTTGACTACTCTTGCTTATCCGAAACTTTCCCCTCTTTAATAGTTTCGTCTACTTTTCGTAATCTGGGCGTTATGCTTGACTGTGCCCTTACCTCCGCAAACCATGTTTCTAGTTTGACTCAGTTCTGTTACTATCATTTAAGCCCGCGCTTGCGCAGCAGAGGGCTTTTGCTGTTGTTGGCCCATCTCTATGGAATGGACTTCCGCTATCATTTCGTGCAAGGGTCACTGTTGGTGATAGAGCTGAGTCAGCTCGTTGTTTAAAGACGTTCTTATTTCCTTGGGGTTCTCATGCTGAGTAGCTTGTTCTGTAAGAAGCACTATATAAGTTATCAAATACAATACAATACAACACTTCGTGTTTAAGCAATGTTGAATAGGAGTCGATCTGATGACTCCGGTCCTCCCCCAGCCTCAGCAGTCAGCACTGACGTAATACAGGAAAGCGAAGGAGTTCTACTGGGTGTCATCAGCGTGTTGATGGACCAGGAATTCAAGTGCTACGATGACCTGGGTCAGATCGGCTTCGCACAGGACACAGAGAAGCGGTCCATATACGGAGCTCTGAGGGACTCCCAAAGAACGGGCACCCAATCCAAACAGTCTGAACCCATGGTCACAATCATCAGCTGTTCATCAAGAAACGATCGAAGCCATTCAAACGATTGATCACTGAATCCATGTGACGTGCTGAGGCGAATTAGCAATATGACATGGTTAACCGCGTCGGTCGCTGCGCTTACATCAAGAAGAGCAATCAGCGCCACAGCCTAGAGTCGATAGTGTCGCAGAAGTAAGTAAGTAAGACATTTGTTAACACGCCATAAGTCCATCGGCTGAGCGAGGAATCATAGGCGAAGTCTTAGCCGCGAAAGAACCGTCTCAGTGAATTGGCCTTTCCTGCAGAGCCAGCCAGAAGGATGGTGTCAAACTTGGACGGTTATGGCAGCAAAAGCAGCATGAACAAGATTTTCCAGTGCTCATTTCGGCCGTTGAAAATGACTTCGGCCAAAATTTTATTTTTCGATTGTGGTCGGCTGCGCATAACCGGTTTTTCCGGCTGGAGTGCCAATATTTCTCAGCAGATGGGTCTAGGCTGTATTGGTCAATGCTCTGAGGGACTCCTCAAAGAACGGGCGCCCAATTTAACATAGTCATCTTGATTTCGCTTCCGCATAGTAAAGATATAAGAAAAACCTGCTATACATGCGAATTATACTATCTAAGGCAAACACAGCGACACACATGTACACTGATAGACACGCAGACAGAGAGGACATTTGAAGCCTACCTTCATATTTTAGTAAGAACTGTTCCGTTAAGTTGTCGGTTCTTATTTGAATTTCAGCGGAGTTGGACTGCGACACATAAACGACGCTTTCTCGCACCCGTCGGCCACAGATTGGCCGCCATGTGGCGCTGCTGTTGTCCGCTGTTGTGAGCTCAGTTATAGCTGCGTATTCTGTGCATTTGGTCGCCGTCGCAACGTTTGAAGTTGCGCTGTTGTTCGTCGCAACTGCGTAGTCAATCATCGTGATGTTTATGCGCTGATGCGGCGCAACACTGATCGACCAAGGGCAGGCCGCCGTTCCCAGTCCAGTCTCAGCAGATACGATACTCGCTATGAAGCCTACAGGCGGCGGAAGACGAAGCTCTGCAAGGCCCTGACAGTTCTCCTGGTTGAATTTGCTCGACATTCTGTTGAAAACTGTGCATTAAATACGAACAATTCAGAGCGCTTTGATTGCGCAACAGAGAAAAGTCTACTACACTTGGACGCAAAACGATGAGTCATACGAATTTCAGGGGCTGAACAAAAATCGTAATTATCGTATAAAAAGCTTGGTGTTAGCCTACATATGTTCATTTTTAATGTAAAATAAAACTTGCGACCTACAGTGATTATTCATTTCATGACACTTCTTTTCATCTGTAATATTAGACAGAATAGCCAATATATCATACTAAGACAGTAAAGATTAACCAACTGGAGGGTTAGTTAATCCATTCCTGGAAACATGACCCCATAGAAAAAGTGAAAACGTGAGAAAGTATAGTATATAAAATTAAATCTCTTTTTAGGATACTCAGGAGGACTAAAAGAATCAACACAATACAGTATACAAGATTATACATACATTAGGGGGTATAAGAAATCCGACTGGAGAATCGGTTAAACTATACCAAGGAATATATGAACCTGGTAATTTCTGACTGTACTTTAGACCAAATTACAGAAAGCAACAGGCCCTGTTAACTTTGCATCTATTAATTTCACTTAATGTTTAAAGTGTGGCCTATAAAAACACCTGCTGCGCCTCGCCCTGCTTGCTTCTACGCTTGTGTTGTAGTCCTATATAACAGGTCTACAGCTTACCAATCACGGCCAGGTTCTTTTTAACCTCTCGCTTTCTATTGCGTCAGGTATACGAGTCCGAAACTGTGTCCTTAATAAAATATTGGTAGGGGCAGTATTCGACTTTTATGGGCGTTACTGACTTAGGGCAACAGTCTTCCCATTTTGTAATTACAAGTTGTCAAGCAGTAGAATGGGCATAAGGGTTCCACAGAGTTACGACCCTTTAATATCGCGAACATGATTTCAAGGATCTTTTGAGCCTAGATTATTTTATGTTACTTAACTTTTAAAAGTGTAGGGGCAAAGATCTTGTGACCTCCGATGACTATGCTTGGTATTACTTTTATTACTTTTGTTTTTTCCAAGGTTGAAACGATCCCTCAGAAAAGAAAATAATTAAGTTAGGAGTAGAAAATGATTGAGTCATGTCCTGGCGCTTCTGAGCGTGATGTTGCTGGTTCTCTTACCGAGGCTATTTCGGAGTTGAATCTCAGGCTAGCAGGGTCCGTGCACGGGGACCTTAAATGATGTGACACCCATTCAAACGGGGAGCGATGGTGAGGGATCTATCCCGATAAATTCATTTAAAATGAGCATGCAGGGCGAGGCCATACGGTCGCTAGAAAACGTGTGCATTTGCGCTTAAATCTCTGAGAAATCACCCCCAGTCCCAGTTTTCACAACCATCCGAAAGTGTGCCTCTGAATGCAGTGGCAGTGTGGCGCAAAACATGCATGGAAAGACATTGGAACAGGAAATAAGGCTCGCGTCCTTATCCAGCTACTGATGATATGCGACGCTCCAATTCCAATTAAATTTCTGCATCCTCAGCATTAAGTAAGTCCAAGGATCTCAGAGACAGTGGAAACAACTATGCGGATCATTGGCATCAGAGCATATTGCAGACTTATAAATCGCTTCCCGTTCAGCTGCAGAACCTGCTGAAATCGCTGTCTGCGACAGTTAGGAGGTGACACAAGTATGGACCACTGTAGTATTCCAGGTCATATATTTACCAGATTTATTATTATTAATATTATTATTTTTATTATAATTATTATTAAATAAATTACATGACACCAAACTTGCATTTTGAGATGTGGGCATCTAGCAAGAAAATTAGTGACGGAACAAGCATTTTTTTAACTTTTTGCTGAAAGCAAAAATTCTCTCTCCGGACCACATACTACACAGAAGCTCCTGATTAAAAAATACACCAATGCTTCAGCCTTTGGATTCAAATACTCTGCATATTTTGAAGCCTGGCTCTAACATGACAATGTATATACTCTGCTGAAATCATGTTTGGGTAATACTTTGTCCCTTTCAAGTCTTGCACTTTTGACTTATATTTCCTTCCTTCGAAATATAATTCGATGGTTGGCTCAATTTTATTGCTTGTAAATCTTATCTACGATCCTCTTTTTCGACGAACTTCACTTCTGTCAATGATCTACGAACTGTCTCCTTCATCCACTAATCCAACATCTTGCAATTGCAGTAGCACTGCGATTGGAAACACCATATCTGTCACATTTACTGGCCATATTAGGCAATTTCGCTCACATTTGAGTGTGAATATTGGACGTAGGCCTACATAGTTTAGCTTTATGTATTAAAATAAATACCTGTACGATGCATAATTTACCTGATATGGTCATTAAAATATAATTGCTTTAATTTATAACATGAACAATTAATTTCCGTTTCATTTGTAATACATGACTATTGTGAAATGTGAACATTCGTTTAGGTATTAAATTATTATTAGTCAAGAATTGCTGCGATCAACAAAACTAATTGGGCCTAATCCCGTATTAAAAATCAGGTAATTTAAATTAATCGAATCGCATTGCTGCATTATGATGTAGCCTAATTTCTACTACTTGGCACTCCTCAGCAACTTAAGAAATTAGAATGGCTTAAATCCGTAAAACTGGGTGATTCACTCATTGAGATGACTGATACTGCTCGTGACTTGGGTGTTGTTTTTGATTCTACCATGTCCCTCATAAACTATGTAAATGGTATTTGTAAGTCATCATACATGTATATTCGTGACATACGCAGAATTATGCATTATGCCCCCATGTCTTCCAGAATATCCTTAGCCAACGCATTTGTATCCAGTCGCCTTGACTATTGTAACTCCATTCTTGTTGGTACCACTAAGTCAAACATGCAGAAACTCCAAAGAGTTCAGAACTCCTTGGCTAGAGGCATAACAAGTACTTCTAAATATGAGCATATAACCACTGTGCTTAAATCTTTACACTGGCTTCCTGTTCAGCATAGGATTTGTTTCAAATTAGGACTTACAGTTTATAAAACATTGAACTACGGTCAACCACAATACTTGAAATCAGTCCTTATTCGCCAGACTTACCATTATTCTGCAAGGTCATCTGATTGTCTTTCTCTGGTCATACCTTGGGCTAGAACTGTTCTTGGTAAACGAGCATTTTCGGTTGCTGGACCAAAATTTTGGAATTCCCTCCCTGTGTCTGTTCGTTCTGCTCAGTCGCTCCTGTCATTTCGTTCTCAACTTAAAACTTACCTGTTTCAAATTGCTTATCCACTATAGGCTGCCTCTCTGTCGTGCGGACTGACCTTCTGGATATCGACCTGATTGTGGCTTGGTTTTGGTGTGCCATCGGTTGATGCCTTGTGCATTAGACATCGGCGCAATAGAAGTTGCTTATTATTATTATTATTATTATTATTATTATTATTATTATTATTATTATTATTATTATTACTATCTCACCATTGGCTGTTGTGGGTCTATAGCCTTATATCGCTTTTTTATATCGAATATCGATAGCCTTGCGCAGTAGTAGGCTTCAGCGGCTATTTAAAGTTTTTAATTTTATAGATTAGATCAGATGAGATTAGATTAATTATTGATGAAGATTGAAAACTTAAACCTGATAACAAAGCATCAAAGCTTAAGAAATTCGACGATATTTGAATTAGGCAATATGTTTCTATTGACGTCATTCATTACGTCAGAGCTGATGATGTGGCAAACATCCGTGATTATGTTAAGCTGCCAATAGTAGTTTCAGATATTTCTGATACTCATACATAAGTGTATAATTGTATAATTAATACAAACCTGTGATGCATTTGTAGGAGATTTCAAGATATGATTTGAGGTCTGGAGGGCAATTCATCTTCTTCGGGTGAAGAGATATAACGCTGGTTTTGCACTGATGTTTCCCAGAGCAGGTTCGCTCAAAGTCTGACGTCACATCGACTCCGCATCCAATGTGTCCATAGTTTTTAGTGACGCATCTTCCCATTCGCATGCGTCCGTATCTGGCGGTGTGGATGACGATCACCTGATCCAACTGACAACTTGCATTGAACCACTCCCAGTCGCAGTAGTCTGAAGATCCTATGTTGTCCACTGAAATAGTGTTATAAACTTCAAAGACATATTATCCACTCTAGTTACAAACCGCTTTCTTTGCAGCATACAAGCAAGTAACTCTAGAATACCAAATTAGGGCATGACAGTAGACAACAGTATATTATGTTCACTTTTACCTATCCACTTCCGTAATCGTAAACTCGAGATTTCTACGGCGCCCAAAAGAAAGCTTATTCACAGGATCTCAGTCAAAAGAAAATTGATGGGCAGAAAGGGTCAGATTCGGTTCCAGGTCATGATCCAGGGGCAAGTAGGCCGACAGTCTACCGTGGATGGCGTTTGGAATTGGAGCGGCAAGGTAGATAAGGGGAACAGGGGAAGAGGGATAGGAATTGCCAAAAAGGAATGTTTTGAGTAAAATATTTGCGCAAAGCTTGCAAAGGATGAAGTGTTGGTAAGTTCGTAGGATGGGTCAGATAATCATCGTAATTCTGATAGGAGTTTATTCCAGAGAGGTGGAGCAGCTATAGACATAGGATATTTTGAAATTATCGTTCAAATCCTTTGGCCCATAGTATAGATCATGAAGCTAACCCCGCCATTTGCATTCTTTAGCCCATGTGATGGACCAAACATGGACAATGTAAATCCTGTGATGTGCTCAGCTTTGGCTTCCCCTTATCTACCCTGCTGATCCATTTCCAAACACCACCCACCGTAGCTGTCTGTCTGTCTGTCTGTCTGCCTGCCTGCCTGCCTGCCTGTCTGCCTGCCTGCCTGCCTGCCTGCCTGCCTGACTCTTGAATCTTAAAGGTAACTGAATCTTTCTTGCCTATCGATTTTCTTTTGACTGTGCGCCTGTGAATAAGCTGGTTCTCGCGACATAGCTTTCGTTGGGCGCTGCAGAAATCTCAAGTTTACGTTAACGATTTATATATTCTATGTATATAAGCCGAGAGCTGCTTGGGAATGCTCAGCAGTAGTGCATGTGTATGCACCAAAAAGCTTCTATGTAGGCGAAACGCATGCGAGATTCGGAAGTTTTGCGAGTTATTAAAGACTTAGATACTAGCGATGATGCGGTCACAAGTAATGGCGAAAATAAAATTTTGGACGAAGTGTTTGCTGAAGGGGAAGGAGAAAGTTATGAAGAGGAACAAGAATTTCTGAAGACGACAATGAACCAGCGTTCGATGGTTGGAAGAAACTTGCAACCCAATCTTGTAATTTTATTAAAACTACAAGATTGGGTCCGCAGATAAGTCCTGTGGCTCAAGTGAGTGGATATAAAATACCGTCGGTGGAACTTGGTTTCTTCCAGTTGTTATTTACTGATGACTTGCTGCATGAAGTGGTTTCTCATACAAATGCTTGTGCAGCTGGAAAGTTGGTCAACATCTCTTCTGACCCACATTCTGTTTGGTCTAAGTGACATGAAGCAACTCTTGAGGAAATAAAAGCCTACCTAGGAGTCATCATGAACATGGCAATGAATGATAAGCCAACACTATTTTACTGTTTTCCCTTCGAATAAGTGTATCAATGCCATTCTTCATTGATGTCGTTGCACGATACCGGTTCCCTTAAGCAGACAGGATGGATGCTTCATGTAGCGCCTCCTACAGTCAGTCACGTAAGACAATCCAAAGCAGATAAGGTTTAAAATGTTCTAACTTATCATGGAAATGTCTGGAGAATTTCATTCATGGTTATGATGTTGCCATTCATGAAACAACGGTTGCTTTCAAAGAGCTAGTTTCGTGCGAAATGTATAATCCGAATGTATGTACTATAACACTGGCCAACACATAATTTGTTGCCTCAAATGTTAGAACTGTTTCTGGGTATATTTGACCTGCTGATTCCAGAAAAGGCACCAGTTTTCTCCCAGCAGGTCTAGTTTTCGAGATATAGAACATTATGCCATATACCAGTCCTTGCCTCTGCTCGCCCATAAAACATAAGGCTATTGCTATAATTATGTAGTGCTCAATTTATTATGTGATACACTAAATAAACATAATAATACAAATACTTAAAAGAAAATGGTAGTACCTGAAACTGTACTTATATGATACCAAACAGAACAAGTTTGTTATAAAAATTTCAAGTCATTCGACACCGAAGAAGCTCCTTTTGTACGATTTCCGAGTGTGGCATCTGCCGGAACAATCGCGCATAATATTCCAGCAATAGTCTGCCATCATGTGTGCATCCCATCTTCCTTGATATCGATTTTCCATTGTTTTGATGTCTTTGTGAAATCTTTCACCTTGCTCTTCGCTGAAGTCACCAAGATTCTCTGGAAAGCGATCTAAGTGACTGTGGAGATAATGGACTTTAATGCTCATGTTGCAGCCAAGCTTGTTGAAATGAAGAAGCATATCCTCTACTAGTTGTGCATAATTGTCTGCCTTCTTGTTGCCAAGAAAATTTTTAGTTACAAGAACAAAGGAAGACCAGGCACAAGATTCGATTTCATTCATTGATGGTATGAAAAGTGGGTCATTCATAAGTTGCCTGATCTGTGGACCATCGAAGATTCCAGCCTTCAATTTTTCCATTGTAATTCCTGGTAACTTGTGTACCATGTATTCGAAGCATGAACCTTCTTTATTCAAAGCCCTGACAAATTGTTTCATCAGGCCTAGCTTTATATGTAGTGGTGGCAGTATGATCCTATCTCGTGCCACCAAAGATTCCTTGATTACATTTTGAGCTCCAACCACCATGTCTTTCCTCGAAGGCCAATCTTTTCTTGTCCAATGTTCATGCAAGGCTCTACTGTCCCAAAGACACAAAAAGCAGGGATACTTTGTGTAGCCACTTTGTTGACCAAGGAGGAAATTTACCATCTTCAAGTCTACACAAATTATCCATTGATGTTCTTTGTATTTTATCTTTTCCAGTACTAAAGAGATGGCATTGTACTCTTCTTTCATCCTGGTGGAGTGACCGATTGGAATAGAACCAAATTTGTTGCCGTTATTTAAAAGCACACATTTCAGACTACGTTTTGAACTGTCGATTTGGTTGGTTAATGCAGCTCCGTCTGGAGGTAGCCATAACCTTAAGGATGTTCGCATCTGAGGAATTAAATGACTAACCTAAAAAATAGTAAGAACATGTAGTTATTTAATGCTCACATTCACAGATTGTTCTTGCGACCAACTCTTAATATGCCCTAAGACGACTGCGGCTGCTCTAGCTTTCAGGAGGCGGTTTATATAGGCTATAAATGCTGACTTCAGCATAATCTATTTACATAGTTCGAAACCATGAAACGCTGTATAAGCACAAATAAATTCTAAATGAGGCCATGAATTTAGTGCTGAGTAAGCTGTAGGCTACGGAATAGTTATTTCGTTGAATCAGCAATATCTCAGCACGCGGCAAGATATGCTGATATGCTGATTTTACATTATAAGGATGTAGGCATTATATGAATCAGCAAGAATTATAATTAGCCATAAATAAAGCTCATTATGACATTTTAGTTTTGCCAAAGACATCGTTTAAAGAGTGGACTGGGTTTTCTTTACAAAATCGACGATATCTCAGAAACTAGACCTGATGCACTCAATCCAATGACATTTTCTGAATCAGCGCCCAAAATTACCCCAAGAACAGGTCTAAAACCGAAGGCAACAAGAAAAAAAATTTTTTCTGTTGGCCAGTGTTATAATTAGTTACGAGTGTTTATGCTGTGGCTGAATCTGCAACTGGATGTGTCTGAATATTTGAACCATACTATGGCAAGAAAACCACGCCAGCACTGATCAGAATTGACCAGCTATTTACATCCAGGATTGTCATGCCTCTAACCGATGCAGTGCTGCAGAAGGCAGGTGATAGACCGACAGGTTCCAAGGGGCCCTGCGCCTGATTTCAACAGGCCCTGGAGCTTCTAGAAAGGGGATTCATTTGGATTCATTTGTCTCAAGCATGCGACATATCTGACAGCAGGAAGTTTCTATATTCTGGTTTGATGAAGCTTCTCACCAGAGTATTAGCGAATATAATGACATCCAGTGGCATATGCAAATCAGTATGATGCAACAAGAACATGCGCTGACAGATAGACACACAGACAATCAAAAATACAGATTGCCTCGCTGCCTCCCTGTCTGTCAGAAAGAGAGAGAGAGAGAGAGAAAGACAGAGAGAGAGAGAGAAACAGAGAGAGATAAAGAAAGCGCGAGCGAATAGATCAACAACTTCATCTTGCGCTGTATCAAAGCTAATTGTCTCAAACGAGGAGGAAACAGGATGCAGATGAGGAGGAGAAAGACAGGAGGAGAAGGAAGAGGGAAGAACAGAAGAAGATAAAATGAAAAGGGCCGGCATGCTTACGAAATTGGCAGAAAGAATTGGTTCGAGCTGAGATCGGACATGCAGAATGATAGCTCGTTGATTATTCCGACAAATCCTTCGATATGAAGTCAAGATTTTGAACGAGAAGACATGCTAGAGGAGGAGGGTCCAGGAAACAGTCTGGCAAATCTCCCGGATAAAGTGAACGCCTATACTCTTTGGAGTGCAGCGCCGATGGTTGTCGTCGATGACCTGTGAAATTGCATATGGCAAGTGGATGGAGTTGATGGTATTTGGATTTGCTGAGCTGATGGCTAAATGGGAAGATCGTTAGAATGGCAGGGACAAAGAAGTTAACGCGGAATAATACGAGTATAAGCCTATGTATGTGTTTAATTCGACGTTAAAGGCACGAGAATAAATTGGTAAGCGTGCCAGAAAGTATAATTAGTTCGCTCGTGGTATCAACCCAAGGAACTAGAGAGTGCGAGAGTTCAGGACGAGTGGAGTGATCGCTGTGATTTGGTTGTGAATAAGGTCGAAATTAGATTAAGGTATGAGTGATTGAAAAGATTCTTTTCTGTTATTGTCTGATAATGTATTGTTTGGAAGTTTTGGAGACAGCAAAGCTTGAAGCGATCACCAGCTTCTGAGAAACGAAAGAAACCAATTGTTGGTGTTTCGCATTTCACATTGGGTTATTTCCGGTAGCAAAGTAAAAGTAAGGCATTGCTGTATTTAAATAAAAGTTTTAATACTTTGACTTTTAACGAAGTATTTAAATTAATTATTATAAATACTATTATTTGTAACGAAGTAATACTTCATCCAATTTTATGCTTTCACTTCCTTATGACTGACGATTACACGTTAGTTTGACATGAAATAGCACATAGTAAGGGTCATAACGAAATTTGCCGGTTAACATATACCTGAAAAAGTTTTCTGCCTAATTCTTCACCTACTGTCTTAGACTACTTTCAGCCTAGAAATCTTGCAGAGTCTTGCAGATTCTTAATTTCTTCTTCTAACAAAAGCTGTCTCTTTAACGTCATTCATATTCCTCAGTTGAAAGATTGCTGTGATATCCTGGGTAAAAACATTACATCATAATAAATTTTTATTGCAAAAGGATCCTTTCCATCTGCTTTCGCTCACGCAGTAGTTCGTCCTCTGCTAAAGGAACCTGCTCGCCGCCCCGGCGACCTGTGTCATTACAGACCCATTTCAACATTTAATTTTGTGTTGAAAATTCTTGAACGGGTATTTAGAAATCGTTTGCAAACTCATCTATCTACAAACTCACTATTATCACCCTTTCAGTCTGCATGCCGTAAGTTTCATTAAACAGAATCCGCCCTTATTGCTATTTATAATGACATCATATGCTCTGTGGATAAGGGTAGGGACGTACCATGTTTTCTTCTTGACTTTTATGCTGCTTTTGATACTGTGAACCAGTTTCTTCTTTCATATCGTCTCCATCACCTGCTTGGGGTTTTGGTCCCGCCCTGCATTGGTTTGCTACTTGCCACACATTCAATCAGTATATTAAAAGGTAATAACACAGTTCTACAAATTTAAACTTTTTATAACATTGGCTAAATAGGCTATTTTTAAACTAAATATACCCATAAAAAACCTGCAAGACGTACCATGTTTTGTTGTAAGCCTTATTCTATTACTTATACGAATGAAATATGGGTATCCAAAAAATTAAAGTTATTATGATTGTTTGTTGTCATGAAATTGCATTTATTTTCATAATTATTTCACAAATATCATTGCTACAGACTATTTAAAAAGTAACTAGCATATATTTTCAATAATAACCATAAACAGCATAAAAACATTGAAACCTTGTTTGCCCTTGCAAGCTATTCATTTCTTCCTTCTACTGTCTGTGTTGAAGTGTTTTCTTTCTGCAAAAACCAACAGTAGTCGCCCAACATGGCTGGGTCCCACCTGCCTTGGTATCTCTCCTCCTTCGTTCGGATATCCTGGTGAAATCTTTCACCCTGTTCATCACGGACTCGGTTATCGGGAAAGAATTCAAGATGCGAATGCAAAAAGTGGATCTTTAAAGACATCCTGCAGCCAAGATTTTCTTAGTCCTTGGGAAGTCTTGAACGAGCTGACGATAGTTTTCCTCTTCATGATTCCCCTGAAAACCCTTGAGCACAGGTGTTAATAATTTCCATGCAACGCTCTCCTTCATATTAAATTTTTCTTCAAGGTTAGTATAATCCAGTAGCTTCCTAATCTGCAGGCCAACACAGATACCTTCTTTGGGTTTAGCTTCACTTAGTTTGGGAAATTTTCCCCTTAAGTACAAAAACCATTACTGGTTTTGTCTGTAGCCTTGACAAAACTCTTCATAAGACCAAGTCTGATATGTAAAGGCGGAAGCAGAACATTAGAAAGGTCAACAATAGACTAATACTTCACGTTACTCTTACCAGGAATTAAGTTATCTCTCTTGGGCCAAGCCTTTGTATTGTCATGTTTCTCTGTAGCCCTACTGTCCCACGAACACAGACAACAGGAAAACTTTGTGAAGCCACCTTGAAGTCCAAGCACCAGGGCAATCACTTTCAAATAACCACATAACTGCTGTTTGTACTGGTGGCATTTTATAACAGTGAGTATTTTTTCATGCTTTCCTAGGTTTTCTTCATTCTTACAGAATGTGACACTGGGATAGGAGACTTTTGGTTTCCTTTATGCAGAAGTGCGACTTTTAAGCTGTATTCTGAATGGTAACTGAGTCCATTCCATAGGGTTGTGAGTTGTTCCTATTTCTTCCATCAGCCCCGAAATATCCTTGCAGAAACGCAGACAATCCTGCATATTGTAAATGAAGACAAAGCCATATTTCTCTTTCTAAATAATGATATTTTATACCACTGACCAGAAGATTCCACTCTTGAAGTCATGAACCTAAAATCTCAGATTGTTGTTTTGATTGGCCCAGATCTCGGACAAGATCATTAAGTTCATTTTGCTGTATGAGGTGAGGTCCACCTACATTTTCAGGACTACTTGTAGGGTATGAAACAATTCAGGCGCTGGATGTTGCTTAGCGTCTTCCTCTGATGAAGATGAATCTGTCTTCCCAGTTTTCTGGAGGCCTAGTTATGGGAAGACCTTCTTCACGAGGAACTGGCTTTATAGCCGAAGGTACATTTGGGTAATCAATCAATATTGCGCGTTTTCTTTTTCGAAAAGCCTTATGTTTTAGTCAAACAAAAATAGCAGTCATCTGAGTGACTGGTTGGCTCATCATAAACCATGGAACTGCAAAGGGCATGGATTTCTTCTTACGTTTCACCCATTCAGTCAGGCTAACATAGCATGAAATGCAGCACACCCGAGGAGCCCACTTTTTGTCCTGATTACCAACATGACAGCCAAAATATAAGTAGGTGGCTTGCCTCGCAGTCTTTGTTAAATAAAGACTCTAAGATTTTATAATATACTGTCCAAACAAATGCAAAACTTATTTGGTAAATGAATACGTCCGCGACGCTGTTCTTTATCCATTTTAGCACTGAAATTTACTGAGAAACTAACAGCACATGTTTCCACAACAGTATGAGCAACAAAAATGAGGTTAGATGATGTTCTTTCTTCCAATACCTGCAAGGTATTAATAGGGGCCTACGTAAGCAGTGTTGCCAACCACAAAAATTAAAGTATCCCTACAGAAACTAACAATTATTAAACTAAAATTACCTATACCATAAACATATGCCGTGCTGGCCTGTTTTAAAGCACAGATCTGAAATCTGCATCAAAAAATAATAAAAGGCAGCTACTGTAGTTCATGTTATAAAAGCCTTGTTGATAAGTGCCATTCGTCTAGTGCTTTACTGACTTTGTCCTCTTTTGTTTACATGATACTCCAGCCACTAAGTACAATGCTTGACAATCATTCACTAGGATATCATTTCTATGTTGATAATACGCAAATTTATATTTTTTGTGAAAGTTTGCCTTGGCACTTATCTCTGTATTTGTTATCCAGTATATCTGGGAAGGTGCAGTCTTTGATGGCTGTTTATAAAATCTTCCTTAACCTATCGAAAACTGTTTATTTATTACTGGGCACTTCTCAGCAACTTAAGAAGTTTGAATGACTTAAATCTTCAAAACTGGTTGACTCACTTGTTGTTTTGGCTGGTGCTCTGGTATGACTTTGGTATTGTCTTTACCCTGCTAAGTATCTTATCAACTATGTTATCAATATTATTATTTATAATATTATTAGTAATAAGAGCATCATGTAAATGGTATTTTTAAGTCGTCGTGTAGTTATATTCGTGACATACGCAGAATTAGACGTTATATCTCTGAAAAACGCATTGGTCTTTAGTCAACTTGTAACTCATTCTTACTGGTATCACAAGGTCAAACATGTAGAAACATCAGAAAGTTCAGAACTGTGGCCTTGAGCAATAACGTCAAAATATGAGCATATAACCTCTGCCTTAAATCTTTGCATTGGCTTCTTGTTCAGCAAAGGATTTGTTTCAAATTGGAGCTTATAGTTTATAAAACATTAAACTTTGACCAACCACAATACTTAAAATCAGTCATCATTCACCAGACTTATCATTATTCAACCAGGTCATCTGATTGCCTTTCTCTGGTCATATCTAAGACTAGAACTGTTCATGGTGAACGGGCCTTTTCGGTTGCTGGACCTAAACTTTGGAACTCCCTCCCTATATCAGTTCGTTATGCTCAGTGGCTTGTGTCATATCGTTCTCAACTCAAGACTTACTTGTTTCAGTTCTGTCTTATTAGACTGATCATCTGGATATTGACCTGATTGCAGCGTGGCTTTGGTGCACCATAGGTTGATGCCGTGTGCATCATACACCGGCTCGATAGAAGTTACTAATAAATTAAGTAGCTATCGTTACCTTCATACGTTAGGAACAGGTGTAGGGGCCTACAGTATTAGTAATTTTGCCGCTGTAAGATCAACAAATGATCGCCGGCACATGGGGCAAGAAAGAGCAACTGTGCCCTAAAATGGGGCTATGTATGAGTGTCTCGCGGTCTGCGTCACTCTTGTGCAACTCTTTACTGTCCTTCTTTTCAGCTATGTTGCTGTACGCTTGCCGATTCAACATTAGTCTCATGAAAACCAGCTGCTGGTTGGCTATCGGTGTTCTTCCTCTTCCCCTTATCTCTCCTCGCTTCAATTTCAAACATCATCCACCGTAGCCGTCCGACTGTCTGAGTGCCTGACTCCTGGATCTTGACCTGGAACCGAACCCTTTTGCCTATCGATTCTGTTTTGACTGAGCGCCTGTGAATAAGCTGGTTCCCGCGACTTAGCTTTTGTTGAGCGCTGTAGAAATCTCGAGATTACGATTACGATTACGATTCTTCCTCCTCCTCCTCCTCCTCTAGGATGAATGACTCTGGGTAGCATCTCTGCGCTGCTGACAGACCTTTGGCATCGTCGTTAATCGCTTTCTTGCAAACAACGAAGATTTTTATCGTTTCGGTCTGCAGCCGCCGTCTTTGAGGAGGAGGAGAAGGAGGAAGAGAAGGAGGAGGAGGAGTAGGAGGAGGAGGAGGAGGAGGAGGAGGAGGAGGAGGAGGAGGAGGAGGAGGAGATAACATAAGTTGTGGAACAACTGGCAAAAGCAAAAGAACGAGTAGTAATATTGATCTGTGTAGAATCGTGCTGAGAGATGCCGTCACCGAGGTTGCTATGTAGGAGGGTGGGCTCTCACACTCGCAAGACTAAGGTTGCTAGAAAAGCGCTGTGATGGCGTGGAGCAAGCTAAGCGAGAGAGAGAGAGAGAGAGAGAGAGAGAGAGAAAGAGAGAGAGAGAGAAAGAGAGAGAGAGAAAGAGAAAGAGAGAGAGAGGCTTTCAAAGTGAGAAGACGGAGAGACAGAGACGGAGAGAAAGGAGGGAATCCACAGAGGGAGAGGAGTGGCGATATAGGAGCAGGCGGCGGCGGCGGCGGCGGCGGCGGCGGTTTGTTGGCTTCGGGCGCTGCATTTGCGGCGACGGTCACGAGTCGATTTCTGATCGATGCCATGTCCTGTCATAACTATTCGATATTGGATTCTGTAATCCGTCAAAGCCACTCGCTGGATTAGAAAGGCAACGACTGCGTCGGTGCCGCAAAGGAAGAAGCCCAGCAGGTAGCCCACAGCCGACCGACCGACCGACCGACCGACTGACCGTCGTCATCTCTCTTGCGAATAAAGATTGCGAAGAGGAGAAGGAGGAGGAGGAGAGAAAAGAGGCGAAAGGCAGAGAATGGATGAGATGGAGGAGGACGCAGAGGGCGTGTTGGGAAATCAATGGAAGGCAAAGGATTTTGTCTGGCTGCATTAGAAGACTTGATTTATTCGATTACTACGATGACTTCCCCTTGGCTGCCTCCTTCGTTCGCCCTTGTCTCCTCCACCTCAGATGCTCCGGTATCTTCATCGGTCGCCGGACGAGATGAGGCATTTCGACGACGTTTTAATTTTCGCTCGGATGTTTCTTTCATTTCGTTTATAATCAATAAATTGAAGAGATTTTTTGTTCTTTTTCATTTAAGCTTGATTTCGCGCAAGCCAAATCTCGGAGACTCAGGGCGTAGGGAAGAGGGCAGACTAGGCGCCCAGATGAGTCAACAACTGGCGGCAGAGTCTGCTTGCCTCTATTGGTTTCAGTCCAGTCTAAGGCCATCGTCGGTCTGTGCCTGTCTTGAGGTCTAAGGCGTCCTACCATCATCGTCGTCTCGTAATAGCGGTCGACGAGGCTTTAAGAGTCGCGCAAATAAAACCATCGGTCGAAATGATTTGTTGTTAGCAGACGCTGACCAGCAAATGAGATCGCACGAGCGAATGAATAGTTACGAACAATCAATGTTATACATACAACATTCAATAATATGCTATATATACATATAGGCCTATATACCGACGAGCGCATATATGCATGGCATAGGGAGCAGAATAATATGTATATTTTAAACAATATTTAGTGAACATCTTTGCAGACAACCTTCAGAAGTTGTCAGTTGATCGGACATCGAACTTTTGACACGCCCGATTTTTAGCGTAGTTTTAACTCAAGAAAAGACAGTCAGTCTTTTTTGCATGTATAATTAAATAAACGAACTGTTCAATGATAATAGTAGGCCTACTTGAGACGGCGAAAATGCAGATTCGATATGATCTATCAACGACATTTGTAACTCAAACTATTAATTTAGCACAAGACAGGCCCGTACAAACACTCGTCTATTTTCTATTAAATGCGCTGGTCCTTCTTTATGAAACAATTTATCTCATGACATTCGTATTCTACCCAATATAAAATTATTTAAACATTATATATACGCATATCTGAATGAACTCAATAAGCGAATTCATGTGAATTAATTCACTTTTGTTAGTTAAGTGTTTCTGGTTCGTCTTATAAAGGTACTGTTTGCTCAAGTCCAGTTGGACTATAAGCCTGTTAAGTCGATTATTTGTCATTTCAAATAGCATTCCCTGTGACGTAGGCATCCCTAATAAGCGGAACGTGGTTCTTTCTGGGTCTGCCTGTTGTATCCCACATGAATTTCTTATGTAATATGTTTTATGCTGTTGTCTGTTTGTGGAGCAATAAAATGAAATGAAATGAAGTTGTTACAAAATATTGTTTGCGCTCTCCTAACAATGCATATGCGGTCGCATTTTGTGGACTCTTTCCTGCCAAGTCAACGGTTACCGCTGACGTCAGACAATGCGCGCGAATGCCAACCAAAGAGAAGCGCATATTTAAAATTTGCGCGCGAAAGCTCACCATTCACAATCAAGTCAACAACCATATAACTCATCGACGTTACGTCACAGAAATTTCAGCCTTACTCTTTCAAGTTTTTCAAAGATTTTCTTATCGTTCAGAGGGGTTACACCAGCTCGACCATCACGGTTAGTACCTGTTGCTCTTATCCCATCTCTCTCTCAGCTTAAATGCAAATGTAAGTGTACAGGTTTTATATAGCGACCGTATGGCCTCGACCCTGGTCAGTTTGCAATGAATTTATCGGGTGAGATTATTCACCACCGCTGCCTTTGCTTAGATAGCAGATTGTAACTAGAAAAAACTATCGAAGTCAAGCATGTGATGTGGTCTGTGATGAGTTCGGCAAAAACGCATGAAAACTTGCCTGTAATGGAGAGAGGTTTCTGCGGGTTGACTCCTTCTTCCACATAAGTTATGGCTTGATATAGATAACCTTCCGATGCTTTTGCAAGACCTGGAGCATCAACCTTCTCTGAGCACCATCAGCACATGACCAAGAACAGCGTGACGGGGAATTTTCAAAGTCAAAGACGGTTAACCAGGAGATTTGAAAGGCTGTATCGTCCGTCGTTTGGGAAAAATCAAAACTCGAGAAGCCTGGATTAAACAAAAAGTCAACAAACTACCCCTCGGCCTTTTAACTCGCACGTCAAGGCCTCTCAGTGTGAGGATGCCTCTTCGCATCTCGGTCTTGGTTTATTTCAGAGGTTTAATCTCGGGCCAGCACGGTCCGAACACGGGGACCTTAAATGGCGCGGCGCCCATTCAAACGGGCAGCGGCGGTGAAAGATCTCACCCGATAAATTCATTGAAAAATTAGCAGAGTCGAGGCCATACGGTCGCTATAGAAAAAAGTGTACATTTACAACCATCACTTCTGTAACAAGCGAAGCGAATTCATATGTAGACGATTTGGCGATGCACAAACACCTGGAAGATCTTGAACTCTCTTCTTACTCAGTTTCTCCAGAATTCCAAGCCAAAACACCAGATAAATTGTTACTTTTCTTTCTAGATAAAGTTAATAATCTTAGAAATAGCACTGTAAACTCTGTTCCTCCTGAGATACTTACTCATTAGCGTTCGAGCCACAATCGTAAGTCACGTCGTCATTTGCCTCCATTCGATCGTTGAAATTAAAGAGGGCTTCTCAGTTCTACGCAGCACTCAAATTACTCGCCAACAGTGTTCTCTTAAAATTCACCCGTTTACCCTCCGCTCCTTTCGTATCTACGCAATCTCCGCTCCAACTTTCTTCGCTCCTTTTGCTTTGCCCATGCTCCTAATTCGCCGAATTCTTCAATATTTTTCATCATACAAATGTATCACTTAGCCGAGAAATTTCTTGCTGTCGAAGCTAGTATCGCATCGCATTACTATCAACTATGCATTAATGTCTCTCTCTCTCTCTATTTCTTCTTCTGTCTCTGTTTGTCTTTGTCTCTCTGTATCTGTGTATCTATCTGTCTATCTGTCTGTTTATCTGTCTATATATCTCTATGTGTCAATAGCTTAATAGCTTTTTATAGACTGTTTTCCGCCAATTCCGCTGACTAGCCTAGACATGCCTTCCGCTACTGCTCAATCGGATAGTTTTTCTTTCAAAACTTTCCGCTATTTTGCAAGCGTGGATTTTTACAAAAAATCCTCTGACTTATCACAACGAAGGCTTAACGTTCTTAAAATGCGCTTCGGCAAGAATAAAAAAGTCACTGTTGACGTCAGCCCGTCTGCATGCAGGGCGCCGCCAGCTAATCGGCACGAAGTGCGAAAAGTTCCAGTACAAACTCGCTTAACACATCTTGAATCACCATCGGAAAAATCAGGCTCACACTTTCTTCCGTTCTCTTGCTTGTTTGTAACACGCCTTTCGCAGCCCTAGTACACCTCAGATCTTGCTTCTGAGGAGAGCGTAAGATCAAATGCGGACAGATGCAGACAAGAGGGAAGAGAGGGGTCCAAAGTAGGTCATTTTTGCGGAGCTCCTTTATGGACGACTCCTTGTGACTCCGTGTAACGACCTTGGGCAAGTTGTTTGCGCACACGTGCCTCTGTCACCAAGCAGCAAGTAAACGGCAAGTCCTGCGATGCACTGGCCCCGTGTCCAGGACCTTGGGATTCGTCCATTGCCGGATCAAGGAACAAAGATAGTAAAGTAAAGGAAATGAGCGCCTCTCCAGCGCTCTTACTTACTTTACTTGGGTCTAAACTAAAGACTCATCTGCGTCAACTTGCTTGTCCACCGCATCCTGACTTCCGGTTTCCCTGACCAATAGGATTTCAACTGGACTTCTCCGACGGATTACGATTTTTGACAAAGGTTTCACTTGGTTGATGCCTTGCGCGTTACGATAATGGTACCATAGAAGTCATTAGGCTGCAACAGATTAGCTTTCCTCTTTGCAGCATCAGCTCAGCAACAGATGTTTAAGAGAACGAGTGAACGAAGCATCGCCAGTTGAAAATCGTGAGTCTGGCTGTTTCTCATTCGTCCAGCGACCAACAGAAGACGAAGCCCCGATGGGTGGCGCTGCTGATGCATTATGAGCCATTACTTCTATAGCCAAGGAATTTAAACGAAGACAGGATTTGTAGATATATACACACATACATGTGCATATATATAAAAAGAAAGGAAGGAAGGAAGGAAGGAAGGAAGGAACGAACGAACGAACAAACGAACGAACGAACGAACGAACGAAGGAAGGAAGGAAGGAAGGAAGGAAGGAAAAAAGAATGTCGAATGATGCGATAGACAAACGTAATTAAATATCGTAATTTCTGGCGATTTCCAAGCCATTAAGATTCGACCGGCTAAGTTGGTCTAAGTTGACCCACGGCAAAGGTTAATTTAACGTTCAATGTCGACATTCATCACTGACCGTTCGGCCACGGATAGAATGTCGACGTAGTTAGATTCAGCGATTGACTGCATCCACCGTCTACAGCTGCTGCTGCTGCTGCTGCTGCCGCCGCCGCTGCTGCTGCTGCTGTATCTTCTGCTACAGACGCCTGCCACGCTTACTACTGACCCGAAGGCATCCTACGATTCGCCACAAATAGGAACCGTTCGGTCAGTCATCCATCAACGCTTCATTCTCAGTTCACCGTCTGTTCAACAACCACCGCCTCAGTCAACACCGCAACAATCTTTGTCGTTCCACCTATTCCGCCGGTTACGATCATCTCGTGCGCCGACCGAATCATGCATACATTGTGATAAATGCCAAAGAAATGTCGATGGAATGCTAAACTATCTGTGCAGTCACATTCGCCCCTTTATTAACCCATTCGACTACAACAGTTGCCGACTACGCAAGCAAGCAATAGAACCTAAGAAGATGAGACGCGTTTAACATGAAATCTAATCTAATCTAATTCTATCCAACCTGATATATTCTGATCTATTCTAATCCTATTTGATCTATCCCAATCTAATCCTATCCAATCTGATCTAATCTAATCAGTCTAGTCAGGTCTAGTCTAGTCTACCAATGTTTATCCAAAGCTCGAACTCTTTCTTCCTGTAAGAAACGCCTTAAAACTCATCATTTCTCACTGACTTTCAAACGTCTGGATAGATTTGCATTTCTGTTGTAACTTTGCAAGCGACAAATTTTTTTAATAATAATAATAGTAAGCCTAGTAGTAGCAGTAGTAGTGGTAGTAGTCGTGGTAGTAGTCGTAGTAGTAGTAGTAGTAAAGTGAAGACTAATCATCTCAGAATTCAATTTTTTCCTGGATAATATTTTTACTTTCCTTAGGGATCACAAGTACCTCGAGGAAAAAAATAAAATAAAAACATAATAATAAAACAATTATAATACTAACAATAATATTGGTATAATCTTATCCAATCCAATGTAATATACTTTTAAAGCAGTTGCACAAGACGTGAGTCGATGCTTGGGGCGAATTAAGCTTTATTTGGACTGTACAGAGACACTTGCAATGTCAATGCCTTTCTTTAATCTTTTCTTGGATAAATGAATAAAAATGAGTTACGTCGACGATGACGTACGTTGTGCTCGTCCAGCTTATTATTGTAGCAGGATGACAGCGGGAATTTCCACACGCAGTTAATTATCGATGTTATTTGGCGCCTTTTCGCTCGACGGGGCACAAGGAGCAAGAGCGTGTAATGTAAAGTTATGTACTGTAATATAGCACATAATTTATATAGTGTCTATTTGTCTCTTTCAGTGAAAAGCCCAGGCAGAAGTGAATAACATGTAATTGAATAAATGAAATTCCCGCAGACCTGTTGGCAGTGAGACGGCAAACAGGGATGCCACGACTGCATGACAGCAGTGAGAGTAGTTAGGACAAGCAGTTCATTCCACCCATCGAACGCATGAATCTGCGGCCAACAATGACGGATACGATTTCTTTGAGTACCAGCAGTTAAACGTAACTGAAGTCTCCAGACCAACATCGCCATGCGATATGAAGGTTTTACTCGCCAGATTTGGTGGCACAGGTGGCTGCTGCTGATTCGTTAACCATTTTGCTAGATTAGTTCGCAATATACGGAATTTGCTAGATAATTATCTTACGGTGAGACAACTACTGTGCTTGAGTCTGAGTTCTGGAGCTATTTCTTAAGTTTGCTTCGGATTATGTGCGCTTTGGATGGTATTTGGACGCATATTACCAAAGCCAGACAGCCAGTTTGAATTGAACGACCTTTATAGGTAGACAAGTTCCCGTATAGAAAATGTCGAGCTACAGACTATATATATGCCGTCTGCAACCGAGAAATCTCTGATTCGGTCCTGCAACAGCGAGCCAGCGTCTGTAGAGTGGCGTCAATCGTACATCACAGGAGGTTTTGTGACCTTTGTGTCCGGCTAGTGCACAGACATGGTGACCTAAGAGATATCTGAACGCTGCGTTTTCTACCATCTGCGAGGGCTTGCCAGTCGGTGAGCGTAACCGTGCGCTATGGAGGCTTTGATTCGACTGTCATCATTCCTCATCGTCAATGTGACACAGAACAAAAACTCTCAATGCAGAGTCCACTGTCAATCCTGGATGAAACTTTGTTGGTTGGGTTCTACTTGTGCACGACAGCCTGTCAGGCAAGATATTTCGTCAATAAATGCACAATCGTTTAATTGACGTTTTGTAGTACAATGTAGTTCAGAATATGTGTACCAGTAAAGAAACTCAAGTGTTCTTAGAAGAATATATCGTTTTGCTTTGTTTATTAAATAAGTCAAAGAGCTGAAATGCGCTGAAAAACAACCTATTTGGCGTCTCAGAAGTATATCTCCTGATCAGGTATCCATCTAGAACTAGATATTGAGCTGAATAAATTATAATAAAATAAAACAGGCCAAATAAATACTATTTAGAGCGTGGTTCTGCTCAAGGCAATGGGTTTGATTCCTGTTAAGGTAGTTAAAGACATGGTTTAGCTGCCAAATGGACTTTGGATTGAGAATTTTTAAAGCAAGCGATCAAAAGCAGAATATGCTTAAAACCAACATAGTCTTATTTCGTTATATTATTTACGGTACTAAGCAAAGTTTTATTTGTCATTTAGTTATCAATGAATTGCTCTAATTCTTTCTGGTTTATTAATAATTTAATTAAAACATCGCCACTCTCAATCACTGTGATCTAACGAAAGTATTGGACACCACCACTGGTGACGCCCATAAATTGTATGTTGGTAAACATTTGACAGTTATTACAACATTCTGTGTGTAATGCAATTAGTCTCTGAATCCCGGTTATCTTTGCTTGTATTCCTGCAGTGTGTATCAAGCCAGATCTTTTCACACCACTATTTAATGTAAAGGTGAGACTCCGAAACTAGTGTCCATTTCGCAGCATCGAAAACTTGTCTATACCTTCGAAAAGACGTTATTGAAATGGGGCAGTTTTTCTTCCATCGATAGTTAGAGTCCTTCAGGCGTCGGCACAAGGAAGTACGAAAGCTACAGCCCCGATTCATCGCAAAACCGGAGGCTTCAGAGCCTTTTCAGCTCCCACGCAGTCTGAGTATTTTATGTGCTTCATAACATTTAAAAACTCAAGATCATTTGGCCTCCGATCATTTGCTCTTGGATATATCAAACGAAACGAGGCAAAGAGTCTTTTGGTAAGTGATGTTAACTAAATGTGTGGATCAAAAGCATTTGAGGCCTTCAGTCCCTTTGTGCCTGGCGTCCTGTGCAGTGCACATTTAAAATTCACGAGTCTATGCTACGAAACTTAGAGCCATAGGTTCTTTATAAAATTTCTCTATTTTAAAAGTTCTGGTCAAAGAACCTGTAATGCCTGCTGATTTGCAACCATGATCTAGATATCTCAACGTACAGTAGACGCTTTATCATTAAACAACATGCCTCCTCCTCCTTCTCCTCCTCCTCCTCCTCCTCCTCCTCCTCTTGTGGTATCTCTCTGCTGTCTCACTGGTCGCTAACGTTTTCTCTGTTCATGATATGTAATATGGTCTGTGCTCACAGCTGACTTTTTTAAGAAGGACATAAATATAATGAAAACGCAGCTGGCTGGTTAATTAGTTGGACATTTCAATAGAAATTCATACGAACGTCTCGAATGTGCTAAATGGTGTAATAGTTCGACGATATTAGTGAAAGTTCACCTGATGATCGAAAGCACGAAGCTGTTCAACTGGCAGAGTCTCTCCAAAACAAGTAGAACCAAACCTATGGAGCCGCATCATCGATAACTGATTAATGACATGTTCAGAGTACTTGGTCCGCGATGCGCTGAGGTCAAGAAATGACGATAGCCAAATGAAACTTCCACAGCACACTGAGTGCTCACCGACTGGCATACCCCGTGCTGTCACCAGATTCATCAGCAGCCGGTCAGGCGGTCGCCAAACTGCGAATACCTGCCTGAAGTGGAGAGTCATGCTACTCTAAAGACTGGGGCTCGCTGTTGCTCACCGAATCCATAATTTGGTTTTCAGGCCACATATGGCATCAAAATCTAGACTCGATTGCGATCGTAATCATAATCGTAATCTCGAGATTTCTACAGTGTCCAACGAAGCTAAGTCGCGGGAACCATCTTATTCACAGGCGCAATTTGTGATATATAACCTATATATATATATAACACTTTCCCCTATAAATTTTGTCGCATATTTATCGTGTCACTATCATGTTATTATATTTTATGCCTAAATGTGTGAGAATCGTTCCAAACAGGGAGTGTGGGCTAAAAGAGGGAGAACTGCATCTTTAGCCTTAGGTGGGATGGATGTCCTGTAAGAAACTGTGAAGTGTTAGGTCAAGCTTGAAAACTCATCCCCATTCATTCCTATTTACTACATCAAGACATATACATAAATGTAATTCCATTGCTTAATTAGGCTCATCCCAAAGTTTCTCAGCCCTCTGCTTCGAAACAAATCTCCGCATGTAATAATTAGAACATATGGGCAAAATGTGAAGCATTCCTACCTTCTGTTAAGACATCTACGTTGTGCCTTTGAGCAGACGCGTGTCTCGGCAGGTGACACAACACATACAGGAGAAAGAGAATGCCGCCGGTGTACGCATGGAACCGGAGCATTCTTCTGCAGCCTTCCGATGTGCGTGAACTGCAATTAATGGTAAAAAAACCATCGCTACTACTTGTCATTTGCACCAGCAGTAAGTATGCAAAGCACTGGCGCCTAATATTTGCTGGTTTACATTTGTCATTTGTCTTGCTGGTGATACTCAGTCTTAAACAAAAACATTTTATATGTTATTACTACAGGCGTGAATTTGTTCTATAATCAGACTATGCGCATCGTTATGTCTAAGTAGGTCTAGTTGTGTAGCTTCTTTATGGAACTTCTCTCAAAAACCTGCTGAATTGAAAGTAGGCCTATATATTTTCTATACATCGCCAGTTTCCATATACGATTAAATTCTTTCGTGTAACATTGCGCGAGGTTATAATATCATATTAAATACGCGCTATGACGTCTAATGGCATTCTAGTGGTTTAGAAACATACCGTTTTAAAAGTATAGGTCCCAATATAATAATAATAATAACAATAATAATAATAGCAACAACAACAACAATAATAATGATAACGTCAATAATAATAATAATAATGGCGAGTCAAGATCGAGGAGACGTCGACGCTCGGACCAGCGAAGCCCACGACGCAGCCGCCATCGAAGTAGACGACGGCGACGACGAAGAGGAGGGAGTTGGAGGAGCAGGATGTTCGTCCGATCCCCACCGGTCACGGTCCATCGAAGGTGACGTCTGGGCGGAAGTTCACCACAACCGTCCTCTGTCTGACCTTGAACTGTCTGCCCTGGAATCTGCACTTGACCTTTCCCATCAACCTATGCATTCACTTCCGGCTGTCGACGTCATCCTCTAGGAACGAAGGAAGGGCCCTCGATGGGTGCATGTGTGTCTGATACTGGCTGTGCTACCTGAACAGTACCGTCAACCCAGTATAATAATAATTATATAATAATAATTATATAATAATAATAATAACAACAACAACAGTCCCTTGGGCCAGATCCAACTACCAGACATGCGACTCTCAATGACTTATCTGTCGGAGACTTATTCGGGAAGGTTTCCCGGCAATGAAGGAACCGCCTGGATTCAGTGGAAGAGACGGGAAAAAACCTGACGGTCTAACCCTCATTCCATGGCGGACGGGCCGCGCTTTGATATGGGATGCCACTTTGACAGACATTCTGGCCTCATCTTACCTCCTATCCACATCGACCTCAGCTGCCGGCGCAGCCGAAATGGCAGCAGATAGGAAGTGCGAAATATATAGCACTCTTGCACAGAACTACCACTCTGTCCCTTTGGCGTTCGAGACTCTCGGCCCATTCAAAGGCAATGCTTACTCTTCATGATGGAGTTAGGGCGCTATCTCTCTCGTATAACCGGTGACACGAGAGAAACCAATTATCTTTTCCAACGCATTGCAATCACAATTCAACGCTTAAATTCTATTGCCTTCCACAGTACTCCGCCAGATCTTGACGATTTCTAGCCATCCCAGAATTTTGTATTCTCAGGAGAATTATTCCTGAGGGATCAATTCATAATAAATCAACATTAAAATCTCCGGCTAATATAACGTTCCTATTTTTTTCGGGATAACTAGGACAGCATATAATCAATGTCCTCACTAAACTGGTCTATATGACAACCCGGTGGGCGGTACACGGTAGGCCCTACCTATCAAAGTATCTTTTCCATCAGTTTGGTACAGTTTTATGAACACACCTTCAAATGTGTTATTTATAGCGCTTAACCAGACTGGCTGAACCTGTTCAAAGTCACGTCTTCCGTATTAAAAAATCCAACACCTCCACCTCTAGGGCCACATCCATAAATGGATAAAGCTGAACCCGAGAATAGTCACTGCATCTTCTGTGTCAGAAATAAGCCAATTATCCTTGACTGCCAGGGCAGTGGCATTAGACTGTATCAGAAACAAATGTATGTCTGAAAGTTTATGCAGCAGGGTTCTACAGTCTAAATGCGCAACAGAAAGACAATCGTTATACTGTGGGGATACAGCAGTTTAGGTCAATTGTTCCTTGGTCACTTACTAGCCAGAGCATAAATTTATACTAATTATAGAAATTTATATCAGCGTCAATATCTGGATTCATTAAATGTGCACGTCCTTTATCAAAACAATCAACGAGATTACATTTCATCTGACCAGGATTTGCGTGATAGGAAGCAGATATTACATTTCTACAATCATACACATCTTCAACATGGTTGATGAGAAAATAGCTATGATACATTGTTTACAGTACCAATAGGCCTACAATTCAGAAAAATTTAAGTTGAAGGGAGATAAGTGATACCAGGATCAGCAAACAGAACATAAAAACATCTATAGGTGCTTATAACTTATAAGTAATTTTAAGCAGTAAGAACAACACTGATAAGAACAGTTCATAACACCAGCAGGAATGGCATTGAATGAGGTTTAACATAATACTGTAAATATCAGTTAGATATATCACTAATACTAACATTAATGTGTTAATTTTAATTCTAACATTATTGTTAATGTTAATATTAACATTAATATTAGCATATTGATATTAGTATTAGTAATAGAAGTTATACTGATACTGATATTTATATTATTATTGGTATTTGACATTTATATATTATTACTATTACTATCAATATTATTGCTGCTGTTATTATTATTTTTTACCCGAGGTAGATGTGATCCCTCAGGATTTAAAAATTCTCAGGTGGATAATTTATTATTATTATTATTATTATTATTATTATTATTATTATTTCTGTATTTCTGTTATTATTAACTGAAATAAAATGTTACAGATAACACCATGGATGAAAGGTGTGAAATAGAAGGTTGTGTGTTCCGTAAACGTTAAGGAAGGATCGACACAATGAAGACTGGACAATGAATTTTCTGGTGACACACCTGGGGAATCGATCTCAGATGATAGAGCCTGACCCCCTAGCAAATGTCTACCTTGTAGCCTAGACAAACATAAATGCCAACTACGGTAACTGAAGGCCAAATGGCCTTTAAAATTATTAGGTCTAGTGCAACTGACTCACCTGACAACGTCTTCCGGTCTGTCTAGGCAGCGGATAAATACTGCGCTCAGCTCATCCACCGACCGTCCGTCCTGCACAGCAACCAATTGCTTCCTCTGCCTCCTCGGCATTTTCTTTTCTCAATTCACTGATGCCACCAGGAGATGTTCTGGCGCCGTCGACGTTAACTGCCTTGAGGCTGCGACTGCTGCTCCCAACGTAGACAATGCTCTGTATCAGTCTTCTGCGCCGAATGACTTTGTCAGCAACTGCTGCTGAAGGCGATTGATGCTGCAACTCTTGCTGATGCCTTTGAAGGGCTGCTGGTACCGATGCAAATGTTTACTCGAAGCAGAGGAACTATCTTCACAGCCTATAAATGAACGCATCAGTTTCACGCTGCTGCCTTCTGCATCTGCTGCTGTGATTGACATTCGTGTGACCAGGCTCATTGTTTCATCAATCACATCGTCACCATCATCAGCCGACAGCTAAGCAGGTGGCGTTTAAACCTGCGACTCACGCAAATGGGCATCGGCACCTTGGGTTCAAAAGGTCATGGCCCCCATTCGGAAACCAGGGATGGAAGAGGTCTTAGAGGCCCCACCACTGAACCTAAAAATTTCAGTTTTGGTGTGCAAAACACTGTCGTGCCACTGAGTATACAAGTACACCTACGAACGCCTTTCGATTACAACTGCAACTTAATAGACTTATAGGTTGATTACACGTTACAGACGTTTGGCTCTTTTCAGTCGATGGTTGCTTCCAGTCAAAATCCCAATTCAAAATCAGAAATTCACGTCACAAATTCTGCTAGTTTATTTCCAGAATTATTTCTTGAAATAGCTTGAGCATATAGAATTCAGTGCAAAACCCATAATACTTATAAGACAGACATATAGATAGGAATGTAGCTACTTAAGTAAATAGGTACTTATGTAGATAGACGGGCAGCCAGACAAACAGAGTCACAGACAGTCAGACAGTCACCGCCACACAGGTCATCACAGAGACTGGTTGGCAGGTGGCATACATCTAGGTCCGTCGCAAAATTTGTGGGCTGTGATGCCCGACACTCGAATCTCCGGTATATTGAATTTTTGGGGTCCAGAAAAGAAAGCTCTTTTTAGTTTGATATAAGGTATTATAGACTTTAACAACTTACAATTCATCTGCTGCAAGAGGTAGTGGATCGTCTTGACGGGGCAAGCAGCAACCAGGGTCTGTTGATTAATGTGAACAAAACGAAGATTATGGCAACAAATGATACAATCCGCAGCATCAGAGTACAAGATAATGAACTGGAGCAGGTTGACACGTTTCCATATCTTGGTTCAATTATAACCTGATCATGACTGCAGTAAAGAGATTCGGTCAAAACTGGCAACAGGATAAGGAGAGTATATGACGACTCTACAGTTCTCGCAGCAGAGTTTCCATAAACATCACAGATGAAGGGTTGGCAAACTTTCGACAGGGAGAGGTAAGAGATGCGGTCCACAAATAATGGAAAAGGCACCGTTATTATTTTCAGTGACGGGACATGCATAACGGAAAGCAGACGTAGACTACATAGGCCAACATAAGTAAAAATTAATAGGTTACTTTCAACAATGTTAAGAAAGATTACGTGAGCGAAAAGTAATATTCGTGAGGAAACATAATATTTCTAAATTTGTATTATGCGCATACCGAATTTTCGACCTCTCACCTGCGGTTTAAGTAGGCCTATCCTTTTATTCTTCAAATACCGTCTTTGGTGTCAATTTAGGAATTTCTGAATATCGCGATAGCGTTCTGTATCGGTTAAACCGACCAACCACTGCTTTCTACTCCGAATTCAGGAAACTTGATTCCTTCAAAGTAGCGTTAACGGTCGTGGCCTGTTGTATCTTACTGAACGAAATGTGATATGCTAAAACCGTTGTATTTGTGGATTACCCTCTTGGTTTTCGACAGCATTGACCTCACCTTAAAACTCACATTTTTCAAATTGCTTATCCACCATAGGCTGCCTCTCTGCTATAGGGAACTGTACTTCTGGATACTGACCTGATTGCAACTTGGTTTTGGTGCGCCATCGGCTAATGCCTTGCGCATTAGACACCGCATTAGAAGTTACTAATTGTTTCGCTCCACTTCATTTAAAAGGTAATTCAAGTCTTGTGCATTGCCATAATGATGACTTGGTAGTTTCAGATTAGGCCTACATTGGGTTTACATTGGGTCAACATTTATATGCAAAACTTCACATGAAGCAGGGAAAGGTCGCCAAATCGGGACGATTGGCCTCAACTCTGCAGACATGCATATCATATTGTCGTTGTGCACAGAAACTGTGCTGCTTTTTCTCTCTTGCATTGATTACACTGGATCACAACGATTTTGCTACTGAAAGTAATGCATGTGCCTTATATTGATTCAAATGTGCTGATTCCAAATATGAAGTCAGAATTTGCCCAGCACGTCTAGATTTTAAGTTATGCATGCATTCAAGTAATGACGTAAGGACTCGTTTTCGGTTATGTCTGTACATTCTGTTGTATGTGTCTCCACGATTGCTGCCAGTGATACGTGCATGCCTGCAAGTGTCGCCTGAAATATTCCTAACAGCAAGACTGCAGCAGCCGCTAGACATGATTGGGCATGTCAGCGAGCTGACGTCAGCATCAATACCAGTATATAAGGCGAGATTGCGTAGAACGAAGGTGAGGTTTTCTTATATAGCTGTAGCTAGTGTGTGAGATTTAATTTTGAAATGAATAGGCGAGGCTGTGTTAACCATCCAGACAATTTTTGCTATGTTTGTGGCAAATATACTCTTTGTGACCAGCGCAAGAAGTTAACTAAGAGAGTGATGATTGCTTTCAAGTATTATTTTGGATGTCAAATCGGAGACCAGGATAAAAGTTGGGCACCTCATGTCTGCTGCACCGTGTGCTACTCTGGGCTTACACAGTGGCTGAATGGCAAAAGGAATTCAATGCCGTTTGCTGTGCCTATGGTGTGGCGCGAGCCAAGAAATCATCATGCAAACTGTTATTTCTGCATTATTAAAGTTGCTGGACTTTCAAAGAAAAATAAGTCTAAAATCGTTTATCCTGATTGCGAGTCCGCTCTAAAGCCAGTGCCGCATGATGAAGAGAATCCAGTACCATTTCCGCCTGCTGCGGGTGCTGATGAAACGGACAGTTCTGATGGTAATATAGAAGATGACGTTACTGTTTATGAATCCAGTGATCAAGATTTGGAAGAGGGTAGGCCGCATTTGATAAGGCAAGGTGAGTTAGATGATCTGGTGAGGAACCTATCTTTGTCAAAGGAGCAATCTGAACTGTTAGCCTCCAGACTAGGGGAGTGGAACTTGCTTCAAAAAGGTACCACAACATCACACTTCCGTTTTCGTCACAAACAGTTAGCTACATATTACAAACTGGAAAATGATATCTGTTTCTGTACTGACGTGAACGGTCTCATGCTGAATTTAGGTTGCGGATACGTTCCTGATCAGTGGAGACTGTTCATAGATTCCAGCCAAGCGAGCTTGAAAGCTGTGTTGGTGCACAATGGTAACGAAAAGCCGTCTGTTCCTATAGCCCACGCTGTAGGCCTCAAAGAGAAATATGATTCAATGAAACTCACTTTGAAAGTGATCAACTACTCAGACCACAAATGGAACATCTGTGCGGACCTCAAAGTGGTAGCACTTATTCTAGGCCTACAGCTGGGGTACACAAAACATATGTGCTTTTTGTGCTTGTGGAACAGTCGTGATGACAGCAACCATTACAAAGTGAAACTGTGGCCTCCTAGATCTCAGCACATTGTTGGTCGGCACAACGTGCAACACGAACCATTGGTTGATCCATTGAAAGTGTACTTACCACCACTTCACATTAAACTGGGCCTCATGAGGAATTTCGTAGTGGCAATGGATCGTACTGGACAAGGCTTCCAGTATCTGAGAGATAAATTTGGAGCCGTCAAAACTGATGCTAAGCTGAAGGCTGGAATTTTTATTGGGCCAGAAATCCGCGAACTAATGCGTGATACTGTATTTAGAACCAAGCTCAACCCACTGGAATTTGCCGCTTGGGATGCATATACGTTGGTGGTGCAAAACTTCCTTGGGAATCACCGAGCTAAGAACTATGCTGAACTCGTTAGCAACATGCTTACAGCATATAAGCAACTCGGCTGCCGGATGTCACTAAAAATACATTTCTTACATTCCAATCTGGATTTTTTTCCGCCATACTTGGGTGATGTAAGCGATGAGCGTGGAGCGAGATTCCATCAAGACATCTCCACCTTTGAAGCAAGATATCAGGGCCACTGCAATTCCAACATGATGGGCGATTACTGCTGGTTTCTGCAGCTGGCAACAGCGGCCACTCACAAGCGCAAGAGCAAGTGTCTAAAGCACTTTTGAACTCGTATAGAGTTAAGCTAGAGACAAAATTTCGAAATGTATGCTTTCATCTGAGTAACATACATATATTTATATTACATTTTAAAACATATTTTAATTTCAAGTTATAAAAGAATAACATTTTGTTTCTTGTTATGAATACTCTGAGTTTGCATAATTACACAGTTATAAGGAAATACTAGTTCTGTAGAGTTTGCATAATTATTAGCATGTATGCTGCATATCTTAAGATCCTGACGTGCTACACAAAATCTGACTTCAGATTTGGAATCAGCAGGTTCGATTTAGTGTAGTACACATAACATATGCCTAGTAGCAGGCGAAAAATCTTTTCGTGTGATCCAGTGTTATTATAGGCAATCGTTTAAATTTCAAAGCAGTTAGCATATTTAATAAATCTGGAGGAAAAATAAATCTTAAAACTACTTAAAATTTAATTTAGAAATCAATATTAACTGTAAACTACTCCCAGTTACCAAGCTCTACAAGCGTCTTAAACTGAAGAAGACGTAAACTCATTGAATGAAGCAAATGGACTGAGTGTTAATCAAACTGCCTATCTGGCAGCCATAGTAGCACATAAGAGAAGAAAGATGATGAGGCTGGTGATGGATCGGTTGCTGAGGTTAGCCTCAGATGCTGTTGTCTGATGACAGGCAGTGTAGTTCTTGTAGTCGAGTTGTGTGATGGCGCAGTAGTGAACGATTCGAGTCTCCGATGACCATTTCTCGTTCATGTCGAAGTAGAGACCGTTGACTTTATAGTATTTGTCGAAGAGAGCGTCATCTGTCCACATCCGGTCCACGAGGTTCCTGAGTGAAGTCGTCGTCATATCCGGTTGGCCGTAGTATTCGGTGGCATTGTAGGCCAGCCTCCACTGCGCTACGAGTTCCTGCGGCTGACTGTTTGCCTCCGTCAAGTTCAGGTAGTACTGAAGTACGTTGATTACTGCTGCACTTGTTCGGTTGTACTGGACGAGACGGACGCCGGGGTTGTTACCCGCTCCACCCATCACTCCAGGTAGAGTAGTTTCCCACGGAGTGACGGCCGGTGCAATAAAAAACGAGCCAACTGTTGTGCCTGCAATTGACAACAAAATTTGCGAGTCCATGAATCAACCCCGTATTTCACCTTATAAATGCAAGATTAAGGGATTAACGCCGCAAATTCCGCAGTTAGAGGATACCGACTAATAAGAATTTCTGGACCAAGTATGGGCCAACATCCAGCAAAACTGCATCCAGGTGAACAGCATCGTAAAGAAGACCAAAAGATAGGCCAAAGAACGATCTCAGAGACCCACGACCAAGTGGCGCTGAGACGGCGAATTGCTACAGGCGAATGAAGCGCTGAGACGGCGAATTGCTACAGGCGAATGAAGCATTCGCAGCAGACGCGCTCATTGATCCGAACTCCCGTTGTTGCTGTTGTTGTTGGTGAAATGTGTCGCTTTCGAAGACCCGCCGCCATTAGACCTGAGCTGGTCTGATCGTTCGTCAGTAGCCATGCCGGTTGGTGGCTAATGACGGCCACTCTGCAGTGGACGATCGATTACCTGGGCTCGTCGAGTCATCGAGGCATTACCGTTTACCCGGGATTGGCATTGTCGAAAAGGGTGACGGTTGGACCTCTGTACCGTCGGTCGTCATTTTCTTTCGGTTCAAACTGAACGTATAAAAATCTATTTGCGGATTTCTCTGTTGCTTTCGACTGTGCCGAACAATGTATTCTGTTCAGTCTTGTAACAATCCTTCGGCATCTCTGGTACATTCCTCAGTTCGTTTATCTCCCACCTCGAGTGCGGCCGCATTTGCTCCCATATGTTAGCCATCGTTGCTGTGCTCTGTGATGTCCCAAAAGGTTCAATCTTAGGGCTTCTGCCTCCATACCTCATCCTCTATACCTCTGCACCATCAGCCATCGCCTCCCGTCATGGCATACAAATTCACTCCTATGCCGATGATACACAACTTCGGTTAAAATGTCGCACATGCTACCAAAAGACTTAGCACCTGCATAGAAGACATTGTCCTATGAAGTATGTTTGCCCCAAACTTAACCCAGATAAATCTGAGCTCATCTGGTTTTTACTGTTCTTCCAAGCTCCTGCGGTCCACCAAATGTCACTAGACTTCGCAACTCTAGAACTTCTGATAGACATACATTCTGATTCTAACAAGACTTTGGTTACTGCAATTCTTTACTTTCCCGATGGTCTCCCGAACTGCACACTGTTCCTCTAATGATAGCCATGCAATAGGCCGTTCGACTGTGCCTTAGACTATTTCCCAGATCAAATTACACAGTCACACCTGCTCTTCGTTCTCTACATTGGCTTCCTGTATCTGAGCATATTCGCTTCAAGCTCCTCATATATAGGGCCTAAGGCATGTGCAAGTCATCTGTCATCCTACCTATCATCCCTGGTTATATATCCTGTAACTATGTTAAGCAGCGCTTTGATCAGTAATTTATGGAAAACATGTTGTTCCTTGTAGAAGTTTTATCTTTGGCTGGTGCTCATTCGTGATCACATCATTTGATATTCTCTACCTTTTCATCTTTGTGACTCTCTTACTGAGCCTGTCACTTTAAACTGAAAACTTACCTCTTCCAGTCTGTTTTAGCCCTTTGTCTTTCCGACATAAGCACGGATTTCCAGTATTCCAGTATTTTCCAGTATTCTTTTCCAGAGCTATTGCTATTAGATGGCGCTTTATGGTTTTAGGTCCATCTCCTTAAATTTTACTGGTAGCCTATTTGTAGTGTATGAGCACAGATGGGTGTGTCTCCCGTGTGGCACTGAAGACATTTCGCTGATTCTTCTAGGGCATACAGTGGTTTAGCTGATTCCAGTCGAAAGCTCCAAATAGGCCTATGCTAAAATTAAGTACTGCAACGGCCTTATTCTTGTTGTTTACCTTCGTCGTCATAGAATAGCCTGAAGCTGTCGGTATGATGGTGTCCAAAGTGAAGGCTGCCGAAGACACGACTATGCTTGCGCAACAATTCCACGAAGATCTGGTTGTAATACGGTCGAAACCAGTGTTTATCGGTGTGCTTTTCGAATTGTCCCGGAGGCACGTGACCAATAAGAAGTACCTTCAAAACAATTGAAAACGACAGGTCGTTGCATTTGTCTTCAGATATTTATATATGATATACATATATATGTAAAGCCATAGCACTTTTTCTCTGACAAGGTCAGCACGGATCAAAGTGGACGACTTAACTGATCTAAATGCAACGGTTAACGTAGATATGAATTGGGGCTCTCTTTTTATCCATTACCTTTTTGAACATTTATTGTTCAAGCCGCTATCAAACCATTAATTCAGCATATTACTCCTGATTGCGTTCAAGTTACAGGCTGCCTATGAAACAATTAGAATCTAGTTTACAAGGTTATAAATTTAAATCAAGCCGCATATTTCTGTCCATTACTTACCCCTCAATCCAACAAATATTGCACTCGATCAAAAAAAAAATGATTCTTTTGTGCCTTTTGTGCCGAGAACAAGGTTTCGCTTTCAGACGTTGTACGTGTCCGAAGCGAAGCCTTGGAATTCACTGCCCAGTTCCGTGCGTTCTGTCAGTTCTTTAATGTCAGCCAGATCTAAGCTTAACACTGATCTGTTTCAATCTGCTTACCCACCATAACCTGACCCATGCTTTATCTAACCTGTTAGATCTAGACCCGATTTCTTTAACGGATTGTAATTCTAGACTGCGCTTTCACTTGAAGCGACAATCTCTTGATGTCTTGTTCATCGTGATAACTGCAGAGCTCTAGAAGTCTTGAGAAGAGTTGGAAGTACTCTAGAAGCTCGAGAGTCATTGGATCAAATCAGATCAGATTAGTCTAGATTGGTTTTTGTAGCATCCATATAGAACCCTTTTCCCCCAACATTCACAAAATTCCGATCAAAATACAAACGCTTTAGGGCTTAAGAGCGAACTAATGCTCGATAAATGACATGGGCCAAAAATACAGATTAGAATAGATGGAGAATATTTAGAACTAGGAAAACTAGGCAGGGGAGTGAGACAAGGGTGCCCATTGTTACCACTACTCCTCAACATCTACACAGAAGAGCTTAATCAAGAGGCACTAGAAGATATGGAAGAAGGAGTTAAGGTCGGAGGCAGACTGGTAAAGGCTCTAAGATTCGCAGATTACCAACCAATGTTGTCGGGTAGCCAAGAGGGTCTGCAAAGAATGATGGACCGTCTGAACACCATATCAATCGAGTATGATATGAAAATAAATATCAAAAAGACAAAGATCATGAGGATAAGCAAAGGAGAAGAAACAATAGTAAGAATAAACATCAATGGAGAGGAAATAGAACAAGTAAAAGAAGTCTGCTACCTGGGAAGCGTTGTCACGCTAGATGCAAAATGCCACAAGGAAATTAAAAGAAGAATAGCAATCGGAAAGACGCATTCTCAAAACAAAAAGAGTTACTAACAGGAAAAATGAACAAGAACTTAAAGAAACGAATGATTAAAGCTCTGATATGGAGCGTGGTGTTCTATGGATCCGAAGCATGGACCATGGGAAAAGAGGACATGAAGAGATTAGAGGCCTTCGAAATGTGGATTTGGCGCAGATGGAAAAACTTAGTTGGATGGAGCACATAACAAACGAGGAGGTGTTGAAAAGAGTTGAGGAAGAAAGATCTATGATAGCTACAGCAAGAAGGCGACAGAGAAAATGGATTGGTCTGATTGATACTGAGAGGGGACTCACTCTTGAGAACCGTCACTGAGGGCAGAATGGAGGGGAGGAGGACAAGAGGAAGACCCAGACAGATACTGCTGGATTGGATGATGACGGACGGATACACCAGGTTGAAAGAAGAAGCTCATCATTGAGAGGAGTGGCGTCATCGGACGTTTGAACCTGCCTGAGGGCAGAGAACCAGAAGAAGAAATGACGGAATTTTTGTTCTTAATAACATTTAACACCATTTAGGCTAGTGTAGGTAGCGCCTTTATGAGATATTTAAATGGCGCAATACCGAGTATCCTGATACATACATACATACATGGTCTGTGTGTCACCGGGACTTAGCCAAGTTTTATTAAATTAAGTGCCATAATGTGAAGTTGTTGTTTAATGAGGTAATTGACAGAGCAGGTGCTTTGGAACGGATAGAGGCAATGGTCAGGTGGCAAAAGTTTAAGTCTTTAGGAGCGATGGGCCAGGGTTCTGCTCAATATCACCAGAAGGAACACAATAGAGTAAAAAGCGTCATTTTATTTTCTGAAAAGTAGAAAAAGTAGCAAAAGGCCGACCGTGGCTTAATAACACTAACACGGCAGCGCATAAATAGCAGGCAAATAGTCAATAGAAGGAGGTATAGGACAGCTGTCCATGAGTTGCCCATGGCGCCATAATTGACCAGGAACACTGAAAAAAGCGACATCACAGCAAGCTTTAAAGGAAGACAGGGTATATTCCGAAGAGAGTGAATACTTACGACGCTGGCAGGAGACTAATGAGGACAGAAGGGAAGCTAAACGAGGCCAGTCTGTTATACCAAGCAGCCAATCTCCGTATATTTGACAAACAAAACTTATCTGCCGGTGAACGGGGCTATAAAATTAGCATGCGTCGAAAATTAGAGAGGAAATTTGATAATTGATTTAGCAAAATCGTGGAATTTACGAAAAAATTAATAAAATTTCAAAGACTTCCTGTTGGCGGCTTTGACTAAGCGCCCTTGTTCTCACGACTTAGCTTTTTGGCGCTAAAGAAATCTGTAGATTCGAATTCTACTGCAGTCTGTTGTATTTAAGTGCATGTTATGCTCTTATGTGAACTTATTACTGTAAAAGCATTTTAATTGTATAATTAAGATGAACCTTGAGCCCTTCTGCGAATGCATCGGTCAACGTATCGTCCAGCCATTGAAACTGATTTCCTGGATCAGGCATCGAAGCCGTTACCTGGTTGTTGTCGTAGTACAGATTGGTGTTTAATCCCACGAGTAATATGTTTTCATTCAACTTCATTCTGTAGAATCCACCTGCAGACCCAAATTATGGCCTTGGTCACAATAAATCGGTTAGTTCTTCTTTATCCAATAAAACCGATCGTTTCAGGTTTGTTACCAAGCACATCAAATTTTAACGACTTGGAAGTAGTTTAACACATAGTTTTAGGTAAAGTAAACTACTTCTTACAATACTTTTTTATGACTGGATTTGCTCGTGCCGTGGTAGACATAATAGAGTTAAAGACAACGCCCAAGATATGACCAGAACAAGCAAATAACTGAGTCGCCTAGTTTTAAAGATTTAAGCCAGTCAAACTTTTTGCCGTCGATTGCCCAAAAGTAGAAATTCGGTTTGTTTCTGATGGGTAGAGAAGGAGACTGAACCTCTTGAAAGGCAGTGGACAACAGCTGCGCCATTGTGTGACGAGATAAATTGGCAAACGAAGTGCGAATTTAAGTATCATCTGCACCCAAACGATATATCCCAGTGAATGATTGTCGAGCAACGCATCCAGTGGTGTGATGTAAAATGTAAACAAAAGATGACAAAGCACAGAACCCTGCGGAACACCACATGTCAACAAAGTGCTAGATGAATAATTAGGCCTATCATTTTAATATACTGATTAAGTGCGTGGGAGACCAAGATAAGTAGCAAAGCAAAGTAGGGCGGGACCAGACAACCCGAACTAGATCTGGATAAGATGCAAAAGAAGGGAATGGTCCAGAATGTCAAAAGCAGCAGACAAGTCAAGAAAAACAGCTGCTATCACTCTACTCATGTCCATACAGCGCATGATGTCATTACGAAAAGCAAGAAGGACGGATTCTACTGAGTGAACTTATGATATGCTGACGGAAAGGGAATATTAACGAGTTTGAAGATAGACGAGATTGCATACGAATAATGACCCGTTCAAGAATTGCTGATGCAAAAATTTAGAGTTGAGATGGGTGGGTAATTAGAAAGGTCGCTAGAGTCTAGAGAAGGTTTCTTCCGTAAAGGATGAAATATGGAATGACAAAGTGGGACGAAAATGATCCTCCAACCAAGTGGCGGATTTAGCTATAGACGGCGGGGGGTTCGCCTCCTAGGTTAGATGGCAGCGCTCCTCATGGTGCATGGTGGACTGCCAGAATGCGGAAATGGTCTTGACTCCCACACAAGCAATCCTGGAGCCGCCACTGCTTCATCCAATGAGAATTTGATATAATGGTTGGATCTAGGACTTCAAAACACTTTCAGAAGAGATGTAAGAATAGTATGAAGAAGAGAAGTTTTATTCGGTGAAGAAAAGACGAGTGTCCGAAGTCCGAACCTACCACTGAAGCTTTTAAAAGCATTATGAGCTTGTGGCGCATGCCATCAGAAATCGGAAGTCAGTGGAGAATATGTAACACGAGATATATGCGAAAAGCACACGAGATGGCATGCAGTGTGTTTATCAGAACGCGTACTGTGTGCGTGTCCTTGTAATGTTCTTGTAACCACTTGGAAGCGACACTGGACCAGGAATTGACCTATTCTGAACAATGAATGACAACATATCGAAAATGTTTTTATCGTCTGCATCACATCTGCACCACAGACAGACCTACATCACTCGCTCTATGCCAAAGCTACTTCTACCCTAATTCATGTGCACTAGAGTTGACTATGGTGTTGTCATATATGCAGGTTTTCCTCTTGTTTTGCATTAGCCGACATCAGTATGTTTTAGCTTGGCTAACTGGTAGCATTCCAAAGTTTGGTTATATATCTAACTCCATGAGGGAAAGCTACATTGGTTGCCCAATGCCCATGCGAAGATGCACCGAGTTTAAGATTCTTAGGGTGATGCGTACTGCCTGACACCGTCTTATCTTAGCGAGCCAGATGTTTCAGTGTTATTCGAAACTGGATGCAGATTTCCTTTCTCTGCAACACAGGGTGATTTGGTTGTTTCCCCATCCCGTACGTCCACAATGCAACATGGTAGCTTCGTGCTGATCGGCCTCTGATCCTGGAACTGGCTGTCATGCAACCTGCGACATGAGTTTCTTGCCCTGTGCTCTTCCTTGGCTTAGACAGCATCCGAACTCACTATACAGCTGCAATCGACCCTATCCAACATCCTAGGAAAAACATTCCGACTATGACCAAGACAGTTGCAACATGTTCATCGCAAGCATTGCATAATTGTGACGTTCCTTCAAGAGCCCCTGTTTACATTTCATCGCTTTCAGTTAAGAAATCAATGTCAGAAGGTCATGTTTACTGTAACTCACTTCCTTTCGGAGTCAAGAAGTCAAAATTGCACAACATACGTAGGTTTGAGAAATTGGAGCCATAACGAAACTACCAAAATCCTACACATCATTCCCATACTGCAATTATTTCACGTGCTTTCCATTGAATAGAGAATCCAATCCAGTTCATTTATTTACTTATTAAAAACATTTATAACGCGCACATAGTCAGTAAATTTGAATCTGAGTCGCGGATGCATGTTCGCTAGATAGAGTTATGCAAAGATGGAGATGGAGTTATGGAAATGCCAGAGTAAAATAGTGAGTCTTGACAAGTGATTTAAATGATGGTAGCCATTTGGCAAGTCTAGCCTTCTGTAGTAGACGATTCCAAATACGAGAAGCACAGCAGCAGAAAACACGTGGTCCTACATTTGTTCTGAACTTAGGTTCTAGTGTCAGAAGAACGCAACAGCGTATAGAGTTATGATGGAAAGCTGGTATTCTTAGCTTTTAAAGTCAAGCTACAATCTTAAACTTAAAACACCTTTCAACGAAAAGTCAGTGAAACTCACAAAAGCGACCTAAGTTCTCTTGTCTTTCTCGGATTGCTTATCTTCCGTGGCCTGTCTCTGGAACCTCGTCAATCATTACAGGTTCTGTCCAATCAATTTTGATTTTGAAATGCATATTAGCTTAGAAGCCACCATCGAGTAATGCATTACAATAATGGTGACATAAATTTTCCAGATGAGATTAAATTACACTGTCTCTGCCAGGTAAGATCTTTGCTCGAGCGAAGGGCATATTCGCTGAAGCACCACAGAAGGAAGCAAAGTGGATTTATTCCAAAAGATCTACCTTGCACAGACAAGATTTCCACTTAAAACGTTCCTAGGCAGACCCGACAACAATGCCTACACCCACTATGGATTGCGGAAGGATTGCCACTATGGAATACAGCTGAGTCTGTGGCTCTAAGTCCTAGCTGAGGCCTCTCTTCAAAGATTGTTGATCGCATGCTTGCCTTCCCTCTGTGCAGACACTCAGGCCTGCCGAAATTTCTAACCTGTCAGCTTAAGTCTGTTCTCAGCCGTGCCGCCCGGATCGTGGCCAACTTACCAGAATTATCGCATATATCGAAATATATGCGAGAAACAATGCATTGGCCCCCAGTTGAGGAGAAAATTAAATGCAAGCTTCTTCTTATAGGGCGGGTTTCGATTGTTGGCTCGGCCCCAGAATACATCAGAGCTTCTTATTCCTGTCTCGAGCAAGCCGGGTCGGCAAACTGCGTTCTGCAGCCTGTGGAGATCTGATAGTCCCGCTCAGCGTACGATGGTTCGAGTTCACCGTGCTTTCTCATGTATTGGACCATCCTTACGGAACGATCTTCCTCTGAAATTTCCTTCCGAAACATCTCAAGAAATATTTTCGGCTTATCTAAGACGCACCTTTTTAGAACTGTAAGATAGCATATTGCAGCGCATTTGTGACATTCTTTAAATACACTGTAAGTGCCTGGTACATACGTACATGCAATCTCAGTTGCGTACGGATGGAAAAGAACTACTTGAGTCATTCAAAGTCGACAAATGTCTTAGGCTGATGCTTGGATGACTTCCGATCTATTTGCGCTACTGAAGGACAAAACTGTAAAGTCCAGGTCCATTGCGCCACGACTGGAGGCGAACTAATCAAAGACCTGCAATAAGCAGACGTTGTCGCCTCGTTTGCAAAAATTCTAGATGCGCTGTATTTGGCACTGGAGGTTATGGAAGAGAAAGCCAAGACCTTCGGACTGGAAATGAACTGTGGCAAAACAAAGATCCAAACCACTGTGGACCATAACTATATAAGTTATTCTTGGGGACTCCTGTACATCCTGGGTTAAAGTTGATATTGGTGTTCCCCAGGGCTCGGTCCTTGGTCCTCTTTTATACGTTTTGTATACTGCTGATATCCCTTCCCTCTTTACTAAACACTTGGCTGTTGGTCATTTGTACGCTGATGATGTCCAGGCTTTTGTTCAGGGACCTCCATCTGCACAACTTGCTCTTGTTGGTAAGATTGATGCCCTTACTCACGATACTCAACATTGGATGTCCTGCAATCGTCTTCCCCTTAATCCTGCTAAGACTCAGTTGATCTGGTTTGGTTCTAAACACCGTCTCGCTCAGATTGGCTACTCTTGCTTATCTGAAGCTTCCCCTATTTTATGTTTTCGTCTAGTATTCGTAACCTGGGCGTTATACTTGACTGTAACCTTACCTTCGAAAACCATGTCTCTAGTTTGACTCGGTCTTGTTACTACCAATTAAGGCGCTTAAGAGTTGTTCGTCTTTCTGTTTCTTCCTCTGTCTTTACTACTATGATTCACGCCATGATATGCTGTCGCATTGATTAATGCAACTCTGTACTTCTGGTTTGCCTAAGTATTGGCTGTCTTACCTTCAATCAGTACTAAATTCTGCGGCCAGGTTAATATCACGTCTTCCTCGTTTCTCTCATATCTCTGATTACATCATTCAGCAACTTCATTGGCTCCCTATCCAATCTCGTATTCAGTTTAAACTATTATCACTGGTAATAAGAGCTCGCATGGGCCAGGCTGCAAAATATCTTTGTGATCTTATTCGGCCTCCACACTCTAGTACCTCATCCCGCCCTTTACGTTCTTTAGATCGTATGGATCTATTTGTTCCTTGTGTTAAGTCCTCCCTTGCTCAGCAAAGGGCTTTTGCTGTTGTTGGCCCATCTCTATGGAATGAACTTCCGCTAACGCTTCGTGCTAGGGTCACTGTTGTTAATAGAGCTCAGTCAGCTCGTTGTTTAAAGACGTTCTTATTTCCCAGGGGCTCTCACGCTGGAAGCGCCTCTGAGTAGTTTGTTCTGTAAGAAGCGCTGTATAAGTTATCAAATACAAATAGGCACTGGGCATGTTCTGATGCCTCGAGAATGAAGATGAGCTGGTGAATGCCTTCAGTTGCCTGGGAAGCCAGATGGTCTTCACGGACGCTAGCAATTCTGAGTTCAAACAACACATCTAAATCACCAAGTCATGTACGTATGATAACTCTGAAAAAGCACATATGGAGCTCAAGTATTCAGCTGAATTAAGCCAACAGTTTCAAAGCTACTTGTGGACGATGAGTTCGTCAAAGGCTTGTGAGGTGTTGATTACAGTTAGTTACAACGATTAAAACTAAAAGATCAGCTAACGAACGAAAAGAATATTCAATCTTCAAAGGTGCTACTAATTAACGTGCAGCTGAATTTTTACCAAGTCTAATGTATGATTCTATCGACCGAAAGCAGCACATAAGCGTCTGCGTAATAGCCTAATGATGATATGATCCTATTATGCAGCAGGTGAATTATGTTGATGGTCATAATAGTAATCTACTAAATCTACGATCATGTTTGGCAAAATGAAGTAGACACTGACTTCTTCGGAAGGTTTCGTTGGCTGATGAAGTCGTGAACCATGGAGACCATATGTCCGCAATGGTGTGGTAGAAGATGTCGTTTCGGGGCGGAATCTGACTCTTGGGACTCCAGTCGTGGTTTCCAAGAACAGGAAACATGGGTGTATCAGGAAAGGAGTCGAAAAACAGTCGAGTCAGGTTATTTATGATATCTGCTACTTGATTCTTCGATATATCAGCATTATGCGGTGTATCATCTCTGCAATAGTACAGAAATAGCATGTCACATACATACAAGCATCGTATCATATTACTCGCTTAGACGCACATATGAGTATGATAGCCTATGGCTCGGTGGTTAGACTGAACGACCTACCGACTGATAGATTGTTTTCAAAGTAGAGCCGTTCAAGCGAAAAACCGTTGTTAAGCACGTGATTGACTGACCCTGTCCAGATGAGAAAGTCGACGTCTTGTTTGATCTGCCGCATGGCGCGCACAGATGAATTGATGAGCAGCCAGGGTGAATCGCACAGGTAGCTCCCGTACAAACCAGTGGAAGTGTCTTTGGGTGGACCACAAGACACACCTGTTGGACCACTCGTGTTGAACGTCGGATCCCAGTGCATGTCCGTTATATGCCAGAAGAATCCTTAGAAATTTTAAAGCACAAGAGGTAAAATAGTGCATCATAGAAACTTGATGTGCTGGTAGCGGTCGGCCTATATCATACACCAGAAACAGCCTTCTAGCTAATAACGTTTTAGACTACTGGCATTTAATAGCAGTCCTTCACACACATTGCTTAGCGCCATCGATTGAAGCATAGTTGTTACACAGTAGCAATACAAGAATTTAAGGTAATGAAAATTTTATAGCGCCTCCTAGGTATCTCTCGAAGGCGCTTGTAATGGAACCGAGAAGACGATGATGCGATATACGGCCATAAATAGAAGACGGTAAATAAGTATATGAACAATGAATTATATGAACAAATAATTAACTGTAGTATTTAGCAGACAAATGCACACATATCCGAATACACGGCAAAGTACGGCTCCAAACTGCAACGCGTGCAAGCGAGGGGGGACTGGAAAGAGTGCGATCTGCAGGACAGACAGCAGAGCACTGGAATGCCAGCCATGATGATGCAGAGATGGAAGAGGAAATATGGAAGGCGATCGAAGTTCGCCGCCAGCAGACTACAGGAAAGTAAGCCATGATGATGCTGCGAGGCAGGAAGAAGAGAGAAGGTCTGCGATTGAAGTCTGCCGCCAGGAACAGAACGGAAGGATAAACAGGAGCGGAAAAGCTAGTGGGGATTCACTCTCAGCGAAGAGCCGAGAGGAATCTGCCCTCCACTGACACAAGCTGCAACAGACGACATGACGCTCTGTAGAAATGAGTCGATGTCAGCAGAGTTAGGAGAGTGAAATTAGAGTATGTCTAAGAACATCGTAACTCTGTTTGCTGTAAATACGTTGTACACAGACTCGTTGTAAAGAAATTAAAGCATCGCTTGAACAATCTTCGTGAACAAACCACGACGCCGAGATAAACCTCGAAGAGACGCCAGTATCACCGTTAGCCACCAACAAATGTCTTAGACTGACCACCAAAAGTCTTTCTAAACATTACATCTCGTGGCAACAGTTCTAAACATTGCAGTGCTCCTTCCCATCGTTTTAAACTTCATTAAGATCAGTAAGAACCATAAGTTCATCCGTAAGCAAGCAATGCTCATTTAGATAAAAAAAATTCCACCGTATAAACACGTAGAACCCAACCAACTCAGTCCAGTCCAGGGTTGACAGTTGACATGTCCAGAGTTCCTGGTCCGTGTTGCATTAAGGATAAGGAATGACTACAGCCGATGAAGCATGTGAAGCACGGTTTCGCTCACCACCTGGCACACCCTGGGAAGATGGCAGAAGTCGCGACGTCCGCACATACCTCTGGACACCAGGCATTCGTCAGTAGCCGCCCGGATGTTACAGAATTTTACCGTGATTGACGGTCAACACCACTCCAAAGACCCTGGCTCGCAGCTGCATTACCGAAACTGAGGCTTCAGGGTCGCAGACGGTATATACAGCTTACAGGTCGACACCTTCCAAACGGAAACCACTCAACCTGCTATAGGTCTAGCTATTCAAAGTCGCGGTCAGGCTTGGATGATAGGTGCCCGAGGACGTTGGGAATCGGCAGCAGAAACAGATATATATATATAATTATATAAGGCAAACACGAAAACATCCGTCCGACTTAAATATATCTGTTTTCAACAAACTTAAAATGTTAAACCTAGGTCAGAATATGCATTGATGTAAGATTAGTTAAATTATGTGCAAAATTTCAAACTAATTAATTGAGCGACATTTTATAAACTCACGAACGTATGCCGCTTGAAAGAGGCAATATTGCGTTCATAGAGAAAGAGGTTGGTCCAAGCGTGCATGTTTTCAAATACGAAACAGCTCAAATAAAATAGGTGAATTTTGTTTACGAATGCATATTTAAGTTGGCCGAATATGTATTCGTGTTTCGCGGATAGGCCTATGTGTTTCTGATCGTGTCTTCGTCTATATTTTCTAAATTTCCGACTTTCGTTTACGTTCCTGATTTTTCGACATTCGAAAATGTTTGTGATTTTCCGAAATTCGTCAATACATTTTTGATTTTTTGGTCTTCGTCGATATGTTTCTAATTGTTCGACTTTCGCCTATATATTTCTGGTTTTCCGACCTTCGTCAACATGTTTTTGTAAGCCTGTGTCTGAATTGCTGACCTAGGTCTACATGTTTTTGATTTTGCGACCTTCGTCTATATGTTCCTAATTTACAACCTTCGTCTGTATTTCTAATTTACAACCTTCGACTGTATTTCTAATTTACAACCTTCGTCTGTATTACTAATTTACAACCGTCGTCTGTATTTCTAATTTACAACCTTCGTCTGTATTTCTAATTTACAACCTTCGTCTGTAGTTCTAATTTACAACCTTCGTCTGTATTTCTAATTTACAACCTTCGTCTGTATTTCTAATTTACAACCTTCGTCTATATGTTTCTAATTTACAACCTTCGTCTGTATTTCTAATTTACAACCTTCGTCTGTATTTCTAATTTACAACCTTCGTCTGTATTTCTAATTTACAACCTTCGTCTGTATTTCTAATTTACAACCTTCGTCTGTGTTTCTAATTTACAACCTTCGTCTGTATTTCTAATTTACAACCTTCGTCTGTAGTTCTAATTTACAACCTTCGTCTGTATTTCTAATTTACAACCTTCGTCTGTATTTCTAATTTACAACCTTCGTCTGTATTTCTAATTTACAACCTTCGTCTGTATTTCTAATTTACAACCTTCGTCTGTAGTTCTAATTTACAACCTTCGTCTGTATTTCTAATTTACAACCTTCGTCTGTAGTTCTAATTTACAACCTTCGTCTATATGTTTCTAATTTACAACCTTCGTCTATATGTTCCTAATTTACAACCTTCGTCTGTATTTCTAATTTACAACCTTCGTCTGTAGTTCTAATTTACAACCTTCGTCTGTATTTCTAATTTACAACCTTCGTCTGTAGTTCTAATTTACAACCTTCGTCTGTATTTCTAATTTACAACCTTCGTCTGTATTTCTAATTTACAACCTTCGTCTGTATGTTTCTAATTTACAACCTTCGTCTATATGTTCCTAATTTACAACCTTCGTCTGTATTTCTAATTTACAACCTTCGTCTGTAGTTCTAATTTACAACCTTCGTCTGTATTTCTAATTTGCAACCTTCGTCTGTAGTTCTAATTTACAACCTTCGTCTGTATTTCTAATTTACAACCTTCGTCTGTATTTCTAATTTACAACCTTCGTCTGTATTTCTAATTTACAATCTTGTCTGTATATTTCTGATTTTTCGATCTTCGTCAAAATGTTTCTCATTTGTCGACCTTCGTCTATGCTACGTCTATACGAAAAGCAGCAGCAGCAGCAGTAGCAGTAGTATACCGATACTCAAGAATTTGCATATGTCACGTTATAAGCGCATGTGGGTTTACGACTAATTGGTTTAGGCCTACCTATGTCGCTATCGTTCGTTGCCGCAACAAGCGCAGAACTCGAAAGCATCGTCAATATGAGATGGAGTGGCTGCATCAGCATCAGCAGACGACGTTGGTGCTTGATTTGCATCCTGTCGTTAGCCGTTAAGCCAATCCGCTGTCCGTTGTACAGTGACTACCGTTGCGTTTGTTCACTAACAAACATGACAAAAGCACGATGTACATACGTATCTGGTTATTCATATAACGCATTTTAGAAACCCTTCAATTTCAGCTTATAAGCTCATGTTCTACAGTGTAGCTGATGTTCTGCAGTCGATCGACGTGTTGTTTAGCTTCCAAGATTGAACGGAAAGATATTCGTTTCCAGCTTTATGCCTTATAGCAAGAAGCAATCCTATTTGCGGCCATTTCAATTTCATTAGCTACGATTTGGACGACACATGGCTGATTAAGCTACACAATAGCATCACACGTATTGTGTCAAAACTCAAATCATTCTCAGCTAAAGTCAGAAAATGTTGTTGTCGCGCCCAAGATCAGCGGTCAACATGAAGGCGATTACGACACCCGCCAGAGGTCGCCGTTATGGCATCGGATAACATGCTAGGTCCTCCGATGAGCCTATCATGGGATGAGGACGTGAATCCCCACAGACTCCGACAGCGACAGCGAGGAACATGTATAGGGGATAGACAATGCAGCTGTCTGGTTATGAATGGACACCCCTTATACATTCGACGATCCCAGGGGAAGGGGGTCATGTTCGATGGACTTGTATAAAAGGGAATGCGTCCAGGCGAGTGGCAGAGATTAAGTTTCGAACGGATATCGGGCAGAAGAAGAACTCTCAAGATCAAACGTTAACTTTCTTTCCGCTAGTTTTATCAATTAATATATTCTTTATTAAAATATCGCTTCGTACTGAGCGAACCCACCACTTCTCTTTCCTGTTAGACTAGAGGGGTATCGAGGATCGAGGACGTGACAGTTGTGAATTATGTAGGCGGACTCTTAAGGCGGTCATGAGACTCATGGGCCTACAGAACGGCCATGCGCACGGTCTTCCATCCGTACAACAGGAGGGCACAGCTTGCCCCCAGGTGAAAAGGTTAGGGAAGTCAGCTTCAGGATGGGGCTGCTACAGGTGCAATTTTACTTTAAGCTTTCTGTGTCAAATAACTAGTGAACTGATTAATGTGACAGTACAAAAGTGGTGTAACTACTGCCCCAAGGGCCCTCCCTGCAATGCAGGGGACCGAACCTAGAAGAATACCCATATCTCGCTTGCCATTATTGTTCACCTATCCATTTTTCGACTCTACGAGTTTCATCAACATAGCTTTAACGTGCTATAATCCAATTCTAACTTTAAAGCTTGGATCTGGTGAAAAGAATCGGAACATCTGGCTTTTTGTAGAAAGCCAAGGTACTTTGACTGCATTCATTCCACCAAAGTTGTAGGCCTAGCTGAAAATGGTCATTATTCATAGCTGTGGCAAGCTGCTGATACTTAGAATTAAAACAAGAACACTGACAGAATAGTTGACACGAATCCTGACTGAGATGTTTTGCCTAAATTGGAAGAAGACCTGAAATGATTGACAGTAGGTATAGAACTGCGGTGAATACTAATATGGATTAATGTGGATAGTCAGAGACTGTCTGGTTACATAGTACATTTAGCTCGATGCCAGAACATTTTGTAGAATTACTTCAAACGGTCACACTAATTGTCTAACGAACCCATTGTGACTTCGCTTAAATATCAGACAGTTTAGGTCTATGAGCGTTCTGGCTATATTTGTATCTGCTTTTGCCAGACCTAAGGAGTATGACAGAATCATATTTCAAGTCGAAACTGAACTGAAACTATCAGCTGAGTCAAACTGTAGGTACTTTGAAGTTTTGTTTGACTGAAGAGCAGAAATAGTAACAGGAACTGATAAGTGCAATTTTCATACCATCCAGCAAGAAGCAAATTCAGGGTCGAGCAAAAGCTGTTCCGCATTTTATCGTGATTGGTTCACGTGATCAGGACGCGTAAATTTGTTTTAAAAATAGAAGTTTTCCGTCGTTTCCGTTTGGGCTGTCGCGTGTAATCGAGTACTCGATTCCAAATATGAATCGGGTAGTTTTTAACACTCGAGTACTCGAGAATTTCATAAAATTTCAGTTAACTAAATGCAAATACACCCCAAAGCCTAAAATGAATGCTTTCCACGCCACTTGTTACCAATTTTACATGGGGACATGGAATTTGTACCTACGTCACAGATATCTACTCTGCCGTCACGCATGGTCTCCTATATATTAGGAGTCCATGAACCATGCCAACTCTTTTAAAGCTTTATACACGTCTTATGCCTCACTGTCTTTCGTCCTCCTTTCTATTTCAAGCTTCTGTTCTGTTCTGTTCTGTTCTTTCCGGGCTACCTGTTTCTGACAGCCTCATAAAGCTTTAATAGGTCAAAGCCAGTGAACTTCAAATACTGCTGTGGGTGAGGTCCACTTCCGCACCTCGTATACACTCTGAATGGCTTAAATTAATCGGTAGATGGCTTGGTGTATAACAGAAAGTCATGAAGAAGAAATTAAATAATTGCCCCAACAGCAGCCTCTTATGCAGGACATATAAAGCCCATGTGGGAACAGTGCCATATGGACTTCAATACATGTCCTATATATGGTAGCAACAGCAATTTAATATATCGGTATTGGTTCAAGCTAGAGGGCAGGCCTAAAAGGATCGGCTTGAATATGTGAAAGCCCCATTTTGTTAATCTTTTAAAGTTCGCCTCACTGTTTTGTGCCAAAATGGGTGGAATCGGAACCATCTTAGGCCCTGTAGACTGAATCTATATATATATATATATATATTCTCGCCATGTTTATCAATTTCAATTGGTTTTACTAATGTATGAACTGTGCGTATTATTGACAGTTATGCGTATATTAGAATAAGCGTTTGTGTTGACTAACGTAATTACTCACTTAAAATACTTGGCCGGCTTAGGACGTTCAAACTAATCAAAATAGCAAGGCCAGCATAGGTTCTAAAAATATACTAAATACGGGGAACAAAGGATGGTTTTCTGAACTAATTTTACGAGAGATCAACGTGGATGTTGATGGATTATTTTATTCGCAATCTGTCAGAGTTTGCGAGTCATTACGAATGATATTTCAAACTGATGTTTCGATTGCCAGCCAATCGCGATTTTACTTGTGGGATTTTCGACCAATGGCGACACGTTGCTATTGGAAGTCGTCAGCCAATGAGGGGACACAGTGGACGCGATTCCTTATCCTTTGTAAACAAGTGAGCAGACGAAGATTTCATAGAAGGACTATGAAATCGCTACAAATATTGGTGAAAGAGGCAGACGATAATTTCGGCCAATAGGAAACCTTATGACGATGGAAGATTCGCTGTGAAAACCGTTGAAGTAGTTAGTTCACGGCTGGATTTTGGACAGGAAAGTCCTCGTTGCGATTCAGCGTGACTCCGAGAAATAAGTGGTCAGTTGCCGACTTGTCAAGTCGAACTGCATTCTCGAATGATGAGCATATAAAGGCTCATGTTTTTACATGTAACTGGCCTGTGTTTCGGTTGTGAAATGACAAAGTTTTCGTAGAGAAACTAACGTCAGAAAGTTGTGGATTAAGTCCATGTAAGTGCGTCGATACGGACTTAGTGGCGTGAGTCGAAAGACAGCAAAGATGCTTCGTCTTCGATTCAACAGTGCAACTCCATCTCGTCAAGGAACCATTCCTTTGGACGGTTACGATCGAATCGGGTGAATTCCATTCCTTGAACTGCAAAGAACTCGCTTAAATTACCTACTACGAGAGACATTTAATCGATGATCTACAAGGTACGTCGGCGTGGTGAATAGGATTGTTTGCGCAGAGACAACTCGTGGTGAGTGATAAGCTAACCATTCTACGTCGATGCAAATTCACTACAACTCACAGTGAAACTGTGTCAGACTTTTTCAAACAGTCAGTATGCAGAGGTAAAATGGCCATCCAAGCTTGTGGGTGGGTAGAATTATAGATTTAGGCTTGATAAGAAGCTGGCCTTAATTAAGCATTAATTAAGACCTTAATATCATTACAATTTCCGCTAGATATCACATGTTGATTTGAGTCTGACCTATAATTATCATATCAGGAGACTAAACCCCAATTAACATGTGTATCTACCTACTGCCTAAACAAGCTTGTAGGTACCATGGTGTAATGTAAAGTGACTGCAATCTATAGTCACCAGAACTAGACAAGAGAGCATTAGACACAGGGGGGGTTACATCCCCGGAACCGATTTGGCACCATACCGGCCCTACATTAGATTCACACAGCTATTAGCCAAAGGCCGGTCAGTGGGTCGTCGACCGATCGGATATTACTATTACAGAAACAATTAAGTATAGCGACGCTAGTAGCAACATGGATATAGAAGAAGATCCAAAAGACCGGCATCAACATCATCAGAGCAAAGGCCAACAGGATGGAGAAAGAAGAGCAGGAAAATGAGTAGAAGCCGGAGCACAGAATAAGAGAAAACTTCTTCAACTGTTTACTGTATCGGGAAATCATACACCCTTCTCATCCTGCAGGTTGAATTACCAGCTTACAGCATTATTCTGCTCCCATGAAGTGCAAAACTCACAATGAAAGAGTACCCTGCAGCAATCGAAGGAAAATGATGGACAGAAGAACCCACCAGAATAGGATGAAATAGGATGAACAAAACGACGATGGACAAGAGTCATCAGACGGAGTATTGTTACAAAAGAGTTAAAAGGCGATTAAATTTCAAGAAAGGCCTCTTTCAGAAGGCCTGCTCCTCTAATCAAATAATAAATTATGTAATTTAATTGTTATTGGTTAACTAAGAGCAACTATCGTTCTTCTTAAGAACGAGGCAGAGGAAATGGATTGGACACATAAATACATATACAGATACGACTTATCTAAAGAAAGATAAATGAGACTTAGATTGGTAATGAGAGGGTAGGTAAACAACTGATGCGAAGATACAGTGGTTTACATTAACTTGCACCGTAACGCTGAATAAAAGCTGAATTAAGGATGAATTAAATTTGTATTACATTGGATTACACAGAGCAGGGTAAGTAAGACGTATCTCACAGTGGATTACAAGCTGACAAGTAAGACCGATTATCAGTATGGATAATTAATTTATTACAGAGCCGATCAGAATGGATCACAAAGGGCTGGATAAGTAAGAAAAAAAGAGGTTAGAAAGAGAGGGGAAGGAAATTGAAGGAACATACTAGCGACCTACACGGGGCACACCATTCAACCGTGGAAAAATTTGAATAGGGAATGGTCATCATGCAGAATGGAGCAATTGTTGATTATAGGGAAACAATCACGTGAATCGATGTTTGGGCCACCTCGTCGGAGAAAATTTGATCACTGCAAACCTTGAGGTCATGCATGAGCACGAGTTCAGTCGGTTTGCCAAATGATGAATATATTTAGCGAAACATATGTGGTTGCCGACGATGCGGCTGACGGTATTGGGGGAATTCAGGTGTCACTGTACAGATGAAAATTAAAGAATACACACCATATTCAGTATTATAGACGCCATGGCTTTCTAACTGGACTACGTCCTGAGGTGACTTGGCCGATAGCCGTATGATGGACAGTGAGGTGAGGATGTCTGACTTGTAATTGTAATTTGAGATTTATAAAGCGCCTCTGAGGAAAAACTCAACAGAGGAGCTTCCGACCCGAAAGAATAAAATCAGTGTTACACAGTACAGTCTTCAGGCGGCTACGGAACACTGAGAGGGGGAGAGAAAGGAGCTCAAGTCGCAATTCTCGAGGGAGACGATTCCAGCAAGTTGGGCCAACGTAGGCGAAGCTTCTGGACTGGGCAGTAGCGGTGCGCATTCGAGGGAGGGACAAACAGGAGGTCCTGAGTGGCCGAGCGAAGGGTGCTACGGCCCGGCAACGAGGAGACCAAAGTGCAGAAGTCAACGAAGTAAAGGGGAGCAGAGCCAAGAACACAATTGCGCATGAGGGAGAGGATCTTAAAGTGGACACGATGCTGGACGGGGAGCCAGTGAAGAGTGTCACGAATATAAGACGAGATGTGGCCATATTTTGGAATGCCCCCAATGAGACGAGCAGCAGAGTTGAGCACAGATTGCATCTTAGCAGTGTTGGCTAGCAATAGCCGGTAAAGATGGCGTTCCCAAAGTCAACCCTAGTGCAAATGAGGGCATAGACCAGAGTGGAGATAGCATGGAAGGAAAGAGTACGGCGAATGGTGCGGAGCTGACGAAGATGGTAAAAACAAGAGCGAGAGACGCTGTTAACATGAGCAGACAGGGTAAGCTCCTGATCCAACACAATCCCGAGATCCGGGACCGTAGTAGAGAAGGAGATATCCGGAAATCTCTGGCGTAAGGAGGAGAAATCAATCTTGGCGAGCTGCAAGCGGCCACCAAGCCAGATGAACTGGGTCTTATTACAGTTCAAACGGAGGCGATTGGAGGACATCCATAGGTCAAGGACAGATGTGGCATCGAGAATCCTCTGGACAAGGGCAGAGGCCGCCTCCGCCTGACCATGGGCGTAAGCCTGGGTGTTGTCTGCATACTGGAGGACGGCAACACTCAGTGGGAGGAGGGTCCGAGCTAGATCAGAGGTATATAAAATATAGAGGAGAGGACCTGCCTCATCTCGGTTCTGTCGGATTATGCGGTGCGCCAAGCTGTGTGCCGTTGGTCGGTCTTTTTGCTGGCCTGTGTGGTTGGCAAGTACTCAGACACAAAGGCAGACGGGGTCTGTCGGTCCGCCTCCGTAAATGAGTTACTTGTTCACTTGTGTGGCTGCCTACCCAACTGTCTGTCTACCTGCCTCTGCCTGTCTGTCTATCTGTCTGTATGTCTTTCTGTCTGTCATTCTGTTTACCCTGTCCAAAGCTTTGGAATTCGCCGCCCAGTTCTGTTCTATCAGTTTTTTGATGTCATTCAGGTCTAAATTCGAGACTCATCTGTTTCAAATTGCTTATCCACCATAACCTAAATTTTGGTTTCTCTAATCTGTCGGAATTTGTTCTGGTTCCTCCAAAAGATTCTGATTTTTTAAAATTACGATTTCACTTGAAGCGACCATCGGTTGTTGCTTTAAGCATTATGATAATGGCGCTATAGAAGTCATTAGGTTAGATTACAAGAGATCGATTTATCTGTCTTTCCATCTATCTGTCTATTATCTATATAATTTATCATTTATATTGATTTCAAAAACTGACAATGATACAAGTAAGTTTAACGTAAAGCAAGCAGACTTGTGCAAACGGCTGACCCAGAAGGGGAGACATCGGTCCGCTTAATAAGGACCACCTCTTAGCAAGCAATACGGATGGCGACGAAGAACCTAAGTTTGATTATTTATTTATATAGTGAAATCTGAACTAAGGGAATGAAAACGGGCTATATATTCATGATTTGCTAATCAAATAATCAAAATTAATAACTAAGAATATGCAACCTAATACAAATTCCAATCGTTTGCCATCATTTAGAAAGTTAGCAGGGTTTTTAAATAGCTGCAAGTTTGGCAAATGGAATAAGAGAGGCATGGTTAGATGTGTATTACAGGTTGAGCAATGTAAACAGAGGCGGAACATAGAGATATATTAATACTTTAGCATATTTAGCATAATACTTTAATATATTAGTACTTTAGCAATTGTCATAGAAATATGCATTCCATGCAATTTCCAGGAGACAGTGACTGTCGATAAAGACACCAAAAAATTACAAGAAACTATGATTTTGTGCAATTTGCTGTGTCAACATAGGTGTTGAGACTTTATATGGGAATGACTCTTATGCGAACAAAGTAATATACAATTTTCTCATTCAGAGTAAGAGATAACCTCTTTGCTTCAAACCGACCAGCAATTGATTCAGGTTCCTTGTTATCATACTCAAACAAAATATCAAATAATTTGTTATGCAAAAGGCAGTTGTATCTTCAGCGGTTAAATAGTGTTGATTAGGTTATTATGAATTCAGGAGGTCATTTATATATATGTGTGTGTGTGTGTATGTGTGCTTGTGTGTTACAGATAGCAAAGGACTTAAAAGCGACCTTTGGAATACTCTATCTATCTAATTACCGGCCTGTGTACCTACCTTCTACCTAATTCTATTATAATCTCCGAACTTGTATTGCGCCACTGTAATAACGCTCAAGGCATGGTCGCTGCTAAGCAAAATCGTTGTCCAAGCCAAATTCCATGGTAAATCCGGTCGGAAAGATAGTGATAGCTCCAGAAAACAACAGAGACAGGTTACGGAGGAAATGAATCCAGGAAGAGGTGTTTTTAGTCCAGATCTGAAAGCCAAAACAGACTTTGCCGAGTGAACACTTGCGGGAAGAGTTCTAGGGTCTAGAGTCAGTGACAAAAAATGTACGCCTGCCGAGAGCTGTTCTTTTCCACGGAATAGCAGCCAGCAGAAGATCTGGTCGAGTAGAGATAAGTCTTGGGAGTCTCGGGACAGAGTGAAGATAGTGAGGTTGGCTGAAATGTAGAGTCTTGTATACAATTAGTCCAGTCTTGAACATTATTCGCTTTTATACGGGCAACCAATGCAACGATTTCAGGATCAGTGATGTATGTTCATACTTTGGAGTTTTAGTGATAGCTCTTGTCAGTGTATTTACTTACAATGTACATATACTTACCGACTTATTTACCTGCCTACCTACCCAACACCTACCTACTTACTTATCATTCAACTGATTTATCCAACCTTCCGTCATCTATTCGCCCACTTATCCCTATCCATCCATCCATTTATGCACCATAACAGACTAAATGCAGACTATAGAGCTGGCAATGTGTGTACTTATAGGAAAGTGTCACGATGGCCGACTGGTCAACACGTCGGCTCTTCATCTTTGCCCAATGGGTTCAAATCCCGAACCTGTCATGTGATAACGACATAGATTGCATTGTTTAAGTGTGCATATCCTCGGAGGCCATCATTGTCTATTTATGAGTGCCTCCTTAATTAAAAAAACTGCACTTATACACCAAGAGTACTTGTATCTATACAAAGTACAAACGAAAAGTACACTTAACGCTCGGTTATAGGAAGATAATCATGCAGGTTATGTTTCAAAGTATGATTGTGTATGTTTGGTTGTTTTGATTTTATAGATACGCTACGTGACAGGCAAGTGTAGTGCCTTTAATCGACAGAACTCACAATCAGCACCATTATCTGGTCAGCCATGTGATTGAAGAACACGAGGCTAAGAAAAAATGAAATGATAGGCCTATTCATGTAGGCCTTGTGTTTGAAAAATAATGAAATGGTATGTATGTATGTTTGTGTTTATGTATGTATGTATATATGCATGCATGCATGTACGTGTGTGTAATGTAGGGCTGTAGGTATTTTGACTGATGACGTGCAGATCCAGATCTGACTGGCCAGGGTAATCAGTTTGTCGCAGGGGAGGTAATGAAGCACAGGAATTTTTTTAGGCCTAACATAGAAAGAGGTGGTGAAGGGTCAGAAACTTGCACAGAGACAGGGCTTGTAGCCTTGTATATCGAAGGTATGAATACATGTATAGGCTGAATGTTGATGATGAATTCTCTGCCCAAAGTCACGTCCAGTGGCTTTATGCCACCCGGGGATGAGATGAGTGAGGTGGTTTCCCGTTGCCTTCCTCAAAGACAACAGTGGGTGAGCAACTTGTCCAAGGTCGCTAAGCAATGGCTTGAAGCTTATAAATCCTAGGTCGAGAAATGTAAGACAAAGAGATCCAACACTTGGCCGGCGCTCCACACTGCGGAGTAGATATGGGCCGGCTCTGGTTTCGCATGCCAACCGAGACACGAAGTCCCAAAATGTAGTCATATCGTCATCATCGTGACCAAATAAACATCAACAATGATAACGTGTTCTCTCTCTTTCTCTTTCTTTATTCTTTCTCTTTCTTTATTCTTTCTCTTTCTTTATTCTTTCTCTTTCTCTTTCTTTATTCTTTCTCTTTCTTTATTCTTTCTCTTTCTCTTTGTCTTTCTTTATATATATATATATATATATCTGTTGATCTACATTTTGGCGGTAATTCTATCATCAACACCGCCGGCGCAACAGCTGGTGCAGAAAAGGCGGTTTAAGTTCCTTCGGTGCCTGTAGTTACCGTATTTGGTACAACTTGAACTTCTCTCGCTTCATCAACAGCCAGTCATCGATCGAACTGACGATGAGCGCCATCTCGCCATCTTTTGTCAGCGACGTCTCGTAAGCAGACAGCGCCATGCAGCTTATACAATCATCCCACAACATCACTACTTTGATAATACGCGCGCCACGTCCGTCACCTGTTAACGAACTTATCGGTTGTAGACTGAATCTATATATGTTCTCGCTATGTTAATCAATTTTAGTTGATTTTGCTATTGTATGAACTATGCATATAATTGACATGGTTTTGCGTATGTTAGAATAAGCGTTTGTGTTGACTAACGTGATTACTCACTTAAGATACATGGCCGGCTTAGGGCGTTTAAACTAACCAAAATAGCAAGGCCAGCATAGGCTCTAAAAATATAATAATTACGGGGAACAATGAATGGGTTTCTGAACTATTTTTACATGTGATCAACGTGGATGTAGATAAATTGTTTTATTCGCAATCTGCCAAAGTTTGCGAGTCATTTTGAAGGAGATTTCAAACTGATGTTTCGATTGCTAGCCAATCGGGATTTTACTTGGGGGATTTTAGGCCAATGGCGGCACGTTGCCATTGGAAGTAGCCAGCCAATAGGGGGGCGCAGTGGACGTAACTCCTTATCATTAGTAAACAAGGAGCAGACGATTCTCTCAACGAAGGACGCTGAAATCACTGCGAATGTGGGTGAAAGATGCAGACGACAATTTCGGCCAACCGTTTGACGATGTCGATTCGCGGTGAAAACCGTTGAAGAAGTTCAGTTCACGTTGGATTTTGGGCAGGAAGGTCCTAGTTACAATTCAGCGTGACTCCGAGAAATAAGTGATCAGTTGCGGACTTGTCAAGTCGAACTGTGTTCTCGAATAATGGGCATACAAAGGCTCATGTATTACAGGTTCTTCACCTGTGTTTCGGTTGCGAACTGACAAAGTGTTCATAAAGAAACTAACGTCTGGAAGTTGTGGATTAATTCCATGTAATTGCTTCGAAACGGACTTAGCGGCGCGAGTTGAAAGTCTTCAACTCTACAGTGCAACCACATCTCGTCAAGGAACATTCCTTCGGACGATAACGATCGAATCGCGTGGATTCTCATCCTTGAACAGCAAGGAATTACCTCAAAATACCTTCTACGAAAGACTTTTATCCAATGGTCTACGAGGTATGTTGGCGTGGTGAAAAGAATCGCTTGTGCAGAGACAGCTAGTGGTGAGTGACAATCTTATCCTACCACGTCGATGCCAACTCACTGCAACTTACAGTGAAACTGTTCAGACTTCATCAGAGTCAGTACACAGGGGAAATGGCCATCCAAGCTTGTGGGTGGGTAGTGTTAAAGATCTAGGCTTGATAAGAAGCTGGCCTAATTAAGCATTAATTAAGTCATTGAACTATCTATAATACATTGATTGATTTGCAACAATTGACTTTGTTCATTCTTATTCAATCAGACATTATAATACAAGATGGTAGTGGAAAGATACGAGCTATTGTAATAACATTACAATTTCCGCTAGATATTGCATGTTGATTTGAGTCTGACCTATAATTATCATATCAGGAGACAAAACCCCAATTAACATGTATATCTGCCTACAGCCTAAACAAGATTGTAGGTACCATGAGGTAATGTAAAGTGACTGCCATCTATAGTCACTAGATCTAGACAAAGGAGCATTTAGAAAGGGGGTTACATCTATAACTACTGTAATTGTTTTATTTCCAGAAGCACTGTCATTTATCCTGGTTTACTTCCTATCCGACTTCGCCCTATGCGCTCGTTCATCCCACACACCAACATCGATATTTTGTTCGTTCCTACGGCGTGTTTTAGTGCAAATGTGGCAAAAAATCACCGTATCATGCTACACTACATATATTCTTTCACATATTTTCACCAGGATGCATCTAGACGCTTAGACTTCTATGGCCGTTGATACTGCGTTTATTTTATAATAAAAAACTTTAACGTTTTGTCAGTGAGCAGCTTAATGCTTACATCTTGCATAACAATAAATGAAATGATTTAATTAATTATTAAATGATTTAATAATTAAGGGCGATATCGGATCTTATTGCCCTTACTAATCTCGTGCGTCGGCGGCCAAGATGGCGGTTGTTTTATTGTCTGTAGATAAGTTCGTCATATGCGAGATTTGCTCGATAAATTTTGAATGTTCGGACTTCTACTGTGACCGAGTACGTGTTTCGGAATTATTTCCTGAGTATGCCACCGATGTCATGTGTCTCTTCGGTGGCATGTGATCGAAGCCCTACCGTCGTTTTGAATCAATCCACCTGTAAAGGGTGATTCTTCCTCTTCCCCTTATCTTTCTTCTCACTTCAGTTTCAAACACCATCCACCGTAGCCGTCCGACTGTCTGCCTGCCTGACTCCTGGATCTTGACCAGGAACCGAACCCTTTTGCCCATCAATTTTGTTTTGACTAAGAGCCTGTGAATAAGCTGGTTCCCGCGACTTAGCTTTCGTTGGGCGCTGTAGAAATATCGAGATTACGATTACTGGGTGACCAGCTGTCCAGGACCCGTACTTTCACGATACAGCACGTAAGCTTCGCAGAGGTCGGTCCACCTTTATGGAATAGTTTGCCTAGCACCCTAGGACATGAGATCCTTGGTCTTTCTTTATCTGTCTTCCGTTAGCGCTTGAGAACCATTCTGTTCGATCATGGGTCTGAGATGTCAAGTTGGGAGCGCCTCTGATGAGTCTCTCTTGGAGAGGCGCCATATATAAATCTGTGATTACAATTACAATTTTCACACATGTTTTCGTTTACGTTCCTGTTATTTCAAATTTAAATTTCACTCTTTGTTACTGCTTCTGGCATATTTAGCCCACAATGTTCAGAAGGTCAAATCAAGGGCCATGTTGTGAAACCATATGGCATGTCATCGCAGAAAATCTGCACAGTCATCTGGTCCACAAGGACACTGGCGTTATGGATGCTGCAATTCGCAACCGGTGCCACATGAGCCTAATTCACGCGGCTGCCTGTACTTTGAACTATAGCCTCTATTTCAAAATAGTTTAAAATCTGTCATAATTCACAAGGTACTACATTTAAGTCAGCCGACCTATCTACATTCCATGCTCACCCACTAGTTAGCTACATCGGTAAGTGTGTTACCCAAGGAGCCTCTGTGCGTGAGGATTGCAGGTTCGCGTCCCGGTCGTGGCTTATTTCAGAGATTAAATCTCGGGCTAGTACGGTCCGTGCACGGGAACCTTAAATGGCGTGGCGCCCATTCAAACGGGCAGCGGTGGTGAAGGATCTCACCCGATAAATTCATTGTAAAATGAGCAGGGTCGCGGCCATACGATCGCTATATAAAACCTATACATTTACATTTACCCCAACACTAGTAGATATTGCACTCGATAAATGGACACTGTGACTCTTGCCGTGCCCTATTGTGCCCTATACCCGTACAATACTGGGCTCTCGGGCCTTCTTGGTAGCTGGTGCCAAGCTTTGGAATTCTCTGACCATTTCTTTGATGTCATTTCAGGTCTAAACTTAAGACAAGTCTCTTTCAACTTGCTTACCCACAGTAGTCTGGCTTCTGGTTTATCTGATCTATTAGAATTCGACCCGGCTTCTCCAACAGTTTATGATTTTTAACTGCGATTTGACTTGAAGGGATTATCGACTGATGCCCTGGGCATTATGATAATGGCGCTATAGAAGTCTTTAGATTAGATTATATGACTACACTACTACTGCACAGCGTCGCAGCTTCGCCGTTGTTGGCCCTGCCTCATGGAACAACCTGTCTGGTGACCTTAGGCGGGAATTCCTCTCTCTTCCTCCCTCTCTTTTCCGCAAGCGTTTGAAGACTGTTATTTTCCATTAGTCATGGGAAATTGGGCCGGGAGCGCCTCTGATGAGTTTTATCTTGAAGTGGCGCTTTATAAGTTTTTGATTACGATTACGATTACGATGATGGATGTTTCGCGATACAGTGACTGACTGCTTTATCCACTAACTGGTCGCAAGAAAATCACGTGATTTGGTTTGCATTGTAAGAAGTCCTTCGTTTTCATAATACAGTCACCGTCAGTCCGCACTTATGCTCTGTAGCAAACTTGACTTGATAGCTCTACAAGTTTTCACTCTTCATATTCAAGTGTTTGTGAAATAATAGAATGGCACAACAAAACTTTTATGATAGGTATTTAGCAATACAGCGTGGCTAGAAATATATTGATTTTGAAGTTCCGTCATTGGGTACAGAAGAAACCGTTATGTTAAAGGAAGTTTTTACTGAATATTGTGACAATTCCGAGACAAGATCGCTTGCAATTTAGGGGCAAAAAGCCAACGCTCATTGCGATTTGACCACTGGTAAACGATGGGACGAATAGAAGTTGGATTATTTAAGGCCACAACTGACACATGAGATTCATGTCGCTTCAGTTACAAAACGTTCGAAGAGACATCTTCAAGATGCTGAAAGAATCAGCTATGCAAATTTTATAGCCCAAAAGAAATTCAATGCAAGATATCAACTTGGATCATGTTTAAGCTCATTGGCAATCGCACAAAGAGTTCGACCATTAAGCACGTCCGTAAAGGGGAAGGAAGAGGTCCGTATCTAACTCTGATATATGTCGGTATCAAAATTTGGTACATAGGCTATACCGTTATTTCAGCACAGCAAGTGCTGTAACACTAACTTCAGTCAGACATCAGTCTGTTCTGCGCTGGATCTAATTAGAGTCCCTTTCTGAACGCGACAGTATCCGCGTACCCCACCCAGTAACAGCCCTTGCAAGATCAACAGAGTTAGTAAAAGGTCATAGAAATCCGTTGTATTGCAGATGTCCGCAAAGGTTGTAATACCGAAGATGGTAATAACAAATGCAGACAAGGGGAGGGAGGGGTCCAAAATAGTCTTTTTTATGGGTGTTCTTTATGAACGACCCAAAGACAAACGGCAGACAATCTAAATTCAACTTGTTCTTAGTCATTTTTAAAATTTTCGGCCTGATAGATGTGCAATCTGACATGGGCCCAAAAAACATCAAAGAGCTCTGTGTTCCAGTCTTGGATCAGTCTGGTAGACAATCGCTGCGTTCTGCAGCTCATCGGGACCTTCTTGTCCTACGCTTTCGTAGCGCAGGAACGCTTTCGAACTGTTCCTTCTAATGCACAAGAAAAAATTTCAGCTAAACTTAAGACGCATCTGTTTATAACTGGTAGACAGCAAGGGAGCAATGATTTTGAGAAGTATTTAAAAGTCGCTATATAAAGATTTGAATACATTATATACATAGTATACATATGCATATATAAAGCATATCATAATTGCATAATATATATATATAAATTAGATATAAAATATACATAATTCCATAATTACACGATAATTTGTATATATATGTCACTCATATATGATATGCATTATATGAACGTTCAAACTCTGTATGTGTTTGTTTGATGAATGAAAGCTGTGTAGGTGTGTATATATAGATATTAATAACAGCCTGTTTCAAAATTTATATTTTGGAACCCCACATTGGATGAAGAGGAACCTAAGATTCCTTCGTCCTAATATTGCCCTTTGCAGATGTAGGCCTATATATGTTGGACGACCTGCTTAACGAGCGTCAGTCGTCAGCCTGGCAGCGTTGGTGCAGTTGTTGTCGAGGCAACGCCTTAAGAGCATATCCCGGGTATGTGGAGAACTTTTACTTCTGAAGAATAGCGCTTAGACCATTATTCATATTGTCTTAAAATTTCGGTATAATGCGTCAATTCGACTTAAATAGGCTAACAAAGGTTATTTGTATAAACAAGCCTATAAATAAAATCATTTAAAATATCAGGTCAAATTGAAACGACAGTCCTCCTGGCAGTCGTTATGAAAAACGTCTCTGCCAGATAATCAAAAACGTGCGCCCTCAATATACGATCGTATCTTCATCCTTCACACTCACAAGCAGTAAAGACAAAGCTCTTTCCATTTACCCGCCTGATACATCTGCCTTATCTGAAACCTAGTTCAATTTAAAAACAGCTTCTGTTCAATATCGAGACTGTGTTCCTCCTGGCTACCATCTCTACAGGGCACCCTGACCCTCCAAATCATCGCACTCTGCCAACATAACGGTAGACATTGTCTTTCTCACCCTGCAAACTGCCGCCGTGCTAGATTCACCAGGTTACGTGTTCTGCTCTTTTGAATGCGCATCAGTGACTCTTAGACTTCCTAAAACAAATCTTACTATCTTCAACGTCTATTACCTCCAACCTTCTGCTGTATTCAAGTCCTTCATTTGTCTTCTTGAAAAATTCACCACCATCCTCTCCATTGCCGCCAATACACTTCACGAATTCCTTATTACAGGCGATTTAAACATACGTGTTTATAATTCCTCCGATATATTTGCTTCCGTATTCCTCAGCATGTCAAATTCCCTACCCATATGCACAGTCACATATTCGACCTCATTATCATATCACCGCTTACCAGGCTATCATTTGATATCTCTTTACCTTTTTATACACCATCCGATCATTATCGCATCCTCACGCTTTTAACATCCGACCTTCTCCACGTCCTGATCCCGTCTTCCATTATTTTATTTCAATCAACTCTGAAGCCTTCAATCAAGATATCTACTGCTCAGACCTTTTTAAAACCCCCCAACTCCTTCGACGACATTCTCTCTTCTTACACCACTACTTCTACCGCGATTCTTAACTAACACGCTCCTACTATTTTCAAATGCTGCTCCCACTCTAAAAATTCTTGTACAATTCCTATCTCCAGTCCTTCAATTCTTTCCGTCGACGCCTTGAGCGCGCTTACAAATGCACTCGTTATTCTCAACTTCTCTCTGTCCTTAAATCTGCTGCAAATAAATACCACCACCTTCTAGCTATGACTAAAAGGATTTCACACCTCACTAGTTTATTAGTACCCTTCGTCTTCCTCTGCAATCTTTTCTTTCCAAAACCACCAACAATCTACCTGCTGTTGCCTCCTCCCCGTTGATGACTGTCCATCTCTCCAACCTCATTATCTGTCTTCCTACCAGATCAGAGACTAAAACATAATATCTGTTCAAATCTGTTCCAAACTGGGCGAACCTACATCTAAATCTACATTCTTACTGAAAGACTGTGCATGTGTCCTTCTTCACTAAATAGTAATCCAATAACCCAAGAATTTCTATAGCGCCATTATAATAATGCTAAAGGAATCAATCGATGGTTGCTGCTAAGCAAACTTGGTCTGTTACCAATTTCGAGGGTGAGTCCAGTCAAAAGCCAAGAAGGAAACGGAGAAGACACAGAAACAGCCTCTGGAAGAAACGAGTCCAGGAACACAAGGGTTTTTAGTCGAGGTCTAAAAGCCGATATAGAATCTGCAGAACGAACGTTTGCTCGAAGACAATTTCAGAGTCTTGGGCTAGCAAAAGAGAAGGCACTCCCACCAAGGGCTGTCCGTGAGTCACAGTAGTTAAGACGACTAGAGACCAGGATATTTGCTACACAAACCAAGGCAGAAAAAGGAATATGACGCCTAACATAGGACTGACCTAAATATTGAGTTAATGTGTTCACTGAATCAAATACAACACCTAAATAAAGAATCAAACAGCTGCGCTGTATGACAGAGTTACCAAAATGGACAGAATTCAGATTTAAATCTCTTCAGTTGTTGGGTAGTACCTAAAAGTATGAACTCAGTTTTGGATGGGTCTAAGAGAAGTCTATTTGTTATCTGCCGTCGATAATTGCACTCGGTTAAAGACCTCAGATAACAGAGTAAGAGAGCTGGAAGGTAAAAAAAACTGTCAAAGGAAATATAGAGCTGAGTATTATCGGCATTAAGATGATGTTTGAGACTACTTTGATCCAATAAAGTATTTAATGGAGCGGGTACAGAAAGAGAACAGGAAGGGACCGAGAACAGAGGAACAACTGAAAGACTGCCACGCTGTCTCTCTGCCTGACTTTTGGATCTTGACCTCGAACCGAACCCTTTTGCCTATCAATTTTGTAAATAAACTGGTCCCCACGACGTGGCTTTCGTTGGGCGTTGTAGAAATCTCGAGATTACGATCACGACACTGCAGTTGAGTGGTATCCGGGCCGACATTGATTTCCCAGTAAATACAGACTTAGTGCAGGAAGTAAGATTTGGAAGCCAGACTTCTTCTTCTTCCTTCTGGCTGGAATTAATCTCTCCTAGGAGAGGAGTCAGCCACATAAATCCTTCTTTTCCATTTGTTTCTATCTCCAGTATCTTCTTTCTTCAGTCTGAGAAGCTTTAGATCTTGTTGAATCATGTTTCCCCATCTCTTCTTTTGTCTTCCCCGACTGCCGCGAACATAAACCTCTGCTGTCATAATTCTTTTAATGCAGTTTTCCTCCTCTTTGACCATACCATCTCAACCTGGCTTCTCGTACATTGTCTAATATACATGCCACTCCCAATTTCTGTCTGATATACTCATTCCTTTTCTTGTCTTTCAGTGAGATTTCAAGTATCCATCACAGCATTCTCATTTCTGTTCTCTCCAGCAGCTTATCCTCCTCTTTTGTCAGTGTCCTTACTTCTGCTCCTTATATGATCACTGGTCTTATCATTGTTTTGTACACCTTTCCTTTGACTTGAACCGGTATTTTGACATCGCATAATACACTCGATAGGTCTTTCCATTTTTGCCACGCTGCCTTAATCCTGTTCTTAACATCATGTTTGCATTCTCCTTTAGCATTCGTTATCGACCCAAGATACTTAAAGGTTTCTACTTGTTTCAATACATTTCCTGTGAGGTCCTTGACCAAAAGTGTCTCATCTATTTTGGAGCATACCATGGTCTCTGTTTTATTAATATTTATTTTAAGACCCTTGCTGTCCAGTGCCCTCTGCCAATCAGTGAAACGCCAGACCTGACACTGCAAACCAGTTCTCAAGGCGATGGCTCAAGATGGCGTAGTCAATAGTCTCGCATGCAGCAAATAGGTCAAGAAGTTACTTTACCATTGTCCACCGAGCAGATAATATCATTGCGGACAGAGAGAAGAGCCATTTCAGTTGACAAATTTCAGAAATATGTTGACTGGAAAGGGAGAGTTAAAGAGTTTGAAGACATGTGCCTCTAGTCGCTTTTTGAAGATACGAGTTTAGAAATAAAATTCAAGTTTGAAACTGGCCGATGATTTGACATATTGCCAGCATCCAGAAGTGACTTCTTCTGTGGATAGACTAACGCATTGGAGAAATATGGAGGGAAAGAGCTCTCAGCCAGTGACAGATTAATTAATAACAATATGGCGGCACCGGACGCATGAAAGCAGCTTTTGAGGAGGTGAATTGGAATTGCATATGAGAGGCATTGTTTGCCAGAGGAAGAGAAGACGAGTGATCGGATTTTCATCCAAATTTGTGGAAATAAGAGAACTGTCAGAGAGTTCCTTTGAGTGTGTGTGTCATTAGGCTGAGAGTAACTTCTGTAGTTTTATTGTCTCTCTGGATATGCATGTCTTTACGATACGAAAGTCTTCTCAACGCGATTGTCCTCCAAACGTTTTCTAGGTTGATAGAGCTACATTACACAGAACGAGAATGTTCGCCTTGCCGGACTTTCAGCTCAGTCTATTCTAAACGATTGTCCGACCGACTCGTCGCCTATCTTGCCAGTTCTGCGTGTCTGAATGCAGCAATACAGACTGACTTCTAACTTCTGACCGACTGCTCTGGCCGCTGACTTCAGACTAACTTCTGCTCTTGACTGCTGACTTCAGACTGACTTCTGCTCTTGACTTCAGACTGATCTCTTGTCCGTGTCTGACATACGCTTATAAGAATTCTTTCCAGACCTTCTGCATTCCGGCTGTACTGCTAGTCGTCCCTGTCCTACTGACCTGCACGTTAGACTAGTTTTCGCCTGTGTCCACCTCTATTGAGCCGCTAGGCTTCTCATAGATACCTATTCTGAGGTACCCGTACCTGCTCGCTACTGCAGCACAACTAGTAATTATTATCATACTGCGGATGCTGCTTCGTCGTTGCTGCTGCTGGTGCTGGTGCTGCTGCTGCTGCCTGTGGATTTCTGCTCGGGTGGAATCTTTACTTAGATTGCCCCTCTAACCTAGTTCGCTGTATCTAGTCGTGGCCTCCTGTATCGGCGGCCGACTTCTGAAGATTATAAGTTACTTCTCAGAAATGGTCAAGGCAACATCTGTTCCTAATGTTTCACTGGCTAGTCTGAGCAACTGGCCGCTATATACCGAGGCAGCACTTAAGCAGTGTAATGTACTACAATAGCCTACTTACTTCCTTCAACTCCCTGATATCCCGTCCTGATTTCTAAAAGGCGAACGTCCTCGTTCGTTTAACATGCAGCCCTAAAGCTAAGAGTTGAACCTAGTGTTATGTGCCTACGACATGCAAATGAGAATGACGAGCAGCTAGATTGTCCTAAAGTTTCCCTGGAGCTGTGCACTTGCTCCACGAAATTAAAGGGTCTTAGTGCTCAATTAGTCTCATTAGGTTATGCGAGACCTAAGATCTAATAGCAATTCTACAGGCTAAAATGAAATAAACTATGATGGTCAGATCAGTTGGAATCAGTTCTGGAGCGACTTGAAAGTGCTCCTGATCAGAGTTCTTCTGAATGAGTCCTTCACAATGTTCTGATCTGGTGTGACCCTTGGCTGAGATGGTACGCTGTGCTTGTGTAACGTGACAGCGTCGAAGGCGAAGACATTTGCCTCGGTTGTCTCAGCTCGTTCGGTCATTCCATCATAGCGTTACATGAAACATAGCAGATAGAAACACACATATAGTTGCATGCACTAACAGGAATAGAATTATGCTTCAAGTCTTGAAAGTTACACACACACTAAAAGCCAAAACGTAACAGAATATTATAGCTGAAATGCTGAATGATGTTTGCATTTGGATCTCGATCTTCAATGAGGAATCTAAACTCATCTCTGGTTCAAATCTGTGGCTATCTGACTGGATTACTTGCAGAAAAATCGTTAAACTGCTTACATAACTGGATTTTTGCTGACTGGCGACTGTCATGGATCTTCCTTACTTCATTACTTTACTTGGATGAAATAGGCCAATGACAACGTTATCTTAGCATAGGCATGCTGACACGTCATGTGCAATTAAATTTGCCACGATCATTTACTGTTACCACGAACTATCCGACGTAACATTCTGCCGCAGCTCAACATAAGTGACTCGTAAAAAAATGCAAATAAAAACTTTAATATACTCGTCAGAACACTTGACCGGAACCTCTACTACTTTGTGTGCGTCTCTCTGGCACGACAACTCGACTCTCATCATAACCTCGGCAACCAGGGAATTTACACGTCCTGCATTGCGCTAGATAAATCTGGCTTCACTCACGTTAGCTTAATATCGTACAGACTTCGTGTTCAATCAGACTTCAGTGATATTCGCAAATATCTCGTGTTCAAACCCAACACTGCACATAAACTTTCAGCGTGCAGATCTGTAAGGTCTGCTTGTAATAATTAGTACTTCTCACGCGTCGGTGTCTAAATTACGATGCGTCAACCTATGGTGCACCAAAGTCAAGCCGCTATCCGAATTATGCAGTTCTTAAATGCAGCGTTATGCTTATAATGCAATCCAGTAAATGCTGAACTGCGTCTTCATATTAAGTCAGCTTTAAACGATCCTGCTTGGAACCAAAATGAAGATTCGGCTTAGACCATTTACAAAATAAGTGCATAGTGCGAAGTGCTTTTTTTTACAGTGCATAAAACCAAATTTTAAAAGATAAGAGCGTAAAATGATAAACTTAGCGTACACTCTTCAATAGACCTATAAGCGATTAAAATATGTGGACTGTAAAATTCTAAATCCAAACATGTATACATTAGCAAGAAACAATTCTTTTAAATAAACACGGTTATAAATTCGAAAACTCTCATAACTGGGGCTTGAATGTTGACTAAACGTACTCGTATATAAGCTTGCTTTCTGATGGAAGTTGCGTTGCAAAGTCGCTGTTCGAAACTTGCTTAGTTACTTTACGAAATCTGTTGCAAAATTAACAGTAAGTTGATGAAGGACGAATATGACAAACATCATGACAAAACTCAACGCTATATGATAGTGAACGATTCCGTGAATGAAGATTATGATGTGGAACCAAATGTATTACCATTATAATGTAGTAGAAAACATTCTGATCTCGTATACGACTCGTGGAATAGGCGACCTCTCTGCATGGCGATCGTGGGCCCTTGACGTCATGCAGACAGCGTCTGTTCCGTGGATGGCGACGAGAGATGAAGGAGTGTAGGCTGAATCGGATCGTGATGACGGTTACAGACATCTTGGATCTGTGATCTGGTATGGCTGAATGTTGACAGATGCCGATTCTGGAGTGAATGGCAGTCGAAGAAAAGTTGAAATTACAGCACAGTAGAGCGGAAGACATGATTTTCATGATGCCGGTCTTCAGAACGTCAGATGAAACGAATCGTTCAGAGATAGACAAGTTGAAAAGTTTGCTGAGCTGAATGGTTCTGTAGCTCACGTCTGAGTCACTCGCGTTGACATACGGGAACTGTGGCGGTGTAGGCTTGGCTCACTGGAGACGGTACAAGAAGGTACAAGGGCGTCGAACCAGGTTCTCGCACCAGCTGTCAGAGAGTTCCTTTGTGTGTGTGTGTCATTAGACTGAGAGTAACTTCTGTAGTTTTATTGTCTCTCTGGATATGCATGTCTTTACGATACGAAAGTCTTCTCAACGCGATTGTCCTCCAAACGTTTTCTAGGTTGATAGAGCTACATTACACAGAACGAGAATGTTCGCCTTGCCGGACTTTCAGCTCAGTCTATTCTAAACGATTGTCCGACCGACTCGTCGCCTATCTTGCCAGTTCTGCGTGTCTGAATGCAGCAATACAGACTGACTTCTAACTTCTGACCGACTGCTCTGGCCGCTGACTTCAGACTAACTTCTGCTCTTGACTGCTGACTTCAGACTGACTTCTGCTCTTGACTTCAGACTGATCTCTTGTCCGTGTCTGACATACGCTTATAAGAATTCTTTCCAGACCTTCTGCATTCCGGCTGTACTGCTAGTCGTCCCTGTCCTACTGACCTGCACGTTAGACTAGTTTTCGCCTGTGTCCACCTCTATTGAGCCGCTAGGCTTCTCATAGATACCTATTCTGAGGTACCCGTACCTGCTCGCTACTGCAGCACAACTAGTAATTATTATCATACTGCGGATGCTGCTTCGTCGTTGCTGCTGCTGGTGCTGGTGCTGCTGCTGCTGCCTGTGGATTTCTGCTCGGGTGGAATCTTTACTTAGATTGCCCCTCTAACCTAGTTCGCTGTATCTAGTCGTGGCCTCCTGTATCGGCGGCCGACTTCTGAAGATTATAAGTTACTTCTCAGAAATGGTCAAGGCAACATCTGTTCCTAATGTTTCACTGGCTAGTCTGAGCAACTGGCCGCTATATACCGAGGCAGCACTTAAGCAGTGTAATGTACTACAATAGCCTACTTACTTCCTTCAACTCCCTGATAGAACCAAGAATGGGTGGCGTAGAATTAGGAGTTGAAAAGCCATTAGAGAATGGAATAGCAGAGAAGTTCAGCCTAATATTAGATATCTTGTCACCACAGAAGTTAGTGAAGCATCAGCCGCCAGAAACAGGACATCATGCATCATCACTACATAAATTTGCGCCTACAGTGCAATTTGGCAAACGCTTCAGAATTCAGTATATTGAGATCAGACTTGCCTTGCAATCGCTTCGATTGAATTGACCCACTTTGAAGCTGTTTATGGCTCAAACACACAGAGGCTTAAGTCGATCCTCTCAAACTACACGTATTGTCTAAACTAATAAACGAGCTAATAAACGAGCTGCCTTCGTCTCTGCAATCAATCAACCGCTGAATCGATCTCAGCCAACTGCGCTCGGCCAGCCTACGTAAGCTTAGGCCATCGGGCCAATAAATGCAGCGGTTTGGGCGGCACGTTTCGAATCCCTGGCAGATGAGACGACGCACAGATGGAGCTATAAGCTTATGCGCATTCAGTTGCGTTCATCTGACCTCGAGACAATTCGCGCATGTTGGCCAGGGAGCTGAGTCATAATAATTACTCTACAGCTGGTCTAAAAATGGCGGCACGTTCGATGTCTGAACTGGTAAAACGTGGCTTTTCCCTGGTTTCCGTCAACTTTTAGCATGAAATAAATAGTGAATATATCTCCGCGTAGGTCTAGTAGTTAACTGAACATCGAGAGATAAATCGAAGTAAAGCGGTGAATTTGCGAGTGTTGCTGTTGTATCGTACATGGTAGAGCATACATACAAAGAAACAACTGAAGCAATAAAAGCTTTTCAAATTCGCAACATATGTCCACACTCGGATAAAAACAAGGATGCAAAATCACACCGTGCCCTGCAATTACTTCGCAAGCATCAAGCGGCGATGGAGCATCAGAAGGGGTCATCCATAAAGGATGTCCGCAAAAATTACCTACTTTGGACCCGGCCCTTTCTCTGCCGTGTTTGCATTTGTCTTCGTTTGGCATTACCCCGCATTACCCCGCCTGTCCCCTTTGCAACTGTCCGTACTCCAGAGCATTACCAAGGCCTAGATCAATTAAGCTACCCTACTGATCCTGCAGGACCAGCTGTACTGCGTTGCTACTGCCACATCATGCAAAGGAACTGTAGTTAGAACCAAGGCAGTAAACTGTCTGCCGTCTGCCTGAAGTTGGTGCTTAAGGCAGAGGCTGTAGTGATAGAACTAACTGTACCAAATTTAGATGCGGCCGTACGCACTGGGCATCACAACTCATGTCCCCCTCGCTTTGCCCGCATTTTTCCGAATTTTGGTTCCTCTGCCCTTTTTATGGATGTCTTATATGAACGACCCCAAATAGCCCACTTTCCATCAACTCGCGGCATACAGGTTCCATGAACATGGGCTGCCTTATGGGTCAGTATCAGCTGAACACCCGAAGCCCATTTCTCCACAGCTAGCGATAATAAGAATTGTCTCTGTGAATATTTTAAGTGAGGTAGAGACCTTCAGCTGCCATGCAAACGGTGAAATGTCCATGTCTGACCAGGTAAATTCGTTGTACAGGTCGTGCCACTATCAATACGGCGTCATCTATCATTCATCGCTGCAATAGTTTCACTTCACTCCTTCGTCCTCACGCGTCTGGACTACTGCAACTTTATCTTCGCAGGTTTGTCAAAATTTCGTCTGTCAGCTCCAGTCCGTTCTGAACTGTGCTGCCCGTCTAGTGGTTAATCTACCCAAATTCTCTCATACATCAGATTATATGAGAGATATACTGCATTGGTTACCAATCGAAAAAGAATCAAATTCAAGATCCTGCTCTTCGGTCGGGCCTCGTTGGCTGGATACGCTCCTGAATACATACACGAGTTGTTCGTGCCGGTCAGTGCCCATCCGGGTCGTCAGTCGCTTCGCTCTTCATCCCGAGGAGATCTTCAGGTTCCTCGCTGCGGTACATCAGCATAACAACACCGAGCATTGTCCTGCATGGCTCCTTCTCTGTGGAACAGTCTTCCGATAAACATTCGTTCTATTTCTGTTAATTTGGATCAAGAAACATTCTCTTCGTTAGTTAAGTCTCACTTGTTTAAATTAACTGGGCAGCCAAGTTCACAGCGTTTTTGTGAGGTTCTTAAAATGCGCTATATAAAAGACTAGATATATACATTCATAGTCATACATACATTGATACATACATAGATACATACATACTTACATACATACATACATGTAAGTCCAAGTAAGTCGAAAATCAGGCGCCCATAGACCTATACGAAGTAGATTTATGCAAAGACAGATCCAGGATTACAGCAAAGGGGTGGCACATAGCGAGCGCGGAGCGCAAGCCTTCACGAGGGCCTGAGAGCGTAAACCCGGGTCAGAGGTCAGAGGAAAGGCCTGAAGAGTTTCTTCTTACGAAAGACATAATATTTGGTATTTTTCTTCCATTATATTTAGGTTTTCACGTTGTATTCTAGTCGAGATTGAAGCTTCATATCCGAAGTACAACATAACTTAACATAGGCCGCTAACAGCAAATTTGTGTGCTCTACTATACCAGTTACAGATATAGGACTACATGGCTTTTTGGATTTTGTACTTTCGTGTTTTGACGTGTCACTGCAACACCAGATTTTAAAATAATTGATGTAATATAATGAAACAGTCTTAGCTACGTCATACGAAGGCGGATTGCCAGACCTTTTCCTCGTCGTCTGATCTACCAACCGACAGTGTAGGCCTACAGTGAGTGTACTCTTTTAAGCTGAGTTCACTAGGGAGCTCAAGTGGAGCAGTCATCTGAAAATATCTGTCAGCCTTGGCAGGGATTTGACAGTCCAGCACGCAAATCACTAGACCATTACACCCCCTCCCAACTTGACGAATAACACTGCCTTTAACAAATGTTTATTATAATTATCGAAGCAATCCATTGAGCATACACATCGACTAACAAGTAGTGACATTATACTTGGCTTTTCTTAACGGAAGAAATTATGGATTGCTATAGGGCAAACGGCGCCGCTTTTCCTTTGTTTCCGTATCATCAACTCAAGACTGAAAATCGAATTTTTAAAGCTATCCTCTCCTGCTTCCGCTCCCGTACCACCTCATGACCACCGTCGTCACCAACGATTTCCATCGTGGCACCATGTTGCCTCCTCTGCTTGACCGCCCTTGGATTCCGACCTGGAACCGAAACTGACCAAACAACCTGCCTTTAGCGGATTTGGTTTGACAGAGCTCCGAAGGATAAGCTGGTCTCCCTGACGCGACTTTTCTGTGGTCGCTGTACACGAGTACTTCTAAGGTTATTCGCTGATAATAATTATTCGCTGACTGCAGCCACATGCAGCGCATTTATAAGCACTATAATAAATGTAAACCTATGAAAATTAGCAAAAACAAAGGCCTAATGCATAGCATGTAACATTTTAAAATTGTAATTTGCAATTATAAAGCGCCTCTTAGAGGACAAATTCAGCAGGAGCTCTCCCGACCCGAACAAATAAAATCAAAATTAAACAGTAGTCTTCATGCAGTTCAGCAGGTGGGACCAACGTAGGCGAAGCTTCTGGACTGGGCCGCACCAGTTCGCATGCGGGGAACAAGCAGGAGATCCTGCATGGGTGGCCGAGCGAAGGTAGCTACGCCCCGTCTGCGAGGAGACCAAAGTGCAGAAGTCAATGAGGTTAACGGGGACAGAGCCAGCAACACAGTTGCGCATAGAAGTGGGGATCTTAAAATGGACACGCTGCTGGATGGGGAGCCAGTGAAGAGTCTCGAATATAGGACGAGATATGTCCGTATCTGGGAATGCCCCCAATGAGACGAGCAGCGGAGTTCAGCACAGATTGAAGTTTAGCAGTGTTGGCAAGCGACAGGCCAGTGAAGATGGTTTTACCAAAGTCAACCTGGTGCAAATGAGGGCATGGACCAGAGCCAAAATAGCATGGAAGGAAAGTGTACGGCAAATTGTACGGAGCTGACGAAAATTGTAAAAACAGGAAAGAGAGACGCTGTTAACGTAAGCAGGTAGGGTGAGGGCTCCTGATCTAATGCAACCACGAGATCCCGGACCGTAGTAGAGAAGGAGATATCCGGAAATCTCTGGCTTAGAAAGGACAGATCGATCTTGACGACCTGCACATAGAGATGTGGCGGGGAACAGGCCGATCTCCTCTCGGTTAACACTGCTTCGGTTCTTTAAAGTCCGCACAGCAAGGGTCCCTTTGAGCTATTCGGAGACGAACCAGCAACACAGTCAAAGGAAGTCGAGTTCAGAGCTTTTGTTTCTCCAGCAACTCAATCTAATCAAACTCACAAACTACGAATCATCTACTATGCTACTATAACTTTCGATCTACAACTAAGTGTACTACGAACTCTTATATGGCGATAATGGCGAACTGCGTCTGCGATTACGCATACTGCAACCGCTACGGCAGCTACTCCTCCTTCTCGGGAACGCTGCTACTTCCACTGGTCCCTCTTTTATAGGGCGACGGCCCTAGCTTCAGGGGCCTGGGAGCCATGGCGCCAAAGGCGCCGATGCTCACACAAGTTTTGGCTCTGTGACGCCGAGGTAGGAGCATGTTCCCACAACTTTTTGGGCCACGGAGATATCTACCTATGCCAGAGAACAAACATTAATACTATAAAAAATAATACAGTAATATATACTCTCAGTAGCGGATCCAAGGGGGCCAGTCCGGCCATCCCCCATTTGATATTTACATAGGATGTGGCCCCCATCCCGAAGTATGGAGAAAATAAATTATGTGTAATCCGCCGCTTATATTACCATTCTCCGCGCCATTCCCAGACCTACTTCATCCTGTGGGTCGCTGACTTCACCCGCCCAGACTTCGCTAGGCGCGCGGGGAACATTCCGCTGTGTACCCGCCCGGTGTCGCTTGGGGGAAGTCATCATGCGTCGCTGACCTCACTCCCCCTGGCGTCGCTAGGAGCGAGGGGAACATTCCACCGTGTAGCCCGCCCGGTGTCGCTTAGGGGAAAGGGGACACTTCTGCTGTGTAGGGTTAGGGTTACACAAAGGATCCTGCACATACAATTCTACACCATAAGCAACTTTTATACGTTAATGTACACACCGGCGAAATAAAAATCGTAACACTGTACAAATGGCTCAACTCTACTACAATCTTTCTTCGATGTCATCGGATGTCTGACAACATTCGTTTAGCTGTTATTTAGCCAAATATATTTTATTTTTAAAAATCAGTGAAAATGTCTGGAGAACCACATCTCAAGCGTTTGAAACGGACGACACTGTCATTTACTAAGATGAAGACAGAGGGAGCAGGAAGATCTGGCATAATTTCATTTTCATCACATTTTTCTTTAGGCCCCATATATATATATATAGTATATATATATAACTAATAAGAAATTGTTTCTATCTAGAAATTGTAATTTGGCCATCTATTCTCCGTCCAAACTGATCTGTTTCCGCCCAAACAGAATTGTTGACTTTCAATAACTTATCAGTGAATTTGCTAAACTCAACGTTTAAGAAATAAATTTAAATAATATGTTATATCAGGCAGTCCTGGCAGTAGCCTACAGCTTAGCCCGGCACAGATACTTGAGTTCTCGGTTTTCAACCCATGCCTGTCCAATTAATTATTATTCACTTTCAAGCGACCATTGATTGATGCCTTTTGCGTTATGATAGTGGCGCTATAGAATTCTTCAGATTAGGTTACACTAGAAGTGGTAAACAATAATGTAGTGTAATGTACTTCGCAGAAATGTAACTACTTCCAACACAAAATCTATGTCAGAGAGACCGGCTTAGGCATTCAAATCATATGCTTAGAGGTCAGGTTGTTGCATAATTTTCAGCTTTATGTCAAAATCAAAAGAGTTCGAGACAATGAGATGCTACGGTTAGAAATGTTTAAGATCTGGTACTATGAAGAAAGAAGGAAGTCGGGATAAGCGGATTTAGCAAACAATGCAAGTATATGGTGTTACGTGATGGGCTGGATATCAGCCCATCCTTGTTGTAAGCACACCTGTTAAAAGGCACAGCACGGGCAGTTGAATAAAGGACGTTAAACACGTAACATGGTGGCAGCGATTAAAACAGAACAATGGAAGAAGTGAACCCACGACCACTGAACACGGGACTAAAACCCCCGCAAACACAGGTTATAGATGAAAATATCGCAGAAAATTGGAGTTTGTTTAAACAAAAATGTGACAATTACGCGGTTCTTTGTAACTTGGCGCAGCAGACACGTGAGTACCAGATAGCTCTGTTCTTACACACAGTAGGCGACGAAGCCCTGAAAATATACAACGGTTTCGAAATACGGACGGAGCGGCATAATAGAACAATTGAAGAAATTATTGAGAAATTTGATGAATTTGCAATCGGAGAGATCAATGAAACACATGAAAGATATATTTTTAATAAACGAGAACAGAGAGAAGATGAAACTTTTGAATCATTTTATGCAGGAATAAGGACATTAGCCAAAACATGTAAATTTTGTCACAAATGTGCGGACTCCGTTTTAAGAGACAGAACTGTTCTTGGAATTAAAGACGCAACAACACAGCAGACACTACTGAGAGAAAGAAAACGCACACTGGAGACATGCATTGATATATGCAGAGCAGCCGAAAGGGCAACCAGTACTTCTAAGCTAATTAAATCAGAAGAGATTCACGCTATCAAGAAGCAAGGTCGAGACAGACCAAAAGACACAGAGTTGAAAAACTATAAAACAACTCGATGGACTAAACAAACTTCAGATATCAGAGAGAATTGCGATTTCTGCGGTCGATTCCACCCAAAGGGTAGAAATGAATGTCCATCATGGGGACAGACATGCAGAGGCTGCGGATTTGCCAACTATTTTCAACGAGTCTGTAAGCAACGCAGACCTAAACAAAAACTTACGGTGAAACAATTGGAAGACGACGATTCAAACTACACAGAAGAATTGGTCAACAGCATAGAAAACCAAAAACAGTCGAAGCGTGACGTTAAATGTAAGATGTTAGTAAACGACGAAACAATTGTCACATTTCAAATAGATACAGGAACAACGGTAAATAGTCTACCCGTTTACTGAGTTGCTCAGGAGCGGAACAGATGAATTTAATAACCATCAACCATGAAAATATGAATATAGTTGCCTCTCTATCGGTGGTCGACAGATTCAAAAACGTATTTGACGAAGAATTGGGATGTTTTGAGGGAAGTGTTAATCTAAAGGTAGACTCATCTGTTCATCCTGTTGTCATGCCTTCCAGAAGGATACCTCTCGCAATACGAGATCAGCTGAAACTCGAGTTAAATAGCATGACTCGATTGGGTGTTATAACCGAAGTAAACCAACCTACTCCATGGGTCAATCAAATTGTAATTGTGAAGAAGAAGTCCGGAAAATCACGCATATGTATTGATCCAAAGGAACTGAACAAGGCCCTACTGCGAGAGAGGTATTTACTGCCCACATTAGACGGCAACCTGCACAAACTGAGCCAATCGAAATTCTTTTCAAAGGCTGATTTGGCATCCGGATATTGGCACGTCCAACTAGACACAGAGTCAAGTTATTTGACGACATTTCAAACATGCTTCGGACGGTATCGATGGAAAAGGCTTCCATTTGGAGTCAAGGTGTCAGCAGAGATATTTGGGAAGAAGCTCATTGAAGCACTTGATGGTTTGCAGGGAGTGATTTGCATCGCAGACGACGTTATAGTTCATGGTAGAACCGACAGCGAACACGACCAAAGACTGGCGGAATTTTTGAAGAGATGTCAAGAAAAAGGCGTAAAATTAAATAAAGAAAAATTACAATTGCGGATGAGATCGATAAACTTCATGGGACACCAGATCACTGATAAGGGTCTAAACCCTGATCCAGAAAAGACAAGAGCAATTTTGGAAATGGAACCTCCAGATAATATTGAAGGGTTGCGACGAATTGTGGGCATAATAAATTACCTCGCAAGATATTTACCGAAGTTAACTTTCATCACGGAACCTCTCAGGAATTTAACGAAACGCGAAGTACCGTGGACATGGTCGGATACACAAGAGAAAGCATTCCAGAACGTCAAAAAACTGGTCAGTGAAGCTCCAGTGTTAGCCTTCTACGATCCAGCAAAGGAGCTGACGATTGAGAATGATGCGTGCGAATATGGGATCGGCTCAGCGCTACTACAGGAAGGACGACCGGTGGCTTACGAAAGCCGAACACTGTCGGACGCGGAATCGAGACACGCTCAATTTGAAAAGGAGATGCTAGCTGTTGTCTTTGGACTCGAGAAGTTCCATTACTACGCATACGGACGCCATTCGACCATAGTAACTGATCATAAGCCTTTAGTGGCTATATGTACTAAGCCGTTATATAAAGCACCAAAGCGATTACAGACGTTGTTGCTGCGCACACAGAAGTACAGTTTTACACTTTATACAGACCCGGAAAATCGATTCCACTAGCTGACGCTTTATCACGGGCACCACTGCCAAGCAAACCGAGCGAAGAGATATTTACTCTAAACAACGTATAATTTCTCCCGATCAAAGAGGAAAAGCTAAATGAAATTAGAAATGCAACAGAAAATGACGAAACGATGAAACTGCTGAAGAACGTAATAATCCAGGGATGGCCGGGAGATGGATCACAACTGAGACCTGTCATCACACCACATTTTGATTATAGTGATGAATTAACAGTACAAGATCGTATCATTTTGCGACGTGAACGAGTCTTTATTCCAATGTCATTACGACAGGACATGAAAAAGAAAATCCATGCAGGTCACATGGGCATAAATTCATGTCTACGAAGGGCCCGTGATGTGGTCTTTTGGCCCGGGATGTCTAAGGAGATTAGACAAATGGTCGAAACATGCGACGTTTGTGCAACGTATAGCGACAAACAGCCTCCTGAAACGATTTTCTGGCATGAGGCTAACCGACCATGGCAGAGGGTGGGCACGGATCTGTTTACAATTGAGGATCGATGTTATCTGATAACAGTTGATTTTTTCAGTGGTTTCTTCGAAGTAGATTTTTTTACAAGAGATGTCCAGCAAGACAGTAATAGCAAAGATCAAACAGCATTTCGCTAGACATGGAATTCCAGATGTGCTGGTCAGTGACGGAGGTTCGCCATATGCGTCCGGTGCGTTCAAAAGATTCAGTACAGAATGGGGTTTCAAACATGAAATCACAAGTCCAGGAAATATTAAAGCCAACGGTGCAGCAGAAGCCGCGGTCAAGATAGCAAAAAGAATGATGAGACGATGTCAGACAGTGAAAGAGGATCCATTCATAGGATTATTAAATAAGCGTAACACTCCAACTGAGGGCATGGAAACAAGCCAAGCACAGCGGTTCTTTGGGAGACGCACCAAGACTTTATACCAACAACGGCAGGGAATTTACGCACGTCTTGGGATGTAAATAAAGATGGAAAGATCAGAGACGCGAAACGAGCAAACGTAGCGCAACATGCGGACAAAAAAAGGAGAGACTTGAGACCCTTACAAGTGGGTAGCCCGGTAAGAATTCAGCCGTTGGCGCCAGAGGAACGTAAGTGGACACCTGCTGTCGTAACGTCACGAAGGTCCAGCCGTTCTTACGAAGTAAGAACACAAGATGGACGCACTTACTGGCGCAACCGACAATTTCTGAGGCAGGCGGGGAACAGAAGTGAAGCTCCACGCGGCGAGGAAAGAATTAATTCATCAGAGAAAGAGGACGTGGATCAAACGATGCCTATCGCGAAAACAATAGAGAATGGAGACACATCGGAGTGTCTCAACGGAGGTGAAAGAAGTAACACGACATGTGAAGAGGAAGAATCCGGGATTACACGGATGATGGGATCAGCGGACATAACGGAGAATAACGGTGGACTGTATCCCACTCGAAGCGGCAGGACCATAAGGCCTGTTGTCGTTTAAACTGTTGATCGTTTGTTGATCGTTGATAGTTTGAACTGTTGATTGTTTGAACTGTTGATCGTTGAAATGTTGATTGTTTGAACTGTTGATCGTTGGACACTGTTGGGCACAATTTTAATAAGGCATGAAATAATTTTATTTTATTTAAAAGAAGAAAGATGTTACGTGATGGGCTGGATATCAATCAGCTCATCCTTGTTGTAAAACACCTGTTAAAAGGCACAGCCCTGACAGTTGAATAAAGGACGTTAAACACGTAACATATGGAACAAAATACAAATACCACAACCAGATTGAACTCTGTATATGTATATAGCTATTAATTCTAATATATACAAAATATATTAAAATTAATAGCTACGTAAATGCTCTAAAGGGCTTTGTCCCTGTAACGCCTGACCATCGGTTTTCCCATGGACCATACTGGAGCTTGGCCCCAGACGCGCATTATAAACGCCCTTATAAACTTTCTGGATTCGCCACTGTATACTCTGATATTGCGTCACAAATTTTGCAAGTGTCGAAATATTTTTTTAAAAAATACGGCTCGTGAAGACTGAAAGTTTCCTATTCGAGTGTATCTAGTATAATAAACTTTTCCAGTGGTTGTAAAAAATGACAAAAATTACAATAACATTCTTGTAGATTATATCGGATATAATGTATAATTTTATCAACCTTAGGTCTGGACTTGGCTGAGGTTGGCTCACACAACTTTTTAACACTTCCCGGGCCTCTGCCTAGCTTAAGTACCTTATATACATCGTCATATAAAAATTAGATCCATTAGATACATTGGATAGGGAAGAATGTCCTGCACTGGACCTGGGTTATGTCCTGCATTGCGCCACATGTGGTACCTAAGCCGTACTTACAAATTAACGATTGTAGCGGCACCTAGCGAATGTCGTCGATATTAAAAATCACCAGGCGTCTTACGTTGCACAAACGAGACCGTTTGACACAAATACAGCAGATCTTCAGTTTTAGGTAATAAATATAAAATATTTTACCCATGCATTCTCACTCAGTGTATTAAATGCCCGGTGCCGATTAAGCCTCAGTTTTTCAAAAACTATTTAGGTCGGTATATCCAGAGGCGAAAATCTGTACATAACTTTGGGGAGACGGCGCGATAGCGCCGAAAGTGTTTTGGCATTTTTGTTCGTAATGGGGGGACAGAGGGGGACAGTAAACATAAATGGGATGACAGAGACTACCCAAATATTCATTATTCATCAGTTGCATGCAGGTTACAGAGTTCATATGACGATAAAGAGTAAACATCTAGATTCTAAGTAAAGGCTAAATAAGCCGAAACTGCTAATGACTTTTTAGTGAGGGACAACAAACAGATGGCTTACTGTATGTTTTTTTGTACAATTTTCTACACATACTGTTGCAACTTGATTAAAGTGTTTGAACACTTTTATTCACAGTTGGTGAATAGGGGCAGTGTCAGTGAACAGAAATATAATAAATGGGGAGGTATGCAATCATCCATTTTGTAGTTTGGCACCTAAGATATTAGATCTTACGGTGGAACGGGAAATAAATGTGCAAACAATTAATGAAATTTATAAATTATGGGATATGGGATTCAGTAATGGTAGGCCTATATGGGAACTTAGGGCCTATATGTTGTAATACGTACCCGATTTTTCTTTTTGCTGGAACTGAAACTTAACAATGACTGTTTGAGACGTTTGATTGAAGCATTCTTCGAAGATGCATCAGAAGTAGAAGCCATGGCTCGGAGCCTAGATCACTTAAACTATCGTTAACTAAACACGCAACAAGGTGCAACTACACCATATGCCGAACTCTGAGACAAATAGCAAGGAGTAGTAGTGAATAATAACTATCTCAATAAATTCCTCAATAGCATCTTGCTGGTACGAAACCCGACTCTCTTTGTCTTTCTATATTTATCCTCCTTTCTAGTCCGGGCTATTTTCTTCATATGGTGGTCCTACTCCGCTGCCTTATCGCATATTTAGCATTCTATATTGCTCTCCCTGTAGGCCTATTGCGATACACGGTCTTATTTGGTCATCCTAATGTGGTGGCAGACTTCAGTAGCATTTCATCTTCTCCCATCATACATCGCAGCATCAACCTCCCCTCACATTCCTGAGCTCCACCGTCCGTCCTACAGATCGCACTCTTCCTTCCAGCTCCCATCCTAGGGTGAACGCGTTGCCTTTGGGGTCATACCTTGCCGTGTCTTCATATCTGTGTGCCTCTGTCTATCTCCTTTCCGCTGTCTGTCGTCTTCTCGTCTTTGCATGAGTCATGCCTACTTGTCTTAAAGTTCCTGTCTTTTATCATATAAATAATTTAATTCTACAATATTTTATGATAAAAGTTTAATGAAGCAGGGGCACAGTGCTTGGTTTAGCTCTGCCCCCTACTCTTCCCCCATTAGAAGTTTCAACTTTGGGGGTAATCCCCCCAGTCAAAACTTTGGGGAGGACAGTCCCCTTCTGTCCCCCTCGTGATTTACGCCACTGGGTATATTGCACTGCAGATGGTGAAAATTGGGAATCATCTCCAGCATCTGCATCTTTTATTGTGTGCCAAATACAGGTCACCGGTGATTGATGGCCTGCATAAGGACAGACACGTCGCTTGCATTGGAGTCCCCAATTCTGATTACATTTAATGAATGCAGCTAATAAAACAGCGCACCCCAACGAAGAAAAGTGGGTTCAATATATCATATGCAGATTAGAGAGTGACACGGGGACAAAACTTTGCTCCATCCCACCGTGGGACTGTTCCCATCGCCACCCCGTCCCCATCAGGTGTGTCCCCATACCCATCCCGTCCCCATCACGTCAGTCCCATCCCCGACCCAATCACGTCAGTCCCATCCCCGTCCCCATTACCGTCATAGTGAAGCAAAAAGCAATGAAATGGTCACACATATGTGACCCAATCTGACAAAATGAGTCTTAAGTCGCAAAATCCAATTTTTTTAGAAACTGACATTATCTCCGGAACTGCAGTAGGCCTATTTGAAATATTTACATAAATGATATACCATGAATATTCAAGAATTTCAGTATAGCGCTTAATTAGTTACACTGAGTAGGCAGAACAATTTAGAACAAAAAGTAATTGTCTATGCAGTGGGGAATTTTGGTAATGCCACAACCGTTACAACGGGAATTACCTTGCTTGTATTTCCATTCTCACGGCATTACCGCAAGCCCCTATTCCATCACCGCAGTATTACCGTCGCTTCTGACACCATTATCGTGGTAAAATCCGCGGTATTACCGCATTCCCCATTACCGTGTCACTCTGTGATGCAGATACTGTGCACACTGACGGAAATGCACGGGGCCTATTACATATGCCACAATTGCAATTCGGATGACTCGGAGTGATAAAAAGTAACCGCTTAAAACAAGTGTCTGCGATTTTAGCCCGTACGGTAGACCTATAGGCCAGTGTCATATTTTTTAGCTGAATGAACGTTTTGACGGTGTTTTGATAGTCTGATTAGAATAGGTAATCCATTCAAAACTGAAATTTCACCTTTTCAAGAAATCCCACCCTGATCAGTCTTCCCATTTCTCCCAGCTTAAACATAACCAACCCTAACCTCTTCTCCCCTCCTCTCTGTGGTCTCCTGGTAACTGGACTTGGTGCTTGACATGGCATCATTAGACAACCCCACGAACTTGACGCAGCGCTCGTGAATAAGCTGGTGCCCTGCGCTTAACATTTAAGTAGCACTTTAGAAATTTCGAGTTAACGATTACGATCATTTTGTTTCACTGGCCTTTGAGACGCTTGACCCAATCAACAACAGAGGCACGGTCTTTCTCACGAAGGTTGCGCCTTGCCTCTCCTGCATTTCCGGTGACTTGAGTGAAACAAGTAATCGCTTCCAACAGTCGCAACGGGGATCCAACGCTTTAATGCAGTCAATTTTTCTGAGTAACTTTATACTGCCGGATATTGATGAGTCGCAGTTGTGCCAAATACATGAGGCCCATTTCGTTTCCGGCCTGATTTACATAGCCTTTGGATGCAGAACACCTTCAGGAAAAAATTAAAATATAAATTTAAAAAAATAAAATATAAAAAATATTAGTGTGCTAGGCTGCAAAAATTGGCACCTTCCACTGTCTAGACCAAAATAATGCCACTGCTAGAAGCCGAGATGGGTAAAGACAACCTAGGAGGAAGTTGCACACCTGGGTCGCTGATTTGTCGCAAGTGTTGCATGTTGTTGATTCTATAGCAAAGTTTGCTGAACGACAAATAAACCAACGACTTGTTGCGCAGATAATGATACCGATATCGCGCTACCCCTGTATTTAGAGAAAAACGAAGCAGAAACTTTGAAAAATACCAAGAAAAAACTGATAACCAATACCGACATTAAAAACCGATAAAGACCCAGCTGTGCTTCATAATACCCGATGATAGTGCCACTGGTGGCCATCTGTTGTCCAAAATCTTAATCGTAGCATATGAGAAGTTGCACACCTGGGTCGCTGATTAGTCGCAAGTGTTGCATGTTGTTGCTTCTCTTGTACGTAACTCCAACTTTCGTAATCCAAAATTTGTAAAGCGCCACTTCAAGGTATACTCATCAGAGGCGCTCCCGGCCCGACGACACAGAACCACTGGAAAACAAGTAGATCTTCAAGCGCTTACGGAAGAGAGGGGTAGAAAGGCTGAGAAGTTCATGCCGAAGGTCACCAGACAGGCAGTTCCTAGATCTAGTGCCAGCCACAGCAAAACTTCTGCGTTGAGCCGTGGCTGTTCGAGCCAATGGAACAAGCAAGTCACCCTGAGCCGCGAACAGAGCAGTCTGTGGCCGGGGACAGAGGAGATCCGAACACAAAGCTCCCTTATAGGTATACAGAGGGGCGCATCCAGTGAGACAGTTACGTACAAGAGCCAGAATTTTGAATTTAATACCTTCCCGAATAGGCAGCCAGTGTAATTCCTCAGACATGAAGGCCGAGATGTGGCCAAACCTAAGGATACCTCCAATCAGGCAAGCAGCAGCATTTAGGACAGACTGAAGCTGCAAGATGCAAGAGAGACCTAAGCCTGCAAAGACAGCATTACCATAGTCAATCCTAGAGCAGATGAATACATGAATCAGAGTGGTTGTAGCCTGGGTTGTGAGGGAATGGCGTATAGTGCATATCTGGCGCAGGTGATTAAAGCACGTTAGAGAAACACTTCATATGCTCCAACAGTGTAAGCTCCTGATTCAGAGTCACTCCCAGGTCACGAACTGAAGAGGAGAAGGTGATATGAGGAAATAGTCTGGGTAGACTGGTCAGGTCAGTCTTGGAAAGTTGAAGTTGGACATGGCTACCAATCCACATGAACTAAGTCTTACCAGGGTTCAGACAGAGACGGTTTGGCCTCAAGCAGGCCTCGATTGCCTCTGACACCCGAAGCATTTCCTGGATTAAAGAGACAGCTTCAGCAGCTGGGCCATCAATATATGTCTGGGTTTCATCGGCATATTGGTGGGGCACTACCCCGGTCAGAGACAGGACACGGTCAAGGTCAGCGGTGTAGAGAATAAAAAGTAGAGGAGCCAGAACAGAGCCTACGGGAAACCCAGGGTGACCAAGGACCAGTCAGAGCATGTTGAGCCGAAGTTCACAGACTGAGAGCGACCAGTAAGAAATGAGCGGAACCATAAGAGAGCTGGACCGACTAGACCAGATGAAATCTCAAGGCGCTCCAGAAGAATACTGTGATCAACTGTATCAAAGGTGGTGCTAATGTCAAAGAGAGCAGGAGGGTTAGGCCTACGTGACCCCTATCAAAAGCCCCAAGGGTGTCAGCTAATATACAGACAATAACTGATTCTGTTAAATGAAACCTTTTGAAACCCGACAGAAGGGAATTAGCCTCAAGATACTGCAGTAATTGTGTCGACACGTGCTTTTCAACCAATTTGGACAGGAATGATAAGTTGGAGATGGGCCGATAATTAGCAATATCATTAATGTCTAGGTCAGGATGTTTCAGGGAAGGGAAAACAATAGCCCGTTTTTGGGAGGGGGAAGGGAGCCTTCACCCAAAATAGTGCTACACGGTAGATGCAAAAAGGCAACAAATCGTCCATAAATAGAAACGGCGGCAGAGGGTTCAGTTGGCAGGACTTCGATGGTGATGACAGTAGTGGCCGACGCAGACCCTCCACGGAGATCGGCTCAAAGACTGACATCCTGTAGACCGTCAGAGGAAAAGACGGAGGAGTAGCGCCTTCAATTGAGCGGCGGACTGAATCCACCTTCTTTTGCATGAAGTCCAGGTAATCTCTGGTTGCGAATGATGGACATAAGGGAACTGCCTTTGAAGTGGTACGTCCAAGGATGCTGGAGAGCGACGTCCAAAGTCGGCATGGGTTGGATTTGTCTCTATCGATCAACGTCTCCCAAAATGGGCCCCCTATAACGCGCCGTCAGAGGAAATCGTAGCTTGAGTCACAAGGGGATTTTGAACAGAGCGTGGCTTGATTGTTTGCATTTTATATAAAGAACAATTTGGATAACTGCAATAAATCTCATCATAGAATTGCGAAACCTGATGAGAATTATACCGCGACGATTCTAGCCGACAGTGATAATGATATAGTGAGCATCACTGGCAGATAGTGTGCTCTACGTTGTCTGCTTACTGATGTCAGACCCACAACACTGTTCATACGCTCGAACCAACGTTCCTATTGGCTCGAACTCGTCTCAAACTCTTCTATAGAAGTGGAACAATTCTTTTGCATGCAGAAGAGGTAAGTCTGACTTTTGGCGGGGGGCGGCGGTTTATAAACTTAACTGCAGTAGCCTACTTATATTAAAATTGTCTCTATTCTCAAGTCTTTGGTTTCATGTGTTGTCTTTGATACACATGTTTACATCGCAGGGGCGCGTTGTTGCGGGATCAGCATCGGAATTGAGAATTAAACATATGAGCACACGCGAATTTAATTTTTAAAGTTGTCCAGTTTTAAAGAATCTTCAAATTAATGTTAAAGTAACCGTTTGATTATCTGGGCAACTACAGTTACGATTAATATCGGCGGCTGCAGCACATTCATGGTTCGCTACAATCATCGGACTCGTTGTCCTTGATTTGCTATAATTTTCGCTCCTTCCTCCTTTGAATGCGTTTCTAACTTTCTGTCACTCTATCATTCTGATCTACTGACAGTTTTGAACTTCTATCACCCTTTTATATTGTATACCTATGAATGTAATAATGAATTACTTCTGTCCAGGGGCTGGCAATTTTTGTGAAACGGTCCCTTTTGTTGGTGATGGATCGCACCTGATAAATTCACTGAAAATTGAGCAGGGTCGATGCAGTACGAGCGCGATAGAAAAACGTGTACATTTACATTTACATTCTGGTTGCCGTATTTGTAAACAATATGGCCACCCAAGAATGCGAGATAAAGTAGAGCACTGCATGCTACCGGAAGGACTATTGAATACATAATTAAGTATTAAGTAAGTAACATAGTAACACAAAGTTTTTCAAAATACTTTTTTGGTCTCAGTAAAGTAAGAAGTCAATAGTTTCTGTGACATATATGGCGGACACGCGAGAGTTTGTTGTTTGCGAGATGTTGTGTTTTATAATGAATAAGTTTGGAAAAGTGCCGGAAAAAAATGTAAAATCGGTGGTAGTCAGTTTCTTCAAAGAGGAAGAAATAGGAGCTGGTAAAGAGTCGTTATATCAAGCGATAGAAAATATGAAGTTTGATGATATGCCCCGTTTGGTGAAACGGAAAGGCGATAACAAGGTGAAAATGGATGTTGACGACGTCTTTACCATGCTAAATCTGGTCGATGGGAAATTGGCTATTCAGAATCTACCGATATATGTAGCGCTTAACCTTGATAGAGTGCCGACCGTAAAACCCGAAGATCTTGACGTTTATATGCTGGCAACAATAGTGGCATCAATGGTGAAACAACTCAAATTGCAGGCTATATCAATAACGGAGTTCAACACAAAGGTTGGAACAATGGCTATCGATAATGTCAAGTCAAATTTGCCCGTCTCTGTTTCCGACGAACATGTTATTGGTGACTGTGTATCTGGATTGCCTTGTAATAAAAGTGCTAAATCAGACGACAAGGATCATACAACGGACAAAACTATAGTCAATAAAACTTTGGTTGATAACAGAGATCAATATGCAGATGTCGTAGCCTTTCAGACCAAGGATAATGGGAATTGGGTTACGGTAGTAAAGAAAGGAAAAGCGGCTAGGCAACCTCAATGTAGAATTATGGGAAAGGGTGGAGAAAAGGTAAGTTGCTCGAAAGCTGAATCCGCAGGCAAAGAAAAGATGTGGCATCTCTTTGTGGGTTGCTTAGATCCTGACACAACAGAGGAGGACTTGAAGGGACACTTAGAAGAAAATGGATTACCCATAGCCAGTTGCCGTAAGCTTTAAGCTTGTCATCCGCTATGATCTGGTGAACGATGCTTTTGATGAAGATCTCTGGCCAGCTGGAGTTGAAGTGAGAGATTGGTATTTCAGTGGTCAGTCTACTAATAACACTGGCCAACAGAAAAAATTTTTTTCTTGTTGCCTTCGGTTTTAGACCTGTTCTTGGGGTAATTTGGGGCGCTGATTCAGAAAATGTCATTGGATTGAGTGCATCAGGTCTAGTTTCTGAGATATCGTCGATTTTGTAAAGAAAACCCAGTCCACTCTTTAAACGATGTCTTTGGCAAAACTAAAATGTCATAATAAGCTTTATTTATGGCTAATTATAATTCTTGCTGATTCATATAATGCCTACATCCTTATAATGTAAAATCAGCATATCAGCATATCTTGCCGCATGCTGAGATATTGCTGATTCAACGAAATAACTATTCCGTAGCCTACAGCTTACTCAGCACTAAATTCATGGCCTCATTTAGAATTTATTTGTGCTTATACAGCGTTTCATGGTTTCGAACTATGTAAATAGATTATGCTGAAGTCAGCATTTATAGCCTATATAAACCGCCTCCTGAAAGCTAGAGCAGCCGCAGTCGTCTTAGGGCATATTAAGAGTTGGTCGCAAGAACAATCTGTGAATGTGAGCATTAAATAACTACATGTTCTTACTATTTTTTAGGTTAGTCATTTAATTCCTCAGATGCGAACATCCTTAAGGTTATGGCTACCTCCAGACGGAGCTGCATTAACCAACCAAATCGACAGTTCAAAACGTAGTCTGAAATGTGTGCTTTTAAATAACGGCAACAAATTTGGTTCTATTCCAATCGGTCACTCCACCAGGATGAAAGAAGAGTACAATGCCATCTCTTTAGTACTGGAAAAGATAAAATACAAAGAACATCAATGGGTAATTTATGTAGACTTGAAGATGGTAAATTTCCTCCTTGGTCAACAAAGTGGCTACACAAAGTATCCCTGCTTTTTGTGTCTTTGGGACAGTAGAGCCAAGCATGAACATTGGACAAGAAAAGATTGGCCTTCGAGGAAAGACATGGTGGTTGGAGCTCAAAATGTAATCAAGGAATCTTTGGTGGCACGAGATAGGATCATACTGCCACCACTACATATAAAGCTAGGCCTGATGAAACAATTTGTCAGGGCTTTGAATAAAGAAGGTTCATGCTTCGAATACATAGTACACAAGTTACCAGGAATTACAATGGAAAAATTGAAGGCTGGAATCTTCGATGGTCCACAGATCAGGCAACTTATGAATGACCCACTTTTCATACCATCAATGAATGAAATCGAATCTTGTGCCTGGTCTTCCTTTGTTCTTGTAACTAAAAATTTTCTTGGCAACAAGAAGGCAGACAATTATGCACAATTAGTAGAGGATATGCTTCTTCATTTCAACAAGCTTGGCTGCAACATGAGCATTAAAGTCCATTATCTCCACAGTCACTTAGATCGCTTTCCAGAGAATCTTGGTGACTTCAGCGAAGAGCAAGGTGAAAGATTTCACCAAGACATCAAAACAATGGAAAATCGATATCAAGGAAGATGGGATGCACACATGATGGCAGACTATTGCTGGAATATTATGCGCGATTGTTCCGGCAGATGCCACACTCGGAAATCGTACAAAAGGAGCTTCTTCGGTGTCGAATGACTTGAAATTTTTATAACAAACTTGTTCTGTTTGGTATCATATAAGTACAGTTTCAGGTACTACCATTTTCTTTTAAGTATTTGTATTATTATGTTTATTTAGTGTATCACATAATAAATTGAGCACTACATAATTATAGCTATAGCCTTATGTTTATGGGCGAGCAGAGGCAAGGACTGGTATATGGCATAATGTTCTATATCTCGAAAACTAGACCTGTTGGGAGAAAACTGGTGCCTTTTCTGGAATCAGCAGGTCAAATATACCCAGAAACAGTTCTAACATTTGAGGCAACAAATTATGTGTTGGCCAGTGTAATCAATGATGGATATGGCCATAAAAATTACAACCTACAATATGTATGGGTATAACCAAGGTAGTGTGTTTCTAAAGGAGTTGTGTAATTCTAACGATATTATTGCTGTTCAGGAACATTGGCTTGGGAAACATGCTTTAGACAAAATCTTGCATTTTCATGGTGATTTCAAGGGCTTTGCTTGGTCAGCAATGGACGAGAGACTTGAAACTGGTCTTCTTATGGGAAGGCCTTTTGGAGGGTTAGGACTACTAGTTAGGAAAAGCCTGAATTTTGATGTTTCTTATGTCATGGTTCAATCTGACTGTCGCTGTGCATCGCTTAAACTCACCCTCAGTGGTGGCTTTCAATTGTTAATCATTATAGTTTATTTTCCATGTTATGAGGCGAGTTTAAAATATCAGACTGAGTTACTGGAATGCCTTGGATTTATAGAGAATTACATTCAGTCGTGTGATGCAAATGGCTTGATTATCTTAGGGGATATGAACTTTGAATGTCGAATTGATAATAAGGGATTTAGACTATTTCACAGTCTTGTTAATGATTTCAATTTAATTAATGGAAAAGAGATATGTACATATGATGATAAATACACGTACATTAAAGAGTCTACTGGGCATCATTCTTGGATCGATCACATTTTTATGGACAAGAAGCTGTTTGCAAGACTTGTAGAATATAATATCGATGAAAATATTTTAAATCTCTCTGACCACCTTCCAGTAACCTGTTGTTTAGAATTGAAGGAACTACATACGCCAATAAAGATGAGGGGCCTGAATAATACTAGTGAAAATAAAGTGGGAGTGAGAAGATGGGATAAGGGTAATATACCTCTGTATTATGCACTAAGTGGTAGCTTGTTACAAAACATGTATGTTCCATATGATAACCTATCTTGTAATTGTGATGTATTCAAATGTAATCATTGGCAGTCTATAAATGATTATTACTGTTCCTTGGTTGACTCAATGTCTAAAGCTGCTGATAGGTCAATTCCCTTTCTAAAAGAGAACTCTTTAAAATATTATTGGAGCCCTGAGCTCAGGGATTTGAAGAAAGAGTCAATTGATGCTCATAATATGTGGGAAGTGTGTGGTAAACCGAAATCTGGAATAATTTATAATCTACGTAGAGATTGTAAATACAAATATAAATTAGCTATTAGACATGCTGCTGAATGTAAGGAGATGGATCTGGATGACGAAATAGCTCAACTCTATATTGCCAAAGATATGAATAAATTCTGGAAGAAATGGAATAATAAATTTTCTAAACGAAACCATATTCCAACTAATGTAAATGGTAAGATGAATGATCAAGATATTGCGGAAACCTTTAACAGGAGCTTTGCACAGAATAGTTTTGACTGTTATGAGGATGTTAGTTACAGGTAATTTACTGGTAATTTTTAAATTACTGAATGCTTTTTACACATGAACTTTTTATTATCGTGTGCGCCCAGGTAACTTCTGTTAGACAAATCTCACATCTCCCTGCATATTGGCTTGGTTAATACCTTACAGATTAAAAAGCAGTGCTACTAGCCTGACATATTTACATTTCAAGTGCTGTTTAGTACTAAAGTTCATCAAAATAAAAGCAATTATTCAATTTTCTGGATGTGGTTATCAAGATCTTTGGCATTACCAGTGTCACGGTGGTAAAACTATGGTGACACCAAAGCAACACAACCAGTAGCTGGGTCAGTGTTTTATGATGGATCCCTAAGTTTCACAATTTCCCTCTCTCTTGTAGCTGGGCAGTGGCAGAAGCCTGTCTTTTGTGTCCCAACACTGGTATATGCCACCTTGATTGTCACAACAAGTGTTGGGAAGGACAAGGAAACTAGGCAGTATGCGGACAAAATGGTGAAGCTTATTTTCCACCTTTCTTATTTCTGTGAGCTTTTCACGTTGGCATCAGTAGATCAGCGCAGACTTGCCAAAGCATTGGTGACTGTCACACTCATTTGCCATCTTTCAAGAGATTAGTGTGGCACAATTAGCAACTGGCTTTCAGATCTGCACAGTCCAGCTGGTTCACTGGAATCTAGCCTTTACAGGAGCTCATCATATGTTGTCGTTTATTAAGGAGTGTTGTGAGGACCTACTCAGGCTGAAGTGACATGCTAAGCCATGTGTGACTGATGGACTGCTGGGACATTGGAGACGATGATGATGATTATGATGATGATGATGATGCAGCCATAACCCCTTTCGTCATGAGTGGGTGGATAGGTAAGAGCAATGGATCCAGAAATCTATTACCAAATCCTAAACAACCTGGCATCTCTCCTTCCTGTGGTGGTCTAACCCATTCCTCGTTTTCTTCCTTCCCCATTGGAGTGCCAGGAGTCTGCACGTTTATCTATCAGTGTCTTGGTCCAGCTTATAAGGGCGCCAGTTATAACTGGGTTTAGCCAGTCTGTTGCCAACTTATCCTTTGGTCAGAGGCCTACCTCCACGGCTGAGATGGCTAATCATGGGCTTAAATTTGTTGATCGACCCATTCCACATCCAGAGGGACAGACAGAATTGCTCACAATATACCTTACATAAATAAATTTATGAGAATACTGGTAAATTTGTGTAATTTTGCAATATCATGTCACCATAAATTACTGATGCTTAATTTTGCAATATTACATTAAATTACAAGTAACATTCCAGTTGCTTCAAGTCCTACTTCTTCTTCTTTAGCTTGTAGTCCATCTACAGCGTACTAACCAATCTCATATATTTGGATATGTCTGATTGTATACAAGGGAGCTAATGTGGTCCATGTGAGATGACAAGTTGAGTAAGTAAAAAATACTTAATCAAAACAGCTTACATTTTATACACAAGTAAGATACTTAAGAGGGCATCAGGACAGAAATTCTTCAGTGCAAAAGTTGTAGACTTGTAGAGTGGTTTGGTCCTAACTATATTGTCTTAGTGGAAGCTTTAAGAGGAAGCTGGGAAGGATTGGCTGTTGAGCATTCCTGGTAATTTGCAGTGATTTCAACACTGTTTATACGTCTGCTCCTGAACCACTTAAAACTCTTGTTATGTGAAGTACAGCCAAATATTACTGGCATGTTGAAACGCCAAATCTGCTGCCAAAAAAGCTTAACACATACCGGAAATTGCCTTGCAAAGTGAGAATTTATGGCACTCAAAACATTCAGTTTTACAGTGCAGTGCACTCCACTAGTGGATCTCTGTCCACTGAGGCTTAACCTTTTCCTCTCATATACATGCCAGGTACCATCCTTGCTAAGGTGTAGGGTTTGCCAGGCATTTGCGATCAGGCCAGGTTTTGAATGTTGCTAATATTTCAGCTGCATTTTGCATGCCTTTGAGTTTGATGTTGAATTTTGATGATTTAAGAATTAACAATTATTATTAATTATAAGTATGTATACATTGTAGTCATTGGTGAAAAAGTGCCACTGTCATGGCTTTGCTACAGCAGATTGTCACTACACTGATTCCAAGAAATGCTGCGCAAAAATTTCACTTGAAGTGTTTAAATATGTCGCCGTTCACCTTTTTTTGGCGGGGGAAATCAGAAGGTATGTATATTTATGTTGCATATTCATCTGTGTGGCAGTTATCAATTACAGCATCTCCAATTCTGCCACTTCTCTTCAACCTGAGTACTGTTCTCATTCACAGTCGAACTGTCACTTGCAGCAGCTGGGAATTGGTCATTGGGTGAGTCTTCCTGTCACCAGACTCACTACTTGTAGACTCACTGAAGCAGTTTCTGGATTCACAGCACTTGATGTTATAGGTCATTTGCTGGTGTCTCTCTTGGGTTGTCTGCTTGTCTGTCTCCTTGTTTTTATATTCTGTTTGTTGTCTTTCTGTGAGATTTTCTGCCAGTTTATCTGTACAGCCACACTGTACAGATAGACTAGCAGAATAGGTGCAACTGACAAGGTCGAAACAGATTACTGTAATTATGTGTTTGAGGAAATATATAATTCTTAGTCATGGCCATTTTAACACATGTTATGGTTTTGCCTAGTGACATTCAAGTACCTCACAGTTAAATCAGTTGGAGAGAAATCTAACATTGGATTGATTCGCCTGAATGATCGTAGAACAATGAATGCTTTGACTTCAGTACTTGTCACTGAACTCAACCAAGTACTCTGGGACTTTGAACAAAATGAAAGCATTGCGTGTATGATACTGACCGGTGGTGAACGCGCCTTTTCTGGTCAGTCGCTTAGTATTTTGGCTTTGATATTTCTTTTCTTGGGTTTAATTTCTAGTCTTGGTCAACTTTTAGCTGTGTGATGCTGACAGTTTTTCAGCTGTTCTAATCTGGATACTTCAATACTCAGATCTAATCTAATGACTTCTATAGTGCCATTATCATGATGCCCAAGGCATCAATTAATGGTTGCTTCAAATGAAATCATAATCAAATTCATAATCCACTGGAGAAGCCAGGTCAAATTTCTATAGGTCAGAGAAACTACAGTGCAGTTCGTTTAAGACGAAAGACAGGGTACCAGCGTAAACATTTCGTCTTAACCGAATTTCTTATTAACCGTTAGGCAGACGTAAGCGCAGCATGCCAGCGAAAAACGCGTTATGGCTACATGATTAACTATGCAGCAGCAAATGACGCATAACCGTAGATGATCACGGTAGGCAACGAACTTTAGCGGCCATTTTTAGACGCGAGTGTCAGTAAACCGCTAGTCTGTTTCACGATGAAGCAGCAAGAGCGGGGTATTTTAAGGTTTTATGGAAGGGGTAAGGCCGATACATTCCATTATGACGCTATTTCAACAGCGAATCCGATTGAATCCGAATTGGTCTCGGACAGAGAGAAGCCTTTGAACGAGGGTATAGTACCTGTAAATGTATGTGCTGATTGATTTGCGGCGGATGCCTATGTAGTTTGCACGGCACTTAGGAGAGCACTTAGGAGATTCTGACCATTGACCAGTGTCTTCTCCATATGGCAAAGACTTGTAAAAGTTAAGTTATGGTTGGTTGAGCTAATGAAAACAGATGAGTCTTTAAGTTTAGACCGGAATGACATCACAGAACTGACAGAACAAATCAGATTTGGCAGCAAATTCCAAAGCCATGGGACAGCAACTGAGAACACGAAAATCCAACAAGGCAGAGAAACCTGGAGTTAGGCAGTGCTGGGTATGCTAGTTAAAAAGAGATGAGTCTAAAGGTTTAGATCTGAATAACATCAAGGAACTGATGGAATGCATAGTACTGGGCAGTGACTCCCAAAGCTGCAGACCAGCCACCAACAGTACTGTCCTGGTCCAAGGCACAGGAAGAGTCAAAGGGTCAGTTGATTTAGCGCTATCCATGTATTTGTTGGTTTGAGGGGTGAGAAAGGAGCAGAAGTAAGTTGGCTGATTGTGAACTCCTTGCCAGCATGCCCAAGTATGGCCCATTTAATGTTTATGGGTATCCTGGCAGAGCTGTGAGAGATTTTAAACAGGGTTTGTTGCTAAATATGCATTCACTTTGTAGTGAATGCAGTGTGGGTGTATAAGATAAAAGGAATAGGCTTCAGAAGGATGTTGTTCAAGTAAAACCAGTGAGTGTGTCCTGACAGCGAAGTGAGGTGGTTGCTGGGGAGATTAAGAATGTTTGTATGACAGTGAACAGAAAAGAATGAAGATTAAAGTGAGCAGTGCATTGTGAATTCTTCTAGTGGGATCCAGCCGCAACATTTTCTTTGCAGTCTAATGGTAGACTCTTATAAATATTCCTGATCTAGAAGCAGAGCAAGTGATTGGTTGAGACCCATTGCAGACTTTAAATATTCATATCACTAGAGCAGCCTGTGATTGGTTGAGAATCAAATGCCGAACAAACCATAAATACCAAGTGCTTGATTTGAGATGTCAAATGTGCTTTCTGATTAATTTTGCAATAATGCTGTTATAAAATTATATTAAAAATTATAACGTGATCTGTTGCTCCACCATAATTTGATTTCTACAAATTTACATCTACCAGTAGTTCCAAAACTCCAGTATTCGTGATGACTGTGAACTCAACCCTGATCCTTGCCACCTTGGAACTACAAACTTCTGCCATGTTAATCTTCATTCTATCCGGAATTATTTCTCTTTTCTACAAAATCACATTTTGGATCATACGGTAGATGTTCTTATTCTCAGTGAAACTTGTTTCCAGCCATCTGAGACACCTTCTTTAAATTCGGACATTGCTCCTTTTCTCTCTCCTACATGATAATTTCTCTAACTGGTAATCCATTTTACTGGCTTGGCTTATTCTTCACTGGGGACATGTCCTTCACTGTCTGTGCATGAAGTTGGTTCCGCTGTATTTAGCTTAGATTGGTGGTGACCCACTGCCTTTCACCTGTGATACCACCACTGTCCTGGCATCTTTTGGTGTTTCAGTCCAGCTGTAGCCTGTAGCTGGCAATCTACGTGCAAGGCCTCGTATCTGGTGCCATTGCTACAACACATAAAATAGAAGTCATTAGATTAGATTTGATATGTTCAAGCTCTGTTGAATCATTGTTTGCATTTGCACTTTGCAGTTGGTGCTGACGTCAGAGAAATGAACATGCTTGAATTTCAAGATGTTCTAAATTCAAATTTTCCTTCTGTTTTGTGTGAAGTGAGCAAATGTCGAAAGCCTGTTATTGCAGCTGTCAATGGTTATGCGGTAAACAAGACTTATTAATTTTGCCAGTTTTCTATTTGAATCTACTGTGGCATTGATTTCATATTAGACATACGTATCAAATTACTAGCTGCCATTTCAAATCCACAGTAGACTTGGAGAAACTGAGAACATTACTTTGGAGTCACAAAGGCATCTGCATGAATGCTATGACAAGGGTTCATGTAAAAACATTCATCATAATATTTATTTCAGGCAGAGAGATAGAGAAAAGTGAGTTGTATCTGCATTGTTATTTAAATCAGTTCATAGTTAGAGTGGAAAATTATTTTGAGGGAAATGGAATCCACTTTTCCCACATGAAATTGGATTAAAAATCAGCATTAATTCCTAATTAACAACGGGAGGTGAAACTAAATTGCTTATTTATTATTTCGTCATTATTGCATTCTGCTTTTGACTTAGGATGATTCCAATGTTTGCCTTTCATGCTGATTTCCATTAATTTATTAAGTCACTAACGTGCTGCTTTTTTAATTGACAAAGTTTAATCATGACAGATGGCTGAAAAGGTGAAATTTAAAACTATGAATTGCTTAAGATTGTAAACTGTTGATAGGTTGGTGGAGGTTGTGAACTAGCAATGATGTGCGATATCATCTATGCGGGAGAGAATGCCGTATTTGCTCAGCCCGAGATTTCTCTTGGGACGATTCCAGGTACTTGAATATTTAGTACTGTTTGTTCTTGAGATATTCATTTTTTTGCAACTATTTTTGAAGACTCTTAATCGAATAAAGTGTCTGTAATGCATGTACTTCATGTGGCAGAGTACTTTTGTTGGGTGCATTTAGCATTTATTTATCCATGCATGTTTTCTATTACTGGAGCTAGTAATAAATTGCTGAGAGATTAGAAACCATTTGCACCCATGTTGATCAAATCTGTTTTTTTATTTTTGTTTTGTTTAAGTTGTAAATTGTATTCCACCATTGACAGTCAGCAGTTTAAACTCAGTTCGTGTTCAACAGGTTGATTTAATTGATGAACAACTGGAACTTTTTTAAAATTGATGCTGATCATGAAACCTATAATCCTGTGATGTTTTGAATGGCAAAAATTGCCATTTTGATTCTAAAGCTACAAATTGCATCAAGAAATCAACATTTTTTGTGTTATAGGACAATAACCCCCTGGACAATAACCCCCCAGACAATAACCCCCGGGACAATAACCCCTCATGCAAAAAACCCCAGACAGTAACCCCCTATGCTGATATATTAATTATGTAAATATACAGATAATGTATATTAATCATACAGTTTATATATTAATTTATTAGACATATACACCTCTTTTCGCACTCAAACGACACTACACCATTTGCTAAATTTTTCGGCTTTATGTATACATAACCTTCAAAACTAAGTTTATCTTTTCCTTGATCAGATTTTATAAATTTCATCATGTACAGAAATAGATCAAATTTTTAAACTTTGTATTTTCCATAAACCATTTCTATTATATATTAGTTGACCTCTTTCATGTTGTGTGGTAATTATTTCATGTCTACTTTGTGCCCAATTGTCTAATAATTGTCTAATAATTAGTTTTTGATGTATGGTAAGACTTTCATGTCTACTCTGTGCCCAATTGTCTAATAATTGCCCAATATTTAGTTCTTGGATGTTTGGTCATTCTTTCATGTCTACTCTTTACTGTATGTACTGTATCAGTATTGGGGGTTATTGTCTGGGGGGTTTTTGCATGGGGGTTATTGTCCTGTTACCCATTTTTTGGTAACGTGGCTGTAAGTCTAATGTGTAGTTTTTTCCAGATATTAATAGGAGAAGTTTTGGGAGCATTATTCACTGCAGCCAATAGGCCTTTCCTGTGGCTGTCCTCAGATTGAGGCTTGAGCAAAATGGCCAAAGGACTGCATTCTGAATTCTTGGATGATGGCAGAGACTGGTATGGTTGCTGTTCTTGCCCTAATTTGCTTGTTGGTCATGAGGTATGTAGAGATGCTGGAGAATCTTCCTGAGGCACCACATATCGAAACTGTTTTCTTATTATGGGGCCTCAGTGGTAGTCTGTACCTTGCAACCGTTTGTACAGATTTAGCTTTGCCTTAAGTCAGTACTAGAGTACCAAACACAGTGGTCGAAGGAGACCATGCAGGACCTGACTATCTGCAAGATCAAAAACTGTGTGGTGCGTATAAATACACACATGGCTGTTGGTTTGCTTATTTTCAGAATTTTCACTATTTCTTGGACAGTTTCTGATTTATCTTTGGTGTGGTTCATGATAAACCATACAGATCACACAAAAATGCTCCAAATTTGTGGTGAATCTGTTCATTTTGGAAATTTCCTAACTTGAACAACTTGTGAGCAGTTTTTGGTGAAGGGCATATCATGTCAACCACGCTCATGTTGGTGTATAACCACGCTCATGTTGGTGTACAGCCCCAAGAATCTGAGCCAACAGTAAGAAGAAATCTGTTCTTGCTGCGCATCTGGCAGCTGGTCTCTCAGTAATTGTGGTTGGTGATGGCGTCTGTGGTATCTTAACACCTTGGTTGCAATCAGTCTTCCTCAGATGTTGCCTTCCAAGTTTCGTATCATTGATGTGGCTCATAGTTATTCACGGCTCACTACTAACATATTTTCATGCATATAGCTGTGGTTTATTCCAGATTATACAAACCTCGCACCCCCCCACAGGTTTTCTGTGCGGGCTCTACTGGTTTATTTTGTAGAGATGGGCACCAAGAGCTTATTGTATTTTATGGACTGTAATATAAGCTGCAGAACACTGATAAACTACATTATGACAGGTAGCGTGACTGCTGAATATATTGAATTTGTTACATCTTCCAAATTAAAGAAATGTGAATTTTGTTGTGTGTTGCATTGTTATCAGATTTGATTTCCTTTCACGGTGCTGCTTTACAGTAACAAGTGGCTCAGTGAATCTTAATATAGCAACCAAAGATACTGTATACTGTGTGTTGTTGGGCTAAGTATATAATTACAGATACAAAAGCAGATGTAGGCTGATGTTTAGGCACTAACATGGTCTTTGTCTCACTCCACAACATATTCAAATTTAAGAAGAGCAGACAACATTGTGGAATAGTGGGCCAAAAAGCTATTCGGTATTCGGCCGAATAGTAGCGTTCGGACCGAATACGAGTAGTGGTCACGTGACATCCGTTTCTGCATATGCGGCTGATATTGCGAGTGGACTGAAGTGACTCTCTCATTAAAATAATATATGCTGTGGTTACTGCCAGGCGTTGCCTGCTGCCTGGACTGCGGTATCGCAGTGTCATTATCTCATTCTTTGTGTACAGTGACTGAACGTTAACGTTCAGCCTTTGAGGCTTGAGCAGATCAATTGTTAGTATTCGTATTCGGCCGAATAGTTGGTCCAGTTATTCGTATTAGGCCGAATAGCGATAATCACCTATTCGGTACAGCCCTAATACATACATGCACTCATGCATGCATACATACATGCCCATGGTCCGGCGGAGGCAGCCCTTGCCCTTGTCCAGAGGATTCTCGATGCCACATCTGTCCTTGACCTATGGATGTCCTCCAGTCGCCTCTGCTTGCACTGTAATAAGACCCAGTTCATCTGGCTTGGTGGCCGCTTGCAGCTCGCCAAGATCGATCTCTCCTCCTTACGCCAAAGATTTCCAGATATCTCCTTCTCTACTACGGTCCGGGATCTCGGGGTTGTACTGGATCAGGAGCTTTCCCTGTCTGCTCGTGTTAACAGCGTCTCTCGCTCTTGTTTTTATCATCTTCGTCAGCTCCGTACCATTCGCCGTACTCTTTCCTTTCACACTATCTCCACGGTGGTCCATGCCCTCATTTGCACCAGGGTTGACTTTGGGAACTCCATCTTTACCGGCCTATCGCTTGTCAACACTGCTAAGCTACAATCTGTGCTCAACTCTGCTGCTCGTCTCATAGGGGGCATTCCAAAGTATGGCCACATCTCGTCTTATATTCGTGACACTCTTCACTGGCTCCCCGTCCAGCATCGTGTCCACTTTAAGATCCTCTCCCTCATGCGCAGTTGTGTTCTTGGCTCTGCTCCCCTTTACCTCATTGACTTCTGCACTTTGGTCTCCTCGTTGCCGGGCCGTAGCAACCTTCGCTCGGCCACTCAAGATCTCCTGTTTGTCCTTCGCATGCGTACCGCTGCAGCCCAGTCCAGAAGCTTTGCCTACGTTGGTCCCACTTGCTGGAATCGTCTCCCTCGAGTATTGCGACTTGAGCTCCTTTCTCTCCCCCTCTCAGTGTTCCACAGGCGCCTGAAAACTGTACTGTTCAATAGTGATTTTACTTTTCGGGTCGGAAGCACCTCTGTTGAGTTTATCCTCTAAGAGGCGCTTTATAAATCTCAAATTACAATTACAAAATTACAATTACAGACATGTTCATTGTTCAGATGTCAGTCATCTTCACTGTTTCGCAAAAGCTTTTATTTATTCAGAGCATTTATGTAGTACATCTGTTCAGAGTAATGATAACAACATCAAGCATAACGTTTATTTGTATTAATTTAATCATTAAAGATAAATCTTTATTTGCAGCAATTCGTCTTTTCCAGAGAATGTTGTATTTTGAATGGCGACATTAATAATTTGATGCTTCTCCACTGCAACAGAGTGCTTTACATTTTCTGAATATGTGTTCTTAGACATGGAGCAGTCTCTTAGAACTGCTTACCTACATAGTTTGATGGTTATATTTCTTACTTTTGGTTTTCAGGTGCTGGAGGAACTCAGCGACTCACAAGAGCCATAGGCAAATCAAAAGCAATGGAAATGGTGCTGAGTGGCATGAAAATGTCAGCAAAGGAGGCTTATCTAGCAGGTGGACAGACAAAATTTAGTTTTGCTTGGCTGCCACTTTCTAAGCTTTGATATGGGAATACTTATTTCGCTGTTTGTTGTTGCTAGCGTATGTATTTTAGCTCAAAATATGAAGCTGTTAAATATGTTAGCTGATAAATGTGGAATTTAATCAATTTCTAGTATAATTTTCCATACATAGGAATTTCTGGATAACTTTTTTGATAAGTCTTTTGTGTGGCAGACATCTCCTCTAAGACTTGTCTCCTTCATCATCAAGTCCTTTTCTTATCACACCTTTCCTTTCCTGCCATTATAACTCATGTCACCAATCCCCGCATGCTACCACACTTCGATCATGCACTCTGACGAACCAGATTTGAAGCAGCCCTCCTACTTACATTGGCTGCACCGTCAACAAAGGCATATGTGAATATGCGTGTGACACTGTGAGAGTGTGCGATACATTACATTGGGTTACTGTACCATAACTGTGTAGCATCCATTAAATATTTTTATTGTACAAGGTACCACTTCCGGGACAGGGTAAATTGGTTTTCCGAGTGACCCTTGCCATCTTGATGTGAATAGGTTGTTATATTTATCTTTTGCAGGTTTGGTAAGCAAAGTGTTTCCTTCAGACCAAGTTATTGATGAAACCATTCAATTTGCCGAAAAAATCACTGAAATCTCACCAGTGCTTATTCAGACGGCTAAGCAGGCAGTTAATGCTGGTACTTTTTGTTTTTTTAAAATTTCTTCGTCTTCTATTGTTTCTTCTAAATTTCTTTGTCTTCAGTTTGTTTTAATTTCTTTATCTTCAGTTTGATTCTGCAACTTATATATTTAATCAGTTAGCTCTGATAACATTCTTGTACTTGATACCTCAGTTATTAATACCTCCACTGCTGGCATTTTACTCGTGTTGCTGCTTATTATTATTATTATTATTATTAATTTTTAATTTTTTTTAGTCCCGAGGTATTTATGATCCCTCAGAAAGCTAAAAAATTATCCGGATGAAAAATTGCATTCTGAGATGGCTATTCTTCGTTGATGTCAGGCTCCTGAAAAGTGCCCCGGAAGGCAATCAATTTAAAATGTTGAATTGTGCAGGCAACATGTTGAAAAAGGAAAGCGGTCTCTCTTGGGTCTCCGGAAACCCTGGTCAAGTGACCATAATAACTCCAGGCCCTGTAAATTTATTGGGCCAAGGGTCTCGAAGGCCAAAGGGATGAACTGATAGGAAGCCGATAAATCGGTATATTTGGTGATCTTCCTCTGAGCAGCCAACTCTGCCGCTGTACCTGCATTCGTGGCTGTGTGAGACAAGAAAGAATCGGCCAAAGTGTCAACAACAATAACATCCCAGACCATAGACCTGCCCGCCTGCCAGGGAATGAGAGTAGCGCCATCTGGGCTATTATTATTATTATTATTATCATTATTGTAACCCTAAGGATAAAATTCAAAGGGAGTGGAAAAACTTAGGCTGTGTAAGGGCAAGTGCAGTTCTAGAATGACTAGTCTTTGCTGATGTCCAGCTCCTTTAATGTTCCTTGCAATACGTTGATACTGAACTGTCGAATTGTTTGTGACAAGATGTTGGAAGAGGAAAGAACTCTCCCTTGGTGCTCCAGAAACCTTAGTCAGATGGCAGCCCAGGCTGGCCATGAACTCCAATCCATGGTGATTGAGCAGATCTAATGTCTCAAAAGCCAAAAGGGTGAAATAATAAGAGGCTAGCAGTCTTTCATACTTAGTTACCTTTCTTTGGGCTGCTAAATCGGCCACTGCTCATGCAGTACAGGTGATATGAGATAGATGTGATTCAGCCAGGCTGTCTTCAACAGTCATCTTAGGTGAGACTCCTCCCTGCCTACTAGGATATGAGGGCGGCACCATCTGGGCACTTCCCATCAGACCTCACGATCCCAAATGGTTCCTTAGAAGAAGCATTAGCCGTACAACAATTCGTGTGTGTGGTACAGGGATTGAGCTTTGAATCTCCTAGTAGATTGACAGACAAACAGAAAGAAAGACAAAGTGAAAAACTTAAACCAAACTGTGAGTTTAAAAGCTTTTACACGTTTATCAGAGATAGCGCTACATTAATAACACATATACTAATTGATGAACAAGAAAGGATGCAACAATATCACAGTTAAATTATAACAATAAATTACATCATATAAGTCAAAAAGCTCTAATCATTCCAGTTTGTTGAAGGTTATATTTAAAGATTTTGTAGCGCATTTGCAGTCTTCTAATTAATGCTATCAAGTTTGTTATAAACCTCAACTGAAAGTGAATTAAATTGAATGGAATCATGAAGCCCGGTTAGATTTGCAGGTCTGTGCAGTGAATTCCTTTTTATAAGTCTGTTTACATGCATAAGAATATATATATATATATATATATATATATACATACATACAGAGCTGTTAATATCCTTTCCTATAAGATTTTGTCAGTATCACAACAAGTATTGTGGTAATTTTATTTTGGTGGTATCACTTGTGTATGGCCAATAGTTTTTAGCCCTTAAATTAGCAATATTCGATACAAATACTTTTTTTCCTGCTTTGTAAGGAATCCAATAAGATTTTTTATAATAAGCTGCGATTGAAAAAGTGCAAAGTGTCATTTCCAGTAATTTGTGGCATTTCTTCTTCCGTTTTAAAGTCTGGTTTCGAATGTCCTTGCTGCGAACCAGACGATTGACTGGAAGCATGCCTTTCACGATCAATGATAGAAGTGGCTGGTGTAATTTATTAATTTATGAGAATTCATAGTTTCGAAATAGCTTTGTGAGTTAGATAGATATTGTAAAATGAGTATGCGTGCTAAGACGGCGAAGGCTGAAATAGAGTTGAAGGCTTCTTCAAATACTCTTTATCAGTGCATAAAATTTGTCGAGAGCAAATCGAGCAAATCTTTCTTTACGACAGTCGATCAGTCAACTTAAAGAAACTTAGAGTGAAGATGGTTAGTGTTTTTTTCTTACAAAATGTTGTTTGTAACATAATTTTGCAAAGTTACCAGGTTTAAAATTTACTTTAGGCTATGCTTGCAATTTGACACTGAGACTTCTTGCATCAGTCTTATCGACCTCAGAATTCTGGCTCTTTAAGTATGTGTATGCCTACTTTATGCCTACTTTATGCCTACTTTACAATTCTTTTCATTGTTTCACTTTTATGCTTAGTGTCCAATAATGGGTAAATTAGTCTTTATAAGTATTTTAAATACCGTGTAAAATGTTTCTGAAGTATTTAAAATTACATTTTAAATACTTCTCACTTCCTTTCAGAGTATTTATAGTTCACCTTGTCACCTTGTGCTGTCAGCTCTTTGAGCTCTAGCGACCGTCATGATCAATCTTCTCCATTTCTTTCTTTCCAATGTCGCGTCCCTTAGTTGTGCCAAGTTCATTCCAGTTGCTTCGTGTATCTTGTCCATCCATTTTTTCCTTGGTCTCCCTTGTTTTCTCTTTCCCTCTTCACAAGCCAGCATCATTTCTTTTTCCAATCCATCTGATCTCATAACATGTCCAAAGAACCTCAGCTTTGATTTTAGCACTGTTTGTTGTAACGTCTCATCTTGCTCAATTCCAATCGCCCTGCGTACCCATTCATTAGTCCTTTTCTCCGTCCATGATGTTCTCAGCATCTTCCTCCATATCCACATTTCACAAGCATTGATTTTTTTCTCTATTTTCTTGGTCATTGTCCACGTCTCACTGCCGTATGTTACTGTTGGTATAATCAAGGCCCTCACCAATCTTTTTTTCGTGTCTGTGCTCACATGTTTGTCTTTCCATATTTTTTCTAGTCCATTCATTGCGGCTTTTCCAATCGCCACCCTTCGGTTTATTTCCATGTCGCACTTTCCTTCTCTTTCTACTACTGATCCCAAGAATGTAAAGCTTGTTACCGTCTCTAATTCCTCTCCATCCACCATAAAACTGCCCTCCTCAGCTGTTGTCATGATCTTTATTTTCTTTATATTGAAGTATAGTCCTGCTTTCTCGCTCTCTCTCTTCAGCGTTCTTATCAGTTCTACCAGATCTGTTTTTTTACCTGCTAATAGTGTTGTGTCATCTGCGTATCTCAGATTATTCAGTGTTCTTCCCGCTATCTTTACTCCCTCTTTTGCTCCATCCATTTCCGCCATCCTCATTATCCTTTCTGCATATAGGTTAATTTATAGTTAGTTTTCCATAAAATACTCAATTGACTAGATATAGTTGTATTCTTATGATAACATAAATTCAGCAGGGTGACCTGTTACATGATATATTGCTGTGTTTTAGGCCAAGAACACTGGTTTCCTGGCAACATCTGAGAACGAATGCGAATGCAAGACGAATCACAAGCAGAAAAGGACCCTGAAATCAGATGACCTGATATCACTGCATCCAGTACTAAAGCAAGTCAAAATCGATGTTCCTGTCATGCTGACACAATGTCTCTTTGAAATTAGATTGAACATTTTGTGAACTTTGTGATGACTTAAGCTGTATACTTCTTAAGTATACAGTTGTTAAAGGGATATTTGTAGCAGTGTATGCACAGGTTATGCAGCCAACTGTGTGGGCTAGATGTTTTCCAAGTAAGAAGAACTTGAGTTGGGATACCTGCTGCAAATGCTTACTGTTGTGAAGACATTATTGAAAAGGTTTATAAAGCAGTCTGCATCAACACAATTATGTGGACCAGTAGTCCAAGCTCTGCTTGTTAGAATTGAGCACAGTTTTTGGGGAAATCTTTTACTTTCTATGCATTACTCGAAACGGCATGTATTTGAAGTGATAGTATTCTTATGTCTGGAGAAATGGTAGGGTGCACTGTGGTAACTAAGTTGAAGTGTGATATGTAGATTATACTTTATAACTGTTCATTAACTTTACTGTGGGTGAATATTTTATAGGCAATAAAGATTAACTTACCAAACTGTATTGATGAAAGTACTGGTTTTGCAACACTTTTAAAAATCAGTATTGGTATTGCCAATACATTTTTCAGTATTGTTAGTAGGGCCCTGTATGTGTGTGTATATGTATATATATATATGTATGTGTGTGCGTGTGTTGTGGGGCACAGTAGTTGATTGGTTAGAATGCTTGGCTTGTAATATGGAGAGTATGGGTTCGAACCTCCCTTGAGATGGTTACTGTGTAGGGGCCTTGAGCAAGTCCTTCACTCACAGTTGCTTTGCTCCTCAGATTCAGATTTACTGACCTTGCACACAATAAGTACAAAATAATAATAATATATATATATGTATGTATGGGGGTGATGATATGTGCTAAATAAATTATATATGCTATCTAATTTATTGTAGGCCTATATTTATAGACAGGCCAAAAATAAATTATATAACATATAATTGTAATTACATAATACTTATTTTGTGTGGCTTCATGCATATATTATGTATATAAATATCTGTAAATTTTATTTAGGCGTATGCATGTGAATGCTTACAAATACCGCTTATCCATAATGCGCATGGAACCAAGGGTGTGGCATTTTTTACCTGCCAGTATCACAGACTTGCCCACTTTGTACTAGTGTAAAACCATATAGAAATTTTTCCAGATTTTCTAAAAAGACTCGTGTTTTATGGCTTGCAGCAACTGCAACTGCACCACACTGTCACTAACAGACATTGTTTCTCAGTAATTGTAAATCTGGTTGTAACAGAACATTTGTTGTATACAGTGCCTCATAATAGCACTCTGTACATGGCTATCGATTGGTCAGAAAATGGCATTTCTTTAATTTTCACAATAATGTTACATGATCAGCATAAAATGTTCTGTCATAAGACCATCAGCTGAAAATTTATATATAGAAGGCGACTCAGTTAGTGGGATATGCGATCTCTTTTGAGTATTTCCTTGACACATGCAATATGATGTTTGGCTGCCTACATGAATTTCAGTTGGTGATCAATAAAGTTTGTATTAAAATCAGTTCAATTGTGTTTTGACAATTCTTTCAAACAACCACACCATTGCTCCAGGATGTAACACACCATCGCCAAATATGACTGCACTTATCTGAAGAAATCTAGAGATTTTACATTACTTTACAGATATTAGCACCCTTGTGAGGTTTCTAAAGGAACTATATCAATAACCAGATACATACATACATGTTATTAGTCTTGGAATCTTGAAAAATGACGTAACAGGTGTTTAGGCTAAACCAGCTTACACCCTTTCCATGTGCCATTCCATCTGCTTCAGGTGAGCAGTTGAGCAGATGGAGTCTTTGCAGCACTTGACACAGCAGTCTGCCTATTTATTCAGCAAATTAAAATCAAAGCACTCTTTCCAATTTTGTTTGTGTGTCTGTTGAATTGCCCACCAACACTTGTAATAAGTATGGTATTTGTGGCTTGTTGTTTTTTAAAGCATTTGAGACATCCTTAACCAATGGACTACAATATGAGAAGAGCTTGTTCTCTAACATATTTCCACATCAAGGTCAGCACAATAAGTCCGTTGGTTTTGGAAATTCATGTGTTTAACAGAAAGCACTGAATGCAAAGTTCATTACTTAACATCAGTTGAGACATTCTCAGGTTTCTTGCAGTCATAACCTTGGCATCTTAATGGACTACACTGCTCAAGCTAAGAGTATCCTGACTGTCTGTATCTGACTTTCTGCCGATTCTTGTGCTATTCCCTTCCAGTCTGTATCTGTGTGTTTCTCTATCTTTCACTTTCTGTCTTTGTCTGTCTGTCTGCCTATCTTGTGCGTCTTAAAGCAAGTACATTATTTGCTACTGTCAGTGGATTAGATTTTCTGATTATATTAGACTGATGAACAGTTGAAAGAAACTACAGCAAACTGGGCAGTGTCTGTGATGAAAAGTGAATTTAAGCGTAAAACTAGATTTAGTATTTGATCAAGTTAAGCTAAACTTTATGAATTACTTATGCTGTGCATTTGTTGAAGAAATTCTCGGAGATATCTTGGTTTCACTGCCACTCTTTCTTTGCTGATTGCTGCCTCTACTCAGTTGGTTGTCTTTCCCCTGAAGGCTTTCTTTTTTACTGTCTCTGGCCATCTGGCTGGCATTTCCAACCTGGCTATCTCTGGTAATCTGGCTGTTTTTGGCTACTTGACTGGCTCTTTCCAATTGGCTGGCTCTAGCCATTTGGCTGTTTCTGACCATCTGTTCCTTCTTTGTCATGTTTTGGCTGTTCATTGACATCCTTTCACTCAGTCTTGACACCATTTGGCTCAGTCGACCTTCATTATTCATTTGATATTTTTGACTTGTACTTCTCCGTTTGTGTTTTTCAGTTGCAAGGAATGGCTGAGACTCCAGATTCTCAACCCTTCTGGCCAGGGTTTCCATCCACCACCTCTGAGGTGAGAAGTTGTCCTTAGGTGGTCTGATGCATGGAAACACACCTGTGCAGAGTCCTTCCTGATCATAGAGACACCAGACACAGGCGAACACAAGTGTTCCAACAGCCACAATACTAGCTATCGCAATGACAGCAACAACAAACATCTTCTGTTCACCATTCAGTTCAACTATCCACTTCTTCTGTTCTGATGATGTGTTGCTCGATCTGTTTGTCTACAAGATATAAATGTGCATCATATTATTTGTTTGCTAAGTTTGCATTGGGTTATTACTGTTAATGTATACAGTTTATTACCATTATTATTTCGGCATTTATTAAGGGCTGCTATCTAATGACTAAGCATCAGTCGATGATGTTGAGCAATTGTGAGCCAAGGACTTGCTCAAGGTCCCTACACGGTAATCGTTTCATGGAAGGCTTGAACCTGCAAAATTTGCATTACATACCAGGTGCTCTACTTGCTACCATGTCTCACACAGTTTAGAGTATGTTGTTCCAGGAATTGGAACTTTTACATTAAATTGAGTTGGTTGTAGAGAAGAAAAATAGCAGGTGATCAAATTATGAACCTATAAGTCCTGAATGATAAGGATAATAACTAAAATAGCTGATAAAATAAAGTTGATCGCATTGCAACATGGTTCAAAGGTTATAAATGGTATATGAATTGCGCATAATTTGCTGAGAACATTGAGTGTAAATAAATTTTGTATTCAGTAGCTGTATTTATGTTCAGTGAATATTACTACAAATGTAGGAATATTGATCTGGATTTTGTGTGAATGAACACCTAGTCCAGCTGGCTACTGACCACACCAATGTGTGAACAGTTAAACAGTCAGTGACTGGTGACAGTTGACAGATTTGTGTGGTCAGCAACAGTTGATTGTTGACCAAGATTCCAAGGTCACATACACAAGTCGATGGCATATCAGAGCATCAGATACCAGCAGTGGACCAGCTGGACAGTCTTTGCAATGGAATTTTAAAGTGCAACAGATGATATCTATTATGGAATCGATTTCTGACTATCCAACTTTATCAAGCCGATAATTGCGTTGATGAGCTCATCATCCGTCCTTCAGGCACTTCGCCCCTGGGCGCTCACTTATACGGGCGAGGACCCGGTCATCCACCACGTACCTGTTTCAAAACAGAGGGGCCACGGTGAAGGGTGACATAGTGGACAGTTGAACAGCAGAGGGTGTTCAAACGTGACCAGATAAAAAAAAATAGATTAAATCAGACCAAGGGAATAACTGATACGTCAGAGTCCAGATCAGTTCACCCAAGTAGAATAGGAGATACCGACTTCAAATATGCTTGTCATAACACACAGCTCGGAGAACTGGCTGAAGTGTGTAGGTCGGGACAAAGGTCTGTGTGCAGATAGCGAAGGTTATGGAGAGAGAACGATCGCTGCTCCACAGAGTGAGTGCATACTGCCCACCAGTATCATCCGAAGCAGAATTTATTAACTCTTTTGGTTGAGAACTGCACAGTCTTGGTACAAGAACTTGCTCCGTAAGTTGTTTATGACACATACATGAGGCTGGGAGTCCTCGCAGGGAAATTGAGCGAGAAAGATGATAGTGGGAGATGCGTTGCCAGATATCCATGTATCTAGAGCAGAAAGACACAGTGACATGTCATAAGACTTCTTTGTTTAAGGAACGGTGAGAACGACTGGTGTCTTATATTGACGGCGATAGTTCCAGAGCTACGAGATGCAGAATGGAGGTGAAAAGGAAGCCCCAAGTTAAAAAGGCACATGAAAAGAGACCCACTATTGCCAATAAAGGAACGAACCCTGTTCCGAGAAAAGGCCATTCTTGTGACGCTGTACATCAGGCGACCGCGGAAGAGGCCAATTCGGATCCTGAGACAGTGTTACCTCTCTTAAGGAAGCGGCTAATCTTGAACCTTCCTAGGAAAGAACGAGGACGATGGTCAGGGATGGTATGGTACAGCCAATTTACGTTGAGAGTAGAAGGCGCAGTGATGTGGGCGGCTTTGAGCATAGGACCGGACTGGAGTCACCCCTGCCCCTTGAAGTTATATGCAAATGCGACCGCCACCCTACGTCTTGGGTTGAGAAAGACATCATCATCATCATCATCATTATTATTATTATTATTATTATTATTATTATTATTATTATTATTATTATTATCTCTGCATTTATTAAGCACCACTATCTAATGACTAGACATCAATCTATGACGCCGAGCAATTGTGAGTGAAGCACTTCCTCAAGGTCCCTACACAGTAACCGTCTAAAGGGAGGCTCGAACCCGTACTCTCCGCGTCACTGGCCAAGCGCTCTAGCCAATCGGGTACCGTTCACCACAAGACATTTACCGTTAAGATCGAACCCGGAGAGGAGATCCCGAAAAACCTGTGAAGCTGACTGAAGTCGGTCGTTATTAGGCCTACAACTTCAGAAGGAGAAGAGATTAATAATTGAAGCAGTGATTGAAATTTGGGAAAAGTCAGAAGATGAAAGGGAGAGGATGGTAACATTAGCAAGGCTAAGGCGCTGGTTTCCATGGTCCAGAATAGCGATAAGGTTTTCAGATGACTGGGTCGGAATAGATGAAGAAAAGCGAGCAAGTTTCGGGTGTGATTTATGAAGAAAGACTTTTCCACCAAGTCTATCCAGCCGAGGTTCGTTTAGGAGAGAAAAGGATGAAAGAGTTACGTCAGACGGTTGGAGCCAAATTTCATTGTGAACAAGAATATCTACCGGGTGATCCAACAAGTAGCCTAATTTTGAAGACTAAGGGATTTATTCCAGATAGAATGGATATTGAGGTGGAAAAGAAGAAGCTGTCGTTACTCAACGGAATGCCGGAATAAACAAGCCACCCCAGGTGAACGAATAGTCTAATCTAAGCTAAGCCGTTACCTAACCTAAGTTAAGCCGTTATCATAATGACAAAGCATCAGTCGATGGTCGCTTCAAGTTAAAATCGCAGTCAAAAATCATAAGCCGTTGGCGAAGCCGGGTCGAGTTCCGATAGGTCGGAGAAACCAGAAGCAAGCTGAGTAAGCAATTTAAAAGAGATGCGTCTTAGTTTAGACCTGAATGACATCAAAATAATTTTCAGACCGAACTGAAATGGGCAGTGAATTCCAAAGCTTTGGAGTGGCTACCAAGAAGGCCTGTCCGGGTACGGGGCACAGCAAGTCACTGTGTCCACTGATCGAGTGCATTATCTCGTAGTGTGAGGGGTGAAGATGAAAAGTGGATAGGTCGGCTGATTTAAATGCAGCACTTCGTGAACCATAAGACAGACGAATACTTTTTTAAACGAATACTTTGCTGAATGGGCAGCCAGGTGCAATGAATGTAATTGTGGTTTATAATGCTGATATTTGGGGTCTTTGTTATGGCTCTGGTGAGAGAGTTTTGAACAATTTGCATAGGGTATAATAGAGGAGACAAGAGGTTTGCCAAATTATTTGAGAAAGTATGAATGGGTCAAGGTAAAAAGTACGATAGGACTACTTATCTTGATGGTAAAATTGCTGTTCGGCCTTCCTACGGCCGACTACGTATAGGGTAGCCCTAAATATCATGTAGGCGACGCCCCAGATTGCGAGAAAATAGAGCGCTGCTCGGTTGCAACAATTCCTTTCCTATCACATCTGATGGATGGCGACCTTATTCCAATCTGGACAATTAGGAAAACAGTATTCCTATGCATTCTGTTATGCATGAGCGGAACTTCGTAGCTACGGACGACGAGGTACACACACAAAACGTGGCGAACATATGCTTGTGTGCGAAACACGAACTGAATAGACATTGTGGCGGAAGTCATGATTGTTTCCAAAGTCTGCAAAGCCCATTTCGTCGTGAAAACATTTTCTCGAATATTCTTTGAGGCCTACAGTATGCATAACAGAAACTTGACCGATAATAACTTCTTTCACATTATAAGAGTTTTTGCACAAACGTGTCTTACACTGTTGATTACGCGTTGAATAGGCCTACTTGTTTATTGGAGAATCATTGTCTGGAGCATGCAACGCTCTATCCTCTCGCAATCTGGGGCGACCATATTATTTACACGTGATAGGGCGCGGGCAGACTAAACCACCGCATTTCTACCGTTCGTTCTTCAGAGGAAGCGTAATTTAGTTGTTATATGAAACTATGCGTTCGGCGAGTTTAGGCCATAGGCCTACAATGTAAAAGACTGGTTCGATAAAGGTGATAACTGGAAAGGATTTTCTTTTCTCTTGAGAGATTGGGTAGAGAATGGTGCGGTAGGGGAGTAAGCCTATGGACAGCACTTTAACATGTCTTTTCCATGTCTTCATTGATTTCGGGGCGTGAATGAGCCAACGAGTCGACTAGAAAGCGATGATTTAGCTAGTGAAAGACAGGTTTCGTTAAATGAGATCTGATTCTACCAATATCACGAAGTGGTGCATGAAAGTGGACCGATTGACATAGACTGAACATGGTCAGAGAAGGACGTGGGCATTTGGGAGCGTCTCAGAGTAGTTTTTATTATAGAGGCACTATATAGCCTGTAGAAATCTCGAGATTACGATTACGATTACATTTCTTTATACAAGGCTCGACTGAACCAACTGACGCTTAAAATAATTTACACAGTAATTCAGTAATAGTGTGTATGCTTACCACTTCAATGGCAACTTCCATTCCGTTCTTCGAATTGACAACAATTTGCGCCAATTCTTTTGATTTACTGCCGTTAGCAATTTGCGCTGATATAATTAGTTTTTCGTCTTTTCCTCCTAATGCAAAATTTTCAAATCCTTTGCCTCCTGTTACTCCTAGTCTACTTTGTGCTACTTCGGCTACATTTTTATTCCCTCCTTTTCCTTTTTCTCCTCCAATTCCTCCTGTTTCGCTGTGTCCTGCAATACTTCCTTTTACTACTGCTTTACTCGCTACTGCGTTTTCCTTTTTTTGTTCTAATTTGGGGTTTTTCTTTATTTCATCTTTTTTTGTTACTCCAATTTTTTTTATTTCACCTTTTCCTATAATATTTCCCTTTCCTACTGCGTTACTCGCTACTAATTTTTCCTTGTTTCGTTCTAATTCGGTATTGTTCTTTGTTCCGCCTTTGTTTCTGTTTCTTTCATCTGACTTTTGTGTGAATTCCGTTTCCTCTTTCAGCAATTCGTCTAAAAGTAAATCCGTCAAATTCCTGGCTATCCGTTCTTCGGCGCTCATTGTTGCTTCAAGTAGACGAATAAAAAATTTCTTTAGTTTCAGTAAGTCTTCTTCATTTGCGCTTCTCTTTTTTCGATGACCCCTCTTATCCATTTGCACAGGTGTTTCTTGGCGCAGTTCGTAGCTATGGAGACAACAGAACCGACTCTTGAATGGTCTGTTTGCAGGCCTCCTTATTTGGGTGGCGTTGGAAAACGAATTTATCTTTTCTGAAGGCGTACGCGCTTGTTTGCTTTCGCTGAGGTGTTCTAGACGAAGTACTCGACGTTGAAACAAAGAAATGGCTTTAGGTCTACGTTTCAAACCGGTCATTAAACGGCTTATTCTTTTGTTCATGCCGACTGGTGTCGGCTGTTTGCTTTTGTGCATCGAACCTGGAAGTGCCTGAAGCAAGGGAATGTGTCTCAGCCGTTTCACATGGTTAGCCGACGATTCTCTGTTTCCTATCAGCCTAAGAGGTTCATCTCTATTGCGACTTGGTTTTGCTTTCGATGTCCGAGACGACTGTTGGTTAAGCCGGCTGACCCGTTGAACGAGACGCTTATTGCCATCGGACGACGTTTCTGCGGACCTTCTCAAGAACGTAGGCGACTTATGATGGTCGATTTCGCGATGTCGTTTTTCTAGAGCATTCATAACGTTCTTTTTAGATTGAATAGTCTCTACAATGTAGCAAAACAATTTCATGGACCTACTTAGGTTTAAGCTAAAACTACTTTGTGATTTTCTGGCGTTTATTCAATATACACTGTGTCCGGAAAAATTCCAAGGCTTTACGGTAAATATGAAAATAATTAGTAAACATTAATCGATTTTTAAAATTCCAAAAACAGTTTAATCCTGAAATATTATTTGCACTATAATTGTTGTTTTGGCGTAAAAATTTTATAACAATTTTGTCTTCCTCGCTGAACGCCATTTTTCTAGCAACTTTCTTTACAAAATATAAAATTCAAATACGTCACTGTGACGTAATTTTAAACGGGGCCGTTAATAAACTACAAAGAATTTTGTTGGTAATTATATATTTCAGGATTAAACTGTTTTTGGAATTTTAAAAATCGATTAATGTTTACTAATTATTTTCATATTTACCGTAAAGCCTTGGAATTTTTCCGGACACAGTGTAGACTATATAGACTTTTAAGTTTTATAACCTTTAATTTGGACAGGCATTGAAGGCGAAAATGGGAAATCAGTGGTGCTTAACAAGCTCACTAAGGAGGAAATATCAAGGAGAAACAACTAGAGTCGCAGTGTTACACAGTTACACTTCTAGACCCTTCCACCAGTTTCTTGAGCCATGATTTCAGTTTAACTGAAGCTTGTGGTCTGCATCGTCCACCTATTCTTCATTCATGATACTTCACCATGCTTTACTTAAACCTTCTTGATCTTAGCCAATCACTGTTGTTCACGACTAGGCAAGCATCTGGCTGATGCAAGTATCAAGGGCTGAGTACGAATAGACAACTAGAGAGACGCGCATTTGTGGAGTTTTAGTGCATTTACATTGTATTTAGGTATACATTAGCCTGCGCTTTATAAACCTTATAATAATAATAATAATAATAATAATAATAATAATAATAATAATAATAATAATAACTCAGGGTTGCTTCTTCACCATGGCGCTTACAGACAAGATCACGAGATTCGAAGATGCAGCTAGTCGACCTGTTTCCAGTGTGCCAGCCTGGACGCCACAGCAGCTCTAGTTGCTCCAGCAACAATGATAACAATAATAGTAACAGTAATAATAATAATAATAATAATAATAAAAATAATAATAACAACAACAATAATGGGAAGGCCTTCGAGCAAGATAGCGGCATTTTGGCTATCTATGCCGAATTGGTTTTAATTACAATTTGTGTGTGTTTTCCTTTTCAACATCTAGTGTTCAACTGGTAAACACTTCTGAATGAAATTCCCGGTCACTCTGCACACAGTAATTTGCGCACTACGAGCTTGTTCATCCTGTTTTGGTAACTATCATTGTATGCCGAACGAGTCTCTTATCGCTCAGTTAGTCACGTGACCGAGTTCAGTACTCTGCCATGGCCTTTATCTCAAACAACGCTGAAGGCCAAGGGAATCTGCAGTACTTGCAAGACCACTAGGCAATTATACCTTGCCAGTGGCATAAATCACGGGGGAGTAGAGGGGGACTGTCCTTCCGCAAAGTTTTGACTGGGGGATTAGCCCCCCCAAAGTTAAACTTCTAATGGGGTGGACAATAGGGGAGACAGTGCTAAACCAAGCACTGTCCCCTCTGCTTCATTAAACTTTTATCATAAAATATTGTAGAATTAAATTAGTTAAATGACAAAAGACAGGAACTACAAGACTAGTAGGCATGACTCATGCAAAGACGAGAAGACGACAGACAGCAGAAAGGAGATAGACAGAGGCACACAGATATGAAGACTCGGCAAGGTATGACCCCAAAGGCAACGCGTTCACCCTAGGATGAATGAGTGAAGAGTGCGATCTGTAGGACAGACGGTGGAGCTCAGGAATGTGAGGGGAGGTTGATGCTGCGATGTATGATGGGAGAAGATGAAATGCTACTGAAGTCTGCCACCACATTAGGATGACCAAATAAGACCGTGTATCGCAATAGGCCTACAGGGAGAGCAATATAGAATGCTAAATATGCGATAAGGCAGCGGAGTAGGACCACCATATGAAGAAAATAGCCCGGACTAGAAAGGAGGATAAATATAGAAAGACAAAGAGAGTCGGGTTTCATATCAGCAAGATGCTATTGAGGAATTTATTGAGATAGTTATTATTCACTACTACTCCTTGCTATTTGTCTCAGAGTTTGGCACGTGGTGTAGCAGTACCTTGTTGCGTGTTTAGTTAACGATAGTTTAAGTGATCTAGGCTCCGAGCCATGGCTTCTACTTCTGATGCATCTTCGAAGAATGCTTCAATCAAACGTCTCAAACAGTCATTGTTAAGTTTCAGTTCCAGCAAAAAGAAAAATCGGGTACGTATTACAACCTATAGGCCCTAAGTTCCCATATAGGCCTACCATTACTGAATCCCATATCCCATAATTTATAAATTTCATTAATTGTTTGCACATTTATTTCCCGTTCCACCATAAGATCTAATATGTTTGGTGCCATGTGAACTCTGTAATCTGCATGCAACTGATGAATTATAAATATTTGTGTGGTCTCTGTCCCCCATTTATGTTTACTGTCCCCCTCTGTCCCCCATTACGAACAAAAATTGCAAAAAACAATTTTCGGCGCTATCGCGCCATCTCCCCAAAGTTATATACAGATTTTCGCCTCTGTACCTTGCCGATGGCCTTGTTCACAAACATGGTCCACAGGACAACCTTTGTCCCGGGGTTGCACAAACCGCCGCTTTATGTGCTTGCCCACCCTCGGTGACGGGGGCGCAGCCCTCGGTTCGAGACAATCACAGCCCTCCACTAAAGTATGCAGTGATCAAACCCCTTTGTCTGCGGATTTCTACCTTGACCGTCCTAGCTATCCGGACAACCTCATTAAGCAAATTCCTAGAGGGGCAAGGCCAGCAATGGTTAATCTGTTGGTTATAATAATCGACAACATCATTCACAACTCCTTAGAACTGGACGCCTGAGTTAGGTTACTAGTCTTCGGTTGCTCTACTCTCGCACCTTCTCGCACCTCCAACAAGAGGAGGCAACAGACAAATCCTATCCCACCTCACAAAGAAGGGGGTAGAGGCCTTCCGGTCTCAAATGGCATCAAAGACTCGCTTTTCCATCCCATCCATGCAGTGTACGGCATCGTTTAGACGCGCAACGGCGAGATCAGACACAAATGGCATCGCTCGGGCGGTTTTCTCAAAACTCAAGGATGGTAACATCCGCGTGGCGTTTCGAACCTTCTGCTAGGACCGACCATCGTCCCATTCTGGCCGATTCTGAGTCTGCTGAGGAATTGTGTGCGAAACATCTTCCGTCACAGGATACTTCACAGACATTACATTACCATCAGCCTCAGACCCACCCACCCTCTTGTAGCCGAGGATGAGATCCTGTACACAGGCCTTCCCTTCCCGGCGGGCTCGGCTGGGGACCTGTAGGAATTCGTCCCCAGCGCATCTTCGATTTAGTCAACTGCAGAGGTGTCACATCCCTGACCTGTCTTACTAACCTTCTGCTGGCAAGGGTATTTCCAGAGGATGTCATTCCGTGTTTGTTTTGGAGCGCCCTGTTTCCCTTTAGCATGATATCGAAGAGGGTGGTTCGCCCAGTTGCTACTCGTTACTATATGTGACGCCTGGCTTTTAGGGTGCTAACGCTTTTGCCGTTGCTCTGTTGTCTCATCCCTTCTCTCCAAGTTGGGTTTGGGACTGCAGGGGGCTGTGAGGCGACGGTGCATGACGTCAGACGCTCTCTTACTGACTTCTGCCCCTCCAGACTCAGTCTTTGTGAAGCTTGACTTCTGCAATGCCTTAAACAGCCTTGGTTGCAATCACATGCTGGGGCGGTCTCGGACGCCATTCTGCAGGAGCTCTATTATTACTGAAGTTTGGCTTATTCCAGACCTTCCTGTCTTGAATATGGTGATTTTACAATACTTTCACAAACAGGAACACAGCAAGGAGACCCATTGGATCCACTTCTCTTCTGCCTCCCTCTTCAGCCGCTTGGTCAGGCCTTTCTTCTCCTGGTGGCTAATTGGATGACTTCACTCTTGGTGGGAAAGCATCCATGGTGGGAGCAGACGTTGAGATCATTATCAAGGACGCGGGTAGAATGGGTTTGACACTGAATGTCAACAAGTGCGAAGTTATATCACACATTCAATCTAGTAACCTGCCATCTCCTTTGGACTGTTAAACGACGAATTATAGGTGAATCTTTCTCGTTTTTGCCGTTATTATAAACTTGAATCGTAGTGGCAGCCGAGCGGTTCTTCGACATTTGATGGCGACTGGTCGCATCAAGCCGAACTAGGCATTTGGCCACATTTATATAGCTATGTAGCGACATTTAACAACGTCAAAATTGTACAGATCTGGACCGCTATTGCGGACCCATGAGTCCATGACCCTGCAGCAGGTCGATGTAGACAGATGTGAAGGATTTAATTGAAAACAGTAGCCCACTGCAGTTGATACTCAGAACATGCCAAAGTAGGTTATGCGAGGATGATATGAAGTTTCTTGACTGTTGGGAATGGATTCTCTGCAGACTATTTCGTGGTATGGTTAGCCAAGAACTAAGACTAGGGATTCTGTCAGCTCGATGTCGGTTGTCTACGCTATCGACCCTAAGGCGAGGCTTCCGGATCAGACGGCATGGACCAAAAATGTTCACCTGCCGAATAATTTACAGCCGATACGATAGATTTGAATGAAGCGTCTATTTAAGTTTCTGAAGAACTTTGCGCCTAGTAGTATTATGACGTCATTAGTACTGAGATCACAGTATTTGGACGTCACTCGAATTGTGACGTCATGTTTGACCGATATATTTGACAAATTCACTACCGAAATATGTCTTGGGTTCTTTACAGTGATAGGGATGCTGTAACTAAAGATTATGAAGATTAAGATCGTAATCGTAAGCTCGGGATTTCTACAGCGCCCAACGAAAGCTAAGCTAGGCCTATTCGCCTGCCCTCAATCATAACAAATCGATAGACAGGAAGGGTTGGGTTCCAGGTCAAGATCCAAGAGTCAAGCAGGTAAACAGACGGCTACGGTGGATGGTGTTTGGAATCGAAGCGGAGAGATAAGGAGAAGAGGAAGAATCAGGATAGTATTTGTAGAAGAGATGTCTTCAGTTTTGAGTGAAAGACCTGGTCAGAAACTGCAAGGGGTTAAGTGTTGGCGAGTTCGTATGGATCAGATAATTGTTGTAACTCTGGCGGGTATTTATCACAGAGGGGTGGGACAGCTATTGCTATGAAGCGATTTCCAAATTTTAAGGATGAGGAGACAGGAGGGCGAAGAAGTGTTAGGACGGAAGAGTAGCAGGTTGAGCCGAGGTGGTAGAACTATAAATAACTGGCGAAAATAGAAGGAAGAGTTGGCAGGATCGAAGTGTGTTGTAGTGTGAAGTGTGTTGTAGGACGTAGGTAAGCGAAGGACTCTGTACTCTATTCGTTCAGGTATTTTAAGGCAGTGAATTGATCTTAGAACAGGAGTTATGTGATGGTATTTGGGGGTTTTGGTGACAACACGAGCAAGAGCATATACTGGATAGCTTGAAGGCGGTTTATCTGAGTTGTGTCTATATTCAAGAAAAGTGAATTGCAGTAGTCTAGTTTTGCATAGACTATGAATGCGGCGATGGTAGATGCAGTTATGAAGCCAAGCATAGGCCGACTTCTGCGAAGATCACGGAAATGCATAATGCAAGAGCGGGAGTGATAGATGAAGACGAAGCAGTTAAGCAAATTTGGCTGGAACAGCAGGAAACTGGGTCACCTAGTCAGCGTGACCGTGATTGGTCGGCTTACAATGATACTATTATTATTAGTTGGTTGGCTTTGAATATATGACAACTGGTTGCTGTGGTTTCCTGTATACTTTGGGACTAGGATCCAACTGAATACACCTTCACCCAATTTGTTGCTTATTGACTGAGTGATCTATCTTTCCCTCCTCCTGTGATCTTTCGTTGTAACCATTCTCCATTTCTGCCGTCAGCTGGTCATGTAGAAACCAGTTTAGCCTATGCATTTATTTAGCCTCTTAGGAACCCACAGATGCACTGTATAACAAATTTAACGCGGTGCGACGGCAAGCTGAAAATGGTTGCTTAGCTGTCTGTGTCATTGTTGTGGCTGAGTTGGGGGGATGGTGCGGGAAGTTGCAGGCGTGTGTGCAGCTTGAAGTTCAGTCATTGAAAGGTAGTTGACGGGCTATGGGTTTATGCTTAGGCCCTATGTAAATGTATAGGGTTTATATAGCGATCGTATGGCCTCGACCCAGCTCATTTTGCAGTGAATTTATCGGGTGAAATCCATCACCACCGCTGCCCGTTTGAATGGGCGCCACGCCGTTTAAGGTCCCCGTGCACCGACCATACTAGCCGGAGATTTAAATCTCTGAAATAAGCCCTGACCGGGACGCGAACCTGGGATCCTCACGCACAGAGGCTCCTTGGCGTATGCACTTACTCATGTAGCTAACTAGGCATGTAGGCCTATGTATGTTTGTTTGTATATAGATTTTGTTAGTCGGTAGTAGACTGTCGTCGAGGTTTTGACGACCAGTTGAAAGAGAGACTGTACATATAATTATAAGTGATAATCTTTGTTCTTTGAAAGAGACAGTTTTGAATACAAAAAGAAAACGAAATAGCGTTTGTTTTGTTTCCTGTATAGAAAGGCCAGGTTGTCTCGTGCAAAAGATTATAGATAGATTTTTAGGACGGTGATGTTTGTCTAAGAGATTAAGGGCTGACAGGCTGTTTATGGCGTAACAATTCGATTCTTCACAGGAAGGTTTTTTAGTAAGGATGGCGGGACTAAATTACAATCCGTTGAAGTCTGGGTGCATCATCCTTAGTCTCGTTATACCTAGAACTAGAACTTGAAGCTTGGAAGTTCAGTCAATGATAGGTAGTTACAGGGCTATCATCCTTAGTCTCGTTATACCTAGAACTAGAACTATAGGCCTTCATCAGAACTCGTCCTATTCCAGATGGCTTATTACCCTAGGATAGATGGCCTATCTTTGATCTCTCGGAGTTTCAAAAATGGACGGTTTTTATAATGGTGCCGACTACAGTCTTGCGTTGTATAATTTTGCCGATTTTCTACGCCCTTCTATTGTCAAATTTTGCCAAAAACTTCAGTTCCTCTGATACATGAAGTCACAGCTCTGAGCCAGCCCAGTTCTACGCCTGGAGCCACCGACATCACTGCCCTTCTTACTTTCGATCTAGAATGGCCGCCTCGTACCATCGTTTGCTCATAGTGCCTGAAGGAGGGTTCAGGATGGGACGTTTCCTTCAGAGAGGCGACTCTGCCTCGAAATTCGATTGTCTCATCCGCGGTCGCCGAATGGGCAACATCCCGAGGATAGCCTTTTCTCATGCACAGCTCGTTCTTTTACGGGCAATAGTCGTTTCCTTTTTGAGCATCTTGTGTGAAAAGCCTAAGCATCCACCATGCCACCTTAACTCACCGCAGTAGCATGCAACTATTTCGACGCACATGCATGAACTGAAGGCTGCAACAAACGAAGTCAACGTAACAATGTTAGTCCTTTATCCTACTTTGACGGCCAAATGTTAGTCCTTTATCCTACTTTGACGGCCAGTTGATTGCTTACCTTGAAGGTTGTGTGGAAATGCCGAAATTTCAAACGGCGACTTTCGATTTTCTTTTAGGCTGTAGATCCCGACGACGAGAAACATCAGAACAACAGCTAGAGTCAGGAATGAGATAATAGTCGTCCGATTACAGCCTCCGTCTGAGGAAGTCGGCGCTGATCGTCTTTTCAGACATAAAGCCATAGTCATAGACTGAAAAAAGACTGCTGCGAGGATGGACGACGACAGACAACTGAGACGCAAACATTCTTAGGCGTCTATCATCTTACAACCGTTACATTTAACATTTTATGTATACTAGCCTGGCCTAAGGTATGTATCTACCGCATTAAACTAGTATCATCGCGACAACTATGATTTACCTGTTCAAAGTCCAGCGTTAAGACGTCGATGACGTCAAAATCAGAAGGAACGTCGCTTCATATTAGCATTATTTTGTCACTGTTATTGTTTCCGATATGACGATTATTAGGCGTAATCAAATAAACTAGTAGAGCCGCAACAATTTTCTCAATATTCAGCTTCTAAACCACCTACAGTCTTCACTTTAACGACCTAGTTTAAACTTATTTAAAAAGCAGATTATTCTGTATTTCAATATTTCTTGCGACTGAACATTGTATAATCTATTTGAGTTTTAGTTATGCCTAAGTAATAGGCTATATCTTTTCTTCATGAACAGATGTTGTTCTTGTTTTAGTTAAGAATTGATTAGTTGCTCGTATATAAGACATTAACAATCCATGTAAGGTATAATTTATTTGAATTCTTTTATGCCAAAGTAATAGGCTATTTCTTTCTTTATGGACAGATGTTGTTCTCATTTTAGTTAAGAATTGATTAGCTGCTCGATGATTAGACATTAGCCATTGTTATATTATTGTGTTATAGGCTGCCCTAAATTAGCGGGACCTCGGCCCCTTTTGGGTAGACCTTTGCATCCAAACAAGTGTATTTTTTGTTATTTACAATGTTTTTTATTCTGTTCTTCTTTGGAGCAATAAAACTTACTTACTTACTTATTTACTTACTTACTAAGCATACAATTTCAAAAGGAAGGATTCCAGGTAGATCTACACCAAATCTAATGTGGTATAACCACTTTTTTGGTTATTGCAGTGCATTTTACCAAACAATTTAGGAGTGTTTTAGATTGCTGTTTGCCGCATTCGCAGGTTTCAATATGTGCATGCAGTGAGTAGCCTACATTTAGTATTTGGTAGTTCGTGACATAACCGCAGTTAGCTTCCATCGAAACGTCCTAAAACTGTACAAATGCAGGCATACTCGGCATATAAGGTCCCCGTGTACGGAACGTGCTATACATGTGCTGAGACTACAATCTCTGAAATATAGCCGCTATCGGTATGCGAACCGGCATCCTCACGTACAGAGGCGCCTTGACTTACGCTTTAACCAAAGAGCTAACCAGGCCAGCATTAGCTCTCACAGAGTCATGATGCCATGAAAACATTCAGCTGGCCTCGCATGAGAGGAGAAGTGTTTTTCAGCTGATGTCAGCCATCTAAGAGTTGCACAACTTTCTCGCAGAGGGCCATATAAAAGGAAATGACAGCTGACTGATCTGCATCAAGTGACAGTAGCCCTGCAGCTGCCTCAGACCTCTTGCCTGAAGCATCTGAAAGAGTCCATTTCATCGGTCCTGCGAGGCCAAAATTTGAAGACTCATTCGATCTTCTTTCTAAGGCGAATTAGTTTTAACATTCCTTTCTTTAGGTCATCATAAATGTAGACATCATTAGCTTTCCCGCTCGTTCAGTTGCTCAACTTTATGCCATTTTCCAGCAATCAACATACTGTTCATGGGTAGATCCAGAGGGGGCCACCCCGACCATCCCTCCTCCGCTCCCTTTGTCACCTGCCTGTCTTGTTGTCTAGTGATCGAGTTCAATTACTTCCTCACTCAGATGGTGACCGCCCGTACAACCTGGGGTAAACTCGTCTACACAATTCGTCTGAATTCTCGTCCGTACTGGACTTCCAACCAAAGATCTTGGATAAGAGCTTTGTCGTCGTCACGTATCACAGGCGAACTAAGGCTTCTGAGACCAAGCGAATAGAATTTGTGTTCCACGGACTAAAAATGAAAGGCATACAATAACTTAACCGCTGACTAACTATACTTTACATTCAGCACTTTTGTACTACTACGAAAGATTGTGAAGTTGCAACTTAGCATATACGTAACTATAAGCATATAAAGCTGGACCCTACAAGCATAAATTCGAGACTATCGCTTGACCGCAATATCAGTTTCACATTCAAGTACAAAAACCGAAATCCACAACTTGAATAAATATATTTAACACGTATCCGAAAAATTAAAGTCTAAGAAAGATTCATTCCCAGCCAATAACAAATCTCCGACTACCAACGTATAGCGTCAGATGAAGATTTTTCAACATTTACGCAGTTTCAGTCTGTAGTGCGCCTTCCTTTTATTCGCATTTGCTTTGTGGTCGTTGTGTCTGTTATGTGGATATTTACTGAGCTAGATTTTCATTGGACATTTTAGTCAGAGGCCATAGCTTCGCAGACGACAATTTTGAACATTGAAACTGCTTTGTCACGGTTAGATCCGGCCTTGTTGAAAAACTGGTTTCAGTAGACACGCTCAGTCAAAACACGGCAAATCTCCAATCAAGCCTAATTAATATCTGCTAATTATCTAAGCTGGCCTTCATTGTTTAACTATTTACAGTACCTATGCTATTGCTGGCCGGTATAAGAATATACTAAATCTAATCATTTTAAACGAATTCTTATCCAACTACGGCAATTAATCTGTCCAATGAAAATCTAGCTCAGTAAATATGGCAGTGAGCAGTGAGGGCGAGTTGTATGACCTGCATTCCATTAATTTTCTGGATTCTGTCAAATTTTGCTAGACCCGTCAGTCTGGCGACCTGTATGGATGAAAGTCTGTATTTCTGACTGCCTGTGACTCAGTTCGCTTGGTCGACCTGCGTATAATTATAAGTACATAAGAGGCCTATGTACTTATATAGTACATATTCGTATGTCTGTTTTGCTTTTTGTCCGTTTGTCTACCTAAGCAGAGACAGCAATACTTAGATAGGTAGGCCTACAATTGTAAATTACGGACTGACGTTGTTTACTAACGTCGTAAAGTGAATAAGAATTTTTATCAGTCAGCAGTTGCCTCTTACCGATTTTACAGCTAATATATTACAGCCAACTGCCGAGCCCCCATGCTCAAAATATTGTCGGGGCCCGGGCCCCAGGGGCACCTATATGACCCTCTTCTAACTACTTTACCTAGGCCAGCATATTATCTAATTTTAAGAAATAAAAGTATTTATCTTCCCTCCCCAATGTGAGATTCCTCCAGATCCATTCCTTCTTGAGTTCTCTAGTTGATGAGTAGTGGATCGACTTTCGCCTTTCGCGTGTGACGGCAGGTTTTACCATGCAGTCCGTCTTTGAAAGATATGAAGGCAATATGGCATACCCTCAAACAGATAGATCTTGGATCACCAAAGTCGATTTTAAATTCTTGGTTCCTTTTGAAGATAATACGATTGACAGTTACACAGTTCGACGACTCAATTCAATGATGAGTTACTCAATAGTTTCGCGAACAAATGATGCGTTCGAATCCGACGATCAATATTTCTTTGGCCCTCTTCGACCAAAGATAATCTTTCTATCGTCCTATCTCAACAATAACCGACTAGTTCGATCGGTAATTTCGTACGCTGCTATTCTCAGCTGATACTTCACCGTAAATGAGTCACTTGGCAACTAAACTTACTTAAATCCATCGATTTATAACTTTGACTCCGATAATTACAAGGTGTCCTTCTTAAACTTTAGGCCCTACTCGTCCATGGACTCCATATGCATAAGACTAAATCAAATACACCTTCACGTTTAAATAGTCCGTCCGAAGTTCGTCTGCAGAGTAATGGCGAACCTTCAATTTTTCAAAGAAACATGAAGTGGGTTAAACGGCTGCTTCATTATGTTGACATCTAGGTATAAATGAGTATTTCACTTACTGAATTCTGCCCATCTAGGCAAGTCTGTCAGAAGACAAAGTTGTTCGGCACGTAATTTGAGTGCTGCATTTGATTCAAACCTATCCCTCAGGGAACACACTAACTCAGTATGTAGGTGAGCCTGCTACCATAGTCATGACATCTAAGGATCTGACGCAACCACATTCCTTTCTGCAGGGATCTGCTTGGCAAATGCCCAGGTTTCCAGCCGTCTTGACTATTGGAACTCGCTTCTTACTACATTTCAAAACCTAATTTGATGAAGCTTAAAAGGTCCAAAACAACCTTGCCAGAGCCATCACTTCAAAGTATGAACATGTGTCTCCGGTCTTGAAAGCGTTGCATTGGCTCCCCATAGAAAAGACAATAATAATTTTCAGGACTGGGCTAATTTTCTGTAAGGTTCTACATTTTAGGCCAACCTCTCTATAATGGCACCAAGAAGAAGATGATGCGAAATACGGCCATAAATAGAGGACATTATATAATATGATGAACAATTAATTATATAAACAATTAATTAACTGTAGTATTGTAAAAGTACATTAGTGATAGATAAAAGGCAGACACACTTAAGCAAGACTGATGCAAAGACTAAAGGACAACAGACAGAGGAAAGGAGGCAGACAAAGGCACACAGATACAAAGACATGACAAGGTACGTCTCCAAAGTGCAACGCGTGCAAGCGAGTGGACTGAAAGGAGTGCGATCTGCGAGACAGACAGAAGAGCACTGGAATGCGAGCAATGATGATGCAGCGATGGAAGAAAGAAGGAGGAATGCGATCGAGTCTGCCATCAGCAGGAAAGAAAGCCATGATAATGCGGCGAGGCAGGAAGGGAAGAAAGAATGCGATTGAAGTCTGCCACCAGGAGCAGGAAGAAAGGTTAAAAATGGAACGGACAAGCGAGTTGGGATTCACTCTCACCGAAGCGCCAAGAGGAATCCGCTCTCAGCTGAAACAGGCTGCAATGACCGAGGAACAGATGAAAGGGGGTGCTGTAGAAATAAGTTAGCAGCAGGAGAGTGAAACTAGAGTATGTCTAAGAACATCGTGACTCTGTAAATAGGTCGTAGGTCTACATAGACTCGTTGTAAGAAATAAAAGCATCAATTGAACAATCTTCGTCAACGAACCAAGACGCTGAGAAAAACCCAGCAGACACGCCAGTGTCACCGCTAGCCACCACCAAATGTTTTAGACTGACCACTAACTAGTGCTTCAGATTGACCACCAAATGTCTTTCTATACGTCTCGTGGCAACAGTCATAAAACATTACACTCACTTTTGTTCATCTTATGCCGACTCCCTAGACTTGTCGCTACTTGATCAGGTCCTCTGAATCTCACACTGACTGTAGGCCTACTGAGGACATTTCTTGGTGGGGTGCCTTTTCGTTGTTGGCTTCAGACTGAAACAATCATCCGGGAAACTTTAGGTCAGCAGAGTCGGCAGAGGGCAAAAAATTAAATATTTAGACATGTTTTCATCATCTGCACCCAAAATTTAAACTGTGATCACATATGAGACAATGAGAGCCTATTTCACAAAGATACAAGATTGTGCCGATGAAAATATCGAGGCTTCATAGTTTTGACTATCAGGTATCAAGTTTCAACTCTGGAGCTGAACTGACCCAGTGTCTCTTTCTCTGCCTTGCATTTGAGTTGAAATTTACGACCGTTTTTCACAATTACAAGAATTGGAGAGCCGCTCAGGTTTTTTGTAGGCCCTAATACTGAAACTTTCCTGAATCTGCTGGATCCTCAAATTCGTGTTCAGCGCATTAACTCCAAACTAAACTTGTCAGCATGGCACGGAATTACTCAAAAACTTTAAATGAATTGGAACTGTATCAGGACTAAACGGATATAATTGCTTCCATTGAGACAGCAAAACAAAATAGAGGAAGCTTGGATTATTCTCCCACTGGACCACTAAGTACATTTCATCAAGACTTTGGCCATAGCTCTTCAGATTTTGTTGATATTGCCAGTCCTAGTAAGATCTTGTGAACATGCTTTCAGCAGAATGAATTCCAGCTTATTCTTTTTATGGTTTATACAGCGTCACAAGAGAGACTAACAAACCTTGCTGTCCTTTCCACTGAGAATGAAGTAGCCATTTCCATCACTTTCTCAACAACTTTGCATCTAATAAGGATAGAAAAGTTTTGTTTTGAGTTTTTGGTGTCATAATATTATGTCATCGATTAATGTTCAACACGTTTCTCTACTTGCTGTTTTTTCTTAAAATAAAAAATTTCTATTAGGGGACGATTGCCATCACTTGCCTTGGGCAACAAAATACCTAGCTATGCCACTGGGTTGGACTTCTGGAAATACAAAAAAACTGCTGTAAACAAAATGCATGAACCATCGCTTAGTGCATTGAGTGTACCTTCGTCTAGCTCACCCATTGAACGTATGCTTAGTTATGGCTGTAACATAAAATATGGCTGCCTGCTTGCCAGCTAGATCGGGTGCAGTCAGTGCTGAACTCTGCAGCACGTGTCATCTACGGCCGGACACCATCCGGTCATATTAGTGACCTGCTGCGCGACAGTCTGCACTGGCTGCGCGTTCCTCAACGGATAACATACAAACTATGTCTGATCACTTTCAAGGCACTGAATGGCCTTATGCCAGACTACATCTCCGAATTTTGTATTCGAGTCGGAGATAATGAGAACAGATGTCGGCTGAGGTCCTCGTCGAGGAACCATCTGCAGGTCCCAAGGTCTACCACGCGGTTTGGCGAAAGCTCTTTCTCGATTGCTGGACCCACTGCGTGGAATAGCCTTCCCGACCACGTGAAGAATGCTCCATCCTTGGATAACTTTAAGAAAGGGCTTAAAACGTTTCTATTTAAATTATCGTATGACTGTAGTTAATTTTCTATTGTCACCTAAACTTATGTACAGCACCCTTTTCTTCGGCCTCGGCCGTGCTACGGCGCTATATAAATTGTCTTATTATTATTATTATTATTATTATTATTATTAACACATTGATCTAACACCAGTGGCAAGATGTCACTAATATTTCTCAAGAGCAATTCTGAATAAATGCATGGGTCTTATGGCATAATCTGTGAAACTACATGCTTGATTTAGTCTTAACTGTTCAACAGTTACCTTCATGTATTCAACGATAACTACGTGAAATTGTATTATAACCTAAGTACTCATATTTGTACTTGGAATCTAAGTACTCGTGACATCTCTGACAGCTAGAGAGAAAACCAACAGCATGCATAAGCATTTCCATTGCATGTTGTGCAACCTGCACTGAGTGCATGCCCAGACATGCCTGGACTAAACAAAACAGCTTACTTTTTGAGCAACATATTAGTAAACTGAAAATGTGAGAGGAAATCACAAAAATAGGCAATCCCAAAAATGGTATGTGATAGGAAAATATGAAGATGATTTCCATGATCAGCAGCCCAAAATCTACAAGATACAGTACATCCAAAAGTGTTCAGGAAGCAAAATCTTCGTTGCCAGTGTAATTTTACATAACAGAAATGTTAAAAACAAAACATCTTACTTTTAAAATGTAAGGCTGAAACAGATGATGATGATCATACTAGTGATGATTATGATATATGAAATATCTCAAGCTGAGTAAAATTTAAAAGATGTTCTTGGTAAGAGAACACAAAGGAAACACACTGGTTGACAATCGTTACACAGACAACATAAAATTATTCATACAGTGCAATTCACTTAAGACGAAAACGGGTAGGACAAAATATCGTTTAGTAAGAAATGAAAACTTGGTCCGTTCCAATGTAAATCGATAATAACGTTAAATTATTCTTTTAAGACAAAACTGATAATAAGAAAAGATTGGTTATTACAAAAATGATTTTCGGTCCCTTGAATTTATTTCAGTGCTAAGTCCGTCTGATAAGACGAAATGTTGACTGAAACACAACAGCTGCAGCTTTCAGTAAAGTTTCGGGTTCGCACTTCCGCATACACCTACGATAGTTTGGCAGCGTCGGTCTTTGATGAATGTCACCACTCGAGGAATGAGATAGCGTACATGTTTAAACTGTAATTCAGGGATGATTGCCGGTAAGAGACTCGAATACCACAGCATCAGGCTTGTGAAAATGCGTTGGTGCATGAGACCATTACCATAATGATGCCTAGTAGGCCTATAGGAAGTAAACTTTTATAGCTGTCTACACCAATGTGGCCATTTCATTTGTGGGTATATTTTATCTAACAGTGAAGGACACTAAGCCAGTCATGTGGTACATTTATGGTAGTGAGATATGCACCCACAGTGGAAGTGCCCTATAGCTAGACGCATTTGACAGTTCAAATATCTTCAACTACTCTAACCAGATTAGCGCCTGCTGTTATCAGACATACATGTAACTTTCAGAGCTCTTTTCAAGTAGCATAATATCCTTGTTGACAGGTCTTTGCCATATGGAGAAGACATTCGTCAATAGTAAGAATCTCCTAAGCATCTTGCAAAATACAAAGGCATCTGCCCCAAATCAATCAGCACATACATTTACATGTGCTGTACCCTCGTTCAAAGGCTTCTCGATGTCGAAATAGCGTCGTAATAGAATGTATCGGCCTTAGCCCCTCCATAAAACCTTAAAGTACCCATCGCTTGCTGCTCCAGCATGAAAAAGACTAGTGGTTTACGGAGAGACTCGCATCTAAAAATGGCCGCTAAAGTTTGTAGCCTACCGTAACGTAATGTACAGTAATGCGCCATGGTAAGTTTTGCAGCCATAACGCGTTTCTGGTTGGCATGCTACGCTTATGTTTGCCTAATGGTTAATACGAAATTCGGTTAAGACGAAATGTTTACGCTGGTACCCTATCTTTCGTCTTAAACGAACTGCACTGTATTCAGTTTTGTGGTTCCAGTTTGTTTAAAACTATTTAGTGGTACTCTGTGGACCACTAAAGCTGATTAGACTTTTGATTTATCTTTAAAACATACAGAAATAATAAATATCAGTACATCATGATGTCAGAACAAATGTTATCTGATAAATTAACAAAACATAGAAAGCATATTTCCTACATACAGGAAACAAGAACAGTTTATTTCCAATGAGTTGCATGCTCTTTCTGTATAGCAGACATAGTCCAGGTGTTTTCCTGCTAAACGCTTCTGGTCATTTCCAAACCAAATAAAAGTCATCTACACCTGGAAAATCTCAGTCTTCAGTTTCTCAAACTTACTGAGAAATTCCATTTCAACTTTGATAGCACTGCCAAAAATTGAAGACAGTCTGTTGTTATACATACGGCAGTTGCTAAAGATCTTAAGCACGTCAGCAACAAAGTCTTCTAATTGCAAGTATGTGCAACTTTCAATTTTCTCTTCAACAGCGGAAAAATCTGTAATTAAAACACTGTTCTGTAAGGCAAATAAGGTAAATGACTGTTTACAGGGTACCATAGAAAAGCCAAAATCAATCACTTTATGCAAATTGTTGCCTCATAAGAGTAATACTAATAATAATGATGATGATGATGATCATGATGACAATAGTAATAAAAATAAAAAACCACACTGTCAGGTTAAGACACCCCACTGGTTTACAACACATGCCAGCACAAAATAGCCTAGTATTGCTTAGATCATCTTTTGCTGCTACCACACTTATCTATGTCCACAGATGCTCCCCGTCAGGGCCACCCCTTTACTGAAGAAGGTAGACAAAATAATGCAAGAGGGTCTGGAATTCACAATTAACATATGCCTCAATCAAATTCCATGGTTGCAGACCTCTTTTCTGATCTCTGGATGGTGGACTGGGTTTTTCAAATGTCATTGCTGGCTTCCTCAGCTTATTTGGCCTCAGCTGTGACCGCTCAAGAACTCAAGTCTGCCATTTCAACCAGCTGTGCCTGTCACCGACTTTTTGAAGTTGTCAATCAACTGGATTTTGAACTGTAGACTCGCCTGATTTGTTGCACAGCATTAACTTGAGAAAGACACATAATCTTGGATTTTCCATGTGTATAATTAACGAAACGAACAGTTCAGTCATCAACATACAAGTCTCTACACATACAGTACAACTCTATCAACAACATTAGTAACTCAAACAATAATCCGAGTACACAATGGACTACTGCTACAAAATCTTTTTAGCACTCTCTCCCACAATGCATTTGCGACTGCTTTTTAAAGGCTCTTACCCTCCATGACAGCAGACCAGTTCAAACAGGTCTAGACCAGTGTATGACTTGTTGCAACGCAAGCTCAATGTTTCCTGCGCAAGGGCCTGTGTGATAAATTTTGCACCCACCAGTCACAGCACCTCAGCAAGTGATCAACGCATGGCAACCAGATGCACCCGGGAACCTTAAGCATGTGATCAACATGTGAGCACAAGTCAGTGACCCGATGAATTATCAGTGTGACGTTGTGGAAAATGCTATGGTGTTTGCCAGCCAAACACAAACAAGTCAACAACCCACTGACCCAGTGTGATGTTGTGGAAAATGCCAATAAAAATGTGTGCTTAAAACCTGCTGACTCAACAGGGGAAAAATGATGTTCACATCATCCTGATCCCTTCTAAATTTTACAAATCAACCTCAGATGATTTGTAAATGGAACATAATGCAATGTTATACAAACTACTGCAAAACAAAGCCTCTTCCTATCCATCCATCTAGTTTTTACACAAAAGTTTTGGGGTACCCAAAGTTGCCCCAAACGGAACCCCACCCCATTTTTTTTACTTTTTTCATGTTCAAGCCTCTATAGAAAAATATTTTCAGTGACAACATATTTAGTGTCAGCATAAAAACTGTGCAGAAATTATTACCAGACAAAACCCTACAGAAATTTTAAAAATATTTTCATAAATGAAAGAGATACAATATTTTTAGTATGTAGACCGTAGCCGCAAAAATTGAAGGAATATAAGAAAACACCTGAAAAGTAAAAATTTTTTAACCATGCTCGAGGGGTGCTTCTTGTTTACATAGAATACCTAACAACAGAAAAGTAATTTCTGCCGTTTTAGTGATTTTTTAATGGGCCCAAGTAATGCTTGAGGTTAACATTGTAAAAACAGACAGAGTGCTTTTACCCTGAGTGACGCTCGGGGTTAACCAATTTAACATAGAATTTCGGACCTGGGTAACGCTCAAGGTTAATGCCAAGGAGGTTAAATGAAAATATGGAAATGTTATAAATCTGACTTAAGACTCATTTTGTCAAAGATAGTCACATATTACTTTTTGATAATTGGAAATAAGTTTCTTGACCTTTGAAAATATTTCCTTGACATCTGAAAAATTACATTCTTGATATTTGCATATTTAGAAGAATTATGTTTTGATATCTGGAAATAGACAACTTCTTGATAACTCACCAATTGGTTCTTTGATGACTCCAGAGTAACTTTGATTTTCAGCTTTATTGGTCAGCTTACAGATTGGTTTGGCCAATAAACTCAACTGAAAATTATAAAATAGCTAAGAATGGTTTCAGCCAGCACACGTATAAGAATATTTCAGAGGTAAAAGAGGTAAAAGTAAGACGATCATTTACACGTAGCTACAGAAACTCAATAAAATCATGGTCCTGAGGTCATACTATCTTTCAGCTGAACCACAAACATGACCACATCAATCTAATCTCAGGCGCCTTTTTAACTTCCAAACTTGCTCATACATAGAGCACAAATGCACGAAGAACTGATTAGGTACCAGGTGGCATAGTATTCCATAGATGGTCACTCATGCAAGTACAACCGGGCTCAAAATTGCTTAACTTCATCCCCCCCATCAGTGTTGTATCAACAGCACCAAGCTGCTACCCAAAATGAATGCTGCTAACACTATAAGATAAAACAGAACAACAATAAAACCAATGATCACACCAAAACAAGCCATAGAAGATTGACTACATAATCACACCTAACATTTTCAATACTGAAATCATTTTATAATCAAGAACAAGTAGTTACAACAGCAACATAACTAATGACTGAATAAAGCAATTAAAACAATATCAACAACAACACACCCATCAACAACAACATCAGACCCACCATTTTAAAACCTGACTTCATTTTACAATCAAGAACAACAAATTACCAACAGACAGGCAACTGAGGACAACTCAAACCTTTAGACTGGATATAAGTTTCTTAAGAATGGGCAAGTGCTCATCCTGGAGTTCAACTCTGCTGCAACCTCTCTTCACACGACATGTAGGGCACGTGTAGCAGTCCATCCTTCCAACATCAGATGGTGACACATCAACACAACTTCCATGGAACCACCCACCACAATCGTTACAGCCAATATAAAATCTAAGGAAAAACAATGAGCAAATGCACGGCTCTAGTTGGAAGTCCTAACACTGCTCAAGTTTATAATAGTTAAGTTTTTTACACTTTCATAAAAGAGCTTTCCTATAATCTGGATTTAACTGTGAGCAACATTGTTTTCCCAGCTTTACCCCAAAATGTAGCCATGCCAAAATAAAAGGTCGAGTGGGAGGCACTGGTTGAGTTGAGATGGAATGACCCACGTTGGAGAACACTGTGAGAAAAGAACATCATGGTTTCAGATTCTGGGCATAAACTGCATGCCAACTTAGTAAAGTTAATGATCCCCAACTGAACACATGAAAATCTGTACAAACTACAAATGGTTTAAAATTTTCTGGCTAGAGCCATACCAGAGAGACTCTCTATATATCAACATATTATAGAATATTCATTATGCTGGCTGCCCAGTGCCCATCAAGCAGAGTCCAGTGTAAAATCTATCTTATAGTTCATAAGGTACCATATTTCGACCAGCCGACATATCTCTGCTCTTTCCTGACCCCTCATACCAACAAATATTGCACTTGATCAGTGGATACTTTAGTGGCTTGCACTAGAACAGTGTTGGGCTCTGAGGCTTTCTCAGTGGATGGCCCAAAGCTTTGGAATTCACTGCCCCTTTCTGTGCTTTTTGTCACTTCTTTAACGTCATTTGGATCTAAACTTCAGACTCATTGTTTTCAACTTGCTTACCCACCACAGCTTGATTCTCTGGTTTCCCTGACTAACTGAATTCAACCATGCTTCTCCAAAGGATTATGATTTTTGACCACATTTTCACTTCAAACAACCATCAACAGATGCCTTGTGCATTATGATAATGGATTATGATAAATGCATTATGATAAGAAGTCATCAGATCAGAGTAACCAGTAAAATCTGTGGAGCTGTTGACTTGTGCCCAAAAAAGAAAATGTCAGCTTAATGCACTGGAAGGAGAGCGTATGTTGAATTTAATACCAAAAGAATTTGTAAAATAACTCCAAAAACTGCAAAACAGGTAGCACGGTTCATATAGCTATTTATATAGTACCTTCAGAGAACTCACAAAAGTGCTAAATATGGCTATCTAATACATCTAAAGAGGCATGATTTAACATGAGTTGAAACTATTTCTTGAGCTTCATCTGTCAGAAAAGCAGGTATTTTCTGGGCAGTATTGCTCCCAAAGGATGGTTAAACACACGAGGAAGCATGTCATGCTCACACTGTTATAGGGGCATGCAGGACAAGCAAGTCCCCATGAGTGGCAAACTGCAATTATCACTGATGCGGCTGGCTGAAGACAGTAACAGAGTTCTCTAACATATTCTGGGGCAGCACCAGTTAGCAGGGCTTGTACCATGAGCAGAATTGTGAATGTGATCCTGTCTTCAACTTGGAGCCAGCGCAGCATGTCTCACATATGTGACTATGCCTAAGAAAACCCCCCACAGTCAGAAATATTCAAAACCGGGTTGGACACTGGACTGGAATTGTTGAATAATTACATAAAACAGCATGTTTCCACCACAAATAGCAAAAAAAGTTAAACATTTTTAAAGAAGCACATTTTTTCTTGGCTATTTTAAAGAAATCGTTAGTAAAAGTTTAGTATAACTATGACTCAATCTAAAAAGGTGTGATTTCACTGTGCCTATATGTCGTGATGTTTATGAGTATCGTAAATTGGAATGTATTCACTTGCCTATGATGCTGCCATTAATAAAATCTCCACAAAAACTGGTTAACATATGACTTATATGACTTGTTGGAAGGCATAATAAAATCGAAAAATAAAAATACTGAAACAACAAAACTCTACATAAGAACTTACAGCTTGACAGCTAACACAGCAAGGAATATAAATATGCAAGGAACTCAATGTGCCTACTTGCCTATTAAGCATATTTCTCACAAATTCACCATTTCAACTTTGTGAGAGTTTTCTCAGGCATGCTCACATATAGCCTGGAACATGTAAGAATTTCGGAAGGCTGACAACAATTTGGGCAGAACAATTCAGGATCAACTGAAACTGTTGAACCTGGAACATTGGCAGGACTGAATGGACAGCATTACAGAAGTTCAATCACATCATACTGGGGTGGATAAAAGTCAGTGGCATTAACACACTGATCGCTGGTCCAATTTTAGGCTAGGCGCGGCAAATATAGGCCAAAAACACAGAACTCGCGAGGGACGTGTTAACACGTCCCACAATTGTTTTTATTCTTTTTTGACATCCTTTTGTTCACAGAATCAAAAATAACTGTTCCTTTTATGTGTTTATCTTACTATCTCACTGTAGGACGTCTAGAGATCACGTTCAGTGTGATACTGTTTGAAGCATAGTACTACACATGGTACATTCAGTCTTCGGCATATACATATGTGATATACCAGGCCCCAGAGAGTGTCCAAAATAATCGTATATGCATTTAGTAGGTGACAGAACATGTCCACTATTACTGCTAAACAGCAGGAATTATTACTGGGACACTGGGAACTGCCTAGACACAGTTGATACCAGATGGACGTGTATACACGTCCGTGTGTATATATACATATATATATATGTATCGATCTTGGCTTGACAGCCGAGGCCGAACAATATTCTGGCGCCCAGTTCCTCCAAGCTTCTTGTAGAGAATATATGCATCTGCTACAACCGTGTAAATCATCTGTAGGAATATCTTTCTGTACCAATTCAATAACTTTCTCAATGGAGCGTAACGAGGGTAAAAATCAGTCCATTTGGTTCATTCATTCTTCGGCATATATGTGATATATATGATAGTGTCCAAAATAATCGTATATGCATTCGGTAGGTGGCAGCACTTGTCCACTATTACTATCAAGCGTTGCAATGCCTAAAAACAGCTCATACCAGAGGGACGTGTATTCACGTCCGTAGTAAGGCCATTTGGCCCATTCGGTCTTCAGCACATATGTGATATATATATATGATAGAGAGCGTCCAAAATAATCGTGTATGTACTCAATAGGCGGCAGAACATATCCACTATTATTACCAAGCGGCAGGAATTATTACTGGGACGCTGAACTGCCTAGAAAGGCTGCTACCTGAGGGACGTGTTTACACGTCCTTAGCGTCCCAGCTATACAAATGAGGGACGTGTTAACACGTCCCTCGCGTCCAATTAAAAGATAAATTTCACTATAAGACTCTGATCTGACACATCTGGTTAGAGCAGAAAGACAGGACATGCTCTTCCATGACTAGTTCTTCATTCTGAAGCGCTCCAAGTTCCTGGATGAAATGTTGTGGTTTCAAACCCGAAAATAGCACCACCACCATCTCCTTGTCCATCTTAGCCTATACCTGTCATGCGTCCAGCCATATAAATTCCTTCTTAGCCAGATTCAGCCTCAACTACTTCATTAGTGTCACAATTGCCTGGATTTTGGACACACAAGCCAGTGTGTCAGCCAGGTGACCTGTCAAATACAGGACATTGTTGGTGCATTTGATGAACTCAGCCAACTAAAGTGGTGATGATCTTGATCAGATCAGCCTTGTACAAAATGTACATCAGCAGCTCAAATACTGGACTCTGTGGGACACCGAATGTAATCGGTGCCCAAGCTGACCTGTCCCAGTCAGTTGCTATCATCATTGTGCACCATTCGAGGACAGAGTCAAGCCAATCCAAAAGCTGTCTGGTAATTCTAAAGAACTGCTTAATTTGGAAACCAAGATGTCATGGTCCATATGACGAATGCTTCCGGGAGAACAAGCAGCATGACATGTTTGATACTGATGGCATCAGAGATGTCAAAGATGATTCTTAGCAGAATCAGTTGAGTGGCCTTTCCTGCAGCTTTATTGTAGCTCTGTCATTAGGTTGTGCAATTCTAAATACCACAACATTTGCTGCACAACTACTTTCTCAATAATCTTACAAAGGAACATAAGGTTAGAGATTGGTCAGCAGTTTCTGATGTCATCCAGACCTATTCCAGGCTTCTCGAGTGACGGTCATATAATGACATGTTTTTGACTCTCCGGCATGAACCCTTCAGCTAATGAGGCATTTCAGAGCAGCACCAACAGAAGCAGCCCATCAACATGAATATATCCTAGTGCTATGAATGAAAATCTAATTTTTGCTTCCCCACATAATTTTGCCAATAAATGTCAAATATTTAATCAAATTTAAGTTTTAAAATATTGAAAACAACAGCTTCTATATTATCAGTCAAATAATGGGGCCATTTAAATTCACATTTTTAAAAAGAGGAATTCCCAATTACACACCGTTTTCACTACAGATTCAAGCTCTAGCTGGTCAAAGATTAACATTTTGCTTTGTTAATCAATCACTAACTGTCCTCTGAAACCTTAAATAGCAGTCAAATGTCAAAGCAGGCAAACTACACAGGGTTTACTCACAGTGATTCATCGTACGGCTGGTGACATATACAAAACAGCTCCACTTTCTCCCTCTCATTGTTCAACTGTTGTTGCTTGCATGTAGAACACACATAGGAGCCAATCACATATACCTCTTCTTCTGATATATTGACACATGACCCATGGAACCAGTTGAGGCAGACATCACAGCCAACATAAAACCTAACAAACCCAACGATACACATGGTATTAGTTCTCTTTATCAGTCACAAAGAACTATTCTAGTTACAAATACCACCAATGTCTAGAAAACCAATATCTAATTTACATTTCCACACATTTTCAGTTACATATATACCGGTAAGTTAAAAATACCACCAATGTTTTGAAACCAATCAGATTTTTACAAAAACAATTTAACCTATAAATATGAAACATAACATTATTTTACTTTATAGCAGCAAACAGTTACCAAATTTCTCTACTTTTTGTTGTAAAAAGCATCAGAGATGGAGAACACCCGATGCCTTTGAACCCTTTTTAGTCTAAATGTTGCAACCAGTTTTACCTTTACGTTGCCAGTTTGTAGAGAAAACAACTGACTGCTACTGGTATGCTGTCCAAGTCACATCCAGCCATAGCCTACTTCCTGGCAATTGACAACTAGAGAGGGAGGGACTAGCAGCTGGTTTCATTATCACTACTTCATGAAAAGTGTCTCTTTTCCTTGGGTTTAACTGCCACTTATCTCAAAACACATTGCATCAACATCGCTTTGTGGGAAATCATCAACTGTTACTCAGTTTAACTTGTGTAGTGAGTGATCTCTGACAAAGTCACAGACCATCACTCATCTTGAAAAGAAAAAGGGCAGATAATAATTGCTGTAATTCAAAATGACTATGAATAATATAACATAAAAATATGTCCAGATCATTGAGGTTAACTCACAATGCTTTTTATTTATTTTATTTATTTATATGGAACACTTATATAGCGCCCCTTCAAGAAAACTACTCAGAAGCGCTCCCAAACCAACCTCGGTGAAAGAGAACAGTCTTAAGAGAAGAACAGAAGATAGAAGTAAAATCCCGGGGTAGAAGACGTAGAGTAATAGGAAGTCCATTCCAGAGGGTTGGGCCAGCAACAGAGAAAGCACGACGCTGCATGGTCGAGGTGCAAGCGCGAGGCACTAATAGATTACCACTAGCAGAGGAGCGAAGAGAAGCACGTCCCAAATTGGACCGGACAGGAAGGCAAAGCTCCCTCAAGTAAGAGGGGGCAATACCCAACAAGGAGTTCCAAACAAAGACAATAACCCTATAGTGGATGTGCTGAGTCATAGGAAGCCAGTGCAGCTCATCCCGCATGAAATCAGAGACATGACCAAACCTAGAAATGTCACCAATAAGCCGTGCAGCCGCCCGCAACACAAGTTCCAGGCACAAAAGACGTACATCAGGGAGTCCTACATATAAAGAAGAGCAGTAATCCAACCGACTAGTGACAAATGCATGAACCAGTCTTAGATGAGGTGACTGAGAGAGAACGTGAGACAACACGAAGTTGCCGTAGCTGGTAGTAGCAACTACGACAAAGACAATGTACCTGAGCTTTAAAAGAGAGCTCCTGATCCAACTCAATGCCAAGGTCATACACAGTGACTGAGAAGGTGATGTGAGGAAACTCCAAATGAAGTACAGGTAGATTGATTTTAGCCAGTTGCTGCCTAGTGCCCAACCAAATATATTGAGTCTTGAAAGGATTCAATCTCAGTCGATTTGAAGACATCCAAGCCAGAAGGGAGTCAGAAGCACAACACAAGCTGCGGCATCAGAAGCAGAACAATGAACATAGGCCTGCACATCGTCGGCATAGGACTGGCTTGAAGCCGAGCACGCGGCTAGCAAAGAGCTAAGGTCAGCAGTAAACAGTATATAAAGCAAAGGGACCCAAAACTGACCCCTGAGGCAATCCAAACAAGGAAGGAACCGATGGCACTGTTAAGTTGTGAACCACCAACATACAAATTTGTAAAAATACATTTGCAAAAGTAAAATAAATTTGTAAATTACAAATTTGTAAAAGTAAAATAAATCATGCATACCGGTTCAGACATTTTAGACATGGGTTTGGGCTTGCAGGCTAGTGCAGATAGACCTCGTTTTGTGGTCAGTGCACGCCTGCAGGGTATACACGTGTGTAGGATATATCAAACTTTTTTAAATGTATAATTTCTGAATTATGTGAGTGCAGGTAATACGCATAAAAATACAGTACAGAATAATTCACCTATTCTCAACAAAGTAAGTAATTTCTAAATTTTTGCCAACTGCAAATGGAAAACTATGAAACTGCCTACCTCAGATGTACCTAAAAAAAAGTTAATCACTACAATGTTCCTCTTGGTTGAAATGACAAAATAAATGTCTTCAATTTTTCAGCTTTTAATAATTGCAAGACAAAAAAGGAAGAAATATCACAATCAAAAATCCCTTATGATGGTAAGGTTTTGTTGCAAAAAGATCATGAAAATAGTGTCTGTTATAGTGTTTGTCATAGATGCCATGTCCCACTAGCCAAACACCTTCATGTACAAATCTCAAACTCATATAATATTGATGAATATCATCAAAATGTCAGTCAATAGCTCTTTTATGCCTATTAGTAGCTTTCTAGTGCTAAGTTCCCATATTTATTCATGGCAGAATAAAACTCACCTTAATCTTAAATCAGGGCATCCTAAATACACTTAAAGGCAGTGGTGAGTAAAGAATGTCTGAATCTCGTTACAACAGTGCCACAACTAAAGTCAATGTCAGAAACTGCTATGGGTCCTATTCAGTAAGTAAGAACACAGAAACATTGTTACTGCAAATAAGGATGTTATGAATTTAGAAAAGGCCAAATCCATTATAAACTAAATATTGTTTAATTTCTTAGTTAATTTAAATTCTTAACTTATTTCCATCAAACAGTACAAGAAATTTTAAATGACTAAAAAGCAAAAACAAGCTGTGTGTAACAAAGCATTGGTTTTACCTGCTGGGATCATAATGAGTTCTACATATACAAAATAGTTTCTGCTTCTCATCTGCTGTCAGTTGTCCAAGGTTTTGTTTCGCTGTGCAGCCCTTCCTGCTGCCTCTGCTTGCATATATCTTCTTAGAATGCTTCTTTGTTGCCTCTGTGGACAGCACTGAAGGTTCTCCTTCATCTTCTTTCCTGTGCGGTTCCATTCGTCGTCTTTGAACATCTAAGGTACCTCTTTTCCCTCCTGTCACTTGCACGGTTTCACACTGATACTTCTTCAGTGGTTCTCCCTCACTTGTGCTGACCCTACCAGTCAAATGTTTTCACAGACACAATCAGCAAGCATTGCACACACAGCTCATAAACAATGCAAAAGCTACTTTTCTATCTACTTCTGCAACTAAAATGCCACTTTCTTGGTAAAGAAGAATATTTCTTTAGTGCATAGCTTTCTCCACTTACAGGTAGTGCAGCTGCTCGATGATCCAATGACTGCCAGACTCCACACATATACAGTTATGCTACAAGGCTCTGACTAATAATAAAAATAATAATATAAATAATAATAATAATAATAAAAATAATGAAACCAACACTTATCTATGGCCATCCAACGTTTCAACACAATCTCTTTTCACAGCACTTTTGACATTGAGCGCGACATCAATGAAGATTAGCCATCCCAGAACAATGCAGTCCATAATAAAAATAATAATAATTTCTTAACTAATTTGGGTGGACACTTGACCAGGGTTTCCGGAGACCCAACATGTTGCCTGCACAATTCAGCGTTTTAATTTGATTGCCTTCTGTGGCACTTTTGAGGAGCCAGACATCAGCAAAGATTAGCCATCTCAGAATAGAATTTTTCTTCCGGATAATTTTTCAACTTCCTGAAGGATCATAAATACCTCGGGGCAAAATAATAATAATAATAATAATGTCCAGAAAAATCATTTTTACCCCAGACTCAATATTTCTCTTCCAAAGGATTTAACTTTACTTCAGGTAAATAATAATAGTTACAACATTGATATATCAAAGCTATGATGTGGAATCTTTAAAGTAAATGTGTCTTTGTAACTTCCCTTTGGGTACAGTGTAGGACAGGGCGGCCTCTCCTACACTGTACCTAAATAATAAGGTAGAGGATATGACCATTTCCAATGAAGTGATAAGAAAGTTGAGCATTTCTGGCAAATAATTTCCAAATTTTCATGAAACCATGTGATCCTACAGTTGTCCTGAACCTAGGCTCTAGCAACAAGCCAGTATCAGAAGAACTCAACAGCCCAAGAGGTGGTTAGCAAAGTATAAGATACTCTGGAAGGCTGGTTTTCTAGGTTTTAAAAGTCAAGCATGCAATTTTAAACTTAACGCACCAATCAACAGGAAGCCACTGAAGCTGATGAAGGCAATCTAGTACATTTAATGATGAAGAACATGTAACAACTCTACCAAGTTCGTTTTGAACCGTCTGGAGCTTTTTATGTAAAAGAGTATATACCATAAAACACTGGATTTGTATCATCTTGTCAGAAGCCAACCAGTGCACAAGCCACTGATTTAGCCAAGTCATGAAAGAATATGCTTGATGTGGTGAAATGCCAAAAAGCAGTCAGTGTTTCTGACAGTTCAGAACGTAGAGAACAGAGGTCATAACATAGTTCCATCCAGGTCGGTAGATCAGAATATTCAGTCTTTGTGATAGTTTGAGTAACAGTATTTAGATATGCAGATCATCACAGCTCATGTAATTTGTAATTCATAATCGTAATCAGAAATTTGTATAGTGCCGCTTCAAGAGAAATCAATCAGAGGCACTCTCTGTGCCAGCTTTAATGATGTTAACTGTGGTTATGAACAGAATATTAATCCATTAGTAAACATTGCTTGGATAACTAGAAGAGTCACCAGTTGCAAGCTCACGTACTGTACATACGCAAAGCTCTACCAACAGATTCCGAACTAGAGGTGAAAGATGACAGCATGTTCAGACTTTCTGAAGCACGAAGCATCGAGGATTAGGAAAGACAATGGGCAATGTGATCTGTCGCTGATGGCTCAGGGTTGTCTCATCATCCAGCAGTCCCTGGTAGATGGAAGATGACGTGGTATCCGGATATCCTCGAACCGCTGGATATGCGCTGGACAGACATTAGTCGCCTGCTGGCTGGTAGGTAGTTGAGCCATTCCATGACTGATGGTCAGTGCTGCTCCAAAGACTCTCCTCCTCCTTCCTCCACCGAATCCAAGACTTCCTGGCACAGAAGGAGCACGTAGGTACTTAGGCCACACCTCTCCATACCATATTCTAATAATCACACGGATATTAGTACTGCTCTTGTTTCCAGTACATATCAGTATGCTGATGACTAATAGCTGTAATTGACATGCTGTCTGGTTGAATCTATTACAAGCAAGTCTTCCACGATTCTTGTTGTCAAAGGGATTCTGACACAAAGAAAAAGAAGTCCTTTACGCTAATTCTCTGAGACAGCCATGGGAACAAACTGTCAGCAACTTCATTTGCTTAGCCTCAGCAAATAAGGGCAGGTAGCCAGTCCTCTCCCTCGCCATCTGATCTTCCAACGAACAGCGTAGGGTCAGGTACTCATTTTATAGCCGAGGTCACTGATGTGTGCAGTATAACAGAAATCTTGAAATATCTTTCTGCCGTGGTGAAAATTTGAACTCCCAACCTCTGGGTTGACAGCCCAGCATGCTAACCACTAGACTATCACATCCATATGTGCATATGTCAACTGAATGTCTATCAATTGTCTGTGACTGGTCTGTTTCGATGAGTCTGCTACAGTGGGCCAGTAAAGATCTTCTTCAGTCCCATCTGACTACGGATGAACTTATCATTCTTGTCAAACTTCATCATTATTAAGCTACAAAAGGCGATTTTTCAGGTGTCCAAAAAGGCAATATATGCCATTATATGTCATGATATACAGATATTACAATGTGCATACAAAGATTAGCAGATGACAAGGTCTATATAATAAAGTACATACCCTGTGCTGTTTAGTTTTCGTTTGCACCTCTCGTGTATGACTTGGTCCATCAGCTGCTTATTTGAAACAGTCTTATCTGAATTGGTCTTGCTTCTCTTAAAAGTGGATTGGCTTTCTTCAATTTCTTCAACAACTGTCGATTTGCAAACAGCACCTGAAAAAACTGTCTACTGTACAATCTACCTGGCTCCACAACAACTCACACGAGAACCAATTCAGAAACCAGGAATAAAATAATAAATATCATACAGCTGTTCCTCTTCTGTTCCATTTCACTGTCTTTCTGAAGCAGTTTGCCCACTAAAGTTTGTTCTGTCCCTTCTAATGCTGATCATGAAACATTTTCTTTTACACTAAGGACACATCTCTTTCAGATTGACTGATAGCCATATACAAAGTGCCTCTGATACAATACAAATGGTCTGTTACAGTTGCAATGACTAAACAGAAACAAGTATCGCTTAACCCAAGCAATGTAAATTAATCTAGTTTGCTTAAATAAAAGCTGTTCTAAAAAGAAAAACTTTCTATGTTTAATTTCTTTTGAATTATGATTGAAAAGTGACTAAATGACTTGTTTCAATTTGGGCTATAATTACAGGCTCAACTCGGATACTTCAAAGCATAAAGGTAACATACTTGCTAGATGCCTCTACAGAAACCCTTCCAAAGCATGGTCCCAAGGCTGAAGTATCATTCAGCTGAAGCACAAGCACAACCATAAGAACCCAACAACAGAACACCATATTAACTTCCAAACTTGAGCTAGTGCTCACTTACCAACTCACAAAGGATGGAAAGGCGAGTAGGTGCCAAGTGGCCATCTAAGAACTAACTCAGCTTAATGTTGCTTAACGTTGTTGTCATGGTCATATCAACAATACCAAGTGGCCACTTATTAATGAAGATTATTCACTTTGTTGAAAGTGCAATTAAGGAGTGTCGTCTGTTGCAAAACTGTAACTAAAAATTTTAGTCAAGCAATTACTCATAACTGAGCTTTTTAACCAAATTGTAGCCCTAATTACAAGTACTCATGATCAAAGAATGACAAGAAATGGGCAAGCAGAAAATTACAAATTAATTACTAAACCACTACCTTTCATTCTTGATGCCTCAGCTAATTCCACTTCCCCAGCAGCTGTTTTAACAGGCCCTTCCCGTTTTCTCTTTTGACCTCTGCTGGGTTCGTTTGAGCACTCTGTCATCAGACCAGCAGTGCCACTGACCCAAGGGACACGCATACTAAGCTCTGTCTCAGATGTACATCTTTTGCTAATTCCTTCATCAGTAAGATCTGCTTTCAGAGACGATGGCATGCCTAGAAAGCTTTGAGCACTAGTTGTATCAGAGCATATTTCTTCTTTCCACGCACTGTTCTGATGCTGGCAAAGTAAATCTGGTTGGTCAGACAAAGCAGCAGGGTGACTAACAGCATCACCTGGAACCTTGACATTCAGAAACTGGTGCTGAAATTCATCAGTCCTTTTGTCTGAAAGATCTTTCCGTTTATCAGTTGGCAGAGACAGAGAATTAGGTTCAGCTTGAGACAGTGAGCTAGAACCAGTGCCTGATAACACAAAATGGTCATTGAATGGCACACTGCAAGCATCTGAAACATGCACATTCTCTGCCACAGCATCAACCATTGCAGGGCCACCTGTGGAATTCCTCATAAGATTGCCCTTAGCAACTTCCTCTGAAGACAGCTGTCTGTCACAGACTGCCTTCTCAGAAGATCTTCGCTTGTTCTGCAGTCGGAGTGGAGACAGACAAGCAAACAGCTTCTCAACAGCCGTTGCAACAGTGGCCTTTGTCTGTTTGTCAGCAGATGGCGGCATCAGCTCAGGCTTTTCCTGGCCATTTTCTTCACTATTCTGGCACTTCTGCTGAACACAAAAATCAGTTTCTGGAAGAGAAGCAAAGCTTTCTGACTGCACATTGCTATCTTTTGTAGTATTTTGGACTCCTTCTAGCTGAGCTGATGATGTGATTTTTAATGGAAGAGTAGTGTTGCTGCTGCAGCTTAATGCTTCCAGGGATGTGGCCGATGATTGGTCTGGAGGCAAAGGTTTTGCAATGAGGCGAAGACGGCCATCAGGCAAGCGAATTATCTCTTGACCTGCATTATGAAAACAAAAGAGCTATAGAATTTCAAACTTAAGCAGCATATGCAAAGCTGTGAACAGTCAACCCTAACAGAAACATCTGTAATAGATGAATTTACCTAAAGCTGGTTCTGGAGAATCAGCAGCTAAGAACATTCTAAGCAGCAGATCATCAAAAATAAAACAAAAACAGAAAGCACCTCCATGACACAGATGTTCATCTCCTTTCCTTTTGCTCATCAGAAACAAATTCTTGCAGAAACGTATGTTTACTCAAAGATATCATATGAATTCTTCAAATTCCTATAAACTGTGCTGAACTCTGACCTTTTGTACATCTTGGTTGCACAAGGGAAATTAACTAGTACATCGATTATCTGGCAAAATACATAAACAACTAACTGCTCAAAATAGCATTAGGACTTGTCATAATATTTTTTGTGTTGTCCATCCATGGTGCCATGTACATCTTCTGTCTGGACTTCAGTTTTGATATAGTGGATTCAAAGCCACTAATACATGTGAAGTTGTGTAACATGATAACATGCTCAGCTACACAACTCATAGGGAAAGGTGGCTCAAGTTTTTACAATACTTATACCTCATCTGAAAGAATTTCAGGATTCCATTAGGGTGATTAAGCCAAGAAAGCATGCAATTTACTCTTCCTAGCCTTATCCTTCAGCTTCCTTGGAAAAACCAAAGTTCACAATTTTCAATTTCAGATCACATTTCAAAAATGAAAAAAGGCTGAATAAGTTGTTAACCAGGCTGAAGGCCAGTAATCTGCAGCTGTCCATCCGGTCCCTTCCTTATACGTATGCTCTGAACAGCAGATGATGTAACAGGAGACGATGACACTGGAGTCAATGTAGGCGAACAGGCAACGACATTTGCAGCCGATGTCAACCTCTGGCTGCCAGAACCTAACAAAAATAACAGCAACAGTGACAACAGACCATATTCAGTAAAACATCAAATCAAAGAATAACTTCTAGTGTGTTGTGATTTTTAATAAATAAAAATTCTCTCACAGAAGTGAAATCAGATACTCTTGTGCTCATTTTGTTGTGCTTATTCTCAGCTGAAAAGACTAGAGCAAGATTTCCATTTACATGCACAGTGGCTTCATGTCTTTTGTGCATGCTGTGTATGTATATATGCACACAAATAACTACAGCAGCACGTATGAGAACACTCCTAAAATATACATTACCCTTTTAAAGACATCTTAAAAACATTGACTCAGATTCTCAGTTTCTGATATTTTCTACAGGGACAGTCTCTCAAGAACCCTTATAAAAAAGTCAAAGTCAAAGTTATGCCTAAGTTTTAAATGAGCAATCAAAATCCTGCTCTGTTAGCTTTAGTCAAATGATCTTCATTCGCTTAACGCATATTTATAATCTAATCGAACACTACCGCATGTCACAATTAACAAACCTGGCAAACAAATGGACTGTGACGCAGAAACTGGACATGAAACAACAGGAACAGGAAATGTCATATCAGCTGATCTTGAAACCACTTTATTATTATTTGTCTGTAAACGAAACAACACATGAGAACATACAGACTGCTGAATGTGCAGAAACAATCTTTTTCACATTCATCAGCACTTCAGTCAAAATTTGCAGGACTGTGAAACACAGCACTATTCTGAGAAACTATCTACTGGGAAACGATTAAAATATATAACCTCCAAAGTACATATGCTGCTGTATGTGGCATGAGTGGTAGAAATGTTACTTGGTGGGTTGAGTCCCAAGTGCAACAATATGATAGGCACCTGTAAGTGGGGGTGTTGGAGGTATGGTGGGTGATTCACACTATGTAAAGGATGAATTTGATGTAGAAGGAGTTGAAAAACAAAAATGAAACATGAACGTGAAGTTAACGATGTTTTTATTGAACAACTTGTTGCCTTCATTGGTACCCTAGACAAGAAGACTCTAACATAAAGTCATCTGAAGAACAGTCATCTGAAGAACAGTTATTCATTTCAAGAACCGTTGTTATCTGTGCGGAGAAAACAACAATCTGTTGCAAATGGGCACTCAACCAAAACACTTTTTGATGCAGGAGGCTTCATCGAGACAGAGTTTCGTCCGGTTGCTCAGAGATGTTTCGTCAATGTAATGCCCACTTAACAGAATTCGGTCTACGCAGAATTTTATCCGATAGTTGTGGATGCGGAGGTCTGCCATCGGAAATTCTTCTACATGTTGGTGCATCAGAAAAATTTGGATGCTTATTCTACTGAAAATTGTGTGTGACAATAGTTAGCAAAGAATTCGTCTGACGGCGGCAGTATACCCACTAGTGGTTCGGCAGCAGTGTCTAATCGACGGTCACAGAGCCACAGGAGGAATGAAGGACGAGGATGGGTTCATGCAAAGCTACCGTGATTGAGTTCCATCGGTTGGTTTGGCCTCGTGATTACAAGTTTACATAAAAGTTGCTCACTGGTTCCGATTCAGTTGTCACGTCATCAATTTCAATATCTTCGGTTCTCATATTGCCAGATACCACAGACTTTCGTCGTGCCTTTGTCTTCTGGGTTGGTCCGCCTCGCGTCATCTCACATTTCAGTGTCAGTGAACAATGAGTATAGTACCCGTTGGGCCGTTCTACCATTCACCTCATTTGATCTCACAGTACAAGAAGCCTTGCTGTTTTAAGTCAGGGCTTGTTTCAAACTCATGGACTAATGTCTGAACAATTGTTCCGTTAGGTTTAATTGCATTGAAGTTAGTGGTTGATTGGCATGGATAGAATAGGGTTTTTCGTTTAACTCAAAAATACGAGATTTTAGGAATGACATTAAAAGTATCCTATCAGTGCCAGTAGTGCAGGTTAGTGGTGTCACGAAAGTGCAATGGAATTGGATATCAGTTAAAGGCCATTAAGATAGACAGACAGTCGAGGGGAGAGAACCGATTAGACGATGGTTGCTTTGGTATGGATAAGTTGAGTAGGCTAGTTTTCTTGGGGTCCTTGGGTGAAACTTTTTGTTGCTGGGATCGATTGTAATGAATTTTGATGACCTTTTGGTGCCTCATAGAGGTCTGGTTATGTCACGTGGTAGATAGTATTGTCTTAGTCTACGGGACCTTTGTAGCATGTTTTGATGATCTTTTGGTGCCTTGTGAAGGTTTAGTATGCACATCTAGTTGTATATAATGTACACAGTAAGTTGTTGTTTAATGCCTTTTGTTTCATCCAGAGTTCCTACAGTCCAGTGACAGTCCGTTAGGTGTCACAGTTTCGTGGTTGACAGCAAGTTATGCCCTGTATGTAAATATCAGAGTTTTGTGTGGTGTCAGTACATTTGAAGCTCGAGACCTTGGCATTTTCTATTAGCACTGGGTTATTTATTATTGATATAAACTGAAAGATTAATAGCGTTAGGTTATTTATTATTGATATAAACTGGAAGATTAATAGCGAACTAACAAAATAATTGTCAGTTAAAGTCAAGACCATCTATAGTTGAATCCTGGTTGATGGCCGTTCCATTCCCCAGCCCCCCAAACAACAAGTGAGACTCACAGTTCCGAAGATGGGAAAAGCAAGGTTCTGTCATGGTGAGATGACACCAGGCAGCAGAGATGACCTGAACAGCACCCTCCATCGGCGCCATTCACCGAGTGCCTTGTTCCTTGTTCATTTGGTTTTAGCCCCATCGGAGGTGGAAAAGACTTCTCATCCAACCGGTAGGCGTGTTGTTCGTCCTAGCGGTGAACGCCAAAGGGTGCTCCAACACTAGTTGCAATGAGCGACTTTCAGTCCCACAGGGACCTCCAGGGCGAATTTGACTGGCCACGTCTGTTGACTGGCAGCGTCATTTTGACTTTTATTAGATCTGACAAGTCCGTTGACCATCAGCAACTTTTCATCGTTCGTTCGACCGACCACATCTGTTGATTGGCAGTGTTGTTTTGGACTGAACTCTGGCATCGAACTCCTCCTTGTTTGCCGTATCAGTTAACACGTTTTACTACCGGGAATAAGGCTAAAACAGTGGAGACGTACTCTGGCAGCTGTAACATTCCATTCATTCCCGAACTTGGCATTAGTCATACAAGTGGGAGGGTGTCTTCTAAATAAATGGGCATGTGACTCAACCCTGGGAGGGAGCTAATTAGGGCAAGAGGGATGGACAAGGAAATTTTAACTGGTTGGGAGGGGGAATTGGCAGAACAAGGCAGGTATGGCCTTGCCGGCGCAACCGCAGAGGTTGGCTGCCAGCTGAGTACAGACCTGCCTGCTGTGCAAAGAGGCAAGGAGGAGCTTGGCAGGAGGGAACAGCGTGGGATAGGGGAGTGTGGGTGACCGAGTAGCAGAGGTCATATATTTCAACATTGTCCTGCTTCATGCACGAACTGCTTTACATGCTGGTTCGAAGGTGTGCCCCCACGACTTCGCATTAAAGAGTCTCCACTGTATATGCCTATACCACTCTACATAGATTATATATATATATATATATATATATATATATATATATATATATATATATATATATATATATATATATATATATAGTGCCTTACTTTCCCTTAACCCTAACACTACAAGGGCAATTTGTGACATTAGGCAGGAGTGGATGGAGATACAATAGATACAGATGTTGGGTGTGGATTTGTCGACGGAAGGAGTGATTTGCAGTTGGAGTGCATGGCTATGGAATAGATCAGGGTGCTGCAAGTATATGGGTTATATGAGTAGTCTTTTGAAGTAGGATTGGACATGTGCTATTCTTAGGCTAGGAGACTTAGCCAACTGCTGATATAATTTGTGTAGGTGAGGTTAGGGGTAGATATTTTACATAAAATCTGTAGGTACTGTGCAGTTTGTCGGACACATTTCAGTTGCTTTCTCTTTCTAGTAGGGGGTTATGTTGCAGGTGATGTGTGGTAGGAATGTTACTTGGTGGGTTGAGTGCCACGTGCAACATTATGATATGCACCTGTAAGTGGGAAAGTCGGAGGCATGGCGGGTGATTGTCACACTATGTAAAGGATGAATTTGATGTAGGAGTCGAAAAACAAAAATTAAATGAGAACGGGAAAAGAACGATGTTTTTATTGAACAACTTGTTGCCTTCATTGATACCTTTAGACAAGGAGACTCTAACAACGTAAATACAGTTGGACATTAGACAGTGTTACCGTACAGCAACACAAAAATGATGAGAGGCACACTTTCATACCTCACTAGGAGTGGTGGCAGCCAATATCCCTGTTATTATTATGTCCTTTTCATTTTCATAGATTTATTCATCACATGTTGAAAGTGCTCAATAATTCTCATATGTTCAGATGTCTGCTGTGTTTGAGCCTGTGTTCTGAAGCCATTTCTTAAGTCTGTTTAAGATTTGTGCTTTTCTGAATGCATATAATCAAAACCCAATCACCAGCTTGAAAGTTAACATGAAATAGGTAGACATATGCAATCAGCAACCAGGTATCTCAAATCAGATTGATACCTTTAGACAAGGAGACTCTAACAACGTAATGTTAGTATTGCCAAGACTCCGCTTACTGAGCTCATGTAAAGGTCCTCAGTGTGTTTGAGGAACTTGAAAGGTATTTTGTTAAAGTTGTTCTCTGGTGGAAAAGACTTCAACTCTAGGCTTTGAAACAGCCGTCATTGTTCTTGCTGATGTCAGATATTTTGTTGTATGATTTATAACCTCTTGCAAGTGTGAATAGAGATTTTATTTAAAACCAAGCAAGTTATTTTTCTCTCCTAGACCAACTCCCAACAAGATACATATTACATAGTTCAGAAAGTGTTATAGGACTTGAAGTCAGATAGAAGATTCATTTACCTTTGGAACTCCAAGACGTCTAAACGGTAGCTTAAGTGACCTCGGCATACTGTTCTGAGAAGCTGACGATATGGGCGTTGCAGAAGTTGATAACTCGCCTGTGGAAACCGATGATGAATTCATCTGATCACCTGGTTGACCTCTTAGAAGTGACAGACCAAGTCGCCTCTGACGCATCAGCATCCTCTGCTGCTGAAGCTCTTCCTCAACTGCTGCACTGCCCACTTTCGTGATGGGCTCAGGCACCAGTTTTTTCTCTAATGACTTCTGTGAACTTGTTCCAGATATTGAACCATTTGATTCTTGTGACTTTCCATATGGAATTGATGTTTTGGACTTCTTTTCAGAAGCCTTCTCCTTTTGTTTATGTTGCTTTTTCTCCAGCCTATCACAAACAAGTAACAAAATATACAGAAATTTCATAGCCGATTTGGCATTAGTAGCTTATCCAGCAAACATTGGCATTCTTCAAATGGACATTTGCAGCTGCATTTGCAGCTGAGGGCTCAATTCAGCCCTCCCACAAGCATGCAGTAGTTTTCCCTCTTTGAAGTGCCAGGGCCTTGACCCTAGTGCCCCCTCTAATTACCGTCCCATTTCTAACTTGTCCTTTCTCTCCAAGCTCCTTGAAAGGTCCGTCTCTTATCAGCTATCTCACTACCTCGACACTAACTCTCTTATGCCTCCTCTTCAGTCTGGGTTCAGGAAATACCATTCCACCGAATCGCTTATGATCTGCCTTCTTGCTGACGTATTTGGGGCTATTGATTGCAGTCAGGTCACCATTCTGGCCCTTTTCGATGTAACTGCTGCTTTTGATACCGTTGATCACTCCATCCTATTGAAGCGTTTGCAAATTTCCTTGGGCACCACTGGTTCTGCCCTCACCTGGTTTCAGTCATTCCTGTCAGACCGCCTTCAATCTGTAGTTTTTGGGCCCTCACGGTCCCTCTGGTCCTCCGTCTTCTTGGTCTTCCCCAGGGTTCCATCCTAGCTCCTCTCCCCTATATTTTATATACCTCTGATCTAGCTCGGACCCTCCTCCCACTGAATGTTGCCGTCCTTCAGTATGCAGACGACACCCAGGCTTATGCCCATGGCCTGGCGGAGGCGGACCCTGTCCTTGTCCAGAGGATTCTCGATGCCACCTCTGTCCTTGACCTATGGATGTCCTCCAATCGCCTCCGTTTGAACTGTAATAAGACCCAGTTCATCTGGCTTGGTGGCCGCTTGCAGCTCGCCAACACTGATCTCTCCTCCTTACGCCAGAAATTTCCGGATATCTCCTTCTCTGCTACGGTCCGGGATCTCGGGGGTGGGTTGGATCAGGAGCTTACCCTGTCTGCTCATGTTAACACCATCTTGCTCTTGTTTTTACCATCTTCGTCAGCTCCGCACCATTCGCCGTACTCTTTCCTTCCATGCTATCTCCACTCTGGTCCATGCCCTCATCTGCACTAGGGTTGACGTTGGTAACGCCATCTTTACCGGCTATTGCTAGCCAACACTGCTAAGCTGCAATCTGTGCTCAACTCTGCTGCTCGTCTCATTGGGGGCATTCCAAAATATGGCCACATCTCGTCTTATATTCGTGACACTCTTCACTGGCTCCTTTCTCTACCCCTCTCAGTGTTCCGTAGGCGCCTGAAGACTGTACTGTTTAACAGTGATTTTACTCCTTCGGGTCGGAAGCACCTTTGGAACTCCAGATATTGAACCATTTGATTCTTGTGACTTTCCACATGGAATTGATGTTTTGGACTTCTTTTCAGAAGCCTTCTCCTTTTGTTTATGCTGCTTTTTCTCCAGCCTATCGCAAACAAGTAACAAAATATACAGAAATTTCATAGCTGATTTGGCATTAGTAGCTTATCCAGCAAACATTGACATTCTTCCCGTCCAGCAGCGTGTCCGCTTTAAGATCCTCTCCCTCATGCGCAATTGTGTTCTTGGCTCTGCCCCCCTTTACCTCATTCACTTCTGCACTTCGGTCTCCTCGTTGCCGGGCCGTAGCACCCTTCGCTCAGCCACTCTGCTATCTACCTCGACACTAACTCTCTTATGCCTCCACTTCAGTCTGGGTTCAGGAAATACCATTCCACCGAATCGCTTATGACTTGCCTTCTTGCTGACATATTTGGGGCTACTGATTGCAGGCAGGTCAGTTCATCCTCTAAGAGGCACTTTATAAATCTCAAATTACAATTACAATTACAAAACCCAATGCTGAAATGCATGCAGCACAGATTTTAGCATGCATAACACAGTAAGTTTTACAACATGTTTATGATAACTTTCATAAATTGGAAATGTCATAAGGTATTTCCAAGCAACATTATTCACTACCATATATTTCAGACTGAACCAAGTCTGAAGATAAATGATGCAAAGAACATACATAAGACACTTAGGAATCAGAAATCTTCAGTAAAATGGGGATAACAAATAAGTGATATCAAACAACATTCAGTTTTACAAAGCTCACATCATACATGTTGTGTTACCTGTATTTTAATTAACATGACTACTGCATATTCTTGCATTTAAGTTAGAAACTGCTTAATAATTTTAAATTCCAAAGTTAATGGGTCAACTCATAGGTGGATCTTGTAACTTGGCGCCTTTAAGCAGTTCTTAATAGATTTTTATGCACTGTCCAAGTTTCAGATTAGGATGTCGAGTAACCATATATGACAGCATGTAAGTCAAACTATGCATATCTGAATGGCTAATTCTGAGGTCAAAATGTTGCAAACAATCCCTCGTGGAAAGCTCAGGCTTTGAGATTTTGATGTGGGCCTGGCAAAGCCAGTTGGGGGATGCGCCTTCCTACCAGCAGAAGTTTTTTTGCCTGTTTTGAGTATGGCTGGAAGCGGAAATCTTCACTTCACGACCCACGGTGAAATTGTTGTTTCTTCTGAATGCATTTCAACAATGCAATGTTGTGCCTTTTCAGTGGTTGGGCCCCTATGTCTAATGGTCTCCCATTTGAACTGCATGTCCTTCTGGTTGGGAATGATAGATACACCTTTCAACAACAGTATAAAACTTGTTCTCTTTCACCGGGGCTGGGCTCTGAGCGCCTTTTGGCATACAACTTGAAGGGGTGCAATATAAATGCTCTGAATGAATAAATGAATAACAGAGCACAAGTTAGAACTGTCATTACCGATGTTTCAAAAGAAACTAATAAGCTATCCTTAATGATGTTAAATGCCATTAAGAACAGAATATGCATCCGTTAGTAAACATTGCCACTAGTGACTCTTCTAGTTATTTGAGCAAACTCACGCACAGATAAAAAGCCATACCAACAGATTTCCATCTACAGTTAAAAGATGACAGCAAAACTGTCAGATCATTTAATGTTCAGAAGCACTTGGCATCGAGGATTAAGAATGGCAATAGGTGATGTGACCTGCTGCCCATGGCTCCCGGCTGTCTCACTGTCTACAAGTCCTTCATAGATATAAGATGACGAAGCATCCAGATATCCACTGAATCGCTAGATATGCACTGGACAGGCATTTGTCACCTGCCGGCTGGTAAGTAGTTGAACCATTCCGCGACAGATGTTCGATGCCGCTCCAAAGACTCTTTGCCCTTCCTCCATTTTTATGTAATGTAATGTAACAGAGATTTATAAAGCACCTTTCAAGCACCTCCCAAAAGCACTAGTCACACGGGTGTCCAACCAATCTAAACAAGTGCATCTAGAGGTGAACAGCAAAGGAAAGTTGAGTAAGGCTAAAAGGAAATGAACGAGGAGTGACCAGTATGAGGGACCGAAGCATGAGAAGGTCCGACGAGTTCGCAGCGACGTGCAGTGAGGTAGAACCTGCAAATCCCCACGGGCAGCTGAACGCAGCATCTGGCAGCCAGGCCGATTGGAGACAAGAACACAGCTCCCTGATGTATGCTGAGGCATTGATGGCCAGAGCAGAATGGCCAAGCAGGAGAACCTTAACCCATTCCCACCTCAGTTTTTTTCCAGAAAATGAATAAATTGACAGAACATCTGGTAGAAAGACAACAGGGCAACAAGGGTTACAGAAAAGTATAATAAAGTGTACATTTTCTGAATCAGCACACTTCTGGCTATGAAAGTCACATCTTATTGTGAACAAAAGTTAATTTATATAGCAGTTTTAGAGTGTCAAACTGCAAAGCAGTCACCGAAGCACAGATTAACACTGCATTTCTCACAACACATAACATTCTTGGCCTTTATATTGCCAGTCTGTGGATTTTATGCTTAGTACAGAATCTGCACCTTTGCATAACATGTAAGTTAGAGGGAAAGTGCTTGCCAAGCAGCTTCGGTATGGACCAGGTGCAACAGCATCGTCTGTTGGATTCGCATGCTCTGCGATCAAGTCAGCTGTAAGACCATATGCAAGCTGCAGTCTGAACACCTTCTGTGCCATCTTCCTGCTTTTGCCATGCACAAGGTTGTGTAGCACATAGCTGTTCAGCACTGCTATCTCATATAATCTCCAGAACACCTTCTTCCACCACTTCATACCCTTTCTCCCCATGCTGTAGTAGACTTGTAGCTGATCATGTAAGTCTACACCACCTAAGTCAGTGTAGTAGTCACATATCAGTCTTTGCTTGCATTTGCCCTCATAATCTCCTGATTTAGAATGTAATAGATCAATTTCACTGCCATGGAAACTTGAAAGACAGTACACATCTCTTTTGTCTTTCCAGTGAACAGCTGTAATGTCCTCATTGCTGGAACTCTGATGCTCCTCTGTCGAGTTTCAAATTCACCAACTCTTTGGGAAAGACCTTTCTGTTGCATTGTACTGTCCCTGTCAGACAGGTGTTGTCTTTCAACAAATCTTTCAGCAACTTAGGTCATGTGTAAAAGTTGTCAGTGTACAACTTGTAACTTTTATGGAGATAAGGTTTCATCAAATCATAAACAGACAGACACCCTATGCAATGTTAAGACGTGCTAGTAGGACATCATGGTCCACAGTATCTAAGAGAGCAAGCAGTGTAACACGGCCAGAGTCAGTAGTATCACACATCAGCTTCAGAAGTATCATCTCTGTGGAGTAGGGTGGCCCTAATTTTTCTCATTTTTGAAATTTGAAACTTTCAACCTCTCAAATGGTTTCATTTTAGTAAGAAACATTTTGTGCAAAATTTCGGCAGATAATCGTGTGTATAGATTGTATAGGAGTGGATGGAAAAGAAGGAGTGGATGGAAAAGAATCGTCTACAATGCGACCAACCCTCGTACCGAGGACGGTTGAAAAGAAGAAGAAGAAGAGATTGATCTGCATTTCGAGGGGCCGAAGTTTACTATGTAATCAGCAAGGTATGAATTTTCATAAAATCTTATGCACAGTGCACGCAGCTCTTTTGCACATTTTTTTGCCCACGAGTCCTTTGCACAATGCACAGTTGCACATGGCTCTTTTCCACACGTGTCCTTTTGCACACGGGTCTTTTTCACACATGACCGACTTCCTATATAAGACGGTTAACTAGCCACAACAGATGAGATGAACGTCCACTCACTGAGAGACAATCAGAGCCGAAGAAGACAAACACAGCCGAAGAAGACGGTCGAAGCCGACACTCACCCACCAAGAACGTTTAGAGCAGTAGACAAAGGAGATGGTTTGAGCCGAAGAAGATGGCAAAGCATTTGCAAGATTACCTAGTTAGCCACTTTAGGCATCAACCCACACCAAACAGCGAGTCAAAGATTTCTGCTCCTGCATTAGAACTCCAACCAAACATTGCCAACACTTGATCAATAAGCTCAAGCAACTATTCTATGAATGGCAGGGGTTTATGAACAAGAGTCATCAGTCCCAGACTCAAACAGCCAAAGAAGCTACATTTTTAGACAGGATCGGGGAGCTGTTTGACATTGCACAAGCTAACACCATGGACCTCATTGAGAATCACAAAGATAAGCTATTCCTCGAATCACAGCAGAAAAAGGAATGATTGGGCTGCATGACAGGAGTCGAGAAAGTGCTGCTCCAACAACAGCAGAAGCAGATGGAGAAAGAGGAAACACTGCAAAGGAGGCAACAGCAATACCAACTTCAGAAATACGTCCTTTTGGAGAAAGTTATGTTGGAGAGCAGCACCGACTCGGAAGAAAGACAGTGTGAATGTGAAGATCGTACGAGTACTGCTAACCCGCCATGAAAATAAGGACGACAAAGTGTTATGCTTGATCGAAATGGACTCAGTGACAGGGCTGCCATGATGATGGTCTTTGAAGCATCTGGGGCTCTCAGAGAAGACCCAAAAGCGTTTGCATTTAACAGGTCAACCATCCAGCATCTACCGAGAAGCAGCAGCTGCTGGCATTGTACAGGCATTCAAACCAAACATGATCCTTACAGTCAACTGGTACAGCAAGCTGATGTTTGATTTGACAGGGAAAGAGAAAGTGCATAGGCTGCCTATTCTGGTTTCAATGATGGGGAGAAGAAACTGTTGTCAATTCCAAAGATACCCGCAGGAACTGGCCAAGCTGTGGCTGAAGCTATGCTCAACGGAATATAAGAATGAGGCCTGAAAGGCTTGGTCCAGGGCATGTGTTTTAACACAACCAGCTCTAATACTGGCCAACTATCAGGTGCCTGCATCATTCTGGAGCAGCTACTGGGCCGGCCTCTTCTACACTTCGGTTGTCGACATCATATCATGGAACTTGTATTGGCTGCCACCTTTGGAGTACAGTATGTGTGGGGACTAGCCATGGACCAGAAGTCCTCGTCTTTAAACGGTTTCAAGAACAGTGGTCATCCATCAACAAAGAAAGATACGACGATGCCTTCTCCAATGATTTCGCCTCATCTGAGCTCATCTATGTCCGAGACAAAGTCATTGTATTCTGTGAGCAGCAGCTGCAGTATGAGCAACCCCATGAGAACTATCATGAACTACTCCAACTAAAGCTTGTCTTTTTGGGCAGAATGCCAAATCATGGGACAAACTTCTGAGCCCCTGGGCGATGCATCAAGCTCATTGGATGTCAAAAGGAATATACAGTATCAAAGTTTGGCTCTTCAAACTGTCGGCAAGAGAATCTCGGGGACTGCTGTGTGAAGATATTTCTCTCAAAACTTTACATCAAGTACTGGTTCCTAGCACCTGTGGCTTCCAAAGCAGCCAGGAATGACCTGCTCTTCCTGCAGCAACTTGATGCTTATCCTGATCGCGATATCAGTGCAGCTACTTCACGCAAGCTAGCCAGTCACCTAAGGTACCTTTCCAAGGATTTGATCCTTCTCAACCTCTTTGATCCAGAGGTGGACTTGACCACAAAACGGATCATGCCGAAAGCATCAACAGAGAAAGAAGAAGCAAACGACCCATTGAAACACACAGAGGTGGACTTGGTGATGGTACAACAGAAGACTCATTGATTTCGTGACAATGTGGACAGAAATGTATTTGGAATGCTGGGCATGCTGGTTGGATTCCTAATTGAAGAAAATGATATATGGAACAGTATGGATAAGCTCAAGGCTGCAGAGGCGATCATCAGCACTAGCAGTCACCAGCAATCATGCAGAGCAAGGTATCGCCATGATCCAAGATTCTGCACATATAGGGCGCTTTAAGAGCGAAGAACAGTTGCAGTATGTGCTTCAAGTTATCAAACAGAGTCGGGAAAACTTTCCTGAAGCGAAAAGATAAATGCTACTTAAGAAACCATAAAAGCATATGCTATACATTCAGTGTACAGTAGATTGATTTTAAAAACTTTTCTGTATCAGTTCGAGACTGTTAAATAAACACTAAAACAATAGTTTTCATTACAGCTCGATTTCTTGCATGGCTTAGTCAAACTGATGGGAAACATTTTTGAATTCTATCATTTACGTTGTATGGCTAAACATTAGGGTCATTGAGCGACCTGTAAATATTAAAATTTTTTGCTCAAAATTTGCATATAATATTTATAACAAGGAATATCTTGAAAGGGTGAGACTTAATATTGCTTTGCAATTAATTTTCGCCATATAAATAAGGGTCACCCTACTGTGGAGTGCCCCTTTCTGAAGTCAGACTGGAACTTATCTATGATTTCTAGGTGTAGACAGCACATGTAGGTCCGTACGTAGGTCTGAGGCTTGACTGTTCAGCTGGAATCGTGCACCCCTTCTGTAGGTGGACCATTCCAGTCACAGAAGGTCAAAATAACATGCAACCAAAACCATCCGAAACGCAGTAAATCCGTGTTGAAAAATAATTCTTGACACACAGACTCAACAACAATAATACCCAAACTGCCAGACTTATCAAGCAAGTTTCACATTTAGACAATTAACATCCATCAAAATGACATAAAGACAGCCAACGACCGATATCATCACGGACAAGCACAGAACAGAGTAGCCCTTTTTTAGATGATGCATTGTCAGTGCAAATCAGTTTTCAAAACATTCTGCTGTGAATATTAATTTTACAGTTAAATTTAACTCATTGTTAAATGTTATTCAATAAGGTTATCAAGTTTTAGCATTTTGTGCTTTATTCAAGTTTTTTGAAATTATTATATGTAAAATATTTTTAATCTTGTTACATTAAAAGAAGTGATCATAGGCCTACTGTACTGTGTACGGGTTTATACAGAGCATATGTTAGAGTATCAGAGAATATTTTAGGCTATTGCAGCATGATCCCAGAACTTTTTATTTACCTTTCTGCAAACAGCTTGACTTGCCACAGTTCTAGTTGCTCCTCAGGTACCCAGAATTCGCTGATCAGTGGCTCCCTGATGATGGGAGTTTCCTGTTGACGCCGCTCACGCAGACCACTTCTCTGTGGTGGCAATGACCGCTCTACAGTCAAAAACGGACCTGTACATTCAACTGTCATATCAATGCTTAACACCATTGCTTTTTTTCTAGAAAAAAAAGGTTCTCGAACTGAACAATTATGGAATTTTGTGCTAAAATTTCGTTATTTTTATCAATCGATAAACACTGAAAACAGTGTAAAGTTGTAAACATTGAAATTGAATTAAAATAAGTTACATTATATTACATAATTAAAATAACTTAGTAACAATTCTTTTATTAAAAAGTAAAATTATTTTTTATTAGCCAAACAAGGTGCCGGAACGCTGTTCCAGAGCATTCCCTCTGAAAAAAGCACTGCTTAACACTTTCAGTGTAATATAACCTGTAGTCAATAATCTTAATCGTAATCATAAATTTGTAAAGCACCACTTCAAAGTAGTCTCATCAAAGGTGCTCCCGGCCTGTTGTCCCAGAACTGGGGAATAATACGATCTTCAGGCGCTTATGGAAGAGGGAGGGGAGAGGGAGAGAAGCTTCCATTGAAGGTCAGCAGGTAAGTCATTCCAAGAGACAGGGCCAGCAATAGCAAAGCTGCGGCGCTGAGCGGTGGCAGTTCAAGCTAGAGGCACGGAGAGATCGCCCTGAACCAACGAATGCAACGGTCTGCGGCCAGGAATAGAAGAAAGGGGATGCAGAGCTCCCTTAGATATAATGGAGCACAGCCAACAAGAGTTCCGCACAAGGGTCAAGATTTCGAAGAGAATACGCTCCCATATTGGGAGCCAATGCAATTGTTCCAGCATAAATGTGGCCAAACTTAGGAATGCCCCTTATCAGGCGAGCCACAGCATTCAAGACAGACTGGAGTTGTGCAGTGTACCAGGATCCTAGGCCTACGAGGACGGCATGGCCAAAATCAATTCTTGAGCAGATGAATGCATGGACCAGGGTAGCTGCAGCCTGGGTCGTGAGGGAGCATCGGATGGTGCCTCCAATACTGGATTATTTTACCATCCAAGAGGTACGCATTGTATGCCTGACATAAATCTAGAAACGGTTGATATCCTACGTTAACTTATTTAGCACACATCAGAACATTTTTAAGTCAACCAATTTTTACAACACTGTTATGCAAAAAAATGGCAAATCTGTTAGAAATTTTTTCTTGTTAAATTTATTGGCAAAATGTATCATCTGACACACTAGATTACAAACGACCTGGCAAATCTGTCACATCATTTTTACACCCAACAGATCTAACGATCTGTGTTCGGAATAGAAACGATCTGACTAACACAATTAGAAATGATCTGTCAAATCTGTCATTTCTACTCCTTATACATCTAAAGAAAGATCTGTTGGGAGTAGAAATGATATGCATGTACATATCTAGACATTTAATATAGCACCTTTAAAGTACCTTACAAAAGCACTGCCATGACAGCCTAAATGGTGCTAAAGTTCATTATGAACAAAAGTTCATCTGTAAAATAACAATGGTCAGATAACTTGAAAACTCACCACTGGCAGGCTATCGCACACATTCAAAGCCCAACCAAGGGTCACCCATATATGTATCATTATTTTTTCCTAAGGCACACACGAATGATCCCTTGGGATTTTGAAAATTTCGGCAGATAATTGTGTGTATAAATCTGGATTGGTAGCTCATTATTAATATTACTAACTGGTAGGTCATGACTTCAGCTTTACAAGTCTTGGCCTCAGCCTCATGAGTCCAGGCCTCATTAACATCACTGGATGATGAACTGTGGTTCCCCATAGGGGAAAGCCGTCCTGCTCGCCAATCCTTGTTCATGCCTGTCATATGCCAGCCGCATATACTGTGTTTTCACTGGATCTTTTCTAAGCTGATTGACCTGAACTTCTACAACAATGGTCTTGATTGGTGCAATACAAATTATGCATATAACTATCATGAATTCCCCTCAAATGCTTGAGTTTCACAGCAGTCAAACCTTGACATCTGAATCAACATAAACAATTTTAAAATAGTTTCAACAATAAAAATAATTTAAAAGAAATCTGAAACTACCTTTGTTTGGAACAGGAATATCTAATGGTGAGATAGTTTTCTGAATGAGATATTCAGCTCTTAGATTGGTTGGGCCAATGTCTCTTCTTTTTAGTAATTCTACTGTTGTTACTTCAGTCTCCGAAACAGTCGTGTTCTTTCCTGCCATGCACTTAGTGGCCATATCATCCCAACGAATGTTAGCCCACAGTATTCTCAGCTGAAGAGCAATGGCACTGAGATTCTTAGCCGTCTGTGTCCGGTATCTCCAGGCCGTTTTGAAATAAGGCCGAGGACAAGGATAAGGCCAACTGACATCATGCATCTTGCAGGCATAATTAAACCCAACAGCCTCCTTTAGGCCACCCTTTCTTGCCAGGATGGTAAGTTCATCTTTTTCAAGAACAAATAAACTGCGCTTGTTGCTTTTTGTGAGAAAGTTCTGTGCTCGAGGAATGTTCCCTTTCTTAATCTGTTTTCGTTTCTTCTTTTCAGTTACAGAATTAATATGCTTCAGAAGTTTCACTTGAAACTGAGTTTTGCCAACCTCTGTTAGATTTTCTTCTATTTCTTTCGCAATGTCCTTCGTCAACAGAATATTTCCATCTTTGATATAATTCTCAAGTGAATTTATCACATTGTGTGAACAACTAATTTCTATCTGAGTAGCACCTGCTACAGCAGCCGATGCAGATGGCCTCTGTTCCCTGACAGATTCTTCTTTGAATGCTTTAATGGAACAACAGTTCTGTTCCAAAAGAGCACGGCCAAGTGATCTGCTTTGTACGGGTGGCGGAATGATGTTGGCAGCTATCGACGATGCATTACTAATGTTTGAGTCTTCTGACATGACAACATCCTCGACTTGACATCTGGCAAAACAGCTGTCCATGCTGCTGCTGTCTTCGAGATCTTCTTTTTCTAAAGACACTTCATTATCGGAATTTTCTTCCTCCTGCTCTTCCTCCTCCTCCTCATTCTTTTCTTTGCTATTTTCTGAATCACCAGCTTTCTGTTTGGCAAAATTCAACTTAGCCATGTATTTGCCACTCTCTGGTGAAACCAAACTTCTGAAGTCACCACTGCAGAGACCTGCATCATTGTCTGAATAGCCTGAAGAACACTTTGGCTGAATACATTCCGCTAATGCAACTTCTGCATGAAATTTCTGCAGTGCTAGTTCTAAAGCAGCTTTCTGCTCCACTTCCAACTCCAGTTGTCCTGTTCTCATTTCCAGAAGCCTGTCCAGAACGCAATCAATTGTTGAATTTTTCTTATAAAATGATCGGGATAGCAAACCTTCACTGACATCAAAGCAGTCAGGAAAGTTTCCTTCTGTGTTTTTTCCCAATAGTCCCTGCTGTTCATGAGTTTCCAATTCATTAGATTTTACAGCTCTACAGTTGACTTCAGTTTTCTCTTCAACCTGACTGATGTAATTGGATTCAATGCTCTCATCCCTGTCAGTTCTGTCACTTGCAGATGGTTGGACTGACTTGGAATCAGACTCTTGACTAATAACAAGGCTGACGCTCCTGTCCTTTTCGCTGGATAAACCTGCTTCAGTGGACTGACAGTTCTTCCTGAACATCTGAAGAAAGCTGCATTTTTTTAAAAGGGAAGGTTGGTTGACTCTGGTGGCGCTCACCCAAAACCATCCACCTTTGCCCGTACTTCTATACTCTTCACCCTTCTGTTTCCACACCTACAGAAATCGAAGCGATTATTAAACTAAACAAATCAAGCAGAATAAATCTGCCATTTCTCAGGCTGCAAAATTTAAACATCATCTAAAATACACCTCATACATGCTACAGCATGTGGTTTTTTCTCATCATGTTGAGTATCGAGTATAGAAATAACTGGTATTATCAAACAACGCACCTCAAAGCTAGAAATATTATAACCCAATAGTACTATTTGTGACACAGGTATTTCAATGAATGTAAAAACATGAGACAGCCAACAAACAGCACTTACAAAGCCACAACTGCTAGCAACTGCTTAAGTATCTCCAAATGTCTGACAAACAACAGTACATTGAAAATAAAAAAGGTACTATCTCATTAGTTTACTCCAGTCTGTCTATGGGGACTGGAGTGAACTAATTTTGTTAGTCTAACTATGTTAATCCATTAAGGTCCAAAGTCCATTATAACAGATGCCTCGAAAAGTACCAAAATTGCAGTCACTATTTTAACATTTTAATAGTTTTACTTGATATAGCAAGTAGTACTGAGTTGTAACAGATCTGACTTGCCTATAGGTGATGCCACCTTTAAAAAGGGACCACAACATGGGATTTATTTACTGAGATACAAGGCTCTGAATGTGGTCACCCATCGAAATATCGAAAATTAGGTTTCCACTGGTATTCGCTAGGGGATGCCCCTGTATATCAATCTAGCACAACTGTTTATGAGAATGGAACATTGCAAGCATAACATTGCAAGCTGTATAACTTCCAACCAATGGATTTCCTACGGGCTTTCTTAACTTCAAATGCGTTTTACTGAAAACTGCATCTTTCAGGTACAGCATGTTCTAAATTCTACATAAAATGCCATAAAACTCTGATTATGCAGCATGATACATCATTATTTTCAGATTTTTTCCTGATCATAGTGGTATGAATAACTCAAAATCCGCCATGTGGTTCCTTTTCATAGGCGGCATCATATATATGCTTTTCTGACTGTACCATGCATGTTTTTCAATTATATCAGTTAATTCTGTGTTTGATTTCAGTTCAGTAAGAAAAAACCACAAACATCAGTAAGTGCAGTAATTTTATTTTTGGTACAACCATATTTTTGTGTATATACTACACAAAATGCATACTAATGCACTACTAATATGCACATACTATGCTGGCTAATAACCATGTTGTATGTATGTATGTATGTATGTATCACTAAATTTGTAAAGTGCCTTTTAAGTAACTCACAAAGGCGCTAACGGTAGCCGTGCTACCAAGTTCAGAGCAATACACACCAAAAAAATTGAAGAATTTGTGTTTATAGTAGTCGTTAACCTCAATAATGTGCTCTTCAGCCTTTGAAAAGCATAAGACAGTGCGGTATTGCATAAGATATAGGAAAAAGATGATGGAAGATTTTGTCACAAAGTCCATAGCATTGTTTGAAAAAATGAAGCTTCCTTGTGAATTTATTGAAGTTGAACGAGACATGATTGGGAAAATCATCAGGACTTCCAAAAAATTTTTTAAACTTGCGCGAATCCAAAGGTTGTGAATGACTGTTCTTGTTCCAGAATACAGCCTTAAGCTATATAGCTATAGCAAATGAGCCTTAACAACAGCTCATAACAACAACTGGCTGAGGAACACAGGCCAAATAATGTATCAAGACAGCCAGAAACAAACACAAGTTAAACATGACAAAGCTCCCAATACCTTCTTGATTAAAACTTTTTCGGCAATGCATGTTAACTGTAATTTTATTCTTCTTAGCAGACAATGAAATCTGAAGAGTGTTATTTAGCCCTGGCAAGTGCCCGACACCCATCATGAATGCTGAAAATATAGACTCAGAGATCATACTTTTACAGGAAGAATTTTACCACATAATATAGACCAATTCAACCAGAGGAAATAGGACAAGGCTTAAAGTGGTCAGTTACATGACAGGAAATCTAAGATAATGTATGGCAAGAGGACAGTGTGGCAAGGCGGCAGAAGAGCTAATGGGAGCAGACTGCATATGCCTGTTTCTGTGGCATGGTTTAAAACTAGATCTTTAGGGATGAATGTAAACATAAATCACCTGATGATGCAAACCAAGTGAATATTTGACCCATGTTGATGCCACACAATCATCTTCATATCGTATTCGCTTAAGTTCCTTTTCTTTTTTCTTTCGGTCTTCTTTTTCACCCGCTGTTATCCGTCTTAATTTTACATGACCTATGTTAGATATACAGTAGAAATTAATTCTCTCAAAAAAATGCATAAAATTTAGTGCAGTACTGAGACACCATACAGAGTGAATTCCAATAAAAGGCCTTCCAAAAAATAAAAAGAAAAGCTAAGTAAGGATAACATAGAGTTCAAGCATCTGAATGTTCAAGAGCACTATCAAATGATAATAACAGATGACATGTTATATTGCAAGTTAGCTCCTTGGTTAACTTGATTTGTAGACTGACAGGTTTTGACCTATAAAGAGAAGTTACTCAAGTGGTCACAGCACAGAGTAACTGGTGCAAAGAAAAAATCTCACTGACTAGAATGATACAGAAGTTTACAGATATTTTGATAAGTTAAAAGCAGAGAATAACTCACCCAGACTTTCATGCCAAACACTGTTGAAGAGTAATGGTTTTATGCAAGCTTCCAAGATCATAAGTGCCAAACCAAAGTCAGCTGCTGTAGAACACAGACTGACAGCCTTCTGCCAACGTCCACTGTTCTGGCACCAGTTAGGATGAAGAAAGCACTGGTCAATGCTCCCTTCCAGGTTAAAGATACTTCTCTTAACAGCATCTACAGTCTGCCTACTTAGACCATAAATGACTCCATTCCACACAAATTCACTCAGAGGCGTTAGGCTGAACTTGTACGACAGATGACGTCTCTTCTCTCTCTCATCATTCTGTTGTTGCTTGCTCAACGCCAAAGGATTAGTGCTATACAGGTTGACATATGTCTTGTAATTGCCTTCCATTCCTGTCAGAAGAAAATATTCCACTTACAATTACAGTAGGAAATTGTCCAAGACACTACTAAATATTCATTTATAGCTCACATTTACAGCTTAATAAAAAAACAGAACTGCCAATCACTGAAAAATGCAATTTAGATTTTAATGTAAAGCTTACCAAGTTTGAAAAGTGCAGGATAAGGTCTAAAATGCTGTTCACAATTGTTTTGCTTATCGGCTTCAAAAGGATTAACTCCATACAGATGTCTTGCCTTCGATCTTGTCTGTCGCATCTCAGAAACTGTAATATAATCAACCAGCATTAGACGCTTTTCATTTATCAAGATCACACTTTACAATAAATTCTCATATGTAATTATTTTGACCTAAAAAGCTAACCAAGCTTTCAAGTTAGGAGATCATTCCAGGTACATGGCACAACCACTGAGAAGGAATGGTGTTGTACTGGTGTGTGCAGGTTGCAAGATCACAAGCTGCAAATGATAGTGCAAACTTCACAACCGTTCTTATTCATGTATTTTGCTACAATTGCTGTCAGAAAAATCTGGCTTTATAATAACAAATTCAAGTTTTGATCACTGAGACTTTCATTTCAATACTTTACAAGTACAAGACCATAATTATTTTTTTTAAACTTATACATTTTGGGAAACCTATGCTCAACATAAGTCCTTGAAGACAGCTCTAGGGGAATGAAGATTAGAAAATCAACCATCATTGAGGACTTAACATGGAGCATTACATCATCAAAACAAAGCCTGACTTACAGAAGATAATTGTTACCTTTAACTGTACAACATTCTGTTCTGATGATGCACACCTCTCAGGATGCTATGATTTTAATTTCTTGTTGAATAATCAGTTTTTTTTGCCTGTGGGTTATTCCATGTCAAATCAACAAGAGGTATACCAAATCTGGTGCCTACTTCCTCCACACATCTTGGATTCTAGTGAAATCTGACACTCATTTGCATAAATTCTTTATATCTGGCAATAGAAAATGTGTCAAATTTCATTAAAATCTAATATGATGTGGTGTACAGTCATCATAATATTGGTTGATTTGATGTGGAATGACACTTGTGATTTTGAATTTTATGGATTTTTTCCTCTCCACTGCTAAGTTTTGCTTATTTGTTTCCTTGTATCAATTTACATCCTGCTCAAGTTGTGGGCATTGAGGCCTGTTGTCTGACTTCGTGATCCATAAAGGCACACCAGGCTTCTCTATCACAGTCTCTTAATTTATGTTTTTAGTTCCAAACTAATAATGGCTGGCACTCTGTTATTTGTCTGCATTCATGAATTGACCATGAACTGAAGAACTGTTCCTTTCTTATTTAGGTCACACCTTTTTTACTTGCTGTGTTCATTTTTCCTTGCATCCTTCCTTGCTCAAAATTTCTTGCATCTCTGATTATGGCTGACTCATTACAGCGATTGCTTTTATTTGTACATTTTGCCCGTTACTACTCCATGCCAAATCTGGTAGCAACAGCTCTGCTGTCAAATTCACATGTGCATCACTGCATTCTGGTATGTTTTTAATCTGACTTCAGCCCATTCATTTTACCTGGTTCTTGGTGCTGCTTTTTCATTTCAGTCATATGTGCTGCTGCTGTATGATACCAGGGGTATTATTTTCCATCATGTTTAATTCAAATTCATATAGAGCATCTCTATGCTGAATGAATTTTGGTGCTATGGTAATGGTGGTGGGCTTGCCTATCTTTTTAAGTCATATCTGCCACTGAAAAAAGTCATTTTGCCTATTCTTGCACTCAAGTCATTTGAGGTCCTGGCTGCTACTCTCATTTTGGGCAATAAACATGTATTGCTTGTAAATATTTATCATCCACCATCCCTCTCTTTCACTGATTTTCTTAATGAATTCCAGTCACTGTTTGAACATTTGATTTCCTCCCACTCTGAAATAGTTATTATGGGTGACTTTAATATTCAGAAATATTTCAGCAACTTTAGTAGCTGGTCATGGTTCTTCATCATTTCTAGATATGTTGGAAGGGTTTAACATGAAACAACTTGTTACCTTTTCTACACATAATAAAGGCCACATCTTGGATGTCTTGATAACTCATTCCGATTTGAATTCACTCCATTCTGTCACTCCTGTTGAGTCATATCTATCAGATCATGTTGCAATTTTCTTAAAATATGACTTTCCATTTAAACTATCCCCAAATTATAAAACTGTTAAATTTCACCCTTGGCATAAAATTGATTTAAATAAGCTGAAACATGTTATCTTAGCATCTCCGTTGTGGTTAGCTCCTGCACAAACAGCGAATGAGCTAGCTATGCAGTTCCTAGTCAGAGTGCTAAATAAATTAAAGAATGATATCTTGGCATTTCCATTATGGTTGTCTCCAGCACTAACAGCTGATAAACTGGTGATGCAGTTCCCATCCACTTTAACTGAGCTTCTTGACAGGCAAATTCCTTGCAGAACTACAAGACTTGTAGAGCACACACCAAAGCCATGGTTTAACTCTGCCATTTCTGAAGCCATGCATTGTAGAAGTCAGTTAGAGCGTTGGTGGCACCACTCTCGCCTTTCTTCTCACCACAACAGGTTTAAGCAACAGCGCAAACTTGTGCGCAAACTGGTGTCATCTGCTAAATCTGAATATTTAACAAATATAATTGTTGAATGTTCCGCAAGTTCTACATCATCAAAAACTTTGTGGATGGCTTTAAATAAGTTATTACATAGGAAAAGTTATACTTATCCTCTGCCGTGTTCTCCGCTGCCAAAGAGCTAGCCAGTAGATTTTTGACCTTTTTTGCTGATAAAATTTCAGGTATAAGGCTGAAATTTGTTGGTTATTTGGTATCTGATAAATTTCTTCATCCTAGTTCTTCACCTTCAATCTTACATTACTTTCAGCCAACAACTCTTGCAGAGGTTTGCAGACTCATGTTTTCTTCACCTAACTAAAGCTCTCTCATTGACACCATTCCTACATATTTTCTGAATATCCTGGGTCCAACCATTACATCAATAATCAATTTCTCATTGCTTGAGGGATCCTTCCCATCTGCTTTTGCTCATGCTATAGTTCATCCTTTGCTAAAGAAACCTTCTCTCGCCCTGGGTGACCTGTCTAATTTCAGACCCATCTCAACTTTTTGTATAGAAAATTCTTGAATGGGTAGTTTTGAATTGTATGCAAACCCACCTATCATCCAACTAGCTAATCTCTCCATTTCATTCTGCTTACTGCAAGTTTCATTCAACAAAATCCGCACTTCTTGCTGTTCATAATGATATCATGTCCTCCATGGATACGGGTAAGGTGACAGCTCTTGTTCTCCTTGATTTGTCTGCTGCCTTTGACACCTGACCATTCTCTCCTTTTGCATCGTCTCCAGCACTAGTTTGGAGTTTCTGGTTCTGCCCCGCATTAGTTAGCTACTTATCTCAGCCCATGCACTCAGTCAGAATATTTAAATGGATATTATTCATCTAGCGCTTTGTTGACCTGTGGGGTTCTGCAGGGTTTTGTACTTGGTCCTCTTGTTTACACCACACTTTCAGGTACACTGCTGCACAATTCATTAGGATATCATTTATATGCAGAAGATACCCAACTCTACATTTCATTTGACAGTTTGTCTTGTCACTCATCTGCACAGCTGTTGTCTGATGCCTTTGAGAAGCTAGTTTTGGAAGGCAGCAAATAAACTCCTCCATAACCCATCGAAGACTGAATTTCTACTACTGGGCATTCCACATCAACTTAAGAAGTTTGAATGGCTTAAATCCTTAAAACTGGGTGACTCATTTGTTGAGTTGACTGATACAGCTCGTGACTTAAGCATTGTCTTTGATTCTACCATATCTCTCACAATGTAAATGGCATCATCATATAAGTATATTCGTGACATATGCAGAATTAGGCGTTATGTCTCCATGTCTTCCAGAATATCATTGGCTAATGCACTGGTCTCTAGTTGCCTTGACTACTATAACTCAATCCTTGTTGGTATCACAAAGTCAGACATGCAGAAACTCCAAAGAGTTCAGAACTCAATTACTTCAAAATATGAGCATATTACCTGTGCTTAAATCTTTGCCTTAGCTTTCTGTTCAGTAAAGGATTTGTTTTAAATTGGGACTTACAGTATTTAAAACATGGAAATATGGCCAATCACAATACTTAAAATCAGTCCTTATTCCCAAGGCTTACCATTATTCTGCAAGGTCATTGGATTGTCTTTCTCTGGTCATACCTTGGACTAGAACTGTTCTGGGTAAATGGGCTTTTTTGGCTGCTGGACCTAAATTTTGGAACTCCCTCCCTGTGTCTGTTCATTCTGCTCAGTCGTTTCTGTCATTTCGTTCTCAACTTAAAACTTACCTTTTTCAAATTGCTTATCTACCGTAAGCTGCCTCTGTCCTGTGGACTGACCTTCTGGATATTGACCAGATTGCAGCTAGGCTTTGGTTTTATTATTACAGAAGTCAGAGCATTGATGATGTCACTCTCATCTCTCCTCATATCACACTAGGTTCAAACAACAGTGTGAACTCATGTGAAATCTTGTGTAATCTGCCACATCTGCGTATCTAACAGATGGTTTTGTAGAGCAACTCTCTACCGTTGTTTCGAGGGAGCTAGATAAAGTTGCGCCTGTTTGCACTTGCTTTAGAAAACCTGCCAAGCCAATCACAAAATGGCTTTCTGATGAAGCAAAGCAGGCCAAACGTGATCGTCGTCTGGAACGTCGGTGGAAGAAAACTCTGCAGGAAAGTATTGAATTGCCTACCGAAAAGCATGCAGGGTGTCTAACAAACTAATCGTAACATCTCGACAGCATTTCTACCATAACCAGTTGGACATTGCCGAAACTTCGAAAGACCGATGGAGCATCATGAAGAAGCTGCTTCACTCCTCGAACAGTGCTGCCAATTTATCAGTGACCTTGAAGACAAAAAGCTCTGTTTAGGTTTTTCAAAATTTTTTGCTGCTAAAATATCTAACTTAAAGTCTGCCATATCAAAGCATAAGGTTGGGTTAGACAGGGCAAAACTGTTTCCCGATGTTAGAAATCCTGGTAATGAGTTTTGTACCTTACCTCCCATTACAGTACAGGAAGTTGCTAGACTCATTGGAAATGTTCCATCTAAATCATCACAACTAGACCTCATTCCAACTTCCCTTCTTAAATCCTGTTCAAGTGTGTTTTCTATCCTCATTGGTCACCTGGCTAATCTCTCCTTTTGTGAAGGTCGCTTCCCTCTGCTTTTAAAATTGCTCTTGTAATACCCCTACTAAAAAAACCTCATCTTGATAAGGACTGTCTGGCTAATTATAGGCCTATTTCCAATCTGAATAATATCTCCAAACTGCTTGAATGCCTATTTCTCATATGTCTTCAGGGACATGTAACATCTTCTCCAAATTTTAGTCCTTTTCAGCCGGCTTATCGTAAACATCATTCAACTGAGACTGCTCTTACTGGCACACTTAACAATATATTTAATTCAATGGATTCTGGCAAAGCAACTCTTCTTATATCTCTTGATTTGAGTGCTGCATTTGATACTGTAGATCATGGTATTCTGCTGTCTCGACTCTACACATCTTTTGGAATTACTGGCCCTGCTCTTCACTGGATGTCATCTTATCTCAATGATTGTTCTCATCGAGTGGCAAAAAAACTCATCTCGCTCTGACCCTATAGCCTGTCGTTCAGGTGTACCTCAGGGTTCTGTTCTTGGACCTCTCCTATTTTCTATCTTTATTTCGCCCATTTGTCAAATTGCACGCATGCATAATACATTGGTCCAGCAATATGCTGATGATACTCAACTCTATGTTGCTCTATCTGCAACAGATTCCTCAGCTAAAACTGAACTTAAACATTGTTTGTCCTCTCTTCACACTTGGTTCTGCATTAATAATGATCTTGCAATCAATCCAGATAAGTCAGAGGCAATTCTTTTCACAACTCACCAGCGTATGCAGTCTTTCACTTCGCATTCTTCCATTGACCTTGCAGGAACCAAAATCCCACTATCAGACAAAATCAAAACTCTTGGTGTCACCCTTGACAACTCGCTCACTATGACTTCACACGTATCTTCGATTTGCAGGTCTTGTTTCTATCACATCAAGGCATTTTGTCACATCAGACATTCTCTGACTAATGACATGGCTAAAACAGTGGCATGTGTACTTGTTAGTTCCCGATTAGACTATGCAAATGCGGTGTTATATGGTATATCTTCCTTTAATGTAAAAAAGCTCCAGAGGGTTCAAAACTCTCTTTCTAGGGTTGTTACATGTTCTTCTTCAACAAATGCATTAGATCGCCTTCGTGAACTTCACTGGCTTCCTGTTGAGTGGCGTATTAAGTTTGCGTGCTTGACTTTTAAGGCTCAGAACACTGGCCTTCCATCATATCTTAATACTTTGCCGACTCCATATCGCCCTCCCAGATTCTTGTGTTCTTCTGACTGTAATTGTAATTTGAAATTTGTACAGCGCCTCTTCAAGATAAACTCATCAGAGGCGCTCTCTGCGCTAATGATGTTAAATGTCATTAAAAACGGAACATTCGTCCACAAGTAAACATTGGTCAGAAAACTAGAAGAGTCACCAGTGGCAAGCTCGCGCACACACGCAAAGCCCAACAACAGGTTCCCAACTAGAGTTGAATGATAACAGCATGTTCGGAGTTTCTGAAGCAGGTAGCAACGAGGATGAGGATCGACCATGGGTGATGTGATCCGCCGCCAATGGCTCACGGTTGTCCCATCGTCCAATAGTCTCTCGTAGGTGGAAGACGTTGCGGCGAGCGGAGATTAATCGAACCATCGGATATGCGTCGGACAGGTTTCGTCGCCCGTCTTTCGGTAGGTAGCTGGACCATTCCGTAGCTGACAGTCGGAGCCGCTCCAAAGACTCTCTTCGTCCTTTTTCACCGAATCCGAGATTTCCCGGTGTTGACGGCGTGCGTGGGTCTCTAGGTCTGAGACTAGATTGTCAAGCTTGAATCCTGTCCCCCCTCGGTGGGTGGACCAGTCCATTCACGGGAGGTCATGATGATAATCAACAAAACGTCCGAAACGCAATAATTCTGTTTTGGAAACGAAAAATAATTCCACCGCCCCAACTCGGCAACAGAAGAAAACCAAACAGCTAAAATTACCGATGAGATGCTACATTTAGACAAAATATTCCGTCAAAATGAACATGTAGATATCCAACGACCATTATGGCCGCGGACGTGCGCAGTGGTTTGTTGCAAGAATCTAGGTTCAGGACAATTGTTGGATCACGTGCCTTTATCTGTTGTGCTCCTCGCATTTGGAATCGTCTACCACAAAAGGCTCATCTTGCAAACTCGCTATCATCTTTTAAATCACTTGTTAAGACTCACTACTTCATCCTGGCTTTTGCATGACTCCATCTTGCCCCCTAGCGAATATACATCCACGCCTCAGATTCAGGTTTACTGACATTGCACGCGTTACAAGTGCTTTAAATAAATAAAAAATAAATTAATTGCTGAAAGTTCTGCATCACCAAAAACTTTGTGGATGGTTTTGAATAAGCTATTACACAAAGAGAAGCTAAATTTGTCGTCTGTTGTGTTCCCCGCTTCCCAAGAGCTAGCTAGCAAGTTTTTAAACTTCTTTGCTGATAAAATTTCTGGTAAAATTTGTTGGTTACTTGGTAAATGATAAATTTCTTCATCCCAGTGGTTCACCTCCTGTCTTAGATTACTGTCAGCAAACAAACCTTGCAGAGGCTTGCAGATGCATCTTTTCTTCATCGATCAAGAGCTGACTCCTGGATATCATATCAACATCTCATCTGAAAGAGTGCTTTGATGTCCTAGGCCCAACCATCATATCAATTATCAATTTCTCATTGCATGAGTGATCCTTTCCATTTGCTTTTATTCCATAGTTACTCCTTTGCTAAAGGTAACCTTTTCTCAAGCCTGGCAATGTGCATAATTACAGACTCATCTGAACTTTGAATTTTGTATGGAAAATTCTTGAACGGGTAGTTATGAATTGAATGGAACCTCATTTACTTCCAAGTTGCTAATTCCCCCCCCCCTCAGTCTGCATACCATAGGTTTCATTCAACAGAATCCACCCTTCTTGCTGTTCATAATGACATCACATGTTCTATGGATAAAGGTAGTTTGCTACTTATCTCGGTCCACACACTCAATTGGTATATATAAATTTCAAACGATCTACTGGACTTTCCCAGCAAATCTGAGTACAAAATTTGGGATGGTAGTGCCATATCAGATAGACTGGGGTTTGATGTTGCGTCAGCCTCTATGACAAAAATTAGTTGAAAAATTTTATGAAACGCATCAGTTCACTTGTTCACACCGACGAGTTGACTGTGGGTGAAATATTTTCACACTTTCTCATTCAACTTTTTGCATCACACTGATACCAAAAATACTCATTTTGCCAGCAAGGGTCTCGCAAACAAAGATCTGGGACTGCATGTACGAGCCAACACCTGAAGTGATGTAACCAGGAGGAGGAGTAATTCAAGCATTATTGCCACCTATCCTCATAACAGGACTCATCAAACAGCCCATCCATGAAAGACTACTGATGACCAACAGCATCCTGAAGATTCCTGGCTTGCAAACCATCGTGACATGCGACAGATATGAGTTGATTTTGGGTCATATTACCTCAATAACTTTAACAACTGCTTGCTTTTTTACAACCCAGCTGATTAGCCATCTGTACAAAGATTGACCCCTCCTCACTCACCTATGTGTCATGTGAAAACCACATACCATCCACATTGTGACACCTTAAATACCTTGCAAAGAACAATATATATAAATGGGCAGTCTTTTATGACAAACTATAAAAAATTTGGTTTTCTTGATTGACACTAATGAAGTTTTTAGTGATGTTGGCTGTTCAGACTCCTGACTCTAAAAAATATAAGCACATACAAATAAATACATATTTGCTCATAATTAAATTTTAAACAAATTTCATGGTTACACACTTCTTAGTGCAATCTTCAAGGGTTGATGAGATATAATGCTTTTACTCTTAAGGATGAAATGGCATCAAGACTCATTAGAAATCTGACGGAGGCCAGAATGAGGCCTCTATACTGTATACCTGGCAGGCACAGGATAATTCATTCGCCAGACCAATCATTATTCAACTAGGTCATCTGACTGCCTTTCTCTAGTGATACCTAAGATTACAACTGTTCTTGGACAGCGAGCTTTATTGGTTGCTGGACATAAATTTGGAACTTTCTTCCTGTATCTATTCACTCTGTTCAGTCGCCTGTGTCATTTTGGTCTCAACTTAAGACTTACCTTTTTAATTTCACAGCGGACTGACTTTGGGAATATTGACTGCAGCTTGATTCTGATGCATCACCTGTTGATGCCTTGTGCAATAGACACCGGCACTATAAAGTTGCAAATTACAATTACAAATCGCAATTACAAAATTCGCAGCCATTTCTTACTTGAATCGGATGCTAAACTGCTGGGCAATTTTACAAAAGCATCAGAAATAAGCTTGATGTTTTCAGCAGATAGCAAACACTCTGTGACTGCGTGGAGCTCTTGGGATGATTTTTCAGTCTTGTTCTCTTCGTGTCCATCATCTTTTGCATTGACATTTTGTTGACTTTCTTCAAATGAAGAGCTCACATCAGCAGCAGCTGCTTCATTATTCTTCAGAATCATTAGGTCAGATTCTCCATTAATATCACCAGACAAAGATTCATGAGATATTTCAGGTTTCTTTGATTCTTCGGATCCAACTTCTTTGCCTGGACTCTGTCCTTTGGAATCATTGACTTTTGAATCACTACATGTTTCCTCTTCATTTTCCACTTTTACTCCCTCTGTTTCTCTAGATTGCGTCAGTTCTGGTATTCCAAAGCTCTTCAGAAAAACAAAAACAAACATCCAAACTGTATGCAAAATGCAGCATAAAGCAACAAATATAATATTAAATAAATACATTAACTAACTGGCATTGAATTATTAAAATAATCATAGAAAGCACAATATTGAGCTCTGTAAGTACTAAACTAATTGATTACCAATGGAATAACAGATCATCTAGGGCACCTCAGCCCTCTGTCCCTTTGGAGTCAGCATGAGCATAAACAAAAGTCCTTTTAGGGTCAGTGTATGAGTACAGATACATCCTTTTGGAATTGTAGCAATTCTCCTTTTCTTCGCATTTTCTGTGTTTACATGTGTTGATTGACTGCATGTATTAGTTATAAGTAGCTATGAACAGCATAAGTAGGTGTATTAAGTGTATCAGACTTATATATATATATATATATATGTGTGTGTGTGTGTGTGTGTGTGTATAGGTTGGCCAGCATATAGTTAGGTTTAAATATCATTTAAACATGGCCAGCATTGCTGGAGATCATAATTAAAGTGGGAGAAGACTTATGGGAGAAGACTTTACACTTGCTGACTGAAAAGGAAAGCAGATAACCAGCAGTGAAAATATGAAATCAATGGTCGTGCTTTGGATCGTTTACAGGGACCGTCTAAAGTTCTGTAACTTAAGATCTTTCAAGTGCAGATGAAAAAGCTCAAAAGGTGCACTTTACTCAACTCCATCATTAGCTACCAATCGACAAGAACTGTGGTAAAAGTAGTCAGAAAAACCAATGAAATCTGTTAAACTGATTGACGAAAAGTTCAAAAACTGTGGCCATCTTCAAAAGACACCATCTTCAATGATTGAGTAAGGAAAAGCGAACCTAGGCGTGTCATCCTATAACCTAGAGTCTTCCTACCACGAAGGAATCAGAAGCCTGCATGCCATCAAGGGAGGTTTAAATAGTTTTAATATTGTTCTAATGCTGATCTGTGCAGACCTTAAGTAGGTTAGATAAGCTTAAGTTTTGAAATTATAGCTCATGTGTGTGTCTAGAATGTTGCAGACATTAAACCTTTTATATAAAACTTGTTGAAATGTTGCCTATCAATGAAATGCACTCAAACAATTATTCATCAACAATTATAAGGTAAAGCAACATAGTGACATATCATTTATTTAAATGATATCAACAGCAGATCATTTTTTGACTCATATTCTCTCTTACAATATGAGTAGATGGAACATTACAGGAGCCAATATTATATACGGAGCCCAAAAGGGTCATTATATTATACTAAGCTCAAAAGTACTGACCCCACTGTTATTAGGTCAAACACAAATTATTTTGGGGTCATCATATGAGTACAACCACAAGCTTAGTTTGAATATTAGGATTTCAAAAATCTGTCCCGTGACTGGATTATCCACGCTGTGTTTACGATTTAGCCAAAAGATCCTTCGACCAAGAGAGGACAATGACGTGCATCTGAGTGTTTTCGATAGACACTTGGAACAAGAGTGATGATACATTGCACTCGCTGTAACACGTGCCAATATAAAGCAAATCTGGGTATAACACGGTTGCGGCCATGGATCCCAAATTTACCTATGCATACATGTGATCTTCGGAAGAAAAACTCATAGCACGGAACCTTCTTTTCTTGTTGTTCTCCAGCTGACAGTGGGTCAAAGGCTTGCATAGCATACCAAGAGAGCCACTATAACGCATGGACATTGTATTTCTGTAAGACTTTCACTGGTACAGAACTCTCACATCCAAGGTACGCATGAAATTTCTATTATATTGTTTGCACAGTTGCATTGCCAAAATAAATTATTTAAGTTTCTAAGGATTATAACTAGACCTAAAACACTAGACAAGGGTAATGTAATAAACTTTTAGTTTCTTTAGAGAGATGTAAAAAAAGACTTCATATTCTGCTCATACTTGTTTTCTCACAAGGCTTTACAGTTTTAAATAAACATACATCACAAATAAATTGTTATTTCAACTAGCAGTAGGACACTGTTCAAATGACTTTCTATACAAGTAATCATCATCATCTGTGATACTCTGCACAGCATATTGTCTAGTATCATCCAAAAGTACCCACAGCATGGGTACTCCAAATACAAGTACGTCAAGTACATCCGGTGCCGCTTCACACAACAATCTAAAGAGATAACAGAGTCTGGGTGTGAGGAGTCGCTGCCAGAAGTAGTGCTAATGATATTTGTCAAGAAGTGCCTCTCGCTCATTTGACTTGGTGGTGCCTGCGATGGCCTGCAACTAGCTGGTAATTGTAACTCATTGTTTACAAGCAGCCCTCATACAACATCCGCATGGAATTTTGTGGGATCAAACCATTGATATGGGTGAAGCTGACTAAATACAACACCGGCATTGGCCATAGATGTCCCAGAAGGTACAAGAAAAGCTTCGTTCCAAAACTTCTGATGTCGGTTTCTGCTCAAGTAGTACCAAAGGAGCCAATCTGAGTGGTCAACACCTTAAGCGCATCGAGCGTAGAGTTCTGCAGCAGCCAGTTACAGGGAATCTACATTCTTGTGGTCAGCTGTTGACTTTGCAAGGACAGTTTTTCAAAACACAAGAATGTTGTGAATCGATGAAATCAGGTGTACTTGTAAGCTGTCTAACAAAAAGATGCAAAGAATACCATCACCAACTCTCTCCATCATGGCCAGACCTTCTCTTCAAATTGGTTGACTTAATCTTATGCAGCACTTACATTCAACCACACTGTCCCAAAAGCATCAAGCTGGTTTGTTTCAGCTCAACAAATATTGCTGTTGGGCTGAAGTAAATGTCCATGCAGAAATGGTGTCCGATGTTATACAAAGGCTGGCATGATCTAAGAACGACCCTCTTTGTCATGCCAATTTTCACCTCTGTCTTCCTACCAGTATACATCTCCAAATTCCACATGTAACCCCTCTGCGCATCTGACAAAGCCCAAGTTACCGTATTATCTGGACTAAGTAAGTTGTGGTTTGTTACATGAACTTCTAAGGATGCACCTTATTGCCTAGGGGTTATTTTTTTGAATGTTATGTTTAGCAAAGATCAGTAACAAACAAAAATTAAAGTACATTAATTAAAAGTGAAATCTGCATAGTGAATACAATACTAGACTCATTATAGTACCATGTGGGCCAGATATAAAAGTATGGTGTTGTCTATTTTGTTAAATTGGATTAAACTTGCAACTGCTGAACAGGCAGATCTATAGTAGGTTCAGTTAATACTGGATTTGATATCTAATAAAAGATAGACTGATATTTCAAACCAATAATTGTATTACACTGTAACCCAAAAAGATAGTCTTTAGCTTGTGGACACTAACTTGTCAATTATATGACCATCCCAGATTGCAAGAGAAAATACAGCTCTGCTCCTTCCATAAGAATTCATAAATTCCTGTCAATACTGATGTGCTGCATAAGGATGCAGTGCTATCACCAATTATGACTCTGCTAATCATCCAGGTCTTGAGCTCTGCTCCAGGCTGTGCATAGCCCAAAGTTCAGTGGGTGAAGATCAGCCTGGGGTTCATTTGTGCCTGGGCCAATCTGACTGGTCTCTTAAAGCTCCTAGGGGCAAGAAATCAAGACCCAGAGCACCCCTGCATGGTCCTTGCTTGCTATCGGACCATGCAATGTCCAAAAAAGCATTAAACGCAATTAATTCTTGAGGGTTTTAAGCAGATGTAAATAATAAAAGATAACAGAAGATGCTGTTAACACAAATGAAAAAAGTGAAGATTTACCACAAGTCCTAGTGGAACTGTTTCAAAGTGATACAGAAGACAAGGACTTGATGGCTTTTAGAGATGACCAAAGACAAATGAACATTTGGAAAATTTTATCAATCTGTTACAAACAACTTGCAAATTCCAGACTTATTAACGTATTCACTTCTTCAATACTTAACAGTGTTTTTCCATAATTCAATATATTTTCATGCTTTCAGATGGCTGGATTATCAAATTACTACTAACAAATGTTGAAAATCTTTAATTTTAACAGCACAAGACATTTTATTTGGACAAAGTTATTTTTGAGCAATAATTTGCTAACACTGGTCATACATTTATGACTGTCATTAGCAAATGCACTTATATGCATTCAGACTGGAAGTTTGTGTATGGGTGCACAATATATGCCAAACTGGCCTATGTACTGAATTCATAAAAATTTTGCTGGTTTTGCATCACTGCATCTTATGGTCCAAAAAATAAGGTATGCGGCTTCTTCGGTAGCATTCGTGCTAGATATCAGACTTCTCCAAGAAAGGTTTGTTTACATATGTACAGCCTTTTAATGCAATTACGTTCACTGTCAATGTCCCTATAAGTAACTGTATCGAAACCCTCAAAGTCTTCATTCAGGTCCAAATCTAAAAATCAGCATGCATAACGTTGCCTTCATTGGTTGAATTGTTTGCATCCCAATTCTAAAAATATATTCCACTCATTTTTACATGCAATTACAGTATCTTGGCCTAAATGATGTAAAGTTTAAAAAATATAATGTCTGTGATAGGCCGAGAGCCTCCCATATAATAGCACCCGCCCAATGACTATTGCTGCCTGCTCATTTGCACCCGTACGGTGCCTTCCACAGCCTGCTCATCTGTAATAGGTTAAAAGAAAACCATTTCAAACACTGTCCCAAATAAAAACACAAAGATAGCAAAAGCATAAGCTTTAGAATCTACATTTTCTAATTAACAAGTCAGAAACTTGCCTCTTCTAGATCAGCTTTTACATGATTCTCACTCAAGATGTTGTTTGGCTTCTTGTCTTCTTCTGGGCATTCCATTTTCTGCATCAAACTGTCCTCATCATTTACTGTTTTTAAGCTCTCTCTTTTTAAACGCAGGTCTTTCAGGATTTCTGGAAACAAATATGTAACTATAAGTTTATGCTTATAACTACATATGCATGTATTTTGACAGTCACACAGCACCAACACAAAACCTTTTAGAAGTCTACTCCCTAGCCTAAATGATGTAAATTTCATACAGAACACCTAATTTCAAATAATTGAAAATTAAAGCTAAAGTCATGAAAACTTTTAAAAAAGTATAAATAAATGATAAATGCTTACAGTATGCGTCACCATTAAAAGCACACAACAAAAGAACAGTTGCAAGTTAGTTTAACATGAGTACCTACTTGGCTAATTTCCACAGACAGTACATATATCACGAGTCCACAGTAATACAGAGTACAGTTGTGTACAAAGTGAATTTTGTTACTTAATATATGAACAGTCCACATGGGTAACGAGATCTTGGATCAAAGTGGGTGTCAAATATAAACAGAAGTACAACATTTTTTCTGTTTTTTGGTTTTCGTCTGAATTTTCTAAGAATAATAACACATTAAGCATTCCTACTAGTGATTTTTTGGATTTTTTAATGATTAAAAAGGTCGATTATAGGGGTCTTTAGCAGCATCGCACAGCCTATAATAAAGGATGTTGAAAAATTGCAGAATGCCTTGGGCTGTCAGCCAACCAGTTTGTACCAGGGATTCAACTCCAATTCATGCATGATTGTTGACTAACATGCTGGCAGTGATCATTGCTGAAATGAATTTTCTAGCATCAGCTGTACTTCATCCACATGCACTCTGCAGAACTACAGGGATAACTGCAGCACAATATCACAAGCAACAATGGTCACTTATACTGTAGCTTGATTAGTGGCCAACTGCTGCTGAAATGATACAGTGTCTGAAACAGCACAACATTGGAAACAAAAAAATATTTTTTATCTGTTCAATAAAATTTTATAATGATAACAGAAAAAGACATTTTGAACCATTGTAAATTAGTTTTCAAGTAGGTAGACTGTTGATTCATGTTGAAGCTGCTATATCTAACTAAAAAATACAAGCAAATAAATTATAAACATACATAAATTTTTCCATAATTTTAAACAAATTTCAAACACTCACAGATATGTGGCTAAAGCATATGTAGCTCTCAAAGGATTACCATAAAACTGCAAAAAACTTGAGAAGAAACTCACCATCATGAGCTGCAAGAGCAGATTTTCTTCTTCCTTTGATCTTATTGGTCAGTTCTTCAGTGATGGCCATCTGCTCCACAATTAAACTCTTGATGGCTTTTAGAGCAGACACAAGATCCACCTCCCACTTCTCTTCATCTAGTGCCATAATCATTTCTTCCAGTTGAGCTGGAGTACTGTAATACCAAGCCCTACCATCACCCTCACTGAAAACAATAAATGTAAAAACAATCATAGTTGACCAAACATGTAACACCCCATCAGGAACTTTCTTTGATTTACCTAAAGTCTTTGCTACACTGGATCTGTTCTCATCTTAGCAGTCTAGCACTGAAACTTCCTGCCCTGTAAACTAATTAATCTGCCTAATTTACTGTAAGATGCAACTGATATGCCATTTGACTGAATCATCATGCATAGCATGTTGTCAGGGACTTTGGAGTACTTCTGGATGAAGAACCATCCATGAAGCAGCAGGTCAATTCTCTAAAGGTCAAGCTTTTACCAACTATATCAACTCAGAGTCATACAGCAAAATTTATATTTTGACATTACCACAAGTCTAGTCCACTCCTTTATTTTGATGTGCCTGAACTCTAGTAATGTTGTCTTTGCAGGCCTGCCGAAGTTCAGGATACATCAGCTTCAGTCCCTCAATTTCCTGTCTGAATCATCACCAAGATCCAAAAATTCTCATGTTTCGAGCTATGTGTACGACACTATGCAGGCTCTGGTCGAGAACAGGACTGCACTCAACATTCTACTCATGGTATCAGCCTAGCTAATGGAAGTGGACTAGTGGTGAGTCAGTTTAGCCAAAACTGAACTGATATCACGGCATCCAGAAAAATCTAAACCGACATCAGTCGGTATTCAGAAAATGAAGAAATATCGAAAAATGAAGATAAAAAACCAAGAAAACCGAAAAGTTGATACACATAATGCAAATATTATTTTCCCCACAAACATAATTTTTTGTTCACTGATTTTCTTTAACATTGTTGAAAGTATTTATGTTGACCGATAGGCCAACTTAGTGTCCTCTTACTCGCGTCCCATTACTAATAAATAGTAACATAAATAATAGTTATATGCATCTAACCTCTATGCTAGACTAAATAAAGTAGGCATATGTACAGTATTACTTAGTGGAAGCTGTTGCATGATGCACTTGGGTCACGGGCTATTAGACTCGGTTATTTCATATAAGTGTTTCTATCGCAAAATTTCCCGGATGACAAAAGCACCGAGGACATGCTGGGCAAATACTGGACATCCGTATTATACTTTTACATTAAAAAATGACACTTAAATAAGTTGCGTCTTCCTTATGAGGCATCTTTCACAGAACTACAGGCATTTTAAGAACTGATAACACATGTAGTTGAACACAAAAAATACAATTTTAATTTTTAACTTAATTTTGTTGCAGTAAAACAGCACAGGAAACTGTATACAATATTATCTCAGGTATAATGCACACTCTGTTTCCAAATAAAATCTGCTCAAAGTCTGGGTGCACAATGTATATAGGAAAAAAGTTCTTAGATGCTTTCGGCAAACAATGATCACACGGCATTAATGAAAGCAGCATGTCGATGGCACATTATCAGCACTATCAATGTCTTACAATACAATGGATTATTAAGTATTAAAACAGGTAGTCAGTTCTCTTTAAATATATCGTACCCAACGTACATGCGTCATGGAAGACCAAGGCCTTTAACGTGGCACTGCGAATTCGATGTCGGCAGCCACTTAGTCACAAATTATTAGCAACTCATGATGGCGAAAAAGAAAAGTGTAATAAATTTCATCATCCAAGAATGAGTCGAGTGGATTCTGATGGGCCCTAAGCACTCTTTGACGCTGAAAACTTTGTCGAATGTGACAAATTATGACAGCCACCATTTTGTTTTCTTTCATTTAGCTTGTACTAGTTCACTTATGCCCGCTTGTGGGGCAAACTAGGGCTAGTCCAGGCATAGTGCGCTAAGACCACATCATGCAAACCAAACTGATTTGCTAGTTGGGCGCAAGCTGAACTTAGGCAGTCAAGTCCTGTGCATTATACATAGGTACTAAAGTTTTTACATAAGGATAAATTTTGCAACTTGGGATGCGATTTATGCACGAATGCACATTACACCTGAGATAATACAGTAGCTGTGAAGTGTTCAGTGCACAACAGCACTTAAGGCATAAAGAACACAAAAAACCGAAAACTGATACCGATACCACAATATTTAGAAAAAATGAACCAACTTTAAAGAACACTGAGAAAAAATGTAAACCAATAACAAATAATACTGTCAACTCTCAAGATAGATGAGAATCTGTTGGTTGGGCACTAGGTGTGTGCAAGAGCTTGCCAATGGAAACTATTCTAGCTGTTCCAGCTTCTTTTGCCTGCAGATGAAGTCATTCATAACGAACTTTAATGTCATTTAGGATGGTGGGAGTTACCTACATAAAGAAGAAGTTCTTATAAAGAATTCTTCTACACAGAGTATACTATATAAACTTTTTGTGAAGTTATGTTATTAACAGCAAAACCTCTCATGATGCCCATTCTGCCCAGTACAATAATACAATGATTTGATGATTGCTAGTCATAACACAGGGTTACCAGCTGTAATGTAATGGGTTACTCAACCAGCAGAACATTATAAGGATGCAAGAAATTAAATCTACTAACACAAAGACTCTCCGACAGAGAAACCAGTATTTCTGTTGAAGCCTGTCATAGCCTATTGGCTCCAATCTGCACAGAAGGTTATCCTTCTTTATATCAGATAAACACTCATTTATTCCTTTGACCTAAAAACAAGCACAAACTTATTAAGAAACTTTAAAATATGATTAAATAACTCTTTAAAATTAATCTTTCATTTACAATCCAATTTAATTCAACCTTAAAACTTCTCGAGCCACTGCTATACTAATTCAACATTACTCAACAGCACATCAGCACCTAAACACCGACCCAGTCAATTCCTGGTCAGTCCAGTGGGGCAACATAAGTAGAATAAGCAGACTGAAGTAGGTAAGCTTTAGCCTTAAACCAGAACCATCAGAAACTGTACAATTTGAAAATGGATGCTAAGGCAACGAGTACTTCTCTTGTTTGAACTATTTTGGCTTATTCTGCTTAAAGTTTACTTGATTATGTGATATGGTCATTTGTGCAGGTCTTATAAAAAAACACCTGCACCTGGAAATATTGTCAAAAGAAAGTTAGAGTTAACTATAAATTACTGCACATAATAAGTTTGACCTAAAATGTTATCATTTCATGTATTCAGTCATTCAACGAATCATTATGACTTCATTTTATCTTGTATTGTATTGTATCGTATTTGATAACTTATAAAGCACTTCTTACAGAACAAACTACTCAGAGGCACTTCCAGCACCAGAACCCTGAGGAAATAAGAACGTCTTGAAACAATGATATGACCGAGCTCTATCACCAACAGTGTCCCTTCCACGAAATGATAGCAGATTTCAAGCTTACTAACTGTCATCTGTTGCCACAAAAATTACTTCCATACACAATGCACATATTGACTTTGAGAAATATTTGTAAATGAGTGCACTTCATATCCAAGTTTTTGTACATCAGTGCACTGCAAATAAGTAGCAGTTCCAGTTTCATGTTTTCACAATATCAGTTAATTAACTAATAATTTTTTACAATGACGTACTTGAAGCAGATGGCACAAAACTGTCCATGGTGCAGCCAATCCTTGGTTCAAGAATGGTTACAGACAAGACAAGACAAGGCTTGACACATTAAGACGAACTCCACTTATCAACTAACAACTTTTACCTGAAGAGCTGAGCAGACACAGCAGAACCAGTCATCATCAGGTACAGCAGTCAGAGGTGGCTTCAGACATTCAAGATGAAAAACTGCTGGACAAGTTTCACAACAAATCAAATCACCTCTCCTAAAACCACAAATATCAACATAACTCATAACCCATTATATTATAATCTTCCAAGATTAGTTTAGGTAATCTCCCGCATATTTTTTCATTTCTCTGACAAAATATGAATTTTTAACTTTGTAGTTCAACTGAATGGAAATAACAGATTTGTTAAAAAAATGACATCTCAAATTCTGTCACAATTTCTCATGTATACGTCATCAAACAAGTGTTCAATTTTTGTAATTACAAGTGAGGATGGATGTTGACAATACTGACAACTGCACTGCCAATTAAAATACTAATATAGTAGTAAGAATGTATACCACATCCTCACTATAATATGCATCGACATAATGCGAATTTGGGTATAACATGGTCGCTCCCATGGATCCCAAATTTACCTGTGCATACATATGTGATCTTTGGAAGAAAAACTCACAGAGTGCCAAAATGGTAATGCCTGTCCTGACAGTAACACTGTTCTTTCTTTTCTTGTTGTTTGCCAAGCTGAAAGGGGGTCAAAACTTTACATAGTATACCAAGATAGTTGCTATAAAGCATCAATGGCATATTTCTGTAAGACTCTCACTGGTATAGAACTCTCGAATCCAAAGTGTGCGCAAGAGTTATATTCTACTTTTTACACAGTTACATCACCAAAATACTCCAAGGACAATAGCTAGACCTAAAACACTAAACAAATGTAATGTAATAAAATTTTAGTTTCTTTAGAAAAATTTCAACAATTTTTGGGAAAAGGAAGGCCTACTCCACGCAGCAATTCGAAGCAATCAAAAGACATAGAAATTGTTAAACCCAGGCAAAAATAGTACATATCTTGGCATTAGTGAAACAAAAATTTCTGTATTATGTATTAGCTCTTTCAAATAAAACCTAAGTTTTAAGGTTGAGTTTATGTGTCTATTTTTCTAAAACAATTATGTCACATAAATTTATCTACACCACTCCATACACACAGAGCAAAGTTTAAGGCACCTGAAAGTGGAAAATCAAAACAAAAGATTTAAAGGGAACCAACCTATGACAGGATCTACACTGCTCTTCATGTGTAAAGGCTCCTTCTTTCATGATTGTTTCACGGACCAAATTCGTTGTTAGAAATAAATCTGTCAAAGTCTGCAGCAGGAAGAGACGCTGGCTAGTGTTTAAATCTTGGTAATGATTGCAGCAAAATAAAGTCAGAACCTGCTGAAAGTCATCATCAGTGCTTGTGAGACTCTCCAGGTACATTCTGACAGCCTCAAACCACGTTACTGCATCTACAACATGTAGAGCGATATTAATACTATCTTTGGCATCATTTGGTCCAAACACAGAATTGCTGCAGTCTTCTTCTTGCAGAATGCATTTCAGCAGAGCTATATGGATTTCTGCTAAAAGGCAACTCTGTTCATTAACCGTCAGTGAAGCACAGAAATCTTCAAATCGAAACAGTGACAAATGAAGAATTCTTGAAAACTGCCTTAGAACCTGATAGATACTAACAGCCTGAAGTGAAAACTCAGTATCGACGACTAAATCAAATGCACTTTCCGGAAGAATCAACGCTGGTATATCAATGTCGTCCGTAAAATCTGGTATCTGCGGTCGCGCTATGTGTCTGTGTATTTCGTCCGAATCTAACTCATTTGAATCCATGTCATCTTCGGGCAGAAAATCTGACCCCTCTTTATCACTCTCGTCGTCCGCAAAAGGGATGCTATCGTCGTCGTCTGCATCAGAAAAGTATCTCTCCCTTGCCCGAGACATGAATGTCATTGGACGCTGTACGTAACGACTTCGAACAGACGAAGATGTCTGTCGAGGGCCAGATCTGAGAGAGTACTGCGTTTTCACTTCAGAAACTGGAGAAAGGCTATGTGCTTCTCTACGCGCTCTCGTTTCTTGCCCATTCTGTAAAATCTCGTTTTTATGATCTCCACTCAACGACAAATCACTCTGCCCGACACCGGCATCAGATCTCCTTTTGCGAATGATTCTCCTACTCATTATTATAAACAGTCTCGTGCAATGACCGGGCAGTTTATAAACTTTATGGCAATATAATCAAAACAAAAATCTGAGTAAATTTAATTATTTCACACAGACGTCTCAATGATTACAAATATCCCTTCTTCTCGCTATTTTGTAATTCGCCATTTTCTCAGATAATCACGTGATATCGAATATAAACTAATGTTATGTAGCTCTAACCATATTTATTTTTTATTTATACAGAACACTTATATAGCGCCCCTTCAAGAAAACTACTCAGAAGCGCTCCCTAACCAACTTCGGCGAAAAAGAACAGTCTTAAGAGAAGAATAGAAGATAGAAATAAAATCGAGTACCAAACCTGCGCTTCGTTTTTGGTTCTATTTTTCAGAGGATCGTAATCGTAACTTCTGTAGCGCCCAACGAAAGCCAAGTCGCGGGAACCACATTATTCGCAGGCGCTCAGTCAAAACAAAATCGATAGGCAAGAGGGTTCGGTTCCAGGTCGAGATCTGAGTCAGGCAGGCAGGCAGGCAGCCAGACGGCTATGGTGGGTGGTACGTGCAATTGGATCCGCGGTAACGATAAGGGGAAAAGGTAGAAACAGGATAGGATTTGTGGAAGAGGAGTGTTTTCAGTTTTTCAGTTTTGAGTGGAAGACCTGCGCAGCGATTGCGAGGGGTGAAGTGATGGTAAGGTTGTATGATGGAGAATGGAGCAGGAGAATGGAGCAGGATAATGGAGCAGGAGAATGGAGGCTGAGACAGAGAAGTATGTGGAAAAACGAAGTGATCTGAGCGGTTGTATAGTGAACAGCTGACGAATGTAAGAGGTTGAGAAATTTGAAGGGCACTGAAGGCCTAGATAAGGAAATGTATGCAGAAGAACAATATCTGGGCGGTTGAATAACGAATAGCTGGCGAATGTAACAAGGCTGAGAAGGTAAAGGGCATTGTAGGTGAAAAATTCAATTTTGTAGTGGATGCGCTGAAGTACCTTGAGTCAACGAATCTAATCTAATGACTTCTGTAGCGTCGTTATCATAACGCACAAGGCATATCGATGGTTGTTTCAAGTGAAAATTGTAATAAAAATCATAATCCATTGTAGAAGCCAGGTCAAATTCCTGTCGGTCAGAGAAACCTGAAGTTAGACTACGGTGGGTAAGCTAACTAAAACAGACGAGTTTTTAGTTTTGATCTGAATGACATTACAGAAATATCAGAACCCCGCCATGAATTCCAAGCTGTGGACCAACAACCGATCGAGAACGCTCTAGACCTCAATACCGGGTTGGCTGATTTAAATGTAGTAGGCCTACTGTGTGAACTACGAGATAGATTTAAACTGGACTCTTGTTCGATAGGCAACCAATATAACGAATGCAATATTTGTGTAATATGCTGATATTCATGTGTTTTTGCTTTGGCTCTGACCAGAGAGTTTTGAACCATTTGTAGTTTAGCATTTCCTGCACTTAAGGCATGGCCGTATAGCACATTAGCTGCACTACGTGCAGAATATATGAGCAGAAGCGCCTCTGACCGTTTTAATCTCTGCTAGATTCTTCATGAAGAAGACTTCCACGAATTTATTCTTACTTTCTATTCTGAAGGAAGAAATATTACTGTATATTTTAAAATAAAAACAGCCGGTTTCGGTTGTCATTTTCAAAAATGAGGGGTAGCTTTTGACCATGAATTATAATGAGATCAAAGGAAATGCAGAGATCAATTAGGCCTACTCCTAAAGCATGAAATCGAGAATATTCCACTATGGAAAATTAATAAGTGTAAGCTACATCAAAGCGAGATTGCTGCAAGATGATTAATTAAATTGCTATAGTGCTATTTACGTGAAAAGTAATGTATTCCATTTTACGACACCGTCCCAGTGGAATTTTATTACAACAAATTAATATGATGTTTGGTCTACTATGACGATGGCAGCTCAATCTGGTTTATCTCTAATCCATGTGCGCAAGAAGTTTTATTAGCATTTAATTAGCCCGCATTATAAACGTGATCACTGTTTGGTTTTGGTGCGCCAACGCTTGATGCCTTGTGTAGGTTATTAAACGCTGGCGCTATAAAAATTGTTAAATAATTATTATTATTACTTAGCGGTCTTAGATAAGGAAGGATAGTCAGCTATTAATATGCTTACTTGATAATTTAGGGAGGGAGTTATTGGCCAGGGTGTTTCAAACTGGGAGGTTACTTTGCTGGAGACTATTTTCCTCATGGGGTTCATTGGTTTTAAAATAAGATATTTTTCTCAGAGGTTATTGCCCAGAAGTCATTGGCCGGATAGTTTTTGGCCAGAGGGTTATTACCCTAAAAAGGTGGTCATGCAGCCCCCAGTCGGGGAAGCCCTGGTCTGGGGTCAGAAGGAGCAAAGTTCCTCTTAAATCATTTACATAGTTGAGGTAAATTTTTGCACAAATTCTTTGGCGTGTCGTGGGTTTGTGTATCAGCGCGTGGGCCTAAGTCATAAACCCATGTTCATAAGCCAAGGCCCACTTGCTATCTCAGATAGGACATGGCCGCATTTGCCCCCTGATTTTCCAGACTAGCCATATTAGGTAAAGGCCTAACATAACTAGAACAGCTATGATATAGCACCTCAGGTTCGTGGCCTTTAAAACTTTAGGTTACATAGGTCAATCATACTTTATTGTTAAGTAGACCCAACAGAGGCAGACATACGCCTGCAATTTATGTAATGTCAGCATGCACAACAGTTATAATGACACGTCTGTAGACTAGAATAGTAAAAATGCATTAACCAGATCAGTGAAGAATGAGAACTTTTTGTCAGTGCACAGATTATTACTATATCTTTATTTATTAAGCGTCATTATCTGATGACTAAGCATCAATCGACGGCACTAAGCAATTGTGAGTGAAGGTCTTGCTCAAGGTTCGTACACAGTAACCGGCTTGTTAGAGAAGGCTCGAACCTGTACTCCCCACGTTACAAGTCGAGCTCTTTATCAAATCGGTTACTATGCTTCACAAAGACGCTTAGCCTCCTTTATCGATTTTCCAGCTCAAATATTGCTGACCAATGGCTGGGCTCCCTTCTCAAAATAGTCCCTGCAACCGGGCCCCGGGGGCCCCCTATGATCGACGTCCCTTGTATGTAGAACATATTGTAGGCCTATACGAACTATCGCTCACTGGAACGTCGCTCGTAGGCCTTTTGTTCATAGGGCCTTTTACTCATAGGATTTTCGCTCATAAGGTTTTCATACATAGGAATATTTCTCATAGGACCGTCGCTCATACACCTAAATTTTAGCTAATATCAAAGTAGGAATTATCTAGCAGTTACACAAGTAATCCTTCCATTTACCAAGTCTTCCAATTAAGTACATAAAAGTAGGGACACACAATTGACTTCAAATGAATTTTCAATAACTAAGCAGCTATTACAACTAAGAATTCAATATGCTGTAATTCTGCACTTCAAAGAAGAAGCTGCAAATATTTATTACATATATGTGCATCAAAGCATTGATCATTCAGTTGAACGGAAAAGTTTCCCTGTTTGATATAAAAAGGGCCTGAAATGGTAGCCAGTCAAACATTTGAAGCGATCGAGTCAAGAGTCAAGAAGAAAGCTTCGGCTCTTTGCTGCATGTAAGGATGAAATCCGAAGCCAGTTTTGCAATGGAACTGGAAGGTGAAATCGGCATCTCAAAGTCAGGAAAACAAACGTTCATACTGACTGGGCTTGAATACTGTTAACACCGTGTAACGAAAGATGGCGATAAAGTTTGGCGTTGCTGCATGGCCCACCGTACAATGTAAGGCAAATGTAGTTAGCGCCGGAAGAAAAGTGGTCAGGATCAACAAGGCGGAACATAATCGCAAAGGAAACAACGTAGCCAGAGCACTGGCTAAAAAGACGGTTGCCCAGATGAAAACAACATTTGATGAACGAGATCATTCAACTGAACGGAAAAGCTGGGTCAACTGCAACACAAGAATTGGTTTGCTCGAAGCTTCCAGGTAACGTTTTGATGGCATTACCGAAAGAAAGCTTCTTTAAGCCGTGTACTTCGTCGTCACAAACAGAAAGTTTTGGCTTCTGGCGACGTCAAGACTGCTCTTCCGCCTTGTCCAACCGACCTGATGTTCGACATTCCTGTACGTTTTGCACATTTTGTTCTGCATGACTCGGGACCAGGGCCAGATCGTCTGCTGATCCTTGGATACAACGAGCTGCTTGACGGGTCGCAAGATCACAGGATAGGCCCTACTGGCTCGCAGATGGTACTTTTAAGGTGATACATGGTCTTTTTTCAGCTCTACACGATCCACTTCCAATTCGTGACAGGAGTAAACCCAGCAGCGGTCTACTGCTTGCTACCAAGCAAATCATGTCAAACATACTTGCGGAAGTGTTTGAATCCAGCTGCGAATCCGGCAACATCCTTGTCGACTTAGAAGCGGCCACGATAGGAGCCTTTCGTAACGCGTTTCCGAATGCCAGGATATCTGGTTGCTATTTTCATCTTACACAGAGTATTCTGCGAAAAGTGAATCAAATCGGCATGAATGAAAATGAATTACGAAAGACACGACGCGGTGCGTGGATCCGTGCGATGCCTTGCGGCATTAGCGCATGTTCCTGTCGACAATGTCCTAGAAGCGTTTGAGATCCTGGCAGAGTCAATGCCAGTCGTTGATCACATGGAAGAACTCGTCTCATATTTTGAGCACGCGTACGTTCGGGGTCGTCGTCTGAGAGGTCGAGGTGAAAATTATGGACCATCATTGTTCAGCATCGATACATGGAACTATGATAGAGATAGAAAGTGCGCTATATGAATTGTGTGATTCACAGCAGTTGGCTTGCTTCTAGACAAAGACACTGGTAATAGATACCAACCATAGACTGAGTCAGCTTCCAGGCCGGTATAGCAGAGAGCTATCATAACGCCTAGCACTCTCCATCCGGGACCTTACAAGTAACTCACGTGGAGGTAGGCAGGGAATCACGTGAAAGTTACCTTAGACAACAAAGACAGTCTCTGACGAATTCCTAGAATCAGCATCAGAGATGCACGTGAACGCTGACGTAAGCAGGCAAGAAGACTGAAGTCTGAGACGTATGGCAGCCCAGAGTCCAGACAAAGACTGTAGGATTCTAGTAGAAAGTAGCTCGAGAAACGCGCACTCAAGGCAGTTGGAAGAGAAGATCGGAAGAGATCAGTCGCAGACGATTCTGCCGGAAGATGGAAGACGGCGAGGAGGAAGAGGACAAGGACCAACTTAGTACGTTCGGTGTGTCTGTCGTCTGAGAGGTCCGAGGTTGAAAATTATGGACCATCATTGTTCAGCATCGATACATGGAACCAGCGGTACGCTGTCGCTGACGGAAAAGCAAGAACTACAAACAGCGTGGAAGGATGGTACCACGGACTTCGGGCACTGTTTCAGTGCAGTCATCTGACAATGTGGAAGTTTCTTTCTGGACTCCAGAGTGATTGCGTGAAACAGAAATCAACCTTCTATAACCCAGTCAATTTAAGGATGTACGCAAGTATGAAAGTATTACCAGACTCACTCATTAGCAGTTGTTGGGAGGTTAGAATGGAGGGAGGGGCAGCCAGTACGGAAATATTAACTGATGTCAACGCCTGGTCGTGCCAGCGGAGTGGGGTAGGACGCCTGATTAATTGTTTTGTTCAGACAGAGAGATGGGATCTGGCAACTGGGAAGTGACACCCTGCCCACGTAGAGAGCGATTGCATAATCAGAGGCAAGAGAGGCAGAAAGACAGACGGGTACAGATACAGGGAGAGATACGCAGACAGACCACGCTGAGTAAAGGAGTCCGCTTAGACGCGAGAGAAGTCAGTCGAGAGTTAGGCGTCAGAGAACACAGTCGAATAGCTCTGAGAGGTTCCACTCTCGGAGGTAGGGCGCAGTTGAAAATGTAGCCAAGTTATAGAGTCCGGCGTCTTCTGGCGCTGCAGCAATCGTTATGGGAAGATTAGATTAAAGTTTCTCGTGGGCTATGTTCTTCGCTCGCTCCGTAATGTAACTCTGATTGAATTAGAATCACGCTCGCGTTGTCAGACATTGATGTGAAAGACATTCATCCAGCGATGAATGACTATCGAGAATAAACGATGAAAACTGTACAATGTGCACTGGACGAGAAACCTCTCGTCGTAACTGATGGAAGCAGAAACTATATAATCGATGGTGGAACTGAATACTATCCTATATTCTTTCAGTGTGTTACTGGCGTCGAGCAACAGAGCGTCAAGCGCCATCGCATCCCGAGGGATCGTGTCATGAGGGCAGTGGCAACCTACGGGAAAATTGACATGCTGCTGTATTTACTTGCCTTGGTTTACTTATCGTTCAAGTAGTTTTCAGTCTCCAAGACTACATTTCCAATGTTTACGTTCTTTTGACTTAATGCTGTATTGAGTTTTATGTCTATTTTCAAAAAAGTTCCATGTAAACAAACGTTGGCGGCTGTGTTTTATTAATAATTGTTTGTGAAAACAAAACCTGCTAAAGGAAATTCACTGAATGCGTAATTGCAGGCTGTTTATAAACGATATTCATATGAGTAAATGACCATATGAGCGAAAGTCCTTTGCGTGAAAGTCCTATGAGTGATGGTCCTATGAGCGATAGTCATATGAGCGAAGGTCCTAAATTCGAAAATACGAGGCCTGTAGATATGAATTCTGTAGGCCTGTAGAAATGTTGTCATATTCTCACTATATCTTCAACACATTACGTTGCTGTTGGAGTTGATCAGCTATAAAACGAGTAACCTATCCCCAGCTGAACTCCGCCACTGACAAGCCATTGGTTCCTTGGGTGGTAGGCCTACCGGTCTCAAGCACGAATAAAAGAGGTGGACGACGTCAATCATCTTCGTTATCAATCCTCTCAACCATCATTTGTCCGTCAGTTATTCAACCTACAATCCAATCACTCAGTTTAACCCGCTCCTTTTCTGCCTTAACACTTCACCCTCCCGTCACCTCATCCTTAAAATTTATGGCCATAGCATAGCTGTCACACCCCTATTCTATCCTAATCCCTCTTCTTCCCCTTATCTCTCTTTCCGCTTCAATTCCAAACACCATCTACCGTAGTCGTCTGCTTGCCTGCTTCATATTTGGATCTTGACCTGGAACCACTTCTGACCCTCCTGCCTAACGATTTTCTTTTGACTGAGCGCCTGTGAAAAGCTGGTTCCCGTGACCTACCTTTCGTTGAGCGCTGTAGATCTCGAGTTTACAATTACGAGTATGAATCATTATGACATTGTTGACTGCATCGTTAAACCATGTGGTTAAACAGAAGCTACACAGACCATACAATGGTCACGAGCGGGAGGATTGGCCAACCGCCCTCATATTTCAAGACTAAGAAAATGAAGTCGCTAAACACACCCTAATAGAACCTCTCGCAGTTAGATTAAGGAACTGGTCTGTTCTCCTATAATACTTTGAAATTAAAGCTGTTGCTTAAGCCTCAGTATTTAAACTTTTGGCATAGTATTTTATTTTGCAAAAATTGTTTATGAGAACTAGGTCAGGTCAGGTAGCTTTAGAATCTCAATTCTTGTTCTTGGCCAATCCTAATTAAAAGAGACGAAGCAGGAAATCGGTAAAATAATTCGAGTGAAAAGTATTTAGTTATGGTTTTTATCTGCTAAGAATTATTTGTGTGTTGTGTTTGCAAGGTTATGTGTGTTATGTTTGCAAGTACTAGTTCTTTTATGCGCGTAACTGTATCGTACAGAATAGGTGAGAACGATCGGACCGGCAGCAAGAGTCGAAAGTTGATCGAAGGGACTTTATTGCACGTAAGAATTGCCATTATAGGCAACAGTTGGTTGGAATGTAGATATCTATTATTAGATTATAAAAATTGAAGTCCAGACAGTCGTCACTGTTTGCCTCTATCGAGCCAGTTGACGTATAACCCTTTTCAATAGGGGATAAACGAAACTACACGACTTCCGCATCTTTGTACGGTACGGTACTACAAGACCGTGTAAATTTAAGTAGTTCGTAGAACCAGTAATAATAATTTTTTATTTGTTAACTTTGTTAATTGTTGTGTTAAAGTGACTTGTGACACTCATGGCCTTTCAATTCATAATGGGCAGGTGAGCTGTTTCATAATGACACCCTTGGACTACAACACCGCTTTTTCAGGCCTTCTGAAGCTTGGGATATACTGTCCTCAACTGTGCTGCAAGATTTGTACTAGGCATGCCTAAATCCTCACTTGTTTCAGTCAGACTATGTACAAGAGGCTGCAGTGGCTTCCGGTTGAGGGTAGGGTTAGATTCAATATATATTTACATACATACGTACATATATATACATATTAGGGTGGTCCTTATTTACAGGGAAATTTATTTTTGATTTTCTTATATCCCACCCTCTCATCTAGTGCTCCTTTATCACAAACTGCTTATTAAAAAATTATTGGTATCTGACATTTAGGGTATGTTCAGTGCGCCTTTTTATTGGTAACATATGAATCAAGCTGATATATGCTACAGTATGTGAAGACTTCCTGATTGCACTATAAATGTCATGCAATTTCTTTAACTGTTTAGTATTAAATTACTATGTAAGGAAAATGTGTGACTTATGTATGCCTATACATGCTGTTTTCTACTTACTTTTAACTTCACTTTGTGCTTGATGACCGTCATTATTGCCCCCTAACTCAAGCTTCCAGGCAAAACGTTGAAGAATACTGCATTAATTGGTCATCTATTCGGAGTTACCATCAACTGCATCGGGCCAAACAAGCAGCTCCTCTCCCTGCCCTCTCAGGGTTCCGCAAGCTCCTGAAGACTGTACTGTTTAACAGTGGTTCTGCTTGTTCGGTTCGGGAGCACCCTTCTTGAGTTTATCTTCTAAGAGGCACTTTTAAAATTTTAAATTACAATAACAGCAGAGCTGAAGTCTGAGTTCAACCCAGACAAGCCATTGCTGCTTTACTGGGATGGGAAGTTAATGGAGGATCTGACTGGAAACCAGAAAGTCGATTGACTACCTATCATTGTTTCAGGGTCTGGCATCGAGCAACTCCTGTGTGTTCCGAAGGTGCTTTCTGGAACTGGTCTTGGAATGGCAGATGCAATAATTGAAGTGGTATCTGCTAGAGGTCTAGGAAAATTCTTATCTTATCTTTATTATCAAAGGTCAAATAAAAGGTCTCAGTTTTGATATAACTTCCAGTAATTTAGGACTAAAGAATGGCACATGTGTGTTTGGTTGAGAAGCTGCTTGAGAGAAGAGTTCTCTATTTGGCGTGCCGGCATCACTTTCATGAGATTCTTTTGGAGGAAGCTTTGGGACCACAGAATGGTTCTGAGATTCTTTTGTTCAAGAGGTTAAAGACATACTGGCCTAATGTTGTGGTTACTTCTTGCAAACCTGGAGTTGAAGTTCCAGCCATTGCTGCTCCCCTGTCTATTGTGTCTGCTGAAATCATAGACTTTGTGATCAATCATCTTGGACTGATACATCAACATAACGATTACCATGAACTTCTCGATCTCAGCCTTCTGTTCTTAGGGGGAGTTCCACCTTGTGGCATATCCTTCAAGGAGCCAAATGCCTTCCACAATGCATGGTACATTGGCAAAATTATTGTATGGATTGAAAATCTTCTTCTTCAGAGATCCTGGCTATAGATTTACAATGCAAGAAATACAAGATTTTGGGAACTTCTGTTTATTCGGTGTTGATGCTTACATCAAGTAGTCTGAAGCTTCATCTTTATGCTGATGATACTCAGCTACATTTTCTTCGATAATTCCTGTCCTTCTGGATCTCTCACTCTACTATCTAACGTCTTTAACCAATTTCAGTCTTGGATGGTAGAAAATGTACTGCTCTTAAACCCATCCAAAACTGAGTTTCTCTTTTTTGGAACAACTGAATAAATTTAACTCTTTGAATTCACTCCATCTAAACTTCTCTGTCATACAATACAGCTGTTCATCCCACAATTTGATTGTTGTGTTTGACTCCGAACTGTCTTTCAGTGAACACATTAATTCTATATGTAGATCTGCCCACTACCACATCTGTGATATCTGTAAGAATTAGGTGCCATGTTCCCTTTTTTGCCTGGTTTGTTTGACTAATTCCCTGGTCTCAAGCCATCTTGACTAATGCAACTCGCTTCTTACTGGCATTTCTAAAGTTAATCTGATGAAGCTTCAAAGAATCCAAAGTACAATTGTAAAAGGTTATGACTAAACCTCCAAAGTATGAACTTATATCACTGATCCTAAAATCATTGCATTGGCTGCCCATTGAAAAGTGAATAGTTTTCAAAACTGGGCTGATTGTACACAAGACTCTGCATTTCACTATCTCACTGTCTTCACTCAGTACTGACTCCTAAGACTTGTCTCTACTCGACCAGGTCTTATGAATGTCTAAATCTGACTATTCCACGGACAAGGACAGCTCTTGGCAGGCGTTATTTTCAGTCAATGGCCCTAGACTCTGGAACTCTGTTCCAGCAAATGTTCACTGTGCAAAGTCTGGTTTGGCCTTCTGATCTCAACTAAAAACTCACCTCTTCCTTGACTCTTTTCCTCCATAAGCTGTCTCTGTGACTTTTGGGATTCCCTCTTAGCTTTACAACCAAACTTACCATGGAATTTGGCTTGCACAATGATTTTGCTTAGCAGCAATTATCGACTGATGCCTGGAGCAGTGTTACAGTGGTGCTATAGAAGTTCTGAGAATATTATGTTTGTGTTCAGTTTTAGTTATCATGTACAACTGGAGCTAGAGGCTGAAGAGGTTGACAACACTTGTCACTGCTGTCTCAGAATTCTAAATACAAACGGCTCAGAAATGCCAAGTCTAAGTGGCATCTAATATAATGATATACTACATTCTTTAAAGTAATGTCTGGAAACAGCATACACTGCTGTATCAGGTGTCTGGTAATAAAGCAGTCACTGGAATCTGTATCCAGACATTATTGTGGCCTTTGAAGTGATTAGACAAAACTGACAGTGATTGTGTTTTGACAAGGACTGTTTATGGCTGCGAGATTCTGCATTACTTTTAAGAGGGAATACTACATATATCAACTTTAGATGCACTCACTTCTGCTGCCCACAGTTGCGGAGAGACATGATACTGTTGTCTTGGTGCTTTCATGTTTTAATAAGACCAGTTAATCCTTTGTAAAAATTTCTGGATGGTCCCTTAGTAAAAAGAACAGTTGAGCCAAAATGCAGAAGCATTCTGGCTGAAATTCAGGTGCAGAGAAGCAGCCATTTCGGTTGCTTGTGGATTTCCAGAGTTCCTTTGAAGAGTCTTTTTTGAAGAGGTGCTACAAAGTGTGATAACAACTAATAAAGTAATGAGAATTTTTCTAAATTTTTTTAAAAGGAAATTCTTTACGGTTTGTGATAATTAGGAGTAATGGGCTCGGAAAGTTTATGTATGTCTGTCCCACCTGCTGGAACTGTCTCTCTCTCTCGATCTGCGACTTGTGCTCCTCTCTCTTCCCCTCTCAGGTTTTTGCAGGCACCTGAAGATTGTGCTGTATAACAGTGATTTTACTTGTTCGGGTTGGGAAACACCCCTGCTGAGTTTATTCTCTAAGAGGCGCTTTATAAATCTTAAATTACAAACCTGTTTAACAGATTAGTTTAAATATTGTAGTAAGAAGCAAACATCAAATGTTAGAAATTACAGTTTAACAGATAAGTGTTCTGTCATTTCAGTCTCTTGATCTGGTCTGCAAGTAACTGAATACTATCCACATACTCTGCAGTGTTTTGTCTGGTGTTTCAATTCATTCTGGTTCTCTGGCCATTTCCGATAACTGCTGTACACAATGCCAATACACAGAACCATTAAAAATGTTGTAAAAAACTACACACATGCTGAAGTGAAGGTTCGTGAGGCGACGTCAAATGACCCATGGGGTCCACCAAGCATGGTAATGGCTGAGATAGCACAAATGTCACATGACTTGCTTGCCTTCAGTGAAATCATGCCAATGATCTGGAAACGATTAAACGACCATGGCAAGAACTGGCGTCATGTCTACAAGTCTCTGATCTTGCTTGACTATCTGGTAAAGTCAGGAAGTGAGCGTGTTGTACAGTACTGCATGGAGAACATCATTTCAATTCAGACACTGAAGGATTTTCAGCATTTTGAGGATGGTGTCGACCATGGACTGAACATCCGTGAGAAGGCCAAGCAGTTGGTGGCCCTACTGAAAGACAGTGATAAGCTCAAGAACGAACGGTCGAGGGCTGCCAATGTCAAGAATCGTTTTGGAATTTCCACTGGCTATGCAGTGAGTGGTTAGCTTTTATGTGTTGTAAGTTTTAAGCTTTTCTTTTGCAGTATTTTTGGAAAAGGTTTTTATCTGATATTCGTCCATCAGCTGTCCACTGTTAAGTCTTTGCTCAAATCTGTTAAATTTGAGTACTTTAATAAAAAATCCAAATTTACACTGGAATTTCTGGAAAGATGCTAGACTAGTTTTGCTGTTTTTTTGTATGGGTGCATGTCCTGCACTGTCTGGGTCCATTTGATCCTGCTGCTGCTCCCTTTTACTTGTTTCTCCTAATGTAATGTCATGTTTGGGGTATGAATTTTTTGGTTATGTATATAATAATTGTTTTACTAATTTTCATAAATAATGAAGAAACTCAGTCAAAGATGCTGCGATTTGATGGCCATAAAATTGATGCTGCCTTTTGCTTCTGAGAATAAAATAGCGCACTTCACTTAATCATCTCAAGCTATTATAACAGATCATTAAGAGATTCTGCCTGATTATTGAAATCTTCAGATTATACTAAGACAATTTTCTTGTTTGCAAGAAGGCATCAGTTGTGTGTCATATAGTATATCGTATATTATATCATATAGTATATCATATAGTATATCATATAGTATAAGGTGTGAATGAGTGAATGTAAATTAGTGGTGGCAGATTCTGGAGCCAATTCACTTAAGCTACAAATGTATAATTTCCTAAGAAATTGTGAAGGCAAATTCTAAGATAACACTCATTGCTTTCTTTATATTTATGTGATGGGCACAGAATTGCCATAAGTGTTTGTAATTGTCACGGTTTACGTGAGATGGTGAATTATACCCTAGGCCTAACTAGCCAGGGAGGTTGTGAGCGGTGGCGAGATAAGAAATATTTCAGTGACCACAACACCGACATTTATACTTGTATTAACACACTTAACATATTTACACACTAGAGTTATATTTACAGTACGTCTTTACGTTTTCAAACACTCCGTCGATGGCCATGCCCTTCCCAGGTCCCCCCAACCCCAATGGGTTAAAACTCACAGTTCCGTGGTGGGGTGAGTCGTGAGTGGAGCGAGGCGACAGTTTCTTTGTCGTGCAGTTTCGCCAACCGTTTCGTGACTCTCTCCAAGTAGACGGGTGAAAGAAGCGGCCTGTCCTTGACACGTTCTTGCCACCGGCGGCGTCCTGAAGCGAGCGACCAAACGTCCTTCAGCGACAACTGACCTCGTACTTCGACGAAGTCTCGTTCGTTCTGCAACGTCTCTTTCTTCTGCTTATCTTTCTTTCGTTCTTGACGGACGACATGTTCTTCTACAAAGACTCTTTCGTTCCCCGACTGGACGACTTGTTCTTCTGCGAAGAATCTTTCGTTCCCCGACTGGACGACTCGGTCTTCTACGAAGACTTTCGTTCCCCAACTGGACGACTTGATCTTCTACGAAGACTCTTTCATTCCCCGACATTTTGTTCTTCTCCGGCCTCGCGTTTCGCGACATTTCCTCTTCTCTGAAGACTGAACTGAACTCAACTGAACTCCTTTGTTCGCACACCTCCTCTCTTCGTCGGTCGACGTCATGCCCATCCCATGACCCCTCTGGACCCCACGGCCATCAACCGACCATCGACATGTATTTATATTTATAGTCACTTATACAGTAGGCCACAAGTATTATTATCAGTAGATAGTTTATCTGTAAATCAGGGCAATTCGTGACAGTAATAAAAATCTACAAGTTCATTTGGAACTGTGAAAATGGTTGCTTATTGCCCTGCACCTCACAGACTTGTAAAATTGTGTATGATCTGCGGGATACATATGGCTTTATTTACACAACATTGCATATCGTAAGAAGGATTTTTAGTTTTTCGATCCATAGCATATTTCTGTGAGTCAGCCTGTGGTGATTTGTTGCTGCTTGCATATAACTGTGACTGATTGTTTCTCAGTAACTGAGTAATTAATATGTGTATAGTCAATTACTGTGTTAGTTGACAATAATTGAGTAATTAATACATGTATAATAAATTACTTTGTTAGTTGACTGATAGTGAACTGCGCTCTTCCTCGCCACCTCCTGTCTCTAGCTTGTCATCCACTACAGAACATCACTACACGCCTTCCTACACCAGTGATTCAACTGCCAGACCATTACATGGTAATTTAGTCTGATCAAACAGCATATCATTCCTAAATGTTTTGTGGATGTTAATGTAAAATGTCCTAATGGGAAACGAAAGTGAAGTGACACACGCAGTGTGCTTCAGCAGTAAGGGTTAAACGTATTGGTTCTTAATTTTACTTTAAAACTGGACTCCACTTATGTAATGAATATCAGTCTCTGTCAGTTTTTTATTTGGTTAGAATTAATCTCGTCAAATGCCTGTTTGCTAATATCAGTCAATACATGAATACAGACTAAGTTGTCATGCTTGCAAATAAGACAGGGCGATAAATACTCTGATATGTATAGTGAATTTTTGTTTTCTTTATAAATTAAAATTAATTATCACTCATGTGATGTGTAAACCATAAATTTGCCAAAGAATTGTAATTTTGAATCATATTTTAAGAGTAATTTTTCAGTTGTTTGCATGAAGTGGCATTTATTTTAGACAATTTAAAATTGAACAGTTCATTATTATAGAATTAGATGCAGTTATGTTTGTGTCTTGAATTAAGACATGAAACTTGACGTTCTTGATATCTCTGATGACTTGCAGGTCTAAGCCACTTAAGTCTTGAGCATCCTCTTTACACCAAAGGATGGTGCTGGGACGAGTATAGACTGTCTGAACCTTCAAAATGCTGTATATGACCATCAGATTCTATAAGTCAGTCCAGTGCATTAAGCCTTGGCTTTTTTGAGGCCAAAAAGATGAGAAGCATGCTGGTATGTCTAGAGTACAACAAAAGAATATTACAATAGAAAATTATCATAGAACTGTTGGAAACATTGCCACTGGTGTCGATGATTGTCATCAGCCTCACACTGCTGACAGTTTTACTCTTTGCCTATGGTGGCCATGATGTTTTCAGCAAATTTGACCCAACTAGTTTTAATGTAAAGACTAAGGCAGATTCTTTATAAATCTCTTCATGTGGTGCATCTTTTTAGTCAGCTGTAATTTCTGAACATTATTCTAGCAATAAATGCAGATTGTGGCATATTGTGTCAAAGTGTTTAGATTAAAATGTACAAAACTAAATATTTATTCAACAAAGTCAGTTTTCCTAAACGAATCATGGGTAATAAAAACACTGCAGTGCAAAACATAGCTGCTCATAAGACATGTTCATTACAATAGTTTGAACACCTAAATGTCTTCATTTTGCACATTCTGCACTAGCGTATGTACTACATCAAAGTCATGAGCTCCTCTCCATCACTTTCAGTGTAATCAAGCTGTGGTACTAAAATGGCGGCAAGTTCAGTTGGTTTCAGGAATTCCAAAATATCAGCTGATCAATAAAACTCGTCCATTTAACATTAGAATTTAAATGCCCGGATGTAAATATAATCCTTAAACGCAAGGCATAAAACAACATAACACAAAAATGCACCCTTATCTTGTGTTATCAGTTTTTATTTACTAATTGGTGTAAGGTTTTCCCGTTGAACTCTAGAAAGCTTCAGTAGATAGTGAATATTTATGACAGGTGTGTTTTATTTACATTGCTGTCGTTTTCAACCACAGTGGCTGCCACAGAGTTAAAGTAATTATGGCGTAAACATAAATTTTAGCTTTAAAATACTGCATTCCAGAAGTAGGGATATAACTTTATAGCAAAGGTGAGGGTCTATATTTTATTGTTCTTTATCTCAAAATGGTAGTCAAAATAACTCCTATCTGGTTTTAAGTTTCTGATTTTAGGAAATCATTACCTGAAAGTCTGTTTTTTGCACTTTGTTTCTTATTCAGCTTCTTCTCATCCAGCCACTGATTCTGAAATGGAATCTGTGCGGCCTTCGACCACCAACGAAGAAGAGCTGCAGCTACAGTTGGCGCTGGCCATGAGCAAGGAGGAGCATGAAGAAGAGGTAAAGAAAAGGAAGGGGGATGAGATCAAACTACAAATGGCCATTGAGGAAAGCAAAAAAACTGCTCAACAAGAGGTGTGATTATTTTCTCTTGGGTATCTGATTATGATGAAACTGAATTCAAGAAAATGAGAGCTATATTAAAGTGTGTTAAAAATCATTACCCTGATTTCTGTATTATAAGTCACAGTTTTTTGCATGAACGTCTAGTGATTCATTTTATTGAAGGTGCGACTTATGTATGAAATTTAAAAAATTTGTGGACTCCCCAATGCTGAAAAGATTGTATAAAGGAAAGATATATAAAAGTATTCTTGCAGCTTAGGATGACCAATTTGAGCATTGTCTGGTTAAATATTATAGACTCTGAATGCTGTTGAAAGTAGTGTAAGAGTTGCTTAAGTTGCAGTGCACCTAGAAAACTTGAAGACATAATCCAGACAGCACAGAAACATTACTTTATTTATTTAAAGCTCTTATTACATGTGCAATATAAGTAAATCTTAATCTGAGGTGCATATGTGTGTTCGCTATGGCCAAGATGGAGTCCTGCAAAAGCCAGGGTAAAATAGCGAGTCTTAATAAGAGATTTAAAAGATGATAGCAAGTTTGCAGGTTGGGCCTTTTGTGGTAGATGATTCTAAGTACGAGGAGGGCAGCAGCTAAAGGCACATGATCCTACAATTGTCTTGAACCTAGGTTCTTGCAACAAACCAGTATGAGAAGAACTCAAGACCCTAGGAGGGCGATATGGAGTCTGTATAAAAGTTAATGATACATTACAGTAACGCTTATGTAATGTCGTGTTGGTGTTATTATGCTAGCATAATGATTGATCTAACATTTGTGGGAAGTGTTTCCTAAACATTGTTTTATAAGTTTATTTCAGGTAGATAATCATTTAAACAAAAGTGTAATAATAATAATAATAACAAAAAGACAATTTATGTAGCGCTGTGGCGTGGCCAAGGCAGAAGAAAAGGGTGCTGTACATAAGTTCAGAAATCAACAACAGTCATAAGATATCTTAAAAGATATGTGTTGAACTGTGACTTGAATGTGTCCAGGAATGGGGCATTCATCATATGATCAGGAAGACTGTTCCATGCAGTGGGTTGGGCGACAGAGAAGGAACAATCGCCAACTTTGTGTAAGATCATGGGACATGCAGCTAATTCCTCAACGAGGAACGCAACCGATAATTGTTCTGGTTGTCTGCTGTTAGAAGGCGGAAGTCGGATATATACTCCGGAAGAAGACCGTTCAGAGCCTTGTATGTGATTGGGCACAGTTTGTCGGTGATCCACTGAGGAATGCGCAGCCAGTGTAGGTTGTCACGCAGCAGATCAGTGATGTGATTGGATGGTGTCCGGCCATACATGAGGCAGGCAGCAAAGTTTAGCACTGACTGTGTCCACTCTGTGAAGTCGGCAGACCCGCCAGCAGGCTGTTGCAATAGTCGACCCTAGAGACTATGAAGCTGTTGACCAAAGTGAAAGCAGTTGAGGTGGGAATGAATCTGTGGATGGATTTAATGTGATGCAGGTGGTAGAAGCAGTGTCCAATTCCTCTAAAACCCAAATGATTGAAATTCAAAACCAGACAATTTATATTTGTGGCTAAATTAGTATCTTCTGTTTGCAAACTTCACTTTTAAACATTAACAGCTTGCTGCAGACTGACATAGGTATGAGGCTACCTGTGCTGTTGGCGATGCATAGCTGAGCTCAGCTGGTATCACTAGGTTAGCTGTGGACTTGTGGAAGGCAAACAGGGATACATTGCCACATTGGACACATAATTTATCTCCGTGCTACTAGTGAACAAGTTATGGTCCACTACAGCAGCAGTCGTATTTGGCTGCAGCCAGTCAATGTTGTAGCTTGTCTGCAAACCAGCTGCATCCAATCATCATTGCTGCCTGCTAATGAGACAACTGTGTTCAACTGATACAGGTTAATATTCGTTAACATCATCCAATAAGGTTGGTGTTAGTAAATGTTATCAAATTATTTCTATGAAATGCTCTGTTTCAGTTAAAGACTTTTGCTTGTTCTGATGATGCCATAGTCAAAACTTATAATAAACGAATAAGGACACAGTCGTAATGAATCTATTGATATTGTTATTTAGCAAACCCGAAGACGGCAGATAACGTCAGCAGGAGTGGCTGAGCGACCTGTGCTAAGGCAACAAATGGTACAAAGTCAACCTCTGGACTGGGAACTTGGTAGTGCTTTAGCAGACCCTTGGTCAGCTCCACTTGAGCCAAAGAAGGATCCATGGAGCAGTGGTGGGGCACGAGATCCATGGGAATTGGAACATAGCTCATCTCGAGGTGAGTAAACAACATCTGTAAATTTTTGGATCATCTATGATTGTGCTTGAACAGGCAGGATTCTGAAGGGCCAGAAGCATGGCACAGCATTGTTGGGGCTTTCTGCAGGAAAGAGTGAGAATAGGTTGGTGTGTAACTGTTTGTGGAATTTGAGAAGGCCTTTGACTCAGTCATAGAGAACATCACATAGACAACTTTACAGTTGCCAGGATGTGGACATATACTCAAAAGCAGCAGTATGAATGGGCATGGAAACTGGCAGGATGGTTCAAATTGACAGTTGAAAAACAACAAGGAAACCTGTCTCTCTAACCAAGTTTAGGAAAGTGCCAGCTTAAATATAAATATAGTTCATAAAACATTGGTTATGGGAAAAGAAAACATTGAGAGAAACATTGTAGTAAGAGGATAACAGATAGAAAATGTAAAAGAGTTTGTCTCTCTAGGACAGTGGAAAAATTGGACAATGACTGCATAAAGAAAATTAAGAAATGGCAAAATAGAGAGCCAAGCAAAAGGATTATGTACAGGATTTTTGAAGAACAGTCCCTTAAGCTATTCAGTTAGGCAGCTGTGGGTATGAAGTGTAGTGACTTCATTTTCCATCGCCACCTGATCTTCCCACCGACAGTTTGCTTCCAGTGTGCTCGATTTTAACTGAGTTCAGTAAGGACACAAAGGGAGCCAAGGTTGAAACAGAAGGGTTTGACTTATAGGTGAGTATATAGAGTAGTAAGTGTTGCAATATTGACAAGTTAGTCATAGAAGAAACGTTTTCTGCATTTCAAAATAAATGTATACACAAGAGTTGTGTGTCACCCAGTATGTTTAATTAGGGCATTGCTACTATAGTTCCTAACATTCATGCATTAATGAAGCAGCCTGTACTTGTTTATGAGGGTAAAATGTACATATTCGTTTCTTCCAGTGGTTTATGCTGAAATACAGAACAATTTTAAGCCAGCACCAGCACCTTGGGAGGAGGTAGCTGCCAAATATTCTACTGTTGAAACAAACTTTGCCAGTTCATCTGTACCACATGATGACTTTGTGCAACTGAGAGCTCAACCAGTTGAAGCTGAAAAGAAGCAAAACATCGAGAAGTGGTTGGACAGCAATTTAACAGGTTTGGCTAAGAATTTTGTAAGTTCTGTTTTGCATTGCTTTGATTATATTGATAAGATGTGATCCTCTGCATGTTGTAAGAGGTAACAGATGGAGGGTGGCATTTGGATGCATAAGATCTACATTAGTTGATGTAGTCTTAGTTGCTCAGTTGTTCAGAAGGTGACCGCTGCCACTTGTTTGCATTGTGTTGTATTAATGCATTTCTGTGGCACCACTTACACAGCAAACTACTGAGAACTGCAGCCAGCATGAGATTCCAACAGAAATAGGCGAAACTTAACCCTGTACATGCCAGATATTTTTAGCCCTTGTTCTGGCCCTGGCCAGAGATTTAATGGTGTTTTGGTCCATTTAATTCCTTATGGGTAAAAACTTTTTATCTCATCAACCACTGAAGACAGAGTTTAAAGTGTAAACATAAAATTTGTTTATAAATGAATTTTGAATCATTCTATATCATTTATGTGTTTCTGTGTGCTTGTATTTTTTAGATATGACAAGTTAAATGTGTTGGTGGGGTATATGTGTTTCATCATACCATCTTTTTACATTCTTCTGATGTTTTAAATAAGTATATGTTACTATTATATAGGGTTTCTTCAGTTATTCTTCAGTTATTTTTAGATCACAGTTAAACCTAGAGTTTAGGTGGCTGTCTTTGTCATGGGTGGTTTGGTAGTTGAAACTACTGTTTTTGAATGCACCATTGCTGTCTTTAATACTTGCTTCACAATCGGGGTGTATGCAAATCTCCAAAAGTCAATTATATTAGGTAGGAGCGGTCAGACTTTGCGTACGGTTGTTTTTGTAAGGGCAGAGGGCAAAGAAGTTGCATTGCCATTAGGTGAAAAAACTTCAAAATTATTGCTAACTTCTTGTGTGGCATAGTGCTTGGAATGCTTCTGTTGCAAAGCAGTTATTAGAGTGATGATTAGGTTCAGCAAAGATCTGAGCCAGTGATTCATGTTGTAAAACTACAAAAATATGTCAAACACTTTTTGTGAAATATTTCAACCTGCCTTTATTGAAGTCTGGTGAAAACCCTAGTCTACGTTACACAGCGCTGCCCATTTTTGCTGCTGATATCACTTTCATTATCATTTGAAAAGTTCTGCAAATCTTTAGTATGAATGCTCCTTACGGTACTATTATTCCTGCTACCCATGAACATGTGAAATCCTTCAAAAATTGACTTTTCATTCAACTCTGAATTAGCGAAAATTGTGTGCCAAATTTTATCTTCATTGACCATTGCAGTTGTAAAACATGACTGTAAAATGAAACAGAGCACCATCTATCAGATCTAATAATCAGTGGGAAAATTGTAGCTTATTTATTGCTTTGAGTAACAGTTAACTTATTTAAGTAGGACAAATGCTGGCTGCCTAACTTCCAACCGCTTTAGTAGGTGCAGCTATGATGTCGCAATTTTGCGCCTGTGGTGTGCGAGGAAAGTCTTTTGATGTAACAATTTTGCATCTGTGGCATGCAAAGGGTTAAGCATTCTGCTATGGCTTCAGCATCCTACAGCCCCTTGAGCATGCCTGTTAGGTAGAAGATTGTTATAGTGATGTTTGGTCAATGCATATATGTCTGGACGTTTATGTGGCTGCTTTTAGAAACTCTGAGAAGTCGCTGCCCTAAAATATGCTTCATTTTTGCAATGTTAATCAGTGTCCTAATAATAAGGGCATTATAATCTCATGTTTGTGTAGTGCTTCTGCAAAGATCCCAGAGCCAGTCCTCACAAAATCCATGAGCATTGCAGGAGGAGGTGCCAAACGAGCTGGCCCATTGGAAATTGCCCAGACCATGTGTTCCTAACATCTAGCTATGTAAACTGTAGTGCTGTCTTCGGCCTTCAATATGATCCGTAGGATGGCATTTACACTGACTTTTCATGAAGATGTCTATCCTTTTATTAAAGTCGTCCATTAGAAGAGAGTTACTTTGATCTCAGCTGCCAAACAGCTAAACACGGTCTGCTGTTCTGTGTGAGAATGAAGTTTTCCTTTAATATTCAGTCCAATTCCCAACGAGTTAAAAGGCATCTAGTGCGATCTTCCGTGGATGCACCTTGCAGTCTTGGCTTAACCCTTGTATAAGTTGACTCTTAGGCTGTGGACTTTTAAAACTGTCTAACTGTTCAACTTACTGTGTATGAGTATATATGGGTCTTATTATTACACAGTTGAAAAATTAGCTGTGGTACCAATTTACTATGCAGTTGAAAAAGAGGTTTAGTATGTTTTACAGGAAGAGTAAGGATTAAGGCACTGATTCTAATTTAACATGTGTTAACATTTTGTACAGATACATCTGTTTCTTGCTTAGATACAGCAAAACCATGCAGCTTTTGTGACTTGATGTAATTGCAGATGTTCATTTTTCTTCATTTCATAGCGGAAGATAGTGATGACAATCTCTGGGATGTCAGTGAAACAGATGGCAGTGCTAATGCTGATGACAAAAAAGCAAAGAATGCTAAGAAAGTTACACCTGAGGAATTCCTGGGACCAAATGCTAAACTGGTGGACTTCGATGACCTTGTATCAAAACCAGTAACAACCAGTGAGTTGATGGCTTGTTCTGGTAAAAATAAGCAAATGATATCTTCTGTGACTTCTGTCTGTGACATGAGGGCCATTCCAGCTCAGCTTAACCAGTGCCTCCCACCTGACCATCTGAGAATTGGCTGAAATTTTAATTTGTTGCAAGATGTATTAGATGGAAAAGCCCCAAATTTTCTACAATAGTTAAAATACTTCGTGAGGTATTGCAGGTTCCATGATCCTACCCTCAAGGATTTTTTGGACACATCAGTTGAACCATTCTCTATCAAAAATGCAGTAAGAATAATTGAGTCATAATTCACAATACATAATTTTGTAGAAACTGGTTGTAATCGTAATCACAGATTTATATCGTGCCTCTCCAGGAGAGACTTAACGCTGTTGACCTGACAGCACAAAGCACAATTGAAGTGAATGGTTTCAAGCGCTACGGAATAGAGGAAAGAAAGACTAAGGAGCTCATGTCATAGTTTGCTCAGCAATTTAGTCCAGAAAGTTGGACCAGCCATGGAGCTTCTTTACTGCACTGTGGAAGTTTGGGCTGGTGGGACAATCAGGTCATCCTGCACAGCAGGGCTCAGGGATCTATGGCCAGGAATGGACGAGACCGAGACACATAACTCTCTGAGATAATATGGAGCACAGCCAGCAAGGCAATTATGCATAATCATTAAGATCTTACTCAATGCGTTTTTGCATCGTTTTCCCTTGCAATCCCTTCCACTCGAAGCTGGATATTTTCCCAAACCTACTTTTGTTTCCAGTCAGTTGGGCCACAGCATTTAAGATTGATTGCCACTGGTTAATGCAGGAAAGAGTTAGCCCTGTATAAACATTATTACCATAATTAACCCTGTGTGCATCCGGGTAATGGCAGCCTGAGTTGGATGCAATGTTTCTGTTTTTATAAACTTTTCTATTAGTCTGTAGTCACTCAACCAAACGCAAGAGGTGTAATGCACAATATTTATCATAGTCTGTCTTGTTAGTGATTTAATCAAATTAATAGCAAATATGAGCAGCTGGTACCAACATTTGAAACAATTGCATAAGTTCGAAGTATGTTATAAATTTGATTAAATCTCTGACAACACAAAAACTAAAATATATTCCCCATTGCAATTCATGCATTTGATTTTATTAGTTGACTAGCATATAGCTGTCCAATAGAATAACTGCTTTTATGCCACTTAGTGTGTTACTAAGGTGACAAGTACATGTTTATCATGAACTATATTCATAGCCTTAAATAAAGCCTTCTCATTTGTATAATAAAAATGGGCAAACAGTGACCTTTCAAATAATTTGTAAGATGTCTGTGTTATTTGGCAGAGGGTTACAACATGGTTGCCAAAACATGACCACAAAATATTATGTTCATCAAAATTAGTGCTTTAAATTTAAGCATAAAAAATTTACATTTAAGTGGAAACATATAGATTATGATATGTTTGATCAAAATATGTTAAAAAGTGAATATGCGTGATTTCAGTCTTTGTAACGTGTTTCTGGAAATTGTGAGGTGTGACTTAAAATACCTGTTTTGTCTGAGCTGGTCACTTATTCATTCTCAGAATTATTAGCCTTTCAACAGTTTGATATATAATGCCTTAACATCTAGGAATAAGATTAAGCTGAATGTTCAAGATGTTACTTGAAACTTTGTCCCATGAGTTTTTGTCAAAATGTTAGTTAGGACATGTCTTCCATTTTCAACCTAGTCTCAGTCGCTCCGTCTGTTCTTTGAACTTTGACTGATTGTGGAAAGTATGTTTTCCTAGGGTATGACTGGTATTGAGAAAATGCTTTTATTGTGGTCTGATCGTTGAATGTTTTACTTGAGCAGTTTGCCTCTGCCCCAAGGTTGAAGCCATTGATCTTACAGCTGAGGTAAAATTCATTCACATGTTTTTCATCATTTGATAGATTTACTTTGCTTGTCTTGATCTGGATTTGGATTGTTCTCATTAAAAGGGCCCACAGGCTGTTGTGATTGTTGGTGTGTTCTGTCAAACGCTGCTGCAGGTGCTGTCAATCCGTTTGCAATGACAATCAACAAATCAGCAACAGTGAATCCGTTTGTGGCAAAGGCACAAGAAGAGGAAAAGAATCGGAGGGTTCCACTGAACCAGCTTCAGTCATCTGCATCCTCATCTTCCTTCACCCAAGCCTCATCATCACTTGTTCCTGCATCTGGCTTAACTGTTACCGGCTTCCCTCCTCCAACTTTGGCTGTTGTCTACCCTACTCAGCCCATCATGCAGCAGCAGGGCTACAACCCATTTCTTTGAATTTCGGGTGGGGAACCATCAAGACTGTTTAGCAAAGGTGACTTGCTTCAGTATGTATCATATGTGAGATTTTTACATGTATTGATTGATTTGGGAGTGTGTTAAAACAGTGTATCAAATCTAACACACACCAAAATGTGCTAGATTTCACTTGCTGGAGTAAATAACCTTATTGCTAAACTTAAGTCTACCAAATTGTTCTGATTGGGCTTGTAAATGGAAACCATTCAGATACTCGATATCTTTTGAGAGGTACTTAAAAAGACACTGTATACAGTGTGTATACAGTGTCATTATTATTATTCAACAGATACATATATAACACTAATTTATGAATTCACCTTAAAAGTGTGGGTAGCTGGGAAAAGTTAAGTCTTCAATTGTTTGCAAAATGCAATAACAGAAAAATGGGTCTCAAAGCTGGTGGTAGTGAATTCCATGATGATAAATTGCATTGCAGAGCATGTGTTGAATGGTTTTAACATCTTTCCTGCAAAGGTGAAATTACTTCTGTGCATGTTTTATGTGTTATTTATGTAGAATTGGATGAATTGACCAATGTAACTTTGTGTACGCATTTTAAAATGATTTCATGCGCTTCTGATGTGTTGCGTCCTTGTTCGAACTGTTAAGGTTGTGTGTATATGCAAGTGCTTAGCAAATTACTTGAACCTGGTTGTTGGTTGCTTGATAGGTTATGCTCAGGATTCTGAACTGTTACATGAAATATCATTTCTTGATAGAACTGTTAATGCTATTATTAATTAGTAACTTCTATAGCGCCCTTGTTTAATGCACAAGGCATCAACCAATGGCACACCAAAACTAAGATGCAATCAGGTTAATGTCCAGAAGGTCAGTCTGCAGAGACTGCCCATGGTGGATAAGCAGTTGGAAAAAGGTAAGTCTTGAGTTGAGGACGAGGTGACACAAGTGACCAAGCAGAACGAATTGATACAGGGAGGGAGTTCCAAAATCAACCAATCAAGCAACCATAAAAACTTGTTCACCAAGAACAGTTCTAGTTTTAGCAATAACCAAATAAAGGTAATCAGATGACCTAGTTGAATAGTGATAAGACTGAGGAATAAGGACTGATTTTAAATACTCTGGTTGGCTACAGTTCAGTGTTTTAATAACTAAAAGCCCCATTTTGAAACAGATTCTTTGCTGAGCTGGAAGCCAGTGCAATTATTTAATTACATGGGGTTTACATGCTCATACTGTGATGTATTAGTTTTGACTATACCTAAAGAGTTCTAAACTATGTGGAGTTTCTGCAGATTTGACTTCATAATACCAGTGAGAAGGGAGTTACAGTAATTCAGATTACCGTAGACCAATACATTTGCCAGAGATATCCTAGATGACATAGAGACATAACGCCTAATTATGTGTATGTCACAAGTATGCATGTATGACGATTTGCAAATACTCTTCACATAGTCAGTGAGGGACATAGTCGAGTTAAAGACAACACTCAAGTTTCAAGCAGATTCAGCTAACTCAACAGGTGAGTCGCCTGTTTTTGAAGATTTAAGCCATTCAGACTTCTTGAGCTGCTGTGGAGTACCCAACAGCAGAACTTCAGTTTTTGACCGGTTGAAAAGGAGTTTTTAGCCGTTATCCTAGAGTGCACCTCCTCAAAGGCAGTGGACAGCAGCTGCACAGATGAATGCCAAGACAAGCTGTTAAAAGAATTATAAATTTGAGTATCATCCGCATAAAAATGATATCTTAGTGAATGAATGCCAAATAGCGTACTGCATGATGTGATGTACATTGTGAACTAAAGAGGGCCAAGCACCAAGCCCTGTGGGACACCACATGTTAGCAAATCATTAGATAAATAATTGCCATTTAAGTCTACTGACTAAGTTCGTGGACTGAGATGTGTAGGAAAGCAATTCAGTGCAGGACCAGAAACCCCAAGCCAGTGTTGGATGCAACACAGAAGAAGTGAATGATCCACAATATCAAAGGCAGCGGAAAAGTCAGGAAAACAAGTGACGTTACCGTAGCCATGCTCATAGAGCGCATGATGTCGTTGTGAACAGGAAGACTTGCGGAAGATCTTTTAGCATCATCCGCGTAGAAATGTCAACAACTGGTACTGTATTGTTGGTAATCATTATCTGTCCTGATAAATTCCTGCTTGCTGGTGCCTTTTTAATCTCAAATCCTTTTTACATAGCAAAATTTAAAAAGAAATTTGCATCACATTTGTTTTAATTGGATCTGAATATCTGTGTTACTGGTCATTATCATCTTTTGTTGATACCAAATTTTGCATGATGCATTTTACTACTGAAAGGGATACAAATGGCAGATCCAGAAAGCATTGGAGTCTTGCTCAATTAGCCCTGCCTATTAAACTAAGTCAAAGTAAGATAACCATCAGAGTAGGCATGTAACAGTTTTGCACTAAGTGGCTGTATGGCAGCACAAGCAGTGCACAAAACAAACAAAATAGAGTATGTGCAACTCCAATTAAGCAGATGATTTTCTTAAAAACTGAAGAAAAAAGTCAGTCAAAGCTCATTTAGAACACTCATAGAATGGTTTTTAAAGTTTCAAATTTTGCACTGAGATGACACACATTAGCAGCATTTTCCACATTGATGAGCCAGAGTATTTTATGTTAAACAGCTGAGTGTTTGTACAAGCAACGGTGCCCTAGTAAGGAGATCTAGTAAGAATTAAGTATTGAGAAAGCAGTTATTAAAACAGGAGGCAGCGATATATGCTTCTCTAATTTTGTGTTTCTTGTTTTCTTATCACACTAGGTTTGTACATGGATGACCTTCCTTGAGCAGCCAAGATGAATCTGGGAAATGAGTGAAGTTAGACTGGTGTGTTTTGCATCTGTGTGACCTTCCATTAGATCTGACCCAAATGCACTGACTGACCCTTTTTATAGTTTGTTCTAAGGGGCAGCTTTTCCTGCCAACAGTGTACCTGTGTGGAAGGACTTTTATGAGCAGTGTTTGTTCAGTGATTTAGAAAGTTGTGAGCAAACACTAAATATTACTGAGCAGGATTTGTAACTAGGAATTCTTGTTTCTTCAATTATTTTCTTGTTGTAGCAGTTTATTGTGTAAGGTAAAATAATAACCCGTTTATTATTTGAATTTTCTGACAATACTTCTGCAAGTTTTAGTCCTAGCATCAAAAGTTCTGCAGGATAACATCAGTCTGACAGCAGGACATTTGTGGAATGGAACAGTGTTCATTTTGTGACCATGCTCCTTTTGCCATCTGATTTTGATACGTTTTAATTAAAGTGGATGATTTCCCAAACATCTGATTGATGCTTGGTTCTGTAAGCCAGCTGCCATATAACTGTAATCACACATTTATAGCACTTCTTCAAGGGTTACTCTTCAGATGCACTGCTGGCCTGACGAAACCACAATAAAAAGATTGGGTTCAACTGATAAGAGAACAGAGGCTAAAGAAATACTGAGGTCATGTTGTACACTTACTGACATTGTGGGACCAACAAACTGGCATTAAATAAATCCATCTGACCTTGAATGTATCACTGGGCATTTTTGAATGCTTGCAATGGATTTTTTCACAGCATAACTTAAACATTTTCTGAGTTGTACTATTCCAACTCACCTCAGATCTAGTTGTTTGTGAACTAGTTGTCTAGTTGTTTGTGTAAAATACTTATTCCAATGCAGTTTACCATACTTTCATTGCTGCACTTGTTAAGACATATGATATCTGAGCTATTAACAGCACTCCTTCTTACAGGAAGGCCATTATTCTAATGTATTCTGTATTTCTTTATTTTACCTTTTATGATTAATCATATCTTGTATTGTTGATACATGTATATTATTATTTTTCTTGGTCAGTTTTTTGTAAATCACTATAAATAAAGCAGATGTTATAACCTTTGGATGGGTAGTTTCCCACCTGACTGTCATTTTCTGCTTAAAAACTGAACAAGTGTTGGGGTCTCGTGCCTCTCAGTAGCTGGTCCGAAGTTTGGAAATTCACTGCCCACTCTACTGCTGGTCTTTTGAGTCATCTACCATGGTTATCTACCGTAGCCATCCTTTTGGTGTCTAATGTCTCAAATTTCCATCAGATCTTTCTAATGGGTTTTGATTGTGCACTGTGGTGTAGCTTTGAAGCAGTCACTGACTGGTGCCTTATTAATAGTGTAATGTAGAAGCCATTAGATTAGCGTAGAGCTAACAGCGTCCAATGAAACGGTTTTCCCCTAAATTTATGAAAAGGAATTGTCTACCTTGACCTCATTGCCACTGATATTATTACATTTTATTTGACCTTGGAAATAGGCATAAATTTTTTTGCAATTAGCTTTTTAAAGTTTAAATTGGCCATTAACACAATTTTATGTTTGTCCATAAGAAATCTTGATTACTTTCCTGCTTCTTGCTGAAGTTATTAATGGAATTCAGTTTACTGTGATCTTTAAATTTACAAATATGTTATTTAACTATAATCTGCTTCATTAAGAAAATAGTGAGTGTAATTTTTTGGCATAATTGTGTAGCAGGTCTTAATGAACAAGCTTCTTAACGAACAAGCTTACCCACGATTTTGATGCAGATTTCGATTTCAGATTAGCATCTTGCAACATGCTGTGCAAGGAGCAGCAAAAAGTTATTTTATCTGTCAAGTTATTTAACAGCATCTTCACTTGATAAAATTTGATGAAAGCCTGAAAAATTATGGGTAACATTTTACTTTTCAGTGGTCATACCTAAATATTACCAACAACAGCTGGTTTTTCTTTGCTCAAGTTGTTGGCAGCTACTGATTAAATTTGACATTAAAAATTATTTGGCAGTAAATGACCGATGAAAGTTCGGTGTTTGCCATTTCGCTGAACTCTTTCTAATCTTTTTAAATAGTACTAATAGCTATCAGTTAAATCTGTGTCATATCAATAAAATGACTTTACAGTGGAAGCCTACCATACCATTGGAAGCTTATCTGCCAAATTTACTAAACTAGGGATGGATTTTTTGATAGAAGAACAAGGGCAGAGGAGAAGCTAAGCTAAGAATTGTATCACCACTTTTGGGATCCAGGATAAAGTCCTAAAGATGAGGACCAATCAGAAATAAACACTTATCTCTTACTAGCAGCATCCCAGCAGGGCAGAAACTAACTCAAAGGATAGTCAGATGCTAGATTTCAAACACAGCAGACACGACAGTCTACAGCGTTGGTCAGACGATTGTTTGGATAGTATAGCTTCTAGGTTCATCATGGCTAATGTTCTCATTCTGTGTAATGTAACTCAAGTAATCTAGTATGTATTCAGATGGATGTTCAGGTTCGAAAGACATTCAGTGTGGAAGGACAATGTATATAGTGGAACAGACCTATCTGATAGATATGTGATGCTTAAGTTTAAACCAGGAGAAGACATCCTGAAATTTTTTTAAACATTGTCCTAAATAGCTAGGTGTAATTGTAATCTTTGTCCATGGAGCGATTTTCAAATTTTAAGGCTGAGGTGACGGGAGGGCAGAGAAGGGTTAGGATAGGAGTGAGTTGAACAGAGTGGTAGGATTGTAAATAACTAACGAAGATAGGAGGGTTGGGAGGATAGAAATGTGTTATAGGTAAGGGATAGGACTGCGTACTCTATTCATTCAGATGTTTTAAGCCAGTGAAGTGTAACTCTGGTTAGCAGAGAATTGTGATATGTGCTCAGTTTTGTTTTGAATACATATTTCCCCTCAGTCTGATTGTTTGCCAGTAATTAAGACAGAGATATGCAAGGGCACTTTAAACAGAAATGAGTTTTGACAAATGGTTTAAATTTCAGTACTGCTAATAGTTATAATTGCCCTATGTTGAATCTTCAGTGTTGCTGAAACGTGTTTTAACATGGTTCTATTTTACTTTGCAAGGAATTTGGATTTGTTTCTTATATGAGGCAAAGGACAGTATTTGTCTGACAACATAAGCCTAACTTGCCTACCTTTTCTAAGTTTTATCTGGATTTTTGATGATTTCCGCCATAATAAAATGTAGTTGTATATAACAATTATGAATTCTATGCATTTCTACTCTGTGCTGTTTGACAATACACAGTATCTGATTTAGAGTTGGATTTGAATCTTTATTTCATATTCCAGTTTGTTTGACTTTGCGTGGTGTTTTGTTTTCTCCAGTAGGCCAACTTCTTATGGAAGGACTTTGTAGAATTTATGTAATGTGTATCATTCTGCAGATTGTTTATCATGTTCAGTCCACAATTCTCAGAGTGAATCCTCATGGCATTTGATGGAAACTGTTCTGGGCAGTTAAAATGATGTTGCTGGTAATCAAATATTATCATATGATAAATTTGTTTTTTCACTTCAGAGAATGTGCAATAAAGATTACTTTTCCACAACTGAAACTTCAGAAGCAGATTATTGAAATTTCTGAAAGTTATTGCATGGCTTCATGTATCATTGTACCATATGTAGTTGGATAACTTAGTTTTCAACTAACTTTTGTGTGGAAAAACACTTTTATTAAAGTGTCTTACATATATAAGATCTTTCAAATTCTGTTAACAGTTTGTTGTCAGTCATACTGGCAGCCTGTATGGCTGTATGCTTTATGCTTGCTAAGTTTGGTCAGGAACACAATCTTAAGAACCTATTTTCTTATTTATTTTCTGGTAAAACATTCACATTTCTTTGTTTTGTAATTTATTCTCAGTAAGAATCTTCTGTTTTTCTCAAGATTTTCTCATTATTCTATGTTTATTATTCTTGATCAGTGAGATTTGGGACCTGAGTACCGTCGTTGATATATATCCTTGAGAAAAGATAAAGCATGGCTTGCAAGACAATTACGCATAAGCATTAAGATCTTCCCACATGAAACTGAGCATATGCCCAAACCTAGGTATTCTTCCAATCAGCCAATCCACAGCATTTAAACAGATTGTACCTGATTAATGCAGGATATAGTTAGGCCTGTCTTAATGGCGTTGCCATAGTCAACACTGGTGCACATGAATAGGCACATGGGGTTGTGGCTGCTCGAGTTTTTTGTGAACAGTCTTATTGTGTGAATATGACGCAAGTGAAAGAAGCATGTTTGATATGCACTCTTCATATTCTAGTTTATCCTTGTTGGCTTGGACATGCACAAACCTTGTGGGTAAGTAGTCTTCAGCGAGAGGTTGACAATGGATATAAAAAAATGGGCCCAATACAGCATTCATTTAGAAGAGAGGTAGGAATGAGGTCCAAAGTACATTGCTTATCAGGAGACGAGAAAATGAACTTAAGAATCTCAACCAGAGTTGTTTGTTGGAGTATGCTTAAGCTAAGAACCACTGGAGGCGATTTTAGGGCATGATAGGCCAGCAAAGTACAAGTAGTAAATTTGAGTCTGAGAGTCAAGATCTTGTCTGAGAGGAAGCAGAAGTTAAACTCAAAGAACCTGTTGATACAACAAGGGCACTGAAGATATAGCTGATGCCAGGAGGCTGCTCACCAGCTTTTATAATGCATTTGCTGCAGTGCAAGATCTTCTTAACACCATAAAAACCATGGGGAAGAACAGCTTTCACATACAAGACTAGTATTTGGATTTGGCTGCTGAGAACAATTCAACACTAGTGCTCAAATTTGAGGAGATGATAAGGCAAATGGGAGTTTTTGCCAGCAACATTTCAAGCCGGGTGAGCAGCCTTCTGACAGCAGCTATATCTGAGCTGTACCAGGACTGGGAAGGGCCTTATATGCTAAATAGAAATGTGCTTATTATTCAAGATTTCAGATAGTTTTTTTTTAGTTGGGCAGCAAGGTCGCAAGCTGTCTGTAATGGGCATTACCCAAAGAGGGAGGCAAGAATGTCAACTTTGAAGGTTGAAACATTACATTTTTTCTAGGGGCAGCAACTAAAGTAAGAGTAAGCATAAGGTGGCTTATGATAAAAGAAGCATGAGTAACAATTGCAGTGTAGTTAGACAGATATGACTTGGAAGATATATTTATGACAGCAGAAGAGTTGGACTGGGTTATAAATACTTTGCCCATGTCATCAGTTAAGAAAGATATATCTGAAATAATCGGAGTAGATAAGCAAATATAAAAAAGCTGCTCTAAAGTATTGCATAGTAAGTGCCAAAGAAGTTAGTTTTAATCAGCCATTGAGGGAGGAGGAGGCAGCCCTGACATTAAGAAAGACAGCACATGTAGCCAACATTTGGAGAGGATTCACAGACTTCAGACTTCTTGTAATAGCATGGCCTGCTCACTCAGCTTGAGGGCTGCTTAACTAAGCAGTGATGTTACACCAGGTAGCACAACAAGGTAGTCTGTGGTAGAACCATGGCTCACCAGGAAAGCAGTCTGTTGACTACGGCTGAGAGGCACGGTTCACCTAGGTGGAGCAGACTGTTCAAGATCTGCTGGCTAAGCACAGCAGAAGCTAAGCTAAGAATGGTATCACCACTTTTTTGGGATTCAGGATAAAGTCCTAAGGATGAGGATCAATCAGAAATAAACACTTATCTCTTAGTAGCATCCCAGCAGGGCAGAAACTAACTCAAGGGATAGAGTCAGATGCTAGATTTCAAACAGTACCGACAACACAATCTATAGCGTTGGTCAGACGATTGTTTGGGTAGTATGAGCTGTAGGTTCATTATGTCTAATGTTCTCATTCTGTGTAATGTAGTAGCTCAAGCAATCTAGTATGTATTCGGATGGATGTTCACGTTCGAAATACATTCAGTGTAGAATGACAATATATCTAGTAGAACAGACTATCTGATAGATATGTGATGCTTAAATTTAAACCAGAAGACACCCTGAAAATTTTTTAAACATCCTAAATATTGATGTATAACTTGAAAGCAGATATTGAACTTTAAATTTCTCGTTATTATAAGTTCAGAAGAAATCAAGAATTCAAGGAGTGACTGGAATTCTGGGAAAAGTCAAAGAGAAAAGAAGAGATGACAGTAAACATTGAAAAAGGTGAGCTTCTCCAACTTTCAGTGCCCTGGATAGAAATGCTTTTAAATGGCTTTGGGGTCAGAATAGGTGAAGACAAGCAAGTTGGAGGTTTTTGAGGCCTTTACTTATCATGGCAGCCAGACAGTGCCTAGGAGTTCCAGCGAACAAGAGATCAAATGCTGAATTGCTATCATCAGATCCTGCATGGTCTCCCTGGATAAAAACATCATGCACTCTACAAATAAGATGAACACTAAACTACAGCTCTACAGACTGTTCGTGCTGACAGTACTTCTTTACTGCTGTGGAGTGGTTGACCACAGAGGCCCCCAGAAACTTGACACCTTCTGGTATGTGGAGCCTCCGGATAATAATTCCAGATTTGCTACTCAAGACTGTGTGCACAACCTTGCAACAGGAGAACAGTGATGGCTTCAGTTTCTACCACTGTCCAAAAACACAGACTGAGCTTCTTTGGGGACGTCACTTTCGCTCCAGAAGATGAGTACCCCTGAAGATCCATGTGGGCCGAAATTAATAAGCCCCCAAAAGATTGGAGAAGGCCAAGTGGTCGACCTAGGAGTAGGCCCTACTTGAACTAGTCGTGTAGATGGATCTGAGTCTCAATTCAGACTAAAAGACAGCTAATAAGTTTTTATATATCTTTTTCATGGCATCACAACCTTGTTCAAATGAAGTAAAAGTTTTAATTTAAAACTCAAATTGTTCAATCTGTTCAGATTTACTGTTTTAGCCATAGGGTTTACAGATTCAGGTAAAATCCTAGGAGAGTTACTGGCACACTGCAATGACAGTTCTCTGCAAGCTTATGTCAACTTTCGTTTCTGTCCTCTTGGCGGCCTAGCTTTTGGGAATGTCAGTGGAGTTGTCAGGACGGCTTTCATTATGCAGATCTCACCTTTGTTAGCCGTCATAACTTTGCAACCCAGCTGTTCAAAATAAACTCTCAATCTAAAACAAAAAAGTTGTGTAATTGCACATTTATCATTTGCCAATTTCATCAGCGTTATTATTATGACGTGTGATGTTTTTTAGCTAATATATCGGAAATGATTAACAATTACAAAGCTATCCACACAATTTACATAATTTCACTCAACAAATTGAGTTTAAAACATCCATTTTATCAGTTAACACACAAACCAAGAAAAACAAAATAATGCGTACTTTCTTCCTGTGTCATCTTCAAGAATCGTGAAATCCAGTGTAAAGTCACTGATGATGAGAGCAATAACACACAGGTGCAGCAGAAGTTTGTCTTTCAGTTCTTTTGGAACATATCTACAAGTAAACAACAGAAACTGTTAATAGCGGTGTCATTGAGCACATGGAGGCCCAGGCACCTGCTTGACAGACTTTGACTTAGGCCAAACAGTGCATATAAGGATTCACAAGTCGCCCATTGGACGACTGTTTTGTTATCCAGTGATGAACTGACAGACAGTGTAGTACCTGCTAAGAATGGACTCAAGTACATTGGCGTGTCCCTTTCTGAAGCATTGCCGTTTCCACATGTTCCTAGCCGTCACTATTCTGGGCTCGTCCAAACTTCAGAGGGCACAGGTTGGACTCAATCACTCGTGACCATGTGCCATAAGGGCATCCAATCGGTCTCTATCAACCTCTTGGGGGCTAGATATCATATCTTACAGAACTCTGGCATGGTTCTATTTGCTGTCAATACACGAGATGTATCCAAACAGCTGAAGCCTCCTCGTCTGTATCATTTCCAACACTGGATGTGCAAGAAACCCAGGCCACATTTTAACAAAATTCTGGCACATCTCCCTGTTAACAGTAAAATGAGATAACAACAATCCAACTCTGTTCTACCTAACTTAGCATAACCCTCAACATAAAATTGTAAATTTTTAAAGAGAAAGTCTACTTTTATATTTGCAACAATTGTAGCCAAACTGTAATAATTTTAAGTAAACTGGAAATTTACACTGTCGGTCGTCCTGGTGTAGTCTTTGTAAATTCAGCTAAAACTTTTTGCTTTATCTGGTGTGGAAACTCTGTTGGCAGGGAGTCTAAAGCCACAAAGAATAACAATTGTATGACACACATAACTATATTTATGCAGCTATTATCCTGAGGTAATAACGAGAACAAATCACACAGAAAATAAAATAAAATGCAAAGAAAATGTGCAGAAGCTGTGTGAAACTTCTTTTCAGGAACTAAAAGCGGGTATAGTGAAATACTGTTCAATCATGCTACATGAAATGTAATCTTTAGACTTCCATAACACCATTACTACAATGCCAAGGCATTGGTCGATGGCTGCTTCAAGTACAAATGTAATCAAAAATCATAATCCATTGCAACAGCCAGGTCGAATTTCGAAAGGTGCAGTTACAAAATATTTCAAATCTCACACAATTTAAAAAATTTGTTTAACTTCTTTCAATGTTAGATTCAGCACATATTTTGCTATAACTTTTATGCAGATAGGTTTCACATGAAATTTGCTTATGTGAAGTGCCTTTAAGAAGTTCTTATAAAAGTTCTGTACAAATGTTTGGTTCTATACACATATACATATATAAATAATGAGTGGGAATTAGAACAAGTGATAATGTACTAAAAAACCTATAACAAATTTACTCACTCTTATGTTTCCAATCAGCAGCTTTTAAACGCCATGCAAAAAACAGGATGTGAAAATACATAAGTAATTCACTTCTTTTTATGCGTTCTTCTCCACTTGTAGGAAGGAAATCAAGATATTTTAGAACAAAACCTGAATAACTGCAGAAAAAAGTAACATCCTTAATTACTTAGCCAAGGCATACTGAAGTGAGTAAACATTTAAAACAAAGAAAAACTATAATACTATAGCTGATACTGGTGGCACTGATTTTCAACAGAAAGCTCAAAATTTAGATATCCTAGTTTAAATTTGTCTAGTACAGATAATTGCTCTGACGTTAAAACATATCTTAAGTAACACTGAACTTTCTTAACAAAATTTAACATAATCACCATTCTCTGTACATTGTACAAACAGTCTTCTGCAGTCTTAGTATGAAAAAAGCGTGGCTTAAACACAGAGAAACCAAAGTATTGTCCCAAAAAATGAATAAATCGCAAACAAAAAGAAATAATAACAGAAAATAGTAATAATGAATAAATTTACGTTTTATTTCTTCGCCATTCCTCAATCTGGATGCGATTAGAGTTGATGAAGACCTGAGCAGGAGCAAACAGGGAATTCATTTCAGCTTCAGTTAACACTGCAAATAAAAGGTCATGCAAACAAACTGAATTTTAAAAGACTATGAATGCAAAGAATTTAAGTCCTACAAACAGCCAAAAAAACTATAGTCTGACCAAATGATGGTTTTTATCACATATGCCAAATTGTGAGTGTGTAAAGTCTGAAATTAGCAACTACTTACTTATTAGGATTAGTGTAGGCATCATCTTTACTGTCTTTTGTCAACTGTCTACCTTTCTGGAACACTTTACAATCTACAGTTTCATCTGGAGTGGCTCAACCTCATCATCAGTAAAACGTACCCTACTTGACTTCTTCCTTCTTTTACAAGTTTTCCTTAATTAAACTTTAATCACAAAATATTTAGAACACAAAATATATAACAATGTATAGAGTCATGAAAATAAAAAACTTACAATCTGATATCAGATACACATCCTGCGGACGTGTAGCATCGATGTGATATGGTGGAAGGTAGCTGACTGCAGGTTGTCCTTGGGAAAAGAGAACAATTCTTTCATTCACAAACTAATCAACTTTTACTAAATATTCAACGAAGTCTCAATCATATTTTTTCACTGTGCAGTAAATCTGAATACTTTTGCGAACAAAAACAGAAGCCTGGAGGCCACAAGTCTAGACCACTCCAGAACATCACATCCGTTAGAGGTCCACAAATATACTTTTACAAAGATATCTCAAAAAGATACTGAAGAGATTCTTTGTAGAAAATATGTACACAGGGCAGCTTTGCTAACTCATGGGCCCATATCTTGTGAGAGGAAAAGATTGAGAAAATCAGGCTATTTTGAATCATAAAAAATCACTCACTTCTAAATTTACCCTGGAATAGATTAAAAAGACAAACATCACTAGATCTTAGCTCGCTCACTTACAATCATACTACACAAAACTAAAATAATGTCATTTTCTAACAGTTAGGTCAAAACCATAGTTAATGAACTTAATGAACTGAAACAACATGAAAGTTTTGCTCAAACTCAGTGACACAGTTGTCTCACCAGTTAAAATACTTAAAGCTGACACAGCCTCTGAGTCATCAACTGCTTTAACAAAATCAACTTCAACTGTATCTTGAGATGCCAAGGCATTTCGTTGCCGAGTTCTAACCAAACGATGCCCTTTGGAACTTCCAAATGATTCTACAAGGCCTTCAGCCTAAACAAGAAAATTATCTGTGTAAGTAGTTTTCTGAAAATGTGCTAGCTTTTAGCAAGAAAAGTAATTCACAGGCTTGCATTTGTCAGTAATCTTATAGAAAATGTTAACTAATATTTGTCAAATTTGTATCACCTTTCTAGTTGCTTTTCACAAATATAAAGTTAACAATAAAATTTACACCATTTTGCAAAACATAAGCCAGTAGACTATGCAGTACATTCTATTGTTATCACAATTGTGGTCATAATTAAACCAAATGTTGAAAATGAAGCAAATAATTAAACTAAAAATATTACAAGATTGTCCAAATATGTCTGGTAGTTGCAAAAGCTGGTTCAGTTAGTACATATCATAATCGCAAAGTTACACAGCCATTCTCAGATTTATCTCTCGGCTACTGAATGGACTCACCCTGGGATTGGTATGCACACTGACTTTGCTTAGTAGTGACTGTCAACTGATGCCTTTGGCATTATTACAATGATGCTACTGAAGTTCCTGGATTATTATTAACATTAATATTTTGGACTCTGTAAAACGAAGGTAATATGCTTATTTACATGCCCCTAAAGAAACTCCTTGGAAGGACTCCATGGTCCACAGGCTAAAGGATCTTCTCCGAGAACCACAAATACAACCGCAGCAATCCAACAAGAGGACATTATTTGAACTTTGCAATTTCTATTGCTGCCACTTGCACAATCCAGTGTCAGTCATCTTCTGCAGATGTAACTACAGAGTTTGGCCAGCATACCAAGAAAGGCTGCTTTCACAAAATTCCACCTTCAGCAGCAGCTTTTAATGATCCCAGCCCACAGAATCCAGTCAGACACAAGAAGGAAGACTTGCCACTGATATGACAATTGAATCTAATCTAATCTAATATAATCTGACAACTTCGACAGCACTGTTAGCATAAAACATACAACATCAATCAGAGTCAGCCAACATTAATGATGCACTGTATCCTAAAGATATGACATAGTGTAACATAACCTGCAGATCTGCAAGCAAAGAGCATCAGCTACCTAGAGACAGCTACCTGTTGAAAGATAGTCACTGTCCAGCACTTATATTATTGTAATTGTAATCACAAATTTGAACACCATCTCTTCAAGAGGAACTCCTCAGCGGCACTCCCAATCTAACAATACACAATTATGATCAGACAGAATGACTCTAAAGTGCTTTAAAAAAAGAGACAAAGAAAGGCCATGATATTTTGGGATGGGTTGTCCAAAAGATGGACCAACTACAGCGAATCTTCTCCACTGCACTGTGGAAGTTCGGGCCAGAGGGACAACCAGGTCATCTTGTGCAGCAGAGCAAAGGAATCTGTGGCCAGGAATAAATTAGACCATAGATATCGCAAAATTGAAAGAAAGTTGAGATAACAAGCCGAGATCCCACTTCTCTTGTGAGCAAAGATGAAAGTTAACATTTTCAACATGTATTACAGGGAAGATGCCACACATCAGAAATGCAGACTGGCATAGAGTCTCACCTGTTCTCGATATGACGGCTTTTTCTCTTCTACAGCCTCTGTATCATTAGTTTCTGTTTCTACCTTCTTACTCTCTGCAAAAATATTTGAGACATTCAAACACAAGAAAGGGCATTTTACTATAATATATCAGGCCACATTCCTGGATAAAAATCCTGGACAGAATTTAAAGAATTTACAATACCTCAACATCAGAAGACCTCTAACCATTACCCATCTGATCATTTGCTTAAAGATATTCAATGCTTTTCAATGAAAACTGCACTCACACAGATTTGGTTTAAATATGGATATATCTCACTATCAATTGACCATGGCCTATTAAGTCAAAATTAAATTATCACATTCTACTATCTTTAGTAAAGTCCATTTAAGATCATGATTTTCTTATGAATGTACTTTGTAGCTTTGCAATCACCACTAAATACATGTCAGTGGATGACTAACAAATGAATTAATAATTAACAAAAAATTACAATCTAAATACATGTCAGTGGATGACTAACAAATGAATTAACAATTAACAAAAATTTACAATCTAAATACATGTCAGTGGATGACTATCAAATGAATTAACAATTAACAAAAATTTACAATCTAAATACATGTCAGTGGATGACTAACAAATGAATTAACAATTAACAAAAATTTACAATCTAAATACATTTCAGTGGATGACTATCAAATGAATTAACAATTAACAAAAAATTACAATCTAAATACATGTCAGTGGATGACTATCAAATGAATTAACAATTAACAAAAATTTACAATCTAAATACATGTCAGTGGATGACTAACAAATGAATTAACAATTAACAAAAATTTACAATCTAAATACATGTCAGTGGATGACTAACAAATGAATTAACAATTAACAAAAATTTACAATCTAAATACATGTCAGTGGATGACTATCAAATGAATTAACAATTAACAAAAATTTACAATCTAAATACATGTCAGTGGATGACTATCAAATGAATTAACAATTAACAAAAATTTACAATCTAAATACATGTCAGTGGATGGCTAACAAATGAATTAACAATTAACAAAAATTTACAATTTTGATCAACTCAAAAAAGTTGCAAAAAGTTAAACACATTTCAAGCATTATGAAAACCAAAGTACTGACTGTGTGAAAAGTCTGCATACAGTTCAAACATTTTTATATGCGTTGCCTTTTGTTGCATGTTTTCGTCTGTTATCCATTCCCTGTTAAAATGAAAAATTTCCTGCAACTAGTCCTCAATACATCAGCCACAACATACAGCACATTATGATAAACTAAAACAGCTAACAAGAAATAAATGTAGGAATAAATCTAGACATTAGCATAAAATACCTGAAATCTGTCTTAGTTTTTATTTAAATTATTGTGTTTGTGCATGGCTGGAAGGCAGCAGGAGGTTAGAAATAGCCATGGTGAAATTATCTCCAGTAACTGAGACCGCCTTTTAAAACCTATCACAAAGATCACAGACATCTTGCTGAGGTACCACACACATGAATCACAAAGATCACAGACATCTTGCTGAAGTACCTCACACATGCTGTGTGGGACAAGACCGCATTTTAAAACCTATCACAAAGGTCACAGACATCTTGCTGAAGTACCTCACACATGCTGTGTGGGACAAGACCGCATTTTAAAACCTATCACAAAGGTCACAGACATCTTGCTGAAGTACCTCACACATGCTGTGTGGGACAAGTTAGTTTTACATGTAACAGGACATACGAAATGGCCAGTGCATGTATAAGGCGAGACACCACTGTAAGCGTAAAAGCAGTTAACAGGACGCTTATACAGCACCTTTGCGACATGTTTACTCAAACAGCTGACTGCCAAGCCTTCCCTTGTAGAACGTGCAAAGGTCCAGAAAATGGAAAATTTTCCATTCTTATTACTAACAACCCAACTCAGCTAAGTATGTTACTCCTGCCCCATGTTGTGCTGGAAAAGCATGCTAGACCGTTTTCAATTTCTAATATTGATTATGGGAGAGCACAGCTGAAGGTAAGTTTTCTGTCTCACAGGCAGCAAGCACTTCAACCTGAAGTTACAGAGCTTCAGGCTGAAGGTTCTGTTACACTGAAGCTTCAGGAAGTTATGAAGGTTCATAAAGTGGATATTACAGATATCTGGTCTAAGTTTGTCAGACATTGTCAGTATCTATGCAGCACCAAAAAAATTTGCATCACAATTACATCAAAATGCAGAGCTTCAACTAGGAGCACTTCCAAAAGGAATTTCAGACTCCATGCCCTCCAGATTACTAACACGTAATGAAGCTTAAAATACATCTGACTGCTCTCACTGAGATATGCTGCTTCATTTCGAAATCATCTTCTTGCTATAGATTAAAGTCAAGTCCTAATGTGACTCTAATCGCCGTATATTAAATTTAAAACATTAAATAACTCTTGAAAAATATGGATGACTGTATTATAAGAAAAATTTAAATGTCTTCTTAAAACTGAATCATATGGTCTGGACCATGAACTTCAGCCAGTCAAAATTTCTGGAGCTCCACCCAAAAAGTTTGAATAGTCATGCTTTAAAAAGTACTCAGACATTGCCTTAAATTTCTTCATTTTCACATAATTAGAAAAATTTACAAATATTAACAAACTGTGTATTCTCAATGGCTAAAAGCCATCTACCTGGAATGGTCTTCCCTAGATCTGCATCACGAGGGCAGGGGCCCAAGCTGCATTTTTTTCTTAATGTTTGAAAACTGTCTTCCCCAAGGCTTGGCAGTGACCTCTTATGGGTAGATATCTTGAAGAGGCACTATAAATTTTTACTGCACATGGAAACTGTTTTCTTGGGCTCAAAGCAAACACAACTAAATCCATGAAACCCAACAATCCTAAAACTCCTTTATTCTCGAACTGCACTGTGCTAATGACTTACATCTTGTAATACTGAGATGTTTCCGAACCAGCAGGATTACTGACATAACGTAGTCCTTCACCCTCAGCTATCTGTGGTTTGAAGAATCAAAGTTTTTGTGATTACTTTTCTAGCAAATCAAGTTCCACTTGCCTTTACAGCTACTGTAGCATTAATCCAAAAAGCACAAAACAGCTATTGACATCAATATGCATTATTCACATTCTTTAAAGACTTGCAAAATGCAGCAAAACTGTCTTGTACACATCTTTTTATTCTTCTTTACTAAAATTAATAAAATAATTGTAATCACATGTGTACTGAAAGAAAGATTGTTTGTGAGTCCTGCACTGCCAAAGGGTCACCAGTGAACACAAATCTTCTTTCAGTATTCCGGTGGCGAGCGGTGCTATTGATAAGTGGCTTAATCTTTGGGGGTCTTTAGGCCTTTCACAGCACAAGGGTTCTTGGATGGATCTGTCTGACCGTAAAGAGATGTAACAACGATTATTTCTTTCATACGTATATTACAAGTATGTACACCATATTTACAGCAACATCAGAGTAACATCAGAGTCAAATGATTCGCATCGGTCTGCTTAACTTCGTGCGCCCATTTATGAGATGCAGTATTATTTTATTTCTGGTCTCCAGACCTAACGCCTGCTCAATCATTATCCAGCGAATGCCTTCTTCGCTTGGCACCCTTGCTTAACTTTCCCCTCCGTCTGTCAATCATCCAACTTCTCTTTTCGCCATCTGAGCAGTGTCCCTCTGCTCCACCTCTCTCTTTCTCTCTGTCCGTATGCCTGTCTCTCATTTGCCTCCACCTGTCAATCATGGGCATCCTATCCACCTCGTTTTGTGCATGTTAATGATAGCATCATCTAACTGTTCCTCAGTATTCCGTACAAATTAATTACACAAACACATAAGGCTAAATTATCTGACATAATAAGGCTAAATTATCTGACATAATACAATCTACATTATACAAAAACCTAAAACCATCATTCTTTTCCAAATCTGCACTACAAAATGTTAATTTAAACTTTTAATTTCAGTTTAAACAATTTACTATGTGCATCAAAAAAAATCTGAAAAGCAAATCCAGCAGGAATAATTCAAGAATGCACTAATGAACATTAATAAGCCACTGAAACAGCCAGGTGTTGCACTTAGTACAAGATGAAAGGACACTAGTCAACCCAACAAGGAGAAGACAAGTGAACTAGATTGGTCACATACTACGTGGAAATTCTTTCCTGAGGACAGAGACTGAAGGAAGAATTGAGGAAAAAAGTTCCAGGAAGTCCAAGGAATGTGCTGCTGGGCTGGATCATGGATAAAGGAAGAAGAGGGGCTACAAAGAAGTTAAGGATAGAGAAGAGTAACAAAGTTGGATTCCTGGACCTGTCTAAGAGCAGAACACTGAAGAAGACCGAGAAATTGAGCACAACATAGAAGTATTACACAAGTGCCCAATATGATAAACAGCAGAACTAAAGATAAAAAGCAGGTAAGGCACAAGAAATAATCCAAGGTCGCACATGAATGATAGGCTTTTTCCTTTATCAGAGGAAAATGCTTTTTTTGTAAATCATTGTAAATAGTCATTGCTATACAATATTCAGTGAACAGTTGAATCAGAAACCCAACAGGAAGCTCAGAGCTGTAATTACAGAATGACAAGGTAAACTGTGACAGTTTTCTGACCCATCATACAAACTCATCGATGCTCCACTGCTTGCAATTTCTGCATCGGCCTTTCACTCAAAGCTGAAAACATTCCTCTTTCACAGATCCTATCCTGACACCCCTTCTTTCTCTTATCTCGCCCTGCTCTCCAACCCTAAGTACCATCCCCCATAGCTGCCACGCTGTCTCACCATCTGACTTTTGGATCCTGACCTGGAACTGAACCCTTTTGCCTATCGATTTTGTTTTGACTGAGCGCCTGTAAATAAGCTGGTCCCTGTGACGTGGCTTTCGTTGGGCACTTTAGAAATCTTGGAATTACGATTACAAATATGAACAGCATCAAATGGCAGCATAACATGATACCAAAAACAGAGAAGTGGCTTAACTTCAAATCAGTTTTACATACCAACACCGGCATGCCTTTGGGTCCAAGTCCTTTGTCAGTTTTCTTAACAAGTCTGTACATCATTTTTCTTCTGTAATCAGTCGGAAGATCAGGAACATATGCCACTGGATAGCAACAACAAACTACTAAGGCATTTCTTGAAATTTTCTAAATAATACTGAGTAAAAAAGTTTGTTATAACCTCCCCAATTTATGTCTATGGAGCTTTCCAAGGTCACATTCCCAACAAGTGATGAGTAGGACAAGGTTATTCAAATGGCGGACCGCTGTACACAATCCGGACTGCCAAGCCTTCCCCTGAGGATCACGCAAAGGTCAGGGAAACAGAAATGTTTTCCACATATATAACTTATAACGCAACTAACCAAAGCATCACTCATGTCCAATGATACACCTGAAAAGCTTGCTAGCTTGTTTTAAATTTCAGGATTTGGCGATTGTATCGCAGCTTCAGGCTGAAGATACTCTGAGACTTAGGAACTGTAAATTAAGGATTTCTGATCTATGTTTGTCAACAACTCTCAGTATATAAGTGCCATATAATGCTGCAATGAGAATGTTTGTAGCAACTCACAACTAAGTCAACATTCTCAACAATGCATATAATAAAACCTAATCTAATCCAATGGCTTCTACAGCACCCCTGCTCAAATCATCAATCGATGGTAGCTTCATGTGAAATCATAATCAATGATCATAATCTATTGGAGAAGCCAGAATTTACGCTATGGTGGGTGATCAAGCTGAAACAAATGAGCTCCTGAGTTTAGACCTGAAGGCCATCAAAAAAGTGACAGAACGTACTAATTTGGACAGTGAATTCCAAAGTCTAGGACCAACAACTAGCCTGGGAACCCAACACTGTTATGGTGCGAGATACCATAAGAGTTAGTAAGTTAGTTAATAACTTCTGCTGAGTGAAGAGATAGGTATTATACTGTACTTGTCACAGTGTAAGACCTTGTTCACCACCTGCTATAATAATAATATAACTGGAATAGGCTCTACATCCATTACAGAACATAAGAGTCCCCGGAAAGACCGATTTCTTACTTATTTATTTCTTATTTGATAACGTCCAGTACGGCTGCGGCGCCCGAGTTTACACTCGCAATCGAGAATGGTCATATAGTTTATATGTACGCGGAATTCTGAAACGAGTTTACCTCTCTCGCAATGAGGGGCGATTATATTGTTGATAAGCTAGTGGCTGCAAACGTAAGATAACCTGACCGGCCAATCGTGTTAAAGAAATGTGCCCTTCATATGACATGCAAACAGAATAATCACCGACATACCGATTAATGCCATCGACTTCTTTTTCTCTTCGAAGGAAGACATATCTAGTCCTTCTTCCACGCTTAATGGGTATACATCGCCGGTATCTTCGTCGCTTATAAAATACTCTTTTGACATTTTCCTTTCACGCAACTTTAAAACAGTAAACTACAGTCGTTTTACCAGCTTTTTAATCGGCACATGTAACTAGTACAAAAATCCACGTTATACTAAAACAAACATAGAAACATAAATTTGTATTTCGGTTGTGTTTAGGCGAAAGCTAACGTTTTATAGCGCTTTTACTTAATGCTAGCCTTGAAGTCCGCAATCGTAATCGTAATCTCGAGATTTCTAAAGCGCCCAACGAACGCTAAGTGACGGGAACCAGCTTATTCACAGGCGCTCAATCAAAACAAAATCGATAGGCAAAAGGGTTCGGTTCCAGATCCAGGAGTCAGACAGTCGGAAGGCTACGGTGGATGATGTTTGAAATTGAAGCGAGAAGAAAGATAAGGGGAAGAGGAAGAATCAGGATAAGATTTCTGGAAAAGAAGTGTTTTCAGTCTTGAGTGAAAGACCTGTGCAGAAACTGAAAGAGGTGAAGTGTTGGTGAGTTCGTATGATTGACCAGACAACTGTCGCAATTCTGGCGGGAGTTTATTCCAAAGGGGTGGGGCAGCTATGGCTATGGAGCGATTTCCAAATTTTAAGGATGAGGTGACGGGAGGGCGAAGAGGTGTTAGGACAGATGAGGAGCGGGTTGAGCGGAATGGTTAGATAGTAAATAATTGACGAAGATAGGAGGGTTGGGAAGATTGAAGTGTGTTGTAGGTGAGGGATAAGACTGTACTCTATTCGCTCTGGTATTTTAAGCCAGTGCAGTGATTTCAAACACCACCCACGTAGCCGCCCGACTGTCTGACTGCTTGACTCTTGGATCTTGATCTGGAAGCAAACCCTTTCTATCTATCTATTTTGTTTTGACTGAGCGCTTGTGAGTATTCTGGTTCCCGCGACTTAGCTTTCGTTGGGCGCTGTAGAAATCTCAAGATTACGATTATGATTATCCTTATTTGAATTAAGTGAAAACAGGCTTTTCAAGATTTTTCGTTTTTTTTCTTTGGTTTTTGATATTTTTTGGTAGGCCTATTCTAAATACCGACTTCGGTGTCGCTTTCGGTTTTTCTTAATATCTCGATATCGGTTCGGTATCAGTTAAACCGACCCAACACTAGAATACATTACATTACTGATCCAACGAATCGGGTCGTGAAGGTTCGAAGAATATGGCGCAATGAAATAATTGAACATTTGGGAAAATAAGGGTAAAAGATACACGATATTACAACACAACAACTTAACAAACTTTTAGAATCGAAATTAAGTATCGCCGTTTACATGTTAGAACTTTCCTCTCGCCGGGTTGCAGCCGATACGCAACTGGGCTTCGTCTGATAAACGGTCAGTCTAATGCGTTTTCAGTCTGTGGGAAGAAGTGTTATCGAGATTCTGCCGGTGGCAGTTAAACGGTCGGTAAATTGGGTATTATCTTTAAGTAATGCTTACTAGAACGTGAAGCACGTTATTAAACCATTCTGCGTAAGTATAGGTAAATTTCTGTTTTATGATTGGCATAGTTTGACCAGTGAAGCCGCGATGTCTGTAGGTTTTTCAATGGCGGCCATCTCAGTTCGGATATTATAGACCTACCGACTGGCGAAACGTGTTTTGTCCAGCCTGCGATCCTTTTGTCTGGAGTTAGCAGATACCTTTCATTATACGAAGTGGAATTCATTTTGTATGGGGTATGTCGCCCCAACACTGACCTTGCTCAATAAATGCTTTTATATCTAACAGACATCATCAAGTATCAGTCTTTCACTAGAGCTCCTTTTTTGGATCTACCGTTTTTAGAAGAGGGCTCTTTCAAACTTAGTGTCTTCAAACATTTTAATTGGCCTCTTTTTCTTCCAGAAGAAGGAAAAACTCGTCTGATATCATGTCAGAAGTGGACTTGTCTAATCTAATCTAATCAGTTGTATAGGGCCGTATCAGCAGTGTGCAAGGCATCAATCAATGGTTGAATTTCTATAGGTCAGAGAAATAGAAGCTAGGTTATGGTTGTTAAACAAGTTGAAACAGTTGAGTCTTAAGTTTAGACCGGAAAGACATCATGGAACTGACAGAAGAAATCAAACTGGGCGTTGACTTCCAAAGCTGTGGACCAGCAATCGAGAATGCTCTAGAACCCAACACTGTTCTAGTACAAGGCACTACAAGAGTTAATGTCCATTAATTGAGTGCAATATTTGTTGGTAGGATGGTTGAGCGTGGAATTGAGATAGGTCGGCTGATTTAAATGTAGTACTGTGAGAACTGTAAGACAGATTTTAAACTGGATTCTTTGCTCAATAGACAACCAGCATTACAAATGCAATGTTGGTGTTTTATGCTGATACTTGTGTATTTTTGTTATGATTCTGGTCAGTTTTAAAACTGTTTGGAAAGTTTTAAACCATTTGTAGATTGTGCAGACCTTTCTTTGTGAGGCCAATAAGAAGTAAGTTACCGTAGTCAAGTCTGCTGGAAACTTATGCATTAGCTAGTGGAATTAAGACAGTTTGAGGCAAGAGATCTGATTCTGTGAACATCCCTTATATATGTGAAATTGAGCTGATTTGCACATGGCGTTGATTGATTAGAAAATGACATAATGGAGTCAGATATTATGCCTAGACTGTGTGACTACATTCAAGACTAGACTACATTCAGTATGATTGATAAGCAAGATGCCCAAGTGAATAGATGTGAGGTAATCAAATTTATGGAGCTGTTGTACCTAGAAGAAGGATTTCAGTGTTTAAAGGATTCAGAAGTTTATTACTAGCCACCCAAGACTGAACATCAACAAAAAGTGAAGCAAGTAGTTGGGAGCAGGATTAGATATGCATCTGTCGAGTGAGCGGAATGGCTGGATATCTTCAGCATACAAGTGGTAGTCAAAGAAGCAATCAGTAAGTAGTGAACTGAGTGGAGAAGCTTATAATGTGAACAGGAGCAGGCCCAATACGGAACCTTGTGTAATGCCACAATTCAAGATAGCAGGCGCAGAAGTGAGTTGGTTGATACGGACTGAGTCTGAGGGTGCAGGTAAGATGCAAACCAGCACAGAACATAACTGGAAAGACCAATCCAGTGTTCAAAGTGCTGCAGGAGTAAGTAGGATCCTGCTTATCACCTGCCTTAGTAACTTAGAAAAAGAGGAGCTCTCAAAGACCATGTGAGACAAAGTAGGTGAATTTTGCAGCTGGGTCAAGTTTACGGACGTTACAACACTGGCGCTTAAATTTGAGGAGAGGAGAAGGTAAATGGGAGCGTTGTCAACACCTCTCAAGTTGGATGCACAGCGTCTTAGCAGCGGCAATGTCTGAGTTGTGTTAGGGCTGGGAAGGGTGTAATGCAACCCTCTTAGACTTAGCCCTAATGAGCTTATCCAGGATTTCAGATAAAGTCGAATTTAGTTGGGCAGCAAGTTTGGTAGACATCTGTGCTGGGCACTTCCTTGAGGAAACACTAGACTAACCACTAAATCTACCAGTCTGTAGAATATAAGCTAACTTAAAAACGTTTATTATTGGACATTTTACTTGCAGAATTTAAAATTAAAACAACTCATAGCTTAACTTCCGGTTATATCCCATGAACTGATTTGAGCATTAGGGTGATATCCCAGACAACACACCTGTGTCAAATTCATATAAATTTCACGTTGTTATTTAGATAAGAATTTATTGAATTCTCATCATGAATGCATCAATTTGATGACGTCAAATTAATATCAAACTAGTGAATTATGTCCTTATGTTTTTGGTGCTTATGCATCATAAATGTGGGGTCATGTCTCAGTTACTCTATTATGAATATTAATTAGGCTAAACACGGTCCTAAAGTCATGGAGCGATATGACCCTCCTTGAGAGGCAGAGCTATGTTTTGAGAAACCAGAGCCTTGTCAAACTTTCAAGTTGCCAGGTTGTGGGATATCATTCAGATGCAGAATTGTAACTTACACAGGCATATGGATGTTTTTGATTTTTTGGGTCATTTAGGATCTGATTTAAAAATTTTCACCACCTTATTCAGCTGTTGTCTTTACTTTCAAATTTAAAAACTTCATCACACCTGGTGTAGACACCACTGATGCAAAAAGCTATTGGCCAGTATCTAACTTGTCATAGCCAGGCAACTTATCAGCTGGCTCAACATCAACAACCTGCTCTCAGAAAGACAGTCAGCCTACCATGCTGCCCATTCCACAGAGCTGGCTCTTGCACATATTCTGTCTGACATACTTACCACAGTTGACTCCGGAAACTTCTCTCTTCTATGTCTTCTGGACGTGTCTGCTGCATTCGACACTGTTGATCACAGTATTCTCCTTCACTGACTACACTCATCTTTTGGCATGTCGTCCACCATGCTTGAGTGGATGATGTCCTACCCGACAGGCAGACAGCAGTGTCCATGCCACCTCCTCGTCCACACCTACTATCCTAACATTTGGCGTTCCCCAAGGCTCAGTTCTGTGACCCATTCTTTTCTTCCTCTATACTGCCGACATCGTAGACAATATCCACGCGCGGCCTGCATGGTCATCTCTATGCCGACAACTCACAAATCTATGGCTTGTGTCGCCCTGATGACACTGATGTCCAGCACCAAAGGGTCATCTCAGTGAGCTGCGTTAATGACATAGCTTTCTGGATGAAATGCAGTTGGCTCCAGTTCAGTTCATCTAAGTCAGAATTTCTCTGATGCTCATCCTCACTTAGGTTGGACAAATTGGACACCAGCCCTTCATCATTGGTGAATGTGCTGTTGAGCCAGCGACTGTGGGTTGTGATCTTGGTCTCCTATTTGACAGAGATCTCTTGACAGTATCACATATTACAGGACTTGTGAGGACCAGCTTCACCATCCTGAAACAGCTGAGGTCTGTCTCTCGGTCCCTGACATAGGATTAACTTGCTTACTCATACAAAGTCTGGTCCTAAGCTGAATTGACTACTGCAACGTTGCCTTCGCTGGATTGCCACAATGCAGAACCCTTCGGCTTCAGGCAGTCATCAACGCCGCTGCTCATCTGGCCGCTCGGACTAGAAAGTCCAACTACAGGACCAGTTTCAGTGGCTAAGGATCAGCGAGCATGTAAAATTCAAACTTTGCCTTCTTGTGTACAAATGTCTGAACAACTGTGCACCACGCTATCTCGCAGACAGCATCGGGCCGCTATCTGATGATCCCAACCGCGACTGTGATCATCAAAGTCCGCCAATGTATTTGTACTGGCAACTAAGACTAGAATGGTTGATCGGGCCTTTCGGGTCGCTGGCCCGTATGCCTGGAACAGCCTTCCGGCATCCGTTCAGGAGTCTAAAAGTGTAACTCTTTAAAAAACAGCTGAAATTCTTTTTACTGCACAACTGTTAGTACTTAGGCTGACTTTTGACATTGTAAAGCACCCTAGAAGTAGCCTGCTACTTACAATGCTGTGTAAATTGTTGTCATTACAATTACAGTTTTATCTTATATAAAATACTGAGACCCTATAGTTTCAGGATAAGAGCAGGTATTCCAAATATTTGTTCATAAAGTAGATCTATTCACATAAAAGAGGACACATTTTTGAACATTTCAACGGGAGAAGTGGCGTTCTAGTTTAATTAAATTGGCAGAGTTATAAAAAGTACAACATGATGATGTTTTTCAGTAAAAACATAAAATAATTCAGACTTTTGACATCATGACGTAAAATTAAGCTGAACTTTAAAGGCTGGGCTTTAAAAGTAATTCAGACTTGATAAGATTAAATGAAGTTTTTAATGCGAGACGTCATGATAAAATTGAAAATACCAGTAATGATTCTCTACATACTGAGTTACAGTTTGATAACTAACACAGCAAGGAATAAAAGCATGCAAAGAACTAATTTTGACCCATTTTATGCCTAATTGCCTTCTGAGCATGTTTCTCTCAAATTAACTTATCTGACTTTGTTAAGGTTTTCTCAGGCATGATCACATATCTATGCTGAGGATACTCAAATTTACATTTCTAATTGTGGCTTATTCTTTTTGGTAGGCCTATTCTAAATACTGTCGAAGATATGCAGTCCTGGTCTGTTATATCAGAGATATATGTTGAAATGCTGTTTTTTTTCTTCAGAAAATATGGTTGAAAAAGTAAGAAAGGTTACTGGTTTCTGCTCTTGCCTGCTTTGCATCGGTTATTTTGGCACAAGTACTTGAGGAGAAACTTGGAATGTTGACAGTTCCATACCATAAATTATATGCTGAACTGTGGTTTTTGATTGACTTTAGTTTGTCTTGATTGTAGTTGGTTAGAAATCACACGATGCCAGAGACATTTAGCTTTGGTATTGATCCGCTGACGTGCCACGCTTGGAACTGTGACCATACACGTGAGTACTGCTTGCTTTGTACTATGTACATTTTACCTGAAATTTAAAGGCTTCACTGCTTCATTCTGTTATCAGTCTGTTAGCTTAGACTGTCTTTCACAATTTTAGACTGGGAGAGTAAAGAAAAGAAAGGCAAAAAGGGAAGGTGAGGAAAGAAGAATGGGGCATAGAGACAGCCAGCAGTCGAAAGAGGAATGGGTTCAGGGCAGATGGCCAGTAGTAAAAAGAGAAGTGGGATTAGAGAAGATAGCCAGTCCCTAATAAACAGCCAGATATGTACGTGTGTATATGAATATTTATACAGTGCCTTTTAGAACCTCTCTAAGGCACTGGGACACGGCTATCGAACAGACTGAACAGGTGCATCTTAATTAAAATTTAAAATGTTTCTTGTGCATGGTCACTGTCACTGTGGTTCTTAGTCTCGGACGTTCGTCGTTATAATCTCCTTGCCTGTCTTGCTCGTGGCTGTTGTGTGCCTGTTTATTGCATTTTGATTGGATTCAGCCTCAACTGATTTGAATATGTCCAGGTCTCTACTTCCACCCCTACTGTTTGCATTGACACACAAATAATTGCGTCAGATGGATCACATGTCAGTGCAGCTGTATATTGTCAGCATATTGATGGACTCGAGCTCCAAGAGCGATAATAAGCTGGGTCAGAACAGCTGTATACAATACATCAAAGTCTGGTAACACGCCTACCAGTTATGCTTGCATTCGCTTAGCACTAGTCCTGTCAGTGGGCACCTGGAGTTTGGACAGGTACCCGGGTTGTGACTCCAATACCTGACATCCAGCCATTTCTAGAAATCACTTTTCAGTTGATGAACCAGCTGACGATGGCCTGTACACAATTGTTATCGTCTCTGCCCATACAGCAGGTTAGCTCAGGCTTGAGGTATCACAGATTAACCAGTACATGGCTAGGCTAGCAATGGCTGTGACCAACGTTTCCTGTAAGCTACGCACATGCGCCCGCGCGCAGCAGCTTTCATCATGCCGCGCACTAAAAGTGTTCTCAGCGCAGATAATTTCATTCTTGGCAAGGAGAATAAATTTCATCATTTCATATACCAAACTGTAGAATAGCAACATGGAATTAAGAATTGTAATTGATATTTAACAGCTGGGACACAGATTTCTTAATGCTACAAAGACCCAGCTCCAAACAGAGAGTAATGGTTGAATGCCTTGATATCCGATCTCCGATAAAATTATATGCAGAAATGCAGAGCATGACAAGGAGGGTTTAAAATTAAGCCCTCTTTGAGCTCGTATATAAATCCAGCCCTTGACACTCCCACTGTAGCTCTCTTTTTGCATCTGTTTCACATTTTATATATATGGGTCACTGACTCAATGTCCTGTCAGCCTCTGTTCCGTATCAGTTGCTCAGTTGGAGATGGTGTACAATTATTGGAAAAACAACAAAATCAGAAGAGAAAAATTATAAGATTTTTCAAAACAGTTGATACGTTTATTTGATCTTGTTTAAAATAGGAGAGACTCCGAGAGAGGACTTGAAATAAAAAACTATTTACTTTGTAGAACTAATTAGAGCATTTTAAATTTATAACTTAAAAAGCTGTTCTGTAAAAGCATTGTTATATTTTCCAAACAATTTTTAAGCTTTCAATTGTTTACTTTTAAAATTATTATAGATTTAATATGACAAGTCATTGCATAATTATAGACACTTATTGCAGAAAATAAAACTGGTATATATATTGTTTATGATTACCTATTTCTGGAACCTATAGCTATAAATAGCTGAAATTTGATTGTTTTAAATAAAATTTTATCTATATATGTCTGTTTTATCAAAGTTATTAATGTAATTTTGACATTCCTTCCAATAATAAAATACCTAATATTATATACCATAACAAAAATAAGATTTCATAAATAACAGTTGAAAATAAAGTCCTGATCACAATTTTGTGCTCAGGTCATTTTTACGCTTGCTCAGTACTATCTGCTCAGCGCTCAGCAACCTTCTAACCTTAGAGGGAACGTTGGCTGTGGCAGGCTAGAGACACAATTACCATAATTTATCTTAGTGATCTAGTGAACGTATGTCTGGTGCCTTCATCTTGTCTGGAGGCATTTACGGCTGTGGTAGGTTCACCTGCTTGAGCAACCTGGTCTTATGCAAGATTTTAAGCCAGCTGGAGCCATTCACCATTGTCACACACTCAGGCAGCTCTGTGGCATTGATGGTGGTGGTATATGGTTGATACAGTTTTTATCCAGTGACAATGATTTTAATGAATATTATTAAATTATATATGTGAGACACTCTGTTGCAATTTAAATAGACCCATAAATTATAAGCTAAGCTTTATTAACGTTCCTGTTTAAATTGTGGCACTATATACAGTATCTTTCTGTATTTATTTAAAGCACTTGTAACACGCGCAGTGTCAGTTCACTTGAATCTGTGGCATGGAAATACATGTATTTAGTATCTCTGGTAACTTTGGGTGGGGTTATTAATGGCAGTATAGTACAATGACACTGTAAAAAATATCAAACAAGGCATTAAACAACACGTATTGTAAATTTTTAGAAAGCGCAAAATTTTTTCCACCAAATTTTGCCACATATAAATGTATATAAGAATTATCCAGAAGAATTTGCCTTTGCTAAAAAAAAATTATTGATTAGTGTTCTCACCTGAAATATGCATTTCGATGGGTGACGACATTTATCCAATGACAGAGCGACGAATACCCACTCATAATGAATGCAGGTACCTGGGCGGTACTTGCATCCCAAGGCTACCGACTTAACACTTGGAATTGCTAACATGTGGTACATGGACGAGCTAGTAAGTAGTCTATTCATGACATCTCACATGTTAATCTCTCTCTCATTTTCGCAGTACCTGTACAGGCATTTCCTTTTCTCTGTCCTTTTTTTGATTGCTGTCATTGGATATTCATAATTTCTTACTATTTTTCACACTGTATTTATGTAATATTTAGAAATTCGATAATCTGAGCATAGGCCTAAGATTAGAAATGGCAGATAGCAAGCATCAACGTTCATACTCTGTGGAAAAAAACTAGCTGCTATAAATCGCATATGTGGTGGAAAACCAACCCAGAGTTTCTAATTCTTTAAACTATGCTCTGTTCTTGGCTGAAACATGAAGCTAAACTGTAATTTTGTGATAAGTACCCCTATTCTAGTGTCAGGTTTGAGCCAAAAGTGTGCACAGTTCTGATGTACTGGAAATAGACAAAACTCATGTGCAGGTGGTTTGCTCATGAGAGGCAAAATGGAACACAGATATGTGCCCCAATTCTTCAATCACAAGCAACGAAATTTGGAAATATAGCGGGGACGGGTCATGCCAAGCAAGCCAAGGGTTTATAAATCGGTTTATGGCTAAATCAGATGGTGAAAGCGAGGGCAAGAGTTTAAGCACAGGCTTAAGTGATGATGACGATGACAGTGTAGTAGCTGATGTGATACAAATATCACGCACAGAAGCTCTCAACAGTAAAGATGCGGCAATTGGGAATTATGATTTTTAGAGGAGCAAATCACAGAAAGTGCTGAAGTAATTTTTCGCTGAAGAAGTAAAGATTTTTTTGTGAAAGAATAAGGTATAAAACCAAAACCAGCAGCAAATAACGTCCTTTAATATTGATGGACACTTTGATCTAAGACCTCAGTGCACTTTTATATATTAAATTATACATAGTTAACTTTGTATCTGTGTGGACTTTTGTGACAAGTTATGTATATCACCTGTGGAAATAAACTTCTGCTGTGCAGAATTGGCGTTATCCCCAAACAACCATGAAGTTCAGATCTACAAGTGGTCTGATGGGAAATGGAACCTGACCGATGTACTGGCTGAACATGTCCAGAGAGTGACTGGCATTGATTGGGCTCTGAACAGCAACCGTATCGTCACCTGTGGTGTAGTAAGTTACTTTACAGGATCATAATAGTCTTAATGGTTCTAAATATTGGGTATAGGATACACATAAAGCGTAATTAACCCAGTCCACATACTTGACCTCAGAGTTAGTAACTCTGGTTTGAAGTTACTCAGTTGGAGTTACTTGGAGTTCAGTAAGCTTGATGTGTTGCTGTCGTTGATCTTTCAAAGTTGTCAGTGACTAAGCTTTGAACCACTGACTTGCCCATTTTGAAGCATTTGTTGACTCGAGAAAAGGCACCCAGGCTTTGATTTTATTGTGTATTAATTAAAGAAACGAACAGGTCAGTCTCTGCAGTATATGAATTGTTACAGTTTCTGAATGTACGCATCTATCGACAACATTTGTAACTCAAATTCCCAGCTGAGAGCGCAACAGACTACTTGTAACAAATATTTTTGAGCTCTCCCAGTAAAGCGTTAGCGTCTGCTGTTACTTTCTGTTCTCTGCCAAGTCAGTGGTTACCGCTGACATCAGACATTGGGCACAAATGCTGACATTGTTGTACAGTCTTACCTGCAAAATACCATTGCAACAATGTGTCTTGTTATCAAATGCAAAATATCTTAGCTCATGGATTATTGTTCATATAATGCAGGGAACATTTAGTATTTGTAAAAAGCATCTGAATATGTCATGAATGTTGTACTTGGTAAAAGCATCTGAATATGTTTCCAAAATCGTTTTCCAGTGGTGGTAATTGTAGCAAGAATAATGGAATAGTAGCATGTACTGTGGTAGAAATTAATGTATCTCAGAAGAATTCTGGGGCCTTGACTGCGACCATGCTATTTATCGAATTCACTTTATGTTGGAGCTTGCTGTAATGGGTAGATTGTTTACTGTTTCATTTGACTGTGCTTAGCATACATTTTCAACCTATCTTAAGTCACGTCTGATCTAATCTAATGACTTCTTAACACCATTATCATTATGCCCAAGGCATCATTCGGTGGTCACTTCAAGTGAAATTGTAATCATAATCTATCAGAGAAGCCATGTTGTTTAGAACATTAAGATAGCCATGTGTGGAGCCTTGTTTGAAATTCTTAAAATGCACTGATACCTACTTACACACACACATATACACACAGACCCACACTCACACACATGTACAATCATACTTGACGTGAAGGTGTTCAAAAGAGTTAATGGAAATATGCGTATGTTTGAATAGTTGGTGTTTGCATGCTGATTGTCAGGATCGTAATGCATACGTGTGGACGCAGCAACCAGATGGCAAGTGGAAGCCAGCGCTTGTCATTTTGCGCATCAACCGTGCAGCCACCTGTGTCAAGTGGTCACCACTGGAGACAAAGTTTGCAGTCGGTAGTGGAGCAAGACTCATATCCGTCTGTTACTTTGAGCAAGAGAATGATTGGTGGGTGAGCAAACACATCAAGAAGCCAATCAAATCTACTGTTACCTGGTGAGTTGAAGCTGCCTGATTGTATATTAGCAGCCTAGCATGTTTAAAACATTGTTGATTGGCTAATGAGTAGGGCTGTAGTAAATTGAACATTTAAACACAAATAATGGCTTGAAAAAATTTAAGTTATCATGGATCACTTTTTTGAATATTTACATTGCTTAGGTGAATCAAACTCTGCCTCCTGTTAAAGAGGTTGTTAAAATGAGACAGGCCTGCCAAAATTTCAGTTACATCAGCTCTTGTATGTGCTACCTGAGCCACGGCCAGTGTGCCAAAATTCTTACATATGAATGATTCCACATAAAATCAGCACAGCACCCATCATGACCATCTCTGATTTTGTGGAAAACTGGTATAGCTATTCAACTTGATCAGAAACTTTCAAGGCTGGAATTTTAGGTTTTTATGTCAACCTGTGTCCAAGATATAAGTCACTGAACTTTGACCAAAATGCATCAACCCATGTGGGTCAGACTGCTGTATCTTGGATTCTGTAGCACCTAGGGAGATAATGTTTATACCAAACTGAAGGTAATTGAAAGCTCTGTCTGGGCCTGCTAACTGGAATCTTTAAAATTTAATTACAAAACATACTGAGCAACCTGAGCCTATTAACCTTAACCCAGGTCATTTTGTACAAACCAAATTTTATTTTTCTTTTGTGTAATCAACATGTTATGGTGAGCAATTGCTGAAAATTGTAGAATGGGCACTCTTTTAGTTTATTTTTAATTTTAATGTTTTTATTTTAAACCTCACACAGACTGTTGGAAAGCCTTGAAGCCCATCACTGTTGTGGTTGAAGGTATAGCAAGAGTCAAGGTGTTGGATAATTGACTTATTTAATTTTTCATATGACAGGGTATGAATAAAGAATGAAGTTGTTTTGATTGTAATACCTCACAAACTCACAGACTGTAAGAAAGATTTTGAATTGGACACTGAATGGTAGAGAGCTTTTGTAAGAATTGCACAACTGGGTATGTTGATATATTGAGGAGCATTATAATCACCTTTATCAATTGATATTTGCAGCATTGACTGGCATCCAAACAATGTCCTCTTGGCATGTGGATCAACAGATTTTAAAGCAAGGTACTGTGCACAGAAAAGAAACTGTCTTTAATAAACTACGTAACTGGTTCATCTAAGAAAACATGCACCTTCCTTTTTTTGCTGAGGAATTCCACAACCACCTTGGTGATAAAATTAGCTCAATAAGAGCTTTTGCTGATAATAATTGTTGCGTGCTGAATTCTCACAAGTGCTTCTGTAACTTTTCTGAGTTTTGCCAAGTTGCTGTTATTGGGGTTAAGAAGGTCAACTCAACAATCTAACTAACTTCTTTAGAAACCATTAACTACTACTGCTTATCGATCTTATCGCTCTACTGAATAGCCTAGTTTGTGTATTTTCAGCCACTCTGACACACTCTGCCACTGACACACTGATGGATCCAGTTTTGTTGCACATCTTGTTAGTCCCAGGCTAGATCATAACATTATCTACTATGACCTGCTAGCTGCAAAACCTAACCAGTTACGGCTGCAGTCAGTTTTCAGTGCTGGAGCCAATCTGATATATAGAGCAGAAAGTTTTATTTGACCCCATTACTCCAAGATTCAGCTCCACTGGCTCGACATATACAAGTTAGTGGGGTTCTTTGTGGTTCTTTGCTGGCACATAAATCCAGCTGTGGCCTTGCTCCTCCCAACTTCTTTGACCTTTTTCCTCCACTTGCTTACATGAAACGTCCGTTATACTTCATTCTATGACTAGTGTTTCTATGGTTATACCATGTATATTTTTCAATGTTCATTATGTATTTTTGTTGTTATTAGTACAGCAAGTTTTTGTGTTAATTCTAGTTATAGTTTTGCTTCTTGAGTTTTAGTTTTTATTCCATTATCATTGCTACCTGAGTTTTATTTACATTTATTGTTAATGAAAACCTAGAGTTTTGCTAACAATACAGTATCATTGGCAGAAACTTCACTGCTTACAACAGCCAAAATCAGGTTTATTGAGATTTTTGCAGTTATGATAAAATTCAAAAGTCAGGGTGTACACAGTGCACAGGTTACACTCAAGAGTTTACTGTATTACTAAATTCTGTACTTCAAAGTACTGAAAGTCATAAAATTGTCTCCAAATGTTTATTTGGAGACAATTTCTCTCTAATTATTATTTCCAAAGAGGTTAAATAAGTTTTATGTATGTTAAATTATGAATAGTGAGTTCAAATATTTTTATGTGGTTTTGGTTGATAGTTTCTGTGAATGACAGTTGAGAATATTATTAAAATGTATTTTTACTTTTCCTTCAGGGTGTATTCTGCTTATATCAAGGAAGTCGATGAGAAACCAAATGCTACTAGTTGGGGAAGCAAGATGCCATTTGGAAATCTAATGGCAGAGTTTTCAAATGGAGCAGGTTAGACTAAGTAGAATGTATTGTAAATGAAGTTTCCCCTATTATAATATTTTTAGTAGCAGATCCTGTGGCTCTTGAGTTGGGAATCATCTGCCATAGTGATAAAAGTTTTGATCCATTATTTTATTTACAGTATTTTCTGGACTATAAGTCGCAGTTTTTACATGCTCTTTGAAAGGAGCGACTTATAGAAAGCTGTGACTTATGTGCAGAAATTAAACAATTTTTGGAGTAAGTTATATTCAGCAAAGATCAATAACTAACAAAATACATTAAATCACAGTAGAAGCATAATTTGTTTGGTGAGTGCAGTACTAGACTTACCACAGCTCCACATGTAAGAGATGAATAGGGATAGTGTTATTTATATGGCTAAATTTGACCAAACTTGCAACTGCTGATCTGCAGTAGGTTTAGTTAGTACTGACTTTGATAGATAACGAAAGATGGAATACTATTTAAAACCAGTATTTATAATAAATCATTACTGAAACAGATAAGATTGCGCTTGAGGCTGTTCGCAGCTGCTAACTTAAGAACAACATGACTGGTCCAGATTTTGAGAAAATAGAGCAATGTAGGCCATATTTTCGATGATCTCACATGGGTTCCTGAAATGGGTTTTATTCAAACTGCACCTTGTGGTTGTTTGTGGCTATGCCAGCCATTTGACATCATTAAACTTGGGACAGAAATGTAGTTAGTGGGTTGTAGAGAAGTTTGTTAGAGTTATCATGGAAATAAAATACTTGTACTTTCTACAGGAAGAACAGTAAGGTAAGGTCAACTTCAGCATCCATGGCAACCTTATGATACGTTGTTGAACTCGGAGAAAAAATGTAGTTAGTGGTTTCTAAAGAAGTTAGTTAGAAGTTAAGCAATCATCAATTGATGCCTTGGACAGTATGGTAACGGTGCTAGAGAAGTCTTTAGATTAGATTAAATTAGATTAGATGATACCTCACTGCAAAGTTCCCTCGATCTCCAGGTTAAACCTTCTGGGCAAAAGTGTACCGAGAATGCCTAATGCCAGTTTTCACTCGCCTTCGGTCAACGACCAGGCGAATTTATTCATCACAAGAAAAATATGGGCAATGTCTATGATCAGTGAAGTCTTCTTGCGTTTTTACCTTTTGTTTTAACAGTTTTAAATCTCAGTAAGCTACATTTGTAAACTACAACTGACTTAGGCTTAATTGAATTTGGGGTTGAAATTAAACTGCTCTGCTTGGAGTTGACTATGGCATCGCCATTTGTGCAGGCCTAACTCTTTCTTGTAATAATCAGCTACAGTCTGTTTTAAATGTTGCAGCTAGACTGATCGGTGGTATACTTAGGTCTGAACATGCATCCAGTTTCATATGGGAGGAACTGCAACGGTTACCTATGCAAAAATGCATTGAATTTATGATCTTATTCTTGTCTTGTAGGTTTTGCCCCCCACTTGGCTAATTTAGCTATATGTCTTGGTGTCATCCTTCCTGGCCTCAGATATCTATGCTGTGCTGCACAAGGCATCCAGCATCAAAGTTTCACTGTGGTTGGTCCATCTTTCTGAAATAGGTTGCCTAGTAATCGATGACATAAACTCTTTGATCTTTCTCTGCCGCTTTTCCGTAAGCACTTGGAAACCGTTCTACTTGATTGTGCTCGTTCATTGGCAGGTTGGGAGTGCCACTGCTGAGTTTCTCTTGAAGTGGCACTATACAAATTCGTGATTATGATTACGATTTAGATCTGTAAGCTGTGTTTATGGCATGTCTGAGAGGTCCTTGAAAGGTGCTGTACATATGTTCAGGTACATACATGTGATATTGTGATAGAATTCTTAATGATCTGAAGTTACTCTATTCTACAGTTCAGATTTTATTGGCTGACATTATCTTTTCTTGATTGCTGTATGAAGGTGGCTGGATTCATGGGGTCAGTTTTTCTGCAAGTGGAGAGAAGATTGCGTGGGTTGGTCATGACTCCAGCGTTTCTGTGGTCAATGCTGCAGACGGATTAAAGTAATTTGTTTTGGTATAACTGTAGAACTAATCAGTCTCTATAATTTTGCTGTTATCATTAGTTCAGTATTGCCAGTTGAGTAGCCATTTGTCCATTACAATTATTATTAATTACAGAGTCAGAGCAATGATAGGACTTCTTTAGAGCGATTATAAATGTTTTTTACTCATGTCGTATTTTGCAGTTTTACAGAGAAAGATTTTGAGCAATAGGAAAGTAGTACAAACAGCCTTGAGCCAAAGATGCCACAAAACATGAGAATTGACAAGATAGCATAATACCTGATATGTCTCTTTTGGAGGCATTTGAGAAGTAAATATACAGTGTTGTGACTGGACAACACCCACTTGAGAGACAACACAGTCTATGGCAGTTGTAAAAGATCATGTTCTGCTAGGTATTCAAGCAAGCCAATGCCACTTTCACTTGGATTTGTTTTTTGGCTTTTATTACACGTTTTTGTTGTTATTTATTTGTTTAAATACTTATAAATCAACAGTTAGGAGTTTCTCAAAAGTGGTGCTCTCTAGGCTCATCATCAATAAGATGTTCAAGATCGAAAAGAATGACAGGATTATCCGTAGTCTATTTATGTTTCCAAAGCTCGAATAGGTCTCCAGTGACAAGCTGTTGCCTGCACAATGAAACTAACCAGCTGAACGCCATCCATGGTTGATGCAGGGAAGTTTGAGTCATTTGGTGCTCACAGCATACTATCATGCCTTTTGATTGGACATCCTGAAGTTGATAGTTGACACACTTGATTTGGTCCATGTGGCTCAGCTGAATCTTAAGTGGCTCTGGATCTAAGACCACCAACTGATCTAACTGTCTTTAAAATCATTCTACTTCAAAATCAGGCAATTTTCAGTTATCTGTATGTCCAGATGTAAGAGGCATACTGCACTTGTTTGTTGTGTGTACAACCTATGTGACTAGTAATCCATGTAATTAGTAGGCAAAGTCTGACTTGATTATGTGTTCCCATCTGCTGGATATAGGCTTTAAAAGTTGACCATAAAGATCTGACAACAGCAGTCATGAAAAGAAAGTATTGATAAATACTATCCTAAATTTATTAACTTTTTCTTGCATTTTCTGATAGAGTATGGTTCAATTTATAAGTGTGCGAAAGAGCCGGATGGTCTTTTTTGCTTTAAGCAGTTTTCACGTTTCAGATATGGTCGTTGCACTGTATTTGACATACTTAGTGCCCTAGTATATCAATACACCCGCAACCTTTTATAGCGCACTCTGATATAATGCGAATGGGTTCTAAATTTTTCTATGTGAAACATTAATTTCTAGCACTGCATATGCTAGTGTTCAATTGTTCTTGTAATACTTCACTGTTGTAGAGTGACTTCATTATGGTAGCAAAGTCTTTGTGCAAACTGCATAACATATAATAAAATAAAATAGATATGTTGCATAATTTAAAACTGAGCCATTGCATTGCTTCAAAGTGGTTTTGCAATTTTGATTTTGATATGCTGAGGTAGCAAGTATGTAAATATCATGCATGATTGCAACTTGCAAAACCAAAATATTACCATATTTGACTGGTGGTAAACTGTTTAAAACAAAAAACCATCAAGATTTTTGTACACTGCTCAGTTGAACCGTGTTCAATCAGAAAATGCAATAAAAGTGTATTAACATTAGTGTGGTTTTAGCAATATGTTCTCCTCTTGACCATTGTGTAGTGTTAAGGTAATCCGTTGCCTAAATAGGCAGGGAGTGTTCATTTTAGATCAAGAAGAGTAATACTCCTGAAGACAAAATAACATAGATAGCTTTAGAAAGAATTTGAGAAATTTTAATTGTATTATTAATTAAAGTTAAATACACATATGGTAACTTTGCATACTTATTTGGCACCTATTGATAAAGTGCATTTATTTTAACTTTCTTATCGGAGGCAATTCGTGGATCCCCTTTAAAACAAGTTTCATTACAGAAAGGTTTCTTGCATTAGATATGAAAAGTTCCAAGTGGGTTTCCTCTACATTGTAGCCACAGTTTGATGAACTTGGATATTAGAGCTTGATTAGTCAAAGTAGAGAGAAGTAGTGATCTTCACAATGATTCTTTGTGAATAATCTACTTCATGCATCCAGTGTAGTCATAAACAGGTTGTAAGATTTAAATGGCCAAAGTGCTGCGAGTACAGTCATCTAAGCTTCTTGAAAGACATGGGTCCTTGCAACTGGTTGACTGACTACCTTGACTCTAACTCCCTCATGCCTCCTCTTCAATCTGGAAGTTCCACTCTACTGAATCACTTATTACACGTCTCTTGGCCAACATCCTTGGAGCTTTTGACCATGGACAGGTTACCCTTCTTGCCCTTTGGGATTTTAGCACTGCTTTTGATTTTGTGTGTCACTCTATCCTTTTGGAGCATCTGGAGAAATCTTTTGGCATTACTGATACTGCCTTCTTTGATTTCAGTCATTCCTCTCAGACCGCTCCCATTCTGTTATGTTTGGGTCCACACGTTCCGCCTGGTCCCTTATTCCTTTTGGCTTCCCTCAGGATTCTGTCCTGGCCCCTGTGCTTTATGTTCTGTACACTGCCGACCTGGAATGGGTTCTCCTTCCCATAGATGTTGCTGTCCACCAGTATTCAGACAACACTCAGGCCTTCGTTCATGGCCCAGCGAATGTGGCTTTCTCTTTGGTTGAGAGGATTCTTGATGCAACATCTGCCCTTGGTTTCTGGATGTCCTCTAATTGCCTCTGATTGAACTGTGGTAAGACCCAGTTCATTTGACTTGGCAGTTGTGCTCAGCTTGCTAAGATCGATTCCTCATCCTTATGCCAGAGGTTTCTTCCACAGTCTGTAATCTTAGCGTTTTCCTGGACTGCAAACTCTGTTTGACTGATGATGTTAACAGTGTCTGCTGCTCATGCTCTTACCACCTTTGTCTGCTGTGTAGCATCCGCTGCTCCTTCTCCTGTCATGCTGCTGCTACTCTAATTCACGCCCTTATCTGCACCAGGGTGGACTTTGGTTATGCTGTTTTTGCTGGACTCTCACTAATTTATATTTCAAAGCTTCAGTCTGTTCTCAGTGCCACTGCCTGTCTTATTGGAGGCATCCCTGTCTTGTTGGAGACATCCCTACTTATGTGCCTATAACTTCCTTTATGTGGTAAACTTTGACTTGCTCCCCATTCAGCAACATATTCAGTTTAAGATCCTAACCCTTATGTGTAATTGTCTCATTGGCTTTGCTTCATCATACCTTAGGGACTTCTGCATTTTGGTCTCCTTGGTTCCAGAGCGTTGCACTCTCTGGTCGGCTTCCTTGGACTCCTGACTGTCCCTCGTATACAGCCTGCTACAGCTCATTCCAGAAGCTTTGCCTATATTGGACCTACCAGCTGGAATTGACTTTCCAGATAACTGCAGCTCGAGCTCCTCGGTTTGTCCCTTCTGCATATTCGCAAGCACCTAAGTTTGTATTATTTGACAGTGATCTCACAGTTTATTCGTGAAGTGGTGCTTTGTAAGTGGCAGATTACAATTCAATTACAGTAATCACAAGATAAATTTATTCTAACATTATAACATTTTTGCATTTGACTGCTTCACTCAACATGCATATATTTCTACTATATCACAGTTACTCATTGACCGAGTTTTAAGTCATATTCCCACTAGACAGGTTGATATTAACAAATCATCCATCTCAGTTGACCAGTTCTTCTGATATATCTTCAATGTCCATAATGTTCTTTCTTCTCAGAGTTGTCTTTTTATGTCCTGATTTCATGTACTGTTATTCGGTTACCATAGTGACCATTTTCATATTTAACTCTGTTACCATGTGTTTAATTTAAATAATAATCTGTCAGTCTGCCTGTGTAAATGTTATATTTTAAGTCTGTGGTACCAGATCACATTGCAAATGCCATTTAATTAAATTAATTATTTTGATCATATGCTAACTAAACAAATGAACAAGTTGTTTGACAAGTGATCACTATGCAATGTAATTCGGACTTTGCCTACTGATTGCCAGTCACACAGAAAGTATAATAAAAAACGAATTACGTGATGTAGATCACTAAAAATTGTCAGATTTAGAAGTAGAAGATTTTGAAGGCACAGCTGAAAATTATTACAGCTAAAATTATAATACACACTATAACAGTGATTTTTTTCTAACTGCACAAAGCACTGTACTGCAGACTAATATTTCATCCAATTTGGTATAAAAGTTCTAAGATGTAAATTGTCAAAAATTGGACATCTCAAAGTTTTGCCAAGCACCTTCTGATGTGGGGTCTTGGAATCTGCAATATCTGTGAAAGCATTCTAAACATTGCAGACAACATTTTGCACTGTCCCACCTAATACATGTTGCAATACAATGCACATGTTAAGGTGATGTGGTTGGGATTTTTCCCATAATTGGTTGGGTTGAGCTGGAAGGACCCTTTTGGTAAAATACCTCTTTAATATTTGTCTTTGTTTTGAATGTGTTCCTAGGTAACTGTTGATAAACACAATTGTGAATAAACATAACACTGCATGTATTGTCCAGTGGGCCTCTCATTATTCCACTATCAGATCTGTAATGCTGCAAAGACTACTTCTCTTGATTTCTCCTTTGTACCTTTCATTGATCATGTACTGCACCTTAGGTCTCTGTAGGCCTAAGGAGGTCTATGATTCTACTAGCTGCATTGTCAATTACCTGCAGCAGCAGCTCAGCTCCTCACAAGTGATAATGTGCCATTGAAAGTAGTCTTGAAACAGCAGATGCTAATGTAGCCAGAACACTCCTAGACATAATTGTCTGGTAGTAAAACATTGTCTGTGTGGCCTTTAGTCTTTTATTTGTCCTTTGGTTAAAGAATAGGTTAATGCTGTTCTTCTTGACTTCTCAGCTACTGTTGGTATCATTGATCATGGCATAGTTTTTCATGTTGTGAACACTTGTTAGGCTACTCAGATGCTGCTAATCTCAACTAGCTTTCATCTTGCCTGTGTCCTTGCACTCAGTCTGGAATTAAGGAATATACACATGCACCAGCTTTTTGGGCTGTGGTACTTGACAGGGTCCTGTATTTGTGGTGTATTTGGTATTTAAGTATTGCCAGTCCATCTTGAAGCCCTGCATACATATTTTTATATCACTGGCCAGTTTGAGCATTCTGGCCTGGGTCAAAGTTTAATGACCTGTAGCTGCTTTCCATCCATTCAAGACCTGCAACAACATTTCTTACAGCCTACTGAGGGCCTTTGAGAGGTTCTTAGAAGGTGCTTTGTAATTTAATGTCCTGATATATACATAGATACATGCATTGTCCATATCTCAATGGTCGGTATCTGGTGCATGTTATCCTAAAATATTTATATCACTCCACTTATGCCAAATGAGGATCCATGAAAGGTTCTACTTCAGTTGCATTTGCCATTGACCCAGCAGGGATTAATGAATAATAACTATCTGCTCAGTTTTAAACAAATCATTAATCATAGGCATAATATGTGTATAGACATGTGTATTTAGCACCATGATGTATGGATGTGAGACATGGGTCCTGACAAAAGACTCACGACGGAGAGTCTTGGCATTTGAGAGAAAATGTTACAGAAAAATCCTAAGGATCGGATGGACTCAGAAGATTAGGAATGAAGAGGTTTACGAAAGAGTGGCTATAACCGAGAATCTACTGCAGAAGGTTATTCAGCGAAAACTTGGATTGTTTGGACATATCTGTAGAATGAAGGATGACAGAAATATTAAGACTCTGATGTTTGGAATTATGGAAGGTACGAACAAAAGAGGCAGACCACATCGAGAGTGGGTGGATGACATTGAGGAGTGGTGTGGCGCGGACTTGCAGAGACTGGGACATGCGGCTCAAAACAGAATCGAGTGGAGACACATTGTGAAACGGGCATCGGACACCTACGGGCATTGAGCCCACGGTTATTGATGATGATGATGATGATGATAATATGCGCCAAGCACTTTAAGATCCAACTTAGGGAAGACTTGTATTGAGACAGAATGAGTGTAAACAAAACAGAAAACAGTTTTATGTTTGTTCTTTTTGTATTAACTGATTTGTTTGTATGCTTGTCTGTGTCTTGGTTGATTTTTAGGCTGACAACCCTTAAAACTGATTGCCTACCTTTTGTTACTTTAACTTGGGTAACAGAAAACAGCCTTGTTGTTGCTGTAAGTCTTACACCTATTTTTGTACTCATGAGAATCCTTTAGCAAACGCTTGTTTCTAGTGGCTGATGGCTAATGTTCCGTAACTATTATACCAAGCTGTGAAGAATATGGTCAAGACCACAACTACGAAGGGTAACGTTTTTATAGTAATGGAACAAAGATTATTATCTTGTTTTTCATTGCAGTACCTCCATTTAGGTTGTCTCTAGTAAAAAAAACTTTAGAATTGTAATGGAACTTTTCTAGTTTGGAATTGGAGTGCTATGAAATAATGCATTCTGCAATAAATTAGCACATCTGTTGCAGTCAATGGAAAGGATCCAAATGTTAGATTATTGTTAACACAAATGATAAAAGTTGCACACTTGTTTACATGCCTAGTTCTCAGAAATCACTGTGCCAACTGGTCTGTCAGAATAAGAATTTCTAACCTGCACACCTTTGTTGAGGATCATTTTGCAATAAATCAAAATAAATAGGTAATTCAAATCTGCAGAATGGAGGCACTCATTTAAACATTTGGCAGAGACAAAGAGAATCACATGTTGTATTTTAGCATCACAGCAGTTATGATAGCCAGAGAAATGCTTGGAGCATGGTTATGCTGAGAGAGAAGAACAGATAGCAAAAAGACAGATGGCAAAAAACGTTACTGTTTTGCCACCGAGACAGATTTGAAAGCTGACTCGGTTAAGCCATCACTGGATTGTTATGAATCACTTGCTCGAAATATGTAATGTCTTATCTTAGCATTGAAACTTCTTATGATATATAAGTATTATTTTTAGGGTTATGACTGTGGTCCTGTCATCTTCACACATAATGGTGAAAACATCATGTTTGTTGCCAGGCTAGACGATACTGAGACAAAGCGTCAACAAGGTTCCAAGTTTTCGTATGTATCTAAACTCCTTTGTAACTAATAGTACCATTTCTTGATAATTTTTTAATTTTTCCACCTGAGGTAGAAATAAATATTCCTCATGAAATAAATAAAATAATTAAGTTAGGGTACTTAGAGAGAATTTCTGGAAAATCAGATCTAGTTCCCTGTGACATTGGGAAAGACAAACTATCCCATTATTTTGCTGAACACATCAAAGATGTTGAAAAAAATTACCTTGCATCAATCTTTAGAGACGACTAAGAGACAAAATTGCAGCTTGGAAAGAAATTCTTCACAGTGATTGTTTATGAGCAAGTGTGTCATTCACAATTGAAATTCTGTAGTGCATAGGTTAATGAGTGCATGCCAAAACTGTGGGTAGATGATGAAAAAAGAGTTAATTGACTTGTGAAATGACATGAAAGTGAAGGGCAGAGCTGTTAACAAATACCTTAAAATATATTGAGAAAACCAGTACCAGTCTTGTTTTCTAAGTGTTATTTTACCAATCCAGAAAGCCTACTGAAAACTCACTATTTTCAGATATCTTGATATCTAACTGTTTTCACCTGGCAGCTGACTAACAGCACCTCTGGTTCATGTTTATGTGTTACTCTGCAAGCATTAAAAAATTTTGTAATAATAATAATACTGTTTGCATAACTCTCAGTTCAGCATTGTCACATCATGTGCCATTTTGTGAGTGTAAGAATACCATCATTTGAAATTGTGATTCCTTAAGTTGTGCAGAGCAGAAAAATTCTACTCAAATCAAAGTTTCTTTGTTGCAGTTATACCAACTAGTTAATCCAGTGTTAAGGGAAACAAAATTTATGACTATGCAAGTAGCTAACAGAGAAGTCAGTTGATTTGTGATATGATAGCCTAATCAGTGGAAAATTGACATCCCAGTTACCCAACACTCACGTGTTTGGGGTTGAGGTTTTAGTAAACTAGTATGGTATTTCTAGTGCTCAGTAGGGTTTTTAATGGTGTATGTTTTGCCATTTTTATATAATATATGTATGTTAGCTAAAATTTTATACAACTAATATATAACACTTTGAAGCCTTTCATCCTTTGTAAAAAGGCTTATGAACATACATATATTTTGTATTACAGACATGAATATTTACAAATATACTTAGCGTATGTGACTGTGCTTGAGAAAACCCTTGCAAAGTTGGAAAAAATTACTACAGTATTTGAGAAATTGATGTAGAAGGCCATTATAAATAAAATAAGTCCTAAATAATTCTGTGCATAATTTTCTTGCGTAAATGCAATGTATCACTTAAAATGTCTCATGTTAAACTTCTGGCTACATGACTAATATTGCTTATAAAAAACAATTTAATTTGTACCAGATGTCTAAATTTTAGGTAAGATTTAACTTGCTGTTAATCTTAACTTTTCAAGCTGAGATGTGCGTATTAAATAGTTGTAACTTTATTACTATTTGTGATAAAATTGTGCAGTCATAGCCCAAACAGGTTATAATATTGTCTTTAGATTGTAGCTGCTAACTTATCAACAATATGGCCACCCCAGATTGCAAGAGAAGATAAGAGTGGTGCTCCCTTTTCCGGACTTGAGAAATTGTCACTATTGAGCTGCTGCACAAGACTGCAATACTTGACTGTGAGCCTTTTCTTAATTTATTATGACTGCTAAGCTCCTGGTCTTGGGCTCATTTCTAGGCTGTGTGTAGCCCAAAGTTTGGTGGGTGAAGGTCAGCCTTCACCGTCCGTTGGGGTTCATTTGTGCCTGGGGCATTTGACTGGTCTCTTAAAGCTCATAGGGGGCAAGAAGTCAAGGCACAGGGCAAACTTGCATGGTTCTTGCTTGCTGTCGAACCATGTGAAGTATCCTGAAGAGCATTAGTCCCAATTAATTCTTGAGGGTTTTAAGCAGATATAAATAATAAAAGATAACAGAAGATGCTGACAACACAGATGTAGCAAAGAAAGACCCATATGAGATTTACTGCAAGCTCTAGTGGAACAGTTTCAAAGTGTTACAAAAGATAAAAACTTGGATGGCTTTCAGAGATGACCATAGACAAAAGAACATTTGGGAAAGTTTATTCGATTTATTTGTTACAAACAACTCTGGTCTTATTGACATACTTACTTGTTTACTAGTTAGCAGTGCCTTCTGTCATACAGATATTAATCTTTACACCTGTAGAGGAGTATAATTACTATTATTAAATCATGCAAACAAGATACGTTGGAAATCTTTAATTTCAGATGTGCCAAAATAATTTAATTTCAGCTAAGTTATATTTAAGCACTTAGTTGCTGATGATGGCCGTATATTCATGGCCTTCATTAGCAAACACACTTGTATGTGTTTGGACTGAAATTTGTGTTTTGATGTGCCAATGCAACCTATGTAGCAACTTCACAGAATTTGCCTTTTGTGTCACTGCATCCAAAAGTAAGGAGCGACTTGTAGTCCGGAAAATACAGTATCCAGTCTGAACTACATTACAGTATGCAAACTGTTTCTTTGAACAGAAGCATCTTGCTTTCAGCACTTACAAATTTAACAAGATTATATTACCGTTGTATTGACAGAGCTTTGAAACATTTCCGAAATTTGGACAATAGAGCAACTGTAGAAGCTAACGATACAGTATTGGAGACTGTGCATCAAAACACAGTGACGTAAGTTCATAACTGATTATCTTGCCTAAAACACAAAATTTGTTTTAGGCTACTACACCATAAGTAAAGGTAAGTCAAAAGCATGGTTCTCCGTTCTTAAAAAGTGCTAAATATTTTTGCTGTCTTTATCTCTTGATGGTATTTTTCTTTTACATGGGAGTTGTAATCCTTACAAATTATGTGCTTGTATTTTATTCTGGAGGTGGAAATTTAAAGGTGATTAATGTGATAATATTTAAGACCATAAGAAATTTTTTAATTGATTAGAATTCTTAATGCAATATCCCTTCTTGCTCTACAGCAGTTACGAGTATATGTGCTGTAGCTACAGCAGTTTTCTACTGCCTGCACTTAAGTTGGTGCTTGTACTGTTCTTTCATGTTGTGTGGGTTCACTGGGTTTCTATAATTGTGCAAATTTTGGTCTAAAATTATGGGTTGAGGAATTTTTTTTAAAATTTACTATTACGATTACGATTTTCCACAGTAAAACATTTCTAAGTTGACAGTTTCTTAACATCATTTGCGAGAAACAGGATTGCTAAGAATTCATAACTTTAATACTGCAGTTCATATTAAATTGGCCGAGTTCAGCACCTAATGTTTGTGTCCATGAATGTAGAAAAAGGGCAATAAAATCTAAAAGTCTTTTTGAAAGCACTTGAATTTCTTCTGTGTTGCATCTACTATTTATGTTTTAGTTGTCTGTTTAGCTCAGTTGTTGATGTGATGAAATGTGATGCATTTGTCTTAGGCTGTTGTTCACAGGTAACTGATCCTAAATGCTTTAAAGTTTCCTTTACAAAAGAATATCCCTTTAGTGAAACTTACAATTTCTAATTTAATTTGTATAACTAAACAGTATAAAGCAATTATTTGAAAAATTAAACTTTCATATCAATTGAAAGTTTTTATTGGTGCCCACCTGTATTTCCTTCACCAGTTGTTTTCTGTTCTTCTGTTGAAATTCTGTTTCTGTTGAAAATTGCCAATGCAAATGACCATGGCCAGATGAATTTTAGTGCAGTCATTTCAGAACTGTATTTGGTACCGTCATTTGGGAATAGTCTGGCTTGTCAACCTTTCAACTCTGAAGTGAGATAAATTCAATGAGTAACTACTAAATTTGTCACAGTCAGTGTAAGATATAACACTCAGCTTTCTCAGCCACTGACGAGGGGATAAGTTAGCTGTTGGCTGACACATTTTCTAAGTGCTGACTGCTTGCACCTTGTGACTCCACCTCTTCAGATGAGTGAAATTTCTGGAAACTGAAATCTGCCTGGAGGGCCTGTATTTTTTTATTTGTAGGATTTCTTATAAACTAACTCTGCCTCACTATACGTTCAAGTGAGGTCATTTCAGTGTGTTGGAGTCTACTAATTTTTCAGTGTCAAGAGTATTAGGTGCTTTCAGAGCGCAGCAGGGCATTATCTGGCTGCTTTCATAGATTAGTATCAGTATCAGTCTACGATCAAGGCAACCAACATAGCTGAATTAGCTGTTGGTCATCGCAGCATGCCTTTGTGCACTTAGGTCTCTTGACTCAATCCCTTCAGTAAGCACAAAATTCTAGAGCATTCCACTGACCATGCTTTTAAGTTTTCTGTAGAGGCATGTTACAAAGTATGCTTTATGGCTATGCTGGATTTTTTCATTTTCATTCAGCCAAGTTACTATCTACACTGGCACAAAAGCCAACTGTACGAAATTTTCCACAAGTGGAATTGATGGACAGCTAGTAATTTGGGATATTAAGGTAAACATGACATTTACTATAAATGGTCTATCTAATTTAATCTAAAGACTTCTATGGCACCGTTATCGTAATGCCCAAGGCTTCAGTTGATAGTTGCTTCAAGTCAAAATCGCAAGCCAACATCATAATCCGTTGGAGAAGTTGGATCGAATTCCAATACCACAGAAAAACCATAAGCCAGGATATGGCGGGTAAGCAGTTGAAAGAGACTGTCTTTAGTTTAGACCTGAATGACATCAAGAAATTGACAGAACAAACTGAAATGGGCAGTGAATTCCAAAGCTTTGGACCAGCTGCCTAGAAGGCCTGTAATAATTAATAATATTTAAAATTATTATTATTATTCTAATATTATTTGTGAGTGCTTATAGCGCCACTGATGATAATCAGTTCATGGTGCTCGGCAAAGCCTAAAACAGCAACCATTTCCAAGGAAGCGTGAACTTTACATGTTATGAGTGCTCAGTTAATCAGTCATCATGTTACTTTGTTATAGTTGTTTTCTTCTATATTAATTTTTAGCTTCATTGGATATTTAATTGAGGAAGTTTCTTTATGGAAAGGTCTGTGGTGCATGTTAACAGAGGCATGTATCTGAATATTTATGTAGTGCCTTTTAATAACCTCTCAAAGGCACTGAATATAGCAATTTCATGCATTTCCATAGCATCAAAAAATTGCATGAATTAAAGCAAGCATAGGGTATGTCCTGTGTGATGTAAGTTTGTATTGGTTTTATGTCATGTCATGTAATCATCTCTGGACTGGATCCAGTCGTTGATTTCTCTATGACACCCCTCCACAAATCTCGTTTCCCGGCCATCTCCTCAAGGGTCATTCTCTGTCTGCCCTCCGTTTTCCCATAGATAGTAACTCCGGCACTTTTCAGATCCTCTTCAAGGCAATCTATCCATCTTCTTTTCGGTCTTCCCACTGCTCTCTTTCCGTCCGGTTTGTATTTAAAGATTTTCTTTGGATTGCGGTTCTCCTCCATCCTCAGGACATGTCCTGCCCACTTCATCCTTCTTTTCTTGATCACATTACTTATCAATGGTTGCTGTGTTCGTTGTCTAATACTTTCATTCGTTACATGGTCCTTATAGCTAACTCTTAGAATTCTTCTGAGCCATTTGTTTTCTGCTGCATTCAGTTTCTTCTCCATTGCTCTTGTAATACTCCATGACTCACATCCATAGATTAGTACTGGGATCACGCATGTGTTGAGGATTTTTAGCTTTATCGCCAGTTTTATATCATGTCGTTTGAAGACCTTTTGTAACCTGTTAAAGGTTGACCCTGCAAGCGCTATTCTCCTTTTGATTTCTGTTTCTGATCCTCCCCCTGCTTTCATTTCACTTCCCAGATAGACAAACTTATCTATTACCTCAATTTCCTGTCCCTTAAGCTTAACTATTGGCCCGTTGTATTCCTTTTTTGTTATTGGCATTATTTTAGTTTTGTTATAGTTAATTTTCAGTCCAAGTTTTCCACTTTCCTCTGCTAATGCCTCCAACAACTCCATTATTCTTGTTAGGCATTCTGCAATCATACATGCATCATCTGCATATTCGACATCCTCTGCATTTCTTGGTTGAGATTGTGCTCCCAAATTATGAGTTCTTTCCAGACGTCTCATGATATAGTCCAATACCATATTAAACAAGATTGGTGACAAGATGCACCCCTGTCGGAAACCCGTTTCTATCTTGAACCATTCTGTTTCTTCTCCTTCTAATCGAATGCATGCCATTATTGTGCCATATAGTTTTCTGATGAGTCTGATTAATTTGGCGTGAATGCCATATTTCTCCAAGATCTTCCATGCTCCTGATCTCCAGACTGAGTCGTAGGCCTGGGCAAAGTCAATGAAGCACATAACTGTTTCTTTATTGTATTCAATTCTTTTTTCGATGATTTGTCGGATTACAAAGATCTGATCTGCACATCCTCTCCCTTTTCGAAATCCACTTTGATTTTCCCGTAGGATGCCATCCACTCTATCTGCCATTCTATTCAGGATGATTCTGGTGAAAACTTTGCCTGGTACACTTAATAGGCTGATTCCCCTGGAGTTGCCACATTCTTGTCTGTCTCCTTTTTTATATACTGGAATAATGACTGCTTTTCTCCAGTCCATAGGGATTTCCTCTGCTCTCCATACAGATGTTATTACTCGATGCAGCCATTTTACTGTATATGTACCCGTATTCTGCAACATTTCTGCCGTTATCTTACATACTCCTGGGGCCTTGCCTTTTTTCATTTGGTTAACTGCCCTTTCTACTTCCTCTAGGGATACATCTTCTTCCTCATAATCATCCTCCTCCTCATTTAATAACTCGACCTGTTCTATCTCGTTTATTATTTTCTCTATTTCTTTGGGGTCTTCTCTATTCAGTAACTCCTCAAAATGTTCTTTCCAACGCTCCATTATCTTCTTTTTTTCAGTGATTATTTCTCCATTTGTTGTCCTTACTGGTTCTATGTTTATTAGTTTGTTATTAATTTCCCCACTTAGTTTTTTAACGTTGGCAAACAGTTTTTTGCTGTGTCCCCTCTTGTATGCCTCTTCCATCTCTTGTGCCATATCCTCTAACATAATGTTCCTGTCTTTACTTAGATTTTTCTTTAATCGTTTTCTCAGCTCACTCAGCTGCCCACCCTTCTCACTCTTCTCTCTCTTCGTGTTGGACAACATCTCTCCCTTTGTTTTCGTAACCATTCCCATTATATTCTCAGTCTCTTGTGATATCCATTTCCTTGCTTCATTTTTTCTGTGTCCTAGTTCTTCTGTTGCCACTTGATTAATTGTGTTTCTGAAGTTTTCCCACTCTATTTCTGCCTCATGACCTTCATCTGTTAGGTTAGTTAGTGCTTCATATTTGTTCTGTATCTTAATTTGGAATTGGTTACGTATTGCTTCTTCCTTCAGTTTCTCTGTGTCATAACGTGTTGTTTTTGGTGGTTTTTTCCCATGTAGCTTGATCTTGATTTCTGACACCACCAAGTGATGGTCTGAATTGATGTCCGCCGATCTATAGACTCTAGTGTTGGTTATTGATGTCAGCCATTCTTCTCTTGTAATAATGTAATCTATCAAGTTCTCGGTCTTTCCGTCCGGCAAGCTCCATGTTGTCTTCCTGCTTGGTTTTTGTATGAAATGTGTGTTGGATATACAGAGATTATTATTGCTACACATTTCTAAGAGCCTGTATCCGTTATCATTCTCGTCTGAGTCCACTCCGTGTCTTCCGAGGGTCTTGCCCCACACGTCGAAACTGTTTCCCACCTTGGCGTTAAAATCTCCCATCAGCAGGATTACATCATGTCTGGGTGTCTTATCCAGGGTCTGTTGTAATTCCGTGTAGAATTTTTCTTTATCCTCTGTCTCACTACCCTCCGTTGGTGCATAAGCTTCAATCACAGTTAAATCAGCATGTTTGCATTTCAATCTCAGTTTGATAATCCTTTCATTTATGAAGCTCACGTCTGAAACCGATTTTGTCATCTTTGATTCTAATGCTATAGCAACTCCGTGTTCATGTTTACCGTCGACCTCTGTGCCACTAAACCATATCGTATATCCATTTGCAGACATTCTTCCCCTGCCAGTCCAGTGTGTCTCGCTAACTCCACATATCTTAATTCTTAACCTCGTTAGTTCTCTTGCTAGAGTGAAAGCCTTTCCTGTTCCATACAGTGTCCGGACATTCCAGTGTCCCACCCTTGTCCTGCTCTTTGCAGAGATGTCATTTGTCTTCGTTATTTTTTGGTTATCTAGGATTTTATACTGAATCTTGCCTCTTCGCGAACTTGTCGCTGTCGCCAGAGCGCTTTGACGATCAGCGCGGACCTTTTTATACTGGGCGCCGTCCGGGCCAGTGTGGAAACTATTTGTTATGGATGCCATATAGATTGGTGGTCATATTTAAGCTAGGCGGTGACCATTCCTCTCCTAGCCGATGGCTGTCCTGTCTGCCCTAACTGCAGAGGTTTGTTGGTTTACCTCTGACCACACTGTGTTTAGCCAGCAGGGGGCTTCTGATACAAACTCCGCGCGCCCGGCATGCGTGGCGCTTCCAGGTTACTTGTACTCGGTCCCGGCATCTTGGTAGATTTGTGATTTAACACAGCCGTTTCCTTTCCTTTGGCCCGCCGGTATGCCCTTTGTCTGTGTGATGTAAGTTTGTATTGGTTTTATACAGTGCCTGAAATTGAGGTATAGAGACAGATTTAATCGTTGCTTCTGGCAAGTTATCTTTTCTAGAGGACAGCAGAGAGCACTTGCACATCATCTACTTGTTTGTCCAGTTATCCTGTGTATCTTTCTCCGAACTGTTACCAAAATTATCTCTGTATGAAAAATAACCTTTATGTCTTAAATCAGTCCCCGTTATTCCTCCAGTTTATGTAGCTTTAGTCTGCCAAAGAAGTGATGTGGGATTTTGCAAAAGAAATCATTTCTTCCAAGAAGTTTATGTGCAAGCTAGTGGAGTCTAGTGGAGCCTAGAAGCCCTTTCATCTGGAGGCAATTATGTAAGGGTGATTGATGGAATGGGACTGTTCAGTTTGAGCCATTATGTTCCACAGTGTCCTTCAGAACTAGGTTATGTAGACCTAGTAGACTGCATGACACGATGAGTGCTGTTACTGCTCTCAGTTTTGGTGGACATCAGTGTGCCTTTTACACAGAGTGATATTTAGCTGTATCTGTCTAATATAACTATCTAATGCACTCGCTTGTAAAGAATGTAAACCATTTTCAAGGAATTTCAGTTCCTAAAGGAAGCTTTATCCATGGTGTACCTTGTTGACTTCCTCTGCAAGTCCTGCTTTTACCTGCTGCACCAAATCATGGCTACACAGCAAAGGTTTTTGTTTGACACCACTCTAGCCTTTATCCACTTCATCATTCTAACTAACTTGAACTGGTTTGAGGCTTTCCCTACCAGTCCGGTACAGTTTCAGACATGCCAGCTTCAGTCCATTTGCAACTGTGCAGCACAAACTTTGGCCAGTCTGCAAAAAATTCTAGCTCTGTTTAACTGTGTTTGAGAAGCACTAGACTGATTTCCTGCTGAGGACAGAATTGCAATTAAGATCAAGCCTCTTGGGCAAGCCTTGAAAGCCTATGTGGCCTCAGAATATGCCAGGAAGGTCTTTGTTCCTGTCTCAAGCTAGCCAGGATTGACAGTATAGTAAATCTGTAGTTGATTGCGTTTCCTTGTATGTTTCCCTCTGTCTCTTAATGTGAAAGGCTAACAGTATTGTTGCAATGGCTGTGTAATTGTACACTTTTTACAAATGAAGATGTTTAGTTTAATGAGCTGTTAAATTAAAGCCATACTTGAGAAACTTGGCCTATGATCAGAAATTTAATGCCAGGAAATATGATGATGCATTGATTTTGTTTTGCTTTGTAGACACTGGAATCGGCCATAGCAGGACTTCAAATTGTATAGGAAGAACATTCTTTGGTTTATTATCAATTTTTTTAAAATTGTCACTTCATTTAATTTACTTGCACAATAAAAATGAAACCCCTATGATATATCTGTTTAGTCCTTGAATTTAAAAAACACAGTATTAAATTTTGCTTCAGTCTTAGCAAAACTTGTTTATTCATAAGCAGCGTGTAATGTTGACTCTGAAGGTTTATAGACAATTACAAGTGAACATTAATTTATTTAGATTTCATTTGTGATTTTAAGGTTTGGTGGCTACATGTATTATGGGCTGAGTTGACAAGACTGCAAGTCAGTGACCTAAAGGGTCCTGTTGGCTCAGCCTCTTCATGATTCAGGCTCTGAGTGAGCCCCATCTTTTGCGATTTGAATCTGTGACCATCAAATTATGGATTTTATAAGCTATAATTAAGCTATGTTGCAAGTAGACTGAGCATTTTGGTTTTGTTGAAGTATGGATATAATAAGTAGCCTATGAAATGTTCAGACTCTTCTTGCCATTTAATGTCGGTATAGTCTGAGTCCTAGTTATGCTTAAAACTAACTCCTGTTATTTGTAGCAGTTGATTTTCGTACGTGATTTTCATATGGCTAGGCAATGTTGGCAGATTTTTCATCTGCAGCATAAAATTTGGTTTGATGTCTCAGTGTAGTGTACTTTGTAGCATGTGCTTATGCTCACAGCAACCAGAAAGGTGTGAAACCATTTTGCATTATTTGCACTAATGGTGTGCTTGGGCTAGGTTAATGTGATTTAGTGAAGTTTTATAAGTTATTTTTCCTTTCAGACTTCTTTCTATGTTGTTATGTTCACCAATCTAGTCTTCAGGCTTCAAATGAGGCAGCTTTGCCAAAATGGCGAACTTTAATGCTTTATGTTGCCACAAGACAGTTGAACACAACTTAATAGTCAACTTCTTAGGGATTTGTGTTTTATTTTGGCATAATTACTGAGTTTTATTTAATGAGTTGAAAACTGTTTTGCAGTTTAATTTTAGTATTATTCTGATATTCAATTTTATCATCATGGTTGTATGCAATATGTTAATTCTACATAAAATGTCAACATTTAAAATATGGATGTCCCATTTGCTTAGGATTCTGGTAATGAAGTTGTGCATGCTCATCGTACTATAGTATAATTCTTGTTTAATTGTATCTGTAATTTAACAAATTATGAGAGAAATAAGAGTCATACTGAGCCATTTGCTTTTGCTGATAAAAGGGATCTTTAATCTAAATGCTTCCTATTAGTTTGTGAAAGTGTTTACTAATCTAACGTAATCTGGAAACTTCTGTTGTGCCTAGAGACCTGTGAATCACAAGTTTTTTCGAATCAAATCTCAGATTGAATTGGCACTATTACTCTATTTAATATGAAATCTCAACTCAAATTAGCAGTCACAAATCCATTTAGAGTTAAATTTGAATCAGATCACTTGCATAATGATGTTTATTAGGATAGCACAGGTATATGCGTGGATGTCTAATATGTAGCTGGATATTTATAAAGGGCCTTTTAAATGCTTCAAAAATGACTAGCCTGTATAACATATCTAAAGGATTTTACTTTTGAGTTTTGAAAATGTTTGTTGAGTTCTTTCTGAAGGATCAGTTTGGATTTTCTATTGGTGGTCCAATGCACAAGAAAACACCATACGCTGTTATTGTTATTGGGGAGCCAGTACTAAGAGTAAGTAATATGCAATTTGCTTTTCATAAATAAAAACACCACTCAAATAAATTGCCTTCAAGCTATCCTAAATGCTCTTGCATGCACTGTCACCAAAACCCCAAATACCATCACATCACTCCTGTTCTTCACTGTCTTAAAATACCTGAACGAATGGAGTACATGTCCTGTCGCTTACTTAAAACGATTCAATCCTCTCAACCATCCTATCTTCATCAGTTAATTACAGTTCAACGACCCGCTCAGCCTGCTCCTCTTCTACCCTGACACTTCTCTGCCCTCCAGTCGCCTTATCCTTAAAATTTGGAAATTGCTGCATAGCCATAGCTGCCCCACCCTTCTGGAATAAACTCCCGCCAGAATTACGGCAATTATCAGACCCATCATACAAACTTGCCAACATTCCACCCCTGCGCAGATCTTTCACTCAAAACTGAAAACTTTGTTTCATTAGGTATGCAAGGACAGCATAGTTATAATTCAAGGAATCAGAATGCAAGAATGAATAAGGGTCAATGGGTGTCAAACTATAAACCAGGACATATGACCTCTGTCTTGTCTGATGAATAATCTCAGTTTTGCAGCCAAAAAGCAGAACAGATCTACAAGCTAAGTACGTAGTCTTTATTGGCATGAGACAAATGCCCACACTTTGCAAACAACAACACATAACAAGCGACAAGAACAACTAAAGTTAAAACTTACGAGCTAGAGGCTGTGGAGTGACCTCTTCATCATTGACCTGATTGAGGTGATGCCTTGTGCTGTAGAAGTTAATAAATAATAATAACAGTAGAAAGGCAACGAACAATGTTGCCAAACAATTTTTCACAATGAGTACAAGATTGAGAGTATGCTTTTAATGCAGAGAAAACAAGGGTTGTTTCTGAAGAAGTCAAAGACAAACTAAACATATTCATCTTTCTAGGAGGACTAATACCTGCTTATGTGAATAGCAACAAAGATGAAGAGATTGAAACAAACTTCACTAACATTTTGAATAGTAAACAGTATATAGAGACAAATGGATATAATGAAGAAAAGAAAGGAAAGAATTACAAAACATTGACACAAGCAATCTTCCTGTGTTCTTCAGCATGCTGGACACTTACTACAATGCTTAAAACAGAACCGGGCAAGATGAATGTTCAGACAAGTGTGGATCATACACATGGACATGTTTTGATGAACTCGGGGATGTAGTGTATGCCTGTACTAACTCCGAATGCCAGCAGTTTGGTGATCAAGTGACACACTGAAGTTGCATGGTTATGTATAGTATGTCGCCAAGAAGATAAAATTCCATAGGGGACCATAGACCATACTAGCCATGGAGGGCTAGATATGTAGGAGGCTTTGTACTGGAGCACTTGTTGCCATGTTGTTTGCTGAAGCAGTTGGATCTTTTATTAGGAACAAAAAAGATCTATGCACAACCTGGGGCTTTCACTCGTAATGAAACTTACAGTACTTGAATAGGTTTTGGACATTTCAATATGGAATTTATGATTACAGTTACTTTGTCTGCTTCGACCTGTTCAAATGTAAAGTAAACTGTAGCAGAACTAAATTATCTAATGTAATATAAAGACTTTTATAGCGCTGTTATCATAATGCCCAAGGCACCAGTCGATAGTTGCTTCAAAAAATAAAAATCGTTATCCACTGGAGGAGCTGGTCGAATTCCGAAATTACAAGAAATTCGGCGCATAGTTGGCCTTTCCAAAGGGAACATAGCTGTAAGTTTATTTTACATGTATGAAGTTGATAAACAAGTTTAAAAACTAACATACCATCTCTTGCAATGTTTCCAGGACTTCTCGACAGCAGAAAAGTTAACTCACTCTAATACTCCCAGCCAAATTATCATCATCAATATTTGTGAGCCTCTCCTGTGCAAAACATCTGCACCATAGTTCGACAAAATATTCCTTATGGGGAAAATACTCTGTTGCTCCATTGTACATCATCTTCCATCCTTTCCTCCCTGTCTGCTGTACTTTTTCTCTCCCTGCCTTCCTTCTGCCCACCTCGACTCCCTCCCTACTGCCCTTCCCCTCTCTGCCTCTACTGCTCACTCCCTTTCCAACTCCGTGCACCTTCCTCCCTCCCTCCCTCTTCCACATCCCACAGACACAACCAGGGCCGGCGCCAGAGTATTTGGCGCCCTAGGCGAACCTATCGCACTTACCGGCGGTAAGTGCGATAACTAATTAATATTAAATTAACTAAGTTAATATAACCTTCACACAGGAATGCAGCCGTTTCTTATTTTCGTATAATTCATTTATTAATAAATGGTGCAAAACGGCGGCAATGTTTAAAAAAATAATTCTTTATGTAGCTTTTCTGCCGTCCCCAAAAATGTGCCGCCCTAGGCGGCCGCCTAGTTCGCCTAGTGGTTAAACCGGCCCTGGATACAACAGTATCAGGCCTATTGTTATTTTATATGCACAGTACTGTAGTAAGCTGTGATGTAGGGCCTACTAAATTTCATTGTTTAAAACTTGCCATTGGGAATGATTGTGCCGATATACCAACGCGCTGAAGATAACTACTGGAGGCTGCTACGTTACGTAAGTCGAATTCTGTTACTGAAACAGAAATTGGTAAGGTGTATTGAAATATGAGACGTTGATTTGAAATGCACAACAGCTGACTTCCTTAGCGCTGATTTATTAACTTAAAATAGCACCGTACGCAGTTCACTTATTTCCAGCTATCGGCTTACAAAATAGTAGGCCTATTCTAAGTGTGATCGCATTCGTAATCTCGAGAATTCTACAGCGGCCAACGAAAGCCACGTCACGGGCGCTCAGTCAAAGCAAAATCGAAAGGCAAAAGGGGTTTGGTTCCAGGTCAAGATCCTAAAGATCTGATTTGTGGTAGTACCAATAGGCAGTATTGCGATTTTTTCAACTCTTCACAAACATCGAGTCTCGGGCCTTACCCGCAGACCTTTACAGACGAAACCCGAGATGTCCAGCCCCGAGACCGAGACGTTGGCCAATGTGTCCGAACAAGACCGAGACGTCTAGACCGAGACTACAGTCCTGAAGGCTTATCTCTCTGGCGCAACTTTAGTGTGGCGCTGAGAAGTTGTGGAGATTTACATATACATTTGCAAAATACAAACACCACACGCCGAAGCCGTAGACCTGTCTGTCTACCTGTATGTACTTGGATCCGGACCTAACTATACGCTCCACCGCTTGCAATTTCTGCTTCGGCCTATCTCTGAAAAATGAAAACATTCCTCTTTCACAGATCGTATCCTGACACCCCTTCTTTCACTTATCTCTCTCTCCTCTCCAACCTCAAACACCACCACCCCCGTAGCTGCCACGCTCTCTCCATCTGACTTTTGGATCTTGACCTGGAACCGAACCCTTTTATATTTTGTTTTGACTGAACGTCTGTGAGTGAGCTGGTCCCCGCGGCGCGTCTTTGGTTGGGCGCTGTAGAAATCTCGAGATTACGATTACGATCACAGATTTTGTTTTTGACTGAGCGCATGTGAATAAACTGGTTACCACGACTTAGCTTTGTTGGGCGCAGAAGATACCTGGGGATTAATCGTAATCGTAATCTCGAAATTTCTACAGCACCCAATGAAAGCTAAGTCGCAGGAACCAGCTTATTCACAGGCGCTCAGTCAAAACAAAATCGCTAGGCAAAAGGGTTCGGTTCCAGGTCAAGATCCAGGAGTCAGGCAGTCAGACAGTCGGACGGCTACGGCGGATGGTGTTTGAAACTGAAGCGAGAAGAGAGAATGGGGGAAGAGGAAGAATCAGGATAAGATTTTTGGAAAAGAAGTGTTTTCAGTCTTGAGTGAAAGACCTCCACAGAAACTGAAAGATGTGAAGTGTTACAATCACAAATAAAACCAAATTACGCTTTGGGCTTCGTCGGTTATGTGCAATTCAACCGCCCAAATTTTGATTTAAACAGTGAAAGTGCTATAAAATTCAATCCGTTGTCGCATCGTGTTTTGGGCTATTTTAGCTGCTTGAGTTGCACGCGCAGCTGCGAAGAAATGTTAGCGATCACTGGATGCAAGGAACGTATATTTATCGTTGGACGTTGAATTTTGCTAAGTTTAATAACGTAGTAATCACAGTGGTTTTATAATCTGGACATTAAAACGAAGTGTTGACATATTGGAACATTCAATATTTTTGCAATGTCAAAAGATCAAGGAAAGAAACGGTTAGAAAGGTGGACGTTTTTCTTTATCTATTGCTTTTTTCTTATTCATTCATACGCCTACAACTAGTGTGCATACACTAGTGTGCGTGTTTCAAGAAACTTATGATAGGACCTTTTAAGTACCTATCAAAGGCGCTTGTACACATGACTGTCTAACTGAACTGAGCAAGCGCGTTTCATCAGCAGAGTGCAGCAGCCTTGTTACAAAGTCCTATCACTTACCTACAACACACTTCAATCTTCCCAACTCTCCTATCTCCGTCAGTTATTTACAGTACAACCGCTTCGCTCAACCCGCTCCTCTTCTGCCCTAACACTTCTTCGCCCTCCCGTCACCTCATCCTTAAAATTTGGTAATCGCTGCATAGCCATAGCTGCCCCACCACTCTGGAATAAACTCCCCAGAATTGTGACAATTTTCTGACCCATCATGCAAACTCATCGATGTTCCACCGCTTGCAATTTCTGCTTCGGCCTTTCACTCAGAACTGAAAACATTCCTCTTTCACAGATCCTACCCTGACACCCCTTCTTCTTCTTATCTCTCTCCCCTCTCCAACCCCAAACACACACACCCCCCATAGCTGCCACGCTGTCTTTTGGCTTGACTTTTGGATCTTGACCAGGAACCGAACCCTTTTTGCCTATCGATTTTGTTTTGACTGAGCGCCTGTGAATAAGCTGGTCCCCGCGGTGCAGCTTTCATTGGGCACTGTAGAAATCTTGGAATTACGATTACGACTCAAGACTTGGAACACCAAGCTTCGTGATGTATGCTGGTGCTGTGCTGTTTGTTTAAGAAGTCATAAAAATCGGCCTGACGCCTGTTAATTCTGATCTACCCAGGCGACAGGGTAACAGTTTTGATCAATTGATCTGTAAGACCTGCGGAAATATTAAAGGAATTTTGATATAGAACCCAACAGGGTATGTCCTAGTTTGTGCTCCGACGTCTAGGTCTCGGAAATTTGTGGGGAAGGAAATGTTTGTGTGTGTCTGGTCTTAGAATACAAATTTTGGGGTTGTCCCGAATCCCTGAAAACGCTGAAAATACACAACAACCCGATTTCCCAAAAACAGTTTTATAGAAAGCAGTCGAAATCCCAAAAACTAGCATGGACTATCAAATCGGCAATAGTAGCCAAACATATTGGATCTCAGTGTTTCCTCATGTAGTAACATCCATCACATCATGTAGACATTGACTTTCAGGAAAAAGTCTTAATTCCACCATACAAACGTTATCTTCTTAATTTTCGCGATTTCTTCAAATTGGCTGAAGCTGTACCTGAAAGAAATGGATTTTGTATGGCTGGGCAAAAGACAGGCTTTTGCAAGGATTGACAGTGAGAGTGCATGGAGTGCTTGGAGTGCAACTGGATGAAGATTTGTCGGTGGAAGAGCATGATTTAAGAGATGCTATATAAATAGACAGATACATATGTGCATACATATATTTGCAATATCATGGCTGCTGCTGTTCCTACTAATAATATTATTAAGATAATTTATATAGTGCTGCAACATAGCCAAGACTGAAGAACTGGGCTCTGTTGAATTACAGTCAAAGGAGACACAAAGCAGAAATGTCCTGAGCCTATAACTAACAAGTACTAACTGGCAAAGTAACATTGCTGCTCTGCATGTCCAGTGATATAATCTGATAGTAAGCTTAAACAGTGCTATTAGGTCATCACTGAAGTATTTCTGTTTTTTTTTGGTTTGCTGTAGATTGAGGTCAAGGTCACTTTCTAGTGATTCTAGTGACTGCAAAAAACGGAAGAAATCACACAAAAAGCACAAGCATCATAAGCATGAGTCACATTCGAGTGACAGCAACTTCAAAGACCATTTTCAGACAGAAGATGAAGAAAAGTTTGAAATGCTGTCAAAGGAAGAGAAAATGTATGTTGCATTTTCATCTTCAGACATGCAGCATGACTTCAACATTACATGACTTTGGCAATACAACATGACTTTAGCAATACAACATGACTTTAGCAATACAGCATGACTTCAACAATAAAAAATTTGTCCAGCACTTGTTAGGTTTTATTTTCCAAGTATGATTCTTTTCCTTATGTGTTGTATTATTTTATTTATGTCATACTATAATTTTAATTCTTGATCCTCATATAGCATATAAGTTGTTTATTTCAGTATGTGATAGTTTTTGTTTGCATTTTATTGATCCTTTTATTCCTCTGCAATTGCCATTTGTCTGTGTTTACCTCCAGTCCATTTAGTCTTTTGTTTTAGTAACTTGGAGTTTAGGAATAACAAGGCAAATGCTTCAGTCTCCACTTCTGTCTGGTGTGCAGACTTTGTGTTTGGATACTGTTTCATGTGCTGGATAGGATGAAGACCATCAGAGAACCTATGGGCAACAAGAGTAGGAGTACACCAGTTGAGAAAGAGATGAACCATTATTCTTGAATACAAGGAGAATGGGTTGTTGCCTAATTGCAAATATGCCTTCAGCATTACAACATGACTTCAGCAATACAACATGACTTCAGACATACAACATGACTTCGGCAAAGCAACACAACTTCAGTAATTCAACATGGCTTTAGCAATACAGCATGACTTTGGCAATACAACATGACGTCAGACATACAACATAGCTTCAGACACAGCATGACATCAACAATACAACATGTCCAGCAATACAACATGACTTCACCAATGCAACATGACTTTAGCAATGCAACATGACTTCAGCAATACAGCATGACTTCAGCAATAAAAAATTTGAGTTACATGGTTCCACTTTGAATTAATGTATTCACCTGAGTGCCAGGATTCTAATCCCAGGTGCAGGAATGAAAAGCCATTGCATAAGGTGTTCTGCTGTAGGGTAGGTTCTTGCATGCTACTCTCGATAGTTCTCAGCCTCTTCCTTCATCTGATTAGGTCCATCAGTCATTGTCCACCATGTCATGACATATATATACACGTGTTGCACCTATCTGAAAAGTACAGTATTGCCCATGCTCATAGAATGCCTCAACACACGATAAAAACCAGTCATCTACCAGTCATGAGACTGTGCAGTTTTTTTATTAACGATGGGCAGTTGCACACTTGTTCAGAGCTGTGTTCACTCCTTGTTGGAAAAAATGGCATCAATTCCTTTTGATGGTTGTCGTAATTGCACAGTAACCTCTGCTTGCACTGCAGATGTGTTAGAAACCTTTAATCTCTAGGTCTTTGAAATTATATTTAAGTGAATATTCTAGCTGCTACAAGCAGAACCTTAAGCCTAACCCTTAACCAGTTGAATGATGTATTTGTGCACTGTACCTCTGTTGTGGTTGTTTGACAATGTCTGCATGTGGCCCTCCAGTTGTTGGCGTTTACATTAAGCTTGAAGTTTTTGAATGCGAACTTACAAATAGCAGGCTCCATAGCAAATGATAGCTTTAAAATTTTCTTAACAATTCTCAAAGAAACTGAAGCATCATTTACAATCTGCTAGCACAATGACATGAAAAGCGGAAGTTCAGTTAATGCGCTGGAAATGGATTAATAGCAAAGAATTTCTGGTCAGTCTAATGATCGGAATAAACCAGTATATATATACTTCACTTGCAGTTAAGATCACATGCTCAAGACCAAGCTTAAGACCAATACCAAGACTAAGACTTTAGTATTGAGACCAAAGCCAATACTGACACATTTAAGAGCATGGTCTCGAGACCCCATCATTGGGTCTTGGTCATGCTGGGGAATATTTGGGTGCTGCTTTAAAACATGGAGCTATAACTTGAATGTTGCCATAACATATGTGTCTCAGCCATGTGGAAAGGTTAGGCGGTTACCATGTGTTTGCATGACTTGAAGCATCATTTACAATCTGCTAGCATGATACATATACATATATACATATATAATTATACATATATAAGGTGGAATTTTAGAGAATGACATAAGATTAAAATTTCTGTAATGCAGGAGGCAGAAGCAGCTGATGAAAGCACTCGAAACTCCTGAGGAGAAGCGTGCTAGAAGACTTGCAAAGAAGGTAAGTGCTGTGCTTGGCGTTGTTGCAATGGGTACTTTATTGTTTCTAGTGCTTGTGTGATTTATTTTGTAATGTACACATCACTGTGAAATTGATTTTTAGCCGCTGTTAAAGATGCATGGTCCAAAACCTAGGTGTTGTTTTTCTGTAAAGTACTATTGATGCATTCATACTAAAGCAAGTTTTGTGAGATGGATTCAGAAGCTTAGAACTTCAGATTAGCTGATTTCTGCCAAGGGAATTAAATATATTATTAGCGGGAATAGTAATTGTAAGTGCACATCTTTAGAGCACCACTTCAAGAAAACACTTCAGAGGGTGTCCAGACCTTCAACATGAGATCACAGTCATGGAATGTATTAAATGCCCATGTATTGTACCTTTTTTAGGTTGCAAAGGGAAGAAAAGCCAAAGAGAAGATGGGTTGGGATGAAGAATATATGGTATGTTGCTTCTGTGCACTGCTTGTAGGATTTAAAAAAACTTTCGGTTATGTAGGATGCTGTTATTGGTTTATGCTATGTGCGTCAGACACCATTGCTGTAAATATTACGAATTATTTTAATTATTAATTTTTATTATCTTAATTTAGTTTCTTCCATCTGCATGAATATGCACTGAGATTATTTAAATAATTTTATTCTGTCTCATCACTTGTGTTCATCTTTTTTAAAGATTAACATGAGCCAATATAAAGCTGCCTAAGTTTATTATATACAGTGCAGACCTTTTCATGTAAAATTGTTAGGCTAAGTCTTCGCAACAGCTTGTTAACAAACCATGGGTTAAGAGGGCCATGCTGAAATACAGTATTGTATGATTTATGTAAGTTTTAATGTGGCTAGAAAGCGCAAAGACGTCAGATGTGAAGGCAATTGTGCTTTTGCCTGCTACCATAGGATTTTGTCACCTGCTTCTCTCATTTGGTCTCCATGGTTGTTATGACAGGCAGTGAACAGGATCCTACACTGTGACAAAAACACTGTGTATTACCGAGCCCTTCATCACACTCGTCCGATGCTGACAGGTTTTTGTGCTTCTTTTTTTGACATACCCTAAATCTCCTCAACCAGTTCTCAGCTTGCTCCAAACAACAAACTTGACTGGTATCCGTAATCTCATTTTTCATCCTCTGATGAACAATGTGGCTTAGTCCTCATCCCTGCTGCCTTTTAAAATGATGCTTTGACGTCTTGGGCCCAACTATCACATCCACAATCAACCTCTTTCCCACCGGTTTCATTCATGCCATAGTTTACCCTCTTTTTAAAAAGCCACCTTCCCTTGTGATGATCCCTCAAACTATTACCCATCTCTAATCTCAATTTCATTTCCAAAATCGTGGAAAAAGTTGTTACCAGTTGTGAGATTAATCACCTCTACCTCCCACAACCTCTACTGTCCCTTCCAGTTTTCCTACTGCAAATACAATTCCACTGAAATGGCACTACTTAACATTCATAATCACACAGTCGACTACAAGGACCAAGGAACAGTAACTGCTCTTATTCTCCTTGACCTGTCTTGCACTTTTGATATGTTAATCATGGGATATTGCTTCATTGCCTGGAATACTGGTTTGGTCTTTCTCTCCTTTGGTTCACATCTTGCCTGTACCTTCAGTCAGTTTGTTTTAACCAACTCACTTCTGCACCTACTGTCTTGAATTGTGGCGTTCCGCTAGTTTCTGTTCTGAGCCCGCTTCTGTTTGCATTATATATTACTGCAAGCGGTACAGTGCTTACAACAGCTCTTTTGACTACCACTTTTGTGCTGATGATACCTAACTATTCCTCTCATTTGACAGTTCCAAATCTAATCCTGCTGTCCAACTATTTGCTTCAGTTTTTGATGATGTTCAGTCTTGGATAGCTAGTAATAATCTTCTGAATCATTCAAAAACTGAATTCCTTCTTCTAGATGCAAGGCAACAACTTCAGTCTGGTGCTTACTTGTCAATTGTTCTGAATGCACATGCAGTCTGGGCATAATATTTGACCCCACCATGTCATTTTGTAATCATGTTGGTGCCATATTCAGATCAGCTTTCAGTTTCACAAATGAGATATTTTCCTAGAATTAGATCTTTGTTGCCTGATTCTGTCTTAGTCCTAGTATCTAATGCAGACTTGACTGCTGTAACTCATTTCCTATTGGCTTCATAAAGAGAGATCTGCACAGTCTACAAATGGTTTTAAAATCTCTGGCTAGAGCTGTAACAAAAACACATAAGTATTAACTTGTTACACCAATATTGCATTTGTTATGTTGGTTACCCATTGAGCGAAGAATCCTGTTTAAAATTGTCTTATAGTTCACACAGTACTACATCTAAATCAGCCGTCCTATCTCTTTCCATGCTTAACCATAATACCAACAAATGTTGCACTCGATCAGTGGACACATAACTCTTGTTGTGCCTTTTACCAGGACAGGGTTGGTTTCTAGAGCATTCTCAGTTGCTGGTCCACAACTTTCGAATTCTGTGCCAGGTTCTGTTTGTTCTGTCAGTTCTTTGATGTTGTTCAGGTCTAAACTTAAGACTCATCTGTTGCTTACCCACCTAAGCCTAACTTCTGGTTTCTCTGACCTATAGGAGTTACCCCTGGCTTCTCCAGTGTAGAGGATTTAAGGGTTCTTGCTGTTTCTTTACTGTAAACGTTTTTTATGTTTAGGTTTGAGTTTAATTTCACTGCAAATTAACATTGTGCCTTCCAGGTAGATGTTCTACAAAATCTTCTACAGATATTTCTAGCCATTTTCTGTTCAGCCAACAACTGTGGGAATATTATAAAATGATGTGACTGCCTGTTAAAGATATTGAGCTGAGCAGCTGTACATAAAGCTGATTCTTGTTGACTTTTCAGTGTTTCTTTTTCTTCTTCTTCTTCCTTCTGACTGGAATTAATCCCTCCTAGGGAGGGGTCAGCCACTTCTGTGTTTCTGATTATGATTATTGGCTTCTCAATTCCACTGATTAACAGTATATCATTTTGCTTGTTAGTCACTTGAGTCTCTGAGGTAAGGCTTCATGGGGAAACCTTTCAGTAATAACAATAATTTTCTGATATTTGTTGGAATGTAGTATGAGTTGCCTATCTGATTAGCAGTTTTCATTGTCACCTGTCTATTTTGTCCAGGTGTATAAAAAAGTCAGATATGATCATGTGCTTAAGTGGTGTCAAATACTTACTTTAGCTAACGAAATTTCACTGATTACAGTGTATTGCTTGATAAGTTTGTTTTTCTGTTTAGGGCTACACTAATGCAGATAATCCTTTTGGTGATGAACATTTGCTGGACACCTTTGTTTGGCAAAAGAAGTTGGAGACAGAAGGAAAAAAGGGATTAGAGCTGACTGAAATAGAAAAAATTCAGAAGAAACAAATGATGGACAACAGAGTTAGATGTCAAAACATTTTAATGAAATTATTGTTGCTATAGTTGTTTTCATTGTTGTTTTTTACTACTATTTAAAGAAAGAGGCATTAACCTTTATGCTGTGGGCCTTGCTGGCTGTTTTTAATGGTAGTCTTTAAAACCTAGCATAATTTATCCTTTTTTAACCTTGTACATAAGTTAGTGAGTGCATTACAAATAGGTCTGCCACCGGGTCATGTGTTTGTGTTGAGGTGAGGTGTGCCAGGTGGCCAGTTTGAATTTTTATTCCAATATTTGAATACTAGAATGAATATCTAACAAAATACCAAATATGTTGAGCATTGAATGGAAAAAGAACAATTTTGGTATATTTTAATCATTATTTAAAAAGCTATTTATTTCTTGTGTAGAACATAACTGTCTAAACTTTCTGCATAAGTAGGAGTTTTTAGAATTGTTGTTTCTTTTAATTTTGGCCTTATAAACTACTACTGTTAATTGAACAGGGTTTTTGAGTAGTCATCTTCGTAGGTATTTGTAAGTTGCTAAAAAAGTTTCTGCAAAGTACAGTATCACTGTTGTCAGCTGAGAAATTGTTGGCTGCCAAGTTCTCTAAACTGTATTGTTTTTTATCTTTGAAGAAAAATTATCCTTGGGTATTGTCAGTCTTCTTTCCACTTGAAAGCAGTTTGTCCTACAGGCAGTCAATTCTTTCTAATCTGACTTGCAGATATCTTTGGATCAACTTCCATTTGTTGTCTACAATGTTGCAGCTGTCTGTGGCACATTCTGCATACTTTTTTTGGTTACCTTGGCATTTAATCTGAAGTTCAGAATTTGGCAGAGCACGATGTTCTTAATATGTTTAGATGGAACTGGAAAAAGTTAAGAAGAGGCGTTTGGAACGTGAGCATGAACGAGCCATTCGTGAGACTGAACAGGAGATGATGCAAAGGGAAAAGGAGGCAGAGTACTTCCGCGAGTGGGAAAAACAAGAGGACAAGGTGAGAATAACTTTGAAAGTGTTGCTTTTTCAGTCTTTTATTTTCAGCTATCTGTAATTAAAGCAGAGATGGTTTTATTGCTGATGCTACATTGACAAAGAAAGCATGCAAACAAGGTTTTAAAACCTAGTTTTGCCTTAGTTTTTTAGGAAAACGTTTTTTGCTGATAGAACTGATATGCGTGAATAATCCTGGCTCTATGTTTCCTTAGCATCTCTTTAGCTGGAATATTGAATAAAATTGATTTTTAACAGTCTGTAAAAGCTGTTTACTGTGATTACTTGTGGTTTTGTATGTTTGTAGTTTCACATGCAGCAGGCTAAATTACGTTCCAAAATACGTATAAAAGATAGCCGAGGTCAGTGTCAAAGAGGTGCTTTCATCAATTCGTTAAGCATACACATATTAAGCATTTACTTCTCAGTTTTTTTGTGAAATTTAACCTATAAGTGATTAAGCTGATGGTGGTAGTGACTTTTTGTGAACTGTTAGCTGATTGGCTGCCTATATATATATATATATATATATATATATATATATATATATATATATATATATATATATATATATATATATATATATATATATATGTGTGTGTGTGTGTGTTAGCTGATTGGCTGACTGTATATATATATATATATATGGACATTTTGAAAGCACCATTTAAGTACTTCTCAGAATGCTGTTTTTAAAATGTTTGTCTTTCACTGTTATGTGTTGGGTTAAATTTTGGCTGCATGTTAACATGTTTTATCGTTTTCATGTAAGAGTCTTTTTGTCTCGTTTCTTTTAAGATTCTTCTGTTTTGTTTTCTGTTGTGCAGTTTGTGTAGTTCAAGATTTTACATATTTCTTTGCTGTTTATTGATTTTGTTAATCACTGCAGCAAAGCCAATTGATCTTCTGGCTCAGTATATAAATGCTGAGGATGACGACATTGATGTTGAGATGCGTGAACCATACACTTTCCTCTATGTTAGTATTTCATTGATAACTATTCTCTGTATGCAGGAAAAATGTTTTAAAACAAGTCTAATATTTTAATGCGATCTTGCTATGCACTACCTCATGATTTACTTTTATATCTTAATTTCTTGTATTGTCTGGTGTCCTTATTGTTAGTTGGTTAAAGGTTTGCTTAAGTGACTGTCTTAGAGGAGGATAAACCCAGCAAGCAAACTCTTACAAGGGGAGTGCTTAACTAGTGAACCACCATGTTGCGTATGTCCTTATATTGCATTGCTTAATATGAAAGGAGGGACCAGCATATATGTGTAAGAGTGTGCTATGCACCTGGAGTTTTCAGAATTTTGACTGAGCAACACCTCTGAAAGATGGCTTTGACAACAGAATGGGCTTTTGGAAACAGCTCAAGAAACAGTTAAAGCTTATCTGTTTTAATATTTCAAAAAGACTTAATCGTTTTGTTAAGAATTGTCATCAACTAATAAGTCTTGTAGAAACAATTGTTATAATTTAGGTTGCTTATTTGCACATGATACTTGAAAGACTTTGATAACTTTGACTTGGCAAAATGTTTATTATTTACCAGTAGGATTCGAGACTTGATTTGGGATTCACACTGTTCAGATTTGAGATTTGGGTCAAAGATTTGGAACTTTAAGATTCTAGATATGAGACAAAAATTTGTTTTGGAATTTGCCCTTCACTGATAACAGTTATTTAAATTTTATCTACATTTGTGTTGATATTTTCTGCACTACAGGTTGCACCTTTTAATAAGATGCAATGAAGCAAAAATGGCAGTTTTTGTACAATCAATACATTAGATGCTGTATTAATGGTCAGAACGTCAATAACTATATTTGTCAAATGCACCTATATAATTCTTAGGTAAAATTCTGTTGAAATATTATTTGTTGATCTTTTTAAATTGAAAATTTACAACACTTATTCAATGCCTTCTTGTTTTATATTTTGGATGGGATGATTATAGTATTATCAATCTCATTCAGTGGAATCAAAGATACTAAATATAGAAAGATGCTCTATATAGCACTGCAGTTGAAACAATAAGTTAATATGGCTTTGTTTCTATGGATTGGTTCAATTGAAATAGAGTGCTTCATAAAAATAATTTGATAATGTTCATTAAATTTGTCCAGTAGATGCATGTTAATGAATATTGCCAAATTATTATATAAGGAATACTAAGGCAGTTGTGTACAGCTGATATAGGCTAACATCATCCAATAAGCAATGACTGTGTTGTAATGAATAGCTGCCCAGTCAGCTTGTGGCCCAGTGATGTCTCCTGCAGGCAGGGTTATTGAGGAGTGGGTAAACTTACAATAGCTTCACTTGACGTAGCCTCAGAGACGATAAAGAGACCACACGTTCACTATCAGCATCCTTAGAAATTCATGTAGAATACAGTCACTGCTAGTCCAGAAAATGTGGTAATTAAATGCAAAGCAGTGGTACAGAAGTCATGTTTTATTGCATATTCTAGGTAATTAGATGCATCTTAGAATTCAAATTTATCTCCAGAAATGGTACCGAATATTTTGACGGTTTCCCAAGTGACAATGAACATAACAAACGCTTGATATCAGAACATTTTATTTCATGAAAAGAAACTCATTTGAACTAAAGGTCTTTAATGTTATTTAATAATTCCTACTGCCTTTCTTTCTAACATCTTTAACTTGATTATAGTACTCTGGCATCATTAAATTAATTATATCAAATAAAAATGCATTGAGCCAGTGTAATTTTTATTCAACAGAATTTTGTTATGTGTAGCATTTCAGTCTGATGTACAGCTGATTTGCTGATATCAACAAATACAATAATATGCTTCTGATATACTTAAAACAAGTACACTTATTAATTTTCTGACCAGTAAATGGTGGGGTTGAAGTGGTCTTTGTATTCATACAAATATTGTTCATGTACATACTTACATGCTTGAAAAATGGTGAAGAAGTAAAGATGCTCAGTCCAAGAAACCAAAACTAACTTTCATTACGTAGGTGTTACCACTGCGTATTGAACTGGTGATTCTTTTGACAGCCATATTATCATGAATATTTCTTGTTACTGTCTTTTACTGATTTGTGCTTTAATGTGATGAAGTCTTTGTATGTTTCTGATTATGCCAGGGTCTAACAATTCAAGACTTGGAAGATCTGTTAGTTGACATCAAGGTTTACCACTTGGAACTGGAAGAAGGAAAAAACTCGGACTTCTGGAGAGACATAACTATTATTGCAGAAGAAGAACTCAATAAACTTAGAAAAATCGATCCTTCAAATACAGGTTATCTTGTCTATTCTAGTTATGCTCTGGTCTACTGAAATTACTTCTACTTTATCGTAGAAAAAGTGTCAGTTAATGGTTGCTGCTAAGTAAAGCTACTAAAATGGTCTTTTATTAGAACGGGCCATCTTTGTAGCAGAACAGATGCACTAAGACACAGCACAAAGGAGTTTCATCACTTTACTCTGATCTCAGTGTATACAGCAAAACTATGTTATGTTGTGCTGAAAAGCATTTACTTTTATTACTTTATGTAGAAATATTGAAGTATGGAAATGTTGTTGGCTGGATTTCTTAGCAACTTCATCTTAATATTGGCCTGTTTCATGCTAGGCATATTCTTTTAGACAGTTTTGTATATTACCAGTGGTAGGTAGGTTACATTTTTTGAATGAACTTGAAGATTGAAAGCCATTTACCCAAAGCAGGATGTTTTGGTGCGTCCGTTTTGGCGCTTATAAACGTAAACGCATTTCTCAGTCAACGTAGTAAACGTAGTACATAACAGTTGCCAATAAATGTTTATTTGCTTTTTCATGCAAAGTTGTATTGTTCGGTGCATTTAGAAATAAACGCAGTATATCAAAGTTTTAATACATTTTGAAATAAACGTAGCATATCAAAGCTTTAATACATTTTGAAATAAACGTAGTATATCAAAGTTGTCAAGGAATGTTCAATGAATATTGTTCAGTGCGTTACGTTTTGGTAAGCTGTACAGTCCATCAGTTCACGAGTCCATCAAAAAATTATGCGATAGTCCTCTAAGGTACTCGACGATGTTTCGTTCGTTGCAACTCTCAACAATTGTCCTGATGCTGAGATCTGCGTCGACGTATTTTCTGTGCTTTACCAGCGGCTGGTCTCCACGAACGAATTGCTCATATACTAGGTCATGCCCTTTTTGAACTGCCGTATGTTAGCACATGAGTAAGCCCTTTCATCGAGCCAGCCAAAACGGCGGTGCCAAAACGGTAGCACCAAAACGGCGGCACCAAAACGTCACTGCCATTTACCATATGTTCTTGCACATAGCCTGCACACGCATATAACCCACAAGCATATAACCTGTGGAAATTAGAAAAACATGTAAAAAGTTTGGTATAGCCTGCATGCACACACATGCCCAGCAGACCTACAGAGACCAAAGAGGATTTATCTGCAAACATGAAGCCATGTCTTAAAATGTATGAACTGGTATGCCAGTTTATTTTTACTACATTCTCATTAAATGAATGAAAATGTGGCTTTTCAACCTTTCTCTTGGTAAGATAGCAGGGTTTTAAATGCTGCTGGAGTGTTGATTTCTTTAACTGTATTCTTGCTTAGAACTTAGTAGACAACATCGTAAGTTACGAATGTGAAAAACGATGGGGTCAAGGAAAGGTAAAGGTTTCACTGAGCACAAGGTGAAAATTATGGTGAAAGATGGATCAGTTATAAGTTCCCTCTATGATGATACGCATGCAGCAGATTAACTAAAATGTACTTAATAAACAGAACTAGTTAGTCTGTACTGTATTTTGTACTGCTAATAAATACATGTTTCATAAAGGTTTCCTCCTAAATAAGCTAATGTCATGAATATATTCTGCTCATTTTTTGTAGCTGTTGGCCACGTGCATGACAAGGCAGAATATGTTCGGAGAAATGACCAGAGGGAAAAACTAGGGAGGAAATGTCTGAGGGAAATGTGCAGATACTGAGTGATTTGCATTGTTAATAAATGATGATGTTGCTGTTCCAGCTTGTTGTCAACATGTGATGTATTCACCAATGCAAACTGTATGTTTACTTTTTTAAAATTTGCCTCAAACTAAATAGTGACATTTAGGCTTGAAGATATGGCATATGTATACATATATTTGCCCATTGTGTATATTATTACTGTTTTATATATGAAAGAGAGAGAGAGCAAGAGAAAGAAAATGCTCCTATAATGTTGTCTTTTGAATTATTGTTTATTCACTGCACTGTCTACAAAGATGTATATTCTGTTATATAGAATATGTTGGTGAGAGGAGATCTGGCATCAACCAGGCAGTTGCAGAGGATGTTGCAAGTGTGTTCAAAGGAAAGACAATGGCTCAGCTCGAGGCACTTGAAGTGAAGATACGTGACAAACTGAAAGGCGGAGAAGGCATAGACATTGGTAAAGTTCTCTTGCACAGCAGATTTTCTCTATAGTTGTTATTTCTTATGTTTTCCTATTGTTCAAGGTAAGGTATCTTTTATAACGGTTGGTTTTTGCCAGTGTAATTGTCTCGTCTCCTAGAATTACTTTATTTTTGCTTGATTTGTCTATAGCGTCTCAGTTGACTCTCATGTTGGAGATGCTTGTTATTGGCATCCTGTACTTACAGAGCAGATTTTTAAGTTGTGTAAACACATTGCAATGCTTCACAGAAGTAAAGTCGCTGTAATTGTTTGTTTGTATGCCATCAGTATGATATAGTGAAATGCATAATTGATATAGCATCTCTTCAGGAATCTTCTCAGCATTCTAGTTTTGCCTCAATGAAACGGAACATATTCAGTCGGAGAGAGAAGGTGCCAGTAGCTTGTTTTTGTATCCGATAGGCAGGAAGCAACAGGACAGCCATTTCAGACATATCATCCCACAACTGAAACTGGTTTTGCACAAAAACACTGCCAGACGAAGGGATGAAAGTTTACCCCAGGCATGGCATTTGGCTAACCACGCCAGAGGCGCAATTCCTTCTAGTAGCCAGGAGCCACACGAGACGGGCATCTCGGGGCCCATATTGCACGACTCAATGTGCTGAAGGACCCACAGCAGCAGAGATGTAATAATTGTGGCAAATTATCAAATTTGGAAATTTCACAAGAGAGTGTAGCAGCCGTCACAGCATGCACTGTAACTACCTGACCTGTGTCATGGGAAGGCAAACACAACAGCACTGCAGAAGTCAGTCCTGTTACTGACAGTTGTCTGCACAAGAACTGTCATTTGAACAGATGGTTAACTCTGGTGGGATGTTATTATTGATGAGTTTAATATTGCTGGTGTTTGGTAACGTGTTAGTAAAAATTAGGTTAATTTGATTCACCCAGATAATGGTAAGCAAATTTAAGTTAGTGACTTCTGGTTGAGTCTTTCTGCTGCAGGTACCGTTCAGACTGAACTATTGAAATCGGCCTGAGATAGTTTGTTGGTTATGTTTGATTAGGATACTGGGAGTCCTTACTTCAACAGCTGAAGGCTCACATGGCTCGACAAAGACTGCGGGAAAGGCATCAGGATGAACTGCGACGAAAGTTATTCAAACTCAAGCAAGAGGTACATATTCAGTCCCTTGACTCTTATTTATGATTTTGTGGCTTTTCATCTGCTTGTCCATTTGTAATGTCTTACTACAATTTGCATTCATTGTTCAGTGGGTGAGCTGGATTAACCTAATTTTTGGGCTTAACACTGAGTGATGACGATAAATGAATGACGTTATGGTTTAGGGGTATTGTCAATGATGCAGTGTGTCTTTGAGGACTAGCATTGCTGATAAGGATATGTAGACTGTTATGGTTTGGAGAATTCAGTCATATGATCTGGAAACAGTTTACATACAGAGTGAAACCTTGGAAGATAAGTTTAAAATCTGCTGAAACAGAGACAGATGTGCTTGCTGAAGTTTTAATCTTGGACCTTAAAGTCATATATGTACAGCTTATTTTCAGCTATTGCATATCAGCAACCCTTCAAATCTGCACTTTTATGTTTCGACTTTTTTTAGGTTAATGAGCGTCATTCAGTCCTTCTGTGACATATTTAAAAATTGCTTTATTAAGGGTCTTTGTACATACATACATGTAAGGTATTTTATGGTGCTCAGTTAGATAGACTGGTGGCTACGGCTGTTATTGTAATACATACTTTAAATGATCTGTTTGTAGCAAGGCATTGAGAGTGTACCATTGTTTCCTGGTGTGGTGACGAGCGAAGGAGCTTCTGCACTTGGAAGACCAGCTGACGATACGCCTGCTTCTCAGCCTGGTCCCAGCAGTCACCACGTGGATGAGGTACTAAAGTAAGTGTCCAAATTGGGTTGTTCCTTTTTCCTTTACCACTTTTTAAAAGCCATTTGCATCAGTTTATGTTAAAACTGGAATAGCAGTTCTTGACTGGTATATTAAGTTAAAGCATTGTGCCATCATAACAAAAGATCAGTGTACTGATATCACACTTTAACTTGGCAGCTTGCAGTTATGCAGAGAATTTAAAGCAATGTAATAGCAGATAAAAATATCTATGAACTATCAAATTATAAGGGAAATGACAAGAAAAGAGTTTATAGCAAATATCGTCAGATAGAGAAGACTGAGATGGATGGCATATGTAATTCATGTGAAGAAAGATAGAAGAGCCAACCGGGTGATGAACCGGATCCCTGAAGAGAAAAGGAAGAAAGAAAGACCAAGAAGAAACTGACCAGAGACCATCAGAGATGATCTGAAATGTTTGGAGATGTTGTGAGATGAGGCAGAAAGACTGGCAATGGACAGAGATGAATGGAGAAGCTGAGTTGCCCATTGTACTAAGTAATTATAGTTTTTTAAAGTTTGACTAAAGTTGAAATCTTGGCCATTGTGACATTCCAGACAAGCCCCAAAAATGAATTTCTGTATTGATTTTTTGTTGAGATGATACTTTGTCAACTGTTGTAACTGAAAGGTAACTGTTTAAATTCTCAGTAGAATCTGACAACTGTCTGCTTTGATGGTAGTTCAGTATCGTCAGGTCATACCGGTGTTTGCGTAACATTTGAGACTGTAGATACCATACAAGAACCATACATAAAAGATAAGTTTTAAAATCTAATCTAAAATTTAGAATTTTAATTTTAAATTTAAGAGTAAAAAATATTGGAATTGAAGCAAAATTCTGTGTAAAGTAACATCTTTTTTACAGTGAAGAGGAGGATGAAAGTGAGAAGCATTACCTGGAATATGACGCTGGAAAATATTCTCCACGGCTCATTCCATTTTCTGATCTTCCACCTGATACCATTCTTATTGATGTAGATGATGATTTAAAGCGCCTGGAATTTGCTCGGCAGCTTGTTGTAAAGACTGGACAGGCTGAGGTTAGTGGATCTCTTCATGATCTTCTGTAAGAATTGTTGGTCCTGAAAACCTTGATATTTGAGTCATTTCATGTTTGCTGAAAATTGGCACAGTAATACCGGACACTTGCAGTGAAAGAATGTTGGTGATCAGTTGTCAGATCTAGCCTAAGCTGTCTGTCTAAGTTGTCTGTCATGTTACCATGAAGTTTTACTTCTTTCTTAGTATTGCAGTAGCAGCTGGGATTTCCATGGACAGGCATTGCTTATGTTCTTCCACTGCTGGTTATTGTTGAAGATTTGTTGTCAGTACATCCACACAGGTTGTCATTTGGCTGTGAATAACAGAGCAGCCAGGCGATCCAATGCGGATATAGAAATGTGACCTCATTCAGTTTGTGCAAAATGGTTCCAAGCCAAGCCACCAAAGACCATCAATCATACTTTGTTGTAATGTGGCCCTTTATGTCTCCAAAGTTAATGCTCAGGTTGTCAGTCGGTGACTGTAGGACACACTCATCTCTAGACATTAGCTGATGGAGAACTCCCTCCATCTACCAACTCTGTTGATATCAGGTGAATGCCAGAAAGTCTTTGAGTTCCAGGAGTTGTTTAGGGCATTTTTAAATCTGCTGCTGTAAAAGGAAGTTCCTTATTCATGATCCTGTGTAGTATAAGTTGACAGATGGCATATCTGTCTAAGCAAAGAGAAACAACTCTTGTGGAATCATGATTTGCTTGCCATATGGTCTCTTCAGATTAGTTTGAGCGGTGCAACATTTGATTGTTCTGCTTACTGCATCACAACATAACATAAATGAAGAAAGTGCAACTTCAAGAAAAAACTCATCAATAGCACTGCCAACCCAGCAGAAAAAACCTGCAGTCAGCAGAACAGATTTCAAGCGTTTGCAGAACAGAGAAGGCAACAGACTGATGAGCTTGTTTCTAGTCTTGTGAGGAAGGTTCCGGGATGCAGGCCCAAGACAAGGCCCTTGTTTTATGATTGTATCAAAAAGGAACCTTCAGCAGGTATGCCAAAGTCATTTTCATGACAATATAATAAGGTAGCAAAGTGCAGTTCTTATACTGTGCTGCTGCACTGCCATCTGAGAAGTAGATCATGAAACATGGCTTGCCAAAATATTCTGTAAGAAACTGGATTAAAGCTTTCCGGTATAAATGTACCACAGCAGCAACAATGCAGCAAGTATGTTGTACTCAGAAATAATGCAAAACTTAAGTGCTTCAGTTCACTGGTGTTACATTCATCAGTTTGCACTTTGTAATAACGCACATATGGTTGAGTGGTTGCCTGGAGCTTGCAGCATCTTGGACAACAAAACTATAATTCTCTGCAAAATCTTCAGCAACTATAAATCCTGCAAGAGTATTCTTCTCCTTACTGTCTTGCGTGCGTGTTGTTGCATCTTGATCAAAGTTCAATTACTCGTATCTTGGACACAGATTGATCCAAAAATTTAAGATTTTGGTTTTGAAAGTTTCTCATCAAGACGATTAACTGTGCCGACTTTCAGCAAAATCAGAGATGGTCCTGTTGGGTGCTGTGATAATTTGACATGGAATGACTCATTTATTTTCATATTTTCAGTCACACTTTGGCCTCTCATAAGTTACATAAAAATTTGGAGTAGTCTACATCTAGAATATGTCTCCATTATATTCTGTAGTTTCTTTATCTGTCTAAATGGAGGAGCAGTCTCACTGAGGTAACCCTGAGGTTTAGGTATGGGTATAAATAGCTAACAGGTTCATTTTCTTAGCCTTGGCATATAAGGGTGGGTGGCCAGTCCTCTCCCTTGCTGCCTAATCTTCCAACCAACAGTGTCAGTCGATGTACTTCTTTTACAACTGAGCGTGACAGGAAGTGCTACTGGATCAGAAATCTGTTAATATCTCTGCCCTGGCAGAAATTTGAACTTCTGACCTCTGTGTTGACTTAACCATTTTGAACATCAAGTGGTTATTTATTTAAATTTATATTGCCAGTAAACTAATATGGCAATCAGCAGCTCTGTACTTGCTAAGGTCTATATACAGTGACGAAGTAGGGGATGCTCAGACCTATGCTTACTACATCATAAGGCGAGTTTCGACCAATTATGGTTGCTATTGTTTTCAATTTTTATTCACTTTCTATTTAACTTACTTATTTTACTGAAATTGGCCATTGGTTTAAATCGGTAGTACAGAGTTGTAGATAATTTTTGAGATGTTTATTTATGTAATAGCAAGATGAAGAGCAGGAGCTTGTGAGAATTGCCTCAGCTGGAATGAACGAAGAAGAGGCTCGTTTCAGCGTCCAAGTGCCACTGAAGCAGGAGGCACTTGCCTGGTCTGACAAGTACAGGCCAAGGAAACCTCGCTTCTTCAACAGAGTTCATACGGTCAGTCAAGATGATTGCCCATTAAATTATTATTATAGTTGTTGTTGTTGTTATTATTATTACTATTACTATGTTTAAAGGGTATGATACAGAAATCTTGCTGGAGAGATGCTTAGCCTGGAATGGTTCATCTGCACTGATTTTTAGCTCTTTGAAGAATGCAATGTAGACTGCAATTGCATTTTGTTCCACTGACCTTTAAGACGCTTGGTCAAATCAACCGCAGTGACCTGGAATTTCTCAAAGACCTTGTGCTTTTGTCTCTCCTGCATTTCTGGTGACTTGAGAGAAACAAGGTCTCACAACAGTAATCCAGCGCTTTAACGCAGTCAGTTTCCACATTTCCTTTTCACTGCTGGATATTGGCAAGTCATAGCTGTTCCAGATACAACATCTTCTCCAGACTGATTTTACATAGTTCTTGGGTGCGTAACACCTAAGAGTAGAATAATAATAATAATAATTTTGCAAGCCCAATACTACATGCATATGCACAGCTACATAGACATGTACTGAAATTTTGGTCACAAAATACCATATCATTTTAATGTGGCCCTCACCATAACACAACACTTGGCATGGATCCTAAATCCTGCATTATAGCAGGTGCAACGTATGATGTCAGAGTGATTTATCTGATCTGGATTGGCTGTTCTTCACTGATGTCCAGCTCAGTGAAGGTGCCAGGCCAGTTGCATTGAAGTGAAGAGAATTGTTCTGGAATGGCCAGTCTTTGCTAATAACGAAATCTGTGAAGGTGCCTTTGTAGGCATTTGTGTTTAAGCAATGGATGGTCTGGAAAATAAAGGAGGTATGCAGGCTTTAAACAAAGTCATTTAAAAATGAACTTGTTCTGCATTTTTAATGTTATTTCTTCAGCCATTTTGGCACTTGGAAGGCTTTGTATTTTATCTTGCCTCTTCTGTCTGTACTTTAGTGTTAAACAATAAATGTGATGGTTTGTCTGCTTATATAGGGCTTTGAGTGGAACAAGTACAATCAAACCCATTATGATATCGACAACCCTCCTCCAAAAATTGTCCAAGGATACAAATTTAACGTAAGTGACAGTTCTGTTTTCTCTTTAAAATTGTTCTTTTTATTTGATGACTTCTAATCACAGTGAAGAATATCAGAAGCCAATCATTGATGGGAGTAATGTCAGGATTCTTCTTATTAATCATGCAATTAATGATGGGAGTTACAAATAGTGACAAGGACATACAGGCTTATATCTTTGCCTTATTTCTCTGAGATGACTATGACGGAGGAAGCTGCTAACAGTAGGCCACTTGTTTGGATTGCAAAGTTAGTTCACAGTTTGAAAGCATTAAAGTAGCTGTTACTTACCCATCTAAGTAGCTTCATATTTCATTAAGTGCTTGTTGCTTGAATTCATTTATAGTTGGCACGACATTCATGAACCCATTTCATGCAGCCAGCCTTATTTGCCTACGATATTTTCCGGAATATAAGTCGTGGGTTTTTACGTGAAATTTTAGGGTGCGTCTTATTTAAAGGTGTGACTTACATGTGGAAATTTAAAATTTTTTGAATAAGTTATATTTAGCAAAGATTGGTAACAAATTAATTAAATTAAATCACATTTATTACAACCAAAATTTGTGTAGCAAATGCAGTACTACGCTTACTTTTGCACCATGTTAGCCAGATATATAAGTACGGTGTCATCTGTTTTGTTAACCTGGATTAAAATTGCAACTGCTGATCATGTAGGTCTGCAGTAGATTTACTTAACACTGTTTTTGATAGCTAAAAAGATAGACTATGATTTACAACCAATATTTATATTAAACTATTACCCTAACGGGTTGTATTTATTGTAACTAGTGACGTCATACTGCACATTTGGACACATTTTATTAAATGAAACTCTAATAGAGATTTGCAAATTTCAAACACTACAAATTACGCGTTAAATTTCTATTCTACTTACTAATAAGTGTATAAATTACACATATTTTACATTTATTTAATGTTTTATTTGAATAATATTGATTTGCTAGCATTAGTAAATAAGGCTTAAGGTAAAGTGTAACACCGGTGTCTGTGCTAAAAACGCACACACACGGTCATTATTTACAGTTCGCATTGGGACAAAATGCACGTTGTAACTGCCTTTCTTTCAAAGACGCACTCGTTTTTCGACTTAACCCATCAAACCTTCAACTACTTAGTATAATAAATAATTTATGCATGTTGTTTAACCTTTCCAGTGAGGGCAAAATTGTTTTAAGTGCTTTGTTAACTTAACGCGCCTTAGTTTCACTATCAGCTGGAAATGATGGCTGGAAACGGCAGCTTACAGCTGCTACATTATCAGCAATAGCCATCCCAGATTGCAGGAGAAAATAGAGACCTGCTTCCTCTGCAGGAATTAATAAATTGTCCACAAGTTATTGTGGGTTTAACTAGGCATAAATTAAAGATAACAGAAGACACTAATAACACAGATGAAGAAGGTGAAGACTGCACATAAGATTTCCAAAAGCCCTAGTTTCAAAGTAATACAGGAGACAGACTTTGATGACCAAACATGAAAAAACATTTCTGGTAAATTTAATCTATTTGTTACAAGCAACTTGTAAACTCTGGACTTAGTAACAACATATTTACTCGTTTAACAGTAAACAGTTCCTTACCATTATACAATATGTTATTATCGGATGCCTTCAGCTAGCTGGATTTACTTATGGAAACAAGTAATTACTATCAAATTACAATTAACAACAAATGCAGTGATTCTTTAATTCAAAAGTACAAAAATAGTTTGATATGGACAAAGTTATTTTTGGGCAATTATTACTTGCTAATGATGACCATGTATTTATGGCTGTTGTTAGCAAACGCGTTTATACGCATTGTGACTAGAAATCTGTGTATGGGTGCATCTTATATAACAGTGCGACCCATGTATTGACTTTACAAAAATTTTGCTGTTTTCGTGTCACTGCGTCTTATGCTAAGGTGCTACTTATAGTCTGGAACGTACAGTACTTTAAAGTTGCAATGTTGAGTTGTCTGAATAATCACTTCCCATTCGTTCTAATGGAAAACCAAAACTTTGACAGAGTAAAACAATTTCTCTGTAGTACCCCAGCTGTAAGCAGGATATTGTTTTAGCTATTTCGTTTAATTGCAGCGGTGGGTTGTTGTAGATGAAGCGTTTGTGTGAAATTTTTGCCAGCTTCTGTATAACTAAATCATGTTATTGAAATGAATTTTGGTTTAAGCTGAAGTTGTTATTTTTAGATCTTTTATCCTGATCTTATTGACAAAGCCAAAGCTCCAAAGTATGTTGTGGTAAGTCTGCTGCTTAAGTATTTTTGTCACGCCAGTCATCTTTAATGATATTGCTGAAAACAATTTTTACATTCACCTATTAATGTAAAAACTTAATGCTGCCAAAACTAGTTAAGTGCAGCCCAATAAAAAGAACATACGGGATAAATGTAAAGCACAATAGCATTTCTATTCTTTATCAGTAGGTGCCTGCTATAGTTGTAAAGTTTGTGATGTTTTATTATTTAATTTTGCATTTTACATTACTACATTTTTATGCATCACGTAGAATGTCATATTTGGTCAGTGTTTGTTAATTACTGGCATTTTTATGGCTTTTGGGCAGAAAAACAAGTTTCTAACAATATATGCACTTCATATGAGCCACCATTCTGCGTGAAAAGCAGTCAAGGCAAAAAACTAAAATCTATGAACCGCAGAAGTTTTCTTCTGGAACTGAAACTGGATCTTCGTGCATTGTTTGCAGTTCTTGTCAAGTGACTAACTTAATCTGTGACTGGATCTATTATCTAACACATTTTAATGTAACATAAGTTATATCTTAACCAAAGACCGAATCAAGTCTCATGCCATTAAGTCCAGCATCGCTGTATAACCATACATAAGATGGAATATAAAGCTTTGAGAAAAAAGTTGTGATTGTGTTATGTTTAGACGCCGATTGAAGATGACAAGGAGTTTGCTGTTCTACGATTTCATGCAGGACCACCTTATGAAGTAAGAAAAGTTGTCACATTACCTTGCTGTTTCTCATTAAATTTTGTATGTATATATCTGGCCCTTTAAGAACCTCACAAACATACCAAAACATGGCTATCTAACAGTTCTAAAGAGGTGCGATTTAATATGAGTTGAAAATGTTTCTTGAGCTGTCTCTTTTGGAGAAGTACGTATTTTCAGAGGAAGATTGTTCCAGAAGGCCAATCATTATTAGGTGGCAAAGGTAATACTCTGATGAGGACAGTTTATGCAAGTCACGAGAGTTCCCCAAGATGGTTGACAGATCACACCAGAGCCGTTGACTATCCTTAGAGTCATGGGTGATCAGACTCTCCCAGTACTTCTTTGTTATTTGTTCTTTAGAAATTCATGCTTTTTCTGTGGAAGCCTGTTCCATTCAATTCCATCTTCCACTCCATTCCTTGTGAATCAACACTGCACCCCGACTGTTCAGTGCATTGCTCTACACTCCATGTCAAACCAGGGAGTTAGTTACTTATCATGCAAGCTGACCATAACGGAAGTAGGTCGTCAATTATGGAGCGTAGAGTTGTTTCGTACAGATAGACAATGTTGGTAGTAGGAAGACCAGTTTCTTCAGAAATGTGGCAAATCCGGTTGTTAATTAGGCATTGACAGAAAGATTCTCTGTCAAGAGACTTCCACCCTCTGCACGTGACCTCTGTAACTAGTGGAGTGGATTGTAGAAACGGTATTCCGTACTTAGCAGGCCATCATCAGAGATGGATGGAGGCTCTGAGTTGACTGAGATTGCCTGGCTGTCATCTTACGTGACAGCTAGGTCTAGACATGAGCATGGGTTGGCTCAATGATACGTTGAAACAGGCCAAATCTGTTAATGAGCTGCTTCACTTGCTGCAACCATGGACATCCCGTATCCTCCATGTGAATGTTAAAATCACCCATCATGACCAACTGGCTGTTGTTTGTGGCCAGTGTTTCCAGGAAAGTTGTAAATTCTTGAATGAACATTGCAGATGGTGACAGCGATCCTGGTCGATTGATAGCGGCGATGGTAAGTGGACCCCGAGATGTAGAAAAAGAACTCGGAAGGACCTCAACAGTTGTATAGGTTAGATCCACTTCGCCCTCAACTTTGATTGATGGAGAATTGCTGGTCCACTACTTCCATGATGTGAAGTGAGGAGGGAAAGTGCTTGTGTAGCAGGTCGACTATGCTAAATTCAGTTAGAGCCAGTCGCTGAATGCAACGTCTCTACGACAACCAAGATCTCTAAGTTGTGACTTGTAATGGCTTTGGCAACAGAAGTAGACTTTGTTGCCCAGACTTCTGTCATTCCACATTTGAAGTGCAGGTCAGCCTTTACGGTTATCGCCTGCCTCGCTTGATCTGCGATTGCGAGATTTTCAATGCAAACAAAGTATTTCTTACCACATGTACAACTTTGTGGTTGCTGCAATCAAGTTGCCTCAGATATTTGGCCGAATATACCAATCTGGCCAACATGTCACTCCCCTCAACAATAGGAACAGTATATCTCAATAATGCAACTAGTTGAAACGAAAATTTGTCCAAATGTTCATGCAGTGCCAGCAGAATTATTTCTCTGAAATAGTTTATTATAAGTCCAGATTATATAAAGTAACATAAACAGAGCAAAAAATAAATTACCACCATGTTTGGTGTCTACGTGCAAAGCGCCACCTATCAGAATATTGATAATTCAGCGCTGAGTTCAGTGATATGATGTAGGCCAGGACTGATGAAGCCAAGGCCAGAACCACTGAGGAGGCCAGATGTACTGTCAAGATCAATTGGAAAATATTGATAATAATTAGGTTATTGTTATGATTATTATTATTTTATTGATGCCATAATGCATTCAGAGGCATATTTAAAGATGACTGCAACTGGGATGAGGCCAGAGATCAATCATTCTACATCTAACTTAATCGTTTTCATTTCTGAGGGATCTTTTCTACTTTGGGCAAAATAATATGAATAATAATGCTGATGCTTTACAGGCAATAATTTATCGTCTGTCATATCTTCTCTTAATTATCGTAAATCTGCACTTTGACACAAATTTGTAGAACACATCTGTACTTTAGCTTGTTTTTGTTTTTGTGTAGGACATTGCCTTCAAGATAGTTAATCGTGAATGGGAGTATTCGTACAAGCGTGGATTTCGTTGCCAGTTTAACAACAATATTTTCCAGCTGTGGTTCCACTTCAAGCGATTCAGATACAGAAGATGATTACTGCTAGATTACTTTCATTTGACTGTTAAACTTTTGCTTTGAAATTATGTGACATTTGGGTGGTTTACTGTGAAAACTTCATTGGACTGATTAATGTTGCAGAAATTAGCTGATCATTTGATATTTTATTTTTATTTGATATGCAGCAAAACCATAGGTCTCAGCATTAGTAATGAAAAATACACGTGGAATGTACGTCGTACACCCTGTATTATGTTAATGTGTAGCAATCGACACTGGACGAACATAGGGCCAATGTTTGTGGTTCTTATGACTGGATATACATTGGCCCAATGCCATCTGAATTCTGACATTGGCTCAAGATTGGTTCCATTCACGACATCTACGTCGTAAATAGAAATACATGTAATGGAATACATGAGTAACAACATAATGTCCCATTCCATGCAAAGACGGAATTAGTTAAATTACTTGTGCAATTAGTAATTAAAAGCATGGGTGGAATATATGTCGTAGACCCCACTTGCCGACAGCATTCGACATAAGATGAACGTAGTGCAAACTTTCGTGTTTTTGTGAAATTGGATATATATAGGCCTACGTGGGCACAGAGCTTGTATACGACATAGGGCTGTGTGTTGGCCCAATGTGCTATTTGGCTGTGTGACCTTGGTTCAGATCTCGGGTCCTCCCATGTGAGATTTATAATAGATGGCATTGAAAGCATTCCATTGAGCTTTGACCTGGATTTGCATTTAGTTGACTGACATAATTACTGAACAGAGATGACTGAAATTCTCGAGTACTCGAGTGCTAAAAACTATAAATAAAGTCCTATCATACCTACAACGCACTTCAGTCCTATCTTTGTAACATATTTACTATCCAACCACTCTGTTCAAGCTGCTCTTGTTCCACCCTCCACTTCACCCTCCTGTCATAGGATAGCATGATCCGTACATGGGGACCTTAAATGGTGTGGCACCCCAAACGGGCAGTGGTGGTGAAGGATCTCGCTCAATCAATTCATGGAAAAATGAGCAGGGTTGAGGTCATGTATTTACATTTTACATTTACCTCATCCTTATAAGTTGGAAATCGCTCAATAACCGTAGCTGCTCTACCACTCTGGAATTAACTCCTACCAGAATTACATCATGCCAACTCACCAACATTTTACCTCTTACATTCTGTGGGCAGGTCTTTCACTCAAAACTGAAAACACTCCTCTTCAACAGATCCTGTCATAGTTCCTCCTATCCCAGTACCTCTGTCGCCGCTTCAGTGCCAAACACCATCCACCGTAGCGGTCTGACTGTCTGCCCACCTGACCCTTGGATCTTGACCTGGAACCGAATCTGATCCTGCCTATCAATTTTTTGTTTTGGTTGAGCATCTGTGAATAAGTTGCTTCCCGCGGTGTAGCTTTCATCAGGCGCTGTAGAATATTGATTTTACGACACGATTGTTCTCTCTCACCTCATCCTTAAAATTTTGAAATCGCTGAATATTCTTAACTGCCCCACCCCTATAGAATAAACTCCCGCCAAAATTACAATTATTTGACCAATCGTACCAATTTTCCAATACTTCACCCCTTGCATTCTCTGTGCACGTCTTCCATTCAAATCTGAAAACACTCCGCTTCCACAATTCTTCCTGAATTTTTCTCTTCTTATCCCTCTTCCCGCTCCAACTTCAAACACCATTCATCGTTACGGTCTGACTTTCTGCCCGCTTGGCTCTTGGATCTTAACCTGGAACCGATTCTGATCCTCCTGCTTATCGATTTTGTTTTGACTGAGCGCTTGTGAGTAAGTATTGGCCTAGTTAAGCTACATCGATAAGTGCGTACGTCAAGGAGCCTCTGTGCGTGAGGATCCCAGGTACGCGTCCCGGTCAGGGCTTATTTCAGAGATTTAAATCCCGGGATAGTACGGTCCGTGCACGGGGACCTTAAATGGCATGGCGCCCATTCAAACGGGCAGCGGTGGTGAAGGATCTCATCCGATAAATTCATTGCAAAATGAGCAGGGTCGAGGCCATACGGTCGCTATATAAAACCTATACGTTTACATTTAAGATGGTTCTCCTGGATATCGACCTGATTGTGGCTTGGTTTTGGTGTGCCATCGGTTGATGCCTTGTGCATTAGACACTGGCGCATTAGAAGTTGCTAATTATTATTATTATTTATTATGTAGCCTTCATTGGACGATGTAGAAAACTCAAGTTTGCGATTACGATTACTATACTAGTTATTTTGGAATCGAGTACTCGCGGCAGCCCTACTATTAGGTTCTTGCATTTAGCGGTTCTTGCGCACGAGGTAGGTTATTTACAATTTTACGAAGCTGGTAGAGGTAATGTACTTTGGTGTATACCTTACTGTTGTTGATAAAGCTGTTAGATGCAGTTAGATTTCTTTTTTCGCAAACGCTTAATCTTGCTACCAGCTTTGTACTCTGCTAAACCTTAAAATTGGACGAATTAAATCAGAAAACGCAACCTAAGGATTGGTATTTGGGCGTGGATGATTCTGGTAGTGGATTCAAATACAGATTCATATTTGTTTTTTTATGTTTTAATTAAGAAATAGATGCGGGAGAAATCTCACATTTTAAAACATTATAATATACTGTAAGCCAGGCCTGGGGAAACTGACCGTCGGGCCAAATTTGGTCCTCGGCATCATTTCGTTTGGCCCGCAGGTTGACTAGACCAATTCATTCTCAGTTTCAAGATTTGTTTACATTTTCAAGGCATCAAGTTATTTTGTGTTCTTGTTCGCATATTTTAGTTATTATAATACTAGAGGTTTCCAAAATCTTACAATAACAAAATCGAGTTCATGAAAGGAAAACTGGAAGACGATGGCAGGCGTTTTAAACAAGACTGGCCAGAAACATTGTTTTGCGATGGTGAATGGGAATCCTGTGTGAATGCTGTACAAAGAGTCTGTTAGTGCTGTAAAACTGAGTAATATCGAGACGCATGTTGCAATTCTGGACAAAAAAGTGTACACAACTTTGCGGCAATGGTGGGTAAAAGCGAGCTTATACAAGTGGAACTTTGAAAAAGATGCTTGAAAGGAGCAACAACTGTTTAGGAAAGGCATACCCACAGATGATGCTGGTTTGGAAGTTAGCTATGAAAGTGGGACTTAGCCGGTTATTGCTAAGTGGCAGAAGACCATTCCATTGGAAATTTGTGAAAGATAGCTTGGCTGCAACTCCACAGCTCTGATACAAAACAAGGTAGGCCTACAGGCAATGCGAAGTATGCCTATATAATTTGAATTGCACTCTCCCATTTCATTCATATTAACCCCTTTTCAGCCTGAAATTCTGTTAAGCTCAACATTGGCTTTTGGATGAAGCTCCCCAGATCTCAGTGCAAATTACACATGGGATGGCACCATCCCAGTTTGCAGTGTTGGCTTGTCATCAATAATTTCTGCAGGCCGGCTGTAAGAGGAACATGACAAACTCACAAAGTTTTATTATATCATGTAAAATTTTCTTATGTGAGATACTAAAAGGAGCTACTTTCTGATAATATTTTTCTACTTTCCCAGTTTTCGCCTTGCCACTTCTATTTCCCACAGGGGGAAGTTTTAACCCATAAATGTTACTATTAAATATGGCCTTGCCCATGTGTACTCAGTAACCACAAAATGCCCACAGTCATGTAAAAGGTAAAAAAGTTAAGGGTATCACATTGTTTGCTAGGTTATGTAGAAACTCCTCAGAAGCATGATTCCAAGGTTGAAGGATAATTTGCCGAGGTGCAAACATGACCACTTCAATCTGACAGATAGGCAAATTTAGCCTCTTAACGAGTTGGTACCAGTAAAAGATGGAGCCTGAATGGGCACCAGGTGGCATGGCATTCTGTAGACAGTCGTCCATGCATGTATTACTGAGCTCAGTTTGTTTTCATTTAACAGGTAAGAGTAAGAACAGATCCTTCAGGTCGGCAAGAGCTTGGCACATATGACAACTTCAGAAACTATACATACAGAGGTAAAACCAGCCTCAAATGGTTTAAAAATTTATTTTTGATGTTTGTTTCTGTTTTAGGAATCTTTTTCCATTTAAAATCTTCAATGGATTTAGGCAATGCTAGAATACCAAGGATTGGAATCAATGCTCTGTACGATGGTAAGGATCACTTAAAATGGAACTTTTTATAAGTAAGGTTGTGTTTAGATGTAAAATGTTGATATAATAAGATATAGAAACATTACTGTCACTGGTGGGTTAACCCTTATGCTCCCAGATGTAAAAAATTCTATTACCAGAGGAAATAACTAAAATTATAACTTTTTGTCTTTTATTCTACAGTAATCAATTTAAACTGTTCAGATACCATAGTTTTGTTTTTGATGATAAAACTTTTGGACATAATACATGGCGGATATCCGGCGGTCTAGGTAATATGATTTATTTCCTTTGCCTGATAAATCTGGCAACCTAGGGAGCAAAAGGGTTAACAGATGTCATGAGCGTGAAACTGACACTCTTCTAGTGAAATTCTCCCTAATTCTGACATCTTGAACTTGTGGCATCTCAACCATAATTGAACATCAATAAGTTCTGTAAAAGTATTTTGGGTGTTTGCATTTCAGTTTCTTTACCTTTCCCCTTCACTCTTCCGCTAGCGTTTGAAGACCATCCTGTTTCCCAGTGGTTCTGGATTATCAGACCGGGAGCGCCTATGATGAGATTACCTTGAAGTGGTGCTTTGTAAATTCTTGATTGTGATTATGAACTGTGTGTGTCCAGTAACCTTGGGAGTCTCCGTTTATCCCAGACTTGATCATCCTAACATTTTGAGTACGTAGTTTCTGTGTTTTGAACATAATATATGGGAAATCATTTTTTGTTTAGAAAACATCATGTCAGCAGAAAAGTTGGTCTTTTCTAATCAGATCAGAAAGTGGAGATGAATTATACACTGGTCAACATAGAAATCGTTACTGACTGGAAAAGGCCCTAATGTGTAGCATCTTGGTGTGCTGAACACGAATATAACCATAAAAAAATTTTATTGGCTCTCGTTTTGAAAATATTTCATATAGTTCATTTTTTATGTTTCACCATGTAAATTTATGCAGTAGGACTGCGACAATATCCTAAATAAGTCTAGAATGATGTAATATTCCACCTGATTGCATAATCCCATCATGGACACATCATGCACAGTTGATTACGTCATTTTCTGATGCAATGTAAAACTACAGCCAGTCGGCCGCTGACGTAAGATGACGTCAGCAGTGTACTATATAAAGCGAGTCGGAACGGTTGAGCATTTACAATATTACAGACTTTGTGCGAGACAGTTTAAGTTACTGTTTTATAAAACTATTATTACTTTATCCATTTAGATACAATACAGAACAGTAATGCCTCGGAAGTGCGTAAATACTGTGGACAACTTTTGTTACATTTGTGGGGAAGTGACATTTGCCAACCAGAAGAAAAGTATCACTTATCAAGTCAAGAAGGCATATCATGCTTACTTCGAATGCAAGGTTGGCGACCAAGACAAGCCATGGGCCCCGCATATATGCTGTGCTACATGTACAACACAGCTTTCACAGTGGTTGAATGGCAAAAGACCATCAATGCCCTTTGCAGTTCCCATGGTGTGGAGAGAGCAAAGCAACCACGTAGATGACTGTTACTTCTGCTTGGTTCCTCCTCTTTCCGGTGGAATAACGAAGCAAAAGAAGTCGACAATAGTCTACCCAAACATTCCGTCAGCATTGAGACCAGTTCCACATGGTGATGAACTTCCTATTCCAGAACCTCCAGCAGAATATATTTTCCTTGATTCATCTGATGAGGACAAGGGTGAGCCGACATGTTCTTCTCCTGGTCGGTCAGCGTGCAGTGATCCCGATTTTCACTGTGGTGCATCATCAACCCCACACAGAATAACACAGGAAGAACTAAATGACCTTGTTCGTGATTTGGACTTATCCAAAAACAAGGCAGAATTGCTAGGATCAAGACTCCAACAATGGAATCTTCTAGAAGAAGATGTCACAATTACTTCATATAGAAAGCGCCATCAGCAGTTGGAACCTTTCTTTATGAAGGAAGGTAATCTGGTATTCTGTTCCAATATTGACGACCTCATGAATGCCTTACAGATCACTCATGACCCACAAGAATGGAGACTCTTTGTAGACTCTTCAACACTGAGTCTTAAGGCTGTGCTTTTGCACAATGGAAACCGTCTTCCATCTATTCCATTAGCGCATGCTGTCCACATGAAAGAGACATACGATAACCTAAAACAGCTACTGCATTCCATTGACTATAACAGGTACAAATGGCACCTGTGTGGTGATTTGAAGGTAGTTGCCATTTTAATGGGACTGCAGCAAGGATATACAAAATATATGTGTTTCTTGTGTGAGTGGGATAGCCGAGCAAGAGAGTTGCACTACGTGCGGAAGGAATGGACTCCCAGACAAAACATGGCAGTTGGACAGAAGAATATCCAGCACCCAGCTCTGGTCGAGGCTCACAAAATCCTACTACCACCCCTTCACATCAAACTAGGTTTGGTGAAGAACTTCGTGAAAGCCATGGACCGCACTTCGCCAGCTTTCCGATACCTGCATGAAAAATTCCCTCGACTCAGCGAAGCAAAGATTAAAGAGGGAGTTTTTGTGGGTCCTCAGATTAGAGAACTCTTCAAAGATGACCGCTTCAACAACTTGCTGGAGGGTGATGCAAAACAAGCATGGAATGCTTTTCGTCTAGTGTCTACAGACTTTCTGGGGAATGTTAGGGCAGAAAACTACAAGGAACTAGTAGAAGACATGCTCAAGCAGTACCAGAAATTTCGCTGCAATATGTCTCTGAAGATGCATTTCCTTCATTCCCATCTGGATTTCTTCCCTGACAACTGTGGTATGGTTAGTGACGAACATGGCGAACGTTTTCATCAAGATATCGCAACAATGGAGCAAAGGTACCAGGGAAAATGGTCCACTACAATGTTGGCTGACTACTGCTGGACACTCCGCAGAGATGCTCCCGAGCAGCTGTACAAGAGACAGCACAAAAGTTGGTCTCTTCTGATCAGATCAGAAAGTGGAGATGAATTATTTTGAAGACGAAGATAACTTGGGTGGTGACTAGTTGAATTATGTACTTCAGCTGTTTTAGACATGGAAATGCAGTAGTTTGTTTCTTGCAGCTGTCCATCCAGTTTATGGTCTGGTGTGGACGGATGGCCAAACAGTTTCCTTAATTCCTTATGACTGCACCAGTGGGACTTTTGACTTTGCCTCATCAACAAAACTTGGAAAATTTCAGTAAGAGAACTGGCGTCTTTAATTTATGTACTGTAGGCTGGTAATTATGCACGAAATAGGCTGGGGTTTTAATTGGCTTTAAGTATCCTGCCATGCAGCATTTGGCCATAGGATTCCAACAGACAATCCATCATGTCAGCACCTTCTATGCCATGGCTCTGATGGCTGTAATGGGGTAGAATGTCTGAATAAGTAATGGACTGATCAGGACTTTGGCCAACTTATTTGTGGACCATCTGGGTTGGCTCATGGAGTACCAGTGATGTGCCTGCATTGTTGTATGGAAATGAGGAACCAACAAGTCTCTGCAGCCTGCAGAACATAACAATTATCGACCTGTTTGCTGGCTGAAGACAGGAACACAGGGCTCTCTGATGTATGCTGGAGCCACACACTGACTACTGAGGTTCACCCCATGAGGAGGATCTCGAATGTGATCCTAATCTCGACCAGAAACCAGTGAAGCATACTTGGATATGGCTTAAACTATACAAGAACTTTGGCAGGTTAGCAATGATTCAGGTGATGCAGCTGAGGATTTATTGAATCTGTCCTATCTGAAACTTTCAAAGATCCTCCTTCGATGGGCTTCGATGGTACATGTGGCCCAAAAATACGTCCAAGAACTCTTCATTCCTGTCTTGAGCCAACCTGGTCAATGATCGTTATGTTCTGCAGCTTGTGGGGACTTGTTGGACACATGCTGCCATGTGACAGTATGGGCACATTGTGCTTTCTTGTGTACTGGACCAACCTTCTGGAACATTCTTCCAATAAATGTACTTAGTGTTCCACCAGAGATAGCTGAAGACACATTTTTGACCTATCGTAAATTGACCCTGTTTAGATCTGTTTATTAGCCAAGTTTTAGCATCTTTGTGAGGTTCTTTAAGTATCCAGTTTCATACAAATGTACATGCAGTAAAACTCTGATAATGCATGGATGATGGGAGTCAAGCTGCAGAAATGCATGCCCTACTGAGCTATGCAGAAAAATCTCAGAATTTGCATGCTACATTTTGCTGTTTGGGTCTATTTTTCCTATGCCTTTCTTTTTTGATATGCATTTATAGCATCGTTATTGTACATTTTAAGAAATACAAGCAGAAATATGTTTATAATAAAAATGCTACATACATAGTAAATCATGAAAACAGTTTTAAAAGTATAAATTTAAGCAATAAAGGACCTTAAAACTGCAGTTTTAAAGGAATATTTCTCAAGTTAGATAAAAACAACTAGACTGCATGGTTTGTTGGCAAAGACTATATGTCATGTACCAAGAGTCCACAGCCATGTAAAGCTGCCTCAAATGATTCGTTAATGGCGATGTAATGGCTGTTTTACCACTTCTTTGTGCACGACAACATTAAATGTTGCCCTCATTCAATCAGGCATCTTCTGTTAAAATGATGAAATTATTATTGCTGTTTGAATCATTTGCAGTGATTTTTTGCCTTTTCTCAATAGTCTATATGCATGTGGCTTTTACTGCTTATGGCTTTGCTGAATAGCACCTAACATTTGGCTGAAACCTCTCATTAGAATCTTAAAATGATCAATGGTTTGGTACAGCTATTTAGTCATCAGAAATAATCTTTGAGGAACATGAGTAGTGTTTTTCTACCATGGAGAAGGAACTTTGATACCTGCCCTTTGCCATTATGATATTAGGTCTAATTAGAGGCTAACTAAGGCTCTAATAATTTCTATATGTCTATTATTTGTTGATAGATACACTTTGTACTAATTATTTAAGTGAAATAGCGATTGTGTGACAGTAGAAATGTTGCTGGTATTGGTGTGATGTGTCATGTGATACATCTCACATCAGCAGTCAAGAGAAAAGGAGAAGGAAATCACCTCTTGTACAGGTTTTGCCAGTTGCTGTGCGAGTGAGTCAGCTAATGTGTATTGCCAGTCTATGAATTTCGTTCGTTAATTCATAGTTTTAGGAGGCATGACATTGCAGTTCATTAACTGAATTAGCTTGTTAATGGAAAACTCATTACTGAACATTTAATATACACATGAACTCCATTTCTGCTTGGTTCAGCATCAGCTGATCTGATGCAAATTCCAGGAATGCAAATCCTTCATAAATGCTTGCTCTCTGGATATACAGGTAAACCAGTGCATCAAGTGGGTGACCTGTCAAGTACATCTGGATGTCATCAGCGGCATACTGATAAGCCCAGGCTCCAAGAACAGAGATGTCTGGCCCAGGCTCCAAGAACAGAGATGTCTGCTTTTATGTATTGGTGTATCTAGACACATGCCTTTCAAGTACTTCATTGCTTGACCCCTGAACTGGGATGAAGGGCTGTGGCCAGATTGGCCCCTGGATTTGCCCTTGTGACAGGAAATGCTGAGTTGTATCTTCTTCAATATTGATGCAACTGGATCTGTTCTGCAACTTTGATTTCCATGTCATAATCAAAACTTAATTTTTGTTTTATTTCATGAGATGTGGGAAAGGACTAAACAAGTAATAGTTATTTTTTGGTTTGTTTTAGGGATGTTCGTGAAGTTCATTGGTTCAGAAATTCCATTGAAGGAAAATGTTTGCTGTGTATTGTACTTGAATGTATGGTTACTGTTTGGTTTTGTGAAGGAAAATTATCCGAGGTTCATTTCGAGCAAGTGCACAGAATTGACATAAGAACTATTGCTCAGGGTAAGACTTCTGCGCTTATACTAGAATGCCTTTCCATAGAGTATGTCCTGTGGACTAAGGGGAGGGAGTTTGCCAAGTTTATTACAGTTTATGACTTAAGAAAGAGGCTAACAATGTTACATCCATTTGCTTAATATTAAAGAAGTTTTTAAAATAACTTTGCTATTAAACATGTTTTAAATTAGCTTAACTTTTATAAACTGATAGATTCAGTTTCATCAAAGAAGTATTGTATTTTTCATATTTTCCTGTATTTTATTCCACTAATATGGTAGGCATTACTATCTTTCCTATTACTGTTCATGCTTTCACCCTGTTGGCTTATTTTCCTCAATTCTGTTGCATCGGTGAGCTCCTTCTTCTCTTTAACAGAATTCTAATGTAGTTCACTAGACCTGGCACTGTAATTGCACTGAGCTTATGTGTCAGCCCATAAGCTGAAGATTCTTGACTTGTTTCCTTTAGGCTATAGGCTCCATCTTTCTTACTTGCTGTATGTTTTTCTTATTATCCATTTTATGCCTGTCAGCTGTGCCATCTGTTTCTCCGCAAGTGTCGTCCCTGCAGATTTAACCATCATAACATTCGACACATCATGCATTTTCTGTTCACTGTCACTCATATGTGCTCCATCTACCCAGCCATTGCATCATATCAGTGATGAAACTAATGCCTCAATTTTGTTTCACAATGTTTCTGAAGCCTGTTCCTTTTATCTCATCCAACATCCCATGTTTAGTGTATCTGCTGCTTTTTCTGACTTGTTCCGCTTGTTCATTGTACACTCAGTTCTTAAAATCTACCCCAAGGTCAAAAACACATCTAATTACTTGTTTGCTAGTTTACATTCTGTTGCATCTTTCTGGTGACATTGAGCTTAATCCTGGTCCTTACCATCTTGAAATCATTAACTTCTGCCAACTTAATATCCATTCTATTTGAAATAAGTCATCCTTCCTTCAAAATTAGATCTTGTATAATCCTGTTAATATTCTTGCTTTTGACAACAGTTGGCTCCAATATCTGACACACCTTCCTTCATTTTGAACATAATTGCTTCATCCTTCTTTCTCATAAACGAACATTGGCTGGATAGACTTGGTAGTGGAGTTGCATTCCTTCACAAATCACACCTGAAACTTGCTTGCTCCCCTTCACCTTTTCCAACCCCAAAGTCATTGAATTCCTTATTGCTACTGTGGACTCTGGTAATTGGCATCTCACCTTTGTTAACGATTACCATCACCCCTCTATTTCACTTTCTAACTTTTTCCATGAATTTCAGTCGCTGCTTGTATTCCTGGTTTTAGAACTTAAAACAATGGGCGACTTCAATAAACACATAGATATTCTGGCCTGTGCTTTACAAAACTCCAGAATCTCCTGTCCAACTCATGACATGTAGGTGTAATTGTAATCAGAAATTTGTATAGCATCATTTCAAGAGAAACTGATCATCTCATTTTCTCATTCCATGATAAACAGTGTGCCATAGCTCTTATTTCTACCACCCTTCTAAAAGAATGCTTCGATGTCTTGGGCCCAACTGTCACATCCGTAGTCAACCTCTCTCTTTCTGAAAGCTCCTGCCCCACCAGTTTTGCTTATGCCATAGTGTATTACCCTCTTCTTAAAATGCCTTCTGTTTCTCCTGATGATCTATCAAACTATCACCCCATCTCTACTCTCGATTTTGTTTCCAAAATCCAGGAAAAAGCAGTTGCCAAGTGTCTGAGCTGTCACCTTTCGTCCAACAATCTGTACCTTCCTTTCCATCTGCCTACCACAAATACCAGTCTGCTGAAACCGGACTCCTTCGCCACCTTGAAAACTGGTCCAGTCTTTCTGGTCTGTGGAATCCAAAAGTGGATGTATTGTGTCTGACTCTGCATTGGTTTGCATTTCAGTTGCATGCACATACTGGTACATATGCTTGCTCCTTTTAAGAACCCTCAGAAGCACCGTATGCTTGGCTGTCTAAGGGATCATAGGTGTGAACTAAGGTTAGATAAAATTGTATGTTGGGCTGAGTCATGTAAAATCTATCTATGAAAACTAATTTAAAAAATGTGTTCTTCAGAATAGTTGTGTAAGTGTAAAAGTGTAAAATGCTAGTGGTATCACTTGTCCAGAGTGAGACAACTGCAGACTGTTTTTTTCAGATTCATAAATTTGCTTGTGCTGCCCTTCCATTTCCTGTGTCATCTAGAATCATTTCATTCCTTTATTATCTTTATGTATTTTTGTCTTTTACTTTCTAACTAGTTCTTTCATCTTTTATCTTCTGTCTTTTATCTTTTGTCCTTCATCTTCTAATTGATTTTTCATTACTTGATGGTGTTGTCCTTATACATGACCCTATACATGATCTGCAGAAGTCCTTCAAGTTCTTAACCATTCCCTAATATTTTATGAAAAGTAATTCCTACAAATCACCCAATTCCAGCTGATGAACTAAGACATCCAGAGTACTGCTTGTTTGTTTTTCCGATCCATATCTGTGTTCCCCTGTTGGAAAGACCAGAAGGGTTCTGTTTTGCTGGCAAGCGACTGCAGATCCTCTGATTGCTATCTGACATGTTTTTGAAATGGCATATCTCATCCTCACTCTGATCCACTGAACTGGCAGAATTAGACCTCAGAAAACATCTGGCTTTCTTTTCTTCATCACCTTCTGATTGTGGTTTGCCAAAGGTTGTCTTTGGAATCCAAAAGTGGATGTATTGTGTCTGTTGACTGCCACTCAGTGCGTTTTCTACACAAACCATCTTCGAACAACTGCTGCACCTTTTACGTTACCACTTGCTCCAAGGTTAGTAAATGATACTTTGCTAAATTACATACTGCTTGTAATAAAGCTGTCTATGTGGTAGGTAGATACTTTCATTTAATACATCTGTTGTCATTGTTTTTACCAAACTCTTGTAATTATTTATTTATTCCTTTCAGGTCTTTTCAGAAAATAATTTAGCTAAAAATAAATATGTCTCCTAGTTAGACAATTCTTTTTGATAATCTGTAAAATGTGTATGAATGGATTTTTCTGTTTAAGTTGGAATGCCTTTTGCCTCTGCTTTTTTACTTTAGTACCAGCAAAACAGTCCAACAGAACAGTCTTCTTATCATCTTGTAACATAGAGAAACCTTAGGGACACATTTTCACAGATTATTCCCTATTATTATGCTGGAAGTATCATTCATTTGTAAATAAAACAAACTTGGACTATGAGATTTCAAAGTTCGAGTGATGTTCTGTTGTGTGGGCAAATGATAAATTTCATCCTGTTGAAAAATTTCTTCTTTATTCCTTTGTTTCTCTGTTATACAGAATGAGTGTCACTTGTGGCTGTTGGTCAAAGAGTGGTTCTGTGCTGGTTATTGGTGTGGGTGCAGCTCTTCTGGTTTGTTTATTTCAAATTTTTGACACTTAGTCTTAGACTTGAGATAACAGACCACATAAGTGTTGAAAATGAAATCCACTAGTGCATTCTTATGTATGTATGTATCAAAGCACTTGATACAGCACCCTTTAAGTACCTTACAGAAGTACTGTGCACCTGGCTATCTGATCCAAACAAGGGCATTTAAGACAGTTTGAGAATATATGCTGCACAATGTCAAATACAGCAGTATGTATATGCAGTGGCATACTTTTCCAGGTGGAAGATCCAACACAGGAAAGGCACAATGGTCTTAAGGTGAAGTGTAGAAGTATGGCTCCTGCAAATCCCCAAAAGAGAAGCAGAGTACAATGATTACTGATCCCACTGACTTGAGATTGGAACACAGAGCTCCCTGATGTATGCTTGCGTGGTTCCGGCAAGTGAGGCACGTTCCAGCAAGAGGATCTTGAATGTAATACGGTCTGCAGCAGGAAGCCAGTGGAGTGTTTCCAGCATATATTCTGATACACGTGAATATTTCAGGTTGTTGGCCCTGAATTGGGTGGCACAGTTTAGAAGAGACTGGGACTGGCACAACTGGAACTTTGGCAGGCTTGCAAGGATGGAATTGCAATAATCATGCTTAATCTGGATGAATGAGCAAATATTCATGGTGCAAATTTAAGTTAGATAGTTTATTTGAGCAACTGAAGTTTAACAGAAACTTAACTGCTGGACATATGTGTTTACCCCTATCAGCATAAAGTGTTGTTACAAAAATTGAAAAGATTAAATGCTTGATTTTCTTGGTAGGTGTATGGTTGGTGTGATATTAGTAACAGCCTACACAATTTCAGAGTAATGAACTGCGATGTTCTGGGGTAAGATATCTTATTGTCTTTGTCACTTATCCATTTATATTATTTCCTGTTGTTAGTGGGTTATTTAGGAAATATTCTCTGATAGTATTTGCCTTTCCAAAAACTAGATAATTTTTCCTTATGGTATTATACAGCATGATAAAAACTTCTCGGCTGCCTCTTGCACCTCTGTGATCAGTAGGAAATAACTTCACTGATGTTCACTTCTGTGATCAGTAGGAAATAACTTCATTGACCAGGAAAAGCCAGCACAGACCTGCAGTTTCTACTATGAATGCAGCTGTGCATGATGTGAAAAGTTCAGGAAGAATGTGGAGTTCCCACGTCTCTGCCAACTGTTTTTATTTTTGGTGCATTTGAAGTCCATAGTCCGTTTATTTATAGTAATTAATCCAAGTCTTGTAGATAGCGAATTCCAGTATCTAATAAAAGTCAAGTAAACAGACAAGTTCTTGTCTAGCGATCATCTGTTTCACCTGGATTTGAACCTCAGTTACTGCAGTAGAAGGATGATTTGTTGATATGACTGGCAAGCCATAAACAAGGTCCAAAAGACTTAAATAAGATATCAGTACACTGAAAGCATTATCAACAATTCAATCTGCTGTTAATGTCCATTGTTTTCAAAGTCAGAATTGATAAAAAGTTGTGAGAGTTGTGGATGCAAATCTGCTTACAGATTTTGAAGAGAGAATCTGTTGTTCTGCAGCCATTGCACCATATGTTGATAGAATCACTTTGACGCTTTGCTTGATTTAAATGCGCATCTTATTAGCACCAACGTGTTGCCACTTAAGTTACAAGTTGCCTAGTGACTCTTTTGCTAAATGTAATAATGGTAGCGATTTGTAGTGAAAGTTTTTGTGACACTGATGAACTTTAGATTGCATGGTGGGGGAAGACTGTCTGCAGTGGAGTGTTTCTCTGAAGTACAGTTTCTCTGTGCCATAGAACTGCCTCTTGACCAACTCTGCATTCAGTACAACAGAGAGATGTTTGTGCTACCAGGTCAGCCAGGCTTCTACAAATAGGGACTGCAAGTGGGAGTGCTAGGGGAGATAATGAAAGACGGAAGTGGGTGGGATGACGTTAACAGATGGCACTCCTGACTGATTCTAAAATGCATCATGTAAACATGTTTGTTTGCATGCATGTATGTGTGTGTGTGTGTGTGTGTGTGTGTGTCAGAGCATTCTTGTAGCACCATGATGTTTTGAAGTGAGGCATCTGTGAAGAGTGAGGCTAATGGAAGAAGAGGGACATGATGAAAATTTTACAGCTAGAAAATGTTTTTCATATTACATTTAGTTTTTGAAATCTAGTATACTCTGAAAATTAAACTGTTCTTTTTTTGCTTTTTTAATGAAATACGAGATGATATGAATCAAGTGGAAGAAAGTGTTTTGTCCAATGAACCTGATGATAGCATTGATGTGGTTCTGCGTCCTTCTTCAAAAGGACGTTCCTCTTTGCATCTCAATCAACTGCTTCATCTCCCCAGAACTCAGAAGGTTAGAGGTAGCCTGAATATGCTTTTACACAGCAACATAAATGTTGACAGTCACATAGAATGGTTAACAGTTTTCAGCCAAAGTTTTTTTGTGATCATGTATATTGTTGGTACAGGATAATATTTTATATGCTTGCAGTATTTGATTTTATATTGGCTTTGGTGGTTTTGCCAAATATCCAGTAAATTTGAGTTTCTGTTTTCAGTTGATTTATGTTTTTGGTTCACATTTAGACTTCTTGTGCTGATTCATCGCAGCTGATCTTAATTGAAGTGGAACCTGTTGCTCAGCAAGTGAAGAAGCTCTCAAGCATTAACATTGCTGGACTACTGTCACCAGACATACTGCACGTCTGTGTAAGTCTTTTGCTGAAGTCATGTTTGTGCTTCCTTACCATATAAGCGATGCTGCGCAGTCTCTTGGTCAAGGACAGAATTACATTCAAGATCCTTCTTATTATCTGAAAAACATGTAAAAACTTCAATATTCCAGGGAAATAATGCTGAACAAAGTAATGCATGATGGTCCTAATGTTAAAACCACTCACTCACCATAAAGATATGCATTCTGCTGATATAAATAAAACTTATGGCCAGAAGGACATGTTGACAGCTTGGAAATCCAGAGAACTCGAGCATGTTTATTATTTTATTACTTCTTCAGAGATACGTTTTTGTGTTTTCTCTTGTTAAGGTTGTTTAATAATGGGTTTCTTAAATTTCTTTTGCAGATTAAGTCAGGTTTTGTGATTGTTGGTTCCAATGCCAGCACTGTTCTATTGCTTTTCAAAGTCAGTGACAGTTGTCTGAAGTTCTCTAGCAATATGGTGAGAGAAGCTTTTCTCTGGAATGTTAAAAAGAGAAGCCATTTATAGATAGGAAGTACTGAAGTAATTTGGCTTTTATTTCAATCCTTCTTTCGGTGAGAGTAAATCCTTGCAATTGCTGAGTTATTCAGTTATTTATCTTTATATTTGTACTGATGTGTGCTTAATGTCTTATGTTATCAACAGTTTCTCATTTCTGTCTCCTTGGTTTTCTGTAGGACTGTCTGGCACTGATCCTGTTGTCCACTCTGAGAGAATCATTATTTCCACTGTTGCTTTTCAGAAAGTGCCTCCAGATGAACGATTGAAAGGACTTTGCTCTTTGCAATCCAAGTCATGTGACTCAGGAGAGGCAGTTTTGATGGTAACCGGTAGACTGTCTGCCAGTGACCAGGTCTTTCCACCGACTTCTAATTCAGCTGAATATCGTCTTCGCCTTCATCATATCACAGGTGTTCACACTGTTAAATTGTTATCACCAGTAAGAGTGATAACTGAAGCGCAGAATGCTCTTCTTCAGTTAAATATACCATACCATTAGTTAGAATGTATAGGCCTTTGACTGACATAGATAATTGTCAATTCAATGATGTTTGGACTTCTAATTATTTTATGGATGTTTTTAATGGCAAATTGGCATGGTAATTGTTATGAGTTGCTTAGCATTAGGAAAGAACTTAACTGCAGGTGACTCTAAAAAATGAAGCATGCCACTTTGTTTGATGAATTGAAGGCTCACTTAACCCTTAACTGACGAGAGAAATTTTATGTAGTGTCAGCACATGAACTGTGCAGCAATTAATATCAGACAAAATCTCCAAAAAGTTTGAAAATATTTTCATAAATGAAGGAGATATAATATTTTTAGTATGCAGACAGTAGTCGTACCAGAGGAGTAACAAGAAATGCCTAAAAAGTAAGAAATTTTTAACTTATCAGATCTTGGTAATTTTTGGCATACAGACTTGAGGTTAACATCATTTCTTAACTTTTTATCTACTCTTTCAATCCTTCTGTCCAGTTTTTGATAGAAAAATTTTGGGGCACTCAAAGTTGCCTACTCACCCCATCACCTCCCAAACACATACATAGTAATACAACCACGACATCAAAAACACTGCAGCATGCACACCAACAGGACAACAACAGTAACATTACAACAAGCCAGGCACACAGAGAGGCAAACACAATGACGTTTGTTTCCTTTACAAGTATTTGGTAGCTCTCAAAAGGGCCATTTTTATGAATGCCCGAGTGCACTGGATGGTCACCTTGAAGATGGATAAAGCCTCCTGAATCGACTCCTCTTTCTCAATAGACTGGACTGAACAGTTCTAAGACGACAATTTAGAATGGAAATTTTAACAGTTTATCGATGTGCTATATTGCTTACCTTCCTTACACTCCACAGAACCACTATCTGATTTTGCTCGTTGCAAATGTGGAAGCATAAAACTTTGCACAAAGCAACTTTACATGCTTCACATTCATATTGAGCCTTCTTGGGGCAGCCATTGGGATTCTTGATCTTGTTCTCTAAAACATAAGATGCTAGAGGAGAAGTAGGTTTCCATTTTATTCTGTGGAGTTTACCTGCCTTCTGTGCATCTGACCTACTCTGCTCACCATGCAGGCCTGGTCTGTTCAACTAGCACATCAAAAAAGCTTATCCAAAAGCAGTTAGAAAAATTTCAAAAATGGTGCATCAGGGGCTGGTCCGCCACAGACGCTTGTAAATGGAACAGTTAGGGGTCAAATTGGAAAATCTGCTACTTGTTCAGTCCTGTCTATCTCGCCCAAGTCTTCCGCCTGACCCAGTTTGACGGTCCGCTAGCGTGTAAGCGTAGCCGTCTAATTCGGAGTCGATGTCAGAATGTTCTTTAGCCAAAAACCACTTTATCTTCTTCACTGGTAGCAAAAGACAGGTTTTTATTGTCAGATGAGTCAAAACTTAAGGAAAAGGAAAAGGAAATTGCTAAAACAGACTGTGTCTACAAAACAATATGTTTCACACAGAAGTGGCATAAAGTGAAATGTTTCACATGTGCTAGCATCAAAGTGGCATGGTGTTCAAGGCATTTGTGCAAAATCATGTCAAAGTTCCTTTTGTGACAGATAATAATTTAGCTTTGAGTCAAAGACCTAGCAGAAGATGTTACAGAACAGCTGCATGCAAAGTTAGCAAGCTACAATGCTACATGGCCAGAAACACAGTCGGCATTCTCAGATGCAACAGAGTTGGCATTCTCAGATTACATCAGAGTTGGCATTCTCAGGTAACATCAGAGATTGCAGTTGCTGTCTTTGGTCTGATATTGTTGGTGAAGTAATCTGCTTGGGGGGTTTGAGGACTTCACCAGACACCACTTGTCAAAAACTTACAGTTTCTCGTTCAGGGCCTCTTTGGTCGTTCAGGTTTCACAACTGTAGAGCAACTCAGGCAAAACACAATCTGTAGAGTTTGCGCAGAGGTGGATGACAGTAAGTGACATCTGCGTGTGACGAAGGAGTAAAAGACCAACCAGTCTTGAAAAAGTACCAAAGATGTCGAGTAACCATTGCTAGATATTAGGTGATGATGATGGTCAGCATCAGCAGAGAAATCAAGTAGAAGCAGTTCAGCAGAGATTATCAATTTAAAATAATATTTTACAACTATTGCTTGTCCCATCAGTTTCAAGTTATAAGTTTGATGTAAAAACGTAATTGTTTCATTAAAATTAATTTCATATTCTTTTAATATTTAAGTAACAAAGCCTTACAAGCCTTTCAGTCAGATTTGGTTGGACTGAGAGCGAAGAAAACAAATTCAAAAGGCTTATAAGGTGTATTTCTTAATATACACATTTAATTGTATTCTATGTTTCTTTTAGATTTCATACAGCAGATTGAATCAGTGAACATTGGTGCAGTTGATCCTGTGACTGGAGTATCTTGTAAGAATGTCAGTGATGTTGCGCAAAATGAAATGGCTATCAGGTCATCTTCATCTCACTGTTACACGAATAAATTGTCAAACAGTGAGGTACTTTCAAATACAGACAGGATTTCTCACTCCGTTAATCAGAATGCTCCTAGCTACCTTACAGAAACTAAACTGACTGCTGATATGAAAAGCAAAAGTAAGTCATCAGAGAAAAACGACAATAGTGAGGAGGTTCCTACGCTAATGGGTTTAAAACTACCATCATTGGACTTTGGTCTTCAGCAGAAACCATTCATTGAAGTCATCAGAGATTCGGACAAAAGCAACAGGTTAAGAGTAATTTCATTCAATATACCAGTGTAGAAATGGGTAAAAACTAAAATTATCCAGACGTAGCAGTATCAGCAGAAATTGTTTTTGCAAATGCATGTACAAATGCAAAATGAACTACTCTGAAATGCCTGTGTCTGAATGCAATGCCATGCTTGAATGATGAGTTAACACAATCTACAGGTGTTAAATAACACAAAAATAAATAGATTTGATTGATGTTTTGGAAATTCTATCTTAGTAGTTTCCACAGAATAAAATCTTTGACCTGGAGACTGAAAGAATGGTGCATTTAGCTGCTTTAACATTCCTCTTGTTGCTGCAGCCTACTACCCTTCAACAGATTTAATCACTTCACTGGGACTACCATTATGAGTGTAGTACTGGTAATCTGCTTTTGGACATGTTTTTGAGCATATTGGGTAATTGCTTTTCTGCTGACTTTTAGTGATATGCCAAAGAGAGAAGAGAAAGATGAAGAACTTGAAACAGAGATTCTTGATTTCAAAGCAATTCTTCCAGACTTTGGTGTTGTCCTTCTGCCTACGGCTTCCTCTGGTGACTCAGTTCACTGGAGCAGTTCTGGTCATTTAAAAACAGGAATCAATGTTTCTACATCTAAATTGGATTTGCCTTCTCGTTCAAATGATGTTGTACAGAACAAGAAGCCAAGCAGCTGCTGTGCCAAATATCAAGACATGACATGCCTTTTACATTCTTCTGATTCAGAGATAAATTCGAATGTTTCTGTGAGAACAAGCAGTGGAACAAGATGCACAAACTGCTTGGCTGGTCAGATGAGTGATATTTTGAAGCGGCTTGAGCTGATCAGTTTGAAGCTACAGATTCAGGTCAGTTTGACTCACTGTAGGTACCAGCTACTGACAGCAGTGCAGTCCCGTTTACATGCGGTCATTGGGAGACAAAGCTACTGCAACCGTGTTAATGCATCGCGGGTTGAGGGACATGCTGAAGTACAGTGGTGTATGATTTATGTTACAGTGGTGTATGATTTATGTAAGTCTTAGTGTGGGTAGGAAGCTCAAAGACATAGGCTGTCTGTTGTAAATTTACTTGCAGTGTAGCCTAATATGAGACAATTTTGTCCGGTTACTTTGAAAGGCCACATTGCTGTCTTATGTGTTTGTGGTTTAATACCAAACAACTTATGTTTCTGACTACGTTAAAATTGACTGTTTCCAGACATTATTTGAGAGGTGAAGTCCTGTGAATTGGACTGTCAAGCTTATCAGTACGCAGCTATTGTAACCTTGGCTGTGACAGCAGCGAAGCTCTTGTCAGGGCAGATCAGGGCTGCCTATAGCAGGCAAGGGCACAAAGTACCATAATTTATTCAGCTACAATTGCTACTAGGTGTAGTCCATTTATCCATTTGGGGAGTTGAGATATGTACAGTCATATTTAGTTTACCTACTTTGAAACTGTGTACTGTCCCTAAAGGGCTTAAAGTCAGCTGTAGCCTGCAACTATTGCCACCCATTGAGGCAGCTGTTTAAGTTGCTACAGGCTGTCAGATATCACAATGAAACTGAATTGTAGCAGCTGCAGCTTGTGTATTGATGTTGCAGAAATTCTGCCATATAGCACTACACACAAAGTTCCTGTACAGCGTGTTGACACATCTTGTGCATTAAATAGGTATTGCAGTCGGGAGCCATGGCGTAACTGCGTGTTAAACGGGACTGCACTGTACTTCCTGCATACTCTACTGTATTTATGTATTTGTGTATTTTTAATTTTGTAATTTGTAACAAGAAATTTGTATATCACCACTTAAAGAGAAACTAGCCTGAGTCACTTTCTTCACTAGCCCGAAGGATGCAAATGTCATTATGAACAGAACATTCATCCATTAGTAAACATTGCTCAGAAAACTGGAAAAGTCACTGATGGCAAGCTTGCAAACATGTGCAGAGCCTTACCAAGAGATTCTAAACTTGAGTTGAAAGATGACTGCATGTCCCAAGTTTCTGAAGTGCGTAGCATCAAGGATGAGGAGAAACGATGCATGATGTGATCTGCCGCCAATGGCTCGCAGTTGTCTCACCGTCCAGCTGTCCCTCATAGATGGAAAATGACATGGCATCCAGATATCTCTCGAACCACCCCATATGCGCAGGACAGGCATTCATCGCCTGCCGGCCATTAGGTAGTTAAGCCATTCCATGGTTGACAGTCTGTGCCACTTCAAAGACTCTCTTTGCCCTTCCTCCACTGTATTCATGATTTCCTGGTGGAGATGGCGTACATAGGTTTAGGTTTGTAGGTCTGAGGCTTGAGTGTCCGGCTGGAATCCTGTACTACTATTTAGAACATTCCAGTCACAGAAGGTTATGTTAACATGCAACAAAGAAGCGTTTGAATCGCAGTAAGTCCACATTGAAAACAAAAAAATAAATGCCAAAGACAGCCAACAGCCAATATTGCCGTAGACATGTGTTGCCATTTCTGTCACGTGATGCAGTAAATTGCCATTTGTTGAATTGCCAACAATAACAGTACATTCTACATAAGAACATTGTATGTTTGACAGTTGATGTCAGTGTTGAATAGGTCACAAAATGGACAAATCCTGCTACAGACTGGGTTACCCGTTTAGTATGAACACATTTGTGGTGGTTTATTACAACAGATGATATATTATTATGAGGTATATTTTATTTGTGATAGTATGTGTGCCAGTGCAAAAGTGCTTGAGAAAATAAACCTCAGTGAATTTTAAAAAATTTCTGAATTCATGTTTTACTTGTGTTGCTCAAAGCCTGATATCGGGTAATTGGTATTAGCATGGTTTTGTAAGTTATGAAATCTTTAGTAATTGCAAAGTGAAATTTCAGAATTCATGTTTATTTGTGTTGCTCAAAGCCTGATATTGGGTAACAACTGCTTGGTACAGTTTTGGTTTCTGACCATGTTATTCTGTTTGTCTGTACAGGAGGAATGCCTGGCAAAGTTACAATCATCTGTTGAAACATTGCAGTAAGCATTTTGTTGTAACTGCACCTGACTAACTTATGCAAACAGTTGCCAGTTGTACTGTATGTGATGCACTGGAGTGATTCCGTTTGAAGATCATCGCCAATTCAGTTCCTGGCAACAGCCAGATGATGATGATAAGTTCAACCTGTGGCTTTCATTTTATGTTTTCTGTCGCTTTCAATTAATCTTTGTCTGCCATTGTGTTTTCCATTAATAAATTGCAAGTAGGTCTTCGTTTGTACATCTTCTATGCATCTCTGAAAACACGGATTACTTGGTGGTTGTGTGAAAGTTTAAGTTGAAAATGCTTTTGATATTTGGAACATGAAAAAATTCTTCAAATTCCTGAGCTAAACTGAAAAAGTTTTGTTAAAATGGAAACTGCTTTTGCCAAAAGTTCTTAGTAGGGCAGTTAACAGAACGTCTGATTTGAAAAAGCATGCTGAGTACGTATGTTTGCCTAGATATTCTCTAACCTGTTTAAACATAATTGTAATGTCTGGTCTGTATGAAAACGTGCAAAAAGCATGTAATTAATCTAGTTTTTCATTACATTTCTCGTAAAATGTATTTGTCCAATTGCTCACCATTTGTTTGCCAGGTGGTACTTTGCATTATGTTTTAAAGAAAATGGCGGATGCAGGCAATTTTCTATTTTAGCAGCTTTATTATTGGCTGGACAAATGACATAAAATTAAATAAAAGTTTAATAAAAAAGACATACTTTTTATTGATTATTTCCTCACAGGCAGTTGTTTTTCATCAACAAACCATTAATAGGACTGGGATTTTCACTTTGGAGTTACATGAATCCAAAGTAAAATTTTAACATAAGAACTTTTGGAAAGATTATTGAAGAACAAAAGTTGACTTAAGTAATCAGGTTCAAACTGTGAAATTTGGGGGTGCATTGTTGAGTCCAGCCATTGACAGCAGAGTTATCTAATGTGATGTCTTTCAGTGGATTATGAGTACTTTACATTATTTTTATTATTATTAACCTGCAATGCTGCATATTATATGCTAAGCCACCACTGCAGCCAATTTTGACTTTACCACTCCCACGTATAGTATCTAAAATTGATTTCTTACTTTGGAAAAGTAACTGTTATCAGTAATGAGTTACTGTTTTTATAAAGTAACTACAGTAATTGGTTACATTTCTGGACCAGTAACTAATTACCTTTAAACAGTAACTGTACAACATTGGTTATTCAGTGTAAAAAAGGGCTAATGCATAGCAAAGTAATTGTAATTGTAATTTGAGATTTATAAAGCGCCTTTTAGAGGACAGACTCGACAGAGGTGCTTCCAACCCGAAAAGGTGAAATTACTGTTAAGCAGTACATAATATAAAAAAAGAAGGAGAGGAAGGAGCTCAAGTCGCAATTCTCGAGGGAGATGATTCCAGCAAGTGGGACCACCGTAGGCAAAGCTTCTGGACCGGGCCGCAGTGGTTCGCATGGGAGGGACAAACAGGAGATCTTGAGTGGCCGAGCAAATGGTGCTACGGCCCAGCAATGAGGAGAGCAAAGTGCAGAAGTCAATGAGGTAAAGGGGATCAGAACCAAGAACACAATTGCACATGAGGGAGAGAATCTTAAAGTGGACACGCTGCTGGGCTGGAAGCCAGTGAAGAATATAAGACGAGATGTGGCCATATTTTGGAATGCCCCCTACGAGACGAGCAGCAGAGTTAAGCTCAGATTGCAGCTTAGCAGCGTTGGCTAGAGATAGACCAGTAAAGATGGCGTTACCAAAGTCAACCCTGGTGCAAATGAGGGCATGGACCAGTGTGGAGATAGCGTGAAAAGATGCCGTACTGCGAATGGTGCGGAAGTAGTCTATTCTGCTAAACTGTTTCTTATGTCCTTGGTATTCTTTGTTTCAGACAAGTTGGCCAAGTTTCCAAGTACCAGCCAGCTTCAAAACCAGATGTAATACGAGTTATTTTGAAGCAAACCTCGGGTACAAATGTGCACAAGTGCTTTGTTCTAGACAACTATCGCTTGTCTCTGAATGCCATCAAGCAGGCTTTTAATCTGGTGTCTGTTGAGTTGCTTGTTGGTGGGTATTTAAGTCATTCTAAAATTTAGCTCTTGTTCTAAAAATCAAATGTTTTTGAGAATAGTGCATTTTTGACATTGAAAACCATATAGTTAGCCATTTCCTTACTGAAATTAGAATTTTATTACGTTATCAACTGCTCAAAATTTTGGGGTTTAGAATATCAGTAGGTCTACAGATAACCGCACCTGTAGCATAAATGCAGACTTGGCAAAGGACAGCCATGAACATAAAACTGCCTTAGTTATGTGTAGCATAACAGAACTTCTGTGTATCTGAGCATGAGTTTTTTTTTGTTTTTTTGTTTTTGAAGATGGTGAGCCGTGTGTGCTTTGTGCAGGCGTTGATGGCTTTATTCCACTTTCCTTTCATCCAAATGAATCTATTTTCATCACTGGACAACCAACCACAGATGGCACTGAGGAGTAGAACTGTTACATTTTTACTTGCAACTTACATTTTAATTAGGCAAATTCTAACACTGTTGAATTTATAGTCTGTGGCTATGTCAGTGACAATGAAACAATTCTTTGATAGCAAAAACTGAACTGATCATTCAGTTAAACTGAGATTTATGTTTAAAAATGCAGACTCTGCAGTATCCTTAAATTGAAACACAGCTTACAGTTTAAACTAAAATGGCTTTGATGAGGTGAATGGTGCTGAGATTACAGCCTAATAAAAGGTCTTCATGCTGCTTTGTTCACCTGGCTAGTGAAACGTTTGTTCCAGTAAGTCAAAATGGCATAGAATCCATCACCCATCTTGGATGCCATTTTCTGACACTGATTTAGGGCAAACCTTCCTCTGTGTCTTCGTGTATGTGCATGTCTCTTTTTTGTATCAGTCTCTGTCTTTCATTCGCAGTGACATCACTGATCTGCCATCTAGTCGGGTCAAGTCGGTTAATCAGTTAGTCTGTTCGCTTTTTCTAAACATTGCAATATTGTTATAGTTTTTCTTTTTTTTTGTGTTCTTATGCTGTAAGCTTAAAGTCTGACTCTGCTTTTGTGCAGTATATGCTTTGCAACTGTTCAGCGTGTAGTGCTGTTTCACTGTATCCAAATTTGTTTGTTACAAATTAAAATTGTGTTTATGTGTCAGTTTGTAAAATGTCTGTAGTTCTGTGCATGATACAGTAGGGTACAGATTGCCCAGTATTGCCAAGACTTGCTAGTGAATGGAGGCATATCTGTTGTTAAGGTCAAATATGATGCTGGGGTCCACATTTGTGATTGTGCCATACCTGAATTTGCATTCTGCATTTACCAAGGTCTAAAATTAACCTGCAGTCCATTAGCACACAGTCATGGTGCCAACAGCTGCACATTAACGGGTCTGTACTGTATTTACTTTAGTGCCATTTCAGCAAAGATGAACGTGCAGTGTTTTGACATCTCAGAGACATTCTACATTTTATATAAAAGAATTCCTTGCTATAGCCTGGATAAACATTTTGATTTTGAAGTGTACTCTGTGAGGTCCTCTTACGTGGCAAACAACACAGTAGCTTGAAAGATATCATACTCCACTAAAAAAAACAGATAATGCAAGTATTATATACTGTGGTAATTGATTGTCCAACGTGTACCCGTCTTCGATACAAGACCCATTGTGATCTGCATCTTACTAAAGAGACAGCAGAAGCCAGTTGCAAAGTTCTGCTCTGAGACTATGACAGGCAGCAGCTGTTTGCTTCATTGTCAAGCCTATGTTGTGTTTGAGTGACTTTAAAATTTTCTACCTGTTTCTCAGTCCGATATTTTCATTTATCAGTTTGTTTTTGGCTGAAGAGTATTTGAGTTCATACAGAACGCCTTCATTGCTTGACCCAAGAATGACAACACATTTACTATTATGCATTTGAATCGTAGGAGCCTTAATTTCAAGATATCTGACATTTTATTGCTTCTGTCACAGTTATCTCTTACTGTTTTGGCATTGCATGAATAATGATCCATTACTTGCATATGGGTCATTCCAGCTCAACTCAACCAATGCCTCCCACCCGACCATCTCAGAATTGGCTGAAATTTTAACCACATGTTGGAATATGTATTGGATGGAAAAGCCCAAAATTTTTGTGCAATATTTAAAATACTTTCCAAGATATCGTTGATTCCGTGACCCCACCCTCTGAAGGCATTTCGCGAAACTTCATGATGTCCACTTTTTGAGAATTGATATCTCTAGAGCTTTTAAACCAATTTAGATGATGTTTCTTCTGTGTGTACAGTTTCTCGTGCAGATTACAAAAATATAATTATTATTATTGTGATATTCAGTGATCAATATCTCCACAATTACCAGGCACAATGCAGTCCATTTTTATATGTATTCTGTCTATGTGGCTGGCAATTACTTGGCAGAGTTTGACTTGATTACTTGTTCACATCTGCTGGATATTGTAGGTCAAAGTTTGCCAAATTTGACAAGGAGGGTCAAAGAGAAACAATATATTCCCAAAAAGGGACACCAAAATATTATCTTTTTATTGCATTTTCTGATAGAGCATAGATCAATTGATAAGTGTTCCAAAAATCCCAATGGTGTTTTTTGTTTTAAGGAGTTTACAGAGTGTCAAATATGGTCGTTTTTTGGCATCGCAAGTTGCAGTTATGGGTGGTATTAACAGACTTGTTACCCTAACATATCAATATCAAAACTTTGAAGCAAATGTGATTACTTTTAAAAATGGAAAATGCAACATATCTAAGTAATTTTTATTTAAAATATAGTGAACAAACATTTCTATATCACAATTAAAGTGAATTTATGAACAAAATTTTCTGTTCATTGATGGTCTATCAAAGTACGTATGATGAAATATTCTGTGGGAAGAGGGATGGTTTAGAACAGGTTGGGAGTTTATATCTTGCACGAAGTATTGATGGTCAATGGACCCAACTGGCAGAAAGATCGAGAAGATGGAGGAGGGCAAGGAAAAGGCTTGATTTCCGGATTGACAATGATTAAGAAATAATCTGTGATGCTGAGAAAAGAGTGAGACAAGCTGGAAGATACGAGAAATAGAAGAGATAATCAGATTCACAGTGTGGTTCTTAATGCAAGTTGGGAAGTTGATGTTTTGGAGAAGGTTGTATTGTGGCGAACCGTCGCCAATGTAGGCTTAAACTGAGCCGTAGGCTTAAACTGAGCCGTAGGCTTAAACTGAGCCGTAGGCTTAAACTGAGATGTAGGCTTAAACTGAGCCGTAGGCTTAAACTGAGTTGTAGGCTTAAACTGAGATGTAGGCTTAAACTGGGCTGTAGGCTTAAACTGAGCCGTAGGCTTAAACTGAGCCGTAGGCTTAAACTGAGCTGTAGGCTTAAACTGGGTCGTAGGCTTAACCTCGCTGTAGCTTAGTTAATAGGTATATAAGTGAGCCGTTGCTGTTGGGTTGTGGTTGATTTTGGTTGTGGTTCGGTTGCTGCCGTTGCTGTGTTGGGGAGCCGAACCTGACGGACTTACAGAATACTCATCAACGGAAAAGACAGACCGCCGTTCGCCACAGTATGATGACAGAAGACAAGAGATGTTGAAAACTGTTAGAATTTAGAAATGAGCCAGATAGAGATAGAAGTGCATTCAAAGGAGCAAATGTTATGACCAGAAAAGTCAAGCACAACAGGCTGGTTCATGAACTATGAATGCGATGCCGTCGCCAAAGGCTTTGAAGATTTAAAGGAGGTAGCTAAGCGAGGGGCATTGTGCTGCGAAGAACCAGAATTACATTCAGAAAGATGGGCAGCAGTAGATGAGATTGTGAGCCATGTTTCAGTTTAATCAGGCGATGAGATCTGGTGACTGATAGGAAGAGTCAAGATCTCTACGGATTGTAGAATTTTTAGGGTTAAGCAGTCACCAAATGTTGAGAGAGGACAGAAGTAATTTCTTGGCAGACAAGATGGATGAGAAAGAAACGGACTTCGGAGTCGACTGGCTTCGCGAGGAGGGGTTGGGGTGGATATCACCATAGAGTAAAATTACCAACAACCTTGTCAGAGGGTTAATGGCTGATGCATATATCGACGGACGGCGAGTAAGGAGATAGAACAGAGTGATAGAATTAAAATGATCATATTGGTCTATTACTCTGTAATATATATCTGCGTATACTCTGTAATATGAGCAAAATGTATTGTGAAGTAGCGGTGGACTGGGTGAAACTGAGCGAGGAGAGTAGGAGTAATGGATTGAAAGGATTTTGTGTAAAGCGGCAGATTTGAAGGCGCAATAACAGAGCTAGCGGAGGTATGGTTTTATGCAGTGATCAAGATGGCGGCCTGAGGTTCGGTCCCTGTCGAGATCCAAGAGTCAGGAACGCAGAAAGTCAGACGGCTACGGTGGGTGGTGTTTGGAATTGGATCTGCAGGATAGATAAGCAGAAGAAGAGGAATCAGGATAGGACCTGATCTGCGGACGAGGAGTGCTTTCAGTTTTGAGTGGAAGACCTACGCAGAGAGTGCAAAGGGGTGGAGTGCGTAGAGGCGATTAAAGATTGGATAGACAAAAAGGAACGATATCATCTTGTTCGCTGAAAATGTGAACACAGATAGATTAACATAGGCCTAATAGCAGACTGAACTGAGAAATTAGAGTTTAAAGCAGACAGCAGAAACACAACGCTCTACACAGCACCGATGGCGCACTCTCCCGATTCTATGCCTATTAGGCTACATTATTAATATGGCGCTATGGAAGTTCTATTATTAAATTGGATTTGATTTCAAATTCTGGATCAGACAGTGCCCCGTTGAGGGTGGATTCGTTGCTGTCACGATGTCGTAGGCTTTGTGAATCCAGTTTATTTATGACCATGAACTCCTAGAGAGCCTTCTGTTATAGTCATCTATAACTGAAGGCTCTGAACTCTTACCTACCGCAGTAATGTTATATAGGAGACCATGTTTAAGGGCTTTTGGCCCAATGACTTGTGTAGGCCTAATGTTTTAAGCCACGCCCACGTCCTTGTCTATTAATTATAGGCATAGAGGGACTACTCTATCAGGGACAGTTATACTGGCTGTCTTATCAAAACATCGCAAGAACTTCAGTAAATTTGCGTAAGTATCTTTATTGTTGAATTTGAGTAATATCATTTGTAGGGTCATTTTGTCTAAATAGTAATACAAACTTTGCGCAAAGTTTCTTTAGGCCAAAGATTTTAACAGGGAGCGTTCCCTTCTTAAAATCTTTGCTTTAGATGAGGTTCGATTCCTGCGCCCGCCATGGCAACCGCATCAACATAGCTTACGAGACAACGGCGGGTGAGATCGTTTGTACACTCTGTGTTCGTTTGTATGAAGTATTAAAGTTTTAGGTTCAAATTAATCAGTTAGAAACAAAAGGTAACTTCGTGTTGCCAGCATTGGTGCCTCAAAGCTTATTGAAAGTCTTTCAATGGGACCTCAGGCAAGCCGAGTTTTCCGAAATTAGGTTTATGGTGTAGAAGGATTTGGCCTAGGAAACTAGTTAGGCCTACGAACAATTTTACTCGATTCTCTGACACGCACGATAGAAGGGAAGTTGTGAGTAAAGCCAAGGGAGCTGCTATGTCGACGTCGAGCTTCAGCAATTTCAGAGTTAAACCTAGAGGTCACGGACGACTACATTTCTGGATTTAAGAGGGATGTGCATGTCAAGCAGTTCGGTTATAACTGATTGGAGTCGGTGAGAGAGGGCATCTGTGGACAGGTTTGCGTGAGAAGAAGGAAGTGGGGAGCAGATGTCATTTTGAAAGTCTGGACATGTAGTTGATGGCAAGGTCTGAAAGTGATAACTGTGTAATTCGGAGGTGGTTTGGTAGGAAAAGAAATGGAAGCGGTTGCTTTGGCCTTCAGATCTCAACTTAATATCTCTACCTGGACTCACTTTCTCCGTAGGCTGTTTCTGTGTCTTCTCAGACTCCCTTCTTGGCCCAACACCACACTAACCCTGGAATTTGGTATGCACTGCGATTTTGGGTAGTTGCAACCAATGACTAATGCTTTGATCATTATTACAGTGATACTGTAAAAGTTGCCAAAGTGAAAAAGTCATTGAAAAAGTATGAAAGTGGGCAAAGGACAGGCAAAGTGGAAAAATCAAGGGAAAAAGTGAGGAGTCATGCTACTAGTAGAGATAAAATGGGCCTAAAGAGACAGGTAACTAAGAAAGGTTATCAGAAAGTGAAAGTTTGATTACTTAAAAGCAGACTTGTATGGTCTCGAGACTCAGTCTTGGTCTCGATACAGGTTTTTTGGCGTCTTAGTCTCGTTCTCGGTCTTGGGAGCCTGTTTTCTTTGTCTCAGTCTTGGTCGTGAGGTCATTTCTAGCCTTTTTGGAAACTGTCTTGAAGCTTCAGTGGAACTCTTAGAAACTTGGGGACTTTCATGATTATGCGCTTCTGGCAATCCCTTACCACATCATGACTGTCTATCTGCGTGCAGCTGCACTTGATCTCTGCTATGGTTTCTTATGGCTGGACGCTCATCACCCTGGAAGCAGTGATGATAAGAAATTGATTAGACAGTCTATAACAGACAACATTATGGGAGAAGCTGGTAGCTCCACGGTGGAGTGTTCAGTGAAACTGGAAGAGACTTCCTGCCCACCTTTAAAGAGACTGAGAATCTTCTTGTTTGCAGTTTATGGCAGTATTCCTAATACTGAAAAGCATAGAATAGTTTCCTTGAATTCTGCTGTTGTTGAGTATCTGGACACAATTTATACACCAGTCACTAACAGCACTCATGACAATGTAGGGACACTCATAAAGAAAAACAAGAAGTTTGATATTCTCTCTCCTCTTATTGAAAAAACATTTAGCTCACCTGCAACTTCAGGTCCTGTGGAAAGACTTTCAGCCATAGCGGACTTTTCATGCGTCCTTATCATGCACGATTTGGTGACACTGTGATTGAGGATCTCGATCTAGCGTGGAAACTGATACGTTATTATTTATGCATTTGCTAGGTGCCACTATCTAATGACTTTGCATCAATTGATGATGCCGAGCAGTTGTCAGTTAGGACTTGCTCAAGGTCCCTACACAGTAACCATTTCAGGTGAGGCTCGAACCCATACTCTCCGTGTTACAAGATGAGCACTCTATCCAGTATGCTACTGTGCCCCACTGATACATGAGTTGCTTTTGTTTTTTGTATTGTTTATTCCTTTCTACCTCGTGGTCTTGGTCTGAGTCTTGGCACTCTGCGATCTTGGTCTTGGTTTCAGTCTTGGCACTCTGCGGTCTTGGTCTCAGTCTTGGCACTCTGCGGTCTTGGTCTTGAAGTTTTAAGTCTTGCATACAACCCTGCTTAAAAGTAGTCTTTCAGTCCCAAAAGAAGTCTCCTCAGTTAATGACTTGATGAATTAAAATGTCATCAAACCTTACAAGACCTCAGAAGAAGAAATGAAGAGAAGCAAAAAGAAGAAATGAAGAGAGGTCCCTTGTGCACCACTGGTTGGTGCAGTGATAGAAGTTACTAATTACAACTACAATTATCTTAATTAAGCTAACCTCATGGGAAATCTTAGAGTGACTTAATTGTATGCTTCTAATGTTCTTATCCTGTAAAATGAGATGCCTTATTTGTTTTCTTACCTTGAAAAGCTGGGCAACTTTATTTTTTCTTTTTCTAAAAATAAATTTGTTTGCCTAAGAGTTATTAAGCAGTTGACAAATCATTGATTTGAGACTTATGATTGTGTTATGTGGATTTTTTGCTGCTGCTGCTGTTGTCCATGATGTACAGTCTGCTTTGTGAAATGTTCACCAAGTTAGGTGATGTATTAGCAGATTTATGTATGATATTGATATATTTCACCTGATACACAACTACAGTATGTGTGTAACTGACTGCAGTATGTGGTCTGTTGCTGAATAGGTGCATAATTTCTGTTTGCAGGAGCCATTTGCAGCATGTAATGAGTAGCATTATTATGACAAGCCCAAAATGACATCCGCAAGTAGGAGAAATACTTCTGACACGGCTACTACTTATCTTTTACACGAAACACAAAAACAACCAGTTGTCAAACGAGAAACTTCATCAAAGAATGGTTCAAGTCTAGACTATGTACAGTTTTTGCGGTATGACCTATTCATACTAAAATGTTGAGTGCTTATATCAGATTAGTCTTTGTAATTGCTAATTTCATTCCAAAGGCTAGAAGGCTCAATTCCTTCACAGGGTTCAGTAACTGAAGAAAACTTTTCAAAACTAAGTTCAGCTGAAAATGTTTATGTGGGAACAGTTTGGATTTCTACTGGCATATCGTTTCCAAAGGCAGTCCCTTGCATGGAAGAGCGCAATGACTTGACAGAAGTGATGTCTGCAGCCTGCTGAGCTCGTTTTCTGCAAGATGAGACTCGATAGAAATTGCAAGGCCATTGGGTCTGAGTTGAGAAATAGTAGAATGCAAGTAAGTTTTAATTAATTTCAGTTTGGAGAAACTGGGCTCATCGGAGGCAGCAGAAACAGGCAAAGTTAATTTTATTCGAAGCGCAATCATTAAATTGGGGAAAACTGATTTTCACTGTGTTGCTGGTGTAATTTGATTTGCCCACCATTGTTTTCCTTTTTCTTTAAAATTTTGCATCCCCTGGAAATTCAGTGCCCTAGGCAATTGCCTAGTTTGCTTGGGTCTTTATCTGGCCCTGGCTGGTTATTCTTTAGCACAACACAGAAAGATTGTTGTTGATTGCCTTTAATTTACCATATGATTTTGGCATATTTGTTTGATTTTAATTATAATTTGTGTTTTGCTCATCAACGTAGAGAAAAGGAAAGAATAGTTTGTCGAGATGGCTTCTTAGACTCGCAAAGATATCGATCATCATACGAATTTCAGCAAAAATCAAAACAAGACGCAGATGATGCAAAGAAAAAACGAACGTTATCAGTTGTTGATATTTCTTCCAGAAACGATCAGCAACAGAATGATTATGAGGAACAAATCCAATCCATTGAGGTTCTGATTTTAAAAGGTTCTGCTTTTTAAAAGTCAATAAACTCAGTATAATGTAAAGAAAATTGACATTAAAGTACTTGTGAGGAAAGTGATCTTTGACTTCTTATGTTTATGTTAAATTAAACTTATTTGGCCTATAAAATGTTCAACATGCACCATATGCAAGATATCAGTTTTATGTAGCACTGCCATTCAGAAAGTTTCACAATGCCTCAAAATATTCACTTGAAGCACAAGCATGCTGATGATTATACAACCATGTGCTTGAAATGTGCTGCATCACTAATGAAAGGTCTACTTGAAAATATGAAAACTCAGCAAACTTTGAGAGACTTTATTTGAAAGGAAATGCAGCGGGACTGGGACATAGACAGTCCAGAGACATGTGCAGTATATGAGGCCCTCAGTGAAATGATAATAGTAGATATCCAGCCATGCTCCGTCATTGAGGATAGTGGGTTAAAAAATTCATATTCTTTCTAGAACCTAGTAGATACAAAATGCCATCAAGGAAATTTGTTTCTGAGAAATTGATTACATCAGTGTATAATTAGATTAAACATACTGTCCAGCAGTGCATGAATAAACCCAGCAAAATCGGTCTTTCTAAAAGTAAGCATATATAACTTTCCGTAATTAGGGCAATTACTTTTGTCCGAATAGTGTGTTCAGTTATTTGTATTCGGCCAAATAGTAAAAATACTTTTTCGATGCAGCTCTTCTTTAAATTCAGCCTTCTTCTTATTTCAGTTTTAATGATTTTCTTGTCCAGGGAACCTTTGATGTATCTGCTATGTCGGTTTTTCTTGTCCACGTTTCACAGGCATATGGAGCTGTGCTGAAAATGCATGTTTGCAACATTTTCAAATTGGTGACATAGCTTAGCGTTGCCATTCATGTAATGTCTTGTCTTTATTCTTTTGTTTTTGCTTCTTTTGTTCTGAATTATGCCTGTTTGTCCAGCAAACAGTCCTCTGTTCGTCTAGTATATTTAATAGTGCTATTGTTAGAACTTTTCCATATGGTTCATTAAGACAATGGTTCTGTAATTCTTGCATTCTGTCAAGTCTACTTTCTGTGGAATTGTCACTAGTATGGACTTTGTTCACTTCAGCTATTTTGCCTGTTTTCACTTCAGCTATTTTGCCTGTTTTCACTCCAGGTTTTTTGCTTGGTTTTCACTCCAGATTTTTTGCCCTGTTTTCCATATGCGATTTGCAGAGTTTATGGATTTGTCTGATCAAGGAATTCTAAATCATTTGTACTCTCTAAAAATCTCTTTCCTGCAGCTTTTATCATGTCTGCTGTTATTCCATTGTTTTTTGAGCTCCTTTCAAGTACACTGGTCAACATAGAAATCGTTACTGACTGGAAAAGGCCCTAATGTGTAGCATCTTGGTGTGCTGAACACGAATATAACCATAAAAAATTTTTATTGGCTCTCGTTTTGAAAATATTTCATATAGTTCATTTTTTATGTTTCACCATGTAAATTTATGCAGTAGGACTGCGACAATATCCTAAATAAGTCTAGAATGATGTAATATTCCACCTCATTGCATAATCCCATCATGGATACATCATGCACAGTTGATTACGTCATTTTCTGATGCAATGTAAAACTACAGCCAGTCGGCTGCTGACGTAAGATGACGTCAGCAGTGTACTATATAAAGCGAGTCGGAACGGTTGAGCATTTACAATATTACAGACTTTGTGCGAGACAGTTTAAGTTACTGTTTTATAAAACTATTATTACTTTATCCATTTAGATACAATACAGAACAGTAATGCCTCGGAAGTGCGTAAATACTGTGGACAACTTTTGTTACATTTGTGGGGAAGTGACATTTGCCAACCAGAAGAAAAGTATCACTTATCAAGTCAAGAAGGCATATCATGCTTACTTCGAATGCAAGGTTGGTGACCAAGACAAGCCATGGGCCCCGCATATATGCTGTGCTACATGTACAACACAGCTTTCACAGTGGTTGAATGGCAAAAGACCATCAATGCCGTTTGCAGTTCCCATGGTGTGGAGAGAGCAAAGCAACCAGAGAGAGAGAGAGATAGAGAGAGATATTTTTTTTTTTTATTGACAACCAAAAAATAATTAACAAGCACAATTAAAGTCTGTCACATACAGTGGTGCCAATGGGGTGACCTAAAAGGAACAAACAGTTCCGCTACTAAGGTCACCTATTTACATCATGGATTACAAAAAAGGTGACAGTAAAATACTGAGTAAAACAATTAATAATCTAAAATATAAGTAATTATTATAATCAATGTCATTGCATAAACCTAAACAAAACAAAAAAAAACTTAACTAAGCACCAAAAAAATACTTAACTACGTGCATTGAGTATATGAGATTTTAGATTTGTTTTAAACTGGTATAATGTTGGCAAGCTAGTAATAACAGTTGGCAGAGAATTCCAGAATGACGGTCCACATATTATAATACTAAACTGCCTATTAGTAGATGACTGTTACTTCTGCTTGGTTCCTCCTCTTTCCGGTGGAATAACGAAGCAAAAGAAGTCGACAATAGTCTACCCAAACATTCCGTCAGCATTGAGACCAGTTTCACATGGTGATGGACTTCCTATTCCAGAACCTCCAGCAGAATATATTTTCCTTGATTCATCTGATGAGGACAAGGGTGAGCCGACATGTTCTTCTCCTGGTCCGTCAGCGTGCAGTGATCCCGATTTTCACTGTGGTGCATCATCAACCCCACACAGAATAACACAGGAAGAACTAAATGACCTTGTTCGTGATTTGGACTTATCCAAAAACAAGGCAGAATTGCTAGGATCAAGACTCCAACAATGGAATCTTCTAGAAGAAGATGTCACAATTACTTCATATAGAAAGCGCCATCAGCAGTTGGAACCTTTCTTTATGAAGGAAGGTAATCTGGTATTCTGTTCCAATATTGACGACCTCATGAATGCCTTACAGATCACTCATGACCCACAAGAATGGAGACTCTTTGTAGACTCTTCAACACTGAGTCTTAAGGCTGTGCTTTCGCACAATGGAAACCGTCTTCCATCTATTCCATTAGCACATGCTGTTCACATGAAAGAGACATACGATAACCTAAAACAGCTACTGCATTCCATTGACTATAACAGGTACAAATGGCACCTGTGTGGTGATTTGAAGGTAGTTGCCATTTTAATGGGACTGCAGCAAGGATATACAAAATATATGTGTTTCTTGTGTGAGTGGGATAGCCGAGCAAGAGAGTTGCACTACGTGCGGAAGGAATGGACTCCCAGACAAAACATGGCAGTTGGACAGAAGAATATCCAGCACCCAGCTCTGGTCGAGGCTCACAAAATCCTACTACCACCCCTTCACATCAAACTAGGTTTGGTGAAGAACTTCGTGAAAGCCATGGACCGCACTTCGACAGCTTTCCGATACCTGCATGAAAAATTCCCTCGACTCAGCGAAGCAAAGATTAAAGAGGGAGTTTTTGTGGGTCCTCAGATTAGAGAACTCTTCAAAGATGACCGCTTCAACAACTTGCTGGAGGGTGATGCGAAACAAGCATGGAATGCTTTTCGTCTAGTGTCTACAGACTTTCTGGGGAATGTTAGGGCAGGAAACTACAAGGAACTAGTAGAAGACATGCTCAAGCAGTACCAGAAATTTCGCTGCAATATGTCTCTGAAGATGCATTTCCTTCATTCCCATCTGGATTTCTTCCTTGACAACTGTGGTATGGTTAGTGACGAACATGGCGAACGTTTTCATCAAGATATCGCAACAATGGAGCAAAGGTACCAGGGAAAATGGTCCACTACAATGTTGGCTGACTACTGCTGGACACTCCGCAGAGATGCTCCCGAACAGCTGTACAAGAGACAGGCAAAAAAATCTAAGAACTAGTCTATGACCTGGTTTTTACAAATGTTAACTGTAAGTGTATCACTATTGGCATGCATTGTGCGATATAAAATTACTTCATTTCAGATTACAAAGAAACTAGAGCCAATTCGGCATTTTCACTGTCATATTCGTGTTCAGCACATACAAATTGATAAGAACTGACTAATTTCATTTCAGTAACATGACTTTTGTAAAAATTTGTTGTCCAGTGGTATCTTTCAACAGCATTATGTTAGATGTTCTAACATGTGAGGAGTTAAGTTTTAATCTTTTTATGTTAATAGGAAACAGGTGAACTCTGTCTGGCATTAGTAACATTAAATAATGTTTGTACTAATTGTATTTCAGGAGTTGATGTGGAGACACAAACGAGAAGCACGTGAACTGAGGCAACAAGAACGATTCATTTCCCAGAATCAGAAGCTCACCCATCAAAGCCTTTGTGATTTGGAAAATGGTGGGCTTATAATCTTCTGTTTATCATTTGAAATGTTATGAAAACAAAATTTAGGCTTTATGTTGTATCTTTAATTTTTTCAAATTTGAAATTGAGTCATCATTCTCTGCATCAGGGAGACCAGCTGATTCACTGGTGCTGTAGCAAATCAAGTCTGCAAGAGCCAGGATGAGGAAATGAGCTTGCAGTGCATGCTGCCATAAGCCCCGGGAGTGCCATTTGGTGAATGTTACCATGTGCTGTAATTGCTTCATTTGGCTGTTGTTGTTCCTTAACCCTCAGCACAGCACAAACTTGTAGTCAGAAATCATAAGCCAGTGGAAAAGTCCAGGAGAAATCCAATAGGCCTGGGAACCAGAAGTCAGTCTCTGGTTGCTAAGCAAGTTAAACAGTTAAACAGTTAAGTTTTAGACCCGAATGACATTAAAGAACTGACAGAGTACATAGAACTGGGCAGGGAAGATTTGGATCAGTCCAAAGCCTCTCCTGGGTTATTCATATGTGGTGTTCCTTGGGGTTCTGTTCTTGATCTGTTACTATTTCTTCTATATTTGGTTCCTGTGCCTTCCCTCATATCATTATTTGATCTTCGCTCTGCCATGCAAGGTGACCTGACTGTCCCACCGGCTTGAACTTCCACAATCCAGCATATATGCTTTACTGTGGTTGGCCCCTCTTTCTGAATTAAGCTACCTAGCAACTTGTAACATAAACTTCTTGGCTTTTCTTTGCCTCTTTTCTGTAAGCATTTGAAAACCATTCTTTTTGTTCATGATTTTATGTTATCAGGTTGACCTCTGAAGGAATTTCTGTTCAAGTGACGCTATGTGAATTTGCAATTATAGTTACAAGTAATCACCACAGTCATGCTTATGCTGATGCCCTCCAAATATATTCATCTTGTCTCTTAAACTCATCTGCTGAATTGTCTTCAAACGTGCCTAAGTGCATGTCTGCAGTACCATATTTTTGTGCATGTTACCCATGAGTGATATAAAAACCTCACATCCATCTATGGGTTATCTGTGGGCAGGTTATATCAGTTTATTTTAGACAGATGATTGACACGAGTTTACCACATTTTAAGGACCGTTTTTTATTGATGGTCCTGTAAGTTGCAGAACAATGATGAACAAATTTGTACAGGTGGCAAAATTAGAAATGACTGGTAAATGTTAAGTATGTTCTGATTTAAGTAATTTTTACCTTTCCAAATTAAATATTTGTTGATTTTCTTGAGTGTTGCATTGGTATCAGATTTGATTTCATGGTGCTACTTCACAATAACAACTGGCCCAAGCAATCTTAATACAGCATCAAAAGACACCATATATTGGTAGAATCCACTGGCAAACTATCAAGAAAACAAGTCTGATATTAGTGCTTGAACGTAAGGAAAAAACTTATGTCCTTGTAGTCTAAGTATATATGTACTGATTAAAAAGCAGATGTAGGCTGTTGTTCAGGTGCTAATGCAGTCTTTGCCTTTGTGCTGTAAAAATAAATGCTTCTTGTGATTGCACTTAATGCAATCTCATTTCTGTAGACATTCTTTTTGTCACCTGAACCAAGTAGAGTATAGAGACAAACAAGACAAAACACCCCTGAAGTGTTTAACATTGCAGTGTTAACAATATTTAGGTTAAAAAATCCACATTTCCATTCAGTGTAATGAGAATGTGATAAAAATAAATCACACAAGAATTGCTTCAGACATTTTAAGATATGAATAAGCATGTGCAGATTATATTATTTTGTGATCTCTGATGGCCTGTAGGATATACAGTACGTGTGTGTGAGCTATATCAAACTTTTAAACGTTTAGGTAATTTCTGCAAGGTATATTTGCTTGTGCAGGTTATGTACGTGTACAGGTTTTATATGTGAAAATGTGGTACATGACTGGATGTGTAAAAACCAGCAGTGTGTCTTAGCATGAATATAGCTGAAGTTGTTTTGTGTGGTCCCCCAAGTATATTCTGCCTAGTATTCATATTTTCCTACAGATTCTGTTAATGCCCTAAGTTTGTGCCACAGACATGACTCTTGATCCCAACTTCGTACGTTCAGTGATGCATGCAGCTGCTCGTCTTGTTCTTTGGCTTTCTCCAAGATCTAATGTCTTCAAATTACATTGGTTATCTTTTCCAGCTTTGGTCCAGTTTAAAACTGCTGTCCTTGTATACAATGTGCTTCATGATCTAGCACCAAGCTACCACAATATAAGTATCTGATTATTAGTAATACAGTGTATTAATAATAGTAATAGTAATACAGTAGGCCAACTACGAATGGAGAGAGAAATGGAGTGAGAGAGGAAGGCAGGGAAGAAGGGAGTGAGAGAGAAGAGATTAAAGGCTTTATGTTGGTGATAGTGGATTCATTTACAGTATTCTGGGAATTCTACTCTTAAGGTTAAGATGGCAAATTAGTGTTGTAATAGAAGCAGTTTGTTTTGTAATTTAATGGATTGTTTTGCAGAAGTGTCAAGAAAGAAAGTTGCTGAGGATAAGAAATTGCACGACGGACTGTCTAGATGCGCAGTTGTGCAGCAGAGACACAATGCAGAGATGGAAAGTGTATGTGATATGTTCTCAGTTGCTTTTCTTGTTGTTATCCAGTTCATGTTCATCAGCCTCCTGAAAAGCTCAGTCATTGAATTTCATGAGCTCTCAGCTGAGTAGCAGTGAAATATTCACCTGAACTGCAGTTATATCACCATTAGATCAATTAGATCAGATGCAGTGAATGACTGAACTTCGCTGTTCATCAGTATCTTTTAGTTCGGTTAACAGTAAGATTACTGGCAGAAACTTTGGGTAGCAATTTAAAGAGCACCAAAGGATTCTCAAAGGAATCATCAAAGGAAAATGTCCACATCATTTGCTTTTTTCTTATGTTCTTCTCATTTGTTATTTTTTCTTATTTCTGGTTTTTTTGTGTGTTTTGGTGCTATCATTGTTTGGTGATATAAAAGATTGACATATTAACATCAACTTCAAATCATTTTGCAGTGTAAACTTCACAGCTGATGTCAAGGTTTGTATTGCAAACCAATCGCCAACTCATAGTCAAACCAATCAGTTCCCAGGTCGAATGGGTTATGAGTTAAGGATTGTTCTGCCCCTGTAAAGTTTTGTGACTGGTTTTACATCTTAGATAAGTATTTATTGACTTTTCTGGTTCTAATTTCTATAGATGGGGAAAATGAGATCTATTCATCGTCAAGATGAAGAAAAAGAGTTTAAGCATAAGGATCGAAATTCACAGATCATGACGTAGGTAGTTTTTTTGACTTGGTGTACTTTAAAGTTTTTAAGTAAGAAGGTAAGTAAATAGCTAACACATTTGTTTACATGCCATATGTCCATCGGCTGAGCGTATGCTTGAGTGGGTCGTAGTGGTCAGTCAACAACGGCAAGTCAGTCCAAATAAGTCTAAGCCGCTTGACGAATATGTCTGGTGAGATGTTGTTGTGCGTAATGTCAACATGTAGAATGTTCCACAGGGATCTGGAGTACCAACATCTAGTTGGACATCAGACTTCGCCGTTTCAAGGCATACATTCTGTCCGTCGTCTTATATTGAGCTGAGACCTGAACACTAACCAAGGACATGGAGACGATGCTCAGTGCCTTTTAACTGTGGTGGCTATGAAGAATGCTGTCCATTCCCCATACGGCTCACATCACCAACGCGGATTTATATCCACACATGATGCACATCCGAATGGCATAGGTGATCGAAACAAGTAGGCTTTGGCTGTTTGGATATATGACACGTTTTGACGGCAAACAGGACCATGCCAGAGCTCTGTGAGCTATGATATCTGGTCCACCAGAGGTTTGATGAAACCAGTTGAATGCTCTCACCACACCTGGTCACAAGCAGTGAAGTCCGACCTGTGTCATCTGAATTTCAGACTACACGTGGCTTGGAGATGAGCCCAGAATAGATATGGCTGGCAGTGTGTGTGTAAATGACAACATGCCACAGAGATGAAGGCGATGATGAGACCATCCCAGATGGCTGGTGCTAAATTGCTAAATCTGTGGCAAGAGAATTCAAACCGACAGTTTCTAATGTTAGGGATAGATAATTGGCTTAATTTTGGTTTTGCTTTCATACTAAAAGACAGTATTCACTTTTATTTAATTTCAATGGAGAAATTTGGTTAAAACACATGTTTCAGGAAGTTTTTTACTCTTTCTCCTATTTTTTTGCCAGACCATCTACTGGTTTCTGACTGTAGACTACTGGTAAGTTTGATTTTCGATTCTTTGAGCAACAATTCCAAAAGTGATTGTTTAGAGGCTGATGGCAGCAGAGGACAAGTTTTCTTAACTTTGCTGTTAATCTTGATTTTTAAAATGTAAGTTTGCAAAATTTTGAAAAATTACAAAGTACTGATAGCTTACAGTCAGCAAGTTAAACATTAGAGGACTAATATACATTTGAAGAGTTAACAATTGAAATGAATCTGAATATTGGCTTTGGAAATAAGAATTTGCATCCTGATTTTGCATGTATGATGTACTACTGTCTTGTAGGTCAAAATTGCAGAGAAAGTATAAGCTCAAAATGAATGAGCTGGTTTTGAAGAGAGATGAGCTGAGACATCTTGGCTTGGATTATCAAAGAAGAATGAAACTTAAAGAAGTGAGTCATTTGTTACAAAGAAAGTGAAAGGTTTTCTATTATAGCAGGTCATGACGAAAATTACTAAAGTCACAGACTTCTCTTCAGAAAGCACTTTTGCTTTGTGAATCACAGCTTAATTGTGGCATCAAACTAAGGCTTAGAACATATAGGTTTGTTTCAAGTTACCTTTCCTTAATTTAGAAGAACACCATCTTAGGAAGTTCTTCTGAATGACCAACTGACTGCCATTTCTGTCATTTAGTGAGTTCAGTCATTCAGTGCAATCAGTTCTTTTAATGTCGCTGTCCTTCGATGCTTCTTGGTCTTCTCTGAGTTCTTGTGAGTTTCTTTTCTTCCAGATAGCCCTGATTAAACTTGCTGGCATTCTTCAAAGGAAGATATTAAAGATTAGAAATATAAGAGCTACGAATGTGATATTGGAAGTGGTTCTGATGATGATTTGTTGTCATTCGCAGGTTGAAGCATCTGCTATTAAAAATGAACTCGTCCAGTTAGCTATTGCACTAAATGTTGAAGCTCAGAAAAAAGGAGAACAGAAACAAGCATTTCAACTGTGAGTTGACTCTTCTAATTCCTAAAGCACTTGGCAGTTGTTGTTTGGGAGTAGCTTCACAAGCTATCTAATTGTAAAGAGATTTTTAGAGAGTACAAATGATTTAGAATTCCTTGATCATAGCCACAATAAAGACCCCTAACTATTGACCTGTTACACCCATATTGAATTCATTACACTGGCTGCTCATCAGATGTGCTGTATGTCATTGGCTGCCAGTTTCACAGTGCAGTAAATAAGATTTGGTATGGGCCTGGCAGTGCCATTTGGAAAATGCCCCAACCTGCATATGGGAGCTTTGTTGCCCTGTTTTAGGCGTGACTGGCTTCAGAAATTTTCACTCTATAACCCAAGCAGAACTTCTTGTTCCTTTTTAAGCATTTTGACAATGCAGCATTGCTTACCCATCGTAACCAGATGACTTGCTGGCAGCTTTGTCATAATTTATATAAATTATTATTTTAAAACATTATCATTATTATTGTTGTTATCATCATCATCATTTAATCTAAAGGAATCTCCAGTCAGAGTATACAAACTGTTTTATGTCCATCTGGCTCTGTGTATACATAGCCCAGAACAAAATTGCAGTAACCACTGGATAAAATCCTGTGTTAAAAGAGGACACACGTCTCTCTTGAGTATCCTGAAACTCTGGTCAGATGGCGACCCAGGCTTGCCATGAATGCTAACTCCAGGCCAAGTGTCTTTCCGGCCAAAAGGGCAAACTAAGAAGCCGGTAGGCTGTCATGCTTGGCTAACTTCCTATGGGCTGCCAAGATGGCAAGCCAACCGTGGGATCCACTGACCAAAACCAAGGAACCAACAAAGGCACCGATGGGTAGCACAAACTTCAACTCCAAGATGCAAACTCAGAGTGAAGTGAATCCCCTTGTCATCTAGTCTTAAACTGCTGATACTTAGGGAAGGGCAAGAAGCCAGTCATCTACATGGGGCATAGCTACTGCCATAGCTTGATGGTCTGTTCATTAATTATGTGGATTTGATTATATTCTTGAATAAATTTCGTTGTCCGAAAACCTTGTGGCCAGGTTCTCCAGCATAAACTTGTATAATTAGTGATTGTTTATTATTCAGTTAGGCCTACTATTTTTGACCAGTTTATGTTTAAGTTACAAATATAAAGCAGGTGAGAGCTTATATCTGAATATAGTGCAATTCACTTAAGACGAAAACGGATAGGACAAAATATCGCTTAGTACGAAATAACAAATTGGTCCGTTCCGATATTAATCGATAATAACGTTAAATTATTCTCTTAAGACAAAACTGATAAGATGAAAAGTTCGGTTATTACGAAAATGGTTTTTGGTCCAGTGAATTTATTTCAGTGCCAAGTCCGTCGCATAAGACAAAATGTTGACTGAAACACAGCAGCTGCAGCTTGCAGCAAGGTTTCAGGTTCGCATTTCCATAAACGCCTAAAATAGTTTGACAGCGTCCGTCTTTGATGAATGTCACCAATTGAGGAATAAGATAGCGTACATGTTTAAACTGTAATTGGGTGATTGATTACCGGTAAGAGACTCGCATGAGGAATCAAAATGCGTTGGTGCATGAGACCATAGATATCAAAATTACCATAATGATGCCTATGTATTGGAAGTAAACTTTTATAGCTGTCTACACTAATGTGGCCATTTCATTCGTGGGTATATTTTGTCTAACAATGAAGGACATTAAGCCAGTCATGTGGCACATTTATGGTATTGAGATATGTAACCACAGTGGAAGTGCCCTATAGCTAGATGCATTAGGTAGTTCGAATATCTTAGCCAGATTAGTGTCTGCTGTTATCAGATATATGTAACTTTCAGAACTCTGCTCAAGTAACCTTATATCCTCATTGACAAGCCTTTACCATATGGCGAAGACATTCGTCAATGGTCAGCGCCTTGCAAACTACAGAGGCATCCGCCCCAAATCAATCAGCACGTACATTTACATGCGATGTACCCTCGTTCAAAGGCTTCTCCTCGCTGTCTGACGCGCCCATCCCTCTCCGAGACCGATTAGGATTCGCTGTTGAAATAGCGTCGTAATGGAATGTATCGGCCTTAGCCCTTTCATAAAACCTTAAAATACCCCTCGCTTGCTGGTCCAGCATGAAACAGACTAGAGGTTTACTTTCGTGTCTAAAAAAGGCCACTAAAGTTCGTAGCCTACCGCGATCGGCCGCCTTTCACTCAAAACATTCTTCTTTCAAAGATCCTACCCTGACACCCCTTCTTCCTCTTACTCGCTCTCTGCTCCAATCCCAAACATCACCCACCGTAGCTGCCACGCTGTCTCTCTGCCTGATTTTGGATCTTGACCTGGAACCGAACCCTTTTTGCCTATCGATTTTATTTTGACTGAGCGCCTGTGAATAAGCTGGTCCCTGCGGCGTGGCTTTCGTTGGGCGCTGTAGAAATCTTGTAATTACGATTACGATCATCTGCAGTAATGCGTCATTTGCTGCTACGTGGCAAGTCATGCACCCATTACTTGTTTCTGGTTGGCATGCTGCGCTTATGTTTGCCTAACGGTTAATACAAAATTCGGTTAAGACAAAATATTTACGCTGGTACCCTGTTTTTCATCTTAAACGAACTGCACTGTAATTGGAGACCTAATGAATGTTACTGCTTTTTCCTAAAGTTTTAGAAAAGATAGTCATTGTGGCTTAGGAAGTAATCAGTTTACTAAAACAGATCCTCTGACTGCTACTGATGATATAACTTACACTTGGAATTTCTTTTGGGCATTTTTGTGGCCTTGATAAAACAAATCATATTATTTTACTTAAAAATTGGAATATTAAGGCATTCAAAGTCTTTCCTTAAGCTCACTTAATAACCATTTCAAAATTTAATGTCACTAAAATGTATAATAATAACATGTATATGCATACAGTACACCTCTGCTTTGAAATCCAACCTTCTTTCTGTCTAACCATTTCTGTAAGTGTCAAGCACTGAGTGTGCTCCTAGTGCCTAAACGTCCTGGTGCTCAAACAGCCGTGCTTAAGTGTCCTGGTGCCCAAGTGGCATACCTCGAAGCAGGAAAGTGAATTCCAAATTCAGAGATGGAAAAGTGTGTGAAGAGGTGCAGAAATAACTGCAAGTCTTCCTGTTGAAAGATGGGACAAACAGCTGACTAGTAGAAGCTGAGTGTATGTTGACATCAACATTATGAAGTGCTGTGGTTACTGTCGGTGTAAGTTGCATGTGAGAAATCCATATTGCATTAATTGCACAAATATTGTTTAAATTGATACTATGTAAATGTCCCTTTTTTTCTCACAGTCAGCATATTGTTTTAAAACCTTTTTTATATACTTTTATGTTGTTTGGTTGTGTCAAAACAATTGCTTTGAAAAATCTTATGCAGCGGGTGCTTTTGGGATGTTTAAATTAATTTTCATGTTAATCGTTAATGACACTGCTTAGAGAAAGAAAGAAGCAAGAAGATCAGCATACAGAGGAAAGTCATAAAAGAAATGAAGAACTTCAGCTAATGCTTTGGTTAGTTAGCCAAAAACAATCGTATTTGAACCGTTTTGACACCAAGTATTTTCATCATTGGGGACATTTGAAACTAGTGTTTCATGTAACTCGAATAGGCAAGAAAAACTATTTTAATGAATGGGAAATTTTCTGAGAATGATGTTGATTTAGTGGTTCAGATGGAGGATTGTGAGGACAGTGATGGTGGTTGATTGATCAGATGAGTTACAAGCCTTAGAGTTTGTTACATGCGGTGAGTCTGATGAGTTCTGTTTCTGCTTTCATTCAGTTCGAGTTCATCTGATTTTAAAACCACAGAAAATTCAAAGAGGAAACTTGACCAGGAAATAATAAGGGAAACTGCTCGATTTCAAGTTAAACAGAAAGAAGGTTGGATTTCAAAGTCTAAAGCTCTAATGATTTGTAGTTGGATATATGGATGGATGCAGATGTCATGGTTGACGGTGTCTGAATGATGGTAGCATATGTGGATTTCAGAATAGTGCCATTTACCTCCCACCTGATGAATCGTCCCTGTTAATTATGACAACACCAGAAATGCAATAGTAATGGTGACATTTTGAATGTGTATAAGTATGGCACGTTTGTATTTTTCTGTGTATAGTATCTTTGGTTGCTTTGGTGAAATGAAAATATAAAACAGGATATTAAACATACCACTTCTTTAGCATTAACAATTAGCCAAAAAGACCTCTGGTCCTTTGTGTTTTTAAGCCTGTGCATGCCAGACCAGGCTACAGATTTTTTAGTGCTCTTCCTTGAATTAACATTGCAAAGGAATTGGAGCCCCATGCTTAGTACAGTGAGGACGCATAAATGCGAAGTCGTGGGGGGACACGCCCTCGAAACAGCGTGTAAACCAGTTCTCGTGTGTTAAACCATACAATGTTGAAATATATCTCCTCGGGTACTCGGTCGCCCACACTCCCCTATCCCATGCTGTTCCATCCAGCCAAGCTCCTCTACCCTTCGCACGGCAGGCAGGTCTGTACCCAGCTGGCCGCCCAGCCAGCCAACCCCCTCTGTTGTCACGCCAGTCAGGCCATACCTGCCTTGTCCTGCCGATTCCCCCTCCTAACCAGTTAAAACCGATTCCAGCTAGACTTCCTTGTCCATCTCTCCTGCCCTAAATAGCTCCCTCCCATGTCAAGTCACATGCACATTTATTTAAAAGACACCCTCCCGCATGTACAGCAAGTTCGGGAATGAATGGAATGTTACAGCTGCCAGAGTATGTCTTACAGATCATGTTCCAGTGATTTAATTAGCCTTATTCCAGTAAATCGGTGAGCCCTTATATTTAGCACTACTTTACAGTTGTTATACAATGCGTTAACTGACACGGCGTGTTAATAGCTTTGGGGGACATACGACCACTTCACATTATGCTGAATTACGGGTAAACTGGGAGCACATTAACGCATCCACACTGTGTAGTTTAGTTCATCAGTATGATTTTACATATTTTGCTAAAATCTTTAAAAGCTAGTTTTAAACCTGAAAACATTACTTTAAGAAGCGAGAGTTTTCAGAACATTCGGCTTTACTTTGGATTACAGCTTTGAACTTTCAGTCTATTTTAAATGCAAACTGGTCACTTGGGCTGCTGAAATGAATCCAGGTTATTAATTCTGTTCATTTACTCAGATCTGATGCTAAAAGGCAGTACAATCACCTGCTGTGAATTATTTAGATTTTCTTTAAAAATCCTTCATCCATGTTAACTTGGTGATCAAATTACCTATACAATCAAACTACTGAATGGATCATTGCAATCACCACTGGGCTTTGTGGTTACTGACCATCAATAAGAAAACAGTGACTTAACTCTGTGAAATTTTGCTGCAGATTTACGACACAAGATGGACATTCAGAAACGTCTTCAAAATAACCAGACTACGCTGAAAGAACTCAGCGATGCAGCAGGACGTACCAGAGCTGATCTCCTTAAGCAACAGATTAGCAAATCAACTTCTGAGGTATTCCTTCTAGAAGCAATGAATACAGATACAGATAAAATTCTGCATTTCAACTTTGTATACACAGTCAGTCATTAAAAGCCACTGTGAACAGGTGTGTTTTAAGCCAATGCCTACGCATTCAAGGTCATTTCCTGTCGGGCTATAGACTCACAGTTCATAATACTAATGAAACACTGCATTCCTAATTACCCAATTGCACCTAGAATGATCAACTGTACATTACTTAGTCAAAGCAGCAAAGCCATGCTTTTCTGCTCTGAGCGCTGCTGACATTCACTGTACATGTTAAAGTTCAGGAAGAGTTGTTGCTGTCAACTAATCCTTGTTTGATTGTATTTATAAGAATAATTGAAATTAATCTAATCTAATGTGGAAACTTTGACAGTACCCTTATTGTAAATAAAATCGCTCCTAAGTGAGTGAAACCAAATTCTGTTATCATAATCCTTGGGACAGAACCAGTCGAGATCAAAGAGGTCCTTAGGTCCAGAAGATAAGATGAGCTTTTAGTCCAGGCCTGATGATGTCATAGGAATGATGGAGCAGACAGAAACAGACAGCAAATTCCAGAGCATTGGAGCAACAACCAAGAAAAGCTGAGAACCCAAAACTGTCCTGGTTCACGATATAGCAAGGGCCATAGTGTTCAGTGATTCAGTAGAAAACCTATCAGTTGGCTAATGTTGCCAGAGGATTGTCGTATATGAGTAAAAATAATGAATAGTTACCTTACTTAAGGTCAAAGGGTTGGCTGACCTATGCTGGTATACAATACCTCATGAGCTGTGAAATAGATTTGAAAATGGACTGACTCTTTTTGACAGTGTCATTCTAAGTTGTTAAAAATAACACAGTCTTTGAGAGTCCTTTGAAGAACCACCTCATAGTGAGGTTGTGCCATAATGAGGTCATTTTCTAAAACCGAACTGAATTTGTGGTCTAGTTCCGTGACCACTTTGTATGAGAATGTCATGTTGTAATGTAGCATTTTGTAAGGAGGCCTTGGTGTCTTGTCATTGCTGGAACATGGTGATCTAACTGGTAATGTAATGTAGTATAAGTCTCCTTTAATTTCTCAGCACCAAGCAAAAGCTGTGTGAGGGAAGGGAGACCAGTTTAGTTGCTGATGCTTAGTAAAGCAAGTCTGTAAAAACCAGGTCATTTGGTCAGTTAAACTGCAGATGACAGCATGGTGCTAAGGTGGAAAGCGATTACTGGTACTGTGACATCAGTTGTTGCAGCGTGTGCAGGAGCGGAATTGGGATAGAATAGTTTTGACTGTCAGTAGAGTCAGGTTAAAACAATTTTAAAAATTTGGTTTGAGTGAAACAGTCCAGGAAAGAGGGAAGGGAAGGAAAGAAGCTTGCTTTGACAGGTGAAAATCGAAGACGAGTCAACTAGAGAAGGACACCAGGACAGAATTTGCCTTGATCCCCTCCCCATCTGCATCAGGTCTGTCCCAATCTCCATTTCCACCCCTTGCCCATCAGGTCTGTCCCCTTCTTCACCCCATTCACGTCAAGTCTGTCCCCATCCCCATCAGGTCTGTCCCCTTCCCAACCGCATTACCATATGGTAGGTTCTTAAGTTTTTCTCAGACAAGATATCAGCTCACAGACTCGGGAGGTTTTCTAACATTCCTTCATCTTACGGCCTGTCATACCCTAAGTCTTCTCTCCAAGATTCCTTTCCCATCACTTGCATGATGTTGTCAACCATATCTCAAAATGGATGTCCTCTACCTCGTTTGCCTCAACCCTGCCAAAACTGAATTCATTGTTCTAGGCCTGCCAGATCGGATTAAGAAAATCCCTGACTCTTCCATCCACCCACCTATCAACTAATTCCTCCACTGTTGCTTTCACCTTTAGTTCACCTGTAATCAGTTGTCACAAAATGCGCTATAATTTGCTTATCCCTGTTGTGAACGCACCTGGCTGGCGGGAAAGTAGGATCGGCTGTTGGGCACGATGAATAAGGACATCTGTACCTAGGGTTGAGGAGTCGCTGGGTTGAGTCAGTTTCTGAGTGATGGAGTGAGGAGAAGACAATTTTCGGGGAATTCGAGGGAGGGTTTAGTCAGAGGAACTGGAGGAGCAAAGTCCATGGCGGGAAGTGACAGGAAGCCTGAGAAGTCGAGAAACGCTTGCCTTTCCTTACTTAGTCATCGTTTTCCCCATACCCGTGGTCCTGGTTGTACAAGTGAATTGGAGCTGGTTGGTTGATGACATGGGACCATTACCGAGCTTAATGACTGAGTACAAGGGGTGGAATCCTAATCCAGTCAAGTATTTTCTGAGTGGTGACTTTGCGTGTGGAGAAGCCGAACGGAGCATGGCCAACGCCAGATGCCCGAGACTTCTACTACGCCCGTAGGACTGTGGTTGTCGTGAGAGATTTATTCTGGTGTTTTTTCTGTATAGAATAGTTTGCAGTGTATGACAGTTATTGGTTTTTCCTGTTGAATGGAAAGTCTTTGTAAAATAGAAGGTGTAAATAGGCATTTTAAATATAACTACTGAACTTTGAAATTGGGTTTTTCTTAACTCTAATTAAACGAATTCGCAACATCAATCTTGGCATCATTTTTGACCTGCATTTCTCATTTTAAAATCAGTTTTTGACCTCTCGCGCACCTGTTTCATTCATATTTGTGACCTTCACTTTATCCGATCTATGCTCGATTTTAAAACTGCCTCTGCCATTGCTACCTCTGTTGTCCACTTCAAGCTTGACTACTGTAATTCCCATTTCTTTATCCTTGAATCCACTCAAATTAAGCATCTTTACTTCATCCAAAATTCACTTGCCCAAGATGTTACCATATTACTCCTGTCCTTAAATAACTCCACAGGCTGAAAAACTCCCAGTGTACTTATCTTCAAAAACTCTACCATCCAATTACCCTGCTCTACCCATTCATTGTCCTTGCCCAGCTGAATGAATACTGCTCTTCCAATTCCCCCAGTAACATTATCTTAAGTTCTGCAACAGATCCATATACCAAAATGCACCTCAACTCTGGAACAATCTCCCTTCTGAATTTTGCAAATTCTCCATTCTTCTACCCCTTCCATCATTCACCCTCCACCATCTGTCTGAAGCTCCTCTATCTTTTAGTCCTCTGGCTTTCCATTCAAAACTAAAGTCCTACCTTTTCAAGAAATCTTACCCTGATCCTTCCAATCTGCCACCTTTCCATTTCTCTCAACCTAAACACAACCCACCATAACAGCTGATCTGTCTCCTTCTCAGTCTGGTCTTCTGGCCACTAGACTGTTCTTCGTGTGGTATCTTTGGAGAACACCTCTGACTTGATGCATTGCTCATGAATAAGCTGGTGCCTGCACTTAGCTTTTGAGTAGTGCTTTAGAAATTCTTGAGATTATGTTTACGACTTTTAAGAACCTCTGAAAGGTGCTGTGAAAATGGCTGTTGAACAAATTTAAGATTTAAATTTACTTAATAAGCTGTATTAGACAAAATGCTGTGTCTTCTTACCTTCCTCTGCTTCTCCTCCTTCTTGTTCTTCTACAATCTATATGCTGTCCATTAACAAATTCATTTCTCAGAAGTGCTGGTAACAAGGCAAGGGAAAAAAATTCCTTGCAAACTAAGATAAGAAGATAAATCTGGAGCTAATTAATTACACATATACAGGCTAAAAATTATAGAAACATGCATTTTTTCACATTAACAGAAATTGTTTTCAAGATTAGACATTTGTTCTTTTTCAGCCTTCCAGTAAACAGAGCAAAGAGTTTACTACTGATGAGCCAAAGAGGGCAAAAGATGATCATGAGCAAGTGGAAAACTTTCAGCAGAGATTAAGAGAACAACAAAGGCAACAATATGAGGACCACTTAAAACACATTCAGGTTTACTTTACCACAGCATCGTCATCATCATCTTCATCATCATTAGTGTCATTTTCAAATGACACCTTTCTTTTAACTCTGAGGTGAATAAGAAATTGACAGATTAAGCTGTATGCATTAAAGAAGATCAGACAGTTAAAGGTTCTGTTGTTCGTTTCAGAAATTTGTAACTAAAGAAGAACAGCAAGAAAGTGCAATATTTAACAAACTGAAGGATGCAGATTTTTCCCAGAAGAATCAACAACATTTGCTGATGCAGCTGGAAGCCAAATGGAATGAGCTGAGACATCAGAATGACAGAAGGATTGCACGAGAACAAAAGGACATGTCTCAGAAGGAAATGGAACTCAAGCAGAGTTTGCAGAAGGAACGAGTTTTCCTAGCAAAAGTATGACCCTGTGACAAACAAGAACGTTCTGATTCATGCATATGAATAACAGTTACCTGTACTGAAGTTTTATTGGCTCAAAGTTACCTCAGTTAGCTTTCTCGCCAGAAAAAATGTTGAGCTAGGTGGACTAGTTTGGTTATTGGTAATTGATCACCTAAATTATTGGAGGTGCTCAAGCCTGGTTGCCTCGTAGTTCATGCCTATTCCAAGTTAAGTGAATTCAGTGTAAGTCTATGAACGAAAGCACCATGACAATTTCCAGGTCGGCTGCAGTAACTATCACCTAAATAGTGTCATATCATTAGCAACTTAACACTGATCTTTTTCAAATTGCCTATCCACCGTAGGCTCCATTTCTGTCTGAGTGAACTGTCTTCTAGATATTGACCTGATTGCAGCACGCTTTTGGTGCGCCATTGGTTGATGCCTTGTGCGTTAGACACTGACATGACAGAAGTTATTAATTAATACCTGTGGCTTTTTCTTGAACTTTGCTACAAAAACGAGAAAATCTTTTTATGCGCCGTCATATATTTCCAATATTTAATTTGTGCATCTTTGAACCAGCAAAATGCAATTGCCTTTGTACTTGTTTATATACGTCTATGCTGCTAGACCAGACATCAAGGTTTGATTCTCCTCCACCAGGACAGAGAATTCAAAATGTCTGCACAACAGGTTTACCATTGATAGGAGATCAAGCAGTGTAGGTGAGGTCTAGCCACATTCATTTTATGCCTGAGACTGAGAACATGTAGTTGTTAACACTTCATATGCATGGTCATCTCTGAGGGAAAACTTAAAGTAACAATCATCTTCTTCATAACTTGTTATAATTTCTGTGAGAGTTGCATGCAGGGTAAGCGGTTTTGTGTCTGTTTTTGTAGATTACCGCCAGGCGCAATGAATTCCATTTGGAGCTCAAAAAGCTACGCGAGCAATTAAGACGAGATCAGTTTCAGTTGGCAGAACTTAACCGTGAACAAGAACGAAATCTAAGAATCAGTGAATGCAGGGGAAGCGATCTCTACACACGGTAAAAATCAACGACTTTAACATGAGACAAATGTGGGTCAGATTGCAAAAGACGAGGGATGAACATATTTACTTTAAGAAATTTACTGATTTAATCTACTTACAGGTAGTTTTTTGTTGGTTAATTTTCCACTGTCATGTAATGCAGTATATAACTAATGTGTATGCATGCAGTTATACTATTCTCACCTTAAAAAGCCATTTCTGGACTAGTTTTAGTTTCCAAGATGATGATGGGTTTGTTGACAATAACAACAATGTCTGACAGAAAAAGTTGAAAATTTGTAGTCAGAATGGTTGCATGAGAAATGATTGTGTGGTTCTTGTCCTTTTCAAGCTTCAGCCAAAGTTCAAGTGTCTGAGAATAAAGTCCTAAAGGTTGTTAAGATTGATGTATGATTATTAAAAAAATTGCAGCAAACAATGGCTGAGAGCAACAACAAAACTCCAATATGTTTTTAATGAAACTTTAAGTTTATATGTTTTTAATGAAACTTTAAGTTTAATTTTTTAAATGTCCAATATGAAAGTATTTGGCAATAATATGCACCAGCAGATGAAAATATCAGGTATAATGCTGTATCTAAATAGGAAAACTAAAACTGCATTCATTAAATTGTTGCATAACATAGAACACAAAATGGCAATAGCAAAAATTCTATAAATTATGTAGCAAGACGAAGTCAAAATCTATGTACTTTGTATAACTTAATTAAAACATTTATAAAGAATTAAGTTAGACATTAAAAGCAACAAATGGCACTATAATTAGAACTCAATTCGACATCAAGTACCCTATTACATTGTGGTTGCGTTATAATGTTATATTTTCAGATGAAATTAAATGTCAGTTGGCTATATATTCAATGTGACATATGTTGTAAGGAAACTCCAGTCTAAATATAACATTTTGGTGGGCAGATTAGCATATTTATGAAGCCAATTTGAGGTTGTACTTATCTTTGACACATGCGGTTAACTGGCCTTTTGGCATCAAATTTCATAAAAACAGTATATATATATATATATATATATATATATATATATATATATATATATATATATATATATATATATATATATATATATATATATATATATATATGAAAATTGTAGGAGGCTCCGCTGAAACTCAATATAGTATTCAATTTCAAACTGCCAAAAGCATAACTGCAGGAACATGCAACAGGTTCTGCTTGCAAGTAATTCTGTAACATAAAGTTTACATGTAAAGCAAAATGTTGAGTTTATTTTACTCTGTAAACAAAACTTATTGGTTTTGCTTTTGGAAAGTAAATATAATTATATATGTACATTTGCAGAAAATTTGACTTAAATATCCTTAATTGCCACTATTTAATAATTTTTACACTATATACAGTAACTTTTGAAAGCATGCTGTGAAACACCACACAAGTTGTTCATACATATCATTTTCATTAAGCAGTATAATCCAAGTAGTAGTACTAATAAGTTAAAATTGTTTATGACTTTTTCTCTGTGGACCAAGTGAATGCTACCCTGTAATCATATTGGAGTCTGTGGCAGAGATGTGTCAAAGGATTCCCTAGAATTTCAGTACAGAATGCAATTACTGCTCAACCTTTAGAAGATGCATTAGATTGCAAGCCTTTATTACGACTCATGTAATAACTTCATTAATGTCGAAGTATCACAGTACATGTAGATGCTCAAACATTAAAACTCAGTTTTCACACCATAGTTTTGATAGATGTGTGTGTATATATATACCTATTTTTATATACCTATTTTATACACCTATACATATATACCTATTTTTCAGTATCTTTAATGTGTTACATATCTGGGTTACACGCTCATAAAAAGTATTTTTCTCAGCAGTGCAAGCCAGTCTTACACTAGGCCCAAGAGTAATTCTAGTCAAATGTATTGTTGCCCAGCTGGCAGCCTCACTGAAAGCCATTAATGCTACTGCAGCATTAATTGCAGCATGACATTGACAAATTAGGGTGATAGTGCCAGGCAGCCAACGAAGCAGGGATGGTAAGTTGGTGTGCACTACAAGTACGCCCCGTGCACACTTCAAGCATTTTTCGAGTGCCTAGGGAATGGTGGATGAGCCAACTGAAGAGGCTGAGAGTACTAGGTGTGGAAATGGATCTCAACCACATAGACCTACTGACCCTGTTAGAAACAGGCCAGGAAAGAACACAATCCAAAATTTGAGTTAGGAAGGACCAAAGTCAGTGATGCAGTCAGTCATGCATACTGTTTATAAACCCAGAGAGCTCGAATTGTGGCATGCAGAGCAGCTAATGTATGTATCAAGATACCTGACATAGCACCTTTAAAGTACCTCATAAAGGTGCTACTTATGCTAGCATAAGTGGTGTTAAATGTTATTATGACAAAAATTCTAACATTTAGTGAGCAGCTTTCAGATAAACAGAAATGTCACCAGTAGCAGACTCGTGCACACATGCCGAGCCCATCCAACAGGTTTCCATTCCAAGTTGACCGAATGATGACAGCTCACTGTCAGAGTTTACTGTCCTAGCAGTGTCAAAGTTATAGATTGACGACAAGCAACAAAGGCCCATGACAGCACCACCATCCAACGTCATCCCTCGTCGGTGGCAGAAAACTATGCACTTTTACTTTTTACTTTAAAAGTATTATTTGGAGGAATACTTTTACTTAAGTAAAACTATTGACGAGTACTGCTACTTTTACTGAAGTATTGAAACTTTCTTGTACTTAAGTACTTTGACCCAATACTTTGAACAACACTGATTTCAATATGTGTGTGTATATATATATATATATATATATAATATATAATCAGTACAGCTACTTAACTGTTTTTATCATTTCCCACTGCAAATGTAAAGCAAGATCAAAGCAGAAGAAGTAGACTTTAAACAGACTTAGTTTTTGTAAAACATCAAAGAATTCATAACTCTCACTGATGGTCTGCATCATCCAGAATAAGAGAAAGAACTCGTTTCACAAGTGCAGTTAGTGAAGTCAGTGAATGACAATGCTGCATTCTTGGCTCACTTGTTTTAGTACATCACGGTTAATTAGCAACTTGTTGTCCAGCCACAAAACTGACAAAGTGGCTGCCACGAGCCAGAAAGCTGTTATGCTGGGTTAAGTGTATGTGCTTGTGCGTGACAAATTAAAAAAAATAGAAAACTTTCGCTCTGAATACACGTCATCTTTACAGTTGTTTCATAAAAACTACTATACCTAAAAAGATATCTTTTCTACGATGATCTAAGAAATGTATAAGCAGACACGACAATAAAGTGCACACCTTTGTAATCTTGAAGAAGCACCAACAGTTAGCATAGACTGATAGAAAATTTGAACGTCGCTTACAAATTAAAATCAAGTGAGTAAAGTAAAATGTAGTGCAGTAAACCCAATACACCATCATGATCAAAACTTCACGCACTTCAGACAAGCAAAGCACTCTGAACACAGATCTATGATAGTTGGGCAAAATCCAGCAAACTGACTTGCACAGCAACTACTCTGATGAAACCACAGGAAATTTCAACAAAAGCTCATTGCATGGAATGTTTAACAAAATTTTTACATCACAGACATCACAAAACAAGTATGGTTAGTCTAGCCCTACACACTTTTCAGGATGATTTCTTGTTGCCTTCTTCATCTGAAGCCCAGCCATTGGCAGATGCTACATCACTTTCATTCAAGACAGATCATTAGATCATTTAGAGGTTGGCTTTGTGTTGTTGTGGTTAGTGTCTGGACACATACTTTCTGACTCTTCACGTGAAGGTCTATTTATGCTGTTGCCATCATCATGCTTCTCCTGAAGCAGAAATAAAATGTCCATCACATACATGAAACTGATCATCCTCACCAGAATCATCGTATCACATGGAAAAGGTAATTTCTGAAGACGTATTGAAATGGAAACAACCGAGAACTGCTGACTGATGCATTTTCATTTCAGGCTAGTGCTAAATAAAAAAAAGAAAATAAGCAGACAGGTCCCACAGGGTGTATATCTCAGTTGACAAGACTTCCTGTTCTAATGGGGTTTGTCACTTGAGCCTGGTGTGCCACTGAAGGCTTCTGAAGTCTTAGAAAATACTACTGTTAGTAGTACTTGGTCAGCTGAAACTGGACCAGAAAAATGAAGTTTATGCTTTATCGCTGAAACTTCAAATGGGCAGTTATCGGTCTTTTTTTCTTTAGAACCAAGTCAAAAATTTTGGGAAAAAGGAAAGCATATGCAGTGCAGGAGAAGTTGCACGCAATCGAAAGACAGAAACGGCAAAACCCAGGCTAAAATTAGTAGCAATTTGGCATTAATGAAGCCATATTTCAAGGATGGTTAAAGAATGCTGTAAAGCTGGGCACTTATATGCTAAACATGGATGATGATGATGGCCTTCAAAGAAAACGAAAGCGTTTATCGAATGATACCAATCTTTGATATTGCTATGTTCACATGGTTTGTTGAGGAAAAGGCATTCCGATCTCTGGTCGTCTTATATATAGTTAAGCATGTTTGAAAATTCGACCTGGAACTAAATAACGAATCTAGCAAATTTAAGGCGAGTTCGGTCTGGAAGGAGAAAGATGAAGTCGATGTTCCAATGTCAGCTGCGGCCATAGCTGGCTTACAGACAGCTTTAAGATGGTTCGAGACGCAAGAAACCAGCTAAGTGGAAGCAGCACAGCAACAACTAGCAAATGCAACTCACTCACTTTTTAAAGAAATCCTAAAAGAATATATCTACATGAATTAAATTGCAAAATAAAGCAAAAGTTTCTGTATTGTGTACTAGTTTCTTCAAATACAAGGTAATTTTTAAAGTGTTGTCTCTGCACTTCATTGATTTAAAATAATTATGCCACATAAATTTATCTATATGTGCAGCTGGAGGTTTATGACGCCTAAAAGCGGAAAATCAAAACAACAGAATGCAAAGCATTTAATCGAATTTATTCCCTTCCATTTCAAAACAGTTTTAATTAAAGTATTTCCAGAACTGACGGCCTCCATTCCAAATTGCAATTTTGAATTAAATGTAATTTTCTGGCCACCTTTACAAGTCAAATGATGCCTGGTGGTGAGTATATATGTAGCTTGTGGGCTGGTTTTTGTGGCAATACCGCATTCTAATGCTTTCATAAGCCCAATAAAACCTGCAAATACCCAGTATAAAGCTATATAGTCATAATGAGGTACATGATATGGATCCCAAATGGTGCATTATAGCAAGAGTGCAGTGTACTACTATCTTCCCTGCAATAATAAAATAAGTTATCACAAAGTATCTCTATCACTTCTAAAACGATCTTATCAAATGAAGCACAGTACATACTTCTGTCAGTGGAATATCTGCTTGGTTTTGCTCGTTCTTTTTCTTCTTTCTGTTCCTCCATCAAAGAATATTGAAACATTAAAGAATTAATCTTATACAACAAAACCCAGCGCACAAGAAATAATCTGACCTGAAACTGTGATTATATTATCAGACTATTTCAGTTGCTTCTATCCTGAAAAACTTAGCACATAAGACTCAAAAATATGCTTCAGATTCAGTAAACAGAATTAGGTCAAATAAATCTCAAGTCACAGTAAACAACCTCGCAAGTTCAACCTAACAAGCCTACAAGACATTCTTAAGTGCAAATGCAGTAAACTCTTAATGCAACACACTCTTAAGTGCAAATGCAGTAAACTCTTAATGCAACACACTCTTAAGTGCAAATGCAGTAAACTCTTAATGCAACACACTCTTAAGTGCAAATGCAGTAAACTCTTAATGCAACACACTCTTAAGTGCAAATGCAGTAAACTCTTAATGCAACACACTCTTAAGTGCAAATGCAGTAAACTCTTAATGCAACACACTCTTAAGTGCAAATGCAGTAAACTCTGGAGCCTCTAAACATGAAGAAGCCAAGGGAATTTTGAAGCTGCTTCAATCTCCCGACTTCCATAAAATTCAGGTAGACTCAGTTAAATATTAATTTCTATCCCTCAAACACAGGGTACAAACCTTCAGGGTGATTTTCACAATATCTGCATAGTGCAATCCAGTCAAGCAATAAATAGGCTAACGGTAACCTCTACTTTTTCATCTTGCTTTGCCTCTGGCCTTTAAGGCATAACTGACACAAGACATATATAAAAATATAATTAAAGAAGGGTCTGAGATACAGGTACAGCTGGTTTTAACTGTTTTTAATGTCAGCATGCCTATAATTTCTTGCAATAATCTTTAAACGAGTGTAATCATTTCAACAAATGCTCATAAACATCACCGTAACAGCCCAGTAATACGTCAAAGTCAAGAGTCAAGCTTAAAGAACCACATGTAACTGTGTTGCTTGCTATTGCAATATACTGAATATCTTAGCATTTACCATATGTATTATCATATAACCTACTTGGGTTTGTATGCAGGTATGCATTGTTGGCATTCTTGCAATATGCATATCTGTTGACTTCAGTTTAAAAATTTAAATTTGAATTTGTAACTAATTAAAAGCTAAATAAAAGTCATTGTAAACATGTAAAATCGGCCACTTGTAATCACCCTACTTAAAAACAATATGGCCACCACAGACTGAGAGAAGTCAGAGTGCTGCTACGCGCTTCAGGAACTCTTTACATGCTGTCATCTTTCAATTCTAGTAAGGAATCTGTCTTTGAGCTTGCCATTGACTCTTCTAGAGCATGTTTGCTTGCTGACACAAGAATGTTCTGTTCACTGTCTCCCCGTCCAGCAGCGTGTCCACTTTAAGATCCTCTCCCTCATGCGCAATTGTGTTGTTGGCTCTGCTCCCCTTTACCTCATTCACTTCTGCACTTTGGTCCCCTCGTTGCCGGGCCGTAGCACCCTTCGCTCAGCCACTCAAGATCTCCTGTTTGTCCCTTGAATGTGCACCGCTATTGCCCAGTCCAGAAGCTTTGCCTACGTTGGTCCCACTTGCGGGAATCGTCTCCCTCGAAAATTGCGACTTGAGCTCCTTTCTCTCCCCCTCTCAGTGTTCTGTAGGCGCCTGAAGACTGTACTGTTTAACAGTGATTTTACTTTTTCGGGTCGGAAGCACCTCTGTTGAGTTTATCCTCTAAGAGGCGCTTTATAAATCTCAAATTACAATTACAATTAACGATATTTAACATCATTAAGCCTAGGGCAATGTATATGTGAATGCAAAGTCAGCAGTCCGAGTGGGCAAGGAGTTTCGAGACTGGTTTAGAACTACAACAGGCACCAGATAGGAGTAACAGACAGAATAAAAGAAAACAGATTGGGAATCACAGTCCAAGGAATCAGAATCAACAACCTAAGGTTTGCAGATGACATAGGCCTGATTGCAGAACAAAGAAAAATCAACCAGAAAAAAGTGGAAAGTCTACACAAAGAAGGAAAGGATGCGGGATTAAAAATTAACATCAGTAAGACAAAGTTGATGATATCTGGTGCTGAGGAGAACGAGATCTCAGCGGAAGTAGGTGGTGAAAAGGTCAAAAGTTTAGGCGAATTTGCGTATTTGAGAAGCCTTCTGACATGGGACAATGACTGTACCAGTGAGATGAAGAGAAGAATAGCAAAAACAAGTGGAGCAAAGGTGGGTTTCAAGAACATCTGGAGGAGCAGGAAGATTAGTGTGTGCACCAAAACATGCACATTCAGTGTGCTGCTGTATGCAGGTGAAACTTGGACACTGTATAGGCAAGACAAGGATAGATTACTGGCATTTGAGATGAGATGTTACAGATGGATATTACATGTCAGATGGCAACAGAAGACCAGAAGACACTGAGATGCGAAGACGAGTGGGTTGCACACAAAGTATCATGCAACAAGTAATGGAAAGGAAACTAAATCTGTTTGAACACATCTCCAAATGGATAACACCAGGATGGTCAAACAAGTGGTGTTTGGAATGATGGACGACGGAGGGATCAGAGGCAGACCAAACAGAAAATGACTGGATAATGTCAGGGACTGGTGTGGGACGGATGTGCATAGGCTGTCTGTTGGCACAGGACAGGGACAATAGATATACACAGTGAAGCATGCGATCAAAATCAACGGGCAATGAGCCGACGTTCTTAAAAAAGAAGAAAGAAGCCTAGGACAGAAAGCATCTCTGATTAGTTTCTCTTGAAGTGGCGCTATACAAATTTCTGATTACAATTACAATTACTAGTGAATCTGCCATATGATGGACAGGACAATTATCAAGTAACAAAAGAGCTTTCTCTCTGAGTTTCTGTTTTCCCAGATGCTCATGAATGGCTGCGATTAAATTATTATGGAACCAGTCATCAAAGATGTCTCTTATCATTCATGCTTTTTTGCTATCCAAATATAAATTACAGGCAGTTTGGCTCAGTTCAAGTGAATAAAACAGCTAGGACTATGAAAATGACCAACAAGAAGAGGTGGAAGTTTATTGTTGCCTGTCTTGTTTGTACAAAGAGTTACACGATCTCTTAATTTTTAAAACCAGCTATTCTCTGACTTCCATAATTGAATGCAAATGTTTCATCTGGCAATAATTTTGTAAATAAATCTGTTTTGTCACAGTAATAAATTTGTTCTTCGTGGTAATTTTCATTTTCTAGCATAGTTTGTAACTCAGCAGGAAATGCATTTGCAGCTGCTTCATCAGCAGATTGACTTACACCAAAAACTGTTACTTGTGCCATGGAAACTTTTAATCCAACTTATAAACCCTTGGCTGGCTTGGAATGACTCGTCCCTGGCTAGGTTTCCAAATTTTGTCACTTGTACTTGAAGAATTGGGCCACTTATTGGTGTTCCCTTTCGCTTCCCTTGAGCAAACTACCTGCTGCTTTGTCTATTTCTGGTTTACTGGAATAGCATGCGCTTTCACTCAAGTCCAATGCCAAAATTAACTTTTATAAAATTCATTTTTCAGCCAACCTCAGAACACAGATCTGTTAAGCAATCAAAACAAAGAGAAAAATGAAAATAAAATGCCTGTTCATGAAATTCTCACATGTACCGCTCATTTAGACATTTAGCTTAACGTGAAAGATGCCATTAATATATATTACTTACTAGCTAGTTACTGATTTCCGTATGTTAAGTTCATAGCTTTAGGAGGCATGGCTCTACTGTGTGTTAAGCAAATGCACATATTACTGGATTTTTACTGTACCCACTTACATCAGTGACTTGTAATTTTGGTGTGAAAAGTAATGAAGTTAACATTTTCTGTTACAGTGTTCACTCAAGTCCATAGCCAGCTAATCCTGAATATTTCTGGTGCTTGGTGGGGCGTTCACGTACTGCCTCATCGACAGCCAATGCTTGCCGAGATTTTATTTTATAAATAAGAAACAAAGAAAAATTAGGTTACTTACTTCAGATGCATTATGACAAAAACCACCAAAAGAGCTGTCAGAACCAATATGAAGAAGGAACCAACACCAACTGCTATCCCAATTGTTTTCTTTGCCTCTAGACCTAAAAAAATTAACAAGGATTTAAAGTATGGCACCAAACTCCAAGTCGTTCGATGGTCAGAAAGTGAAATAAACCAGAATCAAAGAAAATAATTTTTCATTTTGTTGCATCTTCACATGTCAAATGGTGGAACTTCAGTTAAGAGATCCTACAAATTTCAAGATTGTTGCAATCTTCTAATATATGCAGGTGAATTTAGATGGCTTTGAATTCTGAAGAACATCAAAATATTCTCACCAAAGTCAGTTGGATTACATCGCACAACTGCTGACAAATTCACCAATAAGCTCAACAGTTAACCTGTCAGCATAGCACAGGCATAATAGTCTATGCTCAAATTATGGTCTGTGATGGCTTTATTGACCACCCAATGTTGCAACAAAATTATATTCTGTTTTGATGTAGAGATAATCGTAATCATAATCTCAAGATTTCTACAGCACCCAACAAAAGCCAAGTTGCAGGATCCAGCTTATTCACAGGTGCTCATTCAAAATAAAATCAACAGGCAAGAAGGGTTCAGTTCCAGGTCAAGATCCAAGAGTCAGGCAGAAATAAAGTGTCATGTAACTGCCATTAGTCATTTGCAGATTTTAACATCATAGAATCAACAACTAACTTTTCTTTATACAATGTCAATCATTTAAGGCTATATCATTTGCTTATCCGTCTTAACCAGCATGAATTATGTTAGGCTATGGTAATTTTGTATGAACTATTTCCTACAAAGACCTGTGCATTTCATGTGACCCTGAAAATCATCAGCAAGAACAGTTTTGTGGTAGTTCATGCTCTACAGCAAGGAGAGTCTTATATCTTGACCTTTTTAAAATTCACAGGTCAATGACAATTTTCTTTTGATTGAAGAGACACTTCAGACCTTGACTCAGACCTAAACATAGTTTCTTGGAACCACCAGACTACTGCAATGAACCAACGTATTTAGAACAGTTCACCCACTGACTATCGATTAACTTTAACACAAAAAATAGTCTGATTCTTGATGACCTGAGAAGTGCTTTACTTTATTATGATTTCTGTCAAATTTATCCAATCTCCCTGACCTATTCCATCAGATTGAAGTTGATCTCAAGTCTTCTGTTGTGATATCAATTTTCTTCCGCTTTAGTATAGGTAACCTCACTTTTATTCTTCACAGTAATTCAAAATTACCAACCATTTCACTGCTTTACATGACTTCTTTGTAGAAATAAATGAATATTAAGGCTATTCTCATTTTTAATACTTCAATACAAAAGGCATTTCACTTAGTGATTTGAAAAGAATTCTACTACAGTGCTAGAGTCAACACGTGAGATGAAGCACGTGTTCTGATACCAACTTATACTCAGGTCAATTGTTTTCTCACTTTCTGAACCCAAAAATTAGGAGGTGACTTTATTTCGAGTATGTACATTATCTGCTGCTTTTGATATTGTTGATCATGACATACTCTTTCACCATCTTGAACGCTGGTTTGGTCTTCTGGTCCTCCTCTTAGTTGATTCACATCTTACCTGCATCCTCATATTCAATCAATTCATATCAATCAACTTCTGCAACCAATGTCTTAAAATTGCAGTGTTCCACAAGGTATTGTACTGGGCCCACTCCTGTTCACATTGTGTACCATTCCACTCGGTTCACTACTTACTGAGGGCTATCTTGACTATCACTTGTAGGCTGATGATACCAAACTAGTCCCTTCATTAGACAGTTCCACATCTAATTCTGCACTCCAACTATTTGATTCTGTTTTTGGTGATGCCCAGACCTGAATGGCTAGTAACAAACTTCTGATGGATCCTACTAAGACCAATTTCCTTCTCTCAGGCACAAGTCGACATATCCACAAATTTGATTGGCTTGCGTCAGTTCAGTTGAAGGGAGGGATTGCTAGCTAATCACTCTAAGCGTGCACACAGTTTGGGGTGATCTTTGACTTCGCCATGTTATGTTCCAACCATGTTCAGATCATATACAAATCAGTCCACTTATGCATATGGGATAATTATAGAATCTGATCTTACATGCACCTGACTGTCTTAGTTCCACTAGCCAATGTGTGGGCTTCCAACTAATAGGATTATTCAAGTCACTTCTCATTGGCATCACAGAGTGATTCACATAAACTACAGGTGGTTCCAAATTCTTTGACCAGAGCCATAGAAATGACTACTAAATATCCGCATGCCACACCAGTACTGCATTCATAACACTGGCTGCCCACTGAGCAAAGAAGCCTAAATCTGTGATATTGTTCACAAAGCATTACGTTTAAATCAGCTGATCCATCTCTGCTCTTTGCTCTTCCCTTATATAAGCAAATGTTGCACTAGATCCATCAATACTTTGACTCTTGCTGTGTCTCGCACCAGAACACTGGTTCGAAGTTTTGGAATTCACTGCCCCACTCTATGTGTTCTGTCAGTTCTTTGGATTATGATTTTTGACTACGATTTCAGAAGAAGTGACCACCGACTGATGCCTTGTCTATTATGATAATGGCACTATAAAAGTCATTGATGATGATGATGATGATGATGATGATAAGTTCTCTGCCCAAAGGCAGGTCCTTTGGCTTTATGCTACCCAGAGATAAAATGAGTGAGGTGGTTTCCCGTTGCCTTCCTCGCAGACAATTGTGGGTGAGCAACTTGTCCAAGGTCACTACGCAGTGGCTTGAGGCAGACCTGAACACGTGACCCTCTGATTATGAGGCACAGACCATACCACTACACCACCACATCCCACCAGTCATTAGATTAGATTAAATACCACATAGTAGTTACTAGTTATATAGTCACACTTGTTGTAGTGTCCTTGAAATGTTTGTAAATGATCAGAGAAGTCTTTCATGACTTGCCAAATTGAAATACAAGTGTGCAGTATTTCAGCCTGAATACATATTACTTGGGAAATTCTAAAGTTTCAGATGAGTTTGTACTTCAATTCTATCATATGAAATCCTCTATATGAAATTCCTTTTATCATGCTACTGTGCACAGTACATAACTCTTTACATACACACTTCAAGGCCCAAATTTGTCCAACCACAACTCTTTACTCATTTGAGGCACCGCCTCACTTTATCCAAACACCTCACTTGACTGACTGAATTAACTGTCTTCCAGGACCATCTGCAGTATCTCCCTCTTGCATGTTTTATACCACGCCATTTGTCACGATCTCTCCTTACTGACTAGGCACTATTCCTTCTTGTTAGCATCTAACCTGCCCCAGTCCACTGACCACACCTTTTATTGCATGTCCAGTGTTAACACGAAACTGTAGTGCAGGCAAGCATTTTAATGATAATCTGTACATTTCCTGCTCCCAACTACGTGTACAGCTGAATGAAGTTCCAAAAGCCACTTGCTTTCAACCAACCTACCAAAAGATAAAGCAGCCCAAACCTCCGCTTGGAGGTGTTGTAGCTATTTTCTGGAAAATCTAATGTCCCTTATCCCTAATTCCACACAAATTAAAGTGAGACACACTTCTGTTAATTGTAATTGTAAATTTGTACAACACCAGTTAAAAGAAACTAAGAAGTCAAGTAGTTGCCTCAAACTGTGAACACAAATTGTTTTGGCTGACGCTAGACAATAGTTTATTTGTTGCACAAATTTTTTATCAATTTAAATATAACAGTTTTAAAGAAATTTTACAGTACAACTTTCTTAAATTAACACCTACTTTCCAGCACCCAAGGATCAATTGTCCGTGTCTGGCAGTATTTTTCTGTGTAACCACTAAAGCACCTACACATAAAAAACAGAACAAACAGTATAAGTTTCTATATGTGCTTGTCCAACCCTATATGATTCTTCGGCTTTCAGTGAACTGCAGGCTAAACATATGCATTGCATGACATGGATTGAATTCCAAGAGTTAAACTTGTTTAGTTGTTCAAAAAGGAGACACAGTTTCGGAAGAGTTTAAGAGCAATCCATTTTCTGCCATCCAAGACTGAACTTGATTAAAGTCATATAAGATAATCAAGCGAGAACTGGAAGGAGAGGAATTATCAAAGATAATGTAGAGTTAAAATCTTCAGCATAAAGACGGTGCTTCAGATCTGATACACCAAATTAGTGCTCAAGATAATACAGCAATAGAGCAGTGTCAAATGTGGCAGACAGGTCAAGAAGAGCAAGTGCAGTTACTTAGCTATTGTCCACCGAGCAGATGTCATTATGGACAGAGAGAACAGCTGTCTCAGTGGAGTGGAATTTGTGATATGATGACTGAAAAGGGAGAACTAAGGAGTTTGAAGACAGGTGTGCCTCTAGTCGACATTTAACAACATGTTCATCACTACTGCATATGAGAAACATTCAGAAGCTCTGGCCTTGGAAATTAGGTTACGAACAATTTTACACTTTTCTTTGAAACACACATGATAGTACTTAAGGAAGTTGTCAGTGGTGTCAAGCATTTTCAAGTTGGCTATGTCAATGTCGAACTTCAGCAATTTCAGATCTAAACCAAAGCTTTGGGTCATGAATGACAACCTACGTAGATATATCGCCTAGATCCTATGTGGTCTAAGGTTCAGCTACGTATTCTATCTACTGTGGGTGAACTAGCTACATGGATTGTGTGTATGTGTGTCCTTAGTGATGCATTGGGTATTAAGGACTGGCGCTCTAGAAGTTAGTAGTTCGAAGTGTTAATACTCTTGTAGTGGCGTCACACAAATGTTCTGTTAATGAATGAATAATTAGACAATGGATTAGTATAAAATGATTATTAATACATTTACGTTCAGGTTATACGATTGTACAGAAACTGCGTATGAATCAACATTATTCGTTTTAGTCTAACCTAATCTAATTCCTACTACGTTATTATTAACTACATTCTACATAATACCTACGGTCGGTCGTTGTCCGTCTCCTGGTCTTACGCCTACCCCATCTTCTGTTGTCCCTCGACGGATCCTTCCTCTCACGGGACCCGCGTGCGACTCTCCTCTTCTGGTCCTCTCTGCGGATTGACTGACTGACTGACCCTTGTGTGCAGTCTGCGAGCTCTTTTCTACCTGAATACTCTGAACTCTGGGCACATTCCTTATGGGCCGGTCAGCACCCGAGACCCTAGTCTGGCTGCCCGCTGACATCAGCTTTCATGCGTCTTTTGGTGGACGTCCCTCTAGCTATCACGTGGACCTCTCGTGCTTAGTTGTAAAGCCCCGGGTGTACCTGGAGATTGCTACCTGTGGATTTCTCCACTTGCCCTTTTGACTAAGCTACACGTCTCCTGCATTCCATGGCTCACCTGTACTGCTACCAACAATAGCCCTTCCAAGCTGTATAACTTGCAGCCCGTCCGTTTCTAAGAATCTGACCTCTGTAGCTTGCGACTACTGGTTAGCTGTTCTGAATCATATAATTCATATAGCGCATTTTCCAGCTTGGTGATAGATACAAGAGGAATATGCTTGTTAAGCAGTTACAACAGACTGGAGTCGGTGAGAGAAGGCATCTGCGGATAGGTTTGGGTCAGACGAAGGAAGCGAGAAGCAGACATCATTTTTGAAAGTCTGGACATTTAGTTGATGTTATGGTCTGAAATTGATAACAGAGTAATCTGTTGATAGTTTGGTAGAAAAAGAAATGGAATTGGTGACAGCAAGGTGATAGGAAAGATAAGAAACCTTAGTCAAGATATCTTGAATTAAGTTACAATTGGATCTCGTCACTATGAGATCAAGAGTGTGACCTTTAGCATGTGTTGACAAGGTTAAGTGCTGTTTAAACCTCTAAAGTCCATAACCGGATTTCACCAGGTAGGCACTGGAATCGATAAGGAATAATGCCAGAAAACACTGGATTGTTTTAAAGCATTTGTTCGAATACTAATATGTTTCTTTTGGTGTGTCATCACAAAACATGTTAATCCGTTTAAATACCATGAAATTTGCAGTTTTGAACAACTTTTAAACATCAAAATGAACTCTGAATGAGGACATTTTATAAGGTAAAAACCACTATGCACCCATATAATTTCAATAGTTAAGCATCATAAATATGGCCTTATTTCTCGGCTACTCTATTACTAATATTAGTTAGGCAATATACAGTCATAAAGCAATGGAATTTTACAAAACTGTGCACTTCCTGAAGGGGTGGAGTTAGTTTACGCAATGAGTCGACTATAAAACACATGCAGGTTGGCAGGTAACTTAGACCCCAGTCAGCGGCTGAGAAGTCTTCAGCCTCCCATGGTAATGAGCCACTTAACTTGTCTGACATTGGCTAACAAACCAGACCATTATCAATATACTGCACTAAAACTAATCTGGCCAAGACCGATTCAACTGGCCATCATTAAGATTGACAGAATAAATTCAGAGTAGTTGTACCCCAAAAATAGTTTATTGGCTGTAGTTGTACCCCAAAAATAGTTTATTGGGTGTAGCAAACAAAGTCAACACCCCATGCCATTGCCTGGAAGTATTGATCGACTTATTACCAAAAGTTAGGCCACTCCAAATGTCTATTCCTGACTGCATGTCTCGTGCAAATGCTGTGTCCTAGGTTTCAATATCTCATATATATATATATGTATATATACACATGTTTATTTATTTAGATATATACACATATATGTAATGGAAAACTGTTGATCTAGTATAACCAGAAAACATGGGCAATGAGCTTTTTCAGTTGCCAAATGATCCCATTCTCAGGAACTATTCCTCAGCTGTAAGCTTAGATCTTGTTGTTTTGATCTGAACTTCAGCAGATTACCTACCAATGGGACTAAACTTCAGGAAACTGACCTGACTTTTGACTAGGCCTGGCATTGTTTGAAATGTCGGGGGGCTAAACTGATGTCAGAGTTAGGTTCCTATTATTAACTCATGTGTGTAGACAACTCCACATAGGTCTACAAATACAGGTGGGTGTAGAAAACTATGTGAATCTTCTGCTCACACGGAGAACCTGATAGTCTTTACAGTTCCACTCAGTTGCGTAATAATTCTGTGTTGGGTCTGGTCAAAAGCAAAATTTAAATGTGTTAGGATTGGTGGGCCACAAATGAGCTCAATATTATAAGCAAGAAGTATGAGAATAAGGATGTGCACCCATATACCGTTACCAATCTAATCTAAAGACTTTTATAGCATTGTTATCATAATGCTCAAGTCAAAATCGCAACCTGAAATCACAATCAACTGGAGAAGCTGGGTCGAATTCCAACAGGTCAGAGAAACAGAGAAACGGAAAAACTTATATGTTTTTAGATGATAATTGCGACTTTCTGCCATGCAAGACAGTCCAGTCTTGGAGAAGAATCAATTTGGCAGTGAACAATAATTGAGAAAATGGAACAAAAAGGAGGAAAAGCATCATTAGTATGTTTGAAAAGTTGACAAGAATGACAAAAGACTGGTGGCTGACTAACAAGAGGTAGGAAGACAATGCATAAACGGCAGGCAAGAATAGTCAACAAAAAGAGGTACAGACAGCACTCAGGCAGGTTCCCAATCAGGCCATAGTTGACCAAAAACACCAAAGAGTGTAAAACACCACAGTGTGCTTTAAAATAAAGACAGGTTGTATTCAGAGAGAGAGAGAGAGAGAGAGAGAGAGAGAGAGAGAGAGAGAGAGAGAGAGAGAGGAGAGAGAGGAGAGAGAGAGAGAGAGGGAGAGAGAGAGAGAGAGAGAGAGAGAGAGACCAAAGACTTCGATTAGTGGGCGCCTCACTAGCACAAGACCTAAGAGACTGCCAGCTGCATTAGTTTAGGTCTCCTAATTATGAATTACAATGTTAGAGAGTGGAGGAATATTCACTGGGTGACTTTGGTAACTAGCAGTGTCAACCATGTACATCAATGTTAGGGACAAACTTTCACCCACCAAACCAGCTATGACAAAGCCAGTCACCTAAACTCAAGTTTAAACTGTGACCTAATAATAACTGAAGAAACACTATATATTAATCACATATATGTTAAGAAGCCTTGTTTACTACCTACTTCATCTTTACAACAGTGAATGAATGAACAGTGAGCTAGTATGTAACTTACACACAGTATCTGGTGGTGTCGTCAATTTCACAGCACTTGCCATTACCCGTGCAATATCCGTTGTTTACATCCTGATAACACTCCACTGCTGGATACTTGCAATACTCTATTTTAATGCAGCATAATAAAACAGTTTTAGTTCAATGTTCTTCTCAGTTCGTAAAAAATTAAAATCATTATGTTTACAAGACAACACTGATGACGGCCAGCAAATTTTTACATTAACCAAAACTTCTTAAAACTTTCAATAGACCCTGTTAGTTAGTTAGTTAGTTATCTAGACGTTTCATAAAATGCCTTACCAGCACTTCACAATAACTTGTCTTATTGCTAGCCTAAATGGTGCTTAAGTTCATTAAGCACAAAAAGTTAACTGGTAAGCAAACAGTGCTCAGCTAACTAGAAAGTCACCACTGGCGGGCTCCTGCACATGTGCAGAGCCCAATCACGAGATTCCCTGACACTGACACTTGACATCATGTTCAGAGTCTCTGGAACACATTGCACTGAAATGAGGAAGAATGATGTCCAGCACTCCCTCACAGATGGTAGAAGCCACAGCATCCAGATATCTGACAAGCCACCAGGCCTTTCCAGGACAGGCATTCACTGCCAGCCTGCCAACCCATTGCAGAAATTCTCGAAGCCACTTCAGATTCTCCTCACCTTCCTTCGCAGAATCCAAGACTTTCTAGTTGCAGATGACATACGGTACACGTTGGGTGGACAAATTAGACACCAGCCCTTTCGTCATTGGTGAATGTGCTGTTGAGCCAGCGACTGAGGTTCGTGATCTTGGCCTCCTACTTGACAGAAATCTCTCAATGACATCACATATTAGAGGACTTGTGAGGACCAGCTTTGCCATCCTGAGACAGCTGAGGTCTGTCTCTTGGTCCCTCACAAAGGATGTAACTCGCTTTCTCGAACAAAGTCTGGTCCTAAGCCGAACTGACTACTGCAACGTTACATTCGCTGGCTTGCCACGATGCAGAACCCTTCGGCTTCAGGCAGTCATCAACGCCACTCCTTGTCTGACCGTTTGGACTAGAAAGTCTGACCACATAACGCCCGTGCTTCAGGAGCAATTTCGGTGACCAAGGATCGGCAAGCACGTAAAATTCAAACTTTGCCTTTTTGTGTACAAATATCTGAACAAATGCACACCTCATTGTCTTGCAGGCAGCATCACTTGATGACCCCAACCGACTGCGACTGCGATCATCGAAGCCCATCAACATATTTGTACCAGCAACTAAGACTAGAATGGGTGATTGGGCCTTTTGGGTCGCTGGTCTGCGGGCCTGGAACAGTCTTCCGGCAAAACAGCTGAAATTCTATTTACTGCATAACTCTTAGTACTTGGACTGACTTTTGACTTTGTAAAGCACCCTAAAAGTAGCCTGCTACTTATTATGCTATATAAATTGTCACCATTACATTACATTACAAGTCTGAGGAGCAACACTGTCCAGGTGGGAACCTGTCAACCTTATAGGTGGACCAATCCAAACTGAGGATTATGTGTCGATCATATGCAACCGAACACCATCCAAAAACTTAAAAAAATCATAGTGGAATCAAACTCAGTCACAGTAGAAGTCCATTCATATAAGAATTATGAAGCAAACTCACTGTAAGACAAACTAATTTGCCAAAAATGACACAACAGGCAAAACAAGAGCCAAACATGACCATGGACATGTAAAATATTCAGCTTTCTGTTTTGCACATATCATACCATTTCATTTCACATACTATATGTAAGTATCTAAAATGAATATATATATATGAATATGTATATATATATATAAGGCCTTGCCAGAACCTTCCAAAGGTGACGCTACAATAATTGTAATTTCCAGAGTATCTGCCAGGCACTTCATTTGTAAACAAGTAATGCTCATGATGGTAAGAAAAATCCATAAGCCTGAGTGCACACACATGAAGTGACCCATTTAGGAAATCTCTCACACACTGCCTTTGAGACCCTGGTACACGGTGTATAATGATGAAGATAACACCATACACGAGTAGAGTTGTTAAAATTTTAGCAAAATACAGCCTTGGTACTTGAATCCATTGAGACTGGGTACTTGCCTAACTAAAAACACTCAAAAGCTGCATGTAAGTCATTATGCACACTTAGGCTTAATTTCAAAGTTAATCTGTAAAGCGCCGCTTCAAGGTAGCCTCATCAGAAGCGCTCCTGGCCCATCATCCCAAAACTGAGGAATAATACGGTCTTCAAGCGGAAGAGGGAGGGGAAGGGGATAGAAGCTCCCGTCGAAGGTTGGCAGGTAAGTCGACATAATAACTGACAAGCAGTTGAAACTGCCATCTGCTGCAGTCAATATATATAGCTGAACCTATTTAACTGCCAACTTTATTTCTGTCAACAACTTTGCATTGGCAACATGCTAAGTACAGGGTATGTGCCACTCTGCTCGGGCTCAACTCAGAGTATACTCTGTCAGAGTGGAACAAAAGCAAGTAAACTGAGCACATTAAGCAGAGTAAAGTAGCGAATGCACAGTCTGCTCACAGAATAAAATAATGGCAGACAGCAATAGTTTGATGTAATAGAGCTACAAGTATTGTAATTAGTTCATACGAAAGCATATGGTATATACAGTTTGACCATTATATACATATAACAAAAAAAGATAGTACAAAACATACCACAACTGTTCAATATATTGACCCTTCCACAGCAATGAAACATGAAGGAGAAATATCTCCAAAAAATGATAAAATCTCCACATGCACAGTTTGCTAGATTCATATATTTTGGGCTCTCAGGTCTTCTCGATAGCTGGCACAAACCTCTGGAACTCACTGCCTAGTTCAGTTCATTCTGTCAGTTCTGTGATGTCATTCAGGTCTAAACTAAAGACGCATCTCTTTCAACTTGCTTACCCACCACAGCCAGGCTTCTGCTTTCTCTGACCTGTCGGAACTTAACCCGGCTTCTCCAACAGTTTATGTTTTGATTGCAACTGTTACTTGATTACAATTGCAACTGATTACAATTGTCACATGGGGCATTATTATAACGGCACTATAGAAGTTTTCTGATTAGATTAGGTTAGATCGACATGTTCCGAGCAGTAGTGGAACACGCCCATAAATTATATTGTTTATTCAATGCGAGCTGCGCGTTGCTGTACGTAAGTACATTACTGGGCCTACCTGATGTGTCGTAGAAAGCACTTGAGTCCGCTGGTGTAAATGTCGTCGTCACAACCGCTGAAACGTCAGATGAACCACGCTTCGACCAACACATCTTTTAAACTTCAACTTGTCTGAAGCTGCACGTAAGTATGAGAACAGTCTGATCTATATACGCCTGGTGGCCATAATTGGCGTTTCACCAATTTTTTCCTTGCTAATGATGCAGTACCAACGACACTCACGAGACGATGACTATCTGCTGAAGCTATGCAAGTCTGGTCCCTCCTTCCAAGATGATCTTACGTTTCTGTATTAATGTTTATCATTCGTCGTTTTCAGTCTGCGATAACAACGCGCGGAGACCGCTTTAAAAACCATTCACTAATAGACTTAACCACTCGATCCACTTATCCGATCACAGGCGACAACATGCGTAGGCCACAAGCATTAAAGACTCAATCGCTATTTCTTGAAATATTTCGTTAGGGCCTCTTCCAAATGTGTTCCATTTTTGTTCGGAGTGCACTCGAAGTATAGTCCATTAGCGTCTGGTACAGGAGCTAGCAGAGCATGCCTAGGTGATCGTAATCATAAACTCGAGATTTCTACAGCGCTCAACGAAAGTTACGTCGCGAGAACCAGTTTATTCACAGGCGCTCAGTCAAAACAAAATCGATAGGCAAAAAGTTTTCGGTTCCATGTCAAAATCCAAAAGTCAGGCATAGAGACAACGTGGCAGCTACAGTGGGTGATGTTTGGGATTGGAGCCGAGAGACAACAGCAAGAAGGGGAGTCGGGATAGAATTTGTGAAAGAGGAGACAGCCGACAGGAAGTGTTTTTGAATTTTCGTATTATTTTGCACAAATTCATCGTTTTAATAAATAAATTATCGAATTTACTTTTTAATTTTTAACGTCCGCTTACCTCACATTTTTGTTCACCGACAGATAAGTTTTTGTTTTTCAATTAAATCTGTACTCAGATTTATGCACTTTGACCCTAGCATTTATGTTCACGGTTGACACCGTAAATCAGGGGATTCACCCAGTGATCCTTCCTGCACTCTCTAGGGCTGTAGTTAAAATTTTTTATAACCACACTAACACGGTAGGCAATCTATTAGGTTTTCTCGCACTAGTGAGTTGCCCACTAACTGAAGTCCTTGCTCTTGCTCTCTCCTCAATGCACTTTGTCTTTGCTCACAGCTCACTGTGGTGTTTTTCGTTCTCTTAAGCGTTTCTGGTCAGGTGTGGTCCCATTGGCAATCTCCCCAAGATCTGTGCTATACCTTATGTCACTGATTGTTCTCGCCTGCTGGTTATGCATTGTCTCTGTACCTCTTGTTAGTCAGCCACCGGTCTTTTGTCATTCTCATCAACTTTTGAAACATCCTAATGATGCCTTTTCCTTCTATTGTGAACCCTCATTTTGATTGCTGTTCACTGCCAAACTAATTTTCTTCCAAGACTGGATTGTAGTGCATGGCAAAAAGTCACGTTTCCTCATTCTCATACTTCTTGCTGGTGATACTAAGTTGAACCCTGGCCCATCACTCCTAAAGCCGTTAAACTTTTGCCACATGAACATTGCATCTATTCGCTCCAAAGCCTCTTTGCCAAATTACCTCATTGAGTGCTCAGCAACTTCATACCACGGCACTTGATGAAATTTGGCTATCTCCTAATGACACAGTCCTTCCTTTGAGATCCCTTCATTTTCACTGCTGCAAGAACCACGAATGAGTGGAGACTATGGTGCATTACAAATTTTTCATTACAAATTCTTCTTGCCTTTGTCCAGATCTGTTCTCCATATGCTTTCTCCAACGTCTTTTCAGCTTTAATTGCCACTCGAAAGTTCGGAACACGGGCAACAAACACATAACAATCTTTAAAATATATATCGACCTCCGTCGCTTTCTCTGAAAATGCTGAAGCTCGGCATCGACGTACCCAACTCGAACTCTTTTGGCGCCGCTCACGACTTCCCTTTTATCATGTGCGCTTCAAATAACAGTGTGAACATTTTCGTAACCTAGTTTCCAAGGCCAACTCTTCCTATCTCACAACCCTAATTTCAGAAAACTCATCTTGCGCGAGGTTCCTTTCGCAGACCCACAATAAGTTACTCCATAGGAAAAACTATAACCTCTACCCAAAACCTCTTCGCCATCTGCATTGGGTGATGCTTTCGCTAAATTCTTTGTGACAAAATAATCTACATCAGGCTAAAATTCTCTGGTATTCTACTATCAATTGGCTTTTTTATCACGTGAACGCCTGGCTCTTTCCCAGCATGCTTCTCTCATGCAATTGTTCACCCTTTGCTGAAGAACCATCTTTGGATGCTGAAGCTATGTCAAACTACCGACCAATCTCAAACTTGAATTTTATTTCTAAACTTCTTGCACGTGTTGTTATATGCCGAATGGAGGAACACCTGTCTTCAAACTCCTTACCCCTCCCTTTCCAGTCAACACATCGCATATTCCACTCCACTGAGACAGCTCTTCTCTCTGTCCACAATAACATTATATGCTCCATGGACAATGGCATAGTAACGGCACTTGCTCTTCTTGACCTATCTGCCGCCTTTGACCCTGTCGACCATGTTATATTGCTCCATCGCCTTGAGCACTGGTTTGGTATATCATGTCTTGCCTTTCGTACTCAATCTGTTTACATCAGTGGAGCAATGTCGGACCAGATACCACTCACCTGCAGTGTCCACCAAGGCTCTCTTCTCGGCCCCTTACTTTTCTCCGGATAAATCACTCCACTAAGCGTTTTATTGAGCCCAAGTGGACTGAAGCACCATCTTTACGGTGATGATACTCAACTTGACATTTCTTTTGATAATTCCTCTTCTTCCAGCTCTCTCACTCTATTATCTGACGGCTCTAACAAGATTCATTCTTGGGTGGCAGAGAATGGATTGCTCTTAAACCCTTGCAAAACTCAGTTTTTCCTTTTTGGAACTTCACAGAAACTGAATAGGGTCTAAATTTAACTCTCCATTCGCTCCATTTCGGCATCTTTGTCACACAACGCAGCTGTTCATCCCGTAATTTGGGTGTTGTGTTTAACCCCAACCTGTCATTCACTCAACATATTACTTCTGTAGGCCCTATGTAGGTCTACTCACTACCACATCCATGATATCCGCAGGATTAGGCGCCACCTTCCCTTTTTTGCCTGGTTTGTTTGACTAATGCCCTGGTCTCCAGCCGTCTTGACTACTGCAACTCGCTTCTTCAAAAGCTATGATGAAGCTTCAAAGAGTCCAAAATGCATTAACAAGAGCTATCACTAAAACTCCAAAATATGAACATATAGGCCTATCACCGATCCTAAAATCGCTGCCACAAAATATCGTTAAACAATGGATACTACTACTTCGAACGTTTAATGGATGTCAAAGACCATATATTATTGTCATATGTCGTCGTGAAACGACATCAGTTCACGTGCCAAAATTCAAGAAAATTAATTCCCGACCCCTTTACCTCCCTCAAACAAGCTGGACTCTGTCTCCACCAACACCTTTAGGCCTACTAGGCCTAGCCTACTAATTCTCCCGTCCGCAAATTAGGTGTGATTTTCGACCGAAATTTCAGTTTATTCCATTCTTGCAACCATCTTTCCCGCTGATACTATTGATGGGACGTTACTATTATGTTGCAGTAACGGGATGTATTGTATCACGGATATCCTGCCTACTTACATCAAAACTTTCAGTAATGTTAAGGAATGTTCAGAAACAAATGATAGGAACAATTATTCTGATATTCCATTATATGAATACCGACTTTTCGGTTTTGTCGGTTTTATCTTCAGTTTTCGGTACGTTTGGTTTCCCGAGTGAATACCAGCATTGGTATCGATTTCTTTTTTCTAAATATATCGATATCGGTTTAATCGACCCAACACTAGATGGCGTTCAAAGATGCGCTTGAGCAACGTGTAGTGTCCCCTTGAAGCTTCCTTAGCAGTTCCAAGTTTCAGTGAAAACTTCACTTAGAGCGAAACAAGAATGTTTGCTTCACAATGTAAACCGTAACAGTGGATCGTTAAGCATGATTTTATCGATTATTTGCAGTAAAAGCAAAAAGTTGAACACGGCGAAAGGAGAATGTGTACGGCTGTGCAGTAGCTAGACAATAAAGTAAGCATATTTTATGCGCATTGTGTTAGAAAGTGTAAGTTCCTGTGTCCAATTAGCCATCATAATTATAGGCCTAATGACTCATTCCACGTCAAATCAACCAATGGTCCCCACCACACCCTCTCAGAATTTGATGATATTGAATCATTTTGTGCACCAACATGTGTTAGGATGCCATGCAAAATATTAGCTCTTAGTGTTGCATGATGTTCAAGATATGACCAGTTTTATACCGGGGGGGGGGGGGAGCGACAGCTCGTGAACGACTTAATTCTGAGGCATTTTTGCTTGCGAATAACTCAGGAATTGTGTTAAATACAGCTGTCAAATTTTCTCCAGATTATCAGCTCTTTGAGTAGATTCTAACCATGTAAATACTTTGCAGTTTGGTGTATTACTCATTAGCCCAGCCCAGATTGAAAATGGCAATCTGTTCATTTCGGCAGTACGAATATTGATATTTGAACAAGCACTGGTTGGCCTTTGTTAAATATAAAGTCCAAGAAATTTGTGGCTTTGTTGTGGGCTATTTGATGAATAATCTGGTGCATTCTGAGGTATTTTAATTAATAACTGAATGTGCTAGGCTCCCTTAAAAACTGCACAAAGTAAAAGAAAGGTCGTCTTCCGGTGGAATTATGGTCATGTGGGATAGGTAGCACAGTAATGTATTGCACAACATTAGAAAGGGCTTGAAGAGTACTTTATATGATACTAGTATCATTTTGCTTCCTTGATGCCTTCCATCTCAAAAACGCAGTTGAATAACGAGTTTTTTTTACATTCGCAAACTGTTAAACAGATTTCTGATTGAAATATGGTTATGTAGGACAGGTGAAATAGTAATGTATTGCACACTTTTAGAAAGGGTTTGAAGAGTACTTTCATATGATACTAATATCAATTTGCTTTTTTGATGCTTTCCATCACAAAAATGCAGTTGAAAAACGAGTTTTTTTACATTCACAAACTATTAAACAGACTTATGATTGAAACCGAAAATACTGGAAACTGAATAAAAACTGACAAAACACTGAAATGTCAGTTTATACAGAATTCAAATATCAAGATATCAGGTTCCCAGATGGATATTTTTTCACAGCACATTCTTTAACAGTGTTGAAAGTTTTGATATTGAATGTTATCAGAGATTATTATACTGTGTGCTCCTTCACCAAAAGAATAAGAGTAACATCCCATCTTGATACTAAAGTAGCCTAAATGATGTAGGGCCTACGTACTACATAGCAGAAGTTGTGGCGTTGTGCGCTGGGACCAGAAGATCCAATGGTGGGTCACCAGCCAGTGAAAATATCTAAGTGGCCCAGGTCATTAGGTCATATTTGGGGATTCCAGTCACATCTGTGAGAGAGTATTTCCAGGTGTGAGCTAGTGTGCTGTGAGAGATGCTCGTCTCTCAGTCCACAGCACACAAACAATTAGTTTTTCTGTTGCAAAATTTTCCTGGACTATGAATAAACTAAGAACTTAAATTGTTGGGCAAATTGTTGCACATTTGTACTGTACTGTAGTATTACTGTGTTCCTTTGTTGGGCTGAGACCTGAACACTCACAGCGGTCCTGGAAAATAAGCAAGATGCCTTTCAACAGTGGTGCTTGAATAGAAGTATAGGAATTTCATTGAGCTACTCACATCACAAACACAGAAATGTACAGGTGCACGAGACAGACCCCAGTCCTATCTCTAACCTTCCCTTCCTCTCTAAGCTTCTTGAAAGATGTGTGTTCGTCCAACTGGTTGACTACCTTGGCTCTAACTCCCTTATGCCTCCTCTTCAATCCGGATTTAGGAAGTTCCACTCTACTGAATCAATTATTACACGTCTCCTGGCCGACTTCTTTGGAGCTTTTGACCGTGGACAGGTTACTCTTCTTGCCCTCTATGATGTTAGTGCTGTTTTTGAAACTATGGATCACTCTCTCCTTTTGGAGCGTCTAGAAAAATCTTTTGGCATTACTGATACTGCCCTTCTTTGGTTTCAGTCATTCCTCTCAGACCGCTCTCATTCTGTTATCTTTGGCCCTGCACGTTCCGCCTGGTCCCTTATACCTTTTGGCCTTCCTCAGGGTTCTGTCCTGGCCCCTCTCCTTTACATTCTGTACGCTGCTGACCTGGCACGGGTTCTCCTTCCCATGGGTGTTGCTGTCCATCAGTATGCAGACGACACTCAGGTCTTCGCTCATGGCCCAGTGGAAGCGGCTTCCTCTCTGGTTGAGAGGATTCTTGACGCAACATCTGCTCTTGGTCTCTGGATGTCCTCTAATCGCCTCCGACTGAACTGTGCTAAGACCCAGTTCATCTGGCTTGGTGGTCGTGCTCAGCTTGGTAAGATTGATTCATCATCCTTATGCCAGAGGTTTCCGGACATTCTATTCTGTTCCAAAGTCCGTGATCTTGGGGTTGTTCTGGACCGGGATCTCTCCTTGACCGATCATATTAATAGTGTCTCCCGCTCATGCTTTTACCACCTTCGTCAGCTTCGCACCATCCGCCGCTCCCTCTCCTTTCATGCCGTTACTACTCTAATTCATGCCCTTATCTGCACCAGGGTGGACTTTGGTAATGCTATCTTTGCTGGACTCTCACTTGCCAATATTTCCAAGCTTCAGTCTGTTCTCAGTGCTGCTGCCCGTCTTATTGGAGGCGTCCCCAGGTATGGCCATATAACTTCCTTCATGCGGGACACTCTGCACTGGCTTCCCATTCAGCAACATATCCAGTTCAAGATCCTAACGCTTATGCGTAATTGTCTTGTTGGCTCTGCTCCATCATATCTTAGGGACTTCTGCATTTCGGTCTCCTTGGTTCCAGGCCATAGCACTCTCCGGTCGGCCTCCTGACTGTCCCTCGTATGCGCATTGCTACAGCGCAGTCTAGAAGCTTTGCCTATGTTGGACCTAATAGCTGGAATCGCCTTTCCTGAGAGCTCCGACTTGAATTCCTCAGATTGTCGCTTCCGCAGTTTCGCAAGCGCCTGAAGTCTGTATTATTTGACAGTGGTCTCACTGGTTTGGGAGCGCCTCTAATGAGTCTATTCTTGAAGTGGCGCTTTATAAATGTCAGATTACAATTACAATTACAGTCTCAGAGATGATCAAATGATCCTGGCCCCTCTCCTTTACATTCAAATGATCCTTGATGATAATGATGACTGTAGCATTAAAGATGGTACTTCATTAAGTTGCATTCTTTATGAGGCATCATGTGTGTACTGAACTACAGACATTTTCACAGTTGAGCACATAAAATACAAATTTGATTTTTAACCTATAGTTTTGTTACAGTAAAACAGCTGTGCGCACTGTACCATTCATTGCAAAGTGTACACTGCACAACAGCAGTCGGACTATAAACTTAAAGCATAAATAACGCATAAAAATTGAAAATCGGTAATTATATCATGATATTTAGAAAACCCGAACGGACTCTGAAAAACCAAATGAGAAAAAACCAAAACTGACGTATATGGTTCACAACAATAGGTGCTGAGTATGTTTCTTTGAAAATGTGTAACTGACTGAAATCTTCATTCTGCAGGTGTTTTTCACATTTATTATATTTCTCAGTGCCTTAGCAGATTTTCTTCCAACCCAACTTGGGCTTCAAACCAACTTGGACTGTGGTTCTCAACACCACAATTCCAGATCTGTTATATTAATTGTAACTGTAATCACAGATTTATACAGCACCTCTTCAAGAGCAACTCATCAGAGTCGCTTCCTACATGACAACACAAAGTCACGATCAAGCAAAGTGGTTTTTAAGTGCATATGGAAAAGAGGCGAAGAAAGAGCAAGGAACCATGAGGTAAAAGATCTTGCTTCAGGATTTATCTGTAATATCCTGTAGTTGGGGAATCTGACATCATCATGATTATGAGTCATGTGATGAATAAAGGTAAAAAGGTCACACTTGCTTAAACACCTCCATGGAAAATGGCAGAACAAGTTGGCTTAGATGACCTGCAGCTACTGCTTCAAAGAATATGAAAATGTTACTAAAAATATAGAGATCATCACCTATGTAAGTGATGTTTATGCTCAATGATTTTACCACATATCTTCTATAACTTTGTATTTAAAATTTTTTTAAAGGGTACATTATAATTGGAGGTTGTTAAAACTGACCCCCAGCATTTATTTTTCGATCAAGACTGGGGTTGGTTGACTGTTACCCTAGTCATTAAGCTCCTCAGTGGGGTCCAGACCAGATCCTTGGCCACAGACAGAACGTTAGAACTAGCTATGCTGTGAACAGTTAAAACTAACCTGTACAGTTAAAACCAACAACCCTGGCCTAAATTCTTTGATCAAGATTGAGGCTCTCAACTTTTGATGTGGGGAGTTCGGTGTTATAAAGTTCGGTGTTGCCGGTCGTCTCTAGACCTGGAGGCATCTGGGCTTGATTTGTTGTGCCATCGGTTGATGCTTTGTGCATTGGATACCAGCGCCATAGAATTTGCTAATTAATAGTACTAATAATAATCAATGCCATGAAGAGTTTTGCAGACCTACAAGACTGCAGTGCATCTTTTGCTGGTAATTCTGAGCCCAACCAAACAAAGCAAACCCTGAAAAACTTCAGTGGCCTTCTCCCATCATCTACCTGCAAAGTGGCCTTATAGCTGGGCATTATTTTCTGGAGTAGATGTGAGGGCAATTAATGGAAATGAACTTTGTTGATGGATGTTGCAAGAGTAGCCAAAACTGACCCCTGAAACCGATTTTTTATCCGTGGGCAGACCTTAGCAGACCTTTGGCCTTAGGAAGGGTTGAACCCCTAACCTCAGCAAATCCATATCTGCATTCAGCATTGCTTAGCTTCACTGTACCTGTTACTTAACTGTACCTGTTGCCTAAGTTAGCATCATGGCCGCAGTGTAATGCTACAACCAAGTAGTTTCACTGCAGCTACTGTTTCAAAGAATATGAAAATTTTACAAAAAATATATACCTGTTAGTTAAGTTTTGTGAGTTTGCTTTCCAGAATCATTTCTGTATTGGAAATGTCGTAAAAACACAAAAAAACCAGGACACGTTAAGGCAAGGAAAATTAACTTTTTTGCTAACAGCTGTATAACATTATCTTTGACTAATTTTTTCAAGGTAATTAATTGCAAATTCAGGTTGATGGTTTAGCTCTGTTTGATTTTTAACCCTTCAACTTGTGCCTGGTTTGTGGTGGCATGTCTTCATTTATTAAGTGATTTGGCTTTTTTTGGAGACTACATTTTATGAAAATTTGAACATAACAGCTGTATTGACTTTATGTAGAATTAACTATTTGTAGAATTTGTAATCGATGAAGTTGTAATAGAACTCGGCAGCAACAATATACGTGATGAATGACTTCATGCTTGAGGTTTTTGAAGACACAGCAGCAGACGTGACTGCATGGCAGAGACCTTGGCTGTCATTCTGATCAGAGGAGTTCAAAAGAATAACCTAAAATGTAAACAGTATTAAATCTCTTGATAATTCACATTTAAGGGTTGCTTACTGCTTGTACTTTATGATGAGATCGATAAAGATTTTTCTACGACAACTGTCTGTCTTCCTTCTACTAGCTGTATGCATTATTCTGTGGCTGGTTACCTACTGCAGTTTTAATGTCATTCCTCGATCAGATGCACAAGATGCAGATGCAGCTTTGACATTCAGCCAGTTTCACAAGTATGTAAGCAATCTGACCAAAGAACTAGAGAAACAAAGAAAACAGATCTCAGTTCTGCTATCAAGATTGGATGAACTGAACAGAATGCATGCATCATCAGCACTTGCTTATAACATGAAAATGCAACCTTCAGCTGAAGCTGAAAATAAAAGGACCCAAGATCCTACAGCAAGCTTTGTGCACCTTAAGATCAGGAATGGTGCAGAGCTTTTAACAGCGATACCACTAAACAACGAATTTGAAGTTATACCTTTCATCCGGTTTACTGCTAACAGATTGTACCTGGTGGAGCCTGGACTTGGAAGAAGGGTAATTGAAAAACCTATTGGTTATAAGAGAAAAGACATATCTGAAGTGATGGAATTTGCACTTGAGAAACTGAATGATGTTACTAATGGCAGCACCATGACATTTACATCATCTGATTTCCTAGAAGGAATTTTTAGAACTCTGCCAGGCTTTGGCACTCATTATGAACTCTACTTCAGAAATGTGAAAGATCGCAACGTGTCTCAGTATACAAAGGTTGTTGTAACAAGACTTCTTAGTGAACCATTTCTTGTTCTGAAAGACAATATTGAGATAAAACATAAACCTGTTAATTTAATACTTCCGCTTTCTGGCCGAATAGACTCTTTCAAACGGTTTATGGATAACTTTGTTAAAGTTTGCATTCATCAAGATAAAAATGTGTTTCTGACCTTAGTATATTTTGGCAGAAAAGGATTTGAAGAGGTTCAGTCAATCATTAGAAACACGTCGATAAAATATGGATATAACAAAATGCAAATGATTTTACTAGAAGAAACTTTTTCGCGTTCTAAGGGGTTGCAGGTTGGAGCACAAAGCTGGAAAAAGCAAGATGATGTGTTATTGTTTTTATGTGATGTTGATATCATCTTTAACAATGACTTCCTGGAACGTTGTCGACTGAACACAGAAAGTGGCAAAAAAGTTTATTATCCAATTGTCTTCAGTTTGTACAATCCAAAAATAGTATTTGCACTTCAGGTATGTTACTACTTTATTTTTTCATTATTCATCAACTTATTTTGTTAGTTATTCAGACACTCGAGATGGTGCTGTTTAATTACCTCACGAAAGTAACCCCTACACTAGCTCAAATGATCTTAAAGTCATTAAGAACAAAACGTTCATCAATGAGCAAAATGCTCAGATAAGAAGTCACCACTGGCTAGCCCCCCACACACAAAGAGCCCAACCCCAACAGAGTCCCACCCAGAGTTAACATGACACAATGTTCAGAGTTCCTGGACCAAGCTGCACTGAAGATGACAAACGACGGGAGACGATGTCCACAGTATCAACACCACCATCCAACAGTGCCTTGTAGATGTTGGAAGGAAGAGCATCCAAAAAATTCCTGAGCAAGACAGGCATTGGCCATCAATCGTAGAACGTACCTGTCGGTTGTTTTTTCATTTTCAGTATTGCTTTTTGCTGTGGAAGACGTTGTTCATGATCCCACATTTGCTGATCTTGAGTAACGGTTAAGAGTTAATGGTAGCAGTATTTGAAGTGATGGCAATACTGATTTACACTGAATTTACTGTGATGAGAATGAGACTTAAAAGCTCTTAAATGTTTGCCTTTAATGCAATGCTGATACAAACTGCTATCATCTTTTAAAATGCAAACCCTTTTTGAACATTAATACTTTTGATCCTTGGATCTGTGTTCAGTCATTTGTTATTCTTAGAAGAATTGTTTACCTTTCTGTGCAGTGGGCATGCATTGGCTTTTAACAGGAATGTGTTCTACCTGGAGCACTTTCCGTGTCCATAGGAAACAGGGCTTAACCTCAGTACATTTGTATTCACAACAACGAGTTCTATTGTTTCAATATTATAATGGACCATGAACAGAAAACTAGTTTTGACTAAGGGCCAAATCTTAGAGACATTAAAGAGTAAGTACATAATGCATTTGTTAACAGTCTATATGCAAGCAAAGGAAAAAACAAAAAATAAGAACTATTAACATGACAAAGTTCATGGTATAAAATCTTCCAAAAGCTACGATTCAATTGAGGTTACTGAACTGTAATTGCAATTTTAGATTTATAAAGCACCTCTTAGGATAAACTCAACAGAGGCACTAAATGCAGGATATCAGAACGAGACCCGATTATTAATAGATCCAGCGTGACTTTTGTATGAGTTGGGAAGGTAACATGTTGCTTAGGATGAATTTTATTTTTATTAAAATGCAGCTGAATTGTGGTATGGTTGGTTGATTTGTAGGATGAGCCATTAGCTGTTAATCAAAATGAAATTGTAATATCCAAAGAAACTGGTTTTTGGAGAGACTTTGGATATGGAATGACTTGCCAGTATCGGCAGGATTTCCTGCAAATGAAAGGCTTTGATGAGCTAACTTCTGGATGGGGAATGGAAGATGTCTTTCTTTACCGAAAGTATATCCGTAGCAACATGTTTGTCATTCGTGCATCAGATCCAGGAATATTTCACATTTGGCACGAAAAGTACTGTGACCTAAAGCTGTCACCTGATCGGTATCGTGGATGTATACGATCAAAGGCCCTCAATGAAGCCTCACATTCTCAGCTGGGAATCTTAGCATTCAAGGACGAGATAGATATGCATCAAGCACTGAGAACTAATCCACTGCTCTAATACACTATCTCTAAAGCAAAACTGTACTGACTGCTTTTAATTGTTTTGTAATCAATTATCAAACTGTGAAACAGTGTTGAAGTGCTCATGCAGCTTGTGCTCATTATATTTAAACAGAGCTCAGTTATTTCAGTGTACATGATAAGTCATTTCTCAGGATAGCGGTTTCTAGTATTTGGTATAAATCGTTCTTGTAAAACTGAAGAAACAGGAAAGAGAGGTGTTTAAGGATAAAGGGTTTAAGCAAAATGAACATTTAGATGTGATATTAGTCTATGATAAGTAAGTAAATAAGTAATGCATCTGTTAACATGCCATAAGGCAAGGGTCCAGTTATTATGAAATCTTATCAAGCACATACCAGTTTTTACACCCCACTTTCAAGGCTTATAATCAGTGTAAATCCACATAATCCTCAGTTCTCAATAAAACAGTTGTAACAATGCTTAAAATATTTTACTGACAACTTAGTTTTTCTAATAAAGGACATCAAGTGTTCATTTCCCATAAAACATTTTTCTCCTCGAGTATCACTAAAATAGTTGTAAAAATGTTAACAATGGATTGACAAAAAAGGAAATTACATGTTCATTTCCTGTACCAGAAAACTAGTTTTAATAAAACATTGTTTGTGCTGTATTCACGATTAGCAAAGTCAAAGGCATCGAACGTGTGGCACTACCAATGTAAAAGTAAAGCTCCCATGTCCCACAGTGGTATGTAGGGGAGGCACTCATTTCCAGCTCTGTGGCCCTTGAGCCAGCAGTTTATGGCAAGGACAATAATCCCAAGGTCCTGGACACAGGGCCAATACATCGCACAACTTGCCATTTACTTCCCAGCTTTACACTGCTTGGTGAGAGACCACTGTACATGAACAACTTGTCCTGGGTCTTTGCAGTCTGTTCATTGGGCTCAAAGCCACAATCAATTGGATTCAGACCTAGCACACTACCGATATGACACCATGTCAGATCGTGTGGTACTGTACATTAAATTTTACCAGCTTTTAAAAAGAAAGGTGCTAAGCGAATTTTGTCACTGTTTGTTTTTGTTTGTTTGTTTAAAACTGCCATGTTGAATTATTAGTTTGAAAACTGTTATACTGCACTACACAAAGAATACCTTGAACTGACAAATTGTATATGGTAGTTTGCTTTATTTTATAATTTCATATAACACTGAAACCAAGAACGAAGAAGAAATCACATGTTCCATTTGGGTAAAGTAACTGTACATGTGGACAAACCATAATATTTCAACTATGTCAGGCAGTTGTATCAAAACAATAAAGTTTCTGTAGCACTGAGAATTCCTCTCAGAAGCAATGCAAATAATTTTGTCTAAGAAATCAAGAGGGACACTTTACAGCCAGGTGTGTGTTTATATGCCAATGGTGCAATAACTATATCAAGAAAACTACTGCTCATTTCCACCCTTATGATCAGCAGGTCAAGTCTTTTACAAATTCACTCTAAAGCAAAAATTTGAAAAAGTTTTACATAATGATTTCTAATAGAATTACCAAAATCTCAATCATTTAAGATAATTTTCTCAACTACAAGTATGTTTTACCTAATAGTGGAATTCTCTGTTTTCCTGACATATTATTTAGGCTCTCACTATGACCTTGACTGCTGCTGTTTATCAACAGGAATTCATCAACATGTACTGCTCAGCAAACATCAAGTTATCAGGTCACTGCTGTCATGTTCAACCGATCAACACAAGTTCAAAAACGATTTTTAAATTTATTTTATAGGATCAACATTTATGTGACAAAATTAAATAACTTAGGCATATTTAGTCAATATGTTGGTGATGATGCTGCTCATGATGACCCATGGCAACAAGAGTATTCCAGACTCTGAGTCCTGCATTTGATCGACCAACTCCCACAACACAGCAAAGAATTATGAATGCCCACGAAAGCAACAGAAGGTAGTCAGTCTCTTGACTTGGCTCACTCTGGAGCGGCCCAATGTAGTCTTCCTCTGTTACTTCAACAGTCACGTTCGCCTGCATTCCTTTTATCACAAAATCAAATCAGATTGTGTTAAGGACATATGCATACATGCAACTATGTGTGTCTGTTTGTGTACAATAAACTGAATAAATTTAAGTCGTAAATTCTACACACCTACATGGTCCTGTCATGCAGAAGAAGCTGTCCGCTTGCAATTTTGGCCACCTACTGCCACATTTGGGACAGCTCTCTTTTCTGCCCTGCCTATGACTCTGGCTAATACTTTGGTCCCAACAGCTTGACTACTGCGACTGTTTTCTTACTGGTATCACAACTTTTAGGCTAACTATGACAAACTTCAAAGAATTCAAAACAATTTAACCAGAGATATTACTAAAATCCCAAATACAAACAGGCATCAGAGATCCTTAAATCACTGCTACTGCTGCCCATGGAAGAGCAAATTACTTTCAAAATGGGCTAATCATATGTAAGATTCTGAATTAATGGCTGGCCACATTGTCTTCACTTCATGTTGAGTCACAACCCTTGTAACTACTCAACCAGATTGTCTGATTGTCCCACCCTGAATATAAAGATTTTAAGGACTATTCTTGGTGGGTGCATCTTTCCCATGCAGGCCATAGGCTCTGGAACACTGGGCATTATTTGGCTCAGCCAAGTCTTTGTCAGGCTTACATCACAAGTAAAATTTGACCTTTTCCTTAGCACATTTTCCTGTCATAGGTTGTTTCTATGTCTTTCCTGATCAAACTTGTGGTTTTTGCCTTGACTTACCTCACACTTTGGCACACTTCACTTTTACTTTCCCGATGGCGATGTCAATTGGGCCCACAGCTGGCCTTCACTGTGCCATGGGTGGCAATTTGTGGACAGCTACAGGCCTAAATCTTTTGGCATTACTGATACGGCCCTTCTTTGGTTTCAGTCTTTCCTCTCAGACCGCTCTCATTCTGTTATCTTTGGGCCTACACGTTCCGCTTGGTCCCCTATACCTTTTGGCCTTCCTCAGGGTTCTGTTCTGGCCCCTCTCCTCTACATTCTGTACACTGCCGACCTGGCACGGGTCCTCCTTCCCATGGGTGTTGCTGTCCATCAGTATGCAGACGACACTCAGGCCTTCGTTCATGGCCCAGCGGAAGCGGCTTCCTCTCTGGTTGAGAGTATTCTTGACGCAACATCTGCCCTTGGTCTCTGGATGTCCTCTAATCGCCTCCGTCTGAACTCTGCTAAGACCCAGTTCATCTGGCTTGGTGGTCGTGCTCAGCTGGCAAAGATTGATTCATTATCCTTACGCCAGAGGTTTCCGGACATAATATTCTGTTCCAAAGTCCGTGATCTTGGGGTTGTTCTGGACCGGGAACTCTCCTTGACCGATCATGTTAACAATGTCTCCCGCTCATGCTTTTACCACCTTCGTCAGCTTCGTACCATCCGCCGCTCCCTCTCCTTTCATGCCGTTACTACTCTAATTCATGCCCTTATCTGCACTAGGGTGGACTTTGGTAACGCTATCTTTGCTGGACTCTCACTTGCCAATATTTCCAAGCTTCAATCTGTTCTCAATGCTTCTGCCCGTCTTATTGGAGGCGTCCCCAGGTATGGCCATATAACTTCCTTTATACGGGACACTCTACACTGGCTTCCCATTCAGCAGCGTATCCAGTTCAAGATCCTAACGCTTATGCGTAATTGTCTTGTTGGCTCTGCTCCATCATATCTTAGGGTCTTCTGCATTTCGGTCTCTTTGGTTCCAGGCCGTAGCACTCTCCGGTCGGCCTCCCTTGGACTTCTGACTGTCCCTCGTATGCGCACTGCTACAGCGCAGTCTAGAAGCTTTGCCTATGTTGGACCCAATAGCTGGAATCGCCTTTCCCGAGAGCTCCGGCTAGTATTCCTCAGTTTGTCTCTTCCGCAGTTTCGCAAGCGCCTGAAGTCTGTATTATTTGCCAGTGGTCTCACTGGTTCGGGTCGGGAGCGCTTCTGATGAGTCTATTCTTGAAGTGGCGCTTTATAAATGTCAGATTACAATTACAATTACAATTACAACAAACTTGGCTGTCAGGGTTAGCACCAACTACCAATTCATCCCTTCAGCATTCTGCAGTGGCACCACAGCAGTTCGGAGAGTAGGTTGGATAATTTCATATAGAAATTGAAACTGAATTTAACTAAACCTTTTGAACATGAGCCCTGTCACATGTTCAACTTAACCCAGAGTGTAGAATGTTGTCAGTTAAAAACTCTGTGTTAGATATAGCAGACAGTTCCTTCATTCGTGGATTAACTATTGTAACTCCATCCTAGCAGGATTGCCAGACTTTAGAATATGTCAGCTCCAGTCAGTCCTCAACTGCATTGCCTGAGTAGCAGCCAGCCAACCAAAATACTCCCATACGTCATACTATTTTTCAGCAGTTTGGTTATTTCCTCTTATTACTGATATAATGCATACATGTCTCGTTCCACAAAGGAATTACCAGCCGCTTGTCTCTTCCTGATATCCGTGACTACCGGTCTGAATTCTCCAGACGCGGATTCAGCAATTCCGCATTAGTCATCTGGAACAGTCTTCCTCTTCACATTACTCACAACAACATCTCGTTAGACATATTCGTAAAGCGGCTTAAGACCTATTTGTACCGTCTTGCTTTTGTTGTCTGACCGCTGTGACTCATCATGTTAACAAATTGTCTTACTTACTTACTTACACAGGAATGAAGCTGACTTTGCTTGATTTAAAACCAATTCAAAGAATTTCCCAGTCAAAGTTTTGTATAATTAAAATAATACGATATAAAGATATGGCGTGTCATGGCAAATGAGTGAGAATGCATCATCATTTCATCCCAAAGTTAGATTCTAGGAGTGTCACATGAATACAACAATCTGTACTTGAACCACATAACTTGAAAGGAAAGGATTCTAATTTTGAGGAAAGGAAGGCGCTGGTGCACTAAATTCATAGATGATGACGAATTCATTGCCAGATTTGTACTAAAAGAAGAGAAAAACAAAGCACCTGATCAACACATTAAGAGATCTCTAATGGGAAGACATAGCAATAGGTCAAATGAAACAACAAAATTTTTATTACTAACCAGTGACATTAGAAACAAAAGATGTTAAGCTTGCTAGCGTCCTTTCAGAACCATTGAAGCGGGCTATTGCTTTTGCGCTGTGAAATATCATTACATTTGGCACAGCTATCGTCCCAAATCGTGAATTTAAACTGTAACACAAGTAAAGCATGGAAATTATATCACATCAAGTAAAGTAACTATTAAAGCAGCACAATAGCAAATTAATTTTCAGGTTATACATGCAGTCATGTGGCTGCCACCTTGCAAACACAAATGCCTGTCTAATTATATGATACAAAATGATGTCCACATGCCTCATCACATCAATCATGTTTATTTACATGCATATCCTCAGTCCCCAACCTCACCTGCATTGCACCACATACCAGCTGTAAGACTAGCTGGTCACTCAGTTTCAAACATCAACTAGCGCATCTTGCTCTCAATGCTAGCCGCTGAAAATTGACCTGACACCCACCAAGGCATAAGAGATGTGAAAGCAACTGCCACCGGGAGGCAGTCTATTCATTGGTTGGCTATTGAAATTCTGTAAATGTAGTTAGTTTTCTTAGATTCTGGTTTACTTAAATAAAACTATAAAGTCATTATCTTTGCTAAAATTGTTAGGGTTTGAGATAAGTATTGCTATTTAATTTTATCTTCTTTACATTTTTAGAAAATTGTTATTTATCAGATATACTGTATCATTGCTCACTGTTTATGCTGGTCTTGGCTACTGGTTGGCTTCGTTGCCTCCAGCGCTATATAACTGTCTCAGTATAGATCCACATTAACCCAGCTGGAACACTTTAGTATTATGTATTCATGAATCATCCACAAACTGAAGATTCTGCTCTTTTCCCAATTTAGGTCATGTCTTCAAACTTGTTTCTTGGTTCGAGCTGATAGATGGTTGATTCTCTTTACAGTCTACCCCTCAGCATTATTACTGTGGGCTTTCTTCTGTTGGAATCAGAATTACAGCAAAGTTTTTCAGTCCCAAAATTTGACTATGCTTCACCTTAGTATTATTTATTACATAATTTAAAACAGGCAAATACATTCGACCTCATTCCAAACACAGAGTTTTCCCCTATTTCTTATCTGCTGCTGCCTACAAGAACTGCATCATTCACTATGAGTGCATAGTCTGGCTCACATAGTCAATTCTCACCAACATTTCATCTTTTTCTTTTCATTCTACTGGTTGGAGATGTGGAGGTAAGTCCTGGCCTGGTCTCAGTTCATACCTCAGTTAAGTTTAGGTCAGCTTGATAGAATTGTTCGTACACACTAAAGGGGTATCCGTGCACAAATTTCTTCTGTCTGCATCCCATGGATATTCTTACACTTCCTGAGACACAGCTGTAGCCTACTGATACTTCTGCCTCTGTTGCTAACTTAACCCCATAATCTTTTTCCTTAATTCTTGAACCAAGTTGTACTGGCTGAAATGGAGGTGTTGCATTTCTTTTTACTCATACTTACCTTTACATAGATTCAATCTGCCAATTCAGAAACCAAATTCATTCAAAATCCTTGCTGCTGTCCTCAGTTCTGGCAATAAGCAGCTAATCTTAGTAAATATCTATCAATCACCTTCTTTATTATTTAACGAATTTAAATCCTTGCTAAAGTATCTCATATCCAGACTCACTGAACTCATGCTAATGGATGATTTCAAATGACAAGTGGAATCCAATAATCCTGGCTTCAATTCATTTCTTGATATACTAAACTGCTTCAACCTTAAGCAGCATGTTACCTGCCCAACTCATACCAAAGGTTGCATTCTGGATCTATTAATAATTGGGTCTAAATCCTATATCCTGCATTCAATTACCTCAATCGAACAATATTTAGCCTTTCTTAACAAAATGCCTCCAAACTGGAGAACAAGCATATTCTGTCCTTGGCACATGTTGTAAACCTGAAGACTAAAATTTTATGTCCCTCATTAAGGTTGTCTCCTGCACAGACAACCAATGACTGGGCAGAGCAGTTTCAGTCGACCCTGATAGAGCTGTGACTAAAACTCCTTTAAAATCAAACACAGCAGTAATTTGTGTACCTCAGCCTTGGTTTAATTTGTGCTGCTAAATGGCAATGTAGGGACCAGCTGAATGTTGGTGGTGCCAATCTTGCTTGCCATCAGACCTGGCATGGTTCAGGAAGCAATGCAAAACTGTTTGTAACGTTGTTTTGCTGAAAAATCTGAATATCTATGAAATTAGTTTCTGGGAATCTGAACTGTCCAAGAAAACTTTGAACTGCTCTTAATGAATTATGCATTATAGAAAGATCACCTTTGGTGTATTGATACCTCTTGTCTTGCTGATAAATTCTTCTGCTTCTCCAGCAAAATTTCTAGCATTCACATGAAATTTTCTGTCAGTTCCACATCCGATAATTTTTCCTATTCTTCTACTCCCCCTATTTTTGATTCTTTGTTGCCCACAACTCTGAATGAGGTGTATAAATTCACATTCTCTGCTCCTAATAAAAGCTCCTAGTTTTATGCTATTCCAACTTCATTTCTAAAAAATGCTTCAACATCTTTGGTCCTATTCTTACCTTGTTAAACAACCTTTCCTTCAGTGAGAGTGCTTTTCCTGTAATCTTTGCTAATGCCTTGGTAAATCCACTCCTCAAGAAACCATCACTTGATTCCGATGATCTTTCCAATATTGGCCCAGTTCTAATCTAAATTTTGTTTCAAAACTGATTGAACAAGCAGTACTAAACTGCACGCATATCCACTTTTTTCGTCCTTTTCCTACCTTCCTCCTTTTCAGTCTGCCCTTCACAAATTTCATTCCACTGAAACTGCCCATCTTATTGTAAATAATGATGCTCTACGTTCAACGGACAGAGATGAGGTTACAGCTCTGGTGCTTCTTGGTCTCCTTAGTACATCTCAATAGTTTAAGCAGTATGAAACTCCTGATATCTTGGTGGTCATAAACTGACTGCTCAGAATGCGTGTGTAATCTGGGTGTAAAATTTGACTCATTTTCAATGGCCACATGAATGCCATTTGTAAATTGTCTCATTTCCACATCCATGACATTCATGAAAGTACATGTCATATTCCTATGGCTAAATCAGTGTTGCTGGCTAATGCACTCGTTTCCAGTTGTCCTGATTGTTGTAACTCCCTTCCATTTAAAAACAAATTTGTCAAAGTCGCAAAGAGTTCAGAACTCACCAGCTAGGGCAATTACAGATACATGTACTAATAAATATGATCTCATTACTCCAGTTCCCAAATCATTGCATTGGCTCTCTGTTCAGCAGATAATTAATTTCAAAATTAGTGTAATTACCCATAAGACACTGCACTCTGGTCAATCACAGTTGCTTCAGTAAATGCTTACCCCTCACCTGTCATCACTCCACTAGATCCTCTGATTCCCTTTCTCCTGCCCTACCTCAAGTGAGCATTGTGCTTAGCAGCACCGCTTTTCTGTTGCTGGTCCACAGTTCTGGAATGCACTTCCACAATCTGTTTGCTGCTCGGCTGTGTCCTCTGTATCTTTCTGTTCTCAAATTAAGACTTCTTTGTTTCAGTGTGCTTATCCTCCTTAGACTGTCTTTTTGATCCTTGCAATTGACTGGATTGTGATTTTGTTTTGGAGTGCCATCGATTGATGCCTAGTGCAGCATTATAATGCTGCTATTGAAGTTGTAAGATTAGATTAGATTCTATATCTCAGGAAGTACAAGGTGAACATGTTACTTTTGCACGCACTTCAACTGTGCAACGTCATGCTTTTCAGTGGTTGGGCCATCTATCTGGAATAACCTCCCTCTCGATCTGCAGGTATATCAGAATTTGTTTTATAGTGAAGCGTATTATGACGAGTCTCATGTGTAAGACCTTGGAGAACTATAAGAGATTTTACACTGGATTGTTTGCTCATTGGGCAGCCAGTCTAATGAATACTGGCTCTGGCCAGGGAATTCTTAATCATCTTTAGTTTTTGCAAATCCTTTTAATGATACCATTTGAAGAGTAAAGTATTACAATAGGAGTTGGCTATTTCAACCAAGACATTTGTTAGTGACATCAAGACAGCCTGAGGCACAGAAGATCTGATTCTACGACTATTCCACATGTGAAAGTGAGCTTAATGGCCCAAATAAGGTCAGAATATGACATTGTAAAATCAAATCACATGCCCAAATTGTGAACACATTTAGTATGATCAACAAGCAATCCAACTAACTGAATAGAAGTTAGACAACCAAATTTGTGAAGTTGTTGACTTGTATCAAAAAGATGGAACTCAATCTTAGATTGAGCATAACTGAAAACAGAAGTAAGCAGCTGGAGAGCAGGAAATTGGAATTGTCAACTAAAAAAGGAAGAGAACCTGAATCTCTGAATTGTACAGGGCTGGAAATGGCATGCTGCAAAGCCTCTTAGATTTTTAGTTAGAATATGCTTACCCAGGATTCAAGGTAGAGTTGAATTTAGCTGAACACACATGACCACAAAGGGAAAGCGAAGATGTCAGCTTTGAAGGTTGAAACATTGAGCATTACTGAAGAGTGGCAGCTGATGAAAGAGTAAGGGGATGGCAGTTTACAGTGGAAAAGAAACCTGCAAAATGATGACAGTGTGGTCAGACTAAATTTGTACAGCAGAAAAGCTGGACCAACTTATGAAGAGACCATGATTACAAAGATATCAGCCTATATAATGCAAGGGTTGGGAAAAAATGTGCCACTTAAGATCAAAGCTAGAGGATATCCTTGGAATTTTTGTGAAGCACTGCCCAAAGTATCCAGGAATTCAAGAAGTGATTTGAATTCAGAGAAAAGGTCAGCAAATGAAAGGGACAGAGGATGGGAAACATTGAAAAAGGCACGGCACCAATTTTCAGACACAGTGGCTAGTAACAGGGGTATTAAGAGCATTATGTTTCTAGGTTCAAGAGGGCAAGGACAAGGGTTTAGCTTAACGTCATCAGAAAGAAGCAGCATAGGGTAAATAAGTGACAAATAATTCCGAGTTCTGGACCTAGGCACAGACAAAGAGAAATGACAGCCATGGTGAGGGACCAGGAAATGCACATAGGTATTTTAGACATGGCTGGCTGGATAAGATACAGAAATATGCTAGAAGAATGGTGAAACAAAACCAATGAATTCATTCCGACAATGACACGAGATGACGGCAGGGAGACTGAACACGCATGTGTGATACTGATAAGAAAAGACTTCAGACAGACATTTCAAAAGACTAAGGCTCAACACAGCCAAGGCAATCCAATGCCATGATATCTGTTTTACTGTTTTACAAGCCTCTTCTCTGCCCACCATCAAAAAGGCATATTCCATCATGCAGAGCAAGGAAATACTTACATAGCAAGGTCAGCTGAGTGGGCACATCACTGTAGATCCCAACCGGGAGGAAACACACAGACAGGTATGTTCCACAAACGGAATCAACTAGTTTATTTTACAGACTCATTTTATTTCAGTTAAAGCTAAATAATATGAGTGGATGGCCACTTGGTGCTGCATTTCAACATCACAGGTAAGCCTTGTTAGCACAGCGCAGTCATGTCTATGAGCGACCCATTTACCAGCAAATCTCCTTAACATGAGGTTACATCATGGCTCCCCATACCTATTTAACACATGACATGCATTAGCAGGTGGTACTATCAATACACACGATGAGCCAGCTAATATTCAGTCTTATTATATGTGACAACACTACAGTTCCAAAATAAGTGAACTTAATATAGCTGCACATGTCTCTCATACCCAAACCCAGCTCTGCCCCAGGCAGGAGCTTGGCAGTCCAACTGATGGTACTTCAACTCTAAAATAATGTCTGGAAACAGTTTATGTTAATGTAGCCAGAAACATAAATTGTCTGGTATTAAATCACAAACACTTTTGCCAATTGCAAGACAGCAATGTCGCCATTCAAAGTAATTGGGCAAATTCGTCTGGTAGCAGGCTTCAGTGCAAGTGCCTTCACATCAGACAACCCATGTCTTTGAGCTTTCTAGCCACACTAAGACTTACACAAAACATACACTACTGTTTTTCAGCATGGTACTCTTACCCTCCCTCTAGTTTGTTACGCCCATTCACCCCTCCATCCATTCAGTACTGGTAAATGAGTACCAACTGGAGCATTAAAAAGATATTCTGTGACTCCTGTCATAGGATTGTTGTGGTTAAGCCTGCACCTCAACCATATGATTTCTTTATTTCAAGACTATGATTTGTAGCAGCAGATCTCTCAAGGCACATAAACAAGTTCGTTACTATTACCTTTTACCTTCAGCTACAGCATAATGCAAGACAAGTAAAGTTCTTCAGGGCCTTAATCCACTACCTAATGTCAAACCAAAAATACATGGCACATTCAGGATAAGAGCAGATCAGAATATTGTCACAACTGAGATCAGACATATGTACTTACTTGCTAAAATGAAATGCATCAATGGCTACTACATCCAGCTTAGGAAATGCTCGAGCTAAAGCATTGTAATGAGGTGCAACTCTAGCACTGAAGACACACCACGGTGCATAGAACAAAACAACAGTACATCGACCACTTGTAGAGTTTCTGCTTCCGAGATGCAGTAGCAGCTCAGAACTGTTGAAGATCTTCACAGATGGTGCATCTTCAGAATCACTTGTGTTTCGCGGCACACAGGTCACCTTCTTAACTCCACTCATGAAACGCTTTAAACTGCCTCTGTTATCAAAAGTACACAACAAATAAAAATCTTAAACTTCTGAAAAATAAAGAAGATAATGTTTCTCCATCAAAAATTTGTGTTATAATTCTAATACTATATATAATGACTTTACTTTTGATCAATAAATGAAAATTAAGGCAAACAGTTCACACAGAACCAATACATTAAATTATTTTGCATTTTAGTGGCAAATGATATGGTATACACTTGTTTCAATTGTGCATCTCTAAATCTTCTCTCTTCAACAGTTCAGTACCTACCCATCACCATGCAGCATCTTCAAACTGGAATCATTGAAACCCATAACAACATCCAAAAATGTTGCAGCTTTACTGGTGTTAGGCTGCAAACCACATTGTACAGTTACATTACCCATGGTAAGGTAATGCCAATGTTCTGAAGAGTTGGACGATTGGTCAGAGATGGTAAGCAAATCCAGCTGAGGTTCCTCAGTGTCAGCATTAACAGAATGGTCTTCAGTAGGCACAGGCAGCTGTGGTGTTAACAGTTCAACCTGGGAAAAATTAGTCTCCGTCCTATTCAAGACATTTTCAATTGGCTGAATTTCAGAAGTTCCTGTGTCATTACTAGATAGATGAAGTTCTTCACCTAAAACATATAAATGCTAAAATTAAAAGTTAAAATCACTAGCAATTACTGAACAGGTCACAACCACAAATAAAAGATTTACTGAAAAGTGACTCAAAAGCAATTAATAATTAAAAGATGAGGAAGAAATCAGGCAATCAAACATGTACATGTACATGCAGCATTGTAACTAAAACTAAAGCAATAAGAATAAAAAAGTTTGGAGATGACACACTGCCATGCAAATACATGTGGGAGTATATGGCTAGACCTACTGAGCAAAAAGAAACTAGGAACTAACAAATACTTCACAATTATATGAACACTAATGGTCCAACAACTGAGATAAGGGCCAGATCTTTTTACGCACATATTTGTAAAAAAGTAAAGTGTGTCCCATATTTTACAAGCGAGACATCGGGAGGTGCTCCCAAGGTCCAGCACATGGGCCAATGCATCGCAGGACTTACCATTTACTTCCCAGCTTACCTAAGCTGGTACCAAATTATACTGCAAACTAAGATGATTTATTTAATATCCAATTCACCAACTTTTTGGAAACATTGCAAAAATACGTGTAAACAATCGGTTAGGATACAAAACTTTGAGTAACATTACATGATGAATTATCAGACTTGACTAAAGTGATCATCATTTGCAGGTAAACTTGAAGCAAACATCAACTGATGCCCTGTGCTTTATGATAAGGGCATTACCCAAGTCATCCAATTCTTTACATTAATCTATCCCCAGATCTTTCTTAAAAGGACCCCTCACAGCCTGTACCATGCTTATCCCTGGGCCAAATCTTGGAATCATCTTCGACAAAAACCGGACCTTTGCTGACCATGTCACCCAGTTATTCACTACATGTACAATCATGACCTCCATCGACTATAAAATCGCCTGTACGCTAGCCTCCACAACTGTTCCCTCCAAACTTGCTCTATTTAATAGTGACTCACCTCACACGAAACATCTTCAAACATTCCAGAACGCTCTCGCCCATGCAGTCACAAAAAACCCCAAGCATCATTCCACAACTCCAGTTCCCAAATTCCTCCACTGGCTTAAAGTCCTTCAATGCATCCACTACAAAGTTGTTATATACTACCTAAAACACTCTTCAGATTTCTCAACCTTCTTACATTTGCCAGCAATTCGCTATCCAACCACTCAGATCTACTTGTCCTTCCTCACACCTTTCTCGTCCTCTGTCTCATATTCTGCAATCGCTCTTTAATTTATGCTGCGTCAGCTCTTTTAAGTCCTGAAAGACCTCCATCAATTTGCTAATCCTCCCTTTTCATAAGGTTGAGAAGTCTGAAGGGTGTTTTAGGTAGTAGATAACAACTTTGTAAATATGGGTTCTTCTCCCCTTCCCACATTTTGGGACGCGGCGAAACCTATCAACAAATACAAATACAAATATAAATACATATCCGGATTCCGGGTTACTAGAGCGTCACCTAGGGAAGTGTTATGCTTCAACAAAAATGCGTAGCACGCGTCATTGATTGAAAAGTTCACGAACGAATTGGAACTGGATTGTTCGCCAAATGTATATCGAACCCATACACCGTCCATATGGGTTTCATCAAATGGATATATTTGCACTCTGGCAGCCGCACTCCTCGTATACAGATACAAATACAGATGCGTCAAAATCCGGAAAATCAGCATACACAAATACAGATTCACCTATATAAGCAGAATTCACAATTCAGGCCAGGATGGTCATGAGGGTACATAAAGAACCCATACGTGGTCCATATGGTTCTCATCAAATGGATATATTTGCACTCTGGCAGCCGCACTCCTCGTATACAGATTCAAATACAGATTCGCCAAAATCCGGAAAATCTGCATATACAAATACAGATTCGCCTATATAAGCAGAATGCACAATTCAGGCCAGGATAGTCATGAGGGTACATAAAGAACCCATACGTGGTCCATATGGGTTTCATCAAATGGATATATTTGCACTCTGGCAGCCGCACTCCTCGTATACAGATTCAAATACAGATTCGCCAAAATCCGGAAAATCTGCATATACAAATACAGATTCGCCTAGAGAAGCAAAATGCACAATTCAGGCCAGGATGGTCATGAGGGTACATAAAGAACCCATACGTGGTCCATATGGGTTTCATCAAATGGATATATTTGCACTCTGGCAGCCGCACTCCTCGTATACAGATTCAAATACAGATTCGCCAAAATCCGGAAAATCTGCATATACAATACAGATTCGCCTACAGAAGCAGAATGCACAATTCAGGCCAGGATGGTCATGAGGGTACATAAAAGAACCCATACGTGGTCCATATGGGTTTCATCAAATGGATATATTTGCACTCTGGCAGCCGCACTCCTCGTATACAGATTCAAATACAGATTCGCCAAAATCCGGAAAATCTGCATATACAAATACAGATTCGCCTGTATAAGCAGAATGCACAATTCAGGCCAGGATGGTCATGAGGGTACATAAAGAACCCATACGTGGTCCATATGGGTTTCATCAAATGGATATATTTGCACTCTGGCAGCCGCACTCCTCGTATACAGATTCAAATACAGATTCGCCAAAATCCGGAAAATCTGCATATACAATACAGATTCGCCTACAGAAGCAGAATGCACAATTCAGGCCAGGATGGTCATGAGGGTACATAAAAGAACCCATACGTGGTCCATATGGGTTTCATCAAATGGATATATTTGCACTCTGGCAGCCGCACTCCTCGTATACAGATTCAAATACAGATTCGCCAAAATCCGGAAAATCTGCATATACAAATACAGATTCGCCTAGAGAAGCAGAATGCACAATTCAGGCCAGGATGGTCATGAGGGTACATAAAGAACCCATACGTGGTCCATATGGGTTTCATCAAATGGATATATTTGCACTCTGGCAGCCGCACTCCTCGTATACAGATTCAAATACAGATTCGCCAAAATCCGGAAAATCTGCATATACAATACAGATTCGCCTACAGAAGCAGAATGCACAATTCAGGCCAGGATGGTCATGAGGGTACATAAAAGAACCCATACGTGGTCCATATGGGTTTCATCAAATGGATATATTTGCACTCTGGCAGCCGCACTCCTCGTATACAGATTCAAATACAGATTCGCCAAAATCCGGAAAATCTGCATATACAAATACAGATTCGCCTAGAGAAGCAGAATGCACAATTCAGGCCAGGATGGTCATGAGGGTACATAAAAGAACCCATACGTGGTCCATATGGGTTTCATCAAATGGATATATTTGCACTCTGGCAGCCGCACTCCTCGTATACAGATTCAAATACAGATTCGCCAAAATCCGGAAAATCTGCATATACAAATACAGATTCGCCTGTATAAGCAGAATGCACAATTCAGGCCAGGATGGTCATGAGGGTACATAAAGAACCCATACGTGGTCCATATGGGTTTCATCAAATGGATATATTTGCACTCTGGCAGCCGCACTCCTCGTATACAGATTCAAATACAGATTCGCCAAAATCCGGAAAATCTGCATATACAATACAGATTCGCCTACAGAAGCAGAATGCACAATTCAGGCCAGGATGGTCATGAGGGTACATAAAAGAACCCATACGTGGTCCATATGGGTTTCATCAAATGGATATATTTGCACTCTGGCAGCCGCACTCCTCGTATACAGATTCAAATACAGATTCGCCAAAATCCGGAAAATCTGCATATACAAATACAGATTCGCCTAGAGAAGCAGAATGCACAATTCAGGCCAGGATGGTCATGAGGGTACATAAAGAACCCATACGTGGTCCATATGGGTTTCATCAAATGGATATATTTGCACTCTGGCAGCCGCACTCCTCGTATACAGATTCAAATACAGATTCGCCAAAATCCGGAAAATCTGCATATACAATACAGATTCGCCTACAGAAGCAGAATGCACAATTCAGGCCAGGATGGTCATGAGGGTACATAAAAGAACCCATACGTGGTCCATATGGGTTTCATCAAATGGATATATTTGCACTCTGGCAGCCGCACTCCTCGTATACAGATTCAAATACAGATTCGCCAAAATCCGGAAAATCTGCATATACAAATACAGATTCGCCTAGAGAAGCAGAATGCACAATTCAGGCCAGGATGGTCATGAGGGTACATAAAAGAACCCATACGTGGTCCATATGGGTTTCATCAAATGGATATATTTGCACTCTGGCAGCCGCACTCCTCGTATACAGATTCAAATACAGATTCGCCAAAATCCGGAAAATCTGCATATACAAATACAGATTCGCCTACAGAAGCAGAATGCACAATTCAGGCCAGGATGGTCATGAGGGTCCATGAGGGAACTATACTTGGTCCATATTGGTCTCATAAAATGAATCTAGTTGCACTCTGGCAGCCGCACTCCTCGTATACAGATTCAAATACAGATTCGCCAAAATCCGGAAAATCAGCATATACAAATACAGATTCGCCTACAGAAGCAGAATGCACAATTCAGGCCAGGATGGTCATGAGGGTCCATAAGGGAACTATACTTGGTCCATATGGGTCTCATAAAATGAATCTAGTTGCACTCTGGCAGCCGCACTCCGCGTATACAGATTCAAATACAGATTCGCCAAAATCCGGAAAATCTGCATATACAAATACAGATTCGAGGAATTTCGGAAAAATGCTGTGATCATTGTTTCTGCACTTGTGGTGCCCACAAGTATCTGTCCTTAGACCTTTATTATTTACAATCCACTGCACCAGGCACCCGCATAGCCAACCACTTTGGAGCGAAGGTACAGCTGTGCGCTGATGACAATCGGCTTTGCATTGCTCTTTCACCCATCAGTCAGTCAAGGTGAAACTTGGTGAATTTCTCTGTTCTGTTCATGAATGGTTCTGTTTCAATGGTTTGGCCAGAAAACCAGATAAATCTGAGGTGATCATGTTTGGCTCATGCCAACGTCTGCGATTTCTCCCTTCACATTCCAGCATTGACCTAGCTGGCACTGTTCCGATATTGAGCAGAATTTTTGGTGTAATTTTGGACAGCAAACTCACATTTCGACCCCACTTTAGAAACTTATGTAAATCTTGTTTCTATCATATCTGGGCATTACGTCACATCAGGTCTGCTTTTTACCAAAAACATGGCACAAACTGTAACCTGTTGTCTGATCTGATCTCTCCTTGATTATGCCAACGAGGTATTTCAGATCTTGAACTCAAAGGCTTCAGTTCATCCAAAATTTCGTGGCTCGTGTGGTGCTGCGTGCACTTCCTCGTACAAATTCCTTAGCTATAGTAAACGAGCTCCATTGAATTCCTCCGAAAATCCGGATAAGATTTAAGGTATCCGGTCTTACCTATAAAATTCATGCCACTAGCACTCCTAACTACCTTAAATGAAAAGTCTCTCTTTGCATCCCTCCTCGCAGCCTACGATCTTCAAGTACGGGTCTTTTTCTGAGCCACGATGCAGAACTGTCCTGGGCTCGCGTTCATTCCACACTGTAGCGCTTCTCTGTATTTTACCTTACTTTGTATCCGATGCAATGCAAAGGCGCTACATTACATAGCAACAAATACTTGAGCAGCGCCGTGTTACAACATCAATCGCATGCTGATTACACCTTACTCAGACACTTGTCCATTATAGAATGCGGGTGACATCGAAGATGCACTTGAGGCAGCGAAGGCGCAGATGCTCAGACGCCGAGAAGAGTACACAAATGAAGGGTCAGGGCGGAGACTCAAAAATGTAGAGGCGCTGAATCTAGGTACGGCTCAGTATCGGCTGTTTCACGACAGCAGTTACATTCGACCGCGCTATGTCGTTAACGTGCAAAACAGAGACAACCGCTGCTTTGAGTGGACTGTGTTGTCGGCAATGTATCCGGCAGAAAAGACTCCCAACGCTCAATCAAATGCAGTGCCCATCTAAGAGAGCTGAATTTCTCCGGGATCGAATTTCCAGTAAAGGTGTCCGACGTCGGCAAGTTCGAGCGCCAGAACCTGCCCATAGCGTAAGCGTGTTCGGGTGTGTCGCGAATTCGTTTAAGTTTCAAGGAAAAGCCAATTTCTAATTTCAGTTGTTATATTTACAATGTTTAATTACAGATTTTATTTACAAAGACTCTTCCTTCAACAGAATAACCAATAACTGTCTTATCAAAAAACACTGCAAGCCATCCTATACACAGAAACACCAAAATAAACTCTCGCGACTACCACGGTCCTACGGGAGTAGTAGAAGTCTCAGGCATCTGGCGCTGGCCTATTCCGGTCGACTTCTCCACTCGCAGAATCATCATTCAGAAATACTTGACTGGATTCGGATTCCATCCCTCATACACAGTCGACAAGCTCTATAACGGTCCCGTGTCATCAAACCAACCAGCTCCAATTCATCCACGCCACCAGGACCACGGGTACCGGGCTAAATTCACATACAATAAACTTTTTTCAAAATACTTGAATACTAAATTCCATTGAGTGCAGTTTTCCAACATGTAACCCTACATAAACCACAAAACTGCGTACCAAACAACGCACAAAGTATACCATCTCCGGCATATATTAAATACCGCAGATATATACATTTAAAGCATTCTAATATATCTGCATACACAAACTGCAAAAATTGAAGTCCATTATTCAAATAGGACACCTAAGACCTCAACTATTCAAACAGATATCGCTACGAGTCTTACTTATAGCCAGACTTATATGCATAATTTAAATCCTGTGTAGCCTACAACTAAAGCAGACTCCTCAATTACGCACTAACACGGGTGTGTAGGTATGTATATGTATGTATGTATATATATATACTCTAAATACATACATTTTAAACTAGCTGAAATGTAACACTATATATACACAAACACGAATACGAAGATTAAGGGAAGGAAAGCATTTCTCGGCTCCTCAAGCTTCGCTCTTCCAATTCCTCTGACTGAACCCTCCTTCGAATTCCCCGAAAATCATCTTCTCCTCGCTCCGTCACTCAGAAACTGACTCAACCCAGCGACTCCTCAACCCTCGGTACGGCCGTCCTTCTTATTCACCGTCCCCAACAGCCGATCCTACTTTCCTGCCACCCAGGTGCGATTACAACAGGAATGGGCAAACATTAGCGCATTTTGTGACAGGGTGGAATCGCGGGTTGCATCCAATATATGTCTCATGAGAGGCTAGATTCACACAACGTCGCTCTTCTACTGCTGTTAAACGGTGAAAACCAGCACTACTCAGCCGTGGACACCTGCTGGGCGTATATGAGCAGAACAAGACCAACGTGAGACTTCGGGACACGAAAAAGTGGATAGCGCCAGAAGGAGTCAAAACGCGGGCATACGGGTACTATCTCACCTAGCGTGAATGTCAAGGGCGAAAAAACATGACGCAGATAGTATTATAGGATGACGGATGTCCGCTCTATCCGGTCAACGTCCATCCCGAGCAGCGACTTTGCCGACATAGCAGCCGACACAAGCAGGGCGTCTTTCTTCTCACTCTTAGAGGCGACTAGGCAGTGCTGGGAAGTACTTGAACTACAACAGGTCAATACGCATTTCACGAGACCCTTAAGGGCCATGTATGGGTTCCTTATGGACCCATATATGACTACACCTGTCTGAGTTGTGCATTTTCTCGATATAGGCGAATCTGTATTTGTATATGCAGATTTTCCGGATTTTGGCGAATCTGTATTTGAATCTGTATACGAGGAGTGCAGCTGCCAGAGTGCAAATATATACATTTGATGAGACCCATATGGACCACGTATGGGTTCTTTATGTACCCTCATGACCATCCTCGCCTGAATTGTGCATTCTGCTTATACAGGCGAATCTGTATTTGTATATGCTGATTTTCCGGATTTTGGCGAATCTGTATTTGAATCTGTATACGAGGAGTGCAGCTGCCAGAGTGCAAATATATACATTTGATGAGACCCATATGGACCACGTATGGGTTCTTTATGTACCCTCATGACCATCCTGGCCTGAATTGTGCATTCTGCTTCTATAGGCGAATCTGTATTTGTATATGCTGATTTTCCGGATTTTGGCGAATCTGTATTTGAATCTGTATACGAGGAGTGCAGCTGCCAGAGTGCAAATATATACATTTGATGAGACCCATATGGACCACGTATGGGTTCTTTATGTACCCTCATGACCATCCTGGCCTGAATTGTGCATTCTGCTTCTACAGGCGAATCTGTATTTGTATATGCTGATTTTCCGGATTTTGGCGAATCTGTATTTGAATCTGTATACGAGGAGTGCAGCTGCCAGAGTGCAAATATATACATTTTATGAGACCCATTTGAATGCGATAATTCGATCGGCAGTTTATGGGTTTGTACGTGTATCGCACAATTCTGTTCAATATACGGTCTTTGGGCGAATTTTCGTTAATATGCGCCTTTCGTTAACAAATTGTGCAGTTCCTATTGATTCATGAACATTTTTATCGTTTAATCCTCTTTGAAATTTGAGATGCCAAATATTGCACTACTATTTCGCTAGTTGGCAGCACAGAAACCCGGAATCCGGAACGGAAATGTATTTATATCTGTTGATAGGTTTTTATACGTCATTTTGGGAAAGGGGTGGAGAGCCCATAAAACCCAAACTTTTCAAACTATCCCGCACTCGATCCTGGACCAACCTAACAATCACTGTTCCCATCATAATCGCTTTCCATCTCAGCAACACGCCATCTTCTCCAACTCGATTTCGGGAACCTGACCTCACACCGAAACTGACCCACCAACCTGGCTCTGTCGCGTGGCCTTAATTTGATGCAGGCCCAGGTCTCCTTGACGCTGCTATTGTGTGGCATTGACAAATTTCGGAGTTTTACATTACATTGTAAACAGTGAGCCTGGCCACAGCTAAAGAATAACCTCAGCCTTGGGTTTTTAGCATCAACCGGTGCCTATCTGGTGCCGGTTTTTGACAATCACACTTCATCGCACATACTTACACGATAGCAATACGCCAAAACACGTAAGAAGCAAAAAAATCTTCATTTTTATATCTTCTCTCAGCCTCCGTTTAAACTAAACTCGTCCTCGCGTGGCAATAACTTTTTAAATAACAGAATTTCACAAATCTTGCATTTAATAATCATTATCAAACAGAAATAATCAGGCAATACATTTTACACACTCCAACCAGAGACCATTGACTACACACAAAGCCGAAGCCAACGATCTCTTATATGACATGTAATTATATCATAGTATAAAACGGCAGCAGTCATAATATGGCGCCAGCTTTAGTTCTGTTCCGCTACTGCTCCGAGCATATTCTGAGTAGGCCTATAATTGAGTTACGAACTGCGTTAACTCGCTGAGATCTTCGTTATCCAGGGTGTAAGACATAATCGTTCTCAACGTAAAACTTACCTTTTTAATAATCAATATCAAATAATCAAATTGCTGTAGGCTGCCTCTCTATTTTGCGGATTGACCTTCTGGATATAGCCTACCTTCCGCAGCACATTATCTCTGCCAAAATTTGACGAGATTTAGCCAACCCAGAGAGTTTATTTCTCCGGAGCGTTTTTTATAAGTTTCGAGGATCGAAAAAATAAATAACTAAATAAAATAATAATAATAATTCCAGAATACAATTTTTTTATCCGGATAATTTTTCAGCTCCCTGAGGGATCATAAATACCTCGGGGCAAAAAAAAATTACAATTATTTTTTGTAGACCGACAGCAGACTTTTGCTGTTATTATTATTATTATTATTATTATCATCATCATCATCATCATCATCATCATCATCATCATCATCATCATCATCATCATCATCATCATCATCATCCTATATGTTCATAGTAGAGTTCCGGAGAAGCAGATGGTGTTCCCACGCTGGACAGCTACTGAGAGTCTTTGAAGCAGGTAGCTGGTCTCCAGCGGATCGTGGGTTGCCATTGTCATCCTTCGTCCTAGCTCCCACACAAATGCCAATCCTTCCGTACTCCATGCGCCGCTGGTCTCCAGTGCGACCGCCACAAAAGAGTGGGTTTGGGCTATAGTGGCGTATTTTAGCCTTTTGGCTGAGACTGCCCGGTTTACAGCTTCACTTGGTACGGTTGAAGTCAATCCTAGATGTGACGCTGCAAATGTGTCAGAAACTGTCACATCCCATGTGAGACACCTTACGCGAGACCACGGGATAAGAGTCACACCATCCGGTCGTTTGCCATCTTCCCTGGTGAGTCCCAACGGTTCTTTCTGAGCAGGGATGTTCGCTCTGGCAAGCGCTCTCCATATAATGTCGTTGAGCAAGTTATGGCGTTGTTGTCTGCCAGCACTCTTTCTGCAGACCAGACCGTGAAGTCCTCTGGCGTCGACTCTTTCGCCACAGTGTCACAGATGTGGCTCGCACAGTGTGGTTCCCAGTCGCATTCCAACCGCGATCCGTATCACCTCATCCGAAGGACGGAGTCCCAATGCGGTTACTGGAGGAGCCAGCATCCAATCTCCAGAGTGTGGTGCTTGAGAGGCCAAGGAACGAGCGCGGTCTAGTGGGCTGTTCGCAGACTCATGTAAGCTCGCCGACGCCTTGCTTGTCCAGCGACTGTCCCATTCCATTATTATTATTGTTATTATTATTATTATTATTATTATTATTATTATTATTATGCCACAAAGGCATGAGAGCGAGTGATGGTGGCGTACTTCATCCTTTTGGACGAGACTGCGCGGTCGGCAGCTTCACCTGCTCTAACCGATGTGTGAGGTAGATGGGACGTTGCATAGGTGTCCGGTACTGTGACATCCCATGCTAGGCACCGACCACGCGATCAAGGGATGAGCGTCACACCGTCAGGGCGTCTTCCGTCTTCCCTCGAAAGGCCAAGAGGTTCTTTCTGTGCAGGAATTTTGGCTCTGTTCATCGCTCTCCAAATGACGTCGTTCAACATACTGTGCTGCTGTTGTTTGCCGCCTCCTGCTCTGCAAACCAGGCCGTGTAGTCCACAGACGTCGACTTTTCCCCCGCAGTGGTGGCATAAATGCGGTTCGCAAAGTGTTGTGCCCAGTCTCACCCAATTGCCAACCGTACCTCCTCGTCTGAGAGTAGGCTGAACGAAAATATGGCAGAAATCTAGCACTTTTGCACAGAACTACCACTTCTTTGTACCTCTGGCGTTCGAGACTCTCAGCCCAGTCAACAACAGTGGCCTACTCGTCATAACAGAGTTAGGGCGCTATCTCTCTCGTATAACCGGAGACACGAGAGAAACCAGTTATCTTTTCCAGCGCATTGCTGTCACAATTCAACGCTTCAATTCTGTTGCCTTCCACGGTACTTTTGCTCCGCCAGATCTTGACGATTTCTAGCCGTCCCAGAATATTGTATTCTCTGGAGAATTTGTTTAAATCCTGAGGGGTCATATATGTACCTCGGGTAAAAAAATAATAACATTTCCTTAACCCTAATATTTCCGTAATTATACAGAAAGACCTGCGCAGAGATTGCAAGGGATGAAGTGATGGTAAGTTCGCAGTGTCGCACGATGGATCTGGTAATTCTCGTAAAATGTAGGCCTACTCTGAACTCTTTGAAGCTGTATCAAATTAGCTTTTGAAATGCCATTAAGAAGCGAGTTGCAGTAACTAAGAGGGCTGGAGACCAGGGCATTAGCGAAAAAAACCAGGGCAGAAAAGGGAAGGTGGCGCCTAATCCTACGAATATTACGGGAGTGGTAGTGGGCAGACCTATTGCGGAATGAATCGTAATCTCGAGATTTCTGCAGCGCCCAATGAAAGCTAAGTCGCGGGAACCAGCTTATTCACAGGCGCTCAGTCAAAGCAAAATCGCTAGGCAAAAGGGTTCGGTTCCAGGTCAAGATCTAGGAGTCAGACAGTCGGACGGCTACGGTGGATGGTGTTTGAAATTGAAGTGAGAGGAAAGATAAGGGGAAGAGAAAGACTCGGGATACGATTTTTTGAAAAGAAATGTTTTCAGTTTTGGGTGGAAAACCAGCTCAGAAACTGAAAGAGGTGAAGTGTTGGTGAGTTCCTATGATGGATCAGATAATTGTGGTAATTCTGGCGGGAGTTTATTCCAGAGGGTTTATTCCAGAGGGGTGGGACAGCTATGGCTATGGACATCTTTCTGCAACAAGCTTGTTTCTGCCATTTTTCATCAACAGGTTTCTTGCCTCAGTCTCCTTGATATCTCTGCAGCCTTTGACACCATAGATCACAATATCTTAATCCACCGACTTTCAACCTGGTTTTGTTTTGCTGACACTGCTCTCCTTTGGATACAGTCTTATCTATCCTCTTGCTCTTTCTCCGTTAAAATTTCTGAAACCTCTTCTCAGTCATACCCTCTCGCGGTGTTCCGCAAGGCTCCGTTTTTGGACCTCTTCCGTTTATCCTCTACACTACCCCACTCAGTTCACTCATTAAAGCATCCTCCGTTGACCATCACCTCCATGCTGATGACACCCAACTATTCATCTCTTTCTCTCCAAATCGTTTCAGTGAGTCTATAGATCACCTTCTTTGTGTGGTTAAACAAATCTCCTCTTGGGTGCCTGAACCCATCTAAAACTGAATTCATACTTATAGGCCTACGTGACCAGCTCAAGAAAATTCCTGACCCCTCTATCTCCCTCAGCCTGGACTCTGCCTCCACCCACACCTGAAAACGAATGGATGTCAATATACAATTTGCCATTGTGAAGGTAAGCTGAACAGCTTTTCGTCTTGCTTGACATGTAGACGCACCAGTCTTGGAAGCTAGTTATTCAAGGCTCAACTCCAGATAACATCTTTACTAGGTTGACTGACCTTTTATCCCATTAGGGTAGATGAAAGATTTTGGGAAGCAACATTGTTGTCAGCTATAATTGCTACAGTGTCACAACAACTTGGTATAAATGAGTAATTAATAAATTTAGAGTGCTTCTGAGAGACTCTAAAGATTTTATTTCTTTTTGTAAAAATTTCTCAGCTGCCGACACTCATAAGGTGAGATTATATTATTAATTAATTAATGGTATTCTTTAGGACGTTTGTATGAATGCATCTCTTTAGTCTAGAATGTGAAAAATTTCTATATATGGTGCTAAATTTTTTGCAACAGTAATGGAAAATTCTTGAAATTGTTGTCACCAACAGTGTCAACATGGTGGGGTCCATGGGATCCGGACCCTCACTTTCTCCTAAAGAGTAATAATATATAGGCAAATCTGCTTTCTTTTTAAGGTATATGGAAGTAAGAGTCTCAGTCACAGCCTTATTTTACTTGCACCAAGATAAACAATATCACACAAAATCAAATCAAAAATAGCTCAAATGTGCTCCATTTCATATTAAATGCTCCAAAATGTATTGGCTTCTGGGGCTCAGCCCTGGATTCCACTGGGGGAGTTTACAATACTCCCCTAGATCCACCAGTTTTTTGTGCCTTTCAGCACTCATGGCTTGAGCGCTTGCAAAACACATGACCGACACATGACCGAGCAATAAAACTTATGTCCCAGCACTTGCAAAATCTGGCTATGAGGTGTATTTGTGATAGCTAATAGGCTACAGATGCTTCAGTACCTTGGATACAATTGTGCCTCTAGAGGGAAATTCTAGAAAATGCTTGCACTGAATATTATTAGATGGCAAACGAGATTCTGATATGCTTTAGGAGTAGAGTTCGGTCAATATAGGTTTTTAAAGTTGTTTTTGGTTTTCAGCAGTTTTCTCGATATTCTTCACAGTCGTTTCAGTATCAGTTCATCTACACGTTGCAATATTTATATCAGTTTTTCAGTTTTATGCATTCTCTGTTTCATCATGCTTAAAGTTTGACTTTGCTTGTTTTGCAGTGAACAAGTTGGAACTGTATGGGGAGCAGTATTATTTTACTGTACAAAATATGCTAGAAATTAAAATTGTATTTCAAATGTTCAGCTGTGACGACCAGTTCTTAAACTGTTGGTTTTTTGTACCTGATGTCTCATAAGAAATGATGCAACTTGTTGAAGTTTCATCCATAGGCCTGCCGTAACTTAGGAATGTCCAGCAATTGCCCTAGTTTGATGTTTGTCTACGCGTCGTCTGTTTTGTGCTAGAAATACTAATTGTTCAACATGCTGTGGACTGAGTGAAAAGCGTCTGTTAGAGCGCACTACCTGACACTTGCAAAGCATTCTCACTAAACAGAGATGTGGCTGGAATTTCCAAGAATGACATAATGACATGGGCCACATACAGGAATTTTGACTGGTTGATGGCTCACCACTGAAATGAATTGCTGTCTTCTCGCTTAAGCACAGTGCATGACACCAAAACCTCTGCTACGAAGTACATCATTTACTCTAGTCTAACACAGATTGGACATTACTATTATTTTCTCAGTGACAGGATGCATGTGTATCAGTCAACATCAACACTTTTAACTATGTTAAGTATGTTTAGTGAACGAAAAATTGTATCTGTGAGGGAAATTAACATTCTGATACTTGCATTCTGTGTAAACGACTGCAGTATCATCATAGAAAAATGAATAATAATTAGATTGTTGAGCTGAAGTAAAATGACGTAGCAGTGATCAGAGAATTGTGGGTAAGCATCTGGCAGAAAGCTGTTAACGCTTTCGCTCTCCAATAACATGCTCTTTAGTCTAGTAAATTTTAAGAACCAATCAAACAACATCTTGTGTCACAAATGTGAAATTTGTAGCTCTATTGAGCAGGTTTACTGCCTCAGAAATAAGTCCACTAAGTCAATAAGCAGGTACTATTGTACGTCATGTATAATATTGGTAGTTAAATCGAAGCTATTGCAATGAGCCCCACTGATTCATGTCAGCTTCCATTGAGTTCATTGGTCAGTATTTTGTCATTTCATGTCATACCAGCCAGAGATATACACCATACCATCAAGTGGAATAAAACTGTCTGTGGTGAAGCCAATCCTCCGCTCAAGCACAGCTAAAGACAAGATAATACAAAGGTTAAATTGATTCAGTAATTTTTATTATCACCAATAACCATTAATAGTATTAAAGCTTACATACAGAAATTTCATTTCTGAGCAAATATCACACTCCTACATATTATCTGGAACATTACAATTTTAATCATAAGAAACATAAACAATCAAGTTAATTCAAAGCTGAGAGATCAACCAACCTATAAAAATATATATGTCCATATATGTAATAAATGTTGTGTATACATAACAGTATTTTATGAAAATAATGAACGACTTCCTGGTATTGACCCGACTGTGGCTTGGTTTTGTGCACCATTGGTTGATGCCTTGTGCATTAGACACCAGTGCCAAAATTGTTACTTTTGCAGGTATTCACTTTCAGTGAGGCAAGTAAGACTGATTTGATATTTGTGAATCTTGTTTAAGGACATTTTTTCTCAATATAATGACTTGGTGTGGATCCACTCAGATTTATAAGGAGAGAGGGGTGGGAGATTGCAAGGACGTGGGGCAAAAGAAGCACTCGGCAGCGCTGCATGATAGCTGGATTCTAACAAGCAGTTCACGTCATGAATGGGCAGCTGGCAATAGTTGCATGGAATTTTCTCAATGTCTGCCAGGTAAATCCAGAGCATCTAGGTAAATGTGAGTGGGTATGATGGAACTAAGCCTTAATCTAGTTTAGAGGTTAGTTCTTTGCGCTTGTGATGCTGTGGTGAAGAGTGATATTTGTGTTTTAACAGATCCTCTGTGACGCCAACATGAGATTCATCTGTGTTGCCAAGTTGCTTGGTTGTTTTCATGACGCTTGAATTCTGCATGAGTCAGCAATTTTTAACTCGCTTGAGAGTAGTCAGAAGCCAACATCTGGTTTTGTCCTTGTCATGTGACTGGCCGATGACGCTCATTGTGAACGTCTGTTCGCCAAAGGATGAGGCCTACAATATGTAATTTAAAAGTAAATCTCCAAAATTTCTCAGTGCCACACAAAACCCGCTTCAGAGATACCTACTTATTCACCAGTGCTATATCAAATCAAGTCTGCAAGAGCCAGGTTGTTTGGTCAGTTTTGGTGGGAGATCAGAGTCCTGGAGGTGAAGCCCGGGAGACAACACAGTGCCACGGTGGAAATCGTTGGCGATGGTGGTCATGGGATGGTACACGAGCGCAAGCGGGATACAAATGGCTTGTTCAGTTTTCAGTCTCAAGTGAGAAGCTGCAGGTTCTCAAGAGAGGGCAAGAGTAGGAGTGCTTGTATTGACGGACAAGAAAGGAGGATAAGCAGTGGTGGAGATTTGTTGGGAGTTTGTTTGCCATGTAGGTTTAGGAGTGGTTGCTGAATTTGTGAGAGAAGGCGACTGGAGGCCAAGAGAAGGAAAGGTATATGGAAGAATGAGAGTATTTGGATGGTTGGCAAAAGTAGCAAGCTGAAGGGCATTATAGGTGAGAAATACAATTTTGTAGTGGATGGAGGACCTTGAATTAACGAAGTGATTTGAGCATGGGGGTTATGTAGTGATGTTTTGGAGTTTTGGGAACTGCACTGGCAAGGGCATTCTGGATTGTTTGAAGACGCTTTATTTGACATGAATCGATGTTATACAAGGAGTTGCATTAGTCAAGTTTTGGGGGAACAAATGAGGTGGTTATTGTGCATGCAGTTTCATGGTCAAGTATGGGCAAAGTTGACAGAGGTCATAAACTGCTGAAGTGATTTCCAGTGAGCTGCTACTGAGCACCAGACATCGTCTTATTATTTATTATTTCTGCATTTACTAAGCACCACTACCTAAGGACCATGCTCAAGGTCCCTACAAAGTAACCACTTCAGGGAAGGCTCAAACCCATACTCTCTGCATTACAAGCCAAGTGGTGAGCGCTCTACCCAATCAGCTACCATGCCTCCTAGTGACAGCAGTTAATTTTAGTTATTGGGTATTTGCACTGAAGTAGCTTGCTGTTTTGGAATTTCTGACCAATGTCACTAGTCAAGTCATTGTCAAAAAACTACCTTAAAACTTTACCACTTTTTAATAGTAGTAATTGCATCATAATTTGTCCTTATAAATACTGAATTGAATACTAAGAGATTAACATGCCAGTTATCTTATGTCGATTGCTTTGACATGGGATTTTGATAAATGTACTACATACAGTTTTAAAGTATCTCCTGCATTTATCAGTTTTGATCGACTGTTTACCTCGGTAAAATTTTGTGTCACTTTTTTGTTTTTAAGCTAGCTTATACTAACTTTTAAAGTACCTGCACTTGTTTTTTTGATTAACTGTTTACCTGATTAAACTGTTTGTCACTATTTCATTTCTTTAAGCTGGGCTAGGCTAATTTTTATGGTAATCGCATTTCTTATTTTTGGATGACTGTTTACTCGACTGAATTGATTGTCACTATTTCATTTCTTCTTTAACTTGGTTTGGGCTAAGATTTAAGGTATCTGTATATCTTCTTTTTGATTGACTATTTACCTGCTTGAAATTGTTTGTCACTATAGTTCATTTGCTTAAACTAGCTTTATGTGAAGCTTGATAACAATGCAGTTGTGATTAATAGTGCATCATTTACTACACTATAATTTAGTGAATAGTGAAGTGATACTGCAACATATGTGTAATAATAACGACTATACATAAGGTGCAAGCATTGTTACTATTCAGAGGGAGATGCAACACCACAAAAATGTAGAAACCGAACCACATACACGCAGATATTATTACAATATGGATGCAGATCCAACACTACATAAATGTAGACAAACCTACTATACTTGTGTAGATGCAGCACCACATAAATGAAAGCAGCTCTACATTATTTTTACATTATTAATACATAAATGTAGCCAAATCACTACATTAATGTAGAACACTTTCCCTACAAACTTGTTGCAAATTTTGCATATGCTAGTGTAGACAGCCAATCATATACGAAAACTGTTGCAGGGAAGAGACGTCTGTACAATGAAAATGAGCCAGACTTCAACAATAGATGTTCAGCTTAATACCACACTTGTAGATCGACTGTTATTTTTTTAGAAATTAGGCCCAGCAACTACAAAGAGAATTCTTCAAGTTCTGTTGAAGTTCCTGGGTCATGCAGTTGAGATTTTAGGGATAAATACAACTTGTAGGCATGCTGTTCAGACTCATCGGGAAAAACTCTTAATGAGATATTGGGGAGGATTGGATACTGGTGACAGAGAGGACCAATGGTGAAGAACTGATGCAAGATGCATTTCTCAGAAATAATAAGGTAAAACTCTAGCAAGATATAGCTTCTTCATGTAAATTCAAACTCAAGGTGTGGTCAGTCAAAACTACATTGTTTCATCGCTGATTTGATGTTTTCGTGATTAAGCTATACAGTAACTCATCTTCAGCAGTTCATTATCATCAACAATGCATCATCATCACTGAGTAGCATATAGTTAAGTGGTCAGTGTGCTGGACTGTTAATCAAGAACGGGTTCAAAGCTCCTTCAGGACAAAGATATTTCATGATACCTGTCCTGGCATTCCGAGGGAACTTGGCTATAAACTTAGTACATCAACTGTATGCTAACTTTAGAAAGATGAGAGGGTAAGGAAAAGGACTAGCCACCTACCCTCATGTGTCAGTCATTAATACTTCATAACCATGGCCACCTCTTCGAGTTGGCTTAAACAGAATGAATAAATTGGACTGAAAAAACTCTCAAAACAGCAACTAGAGACCCATGGGGCATTGAACTGAATGTGCAGCAGGATCTGATAGAAAGGCTGCTTAGTGCAAATCTTTTACTGACTGTAACATGTGCCCTGTTTGAACCAGTGCACTATGACAAAAGGATATGCATTCCAAATGAGGAATATGAATGCCATGGAAAGGAAATGGGCTTCTGCTATAAGCAGTTGTAAAAAGTGGTAAAGGTTAGCGATGGGGAGAGATAAAGTGAGAAATTTCATGAGACAACTTGACAGTCGCTATTCTGCAACAAAAACCAACCAATGGCACCTATAAAAAGTATCAAACGATATTAAATAATTGCAAGATTTATGTTGTTCTCCGGCCAACTATGGTACTGAAGTTTTTCCCGTCTGTCAAATGGTAGCAAAGGTATGCTTGATAAGAAGATAAGCATCTGACATGAATGAAGTGCAAACATAGAAGTAAACATATTTTTAGGCATAACTGCACATAAACAGAGGTCCCTGAAATGGGTCCATTACAAAAATATTTGTACATGTAGTTGTGTCTGCTTATGTAAGCATATTTTTTGCAGACACACAGAGATTGACCAACAAATCCCGTGAACAGTTGACAATTGTGAGTTCCTGGTCTGAGCCTATACACTCAAAAGATATGTGAAGGTTTGAGACTCTGTATGGTGTCATTTGTAAACTCTCGACGTAAATCTGTGGGTTATGCTCTGCAAGTATGGAGTAACTCAGGAAATCCAGGCACAGTGACCAACACAAGAAAAATAATTGTGCAACATTGCATAAGAATATATAATAACAGATAACTTTATTTTTTAAATTTGCCAGTGCAAGAAGTGCAAAAAATGAGTATTTGTCAGATGAAAGAGTTATCTTTGCAATAAAACAGTACAAAATACAAAAACAAAGTTCAGCATAAATACAGAGGTTAACAATAATTTCGAGAAGCAGTTTGGCTTTCAGAAATGAAGTTATCGTCTTCTTTCATACTTAGTAGTTATCCATTGCAATCTCCTGTAGAAGTTTGTTTTCCTCTTTCGGTTTGGTTTGCATAGACTTTCGGTTCCAGTACCAGATTTGGTCACTTTTACCCATGCATTTAGACATCGCAAGAGATCCTCCATCGTTGGACAGCCCCATGCACAGCTTTGAATTGGAATGTCGAATAGTTTTATCCTATAGAAATTTTTAAAAAATCGTTGCTAAAACATAGCATGCCAATGAATAAAGCAGCAGATCAATAAAACACAGGAAAGGCAAAAGTGCAATTCTAGAACCTGGGGCTATGCTACAGTATGTATCCAAAGAGTCATAATTTCAAAAATTTTACAAGCACATAAGCTAAGCACAGCACAACAACTTAATCATGGATGCTACATTAAGTCAGAGGGGTTGTCCAGATATACCATATGAATGAAGAATAAGCTGCTAGATTCCAAGAGAGAGAGAGAGAGAGAGAGAGAGAGAGCCAGCCAAAGGAACCATTACAGTGGGTTGTGTTTAGATTTTAAAAAATGGGAAGGTGGCAGATTTGACGGAATAGAGTAAGATTTCTTGAACAGGTGGGACTTTAGTTTTACTGAATCTAAAGCCTAATGAGTGAGAGATAGTAGGGCTTAAGACAACTGATGTTGGGTAAACAACAGGAAGATGAAGGCGCAAAGAATTTGCCAAACTCAGGAGGGGGTCAGAGGCATGGTGGTGTGGATATGGATCAGTTAGGAACTTAACAGGAGTAGTGACATGTGGGTGGGCAAGTCAGGTAAGAGGATGATCAGGGTGGTTGGATGGTGAAGAGTTTATGAAGATGAGTAGGTTGGGAGTATTGCAGATATTTATAGGCTATTGAAAGAACTTTGAAATGAATGGATTGGGGAATTTTCAGCCAGTTTCAGATGGGAGTACTATGGTGATACTTGAGAGTTCCGGTGACAGCTCAGGCGAGTGCATTGTGGATAGGTTGAAGGCGCCTGATATCAGGGGATTCAAGTTCAAGAAAAGAGAATAGCAGTCAAGCTCAGAGTGGACTATGGAGGTAGCAGTGGTATGTATGTATGTATGTATCCAAGCACTTATACAGCACATTTAAAAACCTTACTTGGGCACTGCAACATAAGTATCTAACATTTCTATAAAAAGTGTGTGTTAAGATAAACCAAGAAAATGTTTCTTGATAGTTTTGAGATGTTAGAGTTTGAATTTTCAGTGGAAGAGTATTCCAAAAGGATTTTCCACTGCACAAAAAGCAGTGTGCCCAAACCGTTGTACAGTAGCACAGGACTACCAGACTTCCACAGGTCACAGAATGCAGTGTTTGCCAAACCGGAAGGCTCAAGACAGGAATAAGAAGCTCCCTGATGTATTCTGAGGCCGAGCCAACTATTGAGGCCTGCATTTCGAGGAGAATCTTGAATTTGATTCTCTACTCAACCAGGAACAGTCTGGGCAGCACAGTTGAGGACATACTGAAGCTAGCAGGCTTGCAAGACTGCATTACAATAGTCCAAGCACATTACGATGACGGAATGAACAAAGGTCATAATGGCATCACATGATAAATTACACCAAATAACCCTGATCTGGTGCAGTTTGAAAATGCAGGACCTGCCGAGAGTTGACATGGGCTGCTATAGATAGATCTTCTTCCAGGAGCATGTCAAGATCCAGGACAATCTGTTATGGTTCACATCCTGGAAATGTAGCCATCATCATCCTTTTGTCCATCTTTGCTCATGCCTGTTGAGAGCCAAGACATATGAACTGTGATTTTGATGGATTAAACCATAGCTGATTCAAAGACAACCAGGTCTATACTTCTCTCACAATGGCTCATCCCTTTGATACATAGACAAGTGCATCCAAAGGGTGGCATGTTGAGTACAGCTGAACATCATGGGCAAATTGGTGAACCCTGGCTTCAAGTGCTGTGATGACTTGTGTCAGGTTGGTTGGGTACAAGATGTACAAAAAGGCCCAAGGATAGCCCTTTGGGACACCATACGGTATTATTGTGCCTATATTTACTTATCTGTCTGATCTGATTTCCATCATCATGGTCCACCCATCAAGAAGAAGGCATAGCCAATTCAACAGCTGACTGACAATTCTGTAGCAAGTACCAGTACTCAGTTGAGTCAGCAAGACGTTGTGGTCCACTGTATCAAATGCAGCACTGACATCAAGAAGATATCAGTGCCCATTTCCAAAATCTCTCTTTTTAAAATCACATTTCAACCTCTCTCACACTTGCTTCATTCATATTTATAACAGTCAAAAGTGATGCCAAGACAGATATGAGTTGGAGTTGAAAGTGACAGTGGAGGAATTAATTAATAGGTCGAAGGACGAGTCAGGAAGTTTTTGGTCTGCTCCGCTTGATATAGGATAATGAATTCAGTTTTGACAGGGTTGAGGAAAATCAGGTTTGAGGTTCGATTTTGAGAACTGCCCCTAGCATGGAATCTTGAGCAACACCACATGAGAGTGGGAGGGGTTGTGAACAATGGCCCACAGCTTTTACAGAAAAGAAGTGGGAAGACACCTACCCATGGTAATACCACAACCAAAGTAGGACAGTTTTCCGAGATCGCAAACCAGGAAGATAGGCAGAGAAGGAGTAGGCCATTAGCAATGGTGTCAAAAGCACCAGAAATGTGGAAAAGACAGAGGAAGAGGACTTGCTGACAACTAATGACACAGACTAGTTTACTGTATGGAGACAAGAAGGGTTTCAGTAGAGTGGTGTTTAGTGAATTTAGACTGGCAGGGGTTGAGGAGTCAGTCAGAAAAAAGGTATCATTCAGGGGAGCAAAACCAATGCATTCAGTTAGTCTAGATAGCAAAGAAAGGCTGGAGATAGGGGTACAACTGGATAGGTTTTCTTTTTCAAGATTTGCTTTTTCAGGATTGTAGTGAAAAAGACTAGCTTAGGAAAGAAACCTGTAGAAAAGATAAGGTTGAATAAGCATAAGAAGCTGACTAAGGATTGAATTTCATAGTAGTCTACTCAACGATAACTCTTCAGAAGAGTAAAAAGGCAGTGCAAATTAACCTAGAAAGCAAACAAGTTATCAAAAATTAACTCAAAATGTAACAAAAGGGACACTAGTCCTTTTAACTGACTTACAATGTAACAAAAAGGAGTTGAAAATACTTTTCAAATTCCCACTATGAAATCTGATATCTTCAACTAAGACCAAAATAAATTTTTAGATTTGCACTACACTAATTGTCCTTTTAGTGGCTCAAAGAAATGCTTATACTCACTGAACTGTATTCCCATTCTTGGTTCCCTTTCTGACCATGACAAGGCAGAACAACAACATTTTCACCTGAGTAATCCATGCACCAATCATCTCTTCGAATCTCACCCGATTTACTCAACAACCACAGCTGAAAACAGTTTTAAAAGACCAACAAATAATTGTCTTGCCCATTAAATATTTCCTTATGCTTATCCAAGGCAATTAGTCACAGCTAATTAGCAAAAGCAGCCCTAGTTCAGGTAGTTTTAGCTATCCGGATATCTCCCACCGGAAGATTTCCTCTGGATGTTTCCCTCGGAAATTTCCTACTGTTTGTTTCCCCAGGCAATTCCCCTGGTATTTTCCTCCAGGATATACTTCCATCTTTTTCATGCTTGTAGGCTAAGCTGCAAAGCACAAGCAGAATATATTTGTTACATCAGCTGTGTTACCTATTTAGTGAGAAAATTTTAGGAAACAAGTATTTATTAGCAGTACAAAATAAAGTACAGACTAGTTCTGTTAATTAATCAGCTGCATGCATATGAATGTGGAGGGAACTTATAACTGATCTGTCTTTCACCTTAGTTTTCACCTTGTGCTTGGTGAAACCTTTTCCTAACCCTAACCCTACAACATTTTTCACACTCGTAACTGTACAAAATTGTTAGCATAAATGTAACCGTTATAAACTACTTTAATCTTTCAAGAACACGCCAACTGTCTCCTTTCAAACTAAGTGCACGTCTCAAGGGCATTAACCCATTATATACAGTAGATCCAATTTAAGTTAGCAATTCTTTTGCATATTAATGTACTAACCCTGAACTGAATGACATAATCATTGCCTTTTATTACAGGCACTGATATCATCTGATCTAGTGCGTAACTATGTATGATACCGTTCGTATGTGTGTGCTACTGTCAGTGTTTGTAAATCACTACTTATAAGCTACAGAAGTTCACTACGCATGCATCTGGGTGGAAATGACTAGGGGAAATGCCCTAGAGGGAAAATAGTCCAGGGAAATGTCTGTAGTAAATGTACCAAGGAAAATTTCTAGGGGTAAGTATACCGGGGGATATGTCCTACACCAATTTTAGTTTAGCAACTGATTATTACATAGGTATTTTAGTAACAATCCTTAGAGCCTGGGCTGTCAAGGAATCACTAAGTCAAAAGGATATCCTTGAAAAACATTACAGTTTAAGTCCTTTCCTAAATAGATTGATTGACACTTGGTGGTTACAGAAGCCAGGAGCTAGGCTATTCTGAACAGCTGAAACAGCAACTGCAAATCTTCATGATCCATATTGTCTAGTTTCGGTGCTGGAATGTGGAGATCATCATGAGTTGCTGAGTGCAAGTGGCACCAGCTGAGATGAAAAAATTCATGTACATAATCCAGCGGCTAGTCTGGGGCCAAATGGTGAAGGAAGATGTAGACAAACCCCACCTTGTACTTGATTCTGTAGCTGATAGGAGGGATTCAGTGTTTTTTGAGAAATGCAACCAACACTGGCCTCTCAACTACCTTGGACATGATGGTAAGGTTCGAGGTAGGCCAATAATTTACAGAGTCAGATTGATCTGCACTGGCCTTCTTCAGCCTCAGCATAATGATTGCATTCTGCTTTCCAGTAGCAGTCCATTGCACAAGAAGGCATTACACATGTCAGTATCAAAAAGCAGGAATTTCTTGAACGTGGTGGTGTGCAGTGGGTCGAGGGCACAACAGTTAGAACTCTAGAAAGATAGCAGGAGCCAGTGGTCACAGTGATTAAACTGGTACAATGTTTGCTAATTTCCATATGGTGTTGACCATCTCAGTAAAACCTCAGGAGGTCATCAGCCATTACAGTCAACCATTTTCACTGAATGGACTTTCTGGAGCTGATGATTGACTGAATGGTATCGCATAGCTGTTTTGCCTATTTGGTTCTGTTTGTAAGCTGTTTGTTTCAGTATTCAAACTCCTTCAAATGGTATATTCCAGTGGTGGTATATTTTTCAAACTGCTTATCCACCACAGGCTACCTCTCTGTCTTGTGGACTGACCTTCTGGATACTGACCTGATTGCAGCTTGGCTTTGGTGTGACATCGGTTGATGCCTTGTGCATTAGACACCGGCACATTAGAATTTACTAATTATTATTATTATTAATATTATATGGAATGTCTGTTTTGCTCGTGAAGAACCCATACTTGGTGATCTGACTGTAGATCAGATGGCAGATAGCGTCCTGAAATCTTTTCTCATGCATATGTGAGCAAAGCTGTAGCATTTGGCATTCATTGTCCATCCATTTTGCACCCTTTGGCAGAGAGATTTAACTCTTTGAACCAGAGCGATGATGTCTGCGAGCGAATGAAGGACATTGTGATAGATGAAAAAATAATCAGTTATGGTGGTACACTGGTGATCCAGACTACTAAAGTCGGAAGCCTGCAGTGAAGTTCTGAAGTCCTCCTCATTAATTCCCCCTCTGCTTCCAGTCTCTCAAACCATCACAGATGTTAGCTGACCAGTGAGTGACTGGAGAAAATGCCTAGCAGATCAACTGAAAGACACTGTAGGCCCCGTTCAACTTTATGAAAGCAAGATGAGTTTTCCACAGCTGCCGAATGTTTGGCATTTGGCAAAAAGAGGTTGATAATGAAAGATATCTGCACTTCAGCAGTCAAGCTCAGCATGTACTAAAGATGTGACTGACAACTAGGAGTCTCATAATTAAGAGAAGATCTGGCAGTCGGAGATCTTCAGCATCATAGCCTGATAAACAATAAATAGATGTTGAAAGACAGAGAAGTAATAGATGTTGAATGGAAGAAACTTAAAAAACACAATAAAACAAATTGCAAAGAAAACTCGGCAGAAGAGAAATGGAAAGTAGTTAAGAGTATAACAGCAAAACAGATGAGAAATGCTGAAATGATTAACAAAGAAAAGAAATATTAATGTAATATCTCAAAGTATGGGATTTGACAATATTTCTGTCAGTTAAAAAAAGAATGCAAACAGAAGTTGTCATTTGTGCTTGCAGCAATAATTTTTAATAGATCATTAAGCTCTAGCATTTTCCAGATCAAATTAAAATTGTAAAGGTTATTACTGCTTACAAAATCATAATCATAATTGTAAACTCAAAATTTCTAAAGTACTACTTTAAAGCTAAGCACAGGGTACCAGCTTATTCATGAGTTCTGCGTTTAGTCCAAAGATGCCATGTGATAAAACTGACAGTAGGTAACAAATTTCCAGTTATAGACCTATTTTATTGTTATCTCTATTTGCAGAAATTTTTGAAAAAGTTGCCTACACAAGTTTGCTACTTTTCATCAGTCAGAACAACATATTCATCAATCAACAGTCTGCTTGGATCAAGGAAAAACTTATCAACCTGCATGGCATTACTTGAACTAACAGATATCACTAGCGAATAAACTTATTGTGACTAATGTATTTCTAAAATTAGCAAAAGCATTTGATACTGTTAATTGTAAGATGTTATTAGATAAACTGCAATAAATGGCATGCAATACGAGGTGCTCCAGGTGTTAAGCGTGAAGTACCACAGGTTCCATCTAAGGTGTGCATTATTGTCTGCTTATCTAGCTCTCTCTGCACCTCTTTTTAAGAAACTTTAAATATCATGAAGTATGTTTAATTTTTGATGCAAACATTGATATTTACGTTTAGACATAAGCATGACCTCTTGCCACAACTGTGTCGACATTACTTTCCTGTGGTATCCAGTCTTCATTGCATAAACATTATAAACTTAACAAAGCAGGCAATTTCTTCACTTTGACTTATTCAGTTAGCACTGGGCAAAACCTCCTCCCTCTCGGGAGTGGCCTGGAGGGGACCCGTGCATCATAATCATGGTGCTCTAGAAGTCATCAGAATAGATTAGAGGTTAGATACCAATCTCAGTTATACAAGAATAAGAAAGTGCCCATTAATAAGTAAGAATCAGTTACCTGGTTTCCTCCTTGACTGTGGCATGGCCATATTTTAGCAACAGAATGGCTTGCACCAGAAGCAGCATCAAGACAGGCAGCAAATTTTGTGCCATCTGCAAATCCATTTTCTCTGTTACGAATCTACAAGGTGACAACTCTTACCATAAATGTTCAGATTTTAAATAAACACTGAATGCAAGATTTACCAGCAACCACCATGGCAATTAGAAAATAGTGCAGTCTCATTTATGTGCGGTTTGGGAGCCAAAAATCACTCAGACCAGGTGCTAAGGAAGTAAGCAGTCAACAAACCGCAGGTTATGAGTGCCATGCTGAAATAAAGTAGTGTTGTTTATGTAAGTTTAAGTGTGGCTAGAAAGCTCAAAGTCATAGGCTGTCAGATGTGAAGGCATTTGCACCATAGTCTCCTACCCTATGATTTTGTCCAATTACTTTGAAAGGCCACATTGCTGTCTTGTTATGGGCAAAAGTGTTCGTGAGTTAATACCAGACAATTTATGATTCTGGCTATGTTAACACTGACTGTTTCCAGAGATTATTTAAAGTTTAAGTCCTGTCAATTGGACTGCCAAGCCTATAGGTACACAGCTGTTGTAACCTTGGCTGAGAGAGCAAGCAGCTGAGCTCCTGCCTGGAGCAGAGATGGGTTGCTGGGTTTGGGGAGGGGAAATGTGCAGCTGCATTAAATCACCTCCTCTGGAACTGTAATCACCCTGCAGGGTGTAAAGCCAGCTGTAGCCAACGACTGTTGCTGCCCACTGAGACAGCGGTTACAGCTGATGCAGGTTGTCTAATATAATGACAATGAGACTGAATATTAGCCAGTTCAGCTTGTGAATGGATCGTACAGTGTTCTAACGTGTCTGGTGTGTTAAATAGGTATCCACTGGAGCCATGATGTAGCTACACATTAAGCCGATTTGCACGCAAAAGGGTCATGCATAAACAGGACTGCAGTGTAGTACTGTGAGTTAATAATTTCATGATGTAGAAAGCTTGTAGATGATATACATGATTCAGACAAGATGACAATGCAGTTCACCAGTTATTACTACTAGTCTCTGTATTTAATAATCACCACTATTTAATGACTAAGCATCAATCACTGGCACTGAGCAACTGTGTGTGAAGGACTTGTTCAAGATGTCTACACAGTAACTCTATCTCAGAGGAGGCTCAAACCTTGCCACTCTCTGTTAGAAGATGAGCGCTCAAATCAATTAGCTTCCATGTCACACCTATCTAAAGACTCAGTCACCATGGCACCAAGAGCCTGATAACTTGTCTGATGAGACAGAGAGACTGATGGAGATCAACAGGCCTGCCCAAACTACAGATAATGATCTCAGCTTCAGCAACTGCTTGGAAGCTGGTCCACGACAGGAAACTAGTGGCACCAATCTCTTTCTCAAAATGTTCAGTTAAATACAAAACACATTAAAGCAAATAACAGGGTAAATGTTTAGAAATATAAGCGATTGTTACTATTACCTCTCCAGAAGCAAGTGCATCTGATGGTATGAATAATTCTGGATAGATGTTTTCAAGGTACCAACTGAAAGGCTTGCATTGCAACTGCTTCCGCAACGCCTTTCGTTCCATAATGTTTTCAGACAATTCCTGAAAATTTTCAAATGCACAAAGCAAGAAGTAAGCCACGTTAACCTCAAAGCTACATCAACAACGATGCCTTTGGCTACGATTAGCATTTCTTGTAATAACATCTACAGATAGGCTAATTAGCTTTCATGACTTGTGTAAGTCAGTGCATACCAGGTTATATGAATGTACCTGAACATTTATTCAGCACTTTTTATAATATCTTCACTGCACATGCATTGCATGATCTCCAGTAAATGAATTTTGCAAGCTCTTGTCAGTTTGTCATGTAACCTTACCTTGCTCCACGTATAAGTTTGTCCACAATTAAGCTGACCATATGTAAAAAGTCAGTCCCACAAATACTGAGTTTAAATTGTCAACTGTAGCATTCCATTTGGAGTGGAAGAACAAAAGATGGGGAGAGATGTGGAAAAGCGGTTTCAAGTGCAAATCGGTGTTTCTGCTTTCTGATAATATTAACATTATTATCATCATAGTTTTTCATTATACCCTAACAAGTTAAACACTCAAAGACAATGTAAAATCAATCTGCAACAAGGAAAATGTATTATTTATTTTTTTACTATCATGATAAATCATTAAGGAACCAAAAATTAGTGCAGTTCAGTGGAATGGTATCTGCGGCAGATCGACTGAAAGGGGAGCTAAAGGTTGAAAGATTAAAGGTAATTACTCAGATGACTGGCAATTACTTTTTCCAGGATTTTGGAAATGAAATTGAAAGAAGAGATGGGATGATAGTTTGATAAATCATCACGAGGGAGAGATGGTCTTTTAAATGGAATGTAAGCTATGGCATGAATGAAACTGGTGGAAGAGCAGCCTTAAGCAGGAGAGATGTTGACTAGTAACTGGACCCAAGATGTCGAAGCATTCTTTTAAAAGGCAGCAGGAATTAGGTCCAAGGCACAGTGTTTATCAGAGGATGAGAAAAGGTTATGGATCTCAGTCAAGGTTGTGTGTGCGAGCCTGAACAATGTTAAATGTCAGTAATAGCAGAACATTTAATCATTAGCAAACACTTGCTCCGATAAGCAGCAGAGCCCACAGTGGAAAGCTTGCACAAACAAGCTCAAATCATCAAGAGACAAGTGGCCTATACATGAAATTTGAATCTACTTCAAGCACAAAACATTTATTAAATTCCAGTAACCTACCAGGTTTCAGGGCCTAGCACGAGCGAAGTTCGTGTATACATGCACGATGCATGCAATTTGCAGATGTCATTTATTGGGTCTACTAACCTAACTACCCTCTATTCTACAGTCACTGTAAAACTTATTTATGGTCGGCTGTTCAAGTTCAGTGTGCAAAAAGAACAACATTTGGTAAAGTGGATATTAACACCAAGTTCCAGCACAATTTGGGATCAATCCGGGACATGGGACATACAAGGCTGATTCTGGGTCTGTCCAGGGAAATCCGGGATGGTTGGCAGCCCTAATTACCAGTGATGGCTTTTGTCATATCCACCGTAGATGGTCAGGAGGAGCTTGAGGAGAGTGCCCTGTGGGACACTGAATGCAATGAGAACCCATGCAACAAACACCAACTGTAATGAGTGCCCATAGCTGCAAACCTCTCCACCATTGCTGCCCCGAGTTCCTTGATTCACTGTTCCAGACGTAATACATTCCTTCACAGAGGAAAGCAACTGGAGGTTTGGCAACTGCGTGCTTAGTGAACGATACGAATAGAATTAAGAAAGTGCAGTCGGTTAATCAATTCTAAATTGCAGCCATTTCATTAAGTACTGACCACAGTTCTTCCAAGCTTTTGATAATACAGCTCTTTATAGTCATCAAGCCATATTTCAGCTAAGCGAAAATAGTTTTTGTGTGGATTTTCGGCTCCAAGTTTGTAAAAAGTGCCACGGCGAAACAAATGGCCGACATGAGAACAAGGCACAGTCTCCAGAGTTCCACCACACATCCAAATCTGTAATTTAGCACAACAATTAATTTTGAAGAATTATTATCAGTGCTTTACCAAGTAAAGCACACAGGCAGACATTTAATGCATCAACAAAGCACTTACATAGCACCTTTCAAGAACCTCACAATTACCCTCTCTTCTGTGTCTATGGTTCAAATCCCATTGACCAGTAAAGAATGATTGAATAGTCTGTTGAATTGGATTAATGTGCTTGTCAGCAGCCATGATGGCTGGTGTTTTGCCTATCACATCATTTTTCGATTAATTGGTCATATGCTAAATTTGTTCAATAATTCTTGTAAAGTCACGTGTGTGGAAGCCTGCTAGTGATGAACTTTATAGCTATATGATCAGTGTTGGCTTACGGATGAACTTTTTGTTCCTAATGACTTTAACACCATTTAGCCTAGCACAGGTAGCACTTTCATCAGGTACTGTATTTCATGCATATAACCTGCACAAGCTTATAACCGAAATAAGAAATTAACAGAAATTAGATACTGGTGGAATCGATTTTTTTCAAATTAAATTAGCAGAAAATAACAAAAACATGTAAAATGCTTGGTACAACCCACATATACATATATCCCGCAGGCCTGCACAGACCATAGAGAAATATTCTGCAAGCGCTAAAGCAAGTCTAAAAACATCTAAACTAGCACAATTAATTTTGACTAAATTTTCATTAAATTGATTGGAAATGTGGATTTTTCAACCTTTGCCTTGGTAACATAGCAATGCTTTAAATGGTACACGACTGCTGTTTTGTTGAAATCTATACTCGCTTCACATTACAAAAAGGTCTTCAGAAATGAGACTGTATCAGGTGCAATCATGAGACACTTTTTTTTCAGCACATATCTAATCACTGTTATGCCATACAAAGCTTGTATTAGTGCCTGAAAAGTAGCCTATATCTGTTTTTATAGCAGCAACTATATACTTCTTTGGTGCTGAACTGTAAGCAACGAAGTTAAAATGAATCCTGTAAGGGGATGGAGCTAAACCCGCCCTTGTTTTATGGTTAAGTTAAGGCAGCAGTCATTCTGGAGAGTGAAGTTAAACCTGCCTTGTTTCGCAGTAGTAAACTGGTAAGTGGTAAATTGTGAGCGGCGAGTTGTGAACGATGGCTTTAAACCTGTTCTTTATCTATTACTAGTTTAACTTTTTAGATTTTAGGCTCTTGTTACAAACTGCTATTTGTCAGTGTTTTGGAAATTACTGATCTGCTTAGAGTAGTTTATTTATTCAATAATTTTCGAGAATATACTGAAATATCTTATCATTTATGTATTAGCAGTATAGCCTACTTGGGTTTGTAAAGGCATATGTATTTTTGGCATCCTTGTCATAAACCTATCTGTTCACTTCATTTTCAAAAATATAACTATGACTCTGTAGCCAATAACAAGTTACAGCAAATTAAAAGTCATTAACACTTAAAAATGTATAAATTGAAATGATAAATGCTCATATGTTACTATTTAAGGCACATGACAAAAAGATTGTGTCATGTTATACTTGCACAACACGTGCACGCTGTAAAGTTAATTTGCATTAAACCCTGTATTTGAATTGTTACTTGGGATATTCCATGCATCTTTTCAACTGACTTATAAACCTTTGGCGGTTAGGAATGACTCGTCCCTGGCTAGATTTCCAAATTTCTTCCCATGTGCTTGAAGAAACTGGCCACTTATTTCTGTTTCCCTTTGTCTCTCTTAAGCAAACTACCTGCACATGGCTTTGTCTAATTCTGGCTTATTTGAATAGCAGACACGTTTTGCTCAAGCCCAATGCCGGAATCGATATCTTTTACAAAGTTACATAGCTTGGCTTAATTTTTCAGTGAACCTTGAGGTGTATATTCGTTAACCCAATTTCTTAGAAACTATGATTTGGGTTTCTCCACCATGTACACAGTCTATAACAGCTTGTTTTTCTTACACAAAGTAGGAATGTTGAAGCTTGCTATACACCATTTCTAATATTAGGCCTATGCTAAGATTATTGAATTTCTAAACATTAAATAAATAGACCAACAGGATACAACAATAGAGTGAAAGGGAGAATATGCATGATACGTCTTACCAATGTTGGCAATCAGAAGAAGAGGAAATGGAAAAGGAAACGCCTTTACAAGAAATTCTTATAAGTACTGCCCTGTGCAATCATATGTAAATGAGAGAGAGAATAACATTCAAGAATTCATTAAAAAAAGATCTTACTAGCTAGTGATACATGTCAGTGATTTGGTAATGGTGGGATGCATATGTGCATGTTACCCGATTTTTATGTACGCCACTTCTGTTTTACCAACTGTGCCGTTTGCAAGTCATTTCCAATTCTCTTACATTCACTACAGCTGTCCCTCTGGTCCAAGTTTTCGTTAGCAGTGGGATCAACTATGGCTGCGGTGCCAGCTATGCAGACCAAGGGTCCATGTGCAAGCCTCCCCTTGGGTGGGTAGGGCAGCTTGAATACAACTAATAAGCCTTCCCAGAATGGTTTATTCATTTTATCATAATCTCACCCAGTCACTGCCCCGTCTGTGCTATACAGTGAAACAACCTTCCATGATCAAAGGAGGCACAACTGGCTGAGGGGAAACTGTGACCCAACTGTCGGTGTCCCCAACAGTCTTCAGAGAACCTGTAGAGTCACACTTGTAAGAACATCTTCTGCACAGTACGGGGAGTCTGTTAGTGTTAGTCTGGGGTTGCTTTTATAGGTATCAGCCTCACCCACTGATAATGCCCAGGGACAATAAACCTTGGCTCACAGAAACCTGCACGGTAAAGGAGTTCCCATGTATGTGCAAGATGTACTGAATAGGCTGCGCTTCCCACACTGCAAGAGTAGGTTTAAGGAAGTCAGCTCAGGTTTGACTGGCTGCAGATCCTACCATTCCATGGTCCAGACAAACTGGCTGTTCCATCTGCACCGGTTCAGTAATAAAAAATTGTGCCCTCTCGGTAGTTATGCCATCTACAAGGAATGGCCTTCATCTAGATCGGCATCTTCACCTAGCCATGGATGCTATGTGCACCTTTTTACCAATACTTAAAAACTGTTCTCTTTCAACAAATCTCAGCTGCATGGGAACACTACTGAGCAGATAACTATATAAATGTACAGACTGAATGAAATTTACTGAATGAACGAATGACGTCAAAAAAGCATTATTTGAATATAACTTACTTTGAAAGACATTTCTAGATTCTCCGCACCCCACATATCCATGCCTGGATCAAACCCACCAAGTTTATTGAAGAACTTTCTGCTTAAAGCAAACATACCACCAGGCATTGTTGGGCTTCTGCAAAATACCACAGGAAGCAGTTTAATTTAAGGTTAGCATGTCACAAACATTCTATGTCAAAGTCACCCTTTTCCGTAGCAATGCTCTCACACCTTGCAATGGCTGGCACCCACTTTACAGTGGTGTCAGGCAAGTTAACACTGGAACTGCACAAGGACCTTGAACCCCCAGCTGAACCCAGCACCAATTCTACTGCTTGGTCAAGGAGGCAATCATATGCTAGCAACTTGCTCAAGGTCATTACACAGAGTCTACTCAGCAGGTCTTAACTCGCAATAGTTAGAACGCGAGATGAGATGCACATGTTGCTGATTGGGCTATCATGTCACATGTGATGCAGCAACCCATGCAGCCTACATGTCAACGTAAAAACTGTCATAACCTTTGAAATCTTGCTTTCATCCAATACTATAGATACTTACCTGTCGTATCCGATAAAAGCAGGATGATAGGCAGATGTTATCACAATCGTGTTCACTTTTAAAGTAAAATCTGCACTCACATTGGGACATGCATTTGCTTGCAGACAGGTCAAATAGGTGCAGGGCTAACTTCTGAATTGACTGTTGCTGTCTTCCTGCATATCTCTGGTTGCCCAACCAAACAACCGCTGAGTTTAAGACCAGTTAAACAACTGCAACTATTTACTTACATTAAGAAGGCATTCATAACTAAGATGAAGTTGACCAGGTTTTGCTGTACGACAGTATTTTATTTCAATTTCACATCACACTAACAGTGCAATTGGAACCAAGGATGCAGTGACAAAAAGCTGATGTTTCACCAGTGGCTTACCTGGTTGCACTCCATTTGTTCTAGAGGGCTGTGGCAACCACTTTTTTAATTTTCAGGTCACAGACCACATCACTAAGCAACGTAGTGACCTGACTGATACAGTATTTCAAACTTTGCAACTGGCAACCTTGCACTGTGATTGCAGACCAAATTACAAGTTCCCAGAAACTTAAGATAAGAACTCAAGAGACTTTCTTGATTTCATTTTGAAAATGTCGTCATCAACAGTGCTTTGGAAACGTCTGGGCTAGGATCATTGCTGACTGCTAGCAAACTTGAGCTGCAAAAATGTAAATTTCTTATTTGAATGAACTTCAGTTTGCAAGTCGCTGTATAAACTACTGGAAATTAGAACCAGTAAACAGTACTACCAATTTCCAAACTCAAATAAAACCTGTGCTGTCTCTTTCAAGACAATTTAGTTTTACATACTTGATGAAATCGATATCACTTTTTTGCAGATTTTTTACACGTTCTGGTATTCCAATCCAAACAAACTGCAGATTCCAGTCAAATCCACCGATATTTATTGACTTCGCATCAAACGACTTAAACTCAAATGTCTGATCATCAATGATATCCATGACAGGAGTGACCACATGGTTCATGTCCTCCTTGATGCGTCCAAGCAGTGGCTCGAGCCAACCTTTTCTCAACATTTGAAAAACATACCCACATTATTACACTTTTGCTTAAATAATGCTTCAGTGGTACCTAAGTAGATAAGTTTAGGAAAAAATTTATGGAGAAAGGTAACATTATTCAAGAATGTATTAATGTATTGAGTTATACCAGAAGCACTAATGTGTACTTGTAAATACTGTATTTCTTCAGGACCCCAGGAAACTTTTGAAATCTTGCTTTCATCAGATACAACAGATACTTATCTTAATCATGGGAACCAGCCTAAACACAAGTGGTCAATCAAAAATGAAACAGGTCAGATAGGTATGGTCAAGTTTCGGTTTCAAGTCAAAATCCAAAGGTCAGGCAGATAGACCGGCAGACGGCTCTAGTAAATGGTGTTTCAATTTGGTGCTGCAATAACAGACAGATAGGAGAGAAGGAATCATGATACACTTTTTTAAAAAGTACCATTTTCAGTTGTGAGTGATAAGCCTACACAGAAATTCCAAGAGGAGTTGAGTCAGTGAGCAGAAGCATGGGTCAGATGGTTCCTGTAGCTCTGGTTGGAGTTTATTCCAAAAAGAGGTGGAGTAGCTTGAGCTGTAGAGTATTAACACATTTTTAAGACGAGATGACTTGAGGGCAGAATAAGTAGTGTTAGGATGGAGGAGGACCAGATTGGTAGGGGTGGTTGAAGTGTGAACAAGAGTATATGATTGCTGGAAGGACTGAAATGAGATGTAGGTAAGTGACGGGATTTTACATTCTATCCATTCAAGAATTTTAAACCACTGAACAGTTTTGAGAACAGGTGTGATATGGTGATGCAGAAGAGTTCTAATGACAACATGAGTGAAAGCAACCTGGATGAATTGGAGAGTTGATTTGGGTGGTGTCTGTGTTAAAGACAGTGAGCTGCAAAAGTCTAGTTTACTGTGAACTATGGAGGTGGTGAGGATGGATGTAGTTTTGAGGTCTAGCATAGGGCAAATCCTATGAAGTTTACTGATGCAAATAAAGCAATCTGCCAGAAAGATGAATGATGTGATCAGAGTGAGCTCTAAGGTTTTCTCAAAAAATTAGGTCTAGCTTATGGACAGGAAACTAAGCAGTAAAGGTCTGGGCAGAGTCCAAAATAACAGAGACAGAAGAATCATGAATTTTCTTGCATGGATCATGAAGGTCAGTGAGTATGAATTCAGTTCAGATCAATTCACACACGAGAATAAATGTCATCCAAGAAGACATCTGACTGACAACATAAAGAAAACAATCAAAAGAGTCAGAAAAACTGTTTGGAGAAAGAAACGAGTATTGGGTGTTGTTAGCTGTGAAGTGATGGTCAACTGAAGATGGCTTAATGAGCAAACTAAGTGGGGTAGTGAAAATGATGCACAGAAGAGGCCCAAGAAAAAAGTGGTGAAGAACTCCACAGGTGGAACGATGAGACTGAGATGAGTAACCTCATGATTTACCTGCGAAAGAGTTGGAGAAGAGATAGGACTGAAACCATAGAAGTAAAGGGCCAGGAAAGCCAAACAAAACTTGAAGTCTTTGAAGTAACATGATGTGGTCACAAAGTATCAAATGCAGATCAAATATCAAAGAGGTGAAGACAAGACACTGCTAATGAGTACTGACAGAAACAAGCTAATTGTAATTGTAACAGTTGCAAATTTGTATACTACCACTTCAACAGAAACTCACCAGAGGCACTCCCGACCTGACAACACAAAACTAAGACTGAAAAGAAAATGGTCTTCAAGCACTTATAGAAAAGAGACAAAGAGAGGCCAAGGAGTTTGTGTTGCAAGTCGCTAGGCAACTTGTTCCAAGAAGACTGGTCAATCACAGTGAAGTTTCTGTGCTGGACTGTGAATGTTCGGGCCAGTGGGACAACCAACTCAACAACACAGTAAAGAAGTTTGTGGCCAGAGACGAAAGAGACTGAGACGCAAAACTCCTTAAGATAAGATGGAGCACAGCCTGAAAGACAATTCTGCACAAACATTAAGATATTCAACTCAATGCATTTCTGCATAGGTACCAGCATATACACAGCTGTATATACAACTATACAACAACTATATAGTTATTGTAAGGGTAAAGCAACTATAAAAGGGCAGAAGCATGAAGAGATGAAAGAGGAGTGAGGATGGTATGAATAATTACTTGAAACAGAGGTATGGAGTATGTGTAATGTAGAGTATATAGGCACCAGTCATTGCAATAGCTTAGTAGTTATACTAAGTGCTTGAGTACTGATAGAAAGATTTTAAAGGAAATGAAAACAAATTTTGTGTGGAGGTTTGGAAAAATTTGTGCTGTTGTGACAGAATATGCCTGTCCATTATGACGTCACTGTTCGCTGATTCGTCGTTAGCTACCAAGTGCACTATGGCATTTCTTAGCTACCTTAACTATCCTAAGCTATTCTTAGTTACCTTTAACTACTCATAGCTACCCTTAACCACTCTTGCCTACCCTTAAGTTACCCTTAATTACTCAACTACTCTTAGCTAACATTAACCACTATTAGCTACCTTAAATAAGACATGCAGAAAAAACTAATCACAGGTGAAGTGACAAAAGGCTTACACTTACCTATTGTGCATTCGCAGTGGGAATCCAAGAATATCAAGACTGATCCAGTTGCCATAGATGCTCCGATCTGTCGAGCAGTTATTACTCCAACTCGGCTGCTCATTCGTCTCAAAAGCACCTTTGGCAACAGTGCTAAATAGTCTTTGAGTTGCTGCTGGAGATGCTCTAAAAAGTTCAATTAGAAACTTTGTCAATGCCATTTCACAATCTATATTACTAAGACTCATTGAAATGTAACCAAGCATGCAACATATACATCGTTTAAACTGATGAACAATAGGTATAAATAAAAAAAAGTTTTTGTGTTTGACTCAAATTGGATATGACATGGTAATCTTGAATTCTAGGAAAGAGCCAACATTTGAGAAGCTAAAAATTTGTCAAAAATAGAATCTGTGTCAATATCATTATCCCGTTAATGTCGCTACTAGAGCTGTAACAAATAGCATATTCGATTCACTTTGGACCCTAACAGTGGTCCAAATAGTTTAATCACATTTGGCTGAATAGTTTCTTGAATCCAAAAATTAACAGTAAATGTGCTACATAAATATTAATGCATATTAACAGTAAATGTGCTATATAAAATGTATGCTTCCACTTGTGGTTTCCATTGCTGATGATCTAAACTATTCTTTTAACTTCTGGCTTGATACTTCTAAATAAAGCGATCTTTAACTTGTGTTCAGTTGAATTTTTATAACATATTAAATGTCCTAAAAATTTGCAAATGGCCATGGATAAGCGAAGTCCAGTATGGAAATATTTAAAAGTAACGGACAAAGATCCTAGCAAAGCCACAAATGCAATGTGCAAGATATGAATTTCACACGGCACTGGCCATTCAATGTTTCATAACAATTACTCTAAATAATCATTTAAAGTACAAGCTCGCTGATTAATATAAAATCATACACTTGAAATGTTTTGAATCACTACTAGAAAGCCTACTTGAAGAAAATGATACTCAGTCAACTGTGATTGACTTTTATTCAAAACACCATCACAGGCAGCCTGTGCCAGCAAATTCTCTGGATAACTTTGATTGTAGATCAGAGTGGGATTCCTCTCAATTTCAACAGCTCTCTCTGGTAATGAGACTTTGATCAGCAATTAGAGGCCAGGAAAATGCAATTATTAGATTCCTAATAGAACCCTGTATACAAAGAAAAGACACAAGTGAAGTGGTGGCAACAGAATGGGCACATAACCCAGACCTGAGGACATGTGCCCAAGCCTCTCTTGCAATCCCACCAACAACTGTCCCCAGTGAACAACTGTTCAATGTTAGCTTTTTCTGAAAGCAACGTTACAAAACTTTCAATAATCCTGATGACTACGTTGAAAATTTAGATTACAAGGTTTTCAGAAGTTCAATGAATGTAGAATAAGTGAGTTATAGTAAACAATTGAAAACTGCTTATGTCTAGTTGTTTTACTCAGTAAATAATTTAAAATATTTTAATCACTTAATTATTAAAACTATTATTTTAGCATGTCTTACTTTGGCATTATAAACTGTTCATATTTGTATTCAGCTGAAAAGTGTGTTGAAATATTTGTATTCAGTCAACTAGCCTAAATGCTATTTGATAGAGCTTTAATCAGTACATCCCACACTTTTGCTTACATCACCTGCTTTAACAAATGATTGAACAATGCTCCATGTCAATTTAACATTATACATGCAATCTGAAAATCTGTCACAGAAATACTGGCATACGACTGAAACTTTAAGTTGCTTAGGTTTATAACACTGGCCAACAGAAAAATTTTTTTTTCTTGTTGCCTTCGGTTTTAGACCTGTTCTTGGGGTAATTTTGGGCGCTGATTCAGAAAATGTCATTGGATTGAGTGCATCAGGTCTAGTTTCTCAGATATCGTCGATTTTGTAAAGAAAACCCAGTCCACTCTTTAAACGATGTCTTTGGCAAAGCTAAAATGTCATAATAAGCTTTATTTATGGCTAATTATAATTCTTGCTGATTCATATAATGCCTACATCCTTATAATGTAAAATCAGCATATCTTGCTGCGTGCTGAGATATTGCTGATTCAACGAAATAACTATTCCGTAGCCTACAGCTTACTCAGCACTAAATTCATGGCCTCATTTAGAATTTATTTGTGCTTATACAGCGTTTCATGGTTTCGAACTATGTAAATAGATTATGCTGAAGTCAGCATTTATAGCCTATATAAACCGCCTCCTGAAAGCTAGAGCAGCCGCAGTCGTCTTAGGGCATATTAAGAGTTGGTCGCAAGAACAATCTGTGAATGTGAGCATTAAATAACTACATGTTCTTACTATTTTTTAGGTTAGTCATTTAATTCCTCAGATGCGAACATCCTTAAGGTTATGGCTACTTCCAGACAGAGCTGCATTAACCATCCAGACATATTCTGCTACATTTGTGGGAATACACACTAAAAGCAAACAGGAAACCGATTTCTGAGTTTGTAAAAAGAGCATATGTAGGTTATTTTGGTGTCAAACTTGGAGATCAAGATAAGCAATGGGCTCCTCATACAGTATGCAAAACTTGTATTGAACAATTGTGCCACTGGACAATTGGAAAGAGAAGCTGCCTGAAATTTGGTGTACCGATGGCTTGGAGGGAACAGATAAACCACTTCGACGACTGTTACTTTTGTATGGTTAATATCATAGGCATCAATCGAAATAATCGTCACAAGTTGTCTTACCCTGATATACCTTCAGCCAGGAGACCTGTTCCGCATTCGGATATTGTACCAGTTCCACCTTTTCGCGAACTACCTCAGCTCTCAGACGATGAGACTTGCATGTTCAATATCGGACAAGATGACGAAAGTGAAGAAAGTGGGGGCAGTGACAGTGATTTCCAATCAACTTCACACAGTGAACGTTTTGACCAAAAAGAGTTGAGTGATCTGATCAGGGACTTAAATCTTTCCAAAGAGTCCTCTGAATTGCTTGCGTCCAGACTAAAGGAAAAGAATGCACTTCAGCCTGGAACGAAAATTACAATTTATAGAAACAGAGAAAAGGATTTGCTGCCATTCTTTACCGAAGACAACAACCTAGTATTCTGTAATGACATCAGCAACTTATTGAAGAAAATTGGTCTGTCGGATTACAGCCCAGATGAGTGGCGTCTTTTTATCGACAGTTTAAAACGTAGTCTGAAATGTGTGCTTTTAAATAACGGCAACAAATTTGGTTCTATTCCAATCGGTCACTCCACCAGGATGAAAGAAGAGTACAATGCCATCTCTTTAGTACTGGAAAAGATAAAATACAAAGAACATCAATGGGTAATTTGTGTAGACTTGAAGATGGTAAATTTCCTCCTTGGTCAACAAAGTGGCTACACAAAGTATCCCTGCTTTTTGTGTCTTTGGGACAGTAGAGCCAAGCATGAACATTGGACAAGAAAAGATTGGCCTTCGAGGAAAGACATGGTGGTTGGAGCTCAAAATGTAATCAAGGAATCTTTGGTGGCACGAGATAGGATCATAGTGCCACCACTACATATAAAGCTAGGCCTGATGAAACAATTTGTCAGGGCTTTGAATAAAGAAGGTTCATGCTTCGAATACATAGTACACAAGTTACCAGGAATTACAATGGAAAAATTGAAGGCTGGAATCTTCGATGGTCCACAGATCAGGCAACTTATGAATGACCCACTTTTCATACCATCAATGAATGAAATCGAATCTTGTGCCTGGTCTTCCTTTGTTCTTGTAACTAAAAATTTTCTTGGCAACAAGAAGGCAGACAATTATGCACAACTAGTAGAGGATATGCTTCTTCATTTCAACAAGCTTGGCTGCAACATGAGCATTAAAGTCCATTATCTCCACAGTCACTTAGATCGCTTTCCAGAGAATCTTGGTGACTTCAGCGAAGAGCAAGGTGAAAGATTTCACCAAGACATCAAAACAATGGAAAATCGATATCAAGGAAGATGGGATGCACACATGATGGCAGACTATTGCTGGAATATTATGCGCGATTGTTCCGGCAGATGCCACACTCGGAAATCGTACAAAAGGAGCTTCTTCGGTGTCGAATGACTTGAAATTTTTATAACAAACTTGTTCTGTTTGGTATCATATAAGTACAGTTTCAGGTACTACCATTTTCTTTTAAGTATTTGTATTATTATGTTTATTTAGTGAAACTCTAAGTTGCTTAGATTTATAATCATATGAAATTATATTTGTTTGTATCCGTGAGGCCTTTTAAATATTTTAAATCAAATTCTGACTTCTTTCAACAAGATTTCACTATCGCAGGTGTCATATGTAACTGTAACTGCTTCTAAGTTTGAAGGTTAACTAAGAACAATGGCAAGACACAAAGTTAAACCAACCAAACTCTGAGAAGTCATCAATTAGAATAATTTCTTTGATAAGATGTGGAGGGCTGCGATCGAAGACACTATGAACTGTTCTTAGAAGAGTAGTCCAAGCTTCATTGTAGAACGCAATCACAACACTCACATCAGGCAGGTCCTCAGGGTAACTCATTTCCTGACATCTGCTCGTAACAAAACCAACTTTATACATACTTATGTAAAGTTAATTATGATCATCTGTAATTGGCTTTTTCTAGAAGCAGCCTCAGATCTTGTATGGGCGTTGCTGGCTACCAAGCTTCAACAGATGGATGCATATTGGATGGAGACTGGGTTTCGCTCATCTGCAGTCATAATAATGGAGCAGGATACCAGCAGACAGCGGCTGTCATAATTATAATTATTATGGCAATACATTCACTCTTTGCCCGACACAAAACGCATTGTTAAAGTACCCCATCCAGTAGCAATTACAATTATCCCTGGACTGCAGACATTCAGAAAGAAGAGAGTAATGCCAAATGTGGGAAGCATACACAGAAGTTCATTTTGGCCGATTATGTTTATGTACAACCCCCCCCCCATATGTGTGGTGTGGTAGAAGAGAGGCTGTGTGTTTCCCCTCTTTTAGGTCACTTTTAACTCATCCTGCAGTATAGTTCTGATTGTTGAGTTGAATTTCAGTTACCACTCCCAATGACTGGTGGGATTCTGTACCATTTCAAGTCTAGCTGACCCAGAAACTACTTAATTAGTCACAGTCATGTCCTGCTGTTGATGCTTGCAACTAGGTTACCATTCCCACCATAACTGGTATAAAATAGGTTTGGTTCTGTCAAACTATACATGTCTTTTCTACTGCCTCCTACCTTAGAAAAACCACCTTTTGCCACTTGTCATTGCAATGATTTTTCTCCACTCTATAGAGCAAGCCTCCTGCCACCTGCTGCGGGTTTGCTGTGCAGGATGGATGAAAATACGATACTGAAATTGAGAAGCAGTTTTAACAGTATGTCATTCATAAAACCAATAAAACTAATTACAGGTGTTTTGAGTTTCAGCCAGAGCCCAACCAGGATCCAGGACTCCTGGAAGTGGTAGGCCCATCAGTAATTGCCCCTCTGGCCCACCTCTTGGCAACCATTATTATTTTTCAAACAGTGCAGTTAGCAACTCTTTTCCTAGCACTGCCCTGCTTCATTAAATTACTTCTCTGAGAGGTCACAAAATCACTAATTTTCCCATAATAATAATAATAGCAATAATAATAAGAACTTCTATAGCACCAATGTAATAATGCTAAAGCCATCAGTCAATGGTCACTGTTAAGCAAAGTCTGTGTGCATACCAATTTCCATGGTAAGTCTGGTCAAAAGCCAATAGAGAATTCTCAGAAGACACAGAAACTGCTTTCGAGGAAATGAGTCCAGGAAAAAAATGGGTTTTAATCGAGATCATTAGTAAACGTGTTTCCCAAAATAAAGTTGTCATCAAAGGTTGCTCCTTACTAAAACTGCACCCCACTGCCTTTTCTAGAAGTTCACAGCCCTTGTCAGTAGTTTCATCTGCTTCTGATACTTTATAGCAAACAGTAATCTAACATTTTTCAATCGTTCCCACCCATTTGAATCTCACACTGATGTCTTCTCTGAAGGCACCTGGTGTGAAATATGTCACCCATCTCATGCACCATTATTATTTTCCAAACAGAGCAGTTAACAACTCTTTTCCCAGCACTGCTTTCTTCCATTCTCTGCCCTGCCAATGGTCAAAGATTCTTTTTTACTGTTCTGGCCAAAGTAGCTCTTGGTCTGCCATGTGAGGTTTTCCAGTTCTTTGATGTTTGGTTCATTTCCAGTACAAAAAGCTCTTCTGCTCTACCTGCCTAAAGCTCCTGTCCATTTCATCACACTACAGTGGCTCCATGGCGACTGTCAAACCCGGCCCCAGACTTCTGCACTGACATGATCAATAAAGATTTTATTACAAATAAATAAAATGATCTGCTTTGGCAATATCTTACAGAAAACACTGAATTTAGGGTGGTCCTTATACATATGGTGAAAATTAAAAGCAAAGCAAAAAGTCTGACCACCTCAAAATGTTCTATTTTATGAAGAAATATTAAGTGCAAAGTTTGAGCAAAAAATTTTAATATTTACAGATGGCTCAATGTCAAAATTTAGCCATATGGTGTAAATGACAGAAGTCAAAAACGTTTGCCATCAGTTCATTAAGTCATGCATGAAACTGAAATCAAGCTGCAATGAAAACTACTGTTTAACAGACTCCAACCAATACAGAACTCTATGGTTTTTTAAGTTGCAATGATTTTCTCGCACTGAGAAAGTTTTCCCAAGTAGGTTCAATAACTTGAAGTGCATACTGTAACTGTTCTTCACTAGTAAAGCACCCTACCAGGGCTACGTCTTGGATCATGGTGACACTTCACTCAGCATGATCGTTGGTGACTGTAGTTTGTGGAAAATTGCCTCTGCAGCCTTGAAGTCATCCCTACTGTTTCATGTATCAGGATCCTCAGTCAGGAATCCAACCAGCATGCCCAGCATTACAAACACATTTCTGCTCCGCTTTGGGACAAAATCAGTAACAGTCTTCTGAAGTACCATCGCCAAGTCCACCTCTGTGCATTTCAATGGGTCATTTGGTCCTTCTTTCTCTGTTGATGCTCTCAGCATGGCCTGTTTTGTGGTTAAGTCCACCTCCGGATCAAAGAGGCTGAGAAGGATCAAATCCTCGGAAAGACATCATAGGTACCCGCCCAGCTTGCAGGAAGTATCTACACTGATATCTCGAACAGAGTAAGCATCAAGTTGTTGCCGGAAGAGCTTGTCAGTCCCAGCTGCTTTGGAAGCCACAAGTGCGAGGAACCAGTACCTGGTGTAAACGTTTGCGAGAAATATGTTCACATGTATCAGTTTCCAAGATTCTCTTGCTGACAGCCTGAACTGCGACCTGAACAGCCAAACCTTGATACTTTAAATTGTTTTAGACACATAAAGCAAGCTTGAAGCATCAGCCCAGGGGCTTGGAAGTTTGTCCCATAGTGTGGCAATCTTCCCAAAAGGAGAAGCATTAGTTGGAGCAGAGTGTGGTAATCGTCACGAGTTTGTTGATATTGCAGCTGCTGTTCACAAAGTATAATGACTTCATCTCAGACACTGACGAGCTCAGATGAGGCGAAATCATCGGAGAAGGCATCGTCATATCTTTCTCTGTTGATGGATGACCACTGTTCTTGAAACCGTTTGAAGACGAGAACTTCTGGTCCGTGGCTAGGTCTCATATGTACCCCAAAGGTGGCACCCAATACAAGCTCCATGATATGGTGTCAACAGCCGAAGTGTAGAAGAGACCGGCCCAGTAGCTGCTCCAGAATGACGCAGGCACCCGATAGTAGGCCAGTGTTAGATCTGGTTGTGTCAAAACACATGTACATGTACCTGCCAAAGTTTTCCAGATCACACTCTTGGACTGCGTTGTGCACAGCTTCGGCCACAGCTTGGCCAGTCCCTGCGGGTATCTTCGGAATTGACAACAGTTTCTTCTCCCCCATCATCGAAACCAGAAAGGGCAGCTTATGCACTTCCTCTTTCCCTGTCAAATCTAACATCAGCTTGCCGTCCCAGTTGACTGTCAGGGTCATGTTTGGTTTGAATGCTTATAAGATGCCAGCAGCAGCTACTTCTTGGTGTCTTCGACGCAGATGGCAGATGGTTGACCTGTTAAGTGCCAGCACTTCTGGATCTTGTCCAAGAGCCCTAGATGATTCAAAGACAATCATCATGGTGACCCTGTCACTCGGTCCATTTCGATCAAGCATAGCTGTCAGTTGTGGTGATATAAGACTTTGGTGTCCTCATTTTCATTGTGGGGTAGCAGTAGGCCTACTCGTGTTGGGACGTGGATCTTGATCGTCAGATTCAGACTGATTTTCTTCCGAGTTTGTGCTTCTCTTCAATATAACTTTATCAAACAAGGTGTATTTCTTCTGTTTGAATCGATGTTGCCTCCTTTGCAAACTTCTACCATGCAGATGAACAATTTCTCTTACACTGGTACATGTTAAATTTTGGCCTCTGTGAGCGACCTTTAAATGAAAATTGATTGGCCTCAAATTTTACACAAATTGTTTTTACTAAAATGAAACAATCTGAGAGGGTCAGAGTTGTAACTTTTGAAAATCAGAAAATAAGGACCACCCTAAGTATTACTCATATAGTTTGCAATCACATACACACGTGTATCCACAAATCTCCACACGTTTAGGAGTCACACTGTTGTGAAACAATAATAGCAGTATGATACAAATGAATAAATTAAGGCTAAATCAGCTCTGCTTCACACACACAGCTCTGTGCACACCTGTCGGCATATTGTAAACTGGACTTACAGTGGATCTCTGACATCAGGCAGTGGTCGGTGAAGCGAAATAGTTCGGCTGATGGTTTCATTATGACCAAATTTCAGGACATGATCAGTGCTTAACCTCTTTGCTTCTGTTGGTTGCAAGTTCATGTTTACGGACACCAGACTAGTAAAAGATTCTAAAAAACAAGATATTCACAACATGAATATTTTCTATTTCACAAAGACAATTTTGGTACTCTTCAGTAGTACTGATAAATTAAATATATCTAATATGTATATGCAGACATGTGGAAAGATGTAGATATTAATTCCAACTCAGTAGTACAGTTCGCCTGGAAGAAAACAAATTCACAGCTTCCTGTTTGACCAAATTTCAGGACAGGTTCAGCAGAACATTTTATTTATTCGATTTCCTGCTACAAAGAGATAATCTATGAATTACACATAGACACACTGTAATACATACTGTATTTCTGCTCATATATACCATGAGTTATGTCAGGTTTTACAACCTCACATCCCACTGTGGGTTATTTCAGTATGTGGGTTATGCCAGTTTATTTTACACAGATGGTCACCATAAGCATACCGCACCTTACGGACCATACCATGATGACAGTACCAGTAAGCTGTGAAACACTGATAAACTAATTTGCGATACGTGACAAACTTATATAATGTGGATTATATGAGTCTGCAGGTTACACATATGAAAATATGGTATCTGTTTCAAAAGTGCACTCCTCCCTAAATTACTTCTGGTTGGGGAAGGACAAGCCACACACACTCATATACACCAGAAAGCTTGTTATAACACCAGCGTCACTGGGAGCCACATCATGAACCACACTATAATGAGGTCATGTTAAAATGAATTTATTTTCTACAGCTGAATTAAATTTGAGATCCATGTTCCTGCCTATGTTACATCAGAGTTCACCTTATAATGAAGCTCAATACAGGGAAATTTTTATGTAGAAACTGTAGTAAAATGCTGTCCAGGTATTCGACACAGTTAGAAATAAACACAATGCTAATTATGTTAAAAGCCCACCTGGTTCTTTGTTCTGTGAAGAACCAGCCTGAAAAGCAGCAAGAGAGGAGACCTGCTGTACTTGAACTTGCTCAAACTGTGCTTTCCATGCATTATTTTGAAGTTCACCAGCAGCAAAGTCCTCATTCTGTTTCACTGGCTTTTCCCCAATAACTTCAGACTCTTTTTCTATTTCTTGGTTTAGGTGTTCATGTTTAATAAAGTTCTTTTTCTCTTCTCTACCAACTGCTTCCTCCAGTTTCAGCTGCACTAGGTTTGAATGGCTTTTATCAAGCAGTTCTAGTTTTTGAGTGAAGATCTTCAAAGCCACCTCTTCAGGAACTGCTTCATCATACTGTGATAAGTCGGTGATTTCCTCCAGAGGCTGGCGTTTCTCCCTATTGACATTTATCCTCAGATAAAAGAAACTAATGACAGCCCAAATTAAGCCTCCAGTTAGGAAAATGAGGAGAAGCTTGCGTGGTCTTCGTAAAAACCACATCTTCAGATCAAATCAAACAAATGGTGAAGGCAAACTAAAAATACAAAACACTTTAATTAGACAAAATAGGTAAACTAAGGAAATGCATCATATTAAAAAAAATTAAGTTAAAACTGTCTTTTTGCCATGAACCTTTGCTTACACCATTAAGAAGCTTTTGCCAGAAGCACCCTTTAAAATATTCCAGTCAGGGATAAAACACTATCACCCCTGCAGCCCCTGAACTGCACAGTGGTTCAGAACCTAAGGGAGCCCAAAATTTCACTTGACAATTTTTTAGCCACCACATTTTTAGTCTGATCTGCACTTTCAGCATTTTTAACTTAGATCATAATAAGTAGTTGCTTAAAAGTTCTTCTTGTGCTAAAAAGCAATGAACTCTACAACTTCTAAACTTTGAGTTTGCAGTGGTTCTAACATGTGTTATATGTCTCCTGAATCATTTAAAAGCCTACTAATGTTATGTGGTTATGATTATGTGGTTATTTACAATTCAACCACTCCGCTCAACCCGCTCCTCTTCTGCCCTAGCACTTCTCTGCCCGTCCATCACCTCATCCTTAAAATTTGGTAACCGCTCCATAGCTATAGCTGCTCCACCACTCTGGAATAAACTTCCCCCAGAACTGCAAAAATTATTTGACCCACCATACAAACTCATCTACGCTCCACTACTTGCAATTTCTTCACTGGCCTTTCACTCAAAGCTGAAAACACTTCTCTTTCACAGATCCTATCCTGACTCCCCTTCTTCCTCTTATTTCTCTTTCCACTACAATCCCAAACATCACCCACTGTAGCTGTCATGCTGTCTCTCTGCTTGACGTTTGACCTTGACCTGGAACTGAATCCTTTTGCCTATCAATTTTGTTTTGACTGAGTGCCTTCGAATAAGCTTGTCCCCGTGACATGGCTATTGTTAGGTGCTGTAGAAATCTTGGGATTACGAATATAATTACAATTGATTTGAGGAAACTACCTGGTTTAGAGTGGAATGCCATAGCAGTCCATCTTAATTTATTCCACTTAATTCCATCCAGGAGCTTTAGGTGGGCTGATATAGGCTACTCATAATTACGACATGCACAGGAACCATATTCATCAATTAAATAAATAGCTTAGTAATCATTAACTTGGATGTACTGAAGCTACTTAAATTTATAGTACATTTGACAGACTTTTTGTATACAATCCAACCATTCACTTAAACTGTCTAAGCAGAGCAGCACTCATGATGCCAACAAAATGCCAGGTACTGCTGCTTAAAGCCAGGTACTGCTGCTTAAAGCCAGGTACTGCTGCTTAAAGCCAGGTACTGCTGCTTAAAGCCAGGTACTGCTGCTTAAAGCCAGGTACTGCTGCTTAAAGCCAGGTGCTGCTGCTTAACCAATCAGACACTTAAAATTCTGATTTCCTTTACAAAGACTTCACAAGAACTCAAGAAGTCTGAATGGCTTAAATCTGTAAAACCTGGTAAATCACTTACTAAATTAACATTTTATCTAATTTATTGCTTCCAATTCAGGTTTTAATTCAAACCCTTCAATGTCCTTTGCTAATCACATCTTTGCCATTTGTAAAATGTCATATTTATCATAGCTCAATATGCAGAATGAGATGCCCATGAGACTCATTGTTTGAACTATTGCAACAACTTCTTAGCAACATCACAAAATTCAGACCTACAAAAATGTAAAATTCATTGACTAAAATATAACCAGTATATGAAATATAAAGTAAATTTTGGTGGCAGGCAAGTAAGTTAATGTTTGAGCGAAAGTGCTCTGTAGCCATCCATTCATTAAGAAGACCTGATGTCAGCTGCTACAACCACTTTTATCCAATGCTTTTGGAGTCACACAAGGACCTTTGACACCATATTTCTATGTCCATTGGCAGATCGCACCTTTTTCCAACGTCGGCTGTACTACAGCACCCTACAAATCATCTTTATTATTATCATTATTATTATCATTATTATTATTACTATTATTATTACTATTATTATTATAATTATTATTGCAAGAGAGTAAAGAGAGATAATAATTTAATTGATTACATAGACTTGTAATATAAAATGACAACAATGCAGCCAATTTTGACATATCCATTCTCATGTGTGGTACCTAAAAATTAATGAGTTACTTTGGAAATGAATTGGTTACAATAATTAGTTACCGTTTTAATAAAGTAACTATTTAGGTAATTAATCGCTTTTTCTGCCCAGTAACTAGTTACTGTAACTAATTACTTTAAAAAGTAACTATTCAAAACTGTAGATTGCAACATACCAATGGCATATAATAGTGTAATTGAATACACAGGTTTATAATATACAGTTAACATAATTGTATTGATCTATATTGTACTGTTATGCAATAGTAAATTTACGATGCAATTCCTGCAGAAAATGTACTCAGAGCTGCTCCAAGTATGAAAGCTCATGGAAACTGGAAAGCCACATCTGCACATGAACAGGAAGTGGAAGATTGCACCACAGAAAAGAACCAACAACCGTAAAAGCCCAAATGTCCTGGCTGAGGGTATGAAGAAATAACCCTATCAGATAAGTTGAAAAAGCCTTGAGATAATAAAGATATTATAATTGAACAAGTTCATTAAGTACAAGTTCATCCAGAGGCAAATATTACATAAACATTTGAAAAAAGCCTCCATCACACACAAACATGTAGAACTCAACAAAGTCTCATCCAAGAGCTCTAGAAAGTTGACAATGCGTTCAGAGTTCCTCGATGATGATGATCATCATCTGATGCTGAACTGATGCTGAGCTGATGCTGCTGATGATGATGATAGCCAACTAAAGCATATGCACCACACAGTTAGGCTCACCCACTGGCACCCTCTGGGCTGATAGTGAAATGCCCCATGTCTGGAAATCCCATACACCATTCAAAACAGAGGTCAAATTTCAAATACTACCCACAATTTCTAACGCATGCAAACTCTGAGGTAGAGTTAAAAAACAACTTTGAACAGAATGTGGAAATGGACACAGAATTAGTCCGAAAATGCAAGAATTACCTATGCAAGCAAATCACAAGACAAACAGGGTGACCAGACTGAACAAGATATGGGACAAATGATCAACGTGGTCACTGCCACGGAGTGAGAAAACCATTCATTCAGTTGCATTGTATTAAAGCATCAAGTGTCAGTGAGCCAAGACGAGTGATATGAGAAAGCAAGAATACTGTTTAAAAAATCACCAAATCAGAATCAAATTCTGAAAACTTGTGCAGTAGGTAGTCAAAGGAAATAGTAAAGATTAATGAAGCAAATAACGAGCACAGTACACAATGAAATATTTCCACAGGAACAAAAGTTCGTTTCTTAAGTAACAAAATTCTCAGAAGCGTTTTGCCTGGAGGTGAAAGACCGTATCGTTGAAGCATAATTACAACAACTAAAGTCATTCCTTATCTGATTATAATTTAATCGCCGGTTTTCTATCAGTTGCATCTTCCCTGCTGCCTCGAGTAGGCCTACAAATAATGATTTGCGATAACTTCTTTGCTAAAAACTTTTAAATACAGCTAGCCTACAGCTTTAGGAGCCAAACCGCTGCAACTGGCGCACTTAAATCATCTTGTCAGTCTATCTCCAATAAGGCTTCAAGCAGCCAGTAACTTACCTGTGAGCTTGGACATATTCCAAGACCAACGCAAACGCACCTGAACTCTGGATCTACTTGCTTTTTCTGGGATCAACCGCGTATTTAGTAATTGACCAAAACTTAAAACTGCAGCCGCACACTTCCCACGTCATTTCAGTTACACTCCATTGCCTTTGCACTATCAACCGACTACAGGAATAATTCAGGAAAATCGCTAGTAAAAACGTAACGGCACTAACTAAATTCTGTCACGCACCATTGATCCGTGTCAATTTCCGTCAGACCAAGCATCACAACATAGAGCACTGCAAAGTCTCCATTAACGCCGTGAGACGCGTTTTCTGCTGATGCGCCGGGGAGCACAATTCGAATATTCGAATCAGTTGGTGTTATGTTTGGGTCCCTTGAGGAAATATCTTCTAGTTTGCATTAAGATAGGCCCATAGTAAATTAGATCTTTACCTTCGAACAGGAAGGGGCCCACACAAGTTTTGGCTCTGTGACGCCAATGCAGGAGCATGCTCACAACTTTTTGGGTTACGGATAAATCTACCTATGCCACTGAACAAAATATCAATACTATAAAAAAAACTACAGTGATATTACGTCACAAATTAATTTTACCCACATTAGGTCTGTACTTGGCTGAGATTGCCTCACAGAACTTTTAAACACTCCCCGGGCCACTGCCTTCGAAGGGCGCCAAATGAAGTAGGCTCCTCATTTAATTTATGTATGTTATCTGTATAATGTAGGCCCTATAGGCCTATTTATAGTTGCTGTTTAACGACGGTGTGTCATAATGAAGACCGTAATCGAAATCTCGAGATTTTTACAGCACAGAGCAAATGCCAAGTCGTGGAAGCCAACTTATTCGTAGGCGCTCAGTCAAAACAAAATCGATAGGCAGAAAGGGTTCGGTTACAGGTCCAGTTCTAGAAGTCATGCTGGCAGACAGTCGGACGGCTACGATAAAAGGTGTTTGAAACTGCAGCGGGAAGATATAAGAAATAAGGGAAAGAAATAAGGTGAAGAGGAAGAATAAGGATAAGGCTTTTGGAATTCCAACGAAGATAACTGATGTCTCCATGAGCCTTTATTAAGGCACTCGATGCGCCGTTAAATATGGAGGAGAGGTTGATGAGTGTTTTCAGATTGTAATAGGAGTGTGTCAGGGAATTCTTTTGTCATTTATGATTTTTGCCTTGGTTGTGGATTGGGTAATGGCGACAGCGAAGGAAGCCAGTAGCACCGAACGGAAATGGATAGACGTTGATAGGTCAAGAGACCTGGACTTTGCGGATGATGTCCTGTTGGACAGCACTAGGAAAGGCATGAAAGAGTTGGGCAAGACTGAGCTTCTCGAGTTCTAAGATAATCATCGCGAAACTAACTTAATTGGCTTCGTCTTAGGGTTTTGCCTTAAGCCGGTTAACTGACTCTTTTGCAGTTTGCTCGCTTATCCATAACCTTGTCCAAAATGTCAGAAACAATTTCGATAACTATCATAATTATTCGCATGTAGCATTTTAAACAAATTAGATGGTCTAACCATTGCTCTGCATCTTTTATATATTTCTGCATTGGCTAGGAGAAATAAATACAAATTGGTATTATGAACCTACAAGGTGTGTTATCGCCTTTTAATTTTCTCATATAGTCGAACATGAATGTGTATTTATTGCTACTAAAATATGATGAAATTGTCGGTTTTGTTTATTTAAGGCAATTCACGTCAATGATTCTTAATTCGTGTGAAATTTAGAAAAGCTTGTTTTGAAATAAAGGGCCTCCTAAAAGGAAATATATGAGAGCCACCAAACCAAGTTTGCCGCAAGCTTATATAATTTGTTATGTCACTCTCGACCTTTAGACCCGCTCATGATCCTGGTCTCTAGGAATTGGAAACATGGTTCCTGATCGGTGACTCTTCACTTCTCGTACTCGATGCCTGGCCTGTTTTATTTCGATGGGTTCTGCTTCGAACCTCTCTGGAGAGCTTATGACGCTTCCTCAGACCTTCTAGTCGTTAAGGGCTTCGCGCGATCGCTGTCCGAGAGCTTCTCAAGTTTAGACCAGGCGGTAGACCCCCGGTGATAACAGTCGCCTACGCCGCTGTGTCCGAGTTAGTGATAATATCAACCAAAAAGACTACAATTAAACTGATTATATATACTTATCCAGTGTTAAAAATCGCTTTGCGATGTTGCCAAGAAGTGTGTTTTGTAAATGGACTCACTGAACAGGCACATTGGATTTCTCTGCTCTTTGTTAACAGTTAGAAGACTTTAATTTTACTTGAAGAAGATTTCATGCATGAACAGCTTAACTAAGCAACTTCATTTAATGGTCGAATTGTAAGCCTATTAGCTTAGCATATCATCGCACGTTAACATAGGCATCCTGCGCCTGTTAACTAAATTATCATGTTATACACTAGTAGCATAAACATATAGTCCAAATGTGCTTAACTGCATATTAAATGCTTAAAAAATAAGTTGGCTTCCGGGGCTCCGCCCCAGACCCCGCTAAAGGAACTTATCACGCTCTCCCAGACCTCTGTATATCGTTAGAGGTTTCGCGCCTTCGGCGCTTGCTGTCCCAGGCTTCCTCTGAATTCAGCCGGATAGACCTACTGGACCTCTGGCTAACAAAATCGCCTTCGCCGCTGGTTACGTTCCGTTGTGTGTAGAAGTAGGTCCTACTTGAAGTGTTCGAGTTCATTTTCGAAACAGGCCTTCCAAATATAGCCTAGGTCTTTAAAAGGGAGATTTTCGGCATCACTTTCTGCATGGGTAACTGGTTGAGTTGCATTAATAGCCATGAACAGGATCAGAGATCAGATATTCGCTAGCTGGTGGGTTGTCGTTGTGCTCGTGGCCTATTTGTGTTGGTCGCTTTCGTTCCGCCTACAGATGACAGTTGGCGAAAGTCGGTCGCGGTAATTGTAGCCTACGGGTGATGTTGAGGAAGACGTCGAAGGAGCTCTGCGCTGCTGGTTAAGTGCAGGCAGTGGCCTTGATATCTGTCAAGCGAAACCAGTTCTCCTGTGGACCAGTATATGTGAAAATGGAAGCATTGAAATCTCGGGATGAAATTGTGGACATTTTACCCTTTGTGAGAGGGCATGACGAAGAAAGACGACGCCATGTTCGATTCCCAGGTGCTGGCGTTATTCTGGCTTTCGTTATGACGTTCTTTTGCGCAGCTTGTCTGACCTTCACGTTGCGCAGCGCCGCTCAGTTTTCCGATCTGCGGGAGCGCGTGGAGAGACTGGAAAACAACGCCAAGTGGAGCAGTGGAGAAGGCCTTCATCAGCTGTCGTCTGCCCACTTGGAGGACGACGACTTAGACGACGTAAGTCGATCTGCGTCTCTCATGGTACAACGACCAATACGCGCCATGGTGCGTCGTCGCAGTCGTTTGGCGGCTTGCCATTCCGTTAGCGACATCAGCAGCATTTCAGTTTGCTCTCCACAGCGCGGGATCGTTTACACGTGAAACAGTAGAATTGTCGATGTTTTTACAGTTTTCAAAAATTCTTGTTTGGGGTTAAGGCAAAGGCTGTTCAATCCATTGTGATGATGAAAGCAAATTGAATAATTATCAGTACTGGGGACACGGTTGGAGGTTGCTTATGCTTAAGCAGCAATACCATTCAGTCTGCAGACCATGCGGCTAAAGACTGTTTGTTGGTGAAAGAGGCCTGTAATAAATGAGCGATTGTTACAAATTATTTTGCATCAGGAAGTAAAATAGGCAAAGTCTATAAAGTAAATAAGTCACATTTATTTTCTACAAAAGCAGTTAGTACTGTTAACATAAAAATATAAAAATGTAGGTTCTTTTTTAAAAATGTAGGTTCTTTTTTCAAGCTTTGCATTATAAGCAGTTAAGCACTCTGCAGTAGGCCTACTCGGTCTTAGACAAGAGAATTTAGTGACACACAGTATGGTTCTATGGCGTTTTGGGAAAACTGGTGAAAATTGAAAATTGTTTCAGCATAGAGTATTAAAAACTACTTTTCCCATATCCTTCATTCAGATAACACTCAGTAAGAGCAGTGTTGTACTTGATAGGGTGTTGGGTTTGCCTTCTCTAAGCACAAAAGTCGTTCCACCCATCCATGACTTGTGAGGTCTGATGGGAAGTGCACAGATGGTGCAACCTTCATACATTAGCAGGCGGTCAGAAATCTCACCTAGGATCTGACTGTTGTGGACACATTGGCTAAATCTTACTGACCTCCCACCATATGCACTGCAGTAGTGACAGCCGAAATGGCAGCCCTAAAAAAGGTAGGCAAGCAGAGAAGCTGCTGGCCTCTTACCAGTTTCCTCTTTGACTGTTGAAATGCTTGACCTGTTCAGTCACCAGGGGTTAGAATTCATGACTGGCCCATTTGACCAGAGTTTCTGGATGACCAAGGAGACTTCTTTCTTCCAATATCTTGCAACAATGTTCCAATGGTTTAAAGCAGTTGCATTCCAGGCCATGTTCAAGGAGCTGGACATCTGTGAAGATTAGCTATTCCAGACCTGCACTCATCCCTTAGACATTTTTGATAAAATAGGCTGACAGATCAGTTAGGATTTTCAGTGAAAAATTTGTCGAGGATGGTCCAGTGCACAAGAAAGCATGATGTATCAGGTAAATGCATTGTGAGACTAAAGGGAGAATCCAGGGTAAAATCCAACCATGCATACCATTTGATTTTTTGGCATGCCATTGAGCATTGAGTTGGCCCCAAACTCTCGTTAGGATGAGGGTTGCCTACTAACTGGTAATTGACTGAAAAATAACTGGTCAGCAACTAAAACAGGTCATATAAAATTCAGGGAAACTAAAAAAGTTTTAAGAATTTGAGGAATTAATAAAAAAATTTAGAAAAATTCTGGTAAAGTTGGAAAGAAAATCTGGGAAACAATTTCTAGGACAGAAAATGGTCATAAAATATCCTACTGACTAAGAAAGTTCATGCAAATTTTCACAATATAATCACCAATTTCTAATGAGCATAAAGAAGTCATCAAACATTTTTGTTTGAAGGTTATGTATGGCCTTGCTTACTCTGTGTAAACTTCTGAATCTACCAGTTAAGTAAGTAAGTAAGTAAGACATTTGCTAGCATGCCATGTGTCCACTGGCTGAGTGAGGAATCGTAGGCGTAAGGCTGGCTGGTGTGGTTACCCATAGGCTACATAGCTCAGCAAACTCATCTTCAGAATACGTTGGAATTCCCTTAACATGTTCTGGGGCTGCACTGACTGTCAAGGCCCACCCAAAAATGAGCATCATGAATGTAATTCTGTACAAATCCTTAAGCTAGTGCAGTGTCTCTTGCATATCTGATGTGATGACTTCATCACCATTTATCATAACATACAAGGCATCAGTTGATGTTCCCTTCACACGTAGTAGGATCAGCAAGAAATAACCCAGCTGAACAGATATGAGCATGATTGGCTTACACCTGATTTGTGAAGTTGTTGGCTTGTGCCAGAAAGAAAGAATTCAGTCTTAGAAGAATCAGAAGCATTTTATTACTAGTTATCCAAGACTGAAATTTGTGGGAAACAGAAGCTAGTAGTTGGAAGCAGGATTAGATGTGGAACTGTCAGTTGAAAGGTATAAATGAACTATCATGAGCATACATGAGGAGCTCCTCCAGTGAGTGGTGAGCCAAGTGGAGTATAGTGCAAACAGTAGCAGGCCCAGTACACAACCTGAATGCGTTGTACCAGGGCTGGGAAGGGCATGCTGCAACTCTCTTCAATTTGTAATTAGTATGTGCTTAGCCAGGATTTCAGATAGAGTTGAATTTAGTTGGACAGGCATGACCACAGAGGGGAGGAAAGGATGTCAGCTTTGAAGGTGAAAGCAATGAACATATTCCAAGGGCAGTTACTGATGAAATTCCACTGATGATGATCCAATGCAGTACAGAGTGTCTACTGTCTGATGAACCATATGTGCCAAATTTAGATGTGAGCGTGCACATTGGGCATAACCCCCTCCCTTTGTGCACATTTGCATGAATGGGAGGCACCACCCTATTTACAGACATCCTAAGTGGACAACCCCTATTTAGTTGAATGAACTGTATATAAATCGACAGTCAATATGACCTCAGGCATGCACAGAAGATCAGAACCTTGGCAGATGCATGAAGGCGGAATTGCAGTAATGTAATGTAATGTAACAAACACTTATATAGCGCTCTTCAAGTACCTCTCAAAAGTGCTGATGACACAGCTATCCCACTGATCTAAACAAGTGCGTTTTCAAGTTAACAGAGAATGAACATTGAGTTAAACTAAGTGGAAAAGTACGAATGTTTAAAGGGAGACTGTTCCAGAACAAGGGACCAAAGCAGGAGAAGGCACGTTGAGCACGCAACGACGTGCGGTAACGTGGAATCAGCATATCTCCACGAGCAGCAGAACGCAGCAACCGGCCACCAGGTCGACCAATAGTCCAAGCAGTAGTCAAAGTATGTTAGGATGAAGGAATGAATGAGGGGTACTGCAGCATATAATGATAAATTTCAGCACAACTGAATGAAGCTTTCCCAGCACAAGGTTACAAGCACCAACTGACATTCAAGGCTCGTAGTAAGACACACTGCATCCCAGCTATTCCATGTGTCACCTGGTTTATTGTGCAAGGGCACAGCTGGATGAATGGAGGGGGGTTATCTAAATGGTTCAGTCTGCAGACTTGGCATTTACTAGGTGATCGGATGGCTCCTCTGTTTATTTGTGGTGCAGATGGATGATATTATGGAGCCTACAGTCTGTTGTGGCATTTTGGGTACCTCCCTTTGAGGGGAGATCTTTATGAACCTGGATTATGCAGATGTCACCTTGCTTGCAGAAATGCTGGAGGTGCCCTGAGGCACTGAAGGAAATTAAGGAAGAGACCAAGATCTTCAGTCTGGAATGGACTTTGGCAAGATGAAGATCCAAACCACTGTGATCTACACACCAGGGCATATTTAAATGATCTTGAGGTATGTAGCAGAGCTAGTAGATGCCGTTTACTTACCTCAGAAGCCAGAAAAATGTCCATTGGTGCCAACAGTTGGGAGTTCAAGTGATGCGTCAAAATTGCCAGGTCGTGCATCATATCTATGAACAAACACATGTGGCGCTCAAGCATTCAGCTTAACAGCTGAAACTTCATAGGCTGATTGTCTTACATGTCCTGCTCTCTGGCTGTGCAGCATGGGCAATCATGGAGGTCCTGAATAAGAAGCTAGACTGCTTTGGATGTGTGTTGCCTCAGGAAGACCTTGTGGAATTAACTGGACCATGTGAGTGACCAGAAGATTAGGAAGAGATCAGTAATCGTCACAGTCTGTGCCACATTCCAAAAGTGCGCATCTTCAGGCATGTTGCAAGAGCTCCAAGGGAAGAGGACCATTGGAGAGCCTTTTAGTTGACGATGAACAAGTCCCCAATTGGGTGGAAATGACCTTGAGTTTGACCTAAATCCTCATGGTGTAGGATCTTGGAGAAGGTCATAAGGGAGGAGCTTGTGGCTGGCTACCATGATATGGATTTCATTGGGCGCTGAAGAAATCTTGGGATTATAATTACGGTTGGAGGAGAGCCTAGGACAGAATGGCGTTGCATCTTATCGTTAACATGGCTATGCTCAGAGGAGTTTGCCACTTGAAGATTGTTGTTATCATGTTTGTGCTTATTCTGACAGAACCTCACAACCCTTGAACAACTCATTTGAGAGTTTCTTTAAATGAATGTAAACATGTTACTTTTAGCTTACTTTTGTCTGGAGTAAGGCTGTTAAATAATATCTGTGTAGGTCTGTATTTATGTGTAAGACGATAAGAAATTGTATGGACTGTAATTTTTATGAAATTCAGGAAACTGAAAACAGCTTTGAGAAGTTTGATGATGAAACAATCATGAGGATTGATCATGAATACGGTCATCGTCAGAAAAGGCAAGCAAATGACAAGAAAAAGAGATCAAAAGTGAGCACTTTGTTCAGTATTCTGATACATGGACTAAGCCTATATGAACTGTATGTTAGAGAAATTCAACGTGCTTCATTGCCTAACTATACATTGAGGTAATGGATTAATTTTATATTGTATTTGTAATTAGCAACTTTTATAGCGCCAGTGTCTAAATACACAATGCATCAACCGTTGGTGCACCAAATTTAACCTCAGTCAGGTCCGCACCCATGAGTCAGTCCACTGAGGCAGAGCAACAGCCTATGAAGAATAAGCCAGTGGAAAACGTAATTCTTGTGACTGAAATGACACAATGAACAGGCGCAAGAAGAGCATTCAAAAATTCAGGTCCAGCAGCCACAAAAGCTTGTAACCAAGAACAGTTCTAGTCTTAGCTGCCACTGGAGAAAGGCAGTCAAATAACCTGGGTGATTTATGATAGATCTGGGGAATGAGGACTGATTTTTAGTATTGTAGTTGGCCAGAGTTTAATGTTTTATAAACTATAAACCCCAATTTGAAAGAAATCTTTTGCTCAACTGGAAGCCAGTGCAAAGATTTCAGTACAGGGATTATATGTTCATATTTTGACATATCAGTTACAGCTCTAGTTTAATGGTTCTTTTCTCTGCAGTTTCTGCCTGTTTGCTTTGTAATCAAGGCAACTGAAGGCCAATGTGTTTGCCAAATATATCCTAAAAGACATGGGGATATCGTGCCTAATTCTGCTTATGTCACAAATGCACATATATGACAACTTACAAATGCCATTTACATAGTCAGTAGAGGCACAGTAGAATAAAAAATGCCCAAGTTATGAGCAGCATTAACCCACTCAACAAGTGAGTCACCCAGTTTAAAGATTGAAGCCATTCAATCTTCTTAAGTTGCTGTGGTGTGCCCAGAAGTGGAAATTCAGTTTTTGACAGGTTAAAGAGGAGTTTATTAGCCACCATTTAGTACTGCACCTTCTCAAAGGCAGCAGACAACAGCTGCAAAGATATAGTGATAAGATAGGCTGTCAAAAGAAATGCAAATTTGAGTATCATCATCATAGAAATCATACCACACTGAATGATTGTCAGGCATTGTACCTAATGGTGTGGTATATAATATAAACAAAAGCAGACCTAGCACAGAACCCACCTTGAAACATTGTTTGGTGTTGTGGCTTGTTTCCTGCAGTGGCTGCATTTGTTTCTGCAGATGCCTTTTCCTTAGTGAAAATGTTTGAGACATCTGAGGCACTTTCCGCTTGGATGTCGTCTAACCTTCTCCGGCTTAATCCCTCTAAAACCCAACTGATCTGGCTTGGTAGCCGGTGGCCACTCCAAAAGACAGAGGAGAGGTTTAATATTGGCCAGAGCTTACTGTTGCCACTGTTTCAGGAAAGACTGCAAAAACCTTGATAAATGTTGACCATGGAAGAAGATGGCAGTGATCGTAATCTAGCAAAATGATGCTGAACCAGAACTGAGAACAACCTTAAAGGTGGTGAAGGTCACATTAAATTTTACTTGCTTTGCCCACAGAACTTCCCACTGGAACATATATTGATCTAACTGCCTCCCTAGTGAGGGGTGAGAATGTCATAGTCATAGCATTTTCCTTGCATGATGTGAACAGGACCTTTAAAGTGTGACATTGGAGGTTGATAGGTGCCATGCCTGAACCGTAATGACGATGTCAAGATCCTGAGTGCTGGTTGCATTGTACATTTTGCCTATTGATTTGTACCAACAAAAGAAGGAATGGATTTGTCAGATGCTTGATGATGCAGTCTTTGTTGCTGTGACAGCAGACTACTTACTGGTCCTCTGTGGCTTACGGTAGATACAATGGTTGTTAGGAGTGACTGGCTACCTGGCTGACAAAAACTGGGATTTTAAGTCATCTGCGCTTGTGTTATACTTCAGTGAAAAGGGTGTGGAAAATTTATGACAAAATAACAACAGTTGGGATGGAGAGATGCAAGAAATGTGATGGTTGCAGTTGCTACCTTTTCAGCACATAGTCTGCAGCTCTCTGTGAATACGGCAGTCATCAAGTCTGGTGTTGAAGGTGTACTTGCAAAAGTATTGCAAAGTTGCCACTTTGAATGCAGCCGTGCAGATTGAGTTGAATCCAAACAACTTCAACTTTGTCAGAAAACAGAAACACTTCAGCTCTATGTTTACTTCGGAAGAACTGGGAAACATCCCTGAGCCCAACAAAACATTTGTAGGCAGTAATGGGAAGGGATTGTCTCAGATACTGCTAACTGTTTACTGAGGAAAATATGGTGGAACAGCCCAGAAAGGTTAGAAAAACTGACAAAAGTCCAGGTATAGATGAATTACATCCAAAATTTTTACACGACTTGAGAGAAGAAGTTGGAGAGGCATTAGCACATATCTTCAATTCATCAATGCCGACTGGAAATGTACCATAGGAATGGAGAGATGCACTCAGAGTGCCATAGTTTAAAAAGAGTAATAGAATTGTAATTGTAATTTGAGATTTATAAAGCGCCTCTTAGAGGATGAACTCAACAGAGGTGCTTCTGATCCGAAAAAGTAAAATCACTCTTAAACAGTACAGTCTTCAGGCACCTGCAGAACATTGAGAGGGGAGAGAAAGGAGCTCAAGTCACAGTTCTTGAGGGAGACGATTCCAGCAAGTGGGCCAACGTAGGAAGTGAATAAAGTAACTACAGACCAGTCAGTTTAACTAGTATTGTGTGCAGTTATGAAGAGAATTATGAAGGATAACGCAGTGGATCATTTGTACTAGTATAATGTTACAAAGGGCAGCCAGTTTGGACTTACAAGAGGTCGCTCATATATGACAAATGTTCAAGTTCTTTGAGGAAGTTTATGAAAGGATAAGATGAAGGTAAACCTGTGGATGTAGTTTACCTAGATTTTGTCAGAGCATTTGACAAAATACCGCATGTAAGGCTGGCCAAAAAATTGCAAGCATGTGGGATTACAGTGCAGGTACTAATGTGGATTCAGAGCTGGTTATCAGGTAGAAGGCAAAAAGTGGGCATAAGAGACTAATGTACTAGCTGGACAAGTGTGCTAGCCTCTTCATGCAAAGAATCTGCAGGCTAGTTTGGCACTGTATCCATTATGGGTAAAACCTCCATCCTACTTAACCCCTTTTTGTATTCCGGTTTCCTCGTTGCCTGCCCATGCCTCCCTTCGCTCAGCTACCCGTGGTCTCTTGGTAGTCCCTCGCGTCCGCACTACAACTGCACAGTCCAGGAGCTTTGCCTTTGTTGGCCCTTCCAGCTGGAACTGCCTTCCTCTTGAACTGCGGCTTCAGTTACTTAGTCTCTCTCCTACCCAGTCTCGCAAATGCCTAAAATCCTTTTTGTTTGTTCAAGTAGGGAGCGCCACTGTTTCCTCAGTGGCGCTTTATAAATGTTCGTTTACAATTTACAATTTGCTGTGCTTTTGTATCAGGGGCCCTACATCATTCCATGCCTCCTTTCCTCCCTGTCTCCCTCTCTATCTTTGCCCTATCTTCTCCATTCCATTCCTATCTTCCTGCCTCTCTCTCTGTCTCTTCTTTTCCTTACCTGCCTTCCTTCCTCCCTACCTTCCTCTCTCTCCTCTACCTCCCTTCCTACCTTTCTTCCTCCCTTCCCTCTCTGCCTTTCCATCTCCTCCCTCCCTTCTTTGCTCCTTGCCTTCGTTTCCATAAAATTTGCATTGGTCCATATTAATAGGCACAAGCAAAGACAAAAGTGCAGACAGCAATTCATCTGAATCTTGATGTCCGTAATCCAACCAAAGATGAACTGCGTAAGTAATTAGTTAAAAACTTTGTCCATTTAAGACTGATATTTTCAAGTAATATTTTGAAAACTTTGTCCATCTCAGGCCTGATATTTTCAGCCTTCTGCTTCATTGTGTTACCTTGTACTTAACAAAAACAAGGTCCAAAGTTCAGGACTTGCTCTTGTCCAGTTGCAAAAGTGTCATTTAATCTGTAAACAGGAATTACTGAACAGTTAAGCACTAGGTTTTGGAATAACCAGCAATTTATATTTACTCTTTCTGCAATTCTAATTTTTCTTGCAATTTTTTTATTCATTTAGTGCCATGACTTTCCTATGTCTTCTTGTATGTTATTATCCATACTTATTTAGCAATAGGCAATATCTAATCTAATCTGTTGACTTCTGTAGCACCGTTATCATAATGGCCAAGGCATCAAATGATGGTCGCTTCAAATAAAATCGTAATCAAGATCATAATTTATTGGTGAAGCCATGTCAAATTCTGGTAAGTCAGAGAAACCATAAGTTAGGCTACTGTAGGCAAGCATGTTGTAACACAAGTCTTAAGTTTAGGCTACTGTAGGCAAGCATGTTGTAACACAAGTCTTAAGTTTAGGCTACTGTAGGCAAGCATGTTGTAACACAAGTCTTAAGTTTAGGCTACTATAGGCAAGCATGTTGTAACACAAGTCTTAAGTTTAGAACTGAAAGGAAATCAGACAGAATGAAATGAACTGGGCAGCGAATTGGAAAGTTTAGGACTAGCTACTGAAAATGCCCCAAGAATCCAACACTGTTCTGGTACAAGGCACAGCAAAAGTCAGTGTCGATTGATCAGGTGCAATATTTATTGGTTTGAGGGTTGAGCATGGATTGGCGATAGGTCAGCTGATTTAAACATGTAGTGGTTTGTGAACTAAGAGAAAGAGTCCAGACTGGATTCTCTGCTCAGTGGGCAGCCAGTGCAATGAATGCAACATTGGCATAATATGCTGGTATTTAGGAGTCTTTGTTATGGCTCTGGCAAGAGTTTTCAGCCATATGTAGTTTGTGCATATCTCCTTTAGTGATGCCAAATACAAGTGAGTTACAGTAGTCAGTCAAGTCTGCTAGAAACCAATGCATTAGCTAGTACGATCAAGAATATTAGGGCTGCATATGCATAGGAGATTGGTTATAGTCTTACAAGAACAAAATCCATTTGAAAGTGTGTCAGGCTGTTAGGATTTAGTTTCAAAACATCTTTGACTAAAGTTTTTATAATACTGGCCAGCGTATTCCTGTCCTACAGATAAAATCACTACATTTCTAATGAACCATTCATAATACATTGAGTGACCAAAGGTGCTGCACACAGTCAGGGCAAACTAATTTGAACTCTTATCCAGTTACATGTTTTTGTTTCTTAATGATGCACACAGACATCCACAGTTCACAGTCATAACCTTCTTGTGCACTTTAGCTGGTTTAAATGTAATTCTTATGCGTAATAGAACAGAAGCTATCATCAGTTAGATTGCCCGTGGGAGCCCAAAAGCAGAAAGTTTGTGCTTTTGGGTTCCCATTTGATGCAAAATGCACTGATCGGGTAATTACTATAATCTTTTAATGTGATCTGATGCTCAATAACTGGCCAGTAAATAAAAATGAAAAGTGATCTGTTGGAAAAGACAGACATATGATTGTCATTTAATGTAACAATAGGTTTTTCGACAGCATAATTGTACACATTAATTTTATCTGCTAAGGAAAGAATTTCAATGCTAAGCTTCATAGTCACAGATATACTAAGAAATATAAAATGGCAGCTCCTATTAGAGTGGAAATGCTGCGTGTAACGGCTAACCTTGCCATCTTGGCATTCCTGTAATGCGGCGTTGGTTTGTGAAGGTAGGTGTAAGTGGTGCACAAGAAATATAATGTTGTATTAGTATTGTATGTGTATTAATTGTAAAAACGAAATTTCAAATGATTTTCAGAGCTCTACATGACTTGTGTTTTTTGCCTTGAAATCCAGTGTTTCAGTGTACATTTTAGAACAAGATCTGCAGAAGGAGATATGGAACTTCATGTGTCTAAAACAAAAAAGAATTGCTAGTTAATTGCTACTTGCTGTTGCCCTTTTGCATGTTCTTCACATTACAAAATGTGACATGTCATTGCATTAAATTACCCAGTAAAAATCTCGATGAAATGGTGATATTAACTTTGCTGAATATTGCTCCAAAAGTTACATGAAGATCTCATTAGACACTTGCTGACTGTAACTGATGTTATAGGGACACAGGGAGCAACAAGTTTTGTTTTTTAAAAAAGAGAAATAGTTTATGTGCTACTCACTAATTATGTGCATTACTGTGAAGCTAAGCAGAATACTTCCACTGAACATTTATAAAAGAGGCACAACAGACAGTTTTGACTTTAGAGAAATATACACAGTCTAAATGTCATTTGTCAGAATAACCTCAGCCGCATTCTTTTATATAAAGTTACATACAGTTATGTATACAAAGCATCCTCAGTTGACCATCAAAGCATCCTTAGTTTACCAGCATTCTCGGTTGACCATCACCTCTGTGCTGATGACACACCCAACTGTTCATGTCTTTCTCTCCAAATTGTTTCACCAGCTCCATAGACCATCTATGTGATGTGATCAAATCCCGTCCTGGATGACATCCATTCTCCCGTGTCTCAACCCCCATCTAAAACCGAATTCATACTTATGGGCCTACACGACCAGCTCAAGAAAATTTTCAGCTGTTTCATCTCCCTTTGCCTGGACTTTGCCTCTATTCATGCCTTTAATACTAATTCTTCTGTCCTTAACTTAGATGTAATATTCAAGCAAAACCTCAGCTTCTCTGATTCGATCACTCGTCTTTCTCACTCTTGCATCATGCATACCATGACCTTTGCAGAATCTGCACTGTACTTCAGAACCGCATCTACCATCGCCACATCCATAGTTCATACTAAACTAGAGTGCTGCAATTCACTTTTCGTGAATAAAGACACCACCCAAATAAACCACCTTCATGCTATCCAGAATGCTGTTGCCATTTCATCACTCCTGTCCTCAAATTGCTTCACTGGCTTAAAATACTTGAATGAATAGAGTACAAAGTCCTATCACTTACTGTCTTCAATCCTGTCAACTCAGTTATTTACAGTCCAATCACTCCGTTCCACCCGCCCCTCTTTGGCCCTAACAATTCTTCCATCATCTGATCCTTAAAATTTGGAAATTGCTCTATAGCCATACCTGTTCCATCTCTCTGAAATAAACTCCCACCAGAATTAGGACAATTATCCGACTCATCCTATGAACTCATCAACACTTCACCCCTTTTTAATCTTTGCACATGTCTTTCAATCAAAATTTAAAGCCTTCCTCTTCCATAAATCCTGTCCTGATTCCTCCTCTTCCAATTACCTGTCTTGGAGCTTCAATTCTAAGCCCCATTCGCCATATCCACCTGACCCTTGAATCTTGATCTGAAACCAAATCTGACCCTTTCTGCCAATCGATTTCGTTTTGACTGAGTGCCTGTGAATAAGCTGATTCCCATGACTTAACATATCTTGGAGCTGTAGATATCTTGACATTACAGTTATAGTTTAATCTAGCAACCAAGCATTTTACCAAAAGTCTTGAGACCAAGAGACTAAGCTTCCTCTATAGAAACTTGATCTCAATTGGACTCAAGTAGAGATGTTTGCGATGAAAAGCCTGTAAGGCAGTTCTATGAATAGAATAGTGCTTGTAAGATGTGGCATATTATTGCTAAGTCATTGTTTGATTCACTGTTGAAATTCGGATTGAAACTCAACTCTGTTGACTGCTGCATTTCTCCAGTCAGTTGTCTATCTCCATTTGCTGCAGCTTTCAAGTATTTCTACTGGTTTACAGAGATCTGTTATGTGTATTATATTTTGACCCGGAAGTAGAAATAGTATCAAACATGATATCATTCGTTGAAAAGTTTGTAAGAAATTAGCTTCACTGATAATTTTTCTTGAAGATGCAGTAGAAAGTGTTCATTAGCATTTCGTTACTTTACAAAGGAGAACAACCCTGCACACGTAAGAGACCAACCGTAAAGGGACTCTAGCTTAAATTCACTAGCTTAAATTCATTAGGTGCTGAATTTGTACTCAAGTGTAGAATGTAGGTGAGAATCCGATAGCATTGGTCCCATGATCGTTGTGGAGAATTTTCTAATATTTGTGACCTTGCATGAGAAAAGGATATACACTTCTTTTCCAGAAATCTTATCCTGATTCTTCCTCTTCCCCTCATCTCTCTTCTCGCTTCAATTTCAAACAGCATCCACCGTAGCCGTCCGACTGTCTGAGTGCCTGACTCCTGGATCTTGACCCTTTTGCCTATCGATTTTGTTTTGACTGAGCGCCTGTGAATAAGCTGGTTCCCGCGACTTAGCTTTTGTTGAGCGCTGTAGAAAGCTCGAGATTACGATTACGATTACGATACCAAAGTCAGCAAGACTCAAAAATGAGTTTAATACTGCCCTGGATGGGGCTGGAAGTGCTGAATAATTAGGTTAAAACTGAATGTTCCATTACATATAGTAAAAAGGTTACAATAGTTTAAAGATGGAGGTATATTCATGGCTACTTTTGAGAAATCGCGAATTAAAGTTTACCATAACTATAACTCAACCTATGTTGCTGTGCTTAGGAGTAGTGAATGTTTATGAGAATTGAAAATTCGAGCATATTCATACATCTCTGAGGCTGTCATTAATAAAATCGCCATAAAAAACTGGTTAAGAAAAATATTTACTTGACTTGTTCATTTGCATAATAATCAAATGGAAAGGAAGGATTTGTGTGACTGATCCCTCCCCTAGGAGGTATTAATTCCAGCCAGAAGGAGAGAGGGAGATAATTATTGATGTACATGGGACTTATTGAATTATGTTTTGTTTGCAGGGCATCAAAATAAAATTAACAAAAAATACTTATGTCAGTCACATCTGTATGTACAAAGTCTTTACGAAATTTTCCTGTCGATCTTTTATCATGTTTGTGCAGTTTGATGTGTAGTGAAAGAAGTCATCAAAAGTGGAAGTGGAAGGAGCAATTTGTTTTTAAAGTGATACATAAGTAGTCTGAATGGCATCTTAATGAGGCTATCATTATTTAAAATACCTAGGGTGTGGCAAAACAGTTCTTAGCTAGTCAGTAGCCAGCTGATAGTTGAATAGCATGTTGATGTGATGTAACTAAGTGCTTCAATCAAGAGCTTGTCAGTGTAATATTGTGGGAAGGGATATATTAACATTTGAGTAGTGCAGCTGAATTAATATGTTTTGCAGTAGAACTTGACTGCCTTGTGACATGGCACCAGCGGTATTTGAAAATCTTCCAGATATATGAATTATTTGGTCCTTCCAAATGCGTGAGAAATTTTCTGATTTATTTATACACCTGAACATTGCACCTGTAAATAATCTGGTTCCCACAATGTAGCTTTCTTTGGGTGCCATAGAAATCTCGAGTTAGCTCTTCATGGTGCCTTTGAGGTAGGGAACAACATAGAGGGAAATTTTGTTTTGTCTGAATTCAACATTAATGTTATAGGTGTGAACTCTTATTTGTTTTCACTCTGTGCAGCTGGCCTACTGCATGGGCAGCAACATGTGGGCCTATGCTCTGGTCCATACAAGATTGTACATCTTTAGGCCTAAACTAAATGGCTGTAAAATAGTGTTGTATAAAAGAGGAAGACTAAGGACACGTTAAACTTCTATTAGAATGTCTCTCATTTGTCTTGATGCGATTCCCAGTGAGTGTACACACATAATATATGTTGACTGTTTTGTCAAGAATTATAAAAATCTTAATTCTTATCAGACATGCCAGGTGGTCAACATACAATTATACATTCACAAGTTCTGCAGACTCACTTAATCCTTTGTGGTCCAGGATGTAGATCACTCATTGTCAAATGTCTTGATTAGTCCTATCTTAAATTCTTCGATTACAATATGTTTAAAATCATGATACTATTCTATATATTTGTGATCAGTTTTATCAGATTACTTACAGTATTTTCCTGCTAATCTAGCAACATTGGATTTTCAGTGTCATAGCTCTTTCCATGTGCATAACTCAAATACCTTTCATTCTAGCAACTCATGTTCTGGAAATCTGTAGCTTTAACAGACAAAATGAACTGAACCACAGAAAACACAGTCAACGAATCAACTGCAGGACTGCTATCTCAGCAACTGACGTCTTGCAAATTGAATAATGTGCAAGTATATTCACTGTCCAACTGCCCAGATGTACTTGTTCTTGCTCATGCCTTTCTCTGTCTTGGCCTTCAGTCTCTTTCTCTCTTAAATTTTGCAACCACTCCTTAATCTACATGGTGCCAGCACTTTGGAACAAGCTCCAGAAAGACCTTCCTTGGTCTGTCCGTCCCAGCACTCCTCTGCTTGCCGTCTTTCCTACAGCATTTGACTCAAGACTAAACACTGAACATTTCAAGCTATCCTATTCTGCTTCTGCTCCTGCATCATCCCACGACCACTATCATCAACGATTTCCATCATACTGCCGTACTGTCTCCCCGGCTTGACCCCCCCCCCGGATACTGATCTGGCACTGAAACTGATCAACCAGTGGGGCTTGATTTTATATAGTGCTGGTGAATAAGCTGGTTTTCCTGATGCGGCTTTAGTGTGGTGCTGAGAAATTTAGGAGATTTACATTTACTGTAGCCAACTCATTTCTGCTGTGAGGATTCTTTTCTCAACTTGCTTTTGCATTGTCCAGCATTCTGATCCATATGTGACAGCGATTCTCAAAGTTTTTCTCTCTGGAGACCACTTTGTCAAACTTACCATATGCAGTCTGCCTGCATATGCAGCCCATTGAATTTTATCAGAAATGAAGAAATTTGACTATCAAGGTAAAAATATGTTTACTGTGACATGAACAGTGACATCACCAAAACCACAGAACCAGTAGAGTATTGGAAAAAACAGGCTATTTAATGACCTGTGACAATACAGTGTTATGTTGTATTCAGGGAAGGACATTGTGGGAATATTGGGTAACTGGCCACCGCAGATCACCAGGCTCATGCTTGCAGATCACGGGTGGTCCTGCATTCTCATCAATAATGCTTCGAGAACCACTGAAATAGGAAAATGTGTTGTATCATGGCCTCATATCTTGGTTTTCTTGTTATTTCTCTGCTTCTCCATTGCCTGTTCATTTTCCCAAATACTTTTCAGGTGCATCCATATTATTAATAACAAAGCATGGGATGTTATAACTTAAGTTAGCGTAATATAAAAGCATGGAATGTTATAACTTAAGTTAGCATAATATAAAGGCATGGCATGTTATAACTTAAGGTAGCGTAACATAACCCACCATAACATGGGATGCTATAACATGAGGTAAAATAACGACATAACATGATACAACTAAATTGAGTAGGTCTACGTGAAGTGTTTTTACAGCGCAGCTACTGACAATTGTGTTGCATGTGGCTGCAGTCAGTGAATAAGCGTAAAGAATCCTAAAAGTAGTTACACATACTACTAACTGTGCTAGACAAATTGTCTTCATGACATTACATTTACTTGTCAATGGGGGACATTGTAGATTTAAAGCCAACACCAACTTGCTTCAACTTGCTTACCCATCGTAGCATAGCTTCTGGTTTCTCTGACCTAACAGAATTTGACCCGGTTCTGATTATGATTTTGGATTGCGATTTTTACTTGAAGCATCCATTGACTGGTGCCTTGGGCATTATGATAGCAGCGCTATAGAAGTCATTAGGTTAGATTAGAGTTTGCACTATGATCATCTTGCAAAATTGAAAAATCAACCTTGGGAGCAACCAGCTGCTTTTCGTAAATTTTATTTCTTGTAGTCCAGCATTTCTTTATCAGTATATATTCTTTGCTGACTTGATGTTTGTTTCTTATTTAGATGCATATAGTTTTGTTAATTTTCAGGTACTGGACAGTTAGTTAAATAGACAATTTAATTTACCTCATAGCAATGCTGCCTACACTAGCCTAAATGGTGTTAAATTTATTTAGAGCAAAAAGTTCATCAGTAAGAAAACAGTGCTCAGGTATCTAGAGAAATCACCTCTGGCAGGCTCCCACACACGGGTGCACAACAGACTAAAGGATTCTAATCCAGTGGCATATGTGAGTTGGAGTCCTGCATGGGATCCAGAAGTAAGAGGTGAAGATCATATTCTTGGAATCTGTGTAATTCCAATGAGATATTTTAGGCATATATCTACCCGGATCAGTGACTCTTGACTATGTTCTGTTGATGCAAATCATACCGTAAAGATTAGCACCCATCACCCAAATATTATTGGTTTTGAACCACTTTGATTTTGGACCACAAGCGTAAACCCCCAGTCATTAGGGGCTTTGTGCCTTTGGCACTCGCTGTCCTGGTACCCCTCATTTTATCCAGGTACTGAACCTACCTGGCTAAAAAAGTCCTTTAACCCTGTTCCAATCCACAGCTGATAGTTGACACCATGTTCAGAGTCTGTGAACCGCATTGCATCAAGGACGAGGAACAATGACAGCCAAAGAAGGCCACTGCACATGGTTACCCTCTAGCATTCCCTCATAGGTGGAAGAATACTCAGTGTCCAGATATCCCTTGTACCATCAGGTCTTAATTCATAGATATTCACAGGTACTTGTCACCACCTGGCCGTTTGTGTTTGATGGTTGATGCCACAACACTTTCCTTGCCCTTCCTTCACTGAATCCAAGATTTCCTGGTTGCGGACAGTGTATGTAGGTCTGAGGCTCTACTTAGGTGGAAACTTGTCCACTCTTTATAGGTGGACTGGTTCAGATTGGCGAACACAATTTGATCACATATTCGACCAAACACTGTCAGAATAACACAACATCTACTGTGGAATCAATAAATAACTCTGAAATGCAAACTCGGTTGCAGCAGAAGTTAAGAATTATTGAGCAAATTGAGTGTGCAAAGAACTAATCTACTGAACTGACCAGATAAGCAGAACAGTGGCCATCTGTAAAACCCACAATCTTTTAGTTTTAGATTGAAATGTTTACAGAAATTGGCATTAAGAAAGTTCTTGTGGTAGCTGTGCATGTACAGCTATCTGTTGTATACAGACTTGACCACTGACTTGAGCAGTCAATCACTTGACCTAAATTGATTTAGCACTGGTAAATAAGATGGTCTCCCTGATGCAGCTTTTGGGACATCCTGAGAAATTTTGGAGATTTACATTTACATTACATTTTAAATGTACTACTTTGACCTAAAATCCTACACTTTAATTAGCATGTTTTTATGTCATTCCATCATCCCTTGCACAGTAGAACAAGGGCCTGTGTATAATTTACACGGGGCCTGCGAATGGTTAATCAGGCCCAATGCAGACATCTGTGATCTTTCTCAGACACAGGGCTTACCACAAACTCCTCTGGACAAATGGATACTGAAATTTCATTTATCCAGATTATGTGTTGTTCAGAATGGGCAAAAGAATCAAGGAGACAATTTAAGCAGCAATCGTAGTCGTGCTTGGCAATGAGTGAAAAGTGTTACAAACATTTTAAGTGCTTGAGCTGACTTTGACATTCTCACTTATGAGTTTATTTGTGGCCACAGCTCTTAGGAACTGTACATATAGCCATTGAGAAGTCTATACAGTTGGCACCTTGGACTCACAGGGAGATGTATAGCTTCCAGTTTAACTCAAAGTTCATTATACACATATATATATGTGTGTGTATATATATATGTAGCCTGTAGCAATAAAAGATTGAAACTACATACAGAGACCACTGATACGTCAGTTGAACAAGATCCCGGAAAAATGCATCAGACAGTAGAATTGAATGTTTCACACAGTAAGCGTTAATCTAGCAGAACAGTCGCAGTCAATGGAATTTTTTAAGCAACAGATTTCTCAAATGGGATGGTATGAACTTAGAGGAGACATGGAAAATCTGAAGGCAGATGCCAAAAAATGTCATGAAGGTGTCAGGATATATTCAAAAGTCAGGAACGTTCAGTTGGCAGTTTTATCAGGGATGATGCAATCCTACTGCATAACACATTCGCATTCACAGAGACTAAATCTAGAAAACTTAGTCCTGCTTTCCAAATTTGAATTCTATTGCTTGCCTCAGGGAACATGGTTTTTGAGTGCTACAACTTCTGGAGATCAATCCAAGCACATAGTGAGTCAAAAGATGCATTCGTTACAGCGCTACAACACAGGGCCAAATCGTGCAATTTTGGTGACCAGACCAACAGCTTGATTTACAACCACATGGTTTTAGGAGTTAATTCTGGTGCAGTATTTCACCCAGAATATTTGATGAATAAATGAATATATATATATATGTATATATATAGGATGCAAGTCTTCAAGCATGTCTGTTATGTAAGCCTGGTATTGACTGTTAAAAAGCACTTCATGTCTGTTTTAATGCTAAAATAACCATTCATTGTCAGCTCCTAAAGAGTCTATTCAAAGTATGGAAGCACTCAGAAACCTTGCACCTGCACAGCATTAGGAAAAGAATGCAAAAAATGTGGAATAGCCAACCACTTCCAGAAGGTGTGCTGTTCTCATGAATCAAATTGATGCAAAAGTCCTCACAAGGTATAAGTAGCAAAAGACAAAATTATTATAATAAACACAGACAGGCTTCTGCTGAGAAAGTGATCCATTCTTATTTGTCGGGATACTTATTGTAGGATAGATAGATAATGAACAAAGGATGGTGCAAAGAAATTAACATGTGAAGCTATTTCATATGAAAGTGATATGGCTGCTGAAGCTAAGTGATGTCCAAGGCTACTTTCAATTGCCTCTGAGCCATCACAAATTGAAACTGACTAAAGTTACATCGACTGTTTATAGTGACAGTAAGATAAGTCCACTGGGATTAGTATTGATCATCGCAAAGACAAGCAACAAAACAGTAGAAGCTGTTTTCTGTTCTATAGAGCAGAACGGTACTTTAGTTGGCCTGCAGAGTTGTTTATTATTGAACACTGAACATTCCACGTGTGATTCATTTTCAAGATATGTTCAACTTGCAAAGAAAGAAACAAAAGTTCAAAGCTCTTCACGATCTTGAGTATGCTGATGAGGTAATTAGAAAGCAAGATCAAAAGATCAAGTAACAGATTATGTTAGCACCTTGCTCATCATGAAGAATACAAATGGTTCCCTGTGATTATTTCTTGATCAAAAGGACCTCAACCAAGCCATCAGATGTGAACACTACTATATTCCCAAATGTGAGCCAAGCTTTCTGAGAAGGATCAGACACTCCAGTTGACATTTCTTCAGAGGAGTTTACTCAAGTTGACACCCCACAGAAGGATTGCACTGCACCTATTAAAAGTTGCATGTAAAGAACTAGTCATTCTTGACAAACTGTGAAACTACGTGTTTGGTCTAAGGGCTTCATAAATTAAGAGGGGAGACATAAATTAGATGCGTAGTTTACAGTAACTCTAGTTGCATATATAATCTATGATGTTGATGTTAGAAGTCAGTGTGGTTGGCACCTTGGACTCTCGTGGCTGTATAGCCTCCATTGTAACTGAAAGTTGATTATTTATATATATATATATTATATATATATATTATCTCGTAACTTGTAGTAATAAAAGATTAAAACTGCAACTAGAGAGCACTGACAGAAACAGAACAGTACTTCATTTTTGGCATGGAGTGGGAATTTTAATTTTAAATGTGTTTTTGCTAAAATCCAGACTTGAAATAATGATAATTTGTCTTTAGAAATGATTGAAAATGGAGAAGTTGTTTCTTTGAGTTTCGGAGAGCTGTCAAAACTGGGTTATCGGCCAAAGAAAGGTTGGTTTACCCATGGTATAATTTTTGAAACAAGCTTGGTATATTTTCACCAGATCATAATTATGTTTTTTTAGTTTTTCATGATTGTGTCATTTATACACAAGGTTCTTCTTATGACAAGTGCCCTGAAAGTATGTAAACAGCAAAGTCTGTCCAAATTAATATCGGATCTGGGTGTTGTGTTGAATTCCAGCCTGTTATTTAGTAAACACATTTACTCTATATGTAGGTCTGCCCACTAGTACATCCACGATATTTATAGAATTAGTGCCACATATCTTTTCCGACCTGGTTTACTTGGCTAATAGCCTTGTTCCAGCCTTGTTGACTTTTGCAACTCACTTAACAGTGGCATTTCAAAAGCTAACTGGATGAAGGTTCAAAGAGTCCAAAATACATTGGCCTGAGCTATCAATAAAACTCCAAAATATGAATGTATATCGCCAATCCTGAAATCATAGCTGCCCATAGAAAAGTGAATAATTTTCAAGACTTGGCTAATTGTATACAAGACTATACATTTCAGCCAACCTCTCTGTCTTCAACATAAACTGACTCTTGAGACTTGTGTGTACTCTACCCAGTCTTCTGACTGTCGGACTATTTCATGGACAAGGACAGCTCTTGGTAGGCATGCCTTTTCTGTCTCTGGTCCTAGACTCTGGAACTCTCTACTGGGAAACATTCACTCTGTAAAGTCTGTTTTGGCCTTGAGATCTCAAGTAAAACTCATCTCTTCCTGGAATGATTTCCTCCATAGGCTGTTTCCCTGTCTTCGTGGAGTCCCTTCTTGGCTTACGACCGGACTGACCCTGGAATTTGGTTTACACAATGATTTTGCTTAGTAGCAACCATTGATTGATACCGTGAGCATTATTACAGTGGTGCTATAGTAGTTCTCAGATTAGATCTGCACCATTAGACAAGTGAAAAGAAAAGAACCAAAAAATAATGACCTAATATAATTCTTAGTAAAACAGTAAAACACAACAGAAGGTGATTTCATTCTAAGATAAATATGTTTCAGATTTTTAAATAATGAATGATATAACTTTTCTTGGTACTGTTTTTATAGCGCCTATTTAAAAAAAAATCTTTTAGACCTAGATTGTCATTTATATTAAATAAGTTAACTGAACATGACAACATATGAGGTTAACTGATCATACAGGCACACCAACAGATTCCAAGCCCAATGGCAGACCAGTTCAAGACATTGACAATTGAACTGAATAATTAAATCTAGAAATACCATGTCGAAAGCCAAGATGGCTGTTGTTTTGGTTTTCTTATCATTTTGATAGATTAGTTTTTCATGCATGGAATTTGCTCAGTACTTCTACCATATTTTGACTTCTACTAATATATGTGTGCATTTTGGTGTAACTTCTCAGGTTTACTTAGGATTTTGTGCATTTTTGATGGTGTTTAGTTATATGTCATTGGATTCAGATCTCAGTTTTGAATTGGTCCACCTAGAATTGGTGAACTGGTTCCAATGTGGATTGCCTGAGCATTTACTTATGCAGTATGCAGCCAGGAAATCTTGGATTCAGTGAAACAGTAGTGGTACAGAGTCCATCTGGATGCTGTGACTTTTATCACCTGCAAGGGTGTGTCAGTCAGTCGAGTCGACTATCATCCTTCTTCCTCCTCAGTGCACCACAGACCAGGAAGTCTGAACATGGTGTCAACTGTCAATTCTGGTTGGAACTTGGTTTGGGCTCTGCTTGTGTGCAACTTTTCCAGCTATCCGAGCATTATTTGCTTACAGATAAACTTTCTATTCTTAATTAACTTTTTAACACTGCTTAGGCAAACTCATGGAGTGCTTTTGTGAGGCATTTAGAAGATGCTACAGGTGGTTCAAAACTCCCTGGCCAAAGCTTTAGCAAAGACCACTTTGTAATATCAGCATATTACACCCATACTGCATTCATTGCATTGATTGCCCACTGAACAAAGGACCCAGCTTAAATTCTGTCTTATAGTCCACAAGGCATTACATCTATATCAGCCGACCTACCTCTGCTCTCTCCTCACCCCTAATACCAGCAAATATTGCATTCAATCTACAGATACTTTGTCTCTTGCTATGCTCTGCATCAGAATGGTTTTGGGCTCAAGGTGGGCAACTGGGCATTCTCGTTAACTATTCCAAAGCCTTGGAATACAATGTCTAGTTCTGTGCATTCTGTTGATCCATCAACAGCTATGTCTTATATCGGACATGTGAAGCTGATAAAACAATAATCCCATGTGGGCATGTGTAATATGTGGGCTTTATATGCCCTGTTATATGGATCATAAGCAGGACATAGCCTGTATGGGAAGTTTGTCAAATGTCCCAATGTATGTTCAGTGTATGACGTCACTGTTGGGGTACCTTAATGTCATTGAGGTCCAAACATAAGATTTGGCTATTTCAATTTGCTTTCCCACCATAGTCTGATTTCTGGTGTCCCTGATCAGTCGGATTTCAACCTAGCTTTTCTGTAGCTTCTCTAGAGGATTATGACTGTTGACTGCAGTCTCTTGTTTGAAGCGACCATCGACTGATGCCTTGTGCATTATGACAACAGCACTACTGGAGTCATTAGTTTAGATTAGGTTAGCCACTTTAAGTGTCTGGATACGTACATACGTACATACCTATATACATACATACTAACATACGTATTTGTCTGTACTGACATACTTGGACTCAGTCCTATATTCTTGAATGCTTTTTCTTGTCTTTGAGCTTGTGACAGTATTAAATACTGAATAAGTAAATTATATTTATATGGCTTCATAATCATAATCGTAAACTCAAAATTTCTAAAGTACTAATTAAAAGCTAAGCGCTGGGCACCAGCTTATTCATGAGCAGTGCGTCAAGTCTATGGGGTTGTCCAAATATGCCACGTCAAGAACCAAGTCCGGTTGCCAGGAGACCAGAGAGAGGAGGGTAGAGGAGGGTAGGGTGGGTTGTGTTTAAGCTGAGAGAAATGGGAAAACTGATCAGGTGGGATTTCTGGAAAAGGTGAGACATCAGTTTTGAATGGAATACATGAGGAGTAATAGACAGAGTGAATGACAGAAGGGATAAAGGAGCAGAGAATTTGCACAATTCAAGAGGAAGATCATTCCAGAGTTGAGGTGCAGTGTAGTGTATGGATTGGTTAGAGATCTTAAAATGAGTAGTTAAAGAGGGACGGGCAAGAGTGAGTGAGTAGAACGGTCTGATTAGATGGTAGTTTGTGAAGGTAAGTAGGTTGGGAAAATTGGAGAAAACTGGAGAGAGTTAAAGAAATTTGAAATTAATGTGTTTGGGGATTTAGCAAACTTAGGAATGGACCATTTAGAAATGAATTTCAGTGGTAATTACCACTGCTAAGCAATTCTGTGTATAAATGGAAAGGGACTTTTCTGAATTTGATTTGTTCAAAGACATTAATTATTTCCTCAGATTTCAAAGACCATACCAATTTGCAAGACCAGTTTTATCTGTATGCTTGCTGAATTAACTTTAAGCTTATACACGAGTCAAAAGGACTTTGCAAAAATCCTGAGTGTTATTACAACATTTGAGAAAATACCATCTAGTGTAACTGTTGTGTTAGCATGTTTCTGATGAGAACAAGACCAGCACAAATTCAAGAATTACAAATTCAAGCAAAACTGTTATAGTGTACTACAGTAAAACTATTTTTAATACATATGCCGGTATATATATATATATATATATAGCTACATTTATATATAGTGATCTAGATCAGTGGTTCTCAAACTTTTTTCAGACTATGGCACACTTGGCAAATTTCTGTCGCAGCACACCTGTGTTCTTAATGCTAGACTCTCGTGTCATTATCCGTAAATTTACAGTATTTGACAGTTTACACTACATTGACTATATTCAAATTCTATTACAATATAAACAATGTTACATAAATATTAGGCTGATGAATAAATAGGCATAAGTGCGCTGTAATTTAGATGAAAATATTTTTACTATAAAAATTTGGCGGCACACCTCTGACTCTACTGCGGCACACGGTTTGGGAAACTCTGCTCTAGACACCTGGAGTACATATGCCACCAACAGAGAACAGGCCAGCACAATACTGTGTCACTGTAGTTTAGTAAATCTGAATCATTTGACTCGCCTGCAAATGTATAGTTTTCACTGGGCTGGGCCTTTCAGGTTCAGGGGTTTTATACAGAAGTCACTGAATGCACTAGATGCTGAAGTATGAATGAAAGCTCAGAAGAGCTTGTGCCAATTAAATGGTCAGGAAATTCTGTAGTAATTCTGGTCTGTGAATAGGAATCTGCAAGTAGGCAATACAGAGCACTCATGAGTCATTAGTGTGAAGAGACCCTGCATCACAACTGACAAAAACAGACACTGTAACAGTGAGGAAGGTTAAAACTAAATGCCATTCAAAACAGTTGAAGACATTGAGGCAAGACATGCTGTTTGAAAATATACCTAAAAGTTACCTTGGACTCTCTTCAAGGTCAGTGTTATGTGCAGGGTATCTGATAGAATGCAGCCTCTATCTGGATGCTGATAATGGCAAGCTGCTCTATTCATTTGACAGTTCCACATCCACTCCTGCTGTCAAACAGTTGTGGATGACTTGCAACAAACAGCTTCTGAAACTGAATTTCTGCCATTGGCCACAAATCAGCAACTCCATAAATTTAATTGGCTTACTTTGGTTGAAGTGGAGGATCGCTTGTTATTCATAATAAATGTACATGCAATCTATTAAAACTGTGTTTGGCTCCACCATGTCATTCTAAGGCCATGTCCCGGTTCTGTGTAAATATGTATGTAGACAAATACTGTAGGGTCATTTCAGCTGAACCAATTCCCCTTACCAGACCATCTCAGAATGGGCAGAAATTGAACCACATGTTGCAACATGCAATAGATGAGAAGCATAAGATTTTTCTGCAATATTCCAAATACTTTTAGAGATGTCATGGATTCTGTGACATCACCCTCATAAAGCATTTTGCAAAACTCTGAGATGTCCAAATTCTGACAGTTTATACTTTTAAAGTATACAACCAAATTGGATGAAATTTTTATCAGCTTTACAGTTTTTATGTCAACCAAAAATTATTATTAATAATGTATGTCATATAATTTCAGCTGTAATAATTTTAAAACGTGCCTTCAAATTCATTCTACTTCTTGTTCAGACGATATTCAGTGATCAACATCTCCATATGTGTGAGGCTTCTCTCAAACCCAGTTCTCAAAAGAAGAATTGCCAGCAGTAATATAACCCATTTCAGTGGGGCATACATTGTGAAGAATCAACCGCTGAGCCACCTGAACCACGCAAAAAGCATAAAGACGTGAACTCAATTTAGTAAGGAAAAAACCTTCAGCCCATAGGTGACTCATGAGCACAGAAAGCTAATAAGCCAGCCATGTGGAGGTATATCGAAAAATTATAGAACAGTGTGGGAACTTGTATGGAACAAAGCTAAACTGCAGGCAAGACATACAGGTAAAATGGGTGATAATTGCTTATCTGTGTCCATGCCAATACAGCCATGGAAAAGAACACAAAACCAGCGTAAGCAAGAAATACGTAGGTAAAATTTATCTTGTGACACCAGATAGCATATATTTAACCAGCTTAATAAAATTAAAAGTAGACTGCTTCCCTGCAAATCCACAAAACAGCAAAAACTTCTAATCTGAGACCTAAATTTGCTGGAGCAGTAAAGCAGATTGGCCAGAAGCTGCGCACCGGATACCAGACGAGGGCTTTAGGAAGTGCCAGCAGTGCAGCTGTCATAAAGTCAGAGACTCCAACTTTATCAACCACAGAGGGATCTTTGCACTTTCCAAATCCTCAAGTGTCACTATTCATTGAGCTCACTTCTCATCTTTAAAATCCATAAAATCAGTATGAAGGACAAAGTATCTTATGTTAATAGCAAAGTGAAGGTGGATGACCCCGATCTGATGCATCTCTTACTTGAACTGCTTATTGATTGATATTATTACCTTATTTTTGAAGACTGTCAATACAGTTATTTTTTGGTCTGTATACTGTACAAGTGGCAAATGTTCGGGCATTTGCTGCTGGAACCCTTGAAACTTAGTTTTTTTGCTGTTCTTATTTTTGTGAACAAGGATAATGAATTCATCAGTGCTTAATTGCAGTCTGCTGTTGTGCATTTCGAATTAACGTCTCATTTTCAGTATCCCGTACAAACGGTTTGTTTCTGTAACAGCATTTGGCCAGTACATAAAGCCATGCAGTAGCTATCAGACATTACTTGAGCCACCAGGTTGATCTGATGAACAGTCATTCGACTGATGGTAGAACGCCTTTCTGGTAGACAGTCGATGCCATTCCAAATTCTGTCCTTGCCTTTCAATAGCATAGATAGGTCTGTAGGTGTGAGCAGCAAATATCCATCTGGAATCCCCTTGAGTAAAGATGGAAATTCCAAGGTCAAAAGGGCTTTAATCACCAGCAGAAAAACAGACTGAAAGCTCAAAATCCACAGCAAACTTGTGTAAATGACTCCAAAATGCCAAATCAATTTCAGCAGCAGTCCAAGCACGAAAGAATTATTGAGCAAATTCTGCTTTGAGATAAACTTTTAAGACATGACTAGCGACAAAAACATGACCACATCATGGCAGCCTGACATGTGTAACTTTGTGTAGTAGTTTCTCTGCCCGTCTGCTGTTTGTCTGTCATTATTTATTAGTAGTTCTAACTAATTTGCTAACTACTTTGGTCGACTGGAAGTAAGCAAAAAACAAATTAAGGTAACATAACTGCAACTGTAAATATGAACACAGCATATAGATACCAAAGAAATTATAAAATTATCCACAAATCATTGAAATGTCCCCTAAAATGGAGGTCAACATAGGCTATATGAGTCCTGACAATAAAATCCCCTTTCAAGCTCGTCTCGGACTCGGTTTCAGCTCAGTCTTCTCAGAGGCTAACCATGTCGATCTCATCTTAGAGTCCCTAGTTTTTGGTCTCAGTCTCATCTCAGAGACCAGGATCTTGGTATTGTCTTGGATTGCTAGATGAACATCTCAGTCATGGCTTCAAGGGTCTCGTGGGCTTCCCTGGAGGCTGCAAATGCATGCTAGGGGCCATCGTGGTCAGTTTATACTACGAGCTCTACTAAAATTGAACACACATTGTAAACTGCAGTTGGTTGGCTTCAGGTAAGTATGGTAATGTCTTTCAAGAGTGTGGAAAGTTAAGTACATGTACCAGCAAGTAAGTGGAAGATAGGTCTTCCTTCAAAGATGTGTATGACTACAGATATAGACAGTCAAAGAGGGAGGGAATGAGGGAAAGAAGTAGTCTGCCAACCCAGATGAACCTAGAACATGACCGTTATGAGGTCATTAAAAATTAACATAGCAGCGTTTTTATGGTGGGATTTGCTGTTTTGCAGAATACCACAATGGAGAGCATGCATACATTTACAAAGCGTGGAAAGTTGCAGACTGGGCTAAAGGAGAAAAGGATTACCATTTTGATTCAAGCACAGGAGAAGTAAAGATACAAAGAAAAGGACTGTATTTCATCTACAGCCAAGTAACGTACATTTTGAATACACTGATTATATGATATTTGATAATAAAATGATATTCAATCTATCTGCATTTGGCCTCTTTCCTTTCATCTCAAATATTTCAAGTCTTGTCTTGAACTGTCCTCGAGACAAGGATTGGCTGCACCACAGATAATTTTGTGCCATCTGATTCTGTCCCTTGTCTCCAGTAATAACTGGTCAAATGATAATTCCGTCCATGACTTGATATTATCGATCCATGTCATCTTGGGTCTTCCCCATGCTTGGGATCCAGGAATTGTGCCTTGGATTATCTCTCACTCTGAGCAGTCTCCGCTATTTTGCAGCACGTGCCCATAGTATGAAAGCTTCCTCTTTTGATTAACCTGAGCAGACTGCTGTAACTACAGGCTAAATTACAAATTTAAACCATCAACCAACCACATCTGATGCTTTGAAAGTCACATTAACTGTCAAACATGATGTTGATCATGCTTACATACAACTAAGCAATATAGATCCATGCAGGTGGACCAGAAGGCAGTACCAGCAACGTTACAGAAGTGGGAACCAAACTGCACTGACCAGGACCCTGGCTTTGTTCCGGACAGAAATCTTTTCCATGGTGGCCCACGTTACGTATAGTTTTGTCTGCCATCAATGCCAGATGAGTCGTATTGTGCACTTTATGATCTGATGCTCTTGTGACTCTGGCACTCATTATTTTTATACCCTAAGCTTGAATTTATGCATCACCATCTTTGGAGGCCTAGCAAAGTTTTGGATACATCAGTCACCTTCTCAACTGTTCCACTCAAATCCTGACCAAATTTTCACTTCTATGTATATTAAAGAAACACTGCATTGACTTCCAGTTGAGGACAGGATTAGATTCAGTATTCTATTCTTAGGCCGGACCTTGAGAGTAGCTGGTCCCCTGAATACATCAGGGACATTTGTATTAAATTGAACTAATGAAAAGGCAATGGATTTCAGCTTGAATTTGTGTTGCACAAACTTAATTAACACTGTCAAAGGTCAAGCAGAGAGCATTTTGCATCATAACTTTCATAAGCTTGATTCTGGTTATCCAAATTTTAAAACGTCATAAATGTGTGGTGGTAGTGGCACAATTCCACCTTGCAGACCCCACAATGCACATGCACAGGCCAAGAGCAGCCCAAAATTCTGCTTCACATAAGTTTGAACCTCTGCATTTTTTTATGGTCTGGGCTTTTCCAATTTTGATCATAATGACTGCTTTAATGAGTGGGAGTAGAAAAAGATTGCATTCTATGTTAATAGACCTATGTATAATTTAATGGTAGGAATTCAGATATCTGGAGCTATGGGCTTAGGTTAGAAATAGACCTCTTTAAGAAACAAGCATCGTTAAGCATTAAATCGCTGTGCTCGAATCAATCTATTACTCTGCTGACTTTTATGAATTGTGGAGCATAGTGATTTCTTCAAATTTTCCAATGCAGTCTCTACAAAAGTGTTGACCTTTATTTGTAATTTCCCATAAAATAAAACTTAGTCGAGCCTTTTTAAGTAATTCATAAAAATGAAGGGGCCAATTCACATGCACAGCATAGATTTGATCCGAGTTCTAGTCCTTGACCAGCCAAAATCAGGCAGTTAATGGTATAACTCACAGAGTGGCTTTGGCACATTTTCCAGTTTGACCTGGGAGTAGGTCAGAAAACCAGATTCTGGCAAAAGATCACATATAATTCAGGTTGCTGTTATCAGCCCTAAAAGTAAAGTATCCCTTATCCCACAAGTGAGACGTACGGTAGGTGCTCATCTCCTTTTCTGTAGGCCCTTGAGCCAGCAGTGGACGAATTCCAGTGTCCTGGACATGGGGCCAGTGCATCGCAGGACCTGCCATTCACTTCCCAGCTTATGCCGGTACCAAATTATAATGTTTGGTTATGGAGGCACAGTGTGCGCAAACAACTTGCCCAGAGTTGTTACACAGAGTCGAACCAGCAAATGCATGATCACTGACCAAAATCCATTACCAACAGACCACCATGCCATACAAAAGAGTTGCACAAAATATTTTTTGGTCAGTTAAAAATGGGTGCACAAGGGCAGAATATGTGGAAATGTCAATTTGAGTTAGTCGGTCATATTGCATAATGTTTCATTCTGAATGCATCACTAATTTTGCTACGAATTTTCTTACAGATCCTCTACCATAATTCAGCCACACGTAGCAGTTACGTGATCATGGTTAATAATGAGGCTTTCGTAAAGTGCATGGAAAGTGTTGATGCGGTCATGCCAGACAGTCAGACATCAGCTGACAGTGCCAGATACAAGACCTGTTATGTTGGTGCAGCACGAGTGCTGGACAAAGGACAGACTGTCTGGATCAAAGACCTGTACAGTCGTTTTGTTACAACTGATTCAACAGCTAATTTCTTTGGTTTGATGAAGATTGCTGACCTTGAAAAGTAGCTGAACAATAAGCACTCAAAACTGTTTCATTCTTGTGTAATGTTAACTAAGCAAATGCAAATAATTTTCTGTATGTGATGTATCAAAATTCAGTTTATTAGATTATTTTGTAGATAACTTTTAGCACAAAAGACAATTTTTTTATATCAAATGAGATTATTATTAAGGTTTTTAAGTTAATGAGTTTTATTCGTGCTGATGCTGTATTTTTCTTGTTTGCATATATACCTGATTTTGTGTGTCACAGAGATAAACCTGAATTTAACAAAATGGTGGCCTAGATGGGTGTCATGTAACAGCCTAACATGGGTTTTAAGTGATTCAGACAACTTTTTGTCTGGTTAGAACCACTGCAACATTTTACATTGTGTACTCCTCAATAGCCTAACCTTCCAGGTTTCTCTGCTGCAAGATTCTGTATGTAGTTCTTCTGATCTGAATTGAAACTCGTTGACTTATAATGCCATTTTTGTCATGCATATTCAGATTAACATGATACACTATGAATATTTTTAATATGACTGCTGCTAACTTGCACATTTGTTGTACTACAGACATTTACTAGATGAATCAGATTTTACTTTCCTAGCTGGAAAGAATTTGATTCTTTGTATTGATTATGAGAACCAAAATAAACACTTTTGTCCATTCTTATGCTGATTGTATATAAAAATAAATTTGAAGATATTCCCACTGAACATGGTCTGTGATAGATGCTGAGAGTGCATCACTGTGCCTCACCATTAAACCATTGCACTGTTCTAGAACTTTGGCCATGATGCGTAAGCTGCTTTGACCTCAGTCTTATTAATACATCTAAGACATGTTAATAAGATACATTCGGCATAAAATGATATTTCACGTGTTTATTTTTGTTTTTATAAAGTATTTGTTAATTATATCAAGATTGTTTTAAAATGAGAGTTGTACTGCCTACCGTAGTAAATTAAGTTCTGAATATTGATGTAAATTTACCTTTAAAATAGTTTGTGGTAAAAAACTTGATTTTTTACTAGTTAGATGGTAAAATATGACAAAATTGGTAAAAAAAGATTTTAAAAAATGATTTAGTTATGTCCTATGCACCTGTATATGTAGCAATTTATAAGTTACAGTTATAAAAGTTATATAAGGTATAATTATAGAATACTCAAATGAAAGTAAAACTGGCCTAGTATTGAATTGCTAATCAGATAGTTTGTTTCCACACAATAAATTCGTATTATGAAATCTATTTGCCCGCTGTCACACACTGCAATGATCGTTGCATCCCAAGCAACTTACTAAGCTCTTGTGTGGACTTAAACAATGAAGTAAGTACATTGCATTAAGCTGGACCAGCGGCAGCGGGTAGGTTTAACTAGAAATTGCACAAAATCATTTTATGTGGGTAACATTAGGCCAGTGACTCTGTAATGAATTACTGAACCATTTTCAAATCAGTTAACCAGTTTTTCATAGCACACTTCATATAATAAGACAAAAATAAAAATGCTTTACACAGTGATATTGATAGTGTTACTAGTATTTTACTACACTTTTGGTAACATTGTATTTGGTTACTACAGTAATTTGACTGTCATCAGTCAGATTATCAATCAGTGTTTCTTTATGCCTAATCCATTGCCACAGCTAAGCCCGTCGTGAGTGAGTACTAAATAAAGATTGGTTAGCAGGCCGAAAACCATAACTTAGTAAACTAGGTGACAGATCAATCGTAATTGTAATCGTAATTCCGAGATTTCTACAGCGCCCAACGAAATCCGCGCCGCGGGGACCAGCTTATTCACAGGCGCTCAGTCAAAACAAAATCGCTAGGCAAAAGGGTTCGGTTCCATGTCAAGATCCAAATGTCAGACACTAATATATATTTTTAATCACTAAAGTCTGCTAAGACAGTGCAAAGAGGAATTCGTACCGGTAGTCTGTCGTGTGCTAAGTTTAGAGTTTGAGTTAAAAATCGAGAGGTATAAGTTAGAAGGTGAAATAGGGGTTTTGACAGAAATTAGATTGACCGACGTCAAAGGAGCTTGCGCCAGAAGGCCGTAGCCACGCGGCTTCGTTGAAGACTAGTAACTGTTGGCGCGTACATTCGCCACACATTATTGTAATTATAATTAGTAATTGTAATTTAAGATTTATAAAGCGCCTCAGAGAATAAACTCGACAGAGGCGCTCCCGACTAGAACAAGTAAAATCACTTCAGGCGCCTGCGAAATCTGAGAGGGGAAGATAGAGGAGCTCGAATCGCAGATCTCGAGAGAGAAGGTTCATCAGGTGGGACCGACATATTACGCAAAGTTTCTGGACTGGGCGGCAGCAGTTCGCATGTGAGGGACAAACAATAGATCATTGGTGGCCGAACGGAGGGTGTTACGGCCCGGTAACGAGGAGACATTTATAAGTCACATTTATGCCAAAAGGATGTAAAAGTATGGCTATTGTCTGCATTATTTCGTCTGCAACTTGTGAAAGTATCGACCTTCATAAACGTAACACCTTGACGTTTATAATCATACATTATATCTACTCTAATAGTGTCATTACAGAAGTGTGTTCTCTATCAGTAGTGTTCATGAGTCCGTGCTTTTCGAGAGAGAGTTTCTAATGTTGTTTTATGACGCCGTATGGCAACGAGGGCCGTTGACGTCTTCCAGATCTCGGTGATTCTGCAATATTTAGGTTTGCTTTTCGGGACTGGCCCGCAGGGCACTTTAAGTGTCTGTCCGTTCACGCTCGCTGCAGCCCTAACTGCGATTGGTCGACGCCGTGAGCCAATCACGTCACACAACTAGCAGTCCTGGCAGATGGTTGCAACTTGAAGATACATCCTTGTAGCAAAGATCTTAGAGTCTAAGACTCTTAAGATCTTTGCTTGTAACAAAACAATTATTGCCAATTTACAGATTAATCCATGCCAAATTGCTGCGTGTCTCTTACGAAAAGGGCGCATCTTGTCAAATTTTGACAAATTTCACCTAATTATAATTTTATGTGTAAACAATACAATGCATGCTTTAATGCATTTTGAAGAGGATTGTCATTATTTAGCATTTTGCTTACAATAATTCTCACTGTTTAAGACAAAAATGATTAATGAAAATTTCTCTACTAAAATTTTCTGTTTCTTTGTTTTTCTTAAAATGATGTAAAACTTAGATATGACGTTCTGGCTTATATCCCTCGAAATGTCATTGACAGATTCGTGCTTTAGAAACTGTGACGATTATGTTTTGATTAACGGTTCGCTTAATTAATATGCAATCGAAAATCAAAGACCGAGTGGTTGGATTCGTATATTTCCGGGTTACGAAGAATATGACAACCGAAGAATATGAGTCTGACACTGGTGGACAATTTCAGCCAACGACGCAAGCAGAGCAATCGAAAGGCTGACGTTCGAATTCGACAAGCAACTGTGGTAAATATACTGCGATTTAAATTTCTCAGTGTGTCACACAAAGTCGCATCAGCGGACTAGCTTATTCACTGTTGCTATATCAAATGAAGTTCGCAAGCCCGAGATTAAAATCTCTGAAATACTGTACAGTCACTATCGGTATGTGAACGGACAGCCTCACGAGCTGAGACGCTTTGACGTACGCTTTAACCAACGTAGCCAGCCAGTAAAGGTTATAATCCACATGTGCATAATTATTTCAAAAATCTTGTGAGAAGCGCTTAAAATTTTCTTTCAGCTTACATTTTTGAGGATTTGGCTGACATGGCAACGTGAAATCCAATTTCTGAGCTTGTAGACATCCTTTGCATAATCCAAACACTTTTGAGTGAGCAGCCAAGGCATCATAGAGACTTTGGGACAGAAAGACCAATCATTTGCTGTAGTATCAACATTTATGGTCTTTGGTTTATCTGGCAGAAGGGAAGCATTGCAAAAATGACGGCAGATGAGTTGAAAGAAGCTGTTCTTTTAAAGGAAACTAACCGATTTAAAGCCATCGAAATACTCGGCAGTATAGGTTTGCATGAGCGTTGATTCTTTCTAAAATTTTCAGGCGTTCCTGATTTTATGTACATTCGACCATTTCTAAGGAGTGATCTCAAAATGCTGACTCACGACATTCAACACTGCTTACTTGAAATAAATTCATAAATATATTCGTAATGCAACAAATCTGTGCCAAAGATGAGAAATTTCTTTGAGGTTAATTTATCGTTTTAGCATCCAAAATTATTGACGCGATTATTTGTAGCTTTGTAACGTTCGAATTAAAAATGAAAATTTATCTGTACTCAATGACTAAACCAGTAAAAAAGAAAAAACAATTTCACAAGAGATATTATAATTTAAAATGTAATATTTTTCGCAATAAATGACCACTTTAAACGTAATTGAAGTGAAAAATAACTTCCACCGGAAGTTGTACTCTCGTCGGTACGTATATTAATACATGTTTTCGCTTTAATTTAAGTTTTCTGGTTATTTTCTTTTTTATTTCCGTGATGCAGCATTATAAAGGATGATGAAATGAATTTGGAACACTAAAACAATATAGGTTAATCACATCAATAATTTTGGATGCTGAAACTATAAATAACTGAGCATATGAATTACTAAATGCAGATTTGTTGCATTAATCCACTCTAAATCCTGGGATACAAAGACATATATGAATTTATTTCAAGTAAGCAGGGTTGAATGTCATGAGTCAGTATTTTGAAATCACTCCTTACAAATGTGTGCTGTTTGACCGTATCATGATGGTAAACTTCTCTTAGACAAATCACACAGGTAACAAACTTCTTTATAATCCTCTGCAAAAACTTTGTAGAACCATGGTTCTGAGAAACTAGGAAAGTGACAAGTTGGAAATTCTGGTGGATTTGAGAACCAAGTGAAATTACGCCAGTAGTAATATGTGTGTACAGACGTGACAGAACTGGTGGCTGAGAGTAGTACCTGATGGTTGAGGGAAGTCTGAATAAAGTGTCTTCTATCATCTGTGAAGAACTGCTTGGCACTGGGGTTCTTTTGTTGTGGGCCTCGTTGGCTGTTGTTGCTCTTCTTTTTTGATGCTGCATGGTCCAGGAACTCTGAACATGTGAACATGTCTGCTATCGATTCTGGATGGGACTCCATCAGTTGGCACCGCGTTTGTGCAGAAGCTTACCAGTGGTGACTCTTCTAACTGTCTGAGCACAGTTCGCTTATTGATTAACTTTTTGTTCTTAATGGCTTTATATCATTTAGGTCAGCACAGGCAGCAGTTGTGGGATGTACTTAAAAGGTGCGGTAGTAGTTCATACATGATTTGGCTGCAGAGGCTGTTGAAGTTTACCCAAATTGTCCTGAAGTGTATCTTGCCATAAATGATCAGTTACCTAATAAAGATTTTGGGTCATTTTGACATAGCCATGTGAGTAAGGCAGAAGGCCTGGAAGATGTAATTAAATAGAATGCATGAACAGTGACTTGAATTATGAACAGAGCACTCAAAAATTTTATTGTATTTGACATTAATGCAGTTAAAATAAAGGTGGCATTGACAGCATATCCTGACGAATAAAGCCTGACAACTTTCGGTTCTTGTGCAAACTACGTTGTTTAGAGGTAATGGCAGTTTAATGTTTTGCTGTGTTAGTTAAAAGAGAAAATGTGGAAACAAATAGTGAAGATGGAATTAGAACCAAGGAATTGGCTATTCTTGAGCTTGGCAGTCTTTTGGCCAAAGTTGGTCAAGCTGATGGTAAGTTGTCATATAATGTTGCCTAAAAATTGGTCTGTATTTCGTGTTGCTTAAAACTATTTCTATCTTGCTAATCTGTTATATAGGAAAATTGTTTTTTAAACAGTAGTTAATTACAGTTACTGGTTATTGGTCAGGAAATGTAATTGATTTCAATAAATTATTACTTTTTAAAGATTGTATATTACTGATTATAGTTATTTTTTAAAAGTAATAATCATTTTTTTAATTACTGCACAGAGAATGGTAAAGTCAGATTTGGCTGCATGTGTGTCTGAGTTACAAAGTACAAAATCAGTTCAAGGGCATATTTCATTGGATTATTTGATAGAAGTCTTGAATAGCACACAACAGTAGAATCTTCTCAAGTGCTCATTGCTTAAATTGTCAGCTTCCTAGTTATGCACTGGTTCACACTTGCACAGTTCAGGCTATCTATTTGGTTTCAAATGATGTGCTGTAAGAGTTGGCTTTGTTTTAGTATATTAGTTTTTAAACTGCAGAATAATGCACTTTCCAAGCAAAAATTTAGAGATGCTACATGCCCCTGAAGACATACTAGAAATGGGCATTGATGCAGTTTAAAGATATTATTTAGATTGGAAATAGGTCTTTAATTAGTCAGACAGTCCTTTTCTAGATCAGGGTTTCTTAACAGGTATCACAAGAGCAGTTTTAAAAGCAGAGGGAAACAGCAGTGACAATGAAGAATATGATGGCGATGACATTGACTAACTATTGATAGAGCAGTATTATAAGCTATATTGTAAATTACACTGTTAGGTGTAGAATGTTATAAATCAGCTGATTATTTTGCACATAGTAACTTTTATTAACATGTGGTGATATGAAGATTAAGGGCACACAAAGCTTTAGAGTTCATTTAAAACATAGTATTAATAGGGTGGTGATTAGTGTGCTTTTTTCTTAAATGTTCTGAAATTTTTTTTTCTAAAACTTGCTAAGTACAAAATGTTATACCAAAACCTGGATAAGTACTAATTACTGATTAGTTTTCACTATAATCCTTTACCTCAGGATTTGTAAAATGCTCATGAAATAGCATGTATTCATATAGCAAAGGTTTTAGCTTTTGTGAAGCAGATTTATGGGAAATGAAAAAGTGCTTTATTCAAAAAGTAGTTTATGTACTTGGCAAATTTTGGAAATCAGCTCTTCAATTGCCCACCTGCCTTTCCAGGTCATAGAATTCACTTAAAATTGTGTCTCGCGGTACAGATTTACAATTTCAGACCCAATCTATGAAGCACAGATTAATCTCATGAGTGCCCCACCTAGTGTATTGGTATGAAAAAAAAATTGCTGCAACAGTTTTTTTATGGTCTACTTGATAAAGAACTAGATATAAAATTTTGCTAAGTTTTTATGAAGTAGGATGTTTGTCATGTCTGGTCTTTAACCGTCCTGGGGCCATCTGCTTCTGACCCTCATTTCTTGTAATAACTGGTTGAATGATAATTCAGTCCACGGCTTGATGTTGTCTATCCTTGTCATCTTGGGTCTTCCCCAAACTTCGGATCCAGGAATTGTGCCTTGGATGATCTCTGTCTCTCAGCAGTCCCCACTCTGTTGTAGCACATGCCCGAAGTATAACAGCTTCCTCTTTTTGATTAATCCAAGCAGACTCCTCTCTACTCCTGCAATCTCTAGGATCCAATTGTTTGTGTTATTGTCAGCCCATGGTACTCTCAGAATCTGCTGCATACACTTCATTTCAAATGCGTTGATTCTTGCCTCTTCATTTTTCTTTATGGTACAGCTCTCACATCCATACTATGCCACTGGCCAAATGAGAGCTTTCGGAAGTCTTATCTTTGTGGTAAGCAATATGCCGTTTACATTTTTTAATGCTGCTTCTACGACACATTATCCTTTTGTCAGTCTTGACCGAATCTCTCTACTGTACTCAAAGTCTTTGGTTATCAGGGAGCCAAGATATGGAAATGTGTCAAACTGCTTATGTTGAGTGCCTTGTACTTTACTGTTGCAGGTTGTACCATTTGTTACCATGATCTCGGTTTTGTCCACTTTAATCATCAGGTTCTGGTTGCTGCTTGCCTGGTCAAGATGACCCACTATCTCTGCTTTCAAGGGTACTAATAGAACACTGTCATCAGCATGTTGCAGATTTATAACTCTTCTCCCTCCTGTTTGAATTCCACCATCATAACCGTCCAGCACTTCCCGCCGAACCCTTTTCTTGACACGGAACCCTCATGATAATTCACTGGCTGCTCTCATTTTAACTTGCTGTTTATAGTAGAGTCCAGCAAGCAGGTTGACAACATGAGCAGGGTAACCCATGTCTGTCATGGCCAGCCACAGCTTCTCTTGGGAGACAGAATCAAAAGCTTTCTTAAATCAACAGAGAACATGTAGAGGAGCTGCTGATGGTCTCTAGTTTTCTGCATGATGATTCTAAGATTTGTGACTTGATCTCGTATTCCCCTTCTTCTGCAAAATTGAAAGCTTGTTCATCTGCCACCTCGGATTCAGTTTTTGTCCTAATTCTTTATCAGGATGATCTTTTGGATGATTTTACTGGCATACGAGACCAAGGCTATGGTCCTGTAATTCGTGCATTGTCGCATATTGCCTTTGTTTGGAAGAAGTATGAAGGTTGAGTTTGTCCATTCTGCTGGCCATTCCCCACTCCCCTGTCTCCCATAATGTCTCACATAGTCGATGCATCCTTTCTACTGTTGTTTCTTCACCATGCTTGAACAACTTGGCTGGAACCTCCCTTGGACCAGTGCTGTTGCCACTAGCTGTCTCACCAATTGCACGAGCAACCTCAGATTTTAATGGTGCTGGTTCACTTATGAACTTCCTGTTGATGTCTTTCACATCACTGTCATCATATAATTCTTCACAGTACTCACTCCAATGCTCAGCAATTTTCAAATTCTCCGTGATTGTTTCACCTAATGCTGATTGGATGCAGAACAACTGAGGCTGAACTTTCCATGTGAGTGTCTTTACTGTTTCGAAAAGATGTTGCATGTTTCCCTTGCGATTTGTTCCCTCCAGCTTCACTCAGACCCTCAAGCTGGACTTGTTTATCTTCCCACAGCTTTCTCTGAACCTCTCTTTTCAACTCAGAATACCGTTTAGGGTCTTTTATTTTGACTTCTTTTTCAACTTGATTAAAGTTTTACAACTATGGTCTAAATACTACAAAATTCTATCGCCTTCACTTATAAATATATTTTATGAACTTCTTTCTGGTTTTATCTGAAAACATTTTCTGCAACTCTTTTATGCCCAAGTAACATATTTTGTCACTGAAAAATTTTTTGGTAGAAACTTTTTAGGCACATAAAAAGCATAAAAATATATCAGTTTTTTTGGGTGTACAGTTTGGGGTAACTCTGGGTACCCAAAATATTTCTTTTAAAAAACTGGATAGACGGTTGGGAAGAGGAGGTAAAATGCTAAAGAATGGTGTTTACCTTATGTGTGTATAAGTCAAAATATGACAAAGATATGACAAGTACAAACTTTTTATTTTAGATTCTTCTAATTTTTGTATGACTGCAGTCTGTATACTAAAAAATTTGTATCTTCTTTATTTAAAAATATATTTTATAAATTTCTTTTTGGCACTGTCTGGCAACATTTCTGCATCTTTTTATGCTCAGTATATATGTTCTTACTTAAATTTTTTTTGACTGTCTTGAATATAAAAATATATAAGATTTTTTGGGAGGGGTAAGCTTAAGGTTACTTTGGGTGCCCAAATAATTTCTTTTTTTTCAAAACCTGGACTGACAGTTGAGAAGAGTAGGTAAAATGCTAAAGAATGGTGTTTACGATATGTCTATGTGTCAAAAACTGACAGGTATCACAAGTTTAAAACTTTTTGTTTTAGCTCCTTTTTTCCTAATTTTCTTCCATTTTTATGACTACAGTCTAAACACTAAAAAATGTGTATTTCCATCACTTATAAATATATTTTATAAATTTGTTCTGGGTTCTGTCTGGCAACATTTTCTGCACATCAAATAACATGTTGTCACTGAAATGTTTTTTTTTTGTAGACTGTCATTAACCCCTTTAGCGTGGAATTATTTTTTTGTTAACTCTCTGCCAGGGTGGAATTTTTTTCCCAAAAAAATTTCCAGATATTGTTGTTATAATGATACTATGATTTTTCTGGAAATAATCTTATAAGTTTTCGTGCATTTTACCGTCATCAAAAAAAATTTCTTGTTTTGCTTTTTTCACTTGAAAAGAAATTTTCCGCACATTTTCGGCAGGCATACAATAGAAGAAGAACACCCGTCAAGCACCATGCATGTCAAAATTTTTGGCCAGCACCAGACATAGATATAGACTTATGATAGGACAGTAACAGTCGCAATGTATGTCAATAATTGAACTTGGTGTGATAAATTTCAAAGCGTGGGACAGGACACAGTCCAACATCAAGCGACCTGCCATTTTGACCTACAATACGGCACCGAGGGCAGCCGGCTAGCAGCCGCCAGTGATGATGTAACTAGGTCCAGGCTGCTATAGGGCTACTACAGCATATTCTGTGACTTCCCCTGCACAACAGCCATGGCCTTCTGACGTTATTCTGAGTTTATCCGGGCTCTACGCCTACTGGGTGGTGAATACTATCCCTACCCGAGTTAACTCGGGATCCACGCTATGGGAACGGATTCCCCACCCCGAGTATACTCGGGATCCACGCTAAAGGGGTTAACATAAAAATATTGCAGATTTTGTGGGGTACAGGGTGGGGTTACTGGGTATTACAAAACTTTATTTTCTCAAATATTGCATGGATATGAATCTATATGTCAAAAACTGACAGAGATATCACAAGTTCAAATTTTTTTTCTTTTTTAGCCATCTTTGCCAAAATGTGCAGTTCTTGAAGGGTAGATGTCTGAAACTTTGCAGAATTTCATAATACATACTTATCTGCGTAAAAGATGAAAGTTATCAAAGTCTGAGGTGATGAGGTGGGATGTTTCCCAAAACTGGTTGAGTTGACATGGAATGACCTTATATCCATTGGCGAATATACTTGATTGTAAATTATTAGCTGATTTTGAAGAATATCTGTGATTTTAAAATTATGTTCCCTTGTAGTGTTTTTTGCATTTTTCATTTAATAAAAACAGTTTATGATCAGTTTTCTTTAACTTTTCAGATGTTTTTATGAACTTATTTCAGAGTTATGGGCAATGATCAAATATACACGTCCATTTCTTGGTTTGGTTAGTAAAGCAAAAGCTGCAAAGCTGGTCAGGACGTTGGTTGATATGTTCTTGGATATGGAAGCAACCACGGGCAAAGAGGTAAGCTTTATGATGAAGTGCTTGGCAGACAAATTCCCAATTACTGTCCAGGATCCAGTTCTCCATTGTAGACTCAAGTAACTAAAATTAAGTAAGTAATGGATTATTAATGAGACTGTTACATGTTGTGCCGTGACTGCTTGGTTGAACAGTTGCCTTGTAATGCCAAGAGTGTGGGTCAAGCCTCTCTATAACTCTTGTTTAAGGTGTTTTTCTGTTCAACTAGACTGAAGGCTAATTAAATTCAAGGTTTTTATAAATTAAGACTGTTAGACCTATGAATTAATGAAGAACCTTCACATCTCACAAAATGCTTCTGACTGCACCCTAATCATTTGAGCCATGAAACTCTTCTGGTCAGATGCTCTTCCTGATGCTAACTTTTGTCATTAGTGTATATCTTGTGACATGTTGAAATGTACTTTTGATATTTATTGACCTTGTGTTGTTATATTTCAGGTGGAGCTGTGCACAGAGTGCATTGACTGGGCTAAGCAGGAAAACAGAACTTTCCTAAGGCAGTCTTTAGAAGCACGATTAGTCTCATTGTACTTTGATACAGGTTGCTTCAGTGATGCCCTTCTCCTAGGTCAGTCTTTCAGTATTGGAATTTCTGTAGTATATTGTGTTAAATTTTAAAGACTATGTGCTTTGCATATGAAATTGCCAGTTCCTTAAGGAGTGGTCTGCCAGTGTTCCCACTCTGTCTCAGTTTTTTAGCAATTGCATTTTTATACCATAGGGCCATTTGTGTACCTATAGCAGATAAGTGAAGTTCTTCTGTAGTTGCACTTGTTGGATCAAGTGATGTTTAATTTATTAACTTTAAGTTAAAAACACCCTAAATATATTAGCGTTCTGCTTTACTGGGCTGAACATAAATTTTTAGCCTACCTTAAGTTGCCCTTGTTTAGATCAGCAAGATAGTCAGTCATGTGTGCTGCTCTTTTGAGAGGCTCTCCACGCTCCGAACACCACAGGCTCATCTGTGCAACACTGCTTAATTTTCAACCCTTGCCACAGGAGCACTTACAACGCAACATTATAGATGCTTTTATTTAAGTCACTGGAAGTAAGGGAGCTGGCATCTGTTCTCAGTAATGAACCCTCAGTAACTCGGGATGTTCAGTAATCTACATTAAATTCTTTAGTTGCCTATACCTTGTGCAACATGAGGACAGATATGTCTTATTTGAAAGGTAAACAATTTTCTTGACTTTGCATTGACATTTTTGGATTTTTTGGCAATGTTAGAGAAGATAATTGGAGTAATTGGTGTCTGCGTTTCAGGTGTCATGACAGAATTTGCATTGGGGCATGTTGTAATTCTGATTAGGCAGAATAGTTTAATGAATTGTGACTATACCTGACATAACCTGGCCTAAGTTGTGCTGATCAGTACAAGTTAAATGTGCTCGGAAGGCAGTCTTCCATGAAACGAGTCCAAATAGTTCTGTTCATAATTCTCAAAGAGATGCCATGTTACTCAAAATGTCTTATGTTAAACAGTGTAAGTAATTTTGCACATAAAAAATCTAGTTGATTTACACTAGAGAGCTAATTTATGGTAAAATTTAGCTTACAGTTTTTCTGAAGTGTTCGTGCAGAGATGTGCATAGTAAAAAAAATTGATAACTTTTTCTCTATTTGTGATACTAATTTTGCAGTTTTTCCCGAATTATTCAGCACTTCCAGCTTAATCCAATGCAATTGTAAACCAGTTTTTAAACTTGTCTGACTTAGGCAGAGTTTTGTCTGGTGTGGTCACAATATTCTAAGATGTTGATAGCACATGTATCCATTCTAGCATTATTTTGGATTTTTCAAGTGATTGCAAGAATGGTTATGTGGGTCATATTGTACTTTTCATAAAGCCTATGATAAAAGGTGTTCAGAATGCCTCAGGCCGACAGGCTGTCAGGTTATCTGTTTATACCGGGGATTCAACTTCGGTTGTTGCATGTATAAGTGTTGTTGACTGACTGCTTTCACTGGTAATTCTTACAATGGCTACAGTTATCCAGAAAGACTGTGCTGGACTAAAGATTAACTGCTGTGACAAATGACACAGGCAGTTGTGGTCACTCATGCTATAGTGACCTACTCATAATGAAGTACATATATTAGACAACAGATTATTGTTTAATAAGAAAACAGTCAAAAGGAAAGAAAAGACTTACAGTGCAGTCCATAGGTGTAAAAGCAGGTAGGCTATTGATTTGTGTAAGCAGATAAAAAGAAATAAATGGTACATATATTTGTTCAAAAATTTTTTTGAGCAAGTACACTTTTGCTCTATCATCAGTGGTAGGTGAGATTGAGTTTAGACCAAAGGTGAAATTTAAGCAATTTAGTGGCTAAATTGTGTGGTACTTTAAGGGTTAAAAGGAGCTATATAAGTGTGTTGATACAATCATACGGATGTACATAGTGAGCACAGAATGTTGCAAAAATGCTGTGTTTTATAGTTCAGTCATGTGTTCTCTTATGTATATCTAGGTTCTTCATTGCTTCGCGAATTGAAGAAGTTAGATGATAAGGCATTGTTGGTTGAAGTCCAGTTGCTGGAAAGCAAAACATATCATGCTCTTGGCAACCTGCCTAGATCGAGGTTAGTCTGGCATCAGGTACTTCTTAAACTTTGAAAATCAATGTATTAGTGAAATATTGATCCTCACCTTTCTGATGATAGCTGATGACTTTGCATAATAAATGAAATTGTTGAAAGTCTGTTGATGGATAAAAATATATAAGAGTATATCAGCTAGTCAATTATTGTGAAGAGGAATCTGATGTCATGAAGGACTCATATATTAACACTAACATCAGCTTGTTGGTAGGTGGGTCATTTCACATCAAATCACCCAGCATTAAGATGACTGTACAATTTCAGATTTGGTATAGTATCGATAATCAGTAGTAAACAGAGCTCTTTGAATGTCATTTACTAAAGAAACACTGGACTAATATTATCATGGTTTTTGTTTTGGTTTGCTCTTCCCACTCTCAAAAATAGGCATTAAATCATAAGGTGTCATTTGGATTTATCTCACAATTACTTTTAATAGTAGAAATGACAAGACTGTCCAAATGAACAGTGAAAAACACACATTTCAGGAACTCTTGGAGGTAGATTTTGCATGTGTGCACATTGAAGCGGTTTGGAACAGAATCGTGTCATAGTTGCTTTCTGTTGCATTAAAAATTTGTAAATGATGTCTAACATCCTTTTATTCTCTTATGTATGCATGTCAATGCTATTTTTATATGGTATGTATTAGAACGAATGTTTAAAATGGACTGCTACCATTATCAACATGAACAAACCTGGATAACGCACGTTTCTGTTATAAAGTACATAAGGTTTACAGATTTTCATAATGAGCAAAAGAGAAGGCATTCTGTTCTGGATTTTTTTACTTGCAACCTGCTGCTGCTAATTGCAGCATGGTGTGTGGAAGTTAAGTTTGTTTTTCTGCACATTGATCATTCTGCCTTATGTACAAATACTGATCAGTGGCTTGGATGTACTGCAATTACAGACACACATTTCATTTTAAGCAAAGTGAAGAGTTTCCTATTTGATGTTCAGATGAGTGCAGCTGTAGCAGCAGGTGGTACATCTGGACTTGGAAACTGATCCGTGATATGTGTTCACAGAGTGAAGATGTACAAGTTTGAACATTGTTTAATAAACTAAAGCTTTCTCATTTTTCTTCAGAAGAAAGTTAAAGACATTTCTTAAATTTTTAGAGCTGCTTTGACATCAGCAAGAACTACAGCCAATGGTATATACTGCCCGCCAAAACTGCAGGCTGCCCTTGACTTGCAGTCAGGTATGCTCATTTTATGTAAAAGAGATCTTGATAGCACTTAGGCAAGAGAATTTTACCTGAAGTTGTACCTTGTTGTGTTTTTGAATGTAAAGTAAATTGTACCATATCCCATAAATGACACGTAGGGAGGCACTCATTTCTTTTTTGTTTAGGATCTTGTGCCAGCAGGGATGAATCCCAAGGTCCTGGACATGGGGCCAGTGCATCACAGGACTTACCATTTACTTCCCAGCGTAAACCAGTACCAAATTATTCTGCTTGGTAACAGAGGCACGGTGGGTGCAAACAACTTGCTGAAGGTTGTTCCATGGAGTTAAAACCGCAACCGCATGATCATTGACTGAATGTGTTACTGACAGATGTCTGTGCTATGTTTTTGAATGGCCTAAGAGTATTTGGATATGCAAATACTGCTTGCAGAAGTCTGGGGTTTAGACCATGATTCAGTGAAGTCTAATAAGTTATGTGTTTATGTATTGAGACATTTATGTAACACCCTTTAACTAACTTATTAACACTGCATATGTGGCTATCTGATCTAAGCAGGTGCAATTTGTGTTTTATAAGTCGTTAGTACAGTGCGGACACGTTAAAGTGAAGTTGTGGGGTACAAGCCTTCGAAACAGTGTGTAAACCATTTCGTGCATAAAACGGGACAATGTTGAAATACATGTCCTCTGCTACTCGGTCGCCCACTCCCCTATCCCATGCTGTTCCCTCCAGCCAAGCTCCTCCTTGCCTCTTCACTTGGCAGGCAGGTCTGTACCCAGCTGGCCGCCCAGTCGACCAGCCTCTCTGCGGTCATGCCGGTCAGCCATACGTGCCGTGTCCTACCGGTTCCAGTCTGACTTCTTGTCCAACCAGTCTCCAATACACTTGCTGAAGCTTCATATCCAATGACACATACAAGGCATGGTACTTAGGAATTTCATTATGGACGTGTAAACAGTTGTTTTACTTTTTCTTGTTTTACGTTTACCTTTTATCCTCTCTTCTGTCTTCATCGTCATCAAATAATAGCTAACACAGTGCATCATATATTTATATTGCTTGAACGTTGCTCTAGAATTCATTTATTTGTTCTCCATTAGGAATACTGCATGCAGCAGACGAGAGAGACTTCAAGACTGCTTATTCATATTTTTATGAAGCATTTGAAGGTTACGACTCTGTGGATAATCCAAAAGCTGTTACAGCTCTAAAGTACATGCTCATGAGCAAAATTATGCTCAACAGGCAAGTGTTTATTTAATAAACTTGATTTCTTTGTCGTCTTTTTTTGCCTAAGTTCCTATTTTTGCATTACATTACACTTACAGCAAGTCATTTTCTATCCATTTGGGATTGGCTATATAATCATTTAATGACTGCCTTGACAATATTGTTAATGGTTATTATAAAATCAATGTATTGTAAAAAGACAAAATTCCATTTTACTCCCAGACAAAGTCACATAGAATTCCAGGATCTATTGCTATCTTCCTATAACCATTAGTGTATTACATGCCCTTGCTTTCTTGTAGCTTGTTAGAGCTCACTGATTATTTATGACAGATTGTTTTTTAATCTGAATTTCATCCCAGACCATTGTTAAATGTAATTGGCTTGTCTTTAAAATTGGTCACAGAGGGTCTGGAATAAATGTGTGGTTGATTTGTGTCAATGCCTGCCAATGATTCTTTACAGAATGAACATGTTTTACAGAGTGTCGTGACACTCATTGGTTCAGTTTTTGCATTATTGCTATTGTTCAAACAATTGTAGTGCTGAGGAAGTGCAGTCAATTGTCAGTGGCAAGTTGGCAGTCAAATATAATGGTTTGGATGTGGATGCAATGAAACTTATTGCCACAGCCAGTCGTAATCGTTCACTTGCTGACTTTCAGAAGGTTTGATTAATTTATTCTTGGTTGAAGGATTAACTTTTAACAAAAGTCTTTTGACTTGCTGGTGCTTTACAGCAAGTGAATTTCGCTTAAATTAAAGTACACTGCGCTAGGCCAGTAACAGTAGAACAGAATTCTCCTGGTCTAACCAGGCATTGCATGGAATCTAAATTTGATTAATGGATGTAGTTGAGTATTTATTTAGTGCCTTTGAAGAACTGCTCGTAGGCGCTGAAGGTATGACTTGAAGTAGGTTTAATGCAGCATATGAAATGTCATGATGTGTCTGCAAAACAGCAAATTCAATGAATTGCAGAATGAAATTTATTATGTACTTTTTTTTTGTTTCTTTGGTGTAACTTTTGCTCATAAAAGAGTAAAACTTTACCTGCTCAACTCATGTTTTTTATCTGCAGTATTTAATCTGCACTATATGTAGATATGACATGATGGTGGAGATTACCAAACTTTTTGGTTACTTTTTAGACAATAGTACAGTTCAAAGCACAGCTTGAAGATGATCCAATTGTGCGTGCTCATCTGAACTCCCTCTACGACAATCTTCTGGAGCAGAATCTTTGTCGAATAATAGAGCCCTTCTCCCAAGTTCAAGTTCAACATATTGCAAGCTTGATCAACTTGTCTATGGTAAATATGTGCATCAGTTTAAAAAATAATTCATAGCCTCTAATAAGATATGATAAATAATCATCATCAGTACTATATGAATGTATCTGGACATTTATGTAATGTCTTTACCTCTAATGTCTTTACCTCATGATCTTAATGTTAAGTTGGAATGTTTGTTCCTAGCAGAGATGCACTGGAGGGTTAGAATGTACCATGCAAGTGAGTATGCTGCATTAGCTACATAATAACGTGCTTGCTACAATGGCTCTGGAATGTTGGAATGTACCATGCAAGTGAGTATGTTGCATTAGTACAGTGGTGCCATGGTACTCACCCTAACACCCACTGATGATGACAGAAGCATCACATTCAGAAGGAACATAAGCAGGTAAATTAGGAAATGTTCAGACTGAGCAGCTGGCACCCACTGAAAACCTGTTCCATAGCAGTTATCTTGCACATTGCACTGCAAGTTGAGAATATTACCACCCGTGGGATACTTGCAATAACAGTTATGGTACTACCATTGAGACTGCTGCAGTTGATAGCACGTGCTGAGTGACTGCTCATTTATAGAAATCCCTCTTGATAGTAAGTGGCTTTTACTGAGTGGTTGAACTTTATCATGTAATTTGTCCATTAATTCTTAAATCATACTTTCCTTGGCATTGTTTTAGATTAATTTTTTGTTGCTAACTCTTTGGTAGTAAAAAATATCATATAAAGCAGATAGTTAGGAGGATTGTTTTTTCTGTAAATAGGGTGTACTTGTTAGTTGTACACTTCAAAGTTTCAGTATAACCAGGACAAATGAGCATCTTATGCACACTGTCATCCCCAAACTTCTTGGCAAAGGATTTGATTGATTACCAAAATAGAATATATATGTGTGTGTTAAGGGTGTTTTTAATGTACTACATGATATTTTCAGCTCAAAGATTTTTCACCGGCCAGGTCGAATTATCATGCCAATTTATGTATAAACTCCATGTCCGAAATTATATCTTGATAACTGAGCATTTAGGATTTGTGCAAGCTGACCGAAATTACGAACCTGGTGATCTTACTCGTTTTGTCTGTACTTTGTATGATTCGATCTTCTTATAGTAAATTATTAGGTTAAATTAATGTATCATATCACAGGTGAGATGGCAAAATTGACAAGAAAAAAGACTGATATTGGTTGATTGACAGTACTGAAAGTCACTTTGGTTGTGTGAAGCCACCTACATGAGGAGAGGTTCTCAAGGTGTTGTTCAATTTCCATACACAAAGGAACACAGAAACTGGATGACAGCGTGAAAGAAATGGTCACTGTGATACCTCCAATTTGGATGAAATGCTCACAAACACTATAATACCAACTGACAAGACCTGCTGGGTTGAGATTAAGAAGCTCTCGGTTGCTCATAAAACTGGATTATGGTTGATTTAAGAGCAAGATTTTTTGTTTTCCTATTTTGGGTATGAGCTGCATATTCTGGACTAAATGCGGACCGGTGATTTTTGCCATTTTAGGAGGTAGTTGAAAAGAAGCTGTCTCAGATGATCCTCGATAAAAAGTTTAGTGGTAAGTAGTCACATAAAAAGTCACATAAAAGAGATTACTAAACAAGACCTTTGTTATTATCTTTGATAAGCTACACTTGGCATAATTTTGAGCTAACATCCAGTCATATGTGAAGCCCAGAGTTTAATGGGTGCATGTTTGATGGTACTATCTGTTTCCAGGTCTGCTGTGGCCAATGTCAATTAAACTTTCTTTGTCACAGTACATGTCAGAGCTTGCCACCTCTGCTGTCTCTGTTGAATAACATGAAGAGGTTTTAGTGTACCATTAATGGCTTTGCATTGGTTGCATTGGCAGAGAAACCATTCAGCTACTTAAGCTACTGTTAACCAGAAATAGGGGCCAAGTATTGTATAGGCTTGTGTTTACCTGGCTGCTTTGTACTGTTCCTTTGAGCTCGTAACTTATTAAATTGGACTAAATTGGATATTAAGGAAGTATGATACTGTATTGATTCCTGTAATGCTGGCTTTTCGGTATGTTTAGATAGGTATAAAGGCATTGTATGCAACCTTGTTGATAAAGTCAGTACTTGGACTGGGGTGTTTGAGAGATTAGTTGTTTTGATTTGAATGTTAGCTCATCCTTGATGAATATTTTATATTTGTAAGCATAGAGATGAATATTTGAATACATAGAGGGCATATTTTCAGTAAGAGACATCGATCATTGGCTAAGCAAATGTAAATTAGGGATTTGACAAAGATCCTGCACAGTGGCTGTCTTTGGTAAGGCTTACCTATCAGCCACTAAGTTGTACTGAAGTTTTTTGTGAAGGAATTGCTTTGTAAATAGTCTTGCTGTTTACTTTGCAATATGGACTAGTTGTATCTCAGTCACAGATGGTTGTGACACAGATTTTGTCACTTTTTCATACTGTTGTATCACAAGCAAAATCAGTCAGAGTTATGTTAAAATTGTTTTTTATTTTTATTTCTGCATTTGTTAAGCACCACTATCTGATGACTAAGCGTATCAATCGATGGCGCTGAACAATTGTGAGTGAAGGACTTGCTCAAGGTCCATACACGGACAGTCTAAAGGGAGACTCGAACTTGTACTTTCCGTGTTACAAGCCGAGCGCTCTAACCAATAGGTTACTGTGCCTCATATAATTGTGTGATAATTGCAGATTATTCCACTTATAATTATGCCTAGCTTTTCTTCATAGGAATTCTTGATCAGGGAGACGGAGTTCTGGTAATCTTTGATGAAACACCCACAGACAAGACGTACGAGATGTCACTTGACACAATACAGAACATGGGAAAAGTTGTTGATGCACTGTACCTTAAAGCAAAGAAACTTACCTAGCTGCCATGTCTATGCAAGCTACAAAACTTTAAATATTACATCTGTTTGAACAGATTTGGATGTTCGTATTTTCTGTGCAGCAATCAGTTGACAAAAGGGTCTAGAACATTAGATATACTGATGGATGTGTTTGTGCATTTACTGAGGTTTGGGCACTTCTGTATCAGGTGCAGTAGGTTAAACATTTTAACATACCTACATTGCAGGAATTGGTGACCCTCTTTGGAACAGATTGCATGCATTTTAATGAGAAAAAATGATAAACACATAGTGGGTTTATTCATCTTTAAAATAAATGGAGTCTGCAACATTGGATAATGTGAAGTTAAATTTAGAAATGGTAGCAGAAAGTGGAATTTAGTAATTTACCCAAAATCTTGCAATGGATAAGACAAAAATTCTGTTTATAGGAGAAATATTCAGTGCATGGTAAGTTAATCCATCAACCTCACAAATGGATTTTATTTAAGGTATTTGGAATACCGTATTGTTCCAACTGTTTGCATGGCTGAACAATGAGGAGCCCATTTCCCATGATGCTCTGGGATTTCAAACATCACCTGATGAAGTGAATGTTTCTACATGGGCACAGCATTGCCTCAAAATGCTGATAAAAGGTCATGATCACCAAGTGTGACTAACTCACTGGCAAGGCTACTTAGCAAGTGATACTCAAAGGTTTTTAATTCAAGCCTTTCTTACAGAAGAACATTTGACTTGAAAAAAAACAACTACAGAGACTGGACTTGAAAAATGGACTTGTTTGGTTATTCTGTTGGAGGTTTCATGTATGTTTTAGGCGTTTTTAGTTGTTGTCTGTGTGATTTGCAATGCAGATGTGATGTGATGTTGGTCAATATAGATCTTAGTGGCCCAATACTGAGATGTTGTATCTGTGCAAGTTTTGCAGCGTTATCATCTGCAACAGCAGCTCAGATTTCAGCAAAAGATTCTTGAGTTCATCTGTTAAGGACGTCCACAAAGACGAGAGGAGGAGTCCAAAGTAGGTCATATTTGCAGGTGTCTTTTATGGGTAACCAGGGCTCTTCAATCACTGTTATGAGACCATTACAGAGTTCAATAAATTACCAATTGCCTCGACTGATTCGATCGCTTTAGACAAAGTGTCTTCAGAAACTTAGTTGTTTGCTACTGGATATAGTGGCTTCAATCCCCTAACTTTGCAAATGAATTCGGGCTGACACTCCCCCAGATTTTTTATGAATACCATCAAACATTCTAGTTATTGATAGATGTTCGTTGCAGGATAGATAATTCTGGATACAACAAAACAGTTAAAGACTAGAGTGTACCTTTAAGCAATTATCAGTTTTGATTTATTACCTATGAAAACCAGTATAAAAGGCAGCTGACATGATAATCGAGTTGCAATAGCCTAGAAATTGGCATCCTTGAATGTTAATAGTCTGTCAACTGATTGTGATAAACTTAACTGCCAAGGCATCAATTTATGACAGAAATTAGTCCTAGTCTTCACAGTTAATTAACTGGAAGCATAACTACGTAGGCCTAGCACTCACTTCAGCTGAATAACTTCTTTGTTTATTTAGATGTCTTATTAATGTTGGTATGCTGGCTGGATAGCCACAGTTGTGGTGGCTGGAATTCCCAAGCACGACATAGCGACCTGGGCCACATGTAGTAATGTCGACTGGTTGATGGTAATACTACTACTGCTGCTGCTGCTACTACTAATAATAATAATAGGCCTAATATTAATAATAAAGTTGTAATGCGCTGGTGTCAAATGTACAAGGCATCAACCGATGGTGCCCCAAAGCCAAGCCGCAATCAGGCCAATATCCGCAGTCAGTCTACAAGACAGAAAGGCAGCTTACAGTGGATAAGCAATTAGTTTTAAGTTGAGAATGAAATGACAAGCAACTGAACTGTACCGGGATACGATTGGTCAGCGGCCAGCCGCAGCGTAAGGAATGAGGAACGGAGTAGCATTTTGTTCGCGGACACTAGAGCAGAGAGACAACCTTGATATCTGAATAGTTTTAGCTGTAGTCGTGTAGATCTAGTAGCATTGTATGATAAAGTATATTATGAAGTACAGGTATTCGTCGTTATACAGCGTAACGATGAATGGTGTCAGAGTGCCTAAATCTGAACACACCGTATAGTCGATAGAATAAGTTCGATAAGCTCGAATAAGTTCCATAAGCTCGAATAAGACTGATAATCGCAAGAAAAGAAACTCTGATGTATTGTCAACGTGAACAAGAATCTACGCTCCTGGACCCGCAGTGTGTCGCAGGATTCAATGTCGCCTACAACTATAATGTTCAAAGAACAATAGGAGAATTACGAGACAGCTGCAGATATATCTGGAGAAGCGAGCTGCCATCTTTCTCACTTGTCTTGGGGAGAAGCATACGACACATCGCAGTACAGTATACAATTACCAACAACCCACAAAAGGGACATCGATAGGCTTGTCCTTGTGTTCGAAGCATTTTGCATCGTTGCTGTAAATGTAACATACCAGCGATAGGAGCCTACTTGTTCTACCAGTGCGTGCAAGAAAGTGGTGAGCATTTTGATTTCTGGGATGAGCTTAGACGTTGGGCTAAATCATGCAGGTGTCAAGGAATTGATGGTCCGAGACAGAACAATCGTCGGCATCCGGGAGATGCAACCCATCACAAGCTCCTGCAACTTCGCGATCTAACACTGGACAAAGCGATAGCAGAGGTGAAAAGCTGTGCATAACTTTGGGGGGACGGTAGCGCCGAAATTTTATTGGCATGGTTTTGTTCATAATGGGGGGACAAAGGGGGACAGTAAACATAAATGGTGACAGAGACTACACAAATATTCATAATTCATCAGTTGCATGCAGATTACAGAGTTCATATGACGATAATATTTTGTACTTTGGCACCAAACGTATTACATCTTATGGTGGAACCGGAAATAAATGTGCAAACAATTAATTAAATTTATAAATTATGGTATGTGGGATTCAGTAATGGTAGGCCTATATAGAAACTTATAGGTTGTAATTCATACCCGATTTTTTCTTTTTGCTGGAACTGAAACTTAACAATGACTGTCTGAAACGTTTGATTGAAGCATTCTTTGAAGATGCATCAGAAGTAGAATCCATGGCTCGGAGCCTAGATCACTTAAACTGTCGTTAACAACTAAACATGCAACAGTGTGCTAATACACCATGTGCCTAAGTCTGAGACAAACAGCAAGGAGTAGTACCTTGCCGTGTCTTCATGTCTGTGTGCCTCAGTCCATCTCCTTTCAGCTGTCTGTCGTCTTTTCGTTTTTGCATGAGTCATGCCTAATTGTCTTAAGGTTCCTGTCTTTAATCATATAACTATTTAATTCTACAATACTTTATGATAAAAGTTTAATGAAGCAGGGGCAGTGCTAAACCAACCTACTGTCCCCCATTAGAAGTTTTAACTTTGGGGATTTTCCCCCAGTCAAAACTTTGGGGAGGACCGTTTCCCTATCCCCCTCCCGTGATTTACGCCACTCAGCGATAGACATCTGCAGACAGGGAGGCAGCCGGAAACTAGCTCAAAGCAATGCGAGCACCAGATCACGCCCAGGCTCTCTCTCGTACGAAGCAACTGATCAGTCCCAGCCGTCACCGATCTGCACTGCAGGCGGCAGCAGCAAGGTGAGCCAACAACGCAGGTGCAAATACTGCAACCGTACACATGACGCGCGCAAGGAACGGCATGGTATGCCGCCCATGTACCAGAAAATGCCATTTTGAGTACATTTGTCAGTCGAAGGCAGCAAGCAGAACGGATAGAGTAGCCCAAGTCTGCGAGCTAGTCTTCGGCAAAGAACTGCTGACACTCAACGTGCCCAGGCATGACCGCTGGCGTACGAGCATGCAAATTGGCGGTCAGAAGATCCGATTTCTGCTAGACATCGGCGCAACAGTCAAACTAACACCCGCAGTAGCCGTCGGTGCTCTAGGTCGAAACCACGAAATACGCCCAGCAGCGGCAACTACTGCGTTATCATACCACTTGTCTGCAGTGGTATGAAAGCGATGAGGGTAAAACACGCACTGCGCAAGAATATAGTCATATCTTCATGTTGCAGAGCAGCAAGAGCAGGCCATACTAGGTTTTAAAGCATGCTGAGACCTAGATCTCTTAAGAGCAGGTGGCGTATGTTCTCATCTATTATTACAGTGACGCTATAGAAGTTCTCATATTAAATTAGATACGGGACATTAACATAGGAGTATCATGCGACAGGGACATTAACATAGGAGTATCATGCGACATTAACATTTGAAACAATGTTAAAATGTGTCCGAAAAATAATAACCGTGATAGAAACTTGAGCATTTTGATACTTGCATTCTGCTTATATCGACTTCTCGGTTTTGTCGGTTTAATCTTCCGTTTCTGTATTTTTCATTTTCCTGAATACCGACGTCGGTGTCAGTTTTGGTGTTGTTAGATATCGCGATATCGTTCGGCATCGGTTAAACCGACCCAAATCTGATATTCAGAATGTTTTCTCTGTGAAATGTGAACAGATCAGATTTAGATTTGCAGACTCTCTTTCTGAAAATAGATGATTCCTGTTCCATACTACCCTCGAATGTAGTTCGTGACCTTGGTGTCTTTTTGGATAGCAAACTTTCCATGTCTCACCATATTAGCTCCACATCTAGAGCCTGTTTCTTCCACCTACGACGGATACATCAGATTAAACGCTGTCTTAATGAGCATTGCCTTCATGTCCTGGTTCATTCACTTATACTATCCAGAATTGATTATTGCAATTCAGTGCTTTATGCTTTACCTAAATCTACCCTCTCACCGCTTACCTCTGTTATTCATGCTGCAGCTCGCCTAGTTAAAAGCCTTGGCCCTCGAGATCACATTACTCATTCTTTACAACAACTTCATTGGTTACCCATTCAGGCCCGCATATCTTTCAAAATCTGTCTATTTATGTTCAAAATTATGTCAGGCTCTGCCCCGTCCTATCTGTCCTCTCTAGTTAAACCTTGTACTTCCACTGAGTCCAGAAGAAGATTGCGATCGGCTTCAAAAGGGGACTTTGAAGTCAGGAGAGTTAATCTACAGTTTGGTAAAAGAATGTTTGAAGTAGCTGGTCCAGCTGAGTGGAACTCTTTACCTGAATCTATTCGAAGATGCTCTTCAATAGATAATTTTAAATTAAAACTTAAGACTCATTTATTCTCTCAGTACTATAACTAATTATTATGTTGTAACGCGTCCTTTGAGTAAGACATTGTTTTATTAAGGCGCGTTATAAATATAAGTTGTATTGTATTTAAGCAACCCAATGTTGCGATCATCTTCTGACTTGATTTCAGAAGACTTGACGCCTTTTCCGGAAGAGGGAGGACCCGATAAAATAGTCAGAAGACGCTACCTTGTTTAGAAGGGTCAGCTACTGAAAAAGGTAGACCTTTAACCGTCAGATCTCGACATAAAAGATCATCTCTTCCCAAGCCATCATAGCAGTTGTAAAGAAAAAACAGGTCTACTTATACTGTCCTGTCTTGTATTTCCGCTCTTGTTTCACATCTAAAACTCCACCACTTCTGTACGCGGGCGGTGCCAGTCCTAAGCCTGGATAAAGGAGGAGGGCGACGCTAATCATCTTCGTTATGACACAGCTTCGTTAAACAACAACTTTCACATCTCAGTGGGGTATTCTCCGAGCATGTTTGGAGCAGCAGTGAAACAGGCCCGTAGAGATTACGCTGAGGTAGTTTTAAAGAATATTCTGCAGTCATCTTGATAAAATATGCCATATTTTCCATGAAATTCGGCCTGCACCCACTGGCGGATCCAGAATTTATACATTACTCATTACTTGTTATGGATTGACTTTAGTGTATGATCCCTTTCTGCCTGATCGCCTTGTTAACACACTTCCTCATACCAAGTCTGATCTAATCTGAGAACTTCGAAAGCGCTAATATAATGCTCAAATCATCAGTCACTGGTCGCTACTAGGCAAAATCGTGCAAGCTAAACTCTAGGGTGGGTCTCGTCGAAGATAAAAAATGAATCCGAGAAAATACGGAATAGCCAATGGAGGAAATGAGTCCAGGAAGAGATGAGCTTTAGGCTAAAACAGACTTTGTACGAAAAACGGTTGCCAGAAGAGTTACAGAGTTTAGGGGCAGCGTCAGAAAAGGCACGCCTGCCGAGAGCTGTCCTTGTCCCCGAGATAGCCAGGTTAATACAATCAAAGACCTAGTTGAGTAGAGACAAGTCTTGGGAATCAGTATTGAGTGAAGATAGTGATGTTGACTTAAATGTAGTCTTATATAATTACCCAACCTTTAAATTTATTTGCTTCTCAGCGGGCAGCCAATGCAATGATTTCTGGATTGGTGATATATGTTCATATTTTGGAGTTTTAATGATATCTCTGGCCAAGGTAATTTTGGACTCTTTAAAGCTTAAAATTAGCATTTGAAATGCCAGTAAGATGTGAGTTGCAGTAGTACTGCTGTTTTATACTAGTCACTACTCATTTGAAGTTCAGTACATATCCTGCACTTCGCTGTAAAATGATATGCAAAATTCTGCATTTCAGAATTTTGCCAGTTCTTCATTTTTCACACACCGTAATCTGTTTCAAGCCCCTCATTCAGTCCTCAGGCTTTCCACTGAAACCTAAAATCCAACTTCTTCCAGAAATCTTACCCTCATCCATCCAGTCCTCTGCCTTCCCATTTCTCTTAACCTAAGTAGCTCCTCTGTCTCCCTTCCTCTCTGGTCCCCTGGCAAATGGGTTTTGTTTCATGGATAGCCCTTTTGACTTGACATAGCAATCGTGAATAAGCTGTTGGTTTGTACTTGGCTTTTAAATGCTTAGCCATTTTTTAGTTTACAATTACGATTGGTGTTGTGATTGACAATAAATTGACCCACAATTAGTGTGGATCCAGAAGCTGATTTGAGGAGGAGCATCAAATTTATCCTGGTTGAGGTGTTGTAATGTGACAAGTTTTTACAACTTTTAATCTTCCACCTTTTGCAGTTTTGTTATGTTTCCTTTGGCTCTTGTCCACATTTCCTTAGACTTCTTGCTCTCTTTTCTTGGATTTATTGTTTTTGGGTGATTATTTATTGCATGTTATTGAATGCTGACTGCCTTTACACTAGCCCACCTATGCAGAGGATAGACCTGTCAGTTGGCACCCTGAAGGCCCAGGTATGCCTAAAGGCAGGTAGCTGGACCATGAATCCAATACCCGATACCCGACTGTTTCCAAAATTACTTTTAAGTGTGATAAGTCAGCTGGCAATGGCCTGGTATACCAGCACATAGCTATCATCTCTGGCTGTACAGCAGGTGAGCTCAGGCTGGAGTCACCACTGACTAACCAGTACCTGGTTAGGCTAGCGGCAGCTGCAGCTGGCAGGGGACAAATTTGCCATACTTTGTCTTAGTGATGCTAATGAATGTATGTCTGGTCCGTTAATCGTGTCTGGGAGCAATTGCAGCTATGGTAAGTTCACCTGCTTGAACAGCCCTGTCTGATGCAGGACTTCAAGCCAGCTGAAAACAATCACCATTGTCACATACTTCGAAAACTCTGAGCCAGCTGGAAACAATAACCATTGTCACTTGCTCAGAAAGCACTGCTGATATTGGTGGTATACAGTTGATACAGTTTCTATCCAATGACAACACTAATGAATATTAATTATATATATCAGAGAATCTGTTTCAATTAAAATAAAGCCATAAATTATGAAATAAGCTTTGTTAACTTACCTTCTTCACTTGTGGCACTGTATACAGTAGCTTTCTGTATTTAGTATCTTGGTAATTTTGGGAGGGATTATTAATAGTACAGTAATTGGCTGCCTGCTTACGATGGACATGGGTGCCCAGACTGCATTTTACTAAAATTTTGACACATCTGTCATGGGGTGAACAGGTTACCAGCTGAACAGTACTTGTTGAGATCCAGATGGAAAGGCTTAATGACTTTTGGGAATAGCACTGACCATCAGTTGCAGAGAAGTTCTACAACCAGTTAGCCAGATGCCGATGAATGGTTGTCCTGCAGACCTGCACAGATATGGTGGATGGATGGACTTACAGATCCTGCATCTTTACTGTCTATGAGGGAGTGCTGGAGGGTGAGTTAACTGTGTGTCGTAGCCTTCATCTGGTGACATCGTTCCTCGTCTTTGATGTGATGTAGTCCAGAAACTCTGAACTCTGAACAACTGTCAGTGCTGGGTGTGACTCTGTAGTTTAGGTACTGTATTTATTTAGGAGATTGTTCTAGTTATCAGAACATTATTTCCTTACAAATGAACACTTTGTTCTAACTTTAATACTTTTAGGAGATTGTTCTAGTTATCAGAACATTATTTCCTTACAAATGAACTCTTTGTTCTAACTTTAATACCATTTAGGCTAGCACAAGCAGCACTTTTGTGAGGTACTTAAATGGCATTAATATGTATTAAGTGTCCAGAAACATGCATATATACTAGTCGAATTATATGATACTAAGTTATTCCGTGCAGAATCCCTCCCCTCTCCTTCCTTTCCTACAATCTCCCATCCCACTGCCTCTCCCTCTTTTGTCAGGTGGAGAGAAATTACACTAAATGGACTTCTGACCCACCCAGCGACAGTCAGGTCTAATTACTAAATGGACTACCCAGGTACCATCTGGTCTAACTGTACTAAATGGACCGCTCATGCACTACCGGTCAAACTGTACTAAATGGGCCATCCAAGGCAATTGGGTCTAACTGTACTAAATCATGGAGACATAAATTAACTGGAGTCGGCCATCCATTGTACTATGGCCTCATAACTTCAGGAGGCTGATGTGGCCACGTTCAGGCTGGCTATTTAATATAGGTACATTTTAGGTAGTTTATAAATGTCTTGTATTTAAGGGGTGGTTTAGTTGTCCAAAGAAGCAAGATTTGCGTAAGTTGTTCATAAAAACTTTATATCCAAAATATAGCATAGTTAGATTACCCGGTAAGTGAAGTTTATTTCAAAGTTGCAACAATAACTTCTGGTTCTGATCTACATACTCACCAAGTGTGTGTTGCCAAGACAATGTGGACTATGCAAACAGAAGATTACTATGTTGTAATCCAGATTTTGTGAAAAGTGAGTTTGACCAAGTACACAAAAGATTGTGTTTAAACAAGTCTTGCAGTATCAAGCTGGCACATTCATGTTGACCAAATACTTTAAGTTTCCAAATTCTCATTTATGAGATGATTTATTGAAAGTAATAAATCGTGCCATGTGCAACCAGTAAGTTAAAGGAACATTTGTCTGCTTTTTCAACTTTTTGGTCAAAATCTAATCATGGATCAGCTTAGGATATATATCCATTTATTGCTAATGGTCCCTCAACTTATATACTACAAAATTATTATGTAACCATCTGACTTCAGAGCTGTTTACTTTTATACATTTGCGTGCTACTCACCCACCTGTTCTTTATTCTGCCTCTTTCTTACCCTGGAGTCACTAGAATTTAATTTTATAGCTGCGGTTTAATATGTGATGTGTTGCCCTTTGGAGCAGACTCATAATAGCCCTCCATCAGTCGGCTTACTCATATTCCCTTATCATCGTGTAAGTTTTGATCAGTGTCTTCTTTAAGAAAAGTGAATTCTTCAGTATCAGCACACACACACACAGCCTTTATTCTTTTAAAAATCATATTAAAAAACAGTTATACTTGAGGCATCATTGTTGCTTACCGTATTTCTAAAAGTAAGGTCTTTAGCATGTAAGGGTATAGTGTGTCTAATTCATGCTATTTTAAAAGGATTTTTGCTTTTGAACAGTTTTATAAAAGTGCAGTATAAATGTCCAGATATAGGTATGCATGCATACATGCATCTCAGCATCCTTTTATTATTGCACCTTTTTCACCAAACTTTATTGTATTCTATTTCTAGCAACTGAAAAGTACCATGTATGGGTTAAGAAAAATATCGGCAAAACCTGATAACTTTTGTTCATTTTTCAGGAATATTCACAAAGTATATTAAATGGAAATGTTGGAAGATGCCATTAAGTTGATATCAGGCAGCAATGTTTGCATTTCTGTCAGTCGTTCCAAGCTTTTAAGTGCCAGTCTTTATTATGAAAGATTGATCTGTAGTGGTATGAAGGATGCTAACAGCAAAGAACTGAAATTAACGCTTTTGTCCTCTGATGGATTAGATGCTGTAGCTGAATACTTGCAGACAGGTTCTATTCGAGGTTTGAATGACATAACAGAGGTTTCTTGTTTGGAAAAGCTGAAAAGGATTCTTGAAGCAGGCAGTTATCTGCAGATTGATAGTCTGCTTTGTCTGTGCAAAGAGCACTTGACTTCAATTGTATCATTGCAGTTGTGGAAACCTGTGCTTGATTTAGCCAGCGACTACTATTTGCAGGACCTGAGAGTCTTTGTGCAGAAGTTTCTATGTGATAACTTTTCAGACTGCTCAAAGACCAGAGATTTCTTGTTATTATCTGAGGATGATGTTCTTGCAGTATTTAATAGTGATGAAACCAATGCAGATGAACAAGAGATCTTCAATGCTGCTTTATCCTGGATTTCATTTGATGAGAGTAGGTCTCCTGATGCATCAGAAGTCTTTGATACAGTACGCTTCCTCCTCATGACTGATATCGAAATCGAGAATTGTATGCAGATTCTCAGTGCTCATGGTTTGCATGACATAAGTATGCAGATATCAGAAGAAGTGCAGAGTTTTAGAAGTGATCCACAGTTAAAATATACTGCAGCAAACAAAAAAATAAAACACCGCTGTACTATGAGAGCAATTTTAGCAACTGGAGGATTTACTAGCAAGGTTAGTCTTATTTCATACAGTAAAGAAATATTATCTCAGAATTTGCATCTTAGCAAGACTTACATTTAGTGTATTATAAAGTTAATCATATAATTGCATACAAACTCCCAAAGGACCATCAGATTGCTCATCCTGCACCAGGTGGTGTCCTTCAAATCACCCTTCTTCTTGCACTTTCCTTGTGAAACATTTTTTATTCAAGACTCTGTACTTGACTCTTCAAACTATCTTATCTGGAATCTCTTCTTTCATGATCTATGTAATATTCGTGACACAATAAATATTTTCAGCCTTAACTGGCTCTTGACTGATCCTCTCTGGATTTTAATCATGGATTCAAAAGTGACCCAACAAACTGTTGCGACTGAGCACTGACAAATGAGCAGGTCACCCTAGCACAGCTTTAGTGTGGCACTGAGAAATTTTGGCAATTTACATTACAATCCATGGGGCAGACTGTGAAGAGATATGAGGCAGATATGTTTTTTATTCTGGTACCACTTGGCCATTTCTGATTATGTTGGACTTTTACTTTTGTAAGTTTTTACTTCAACCTAAGCTGGACCAAGTGTTTTGTTGTAGTTTTAAGCATAACTGAATTGAACTATATTATACTGTTTGAGAACATTATCATTATTAAGAAACTTTGTAATGCACAGTCATGTGGCAGTGCAAATCTGAGGCATGGTCTAGTCTGCAGCCGGATGGCACTGCAGTTAAATACCCAAATGTTTGGAAGCCAGTGAGAAGTACTGAGTTTTGGGTATTTCCTGGAGAAAGAAAAAGAATTTGAGCAGCAGAGAAAGACTGGTAGCCAGTTACATATCTTGGAGGCAGTGATGGTTTGGAAAAACAAGAATCCATGACTCTTCTATATCGTAGCTCAGCCAGAAGACCCATATCTTGTCTTGGTTATGCTAACTTGGTCTTTGTAGCTGTCTCAGACCTTGAACACAACAGGTTTCAATGCATCCAAAAATTCCTTGGTTCATGGGTGCCAAGTGCACCTCCTCGAACAAATTCCTCGACTCTACAGCTGCATTGGCTTCCTGTAGAATTCAGGATATGATATAAATTTGCCTGGATAAGACAGGAGAAGGTTTAAACATTATGCACATGCTGTTGTTGATGGATATTTTTGTATGGCTTTGATTGATGTGTAGGAACACAGCACATGTCGTTTACAGCTTCTTCCATCTTCTGATATAGAAAATCAGACCTCGAGGCATCACGAACTGTTGCCAATGGTAGAATCAAGAAGTGTTGTTTTACTCTCATGCAAGAATGAAAGACTCCCTGCAACACTCTGTGAGCATGGCACCTGTGTTGTGAATAACATCTTGTACATAGCTGGAGGACAACATCAGTACTGCAGGGATGGCAGATATACTACTAATACAGTATACTGTTTTGACCCAGGATTGGCAGTCTGGTCAGTGGTATGTTTATGAATTGCCATCATACATAGACTTATTGGCACCGTGTTTTCCTGTAATTTGTTGTGCAATTACCTTGTTATCTAATGTGATTGTGCACGAGACAACCTTTGCAAAGTTAATTTGTGAGAGACGTGCTCAGAAAGCAAGTAGGCATAAAATGGATCAAAATGAGTTCTTTGCTATTTATATTCCTGGTTATGTTTTGCTATCAGACTGTAAGGTCTCATGTAGAGTTTCAATGTCTAAACATTTCATTTTCAATTTTATTATGATGCCCTATAATAAAACTTAATTTAACATGTCCTTTGGTGCCCAAATTTGAAGTTATGTACATTGGTAATTCAGACAAGTCATGTAAATGATAACAAGTCATGTAAATAGTTTTCTTAACTAATTTCTTATGGAGATTTCAATGATGACAGCTTGACTGAATTGGTTATTGAATGTTATCAACGAATTGACAGAACCAAGCCGAACAGACCTAGGATGCTATCTGAAAGCAATGTGTAATTCTGTTTTTGCATTTTCTGGAATTTTATCTTTTGAAGACACTGACCAAATCAACAGAATGAGGGCAAACCCTTTAACCTTCCCTCCTAGTGCCTATTATAGTGGTCCCAGTGTGGATTTGCCAGTTGTAGTACGAAAACCTAGGTATGTTAGTACACAATTATTTTTTTTATTTAAGTAATTCAATTTAATTATCAAGGCCTTTGATTTTGACACCAGGACACAAAATTCTGGGTCCTAGTGTCCAGGGATGCAGAAATTTCCCTTCAAGGGTCGGATTAATTTAACAAAATAGAAATTATATTTTTGGAATTATTAGTACGTGTTGTTTCAGAAGCGTGTGTCAAGTGTTGCTCACAAGTGAGAAGCATAAAATTGTCATTATAATTTATATAGTGCCACTTCAAGAAAAAACAACTCAGTGGCGCTCTCTACGCAAACTGCAATGATGTTAAAAATGTCATTAAGATCACAAAGCTTATCACTTAGCAGTCATTGTTTGGAGAAATAGAAAAGTCACTGGTGACAAGCTTGCACACACTTGCAGAGGCCTGCCAACAGATTCCCATCCAGAGCAGACGGATGACATGGTGTTCAGTGTCCCTGGACCAAGCAGCATCGAAGATGTAGGGCAATGTCGAGCGACAGCGTCGCACACATGAAAACACTATCGTCCACAGTATCCTGTGTAGGTGGTAGAAGACGCAGTGTCAGGGCATTTGTTTGAGCAGGCAGGCCAGTCCTTAGCAGACAGCACTTCAACTGATTGTACAATCCCTCCTTTCTGTCAACATTTATTTTGATATTTTAGTGTGCTTCGATGCAAGTACCAAGAAGCCTCTTTTACTTTGGACAGCTTGATGGTAGTTTGTATGCTGTAACTGGATGTACATCACCAAACACTGATACACCAACTGTAGAGCGATATTCACCCCTGAAGGACAAATGGGAGATGATGAATTCTGTTAAAGCTGAAGTGCATGAACTAGCAGGTTGGTATAGCGACCATTAACAGTCGCAGTTGGAATTTAATTGGAAGTCTGATAAAGGTATTATAAAAGGTGCTACACGTCAATTTTGTTTTGTTTGGTTTTGCCAAATCTTTGGCATCCTGCTGAGTCAAACTCAGTGTACTTATATTGATTATAAATAATTTGCCACATGCATTTTTGGATCTTCACCAGCTGCATTTCAGCTTTAAAATCTGTTGCAGTGAACTTATGCATGTATCTCAAAGTTTATGTAAAGCATCCTTAAGAGCTACTGAAAAATGGCTGCTGTAAGCCACGATGTATGGTCCTAGTGTCGGCTTGCAGGCTAGAGTCAATTGTAGTTGAAATTGTAATTCAGTTACATTTAATTACAGTTTGATAATGTAATTGTAATTGATTTATGAAACCATCAGTTACATTTAATTGTAATTGAAAATGTGTATTTGTAATTGGAGAGATGTGTTGCAAAACCTGCTAAGTAGAAATTTCTCACAATTAGAGAGATGTGTTGCAAAACCTGCTAAGTAGAAATTTCTCACAATTGAGTTAATTGTGGACATATGCTGTCCATTTAGATGGCATTAGCTAAAATTTGCCAAAACCTATTAAATACTGATTATTTTGAGCGACAAAATTTGGCTGCAGTTGCAGAACCTGTTAAGTACACAACCTGTTTTGTTCAAAACCAGCACAATGCCTAATCACGAACGACCTTTGCGACACGTGACCCGTGAAATGACTGACACAAATAAGAAATATTGGGAAGCGATTCTAACATCAACAAAGCCTTGAAATGAGCTAGAAATTGTGATGTGGAATAAATACAAGAGAAAAATTAGCGATACAGTTGCGAGTTAAAGCCATCAAAAATTTACATCAATTATTTACAATCCAACCACTCTGTTCAACCCAATCCTCTTCTGCCCTAACAATTCTCTGCCCTCCCCTTTTAAAAATTTGGAAATCAATCAATAGCCATGGCTGCTCCACCTCTCTGGAATAAACTCCAGCCAGAATTATGACAATTATCTGGTCCATCATACAAACTCACCATCACTTCATTCCTTGCAATCTCTGTGCAGGTCTTCCACTCAAAACTGAAAACACTCCTTTTCCACAGATCCTATCCTGATTCCTCTTCTTCCCCTTATCTGTCCTGCAGATCCAATTCCAAACACCACCCACCATAGCTGTGTGACTGCCTGCCTGACTCTTGGATCTCAACCTGAAACCGCAACCTTCTTGTCTATCGATTTTGTTTTGACAGCACCTGTGAATAAGCTGGTTCCTGTGACTTGTCTTTCAGTGGGCGCTGTAGAAATCTTGAGTTTATGATTATGATTGTCATGCAAAATTACTATCCTGTCAGAGGTCATCCATACATGCCACCAGACACAGTGTTTGGGCTAACCAAAAAAACTCCTAAAAACATGAAAAAGTACTCTTGCCCAATAAATATTGCTCAGAGTTATGGCAACGCATGCTACCATTAGAGTACTTTGATCAGACTGGCATGTGTTTTTGATCACAAATCAGCAGTTGCAAAAATTTGCAAGCAAAACTCCCATTAATGTAACAAACCTTCATTTGCTGCAACACAGACAAGATGCAGTAGATGCTAAAACAACATTTTTCAGGGGAGTTTTGTGCATGCAGTTATAAATGTAGGTACAAATTCATAATCTTTAGCTAAGTCAGTTGCTCTTACAATGCTTTGCTAAGCTTGTAAAGTTCAAGATGTAATCATGCTATTAGCTAAACGGATGTTAGAGTTGATGACTCTGAAAGTCTTAAAACCTTTTATGTCCTGTTGTTGGAAATTTGTGGAAATGATGCAAATAGTATGCAAAACAGTGACATTTCATGATGATGACATAGACTATTGACATTGCAGTATTATGAGCTGTTAGATATATTTTAAATCAGCTGATTATTTTGCACGTAGTAATGTTATTAACATGTGGTGATATGAAGATTAAGGGCACACAAAGCTTTAGAGTTCATTTTAAAAATAATATTAATAGGATGATGATTAGTGTGCTTTTTTCTTAATGTTCTAAAATTTTTGGTTTGTTCCAAAAAATGCTAAGAACAAAATGTTGTGCCAAAACCTGCTAAGTACGAATTACTGATTAGTTTTCATTATAATCCTTTACCTTGGGATTTGTGAAATGCTCTTGAAATAGCATGTATTCATAAGGAAAATGATACTACACTGTGTCCGGAAAAATTCCAAGGCTTTACGGTAAATATGAAAATAATTAGTAAACATTAATCGATTTTTAAAATTCCAAAAACAGTTTAATCCTTAAATATTATTTGCACTATAATTGTTGTTTTGGCGTAAAAATTTTATAACAATTTTGTCTTCCTCGCTGAACGCCATTTTTCTAGCAACTTTCTTTACAAAATATAAAATTCAAATACGTCACTGTGACGTAATTTTAAACGGGGGCCGTTAATAAATTACAAAGAATTTTGTTGGTAATTATATATTTCAGGATTAAACTGTTTTTGGAATTTTAAAAATCGATTAATGTTTACTAATTATTTTCATATTTACCGTAAAGCCTTGGAATTTTTCCGGACACAGTGTATAGCATAGATTTTTCCTTTTGTGAAGTAAACTTCAGGAAATGAAAAAGTGCTTTTTTTAAAAGTGTTTTTGTACTTAGCTGGTTTTGAAACTCAGCTCTTCAATTGTCATGCTGTAATTAATTTCTTTCAGTAACTGTAAACCAGCAAAACTGTACAATCTATCTTACTTCCTTACATACAACTGATATGGAGGAACCAATGAAGGAAAAAATGCTCTTCACTTTCATGGATACAGAGTTGAATCTGTTCACTGCACTGCTGGCTTGCTCTGTTCTCTTGAAATGGTGCTCAGTTTGCCTGACTGTCCTGCGCATCACTTTGCAGTCTACACTCTACATTATAAGTCACAGCACAGAGTGAGACTGATTACATCTGAAGTGAACAGAGCATCATATGCCACCATGACACTGTCCACTGTAATTGCAACTTTTGAATGCGGTTTTTTACCCCTTTTTGGGTCCACCCCCCAATCTGAGAAGAGTCTATTGAAATGGCTAAATCAGAACCCCTTTGCAGTTTTGACATAGTAAATAGCCAAATGTGGACAATTTTCTTTCTAAGAATTTATTTTCAAGCTTGTTGAAAATTTACAGTTCAAATTTTTTGCCATGACAATTTTTGTTTGGTGTTCACAGGATGCAATCATAATGGTATTCTATATATAAGTGGAGGATTTAGAGGGCCAGATAGCGGTCATGTTGATCTGGTCTGGTGTTACAATAAGACAGAAGATGTATGGGAACAAAGAGCTTCAATGACAACAGCTCGAAGTTATCATGCCATGGCATCAACTGGAAACTGTATCATAGTAGCTGGTGGCGTAAAATACCTTGGTGGCAATGAACTGCAAGATATACAGGTATGTATATATGCTTGTGTTTTCATGTTTCACTTAATGACATATATTGAGTTTTATACACTCAGAAATGTAAAAAAACTTTACAGCGTAGGTATAATCATTAGCAGCTACACAATAGGAATTCACACACATAGTGTAAGGGGTGTTTGGACAAGGTGTGTTCTTTCATCAGCCGATGGATTGTTGAGTGTGCCTGTGTACTGTGTACACTCTTTCGATTGTCGTTTATTATCCTCAGGAACTCTGAACCTTTCATGAGTCAGTCATGGACAAAATTCTTTGATTTGGTTCTTCTTCTTCAAGTTCTCTGCCCCGGGCAGGTTTGAACGTCCAATAGCGCCATTCCTCATGTTCTTGGGCCTCCTTCAGTTTACCGCATCCGCCCTCCATCATCCAGTCTAGTAGCATTTGTCTAGGTCTTCCTCTTCTTTTCTTTCCTTCCGTTCTTCCCTCTATCATATTTCTCGGAAGGAAAATGTGTCCAATCCATTTCCGCTGTCTCTTTCTTATTGTAGCCATCAGAGATCTTTTCTCTTCCACCTGTTGAACCACCTCTTCGTTTATTTTGCACTCTGTCCAGCTAACCTCCTCCATCCTGCGCCATACCCATAACTCAGAAGCCTCCAGTCTTCTGATGTCTTCTTTTCTGATGGTCCATGTTTCCGATCTATATAAGACCACACTCCATATCAGTGTTTTGACCATTCTTTTCTTTAGGTTCCTGTTCAGTATTCCTCTCATTAATTATTTCCTCTTCATAAAAGTATCTTTTCCCATCGCTATCCTTTTTATTTCGTTATGACATTTTGCATCTGTTGTAATCATACTTCCTAAGTAGCAGAACTACCTGACCTGTTCCAACTTTTCATCATTTACTATTATTCTTATTGTTGTTTCTTCTTTTCTGCTTATCTTAATAACCTCTGCCCTTTTGGTGTTTATTTTCATACCATATTCTATCGAAATTAAGTTCAGGCAGTCCATCATCCTTAGTAGTTCCTATTAAATAATTTAGAAATTACCAGCTTTGATATCTTTAGCATATGTGCTTGACGTGTGACTGTATTCTGTTAATTTTTAGAGCTGCGAGGTTTACAATCCAGAATTTGACCAGTGGACCATGGTGGCCCAATTGGAACATGTAGCAAGTTGTATGTCACATGTTGAAATAGATGGAACAATGTTTCTCTTTGGAGGCCATTCCTTTGAGCACGACTGTGGACACAACTTTCTCCAAATCATTGATCTTCACACATATAAAAGCCACTCTGTAACTTTTACAGCCCATAAAATTTCATATTTTGAAACTGCTGTAATAGATGTACCAAAGAAATATGTCAAGAGATTTCATTAGCAAGAATTAAAAATTTCTTAAATTGCTTCAAAATTGTCAGTTAATGGTGGTCCATTATGAATCTGCATTTACTTAGCAGAATATGAATCTACCTAGTAGTATGTGAAATTATTCATGTAAAGAGATTATAAAATGTGCCTAATAGTATGTGAAGTTATTCATATAAAGAGATTATAAAATGTAAATATTCTAATTTTTATTTCAAGCACGTATTATGTGCACATCAGTAAATCTGAATCTGATGAACTAAAATAATATGATTAAACTAATTATCAAATTATTGAATAATGATTATGAAACCTCCTAAAATGAAAGTCAACATTCGAAGTGACCTGCATGACCTACATGACCGCATAGACCACTAGTTGGTTGCTGTTTGCAAGAAAAGAATTGGAAACAAGAAACCAATGTAGTTGGCCTGGTTAGCTACATTGGTTAAAGTGTACTTCAAGGTGCCTATGTGCACAAGGATGCTGGTTCAGATACTGATCATGGCTTTGGGGACTGCTGCCAATCTCATCAAATTTTACCTGATGATAGCTATAAACATAAGTAGTTGAACCGTCCAGAACCGATCCGGGAATTTTCTATGAAAACTAAGTTTCAACTTAACTCAGTAGAAAACAGTCTTTTGCCATATGTTTATACTAATTCCGGAAGTAGCCTCCCAGGATGTTCTCCTAAGGAAATATCGAATTTCTGGATACGGACTATTGCTCACACGAACATCGCTCACAGGACTATCACTCATAGGTCTTTCGCTCATGGGGGCTTTCACTCAGGATTTTCGCTCATAAGGCCTTTCACTCAGGAATATTGCTCATAGGACCATCGCTCATACGTCTAAAGTTTAGCAACTTCAAAGTAGCAGTTATCTAGCAATTACAAAAGTAATCCCTCCAATTGCCAATTCTTCCGATTAAGTACAAAAGAGTAGGGACAAACAATTGACTTCAAATGAATTTTCGATAACTATACAGCTATGACAACTAAGAATTCAATATACTGAAATTCGGCACTTCAAAGAAGAAACTGCAAATATTTATTACATATATGTATATCAAAGCATTGATCATTTAATTGAACGGAAACAGTTTCCCTGTTTGGTATAAAAGGGGCCCGAAATGACATCCAATCTGCAAATGTTTATTTGCAGCAATCAAGCCAAGAGTCAAGAAGAAAGCTTCGGCTCTTTGTGGCATGTAAAAAAGAAATCCAAAGCCAGTTTTGTAATGGAACTCGAAGGTGAATTTGGCATCTCAAAGTCAGGAAAACAAACATTCATACTGGCTGAGTTTGAATACTATCAACACCGTGCAGCTAAAGATGGCGATAAAGTTTGGCATTGCTGCATGGCCCGCAGTCTTAAATATAAGGCAAATGTAGTTAGCGCCAGAAGGAAAGTGGTCAGGATCAACAAGGCGGAACACAATCACAAAGGAAACATAGCCAAAGCACTCGCTAAAAAGGCAGTTGGCCAGATGAAAACAATAATGCACGAGACATTAGCCGGGTCAAGTGCAACACAAAGACTGGTTTGCTTGAAGCTTCCAGATCACGTTTTGATGGCATTACCGAAGAAAGCTTCGTTAAGCCGTGTACTTCTTCACCAACAGAAAGTTTTGGCTTCTGGTGACGTCGAGACTGCTCTTCCACCTTTTCCAACTGACCTGATGTTCAACATTCCTGTACGTTTTGCAGATTTTGTTCTGCATGACTCAGGACCGGGCCCAGATCGTCTGCTGATCCTTGGATGCAATGAGCTGCTTAACGGGCTCACAAGATCACAGTACTGGCTTGCAGATGGTACTTTTAAGGTGGTACCTGGTCTTTTTTCAGCTTTACACAATCCACTTCCTCTTCATGACAGGGGTAAACACAGCAGCGGTCTACTGCTTGCGACCGAACAAATCATGTCAAACATACGACCGTAGTTGTAAATTCAATATAATGATTATGAATTGAGTTATCATGTTTGCAAGTCAAGGCAAAGAAAAGTTGAATTTTTATGGAACTTTTTCATTTTGGCTAAAATAAATACTGGTGTTTTTAGTAATTTGGAAATTTAAATTAACCCACCATATGGGTCCAATTTTTCCTTTATTTTGAGCAGACTGAGTTTTGGATTAATAACAATTGGATAATATAGCTTCAACTGTGCACTCAGTGTTATCTAATAAACTGAGCTATGCATCAAAAAATAAACTGCACTGATTACAGTAGGCTGAACAGGTTAATGGTAACACATTTGCTTATACATGAGTGGCTGCTTGGTTTTGTTAACTACGAAGGTGGCAGGTGCAGTGAAGTATTTAAGGGAAATTAATCAGGGTTAGTACTTGGATGCCCAATTAGCCCTCCATTCCTTACATAGGTAAACAAGTACCCAAGCAAGTTGGGAGATTAAAGTCCTACGAAGAAGGTCCTTACAAAGAAATCGAACAACACAACACCTTCTTTAGTAGATATTCAAAAAGTATTGTTAGCTAAACAGTTCTCCAAGTTTGAATGCTGTTTTTCTCTTTTACTTGCATGGTCACCGTACTAGCTACCATCCACCTTACTACTGCCTTACCTTGGCTGAGTTTATCATCTAGGTAGTTATCTGCAGCACCAAGCTGCTGCAACAAGTCCAGTAGTGTAGATTGAACTGAAAATCTTGGAAACATGGAAATTTTCTAATTGCATGCCCATGAAATCATGTAAATAAGCCTTAATACGAGATACTACTTGCCGTCAGGTGGGTAATGTGTATTTTTAAATTGCAAACAGAAAAATTAAAATAACCTATTCACAAATTGTGAATATCTAACTTTACTGCTAGGGTCAAAGTTTGAAGAATTCTTTTGTTATCTGATCTTTGCTTATTTATACCACAGTAAACATTTGGAATGTTCAGACAACTGAAGGACCAAAAGAATTAAAATTTATGCTGTGGAAAAACTTCATTTTTCAATATAAAATATTTGTACATTGTCATCTGAGTTCAACCCAGAGTTTACTCTTCTTGCAACTTTCTTTTCCTGCCAGAATTATCCAACGATTTTCCCTTTCGTTTTGCATTCTGTTGTTGTGAATTGGCTTTGGTGGTTGACTCCACACTTTGATGGCGAAACTTGCTTATAAATATAGGAACAATCCTTTCTGTAACTCCACTGCCATGGTTCATACATGTAGCACTCTGATTTGCACAGTAAATCTTGGTTTTCATTTGACAGCCATGGGTTGAACAGTTAGATCTGCCTTTACAAGCCAACTGATGGTCCAAAAGTCTTCCAAGATCTGGTTTTGAATCCCTCAAGAGCTGCCGTTCTTCCAAATTTCTTGTCTCCTTCAAAGTCAAAGATTTGTTGAAAGATGCTGCTTTTGGCTCAATATTGCTTTTCACTACAGGATAATCTACAAACTTTGATGTTGGATTGTTCCTTTGCTGGGCTTCTGTAGTTTGCTTATCAAGTATTAGTTTTTCTTCATGCTTTACTAAATTAACATCACTGTTATTCTGAAACTAAACAAGAGAAATAATTCCTTAATGAATTGAAAGGTTTAGTTTTAGAATCACTGCACATTTTTTTGGTCATACTTTATAACCTACATTAGGAAGTGCCCAATGTACGAATATTTAGACAGCATTGAGCCAGTATATATGTCACATATGAAAAGAGTCTTGTAAATTCAGCAAGTACATTTTCATTCTCATCCAATCAATAAGTAAATGAACTGCTCCTTATTAATGCAAAGCAAATGCCTACACTGGACAATGAAAAATGCATACAAGTACAGCAACTAATTATTGAATGTATTGGTTCACTCTAAAGAGGCCGCAGATAACATATGCTTCAAGATGTATTAATAAAGACAGTTAATACCGTACATTTTATGTATCTCTCAAAAGTGCTGCTCACACTCTAAACAAATGCAATTTAAGCTAGGCAGAAAGTTTATGTGGAACATAGTAAATACAACAGTATATACATGCAGTTAAATTAATCTGCAAAGCCTCTGTCCACCAAAACTGATGGAAACCATCAAAACAGAGGTAGACATTCACATGACGAAACACACATAAATATATGCACTCATTCATATGAACCAGGGTTGGCTACGATAATACCATTTATACAGGCGGCACTCTTTCCCGCATTAATCAGCTAAAGTCTCTCCAGCTTGGCTGTTTGGTGGTATAACTAGGTTTAGGCATATATCCAACTCCATGTGGAAGTAACTGCACGGTTGTGTAGGAGGAACTGCCCTAGTTACCTACGCAAAAACACACTGAGCTTAGATTTCTTGATGCTTATGCATGTCTTACAGGCTGTGCTTTGTCTTATCTCAAGAAGGCATGTATTTAATAAAATATTTACCATGACAACACTCATGAGATTGCACATAGTGCAGCTTGGAGGTTGCTCAACAGTTAGAGGAGTAGCACAGACTGCTGGTATCTTTGAGCGAAGTTCACAAATGAACTTGTTCTCAGTATCCTTGTTCTGGCGCCTAAAGATAACTGCCTCTTGAGCTAGCACACAACAGTTTGGATAGCTAAAATATTTTAGTTAAGCAAATTACATTTTTAGTATTGTTTAATGATGAAACATCCATTTATAATGCCGAGCAATTGTGGGTGAAAGGCTTGCCTCTATATATAACAGTTGTATAACATCAGGAAAAGAAAAACAACCAATTGTGAGAGAGCTGCACTGGTGCTCAGCAGAAGTCAGAGCGTTAGTGGTGCCACTCTCACCTTCCCTTAGACCATGCTAGGCTTAAGCAGCAGTGAAAAATTTTTCCATTTACCACATCAGCATATTTAACAAATTTCATTGCTGTAAGTTCTGCAGTTCTGCATCACCAAAAACTTTGTTGATGTCTTTGAATAAGTTATTACATAGAGAGAAATTAAATTCATCCTCTGCTGTGTTCTTGGTTACCCATCAGCTTGCCAGTAAATTCTTGACCTTCTCTGCAAATAAAATTTCTCATATAAGGGTAAAATTTATTGGTTACTCGGTATGTGATAAATTTCTTCATCATAATTGTTAACCTCCTGCTTTAAATTACTGTTAAGCCATCAAATCTTGCAGAGGTTTCATCTAACAGAAGCTCTTTTCTTGACACCATTCCTACATCCCTTCTGAAAGAGTTCGTTGATATCCTGTGTCCAACCATTACATCAGTAATCAATTTCTCATTGCATGAAGGATCCTTCCCATCTGCTTTTACTCATGCCATAGTTCATCCTCTGCTAAAGATACCTTCTCCCGACCCTGGCAACCTGTCTAATAACAGGCCCATCTCAACTTTGAATTTTGTACCTAAAAGACGGATAGTGATGGACTGTACGCAAACTCACCTATCTTCCAACTGTTGGGTGGTTTGCTTGCTGATTGCACTAAATGTATATGCAGTTTAGGTACAATGTTACACTCTGCCATGTCATTTTCGAACCATGCTTGGGCCATATGGAAGTCAGCTTAATTTCACATAAACAATATTTGTAGAATTAGATGTCTGTGAGGTTCTTAGTATGTTTGTGAGGTTCTTAAAAGGCACTACAGACACATACATACAAATACTGGTCCCTCAAACTGTCTTAGTTTTGCTAGCGAATGCAGGTTGATTTCTAGCCAACTTAACTACTGTAACCCATTTTGCAGTGTAACCATAAGAGTGATCTGCACAAACTACGTACAGTTCAAAGGGTGCTGTACATGAGCTCAACAAAATCATCAATATTGCATTCGTTACACTGGGTGCCTTTCAAGCCAAGAATCCAGTTTAAAATCTATCTTATAGTTCACAGATCCTATCCTAGGTTGAAGAATTAAATCAATAGGCAAAAATGTTCAGTTCTAGGCCACGATCCAAGAGTCATGGCAGAGAGACAGCATGAGAGCTATGGTGAGTGATGCTTGGGACTGGAGCAGAAATAGGGATAAGAGGAAGAAGGGGAGTCAGGATAGGATCTGTGAAAGAGGAATGTTTTCATTTTTGAGTGAAAGGCAAATGCAGAAACTGCAAGTGGTGGAGCATAGGTGCGTTTGTATGGTGGGTCAGATAACTGTTGCAGTTCTAGGGGCAGTTTATTCCAGAGTGGTGGGGCAGCTACAGCTATGACGCAATTGCCAAATTTTAAGATGAGGTGACGGACGGACGGAGAAGTGTTATGGCAGAAGAGGAGCGGGTTGAGCGAAGCGTTTGGATTGTAAATAACTCACGAAGATAGGAGGGTTGGGAAGATTGAAGTGTGTTGTAGGTAGGTGATAGGACTTTGTACTTGGTTCGTTCAGGAACTTTAAGCCAGCGAAGTGATTTAAGAACAGGAGTTATGTGATGGTGTTTGGAGGTTTTGGTGACAGCACGAGCAAGAGCATTCTGAATGGCTTGAAGGCGGCTTATTTGGATGGTTCAGGAAACGTGAATTGCAGCAGTCTAATTTAGCATGGACTATGGATGTGGCAATGGTTGATGCAGTTTCAAGGTCAAGCATTGGGTGGACTCTGCGAAGGTCACGGATTTGCATGAAGCAAGAGTGGGAGAGATGGGTAATGTTTTCAGAGAAACTGAGGTTTTGGTCAAAGATCACACAGGAGACAGGAGAGTTAATGTTAAAGGTGTGTGTGGAGGCAAAATCCAGGCTGAGAGTGATTTCTGTGTCGCTCTGTTTTCTCTCTCCCTTTTCCTCTCTATTTCTGAAGGCAAACAAGCTAAATCAAAAGAGTAAAAACTAAAATCTAACCTATGCTTTACATTCTTTAAAAACTTTCAAGGATACGTAAAAAGAATATTCCCAATTAATTTAAAGTAGATCTGGCAGTAATAGATACTTTCTTCTTTTTCAGGCAGATAATATCCATACTGCAATACCAACATTGACATCCAAATTTAATTTTAATTACAAATTTGACGATGTAATGCTTCAGTTACTTCTGAATCAAAGACAGTCACAATTCTTTTACAAAGTTTTTGCCAGCAATCAAGGAAAAATGAACATTAAGACCCAGCTGCACAATCACTACTTGACAAAAGGTTTATTTTCCTTGGGTTTAATTATCACTTTCCTCAGATACATTACACCAATTCTGCTTTGTGGAATATTATCATTAAACTAAATAATCTCAACTTATTTTGGAAAGTATGATATAAGTAAAAAATTACTTTGGACTCTGTCATGAGAGTCCTAACATTTGACTCACTGGTCAACAAACACTCAGTGCATTGTCCTTTACTAATATCACTGATTTCTGCCATTATTCCTGCTTGTCCTAGAACTCTGAACATGGTGTCATAGTGAGTCTGCTACTGCTGACATATCTAGTTACCTGAGCATGGTGTCACAGATCTGTCAACTCTAACTCAGAGCCTGTTGGTTGGGCTCAGCGTGTTTGTGTGAGTCTGCTACTGCTGACATATCTAGTTACCTGAGCATGGTGTCACAGATCTGTTGGTTGGGCTCAGCGTGTTTGTGTGAGTCTGCTACTGCTGATATATCTAGTCACCTGAGCATTGGTTGCTAACTGATAAACATATGACATGTAACATCATTTCAGCTAGCGTAGAGGGCGCCTTTGCTTACCGGGTAGTTTCTCTTGGAGCGGCACTATATAACTGTCCAATTACAATTATTGCAATTTATTTTCTTGCTGTCTGCAAATTTATTCAGTGAAATGAAAGTCTCAGAATGTTTACTTAGTCCTGTGTCTAAAATTGACATAAATCTCAACCAGCAGAAATCACCAGAAGTAGGTTGCATATAATTAACTTTCAGCAAGATAGGTAAAGGCCAGGTACTTGCTGCAGTGCAAACAGAAAATCAATAAGTGATGATTTAATGTAAAACTTAAGATAATCACTGATATGAAAAGGATGATTCAAAGAAAACTTTTCTGCAATCTGGCCTAAAATTGTAATCATAATCTCGAGATTTCTGCAGCACTCAAAGAAAGCTAAGTCATGAGAACCAGCTTACTCACAGGTGCTCAGTCAAAGCAACATTGTTATGCTGGTAAGGTCAGATCCAGGTCCACGTCAAGATCCAAGGATCAGGTAGTCAGATGGCTACAGTATATGGTGTTTAGAATTGGAGTGGCAAGACAGTCAAGGGGAAGAGGAGGAATCAGGATAGGATTTCTGGAAGAAGAGCCTTTTCAGTTTCAAATGAAAGACCAGCGCAGAGATTGCAAGGGGTGCAGTGTTGGTGAGTTCATAGGATGTGTCAGATAACTGTGGTAATTTTGGCGGGAGTTGATTCCAGCAGGGCAAAGCAGCTGGGGCTATGCAGCAATTTCCAAATTTTACAGATAAGGTGACAGAAGAATGGAGGAGAAGCGTTAGGGCAGAAAAGAAGAGTGTTTGAGTGTAGTGGTTGAATTGTAAATAACTGATGGACAGGAGGGTTGGGTTCACAAGCTGCATCTCGTCACTCTTGTGATAGTATGACATACCACTTAGCCTTAAATTGGGTCATTTTTTAACCTTGATGATAATTATGGTTACGTATAATAAATTTACACAAACATAAGGACTAACAGTAGCCCTCCAGTATGTTTTCATCTCTTTGTAGTTTTTAAATGGGCATTCAGGTGGGAGGCTGTGTCTTATGTTGATTATCTGTCCCTTTTTCATGCTACCAAAAATAAATAAATCCATTTAGTGTTTCAATTTTAGATGTATGCAATGTTTACAAGACAAATTACCATTACTTATCTACAGTTCTGTTACGGCACCATAATATCACTAAATATTTTGTGCGGTATATGTACATAATTCAAAAACATGTAAAGCCACGCTGGCTACACTAGTCAACAAGATATTTCTTTAAGAAATCAATAGGTGCTAAAGCACAAATTTCCAGTCGAGTGACACTTTACAAAAAAGTAGCAAACTGCCACTGCTACAGAAAACCTATGAACAGCCTATCAGCATCTTCATAGTTTATTAAAAGATGCTGCAAAAAGAACTGAAATGAAGTTAAGTTTCATTTAAGGATTTGAACATGTGCTACAGTATGTATGAACCGTGGACCGTACAGCCTGGATCCACCGGCTGCGCCAAATGCATGGTATGTTCAGGGAGAAGCTGATCGACCGAGAAAGATCCAACTCACACCGGCTATGGAAGTCGCTTTCCAGCATCCTTGGACGCTCCACTCCAAAGTCACCACCCTCACATCCATCATTTACAGCTGAAGACTTCCAGGTCTATATGCGGGAAAAGGCAGACTCGGTTCGTCGATCTACCGAGGGTGCTCCCCCTCCTTCCTTCCTCTCGACGGAATGCAGGATGTCGGACCTCGAGCCAATCTCCGCGGTGGCCCTACGCCAACTGCTACTTTCCACGCCATCAAAGTCCTGTGAACTGGATCCTCTTCCACCATTTCTACTCAAGGATTTTGTGGACGACCTGTTGCCTTTCCTGCATTTGTTGTGTAACGCGGCTTTGGGAGAGGGTTCCCTTCCCCTCGCCCAGAAACGAGCTATTGTTTTTCCTTCTTTAAAACGCCCTGGTTTAGACACTAATGATATGGCTAACTATCGCCCCATATCTAATTTGTCTTTTTTGTCGAAACTGATTGAAAAACATGTTGATACAATTACTGCAGTATTTAGAGGCTAACTCCCTCCTGCCTAGCCAGCAGTCGCGATTCAGACGGTTCCACTCAACAGAGACGGTCATCACCCGCATTCTAGCTGACATCCTTGGGGCTTTCAATCGGGGTCATGTTACCCTTCTTGCGCTTTTCGATATAAGTGCAGCTTTTGACACTATCGACCACGGTATCCTTCTGGGGCGGCTGGAAATGTCCTTTGGACTCGTCGGCCCTGCTCTTTCATGGCTCCGTTCATTCCTGTCTGGTCACTCTCAATCTGTGGTCTTTGGTTCAACACGTTCTGATTGGTCCTCGGTCTCCTTGGGTCTCCCTCAGGGCTCTGTCTTAGCTCCCTTACTTTTTATTCTATACACGGCTGACCTGAGCTTTATTCTGTCTCCAACCGGGGTAGTGTCTCACCAGTATGCTGATGACACCCAGGCATATATTCATGGCCCAGTGGGTGAATCTGTCGCCTTAGTTCATCAAGTGCTTCGGGCATCGGAAGCACTTGAGGCCTGGTTGAACTCAAACCGTCTGCGCCTGAACCCTGGTAAGACCCAGTTTATCTGGTTTGGCAGTCGCGCCCAGCTTTCTAAGATTGATCTGGCCAGATTACTTAGGCTCTTCCCTGATATCTCCTTCTCTTCCTCAGTCCGTGATCTAGGAGTAATTTTGGATCAGGAACTTACTCTGAAGGAGCATGTGAACAATGTCTGTTGAACGTGTTTCTACCATCTGCGTCAACTGCGAACTATCCAACACTCTCTTACGACCCAGGCTGCTACCATTCTGGTCCATGCGTTTATTTGTTGACTATGGCAATGCTGTCTTTGCTGGCTTGAGTCTCTTCTGCATCTCGCAACTACAATCTGTCTTGCACGCGGCTGCTCGTCTGATCGGAGGTATCCCTAAGTTTGGCCACATCTCTGCTTACATTTCAGAGGAGCTTCACTGGCTGGCTATCCAAGAGCGTATAAAATTTAAAATCCTGGTTCTTGTACGTAATTGCCTCTTGGGTTGCGCCCCATTTTATCTTAGGGAGCTCTGTGTTTTGGCCTCCTCCATTCCGGGCCGTAGACTACTTCATTTGGCGGTACGGGGTGACTTGCTTGCCCCATCGGTTCGAACAGCTACGGTCCAGCGCAGAAGTTTTGCTGTGGTTGGTCCCGCTTTTTGGAATGGGTTTCCTAATGGCCTACGCCAGGAACTTCTTAGTTTATCTCCCCCTCTTTTCCGCAAGCGCTTGAAGACCTTCTTATTTTCCAGTTCTTCTGGGTTGTAGGGCCGGGAGCGCCTCTGAGGAGTTTACCTCGAAGTGGCGCTTTATAAATTTTTGATTACATTACATTACATTACATGAATGTATGTGTATAGGTACATATGCATCATGACACTTAATATAATGCCGTTGAAGTACTTCTCAATTATGCTGCACACAGCTATATCTCAATGATCTAACCAAGACGCGTCTTAGGAAGTAGGAAAATTTATGCTGAACAGAGTCAAATCCAACCGTCCATACCTACAATTGGAAGACTGTTTGAAGAAGGAGGTCCAATTTGAGAAGGCACAATGGGCTCAAGTTGATTTGTGGAAGAACACTTTCACATCTCCATGGGCAGCACAGCACAATGATTGCTGACTTTTGACTCAAGACTGGAACACAGAACTCCCATGATGTATGACCAATGAGGCCCATCCCAAGAGGAGAATCTTGAACTTGATGAGATTCTAGTGGAGTGTGTCTCTCACATGAGAGAATTTCAGCAGACTGGCAGTAGTCAGATGTCACAGTTGACTATGGACAGAAGCTGACAGATTCTGGGCTTTGGTATGGTTGCAAGGATCAAATTGCAGTAGTCACTGATCATCAGAATGAATAAATGGACAAAGGTCATATCAGTATTACATGACTTAAAGTTCTAAAGAAGCAACAGATTTGTCTGTAGTCGAATGATGCTCATGTTGTTGGGGAGGGTCTCCAATTGTAATTGTAATTTGTAATTTTAATCATGAATTTATATAGCACCTCATCAAGAAAACTCATTACAAGCTCACATGACTTTGATGGTGACAACAAGTGGAGCATGTCTTTGATGAAGACAGGCTACAAATACAGCATCTTGCAGTCAGTTGGAGGGACAGTTGGCAGTGGTGCACCTTCAGTACAGCAGTGGACTGAGTCTATCTTCTGGTGCACGAGCTCCAAGTAGGTCATGGCTGTGAATGACGGTTACATGGGACTTTTCTTTAAAGTAGAGCAGGTAATCACTTTCTCTCAGTAAAGCATTTCCTTTTCTCTAAGTGTGCAACATATCTGTTATATATTGTGAATCCAGGCAGTGCAGTCATCAGCACTGGTGTTCACTTGAAGGATCACCTGAGTCATCTAACTCTGAAGTTGAAGAAGATCATGAAAGGCTCCACTGACCCACTGAGTGAGAGGCCTCTGATGAGGACAGACCTGACTGCATAGACCAGCTGCATGAGCAGCAAAGGAACAGTGAAGAATAGGAAACTGTGATCTGAGTGAGATGGCAGCTCCACCCCAATACCGTGAACGAACCATCATCTCTGGGGATTACAACGTCAAGCCAGCTTCTCAAGTTGTGCGTTGGCTCTGAGACATCCAAACAGGAGATAAGCCGTGACTCGGTGACAGCACCAATGTCCAGGCGACAATATTGGTGACCTCCAGGAACTTATTGCCCAAGGACCAAACATTCCAAGTGACCAGATCCAGACCATATTCATCGCAGCTGGTTAACTTTGTGCAGATGTTGGTGGAATGTGGAGTGGCACCACAAGCAGAAGAACAACCAATGAAATCCAGTTCCTACTTGACACACATTCATAGTGCCGGGGTGTTATTTCACTGAAGATCGAGAATAACAAATGCAGCATCTTGCAAGCAAAAACACTTGTAGCACACAGTTACTGTTAGTTCTGCTATCTTCTTTTCCAAAAAACTGTAATTAGGATTGGTTACTGTCCACATCAGACTGTATATACAAATCAAACTGTACGAAAAGTGGCAGTTAAATACAATCTGTTATTTTGCACAGACACTTGTATCGTACTTACCTGGGTAAAACATGGCACCATTTGGAAGTAATTGAGTGCTCTTCTATTGGTTCTGCTTTCTTGTTTTCCAAGAAGTTGCTAACAACTTCTGCACTAATACCAAAATCCAGCAACTGCAGTAATTCACACACAGAACACTTCAAACCTTTGACTGTTACAAATGTCAGTGAACAATTTCCTAATATTAAAAAGTTAATAAAAACACGTCAAGCAGTAATATAAACTAATTTGCTTCTAGTATGTTGTTTCTGATAGGTCTGCCAAAAATCTGTGAATTTAAGTAGTCTGTAAAAAATTAGCTAAAATTACGTGTCAGAAAAATATAATATATAAACATAAAATAATTTTTTAAAGAAATGTATATAACAGTTTCAGTCCATAAACTATAAAAAAGACATTAAGTTTGATTAGAGCTGGGCATTTAACACGTTGTTAATGCAATTAATATGCTAATTAATTAACACAATTAATTTTTGTAATGCAATTAACGATGGTGCCACTATGCAGGTTCATTTATATAGAAGTGCACTTAAGAATTTCTTGATAAAACAGTTCTCGTGGTGGCTCAGGTTCATGGAAACTATAATCCAAGTTTACTTTCTTTTTTTGCTTTTAGTTCTTCATGTTATGTGCATTTTGCAAAGTTCCTTTACGATTTTTAATCTAAAGAAGGATGGAAACAGTGAAAAATATTTGTCAGACAGAAATTTTTATTTAAGAGACAATCAAATCACAACTTGTAAATATAGTGGCAAGGCATTTAAGTATCACCAGTGCTTCTCCATGCTGCAGTACCATCTGAAAACCAAACATCTGTTCACAAATTGTCAAAGAAGCTCAGCCCCATCAATTTCTGGATTGGACATCTGGCAGCCAACTCTGTCCCAACTTTTAAATGGCTCGAAAGTTAAATAGCTCTCAATAAATCTAAAGTGATGCTATCATGGATGCAATAGTGCAATGGATTGCAATGAACTGCAGACTGTATAGTATAACTACCAATGTAGATCTTCAGAATGTACTAAGCACTGTTACAAACAATGCAACTAACGAACTGCCTATATGATGAACTATTGGACGAAAATAAAGTTTGACTTGCAAAATTAACTAAACATATGTTCGTTGTTTTTGTTCATTCAAAACAAAATAAATAATGTATATTAAAGTAAACACTGGTATTCAAGACAATTTATTAGCCACTGTAAACAACTACTCACCAAGAGTGATATACATCCTTATGAAAAATAATAATGAATTTCACTTCTGAAGTGACGGTAAAGTCTTCAACACTTCAAGAGTGATATACATATTATTCAAACTAATGTTTCAGTATCCAAAATAAGCTAAAGTAAGTAAGGAAATACATATTGTGTACATGTTTACAGTAGGCTACCAATATTTTTAAAACTCCAATATGTATATTTTCTATTTTATTTTTGCTAGTTAGCTATCGTGTCATGCGATTAAAAATTAATCAAGTTATTAAAAACTTAATTGTGCGATTAATTTTGATTAAAATTTTTGATCGATGCCCACCCCTAATTTTTATTAAAGTCAAAGTAATGAACGTAATTCATTTTGTTTTTTGCAATAATCTGAATTAAACTTACTTTACAAGGCATCATTGTGATTCCATATGGTAGTAGCGAAATGATTGACTTCGAGTGACTGACATTTAAAACCAACTCTGAAAATAATACCTCATTATCACACATCAATTTAGTAGCTATAAAACTAGAGACAATTTAAAAAATATTATGTGCCGTAAGACATCATTTTAAAGTCAAAGTTTAAAAAAATGTAAGAAGAGAAACAATGCAACTAACTTAACAACTACCAATCAACTAAACTGAATATTTCACATTCAAACCTTTGGCTGGATATTTATGAGTTATCACAAGTCATTTTTGCAAGTATGAAATACACCAATGGTGCTTTCCCAGCTGTTTTTCAGAAAGGTAAAAATTTGTTTTTGGTGTGACCAAAATAAATACTAAATATTTTAATTACTCCAAAATATTTTACCAATTGTTTTAAGTTTTGCATTTAATTATGTGAAAATGTGTGATCATTTGAGTCAAAAAATACGACAATAACATTAATGTTCAGTGGAAATTTGCTGTAAAATTAAAAAAACTGACCAAGTTTTGTTAAAGCATATGAGATCAGAGGCTTACACATCATCCAGCCAATTCAAACATTGCATTCAATTTTGTGACTGCATAAACCGACAAAACTGTCTACTGGGGACATTTACATGAACAAACAAGTTTTGTAAAAATAACTGATGTAACTTTAATTACTGTAAAGCAAGCAAAATCATGTAACGCTGACTTATTCCCCAGAACCAGTGCAGCACTGAGTGGATCTGACTGATGAAAGCGTATGGCTGCTCTGTAATGTCTGCGTAAGCAAAGGCCTTGCAGACGGACTGCATGCAAAAAGGTAAACATGCATTGTTTGTGTGTGAAACTAACTATTTAAAAGTATCATATGTTTAATTTGACCAACATGGAGGAGACATGCACAGAAGACTCTGCACTACTCCTTAAGACTCTGCACTATTCCCTATATGCATATATATATACTCATAGTATAAAAGTTGGCATATAAACGATAATTTTCAATCAGAGCTGTTATGCAAATATGTGAATATGCCGATACAGAAGTGATGAGTCAGCAAGTTTTAAACAAGCCTAGATGAAACACATGTATCACGTGATTATATGCTGAAGTGCCTCAAATTAAGGCACTTAGTTGAGCCAGCAAATTTTAGACAGGCCCAAGCATGTCTATATCACCTGCCTGTAATTGGTGGCACAGCACTGAAGCATTAGTCTGACATCAGTGACGAGCCAGCTGGTGTTGGGCAGGCTTTAGCATGCATGAATCATGTGGGCACTTGCTGAAATGCTGGTCTGAAATTGCAGTGAGTTATATTTGTACCTGGATATGGTTTGTTGCCTTGACAGGTTTAGACAGCAAAAAATGTTTGAAAGTGAGTGTTATGCTCAGTTGATTGTTTGTGTTAAATTTGATGTGATTATTGCTGATAATATAACAGCAATTCATAGATTTGTGTGTACAGAAGTTTTAATGTTGGCAATAGAAGTACTGACACAATTGAACTGTTATAAATTAATAATAAAAAAATCAAAAAGACATGCTGTCTGTCATCGAATGACAGCTAAGATAGAAATCAGGCTAATCTAAGATTTGTAGCTTGATCAATCTGCAACTTCGAAAAACTGCAGAAACTAATAATGTTATGCAAAAGATAACTTACTTATGGCTTCTAGTCTACGGGAGTTCATTAGGATGTCTTCGCCTACGATAAACCAATGAAAAAAACACAAACTTTACTCACATACTCTTCATTAATTAATTTATGAGTTTTATGATGATGGGTTTAATTTTGCCAAGCAGGGCTATAGTCACCTGCCTGTAATTGGTGGGCAAGGCACATCTTATGAACTTTGATGTTCGTGTTTCTGTTCATGTAATAATTAAGTGACATTTTTAACAGTAACTCGTACTTCATCCTTCCACAACATGAGACAAAATAGCTCATCAGTGTCTCTATTTTCTCAAATTAATTTCTTTCTAACCTCTGCCATTATAGGCCTTTCAGTAATTGTTATTTACTCACCTCAAATTCTGAGTAATCTGAAGATGTTTACAGCACCTATATCATAATCTACTAGATCTATTTCTTTGTATATGACCACTAAAATGAGTTTATACTAAATACCTTGAACGAGGTACTCCCCAACCTGATTCCACTGTCCAGACAATCTTGCCATAATGGTGTAATGCAAACAAGCCTGAAAGTCTGCTAACGATACTCGAACCGGTTTATCAAACTATGAAACAAGTTTCCAAAAACAAAAATTAAACACTTTTTTACATGCATGCATAACAGATAAATAGACACACAAATCATTCACATGAGCTGTCTGAAATCTAACAGCAAACTTTTAAGAACATCTCACAGGGACTGGAGATATTACTATTATTATAAATATTTGTTACAAAAATGTGCACACTTATATTCACACAGAAATGCCAGTCTGAGGCACTTTTAATCACTTGGCATGTGAAATGCAGTTAAATATCCAGATGTTTGAAGCCAGTGAGAAATAGTGAGTTTTGAGGCATTTCTTGACAGAACAAAGAGTGCACTTTGGAGAAACATTGGTAGTCAGTTCAATTCCATTACATATAGTTATCCAACAGGTCTAAAATTTTGCAAATTTACACTGCTACAAATTAACGTTTTCATTAAAATATATTAGTTTTTACGATCAAAAATCAACTGTGCTAAACTGTAAACTGGAAAATTATTTTATGCCTACAGCTTCACAAACTAATTTTTAAGATATTGCATAAATTTCATTGCACCTTTAGTTTCTGTGTAATTATACTGTATGTGTAAAATCTAATCACAAAAAGTTAATAGTAGCCCACTCAAAGCCTCAAACAACTAGTCAAAATCTAGATAAACTTATGCACAGAGCAAAAGACGGCCTATGAGATGCAACAGAAGTAACAATTTCAATTTTGAACTAAATTTGCACATGAAATCGGTGTTAACTGTGACCCAAGTGTTAGAAGTGTTTACTGTCATAGTTGAATTGATTAACTAAGTTCAGAGCCACAGACACCATCCTACGGTTAACCAAGTGATCCAAACTTTTCAGATAGTGACAGAAACCAGAACATCTATGATTCTAAAAAGCAAACATTTCAAGCAAACTTAATTTTTAAGAACAGCCTAAATGTCCCAGGTCAAGGTTATTAGGAAACCCACAAAATCTGAAAGCGCATCAGCCTTTCTGATCAGTCAAGAGAAAGCATTTTTTCTTAAAGAAGAACAGTGTAAGTTATTAGAGTTCTTGGTACTCTGATGAAAATACTCTAACCAGCAGCATTCTCTTCTTTAATCTCAGCTGTATCCTACCAGTTTTGTACAGTGACTGCTGTGTAAAAGATAAAGCAACCTCACATTAAAAAATAAATAAAACTTATATATATATATATATATATATATATATATATATATATATCTGGACATTATTATATCAACCTTTAAGAACACCTTAACAATACTGGAACAAAGCTAGATCTATAAAGGTTCATCTTCTAATAAGCTGAAAATTTTTCTTGAGCCGTGCAAGGCTGAACTGTTACAAATTTCAGTGGAAGATTTCTAAAATGGTGGTCCAATTCGCATGAGACGCATGTAAGTGGGCATACAGGCTGCAAAAGTATCAACCCTGCTCGGTTGAGAGATGTACACAGAGCTACACAGATACCTATTCTGAGGCCACAAGAGCTATTGGTGAAACAGAAAATGAAAGACCTGCACAGAAAAAAAACTTAAATCACATAATGACTTTAAAAGTTACTGCTTCTTAATCAGTAATTGCATTAATTTAATAACACTGACACTAATCAATTAACATGAAAGGACACGATCTTGTGATTTAATTATTAATATGCAAGAAAAAACTAAATTATATTATTAATTTAATCATATTCTGTGCATGTCCAAGGCCATATATTGGCTTTCAATTTGCCTGTTGTATTCATTTCACAAAATAACTGATCTCACCAGAAATTTGCTTGATTTTTCTTGTAAGTTTGTTCTTCTGCTATGACTGAGTCTAAATTTTTGAGATATTAATGAAGGATTTCTTATGTTTTATTGTTGGTGTTTGTCCCAAGTGACCACAGAGTGATCATTAATTGGACTCTTCCAGCTGTAAAAGAGGGACAGTTTTTTAAATATTTGTGTTTGGCAACAGTGTGCTTAGATTATACAAGTTTTCTCCACATGCATACTTTTAGCCATCGTTTGTTGAAATACTTTGGACTTAGGTGTCTTTGAAGCATAGAGTTTAAATTTATACATTTTGTAGCCAAGTGAATTTAAGGGGGTTTAAAAAAGAATGGTTGGCCAAATGTTTGGTACACAGATTTATTAGACCTTTTGCTTGTTGCTGGACAGCATGCATTTTGGAAAAAAACTCTTAAGTATTGTGAAACTATAGGTAAGCCGATTATCTGCATAATTTGTTTGAAATCTGAATCCAGCCGGTAAATGGGTTCTTGCTAAAGACTGTTTTTCCACCATGTCAAACTAAGCCATTTTTCATTTGGACATGAACAGTTAAAACAACTTTCAATCACATACCGCACTTTGTTGAATACATCTCAAGATTCTCACAACAATGTAATGTGTAGGACATGTGAAGCCCTTATGACAATATTCCACAATGAGCTTCAAATGACCTACATATAGCTCACCCTGGCCAACTGTCTTGGGTTTCCTGTTTGAGGCTGTCACCTTGCATGACACTTTAGGGGGTACTTCAATTAATACTTTAACAACTGAAACCATAGCCTCAGCAGGTCTGCCCTTACTTAGTTTCTGGCATAATAGCCAAGCCAATTTTGTAACTTTTAATCATTTTGAAAATAACAAAAAGCATTTACCTGCATGATAACTAAAAATGTTTTTTCTCTATCTAGGACAGGACTTGCCACAATATCCTTCTCTGTAACAATAAGTTCTCTGAAAATCACATATGAGGCAGCAGATAAACAACTTGTCAACAGAAAGATGCCCGAGACTTCACTATACACACATATCAATGTATTCAAAAATGTTTCCAGTCAGTGCGGTTGAATGTTCAGTGATCTTACTGGCATATGTACTACAAGCCAAAAGGATGCAGAAGACAAAGTAAGTAGATGTATCAATTCACAAGATGGCAAATGAGACTCAAACGGCAGCTCCTGACATGTTCACATGGTGCAATAACCAAAGCAGCACATGACATGCTTTCACCATGTCTTCGACTCAAACTCATCATGAGAAAGACAGTGTCTGCAGCTACTGCATCTTTCATAGAATGTCAATTCTCTTTGAAAGACATTCTTCTGGCATCCTTTACTGATCATGGGTTTCCACTCATCTAAGCTGTTGTACTAGTCTGAGAACACCATTCTGTAATCACACGTCCTTCATCCTCAGATCTTTCTGATAGATGACAAAGAAGCGTGCAAGAACTAAAGCAATGACTACACAGAACTTGGTGGAGTGACTTTGCAAATGGACATAATCAGTGACATAATTATTTCACTTGGACTGCTTGTAAAAATAACATTAAAAAACTTGGAGTACTGTGCAACCACTGCTCGAGCCATTTTTCTGATAAAGGAATTAATTTATATTAAAAACCACTGACACTGAAACTGACTACGCATCCTTTTCATGTCAACCAATATTTCGTGTTAAACCATTTCATGTTAAGCATTTTTCACAGTACATTTTTTCAGTACAGGCAAGTACTTTTGAGAAACTTTCAAAAGGTGTTACATAAATGTCACACTAAGTAAACGCAACAGCTGAAGTAGAAAACCAAATACCAGTACACCTAACTGGTAACAGTGAAGCAAATAAGTTATGAAACTTTAAATATAACAAATTTAACTTAATTTACCATCATCCTACCTGCATTGTATAATATGCCACTGGGGAAGAGGAGATTCACTACTGAGCAAATGCACCCTGAGGCAACACAACTCATCAACAGCTGGACATCTGACCGTGTACATATTCTGATTGCTGCCTGTGTTCAATGTGTCTCTATTTAAAGACATCTGCCTTAGACTTAGTCACATCTGCCACACCTCAAAATTACAAGAATAAATGCCATCAAATTCAGAAAGCACATTATCTAATAAAAATAAAATAAATCTTATTACAAATTTTTTATGCTACTTAACACAAAAAAGCCAGAGGCAGAAGTGCCAATGTTTGCAAGTAGAGGCCATGCCTAGAAATTTGAACTTAGGTATGCAGCTCACAAAAGTCTAGTGGTTAGCTTGCTGGGGTCTCAACCCAAAGGTCGGAGGTTCATATCCCCGCCATGACAGAGATATTTCAAGACTAGCACGCCTAACGAACTCAGCTATACGTTTTCCACCGACTTAATCTTCCCATCAACTGTACATGGTGTACAATGTCACCTGCGAATAAGCTGGTTCCCGCGAATGTTTTTACTGGGCGCCGTTGAAATCTTGAGTTTAAGAAAGTCGATGGGAAGATCAGGTGGTGCGGGAAAGGGCTGGCCGCCCGCCCTCATATGCCGAAGCCAAGAAAATGAAGTAGGGCTTAGTTAAAAATTCATAACCCACTGCTGCCACCAGCAGTCCTCAGAGTTCGTTCAATGAACGGCGTTTCTTCCATTCAATCTTCTTATTCTTATATAAAACATGGTTCTTATTTTCATAATCATAATCTCGAGATTTTTACAGCGCCCAACAAAGCCAAGTTGCGGGAACCAGCTTATTCACATGTACGTGAACATACTGTATCTGACATCTATGGTTTGCACCATTAAAGACATGAAATGGACTCTTGGAACTTCTATAACGCACTAGGCATCAATCGATAACACTCCAAAACTTATTCGTAATCCAGTCAATTTTACGTATCAGCTGTAAAGGCAAAATAAGGTAAAAATAAAATAAATTACTTAATTTGTCCACTCCGCACGGCAATCGTCGATTTTGGCAGACGACAGTTATACCTATTAATTAAGCTGCCGCCGTCAAGTATTTTCGAATCGAATATCCTGGCGATTATTTTGTCGAGTACTCGAGTACTTGCGAGTTTGATGAGTATAATATAAAATGTCTAATATAAATGTCTAATATAATATAAATGCCTTTAATAAATATATATATAAGGCCTTAGTTTATTATTATATATTGTAATTACTGTAATTTAGGGGAACGGTATCATATTGGGTTGAGCGCTCGCCTTGTAAAGCGGAGAGTACCGATTCGAGCCTCCTTCAAGACGATAGCTGCGTAGTGACCTTGAGCAAGTCCTTCACACACAATTGCTCGGCACCATCGATTGATGCTGCTAAGTCATTAGATAATGGCGCCTAATAAATGCAGAAATAATAATAATAATAATAATAATAATAATAATACTGTAATATACTGGGTTCTTAATGGCCTCTTTAGCCATGACTTCTCATTAGCGATTCTTTAACTTTATTAAAGCCAAAACGAATGAAAAGCTCAGCAGCGACCTACTCATCTCTTCTTCCAAAACATAACTCTTAACTAAATTTCTTACTTAACAAATTGCGGCTTGCCCACATTCAAACTGATCCTCCTAGGCCTATCCCTCTAGCTCGAACCAATGCCGGCATGTTAAATTGCTACTGCTAGTTCAACTACCATATGCATTATTTTAATTCTCCTTCATAACTTTTTATTATGCACCAACCATCTACCGTTTAAACCAACGTTTCGCAGTTAATTTAAACCACTCAGAGTAAGTTCTTTCCTGGTCCACAAAGAGCGGACGTAGATCTCACGGTTCTCACCACGGCAGTACTTGAAGTTCGATAGCTTGATATGACCTTATAACCATTTATAGAGCTGTCAAAAGCAGCTGACCGGGAAGGAAAATAACAGTATCAGAAACTTTAGATGGGTAGGTGGTATCATGAGTGTCTACCACATAGGCCAAATAGGGACGCTGAAAGTAGGGTTGGACATATAAGCCACGCCTGTAGGTCTACATGTGTGCAGCAACGCGCATTGGTGCAAGGCCAAAGACGGATAATACACATGTAGCTGAACACACACGTGTTAATGTATCTATGCGTATAGGCCTACCTGATACAAAAGGAGGAAACGAGAGCGAGGCATGCTTATAAAGCTTTACGACGTGGCAGAGTTGGCATGGTAGCGCTATCGTAATCGTAATCTCGAGATCTCTACAGCACCCAACGAAAGCCAAGTCGCGGGAACCAGCTTATTCACAGGCGCTCAGTCAAGACAAAATCGATGAGTTGGACGCTTAACAGTCATTGATCCGAGTGAGAACAATACGTTCAGTTCATTTGGAGATGAAAGTCAGATTAAAAACAGGCCGGTAGTTCGAAAGGATTTCTTTGTCAAGTGATGATTTCTTGAGAAGAGGGGTAACAACAGAGCATTTGAAAAGGAGTGGGAAATTACCTGTAGATAAGCAACATCAACCAACTCCACCAGTGAATCACCCAGATTTAAAGATTTAAGCAATTCAAACTTCTTAAGCTGCCGTGGAGTGCCCAATTCAGTTTTTGATGAGTTAAGGAGTTCATTAGCCATCACCCAAGACTGCACCACTTCAGAGGCAGTGGATAACGGCTGCACAGATGAATGACAAGACTAACTCAAAAGAAATGTACATTTGAGTATCATCAACTTAGAAGTGATATCCTAGGGAATGGTTGTCTAGTAGTGTACCTAATGGTGTAGTGTATAGTGAAAACAATAGAGGACCAAGCACAGAACCCTGTGGAACATGACATGTCAAAAAGCACAAGATGAATAAATAGCATATATAATTTTGTGGTAACTGTGTTAACCACCAGTATGTATAGACATACTTTGTGTAAAACAATTCCCTGAAACGATGTGAGTAGCTATTGGAATATTTGGCTGGGAGAGGCACTGGAGTCTGGATTTACTTAGTCTGAGACCATCGCCCTTTGTATTTGTTTAAATCCGATTGGATACTTTAGCATACTGTACCCCTTGTGGTTGGTAACTCTAAACTTTGCTTTGTCAAAGGATAACGAGCAGGGCCTACATCTTACAGATATTCTCTGACTTTATGACTCAGTGCTACTGCCTATGCTGTCACCTCACTGAACTTCCCCTCATGCCAGCCCTGGCCTTAGGGAAAGGTTTGCCTAGGGCCTCATGCCTTATAAAACCCACTAGAACCACAGCTTTGGGCCTAAAAACTATAACAGGTGGAAGATCATTTCACGGGTGTGGTACAGCATATATAACCCTCAGGTAACCAGATGAGCACCGAGACCACTCTGAGGCGCTTAAAGTCTAGCACCAGTGATAGAGAACAGTTTTGAAGTGTAGATGTAAGGTTTTCTGACAAATCATACAAACTCACCGATGCTCCACCGCTTGCAATTTCTGCTTCGAAAAACTTCTGCACTCAAAACATTCCTCTTCCACAGATCCTATCCTGACACCCCTTCTTCCTCTTTCCTGTCTGTCCTCTCCAACCCCAAACATCACCCACCATAGCTGCCATGCTGTCTCTCTGCCTGACTCTTGGATCTTGACCTGTAACCGAACCCTTTTGCCTGTCGATTTTGTTTTGACTGAGCGCCTGTGAATACGCTGGTCCCTGCGGCGCGGCTTTCATTGGGCGCTGTAGAAATCTTGGAATTACAATTACGATACATATACTGTTCCTGGCAAGAAAGACACAAAGATCATAAGGAAGGCTGTTCCAGGTACATGGTCCAACCACTGAAAAGGCATGACATTGCATTGCCAAAGGATGTGTAAAAGGAAAGAGTTCACCTGGGGTCATGGAGCAAAGATTTCTGTGGCCACCCAAAGTGGAAAACATAAAATATGGCAACAGAGCTCTAGCAAGTAGACTGTTGAATTTCCCAACTGGCTTTCCAGACCACATCCAAATCTTATTTGATTTTAACATTGCTTGATGTAAACAAAGTCATCATTAAATAGTCACATGGCATATACAGTACAACTATTTTTGTAATCCTGACTGTGTTACTTGTTACTGATTCTTTCTCCTCAGCAATTTCCTTGTTCCTGGGCAATTTCCTTGTTGACAGATGTGACTCTGTTCTGTTGAGATGAATTCAGTGTTATTATCTAGTGCTGATTTCCGCAGCTTTGAAATTTGTCAGAAAATGCTTATCAACATACCCAGTAACGTTGCTCTCAATTAAATTTTTCTTGAGTAAAACTGATTCTGAACCACTGGAATCCCCCACTTAACAGCTGTTTGGTTACTCTGAAAATGATTTTGATAACTTTTCTGTGAGTACATACACGTGATGGGCATAGCTGGTTTTAGGCCAGGAAACTTCTGTACATGGAATGGTGTAGCTGCTGTTCTTTGGGTTTGGAGCCACTACCATTGGCCTACTTAGAGTAAGTCAGGGGTAGTGGCTGTTACTAGGGCATGGTAAATTAATTCATTTCATAAGGAAAGCTGCTTAAAAAGTCATCACCTGCTAAAAGAAATCAATTTTGTATGTAAACTTTTAGAAGGGTGAGTTAAAAGTTTTATTAGAATTCGGTCCAGCTATCAATTGAAAAGGCAAAAATAAATGTACTGTTGCAAAATTACACTCCTGCAGGTCTTCAGTGAATCATGGGTTGAGATAATTGTCCTGCACCCAAACTTGGTGCCAAACTCCTATCCTTCCTTGCTCCATGCAACACTGGTCTCAAAGGCTAACACCACAAAGTTGAGGGAGTGAGTGATGGTGGCATTTTTACATATTTCACCAATCAAACTGATAACACCTATTAGATTACCTAATGAATTAATTGACTCGATAGCACGTCATATGCCCACCTCTATCATTAATTCTAATGCATACAAGTTCCTAGACTGGTGAACAGTGTGTTAATGCCATTACATTTTTAGTTCAGATGAACTCTGAAAGGGGGCAGTGTGTCACAAAATGGTTATTAAATTGACTACAGCTTAGACTTTGAAGAAATATCAGCAGACTGATTGATATCTGGTTCTTACTTCAAACTGTATCTATTTAGACAATAATATGTGGTAATAGCTTGAAAGTATCATTAAAGTTATTGCAGTTTTAACTAAACTGACTTTCTGGCATGCAAGAAATAGGCCTAAATGAAAACCAATCTGGAGTGGGTGACACAATGAGCAAATAAATGATCACCGAGCAAGCCTGCTTTATTTAGAAGATGCCAGTAAAGAGCTGGTCTGGGGATGAAGTAAGACAAGGGTATAATGAGGTAAGTTTATGCCAACTCAACAGTAGTATAGTGAACAACAGTTAATCTGGTAACAGTTTTTTACCTTTTGCTGTGGGCCAAATTGCAGATTCTACAATACAGTTCTGTCTGATTTAAAAATACACTCAGTTTAATGTTCAGTTCACTCTCTCCATGTGTACTCAACATGCAATGTATTGGCAGATAAAAACATGCATGTAGTTAGTGGTAACTAAGGCTTAGATATTAAGCTATATTAATAACATAAAAAATTTTATTATGAGTTAGTGGAACACATTTGGAATATGTAGTTTTTTTGGGTGCTGAATTTCTGCTGCAGGTCGCATGAAGGTTGGAAAAGTCTGCTTTTCTTCACCACAATTCAGCAGTGAATCTGTTACATTTGTAGGATTACCGGTATTGGCAGCAGATCTTTCCAGTAGATGGTTACCATCACATGGAACTGTCACTTGAAGGATGCCTTGTTTTCCATCAACAAGCATCTTCTCTTTCTTTTCAGCATGAATATGATGTCCTTCCTCGTGCTGCATGCAGCTGGCAGTTTCTTTGCCGATTTCATTCTGTGATTTATTGTTTTCAGTTTGCTTCGGTGCCTCAGTCTGGGAGTGGATGCCATTTTTCTGCATGTCACAGCAAATGCTGGGAGAGTTGTCTGGCTTAGTTTCTTCTGTACTTGGTACATTTAATTCCATGTCACGATTTTCAATAGACAGGCTATGTTGAAAAGTATAGGTATCAGGCATGACTGATAGACTGTCAGATTTCTCTCTGTCGGACTGCTTAAACATTAAAATCATGAGATTTAATTAAAATCTATGAAGTGACTGTCATATAGTCCACAAGTCAATGGCCTTATTTAGGCCAAAAGGTTAAAGGTATCTACCCATGCATAAATTGAGGTTTCAAAGTTGATGAAAGCATGATAGAATATATCTTTGTATGTATGTACATGTATGTATGTATGTATGTATGTATGTATGTATGTATGTATGTATGTATGTATGTATGTATGTTATTAAAGCATTCAATACAGCACCTTTATATACCTCTCGAAAGCACTGCACATGACTATCTAACTTATCTAAACAAAAGCACTTTAAGTTAGTAATCCAACTATGGCCACAAAGTATGCAAGTAGAGGAAATGACTGGCATCGTAGAATGACTGCAGTTTATGTTGGCACCTTCTTTTTGTTCTCTGTTTTCTTACCAGAGCTCTTTTATTTATGCCTATTTCTAACAAATTAAAATGCGTAATTGTGAGGGCATTATATTTTATCCAAAGTTATTTTACCAGGATTTTGCACCAAATACAAACTGACATTCCAGTTTGGTACTGGATATATCCCAAATGACTGAGAAGGGTGATTTTGAGTAATCAACCTTCTCGATCATTCAGTTTATATCCAAGTTCAGTGAAAGAAATTGTAAACATTTCCAATTCTTTAAGAATTATGCATAGTGCTGGCATAGATTCATTGCTGGCCTATCACTGCCTAACTGTTAAATGAAATAATTAATTGTTCATTTATTATAGGAGTTGTTCATAATGGAATAACAATCAGGAAGTAAAGAAATTACAGGCTAACTTATATACTAATTTTTTCTCAAAATATTTTGAACAAGGATGAATGAATGCTTACATACAGTATTTTCCGGACAATTAGTAATGGTTTCTTACATGAACTTCTAGGGGTGCATCTTATTGAAAGGGGCGACATGTGCAGAAATTTCATACTTTTTTAATCAGATATATTTAGCACAGATCAATAAAAAATGAAATAAATCACATTTATTAGAAGCAAAATCTGCACAGCAAATGCAATATTAGGCTTACTACAGCACCATGTGGGTCAGATAAAAAAGTATGGTACTATTTTGTTAGATTAGATCAAACTTACTACAAATACTGATCATGTAGATCTACAGTAGGTTTAGTTAGTAATGCCTTTGATAACTATTAAAGATAGACAGAGTACTGCTGATCTAACAGGGAATGATTGCTGCTTCACTTTGACTTCTCTGATGCTGCCTTTTTAAACATTCCATCTGTCACGTACTTTGAAGTCTTGTCACTCCTTAATCACGCTGTCCCTAAATCCTCTCCAATGGACTTGTTTTCTACCATCTGATCGCACACTTGGCCAACTTGTCTTTTGCTGAAGGCTGTTTTCCATCATGGTTCAAATCTGCATTAGTTATGCCTTTACTTGAAAAACTTGACCTGGACACCAACAACCTCTCAAATTTTAGACCCATCTCCAATCTCAATAAAATTTCTAGGATTCTTGAACAACTCTTCCTTACATGGATTAAGCTATACGTTACTTTATCTCCTAACTTCATTGCTTACCAGCCAGCTTACTGTGAAGGCTACTCCACTGAAACTGCTCTTGTCCTTCTTTGGACAACATCTTAATATGTGACATGAAAATAATTTTTAAGCCAGTGTATTTATTGAATGCTAATTTAATTTAACCGCTTTTTTCATTGAAAGGACTTGTATGTAGTTTATTTACTTACTTTCCTTTCACGTATGATTGTACATAGCTTATTTAGATTATGTTCTTATTGTGTATAGAATAGTGTTATATTTATAGTTCTTGTGAATTAGACTTGTTTATAGTTTATTTCTAGTTTCCTTTCATGTGTGGTTTATACACAAGCTTATTTCAGTTTGACTGTGTCCTCACTTTGTGTAGGTAATGTTACATTTTATACTTTAATTGTCATCTAACTTTAATCTGTGTTAATATTCGAACATTAAGTGAAAATTCAGCCTTTCTGGGTCTACCTTTTGAATTAATTAAGTAATTGTACACTTTCTGTAAAATGTGACATGTTGCATCTGGTATTAAAAAAGGAGTTGATGATTTTGATGCTCATGAAATGTGTTAGTGGTCCAATTGGTAAAGCAATTCTGTGGTCCATACATTCCATCTTTGGCTTGATATTTCCTATCAACCCTGCATAAGTTGAATTCGTTTTTCAGAACCAATTTTGGAATAAATTTTATAACTTATATTATGGTCATACACAGTGATCACCATCAGCATCCCAGCAACTTCTGCCATAGATGTCATAAACCAAGTAACAAGGTTTAGCAAAAAAGCAAGCACAAATACATTCCTACAGTCTCAGAATATATCAACATGATCACCTGTCCACTTTAGAGCAGGCCATTTTCAATATTTGCAAGTCTGCATAATTATGGTCCTAGTAGAGCAAGTATTATTGTTATTTAGTACCCTGCAAAAACACTTACTTTATAGAATTTAATCAAAAGAACATAAACAGGAATTTAACAATGATCATACCTCTGAGTGACTGTTTTTCTCCTCGATGCTGACAATGTCTAGAAGACTGAGGTATATGTTATCAGCTTCATCACTGCCATAAAGTAACTGTGCTGTTTCCACATGATAAGAAGGAGCTTCTTTAATTACGGAAACATATTCATAACCAAGTTTCTCTTTAGTGACAATGCCTGGATCGTTTTGTTCCGACAAAATGCACTGAACTTGATCATTGTCTGTTTCAGATTGATGTTCTAATGCATTGGTACTATGCTTAGGCTTTTCTTCCACTGGTGAAGTCAGTAACAGCAAAGATGGTTCTCCTTGAACTCTGTCTGCTTTCAGCCTGTCAATATCTTCTATGGAAAAGGTTGCTTCTCCAGTTACCAAAGTAAAAGGATCCAAGCTATTGCTTTTATCTTTAAAAGAATGGTTTCTGATGAGGACAGTCTTTGTTGCTTCAAGTCCTTGGAATTCATTGCAAAAAGCTGAGAGAGTAGCAGGTGCTTGCCCAGAAGTATCCTTCCGGTCCCTAGTTACATTATCCAAGTTATCAAATTCTTTTTGCCGAGTTTCCTTTGGTGTATCAAGATTTTCACTTTCTAACGGTTTCAGCTGAATGCCGTTTTCCGTTGCATCAAGTTCATTTTGTGGAGTTGCTTTTTTAACTTCTTCAAGCACGTTTTCTAAATGATCAAACATTCCTTCTTCTGATGTGATACTGCAGTGTATTTCGGCTGTTGTTACTTCAATCAAAGAATCCTTCTTGCTTAGACCTCTGAGTTGTTCTGAATGCACTAATTGCCTGCTAGCATCAGATATGCCTTCTGCAAGATATCCCTTAGTATTTGCTGCAATGCTTACCTCGATCTGATAAGTGTTCTCAGACATATCATCAGGACTGTGCATCTCAAACTGTGAAATATACTGATCAATTATCAGACTTGAATCTTTATAGAATTCTCTAAAGTTCTTGTCAATTTCATGGTCAACAGAATGAAAATTTGCCTGTGTAATACCATGGACTGCAGGCATCAAAGAGCCAGACGTTTCAACAGTTTTTAGAGTGTTTCCTTCAATTTGCAAATCATTGCTGTATGTTAAAGAATTTTCAAGTGACACAGAAGTTCTCCCTAACTTCTTTCTAACCCAGTGCAATAATTTTCTTCCTTTTCTAGACGTCCAGTTCCACTTTCTTGCTGAGATGTGTGAGAATATCTTGATGCAGGCTTGTTGGGTTTTTGTTGTCGACATGTCAAAATTGGAAGAAGTGATTCTTGTTAAAGAATTTTTCCTAACCAGAGAAGCTACCACCTGTGGATTGTCAGACAAATATATTTTGCGTTTGCTCCTAAATCCAGCATCAAAGTCGATAGCCATGTCTTTCAAAAGGTCTGGTCTTCTGCCAGAATCCCTCATTGTTTTAGTTTCTGCTAAGTTTTGACTGTTGGACTTGCGGTCCTGGAGTGTATATCTTGAGCCCAAATTCTCTTCTGAGAAATGGTAAATAATGGGATCTGAAGAGAATTCAGGTAGACCAGGTGTTCTCCCACATTCTTCTGAATGCTGGTACAGGTACGGATCTGAAGAATATCTCTTTCTTGAGTTCTTCAGTTCCTGTCTTGAATCCACCTGGCATCGCAATTTCTGTAGAGTCTCCTTTGACATACCCAGGATTCCATCGGGAACCTTTCTTACCCAGTCATCCTCTTCATAATAATCAATTCCTTTAAACAGAATTTCACACATTTTGTTTTTACAGATCTGCTTTTCAGACTGAAAAATACAATTGCCCAGTAGATACATTATTGCCAATATGAAAATATACAGAGGGAGGGGAAGGGGCAGGGGGCAGGACAGACAGAAGAATTTATGCCAGAAAGACATTTATGAAAAATATAAGAGACCAGGCAGTCAAACACAAGCTATTAACATCTCAGTTCCATGGCTAGAATATGGTCTTATTATAAGAGGCAGTAAAACAAGACAGACAGCATATCATGCAATAAAACGTTTTACCTATAGTCATGAAATTCTGTTGGGATCCAAATGTACGAGAAAAGCAGTCATTCCATTAAGTAGCATATTGTCTATAATTCATTCCAAAGCAAAGGGGTTAATCACGGAAGCAAATATTTGTGCAATTAGAAGGACTACATGTAGACCAGTCATTGGTTTATGTACTCGGAGGACATACAGATGTCATTACATTTGGTAAAAGATTAATTTACTAAAAAACTAGTTTAACCCGGACTTACCTATGTGTTCCAATTTTTCAATCTCATCTTCAGTTGGGATGTACATGGTAGCTGTGGAAGCAGCTGAGGAAGTTGCTTGTGCATTGGTTACCTTAGCTTCTGCTTTGGAAGACACCAAGTGATCAGGTTCTTTGAACTTGGATTTTATAGCTTCTGGTCTACTTGAAGAATAACATACAATTTGATTATAAATGCAACAGACATTTTAAAATATTCTTCACGATGGTAATGTCCTTATCAGTAATTCCTCAGTTTCTGGCATTCACACTAAATCAATAGTTTCTTGTATGTTTGCACCTGGATATTTGTGCGGAGCCTTTAAATTAAGAATCTAAAACATGCTAAAACATGGCCATCTGATAGATCTGACAAGGTGCATGTTAAGATAGGCTGAAAATGTGAGCTTTTTCAGCAGAATATGATTTTCAATAGACTTTCTTGAGGAAGTTTCACACTAATCTCCATCACTGGTAGGATAGATGAAAACTGCCGAAGAGCAACACAGTTTGTCATATCATTTTAAATGGCATACCCCATCAGTTATAAAACTTTTAATGAACTGCACAGATCTAAAATTCCAATAATCTGGCCTTGGTCACACTGAGTTTTTGCATTAAACACTGACTGAAATGGAATAAAGAAATAATACACTTAACTAGTTTGTTTTCACATTAGATTATTGTAAAACTCAGATGAAATGTTAGAGAATATACAACCACACAAACACTCGTGCTTCAATTGCTGTCAAAGAAAAGATTCCTATTCATATTTGTTTTGATACAACTTTGATTATGTTCTCAAAAACTCTTTGGATACTAATAGATGAGGAACAAGAACCAAATTTTATATAGAACATAAATGTAAAAACTATAAAAAATGTGCTTTATTTGCTTATAGAGCACATAGTATGTTGTTTCCTGTTTAAAAAATTTGAGTCACCTGCGAGTTGTATTGTATCTATCAACTGATCTGGAATATTTTGGTTGCTTCTTTAATTTGGATTGGCTACAACAATGTGCTTGAAGACACCACATGGCACCAGTTAGCATAATAAGAAGCAGGAGAAGCACAGAAAGACTAATGATGGCAATTTTCCATGACTCCATTCCACCTGGTTTGGCTGTAAGGAAAACAGGCAAAGAAAGGAATTCATTAAAGAACATATCAGAAAAAACGAATCCTTAGACATATCAGACTAACTACAATGTAGTTAACACTTGATGTAATGCCTTTTAAGTACCTCAAAAAACCACTTCTTACACCAGCGTAAATCATGTTAAAGTTCATTTAAGAACAAAAAGTTCAAGCAGACAAGGCTCAGATAACTAGAAGAGTCACTTGTTTAGAAGAGTTGCTCTGTGAAAATGTCCAGATGCACACCGGCAGGCTCCCACAGAGCCATCTGCTCCATGCAGAGCCCAAGCAACGTTCATTCTGTGTGATTGAGTAGATACCAGAAGTTCAGCTACATATTGTTTGTTTTTAAATTCTGCTAATTAAATAGGATATTAAACATATTTTTAATTAGCTTAAATTCTTAAATTGCAATAAATCAGTTGCTTATTTGGTGTTTTATGAATGAAGTATTGTTTTTATCACCTTGACCTATTCATTCTTGGAATTTTATTTAAATAATTTGTTGTATCTACTGGTTAGTCTATTAATGCCCATTTGTTTGTTGCCGGCTAGTTACTTTCCGCAATTCCGCAGTGTGCAGTGACCTCCTTCATTTTATAAAAATTCTAACACAGGTACACAACTAATACTGGCCTCCATTGTGCTTAAAAGTTGGTCCGTAAGTGAAGATTCTTGACTTGTCTTCTTAAAACAATAGTATCTGTCTGTCTCACTCACTGTGCATTATCATATTTGGACTCAGCCAATACCTATTCATTGTGGATTCACTGACACCCGACATGATCCATAAACAAGAAACTAGAATCATGCTGCCACACTACTGGCTAAAGCATGCATGTGACTCTGATCAAATGATCATGGCAGTTGGTAATTGAAATAGCGGAACTGAGGTGGTCATGGAACCGATCCCACGCAATGGGATCTGCACAACAGGAACTTGAATGCCGCCTGCTGTATTATGTAAATTTAAAGAAGGGCAGTCCCTTAATCTAACCTCAAGAGGCAGCAACGGTATAAAGTGTTAGCGTCTTCATTAACGCCACAGCCAATCATTGAAACAAGACACTGTCCATTTCAGGAGTCTATATGGGATCAGCAAAACTGACAAGGGGTGTGCATCTGATGCTGATGAGCAACTGTTCAGGCAGTTTATTCATCCAATGCTTCAAAGGGGATTTTAAACTGCAGTTCTCGAAAACGATCTCCTAGTTTGATGGTCACATGATGACTAAAATCCCATTGGACGAGACAAAAATCATGATGTCACATTCACACAGCGGGTGTGATTCTAATTTCTGGTTTATGGACACATCAGGTGCAAGTGGATCCATGATGTTACCTATTAGCTCAAACGCCTGTATGTGGCAAAGTCTCACTGTCACTGTGTTACTAGTTTCAAGCCAACATAATGCTGCACACATAATTGCATACACTGGTCATTATTATTGTACCTCTTTTATGTTCCCTGTCACATATGTGTTCACAAGCTCTACAACCATCACTTCACATTGTTGCCAGAACAAACTGCTTGATTTTATTTTTTACTGTTCTTCTAATGCCTATTCCTTTTATTTTATCTAATGAGCTTTGTCTAAACATCTACATGCTTCTGACTCGCTCTGTTTCTTCACCATAACTCCGTTTCTCCAATTCCCCATTTCATCTAGGTCAAAAACTTACTAGAATTACATATGACTTCTTTGTATTCTGCTATTTCATTCTGATGATATCATTTTCTTCAACTTTAGTATCCATTCTATCTGGAATAAGTTCCCTCTTTTCAAAACTACATCTTGGATCACCTGGTAGATATTCTCACTTTCAGTCAAACTTGGCTCAAACTGGCTGCCACACTTTCCTTCATTTCAGACATTTTACCTCCCTCGATTTCTCTTCTAGATAAACCTAAGGTGGATGGACTTGGTGGCAGAGTTGCTTTCCTTGATAAGACACACCTGAAACTGGATTGCTCCTCTTCACTCATGTTCCAACCTTGAAGTCATTTAAAATCCTTATCTCTTACCCTGACTCTGGAAATCAGCACCTCCTCTTTATCAATGTTTATCATCCTCCTTTTCTTTCACTTTCTTATTTTTTCAATCACTCCTTGAATTCCTGGTCTCGTCTTCGTCTGAACTTATTATAACAGGTGACTTCAGCGTGCACCCAAGGACACTCGGAAAAATGTTTCACAGAAGTTTCTAGTTATCCTGCCTGGTTTTGATCTTATGCTGCACATCTCCTTTCCAACTTGTGATATTAGTCACACAACTGATCTCCTTATAACCCGGTCTAACTCTTCTGATGTCAAAAATATACCTTCTTCTAAATCATATTTGTCTGCCATTACTGCTCATGAGAAGTCATTAGATTTGATTAGATTAGAATTATTAGATTCCCTTCCAGAGTTGACAGGTGACACCATGCTCAGAGTTTCTGAACTGCACTGCATCAAGGCTGAGGAACAAATGATGGCTGATGAATTCCACAGCATATGGTAAACTCACTGTCCAGCAGTTCCTTGTAGATGAGGGGAACAGTAGCTAATAGGTTAGAGCACACAGCCTGTAATGTAGTGAGTACAGGTTCAAGCCTCCCCTGAGGTGGTTACTGTGTATGGATCTTAAGCAAGTTCTGCACTCATGATTGCTCAGTGCCATGAAATGATGCTTAGTCATTAGACAGTGACGCTTAATAAATGCAGAAATAATATTTTAAAATCGAACAAGTCATGGATGGCAGAACTTTTTGTAAATAAATAAAGGAAGAAGTTGCCAATAAATGATTTTCACTGATGCAACATTTTGAAAGACAGATGCACATATGTAGGCAAGACTGAAAGGGATGTTAAGTAGCAAATCGACAAAAATGTAGATACTAGCTTTTAAAAAATCACAGGAAATTCATTATCAGTTTTTACCAGCAAACTGTGTTGAAAACAACATAACCTGGAACAGAAGTGAACACTTTGAGATAATGTGTTGAGCCTGAAGTTACATTCCGTATGGTCCCATCTAAAGACTGGTACACTGCTACTGTTCTGATGCAAATGGCATACCAGCAGTGCCTTTCAAGTTGGTAATTTTCAACAGACAGCTGTAACAGTTACAACAATACTGTATAATTTCTTAATAACAGAAGTGAGGCAACATTCTGATTGTCTTATTTTTATTTTATTGTTAATATTAGTATTATTATTATTGTGAACATTTGTAATTCACAAAAAGCCATACAGTAGTAGTTGCAGTGCAGGCTACTCAGCCACTATGTGGCAGTACAGTTAGATATCCAAATGTTAGAAAGCAAGTGAGAAATAGCGAGTTTGTGGCTTTTCGTGAAGGAAGAAAAAGAATACACACTTTGAAGAAAGATTGGTAATCCGGCAGTTGGTAATTCCATGGGATATAATAGTGACTAGTGGCGCGTTCATCCTAAGCACTTTTTAGGTGAAACAGACCAATTCTAATCTTATCCTGAATCCTACAGGAAGCCAAACCAGCGGACAAAGTAGAGTTAAGGAAATTGTTGCAGTCTCATGTGAGCCAGGCAAGTTTGGATACTCTGAAGCTGTAAAGTTCAGTAGCTCAGATATTTGCAAAAACTGAGTTAGCATAATCAAGGCAAGAGCTGATTGGTAAGTGTTCACTGTGGCAAGCAATGCCCACTGGCAGGGGCTTCTAAGACAGGGTAGAATTTTAAGTGTCACAACATGGAGTTTATGTTTGAATGACCATAAAAGGAGAAAATTTTCTCATAGGATGCTGCCTGTAAAATATCAGTCAACAAGCAGCAAAGAAAAGACTTTTAGGCAGGAGTTATAATGACTACCAAGAAAAGTGCATCTCAATAGGGGATGGTCACAGTCAATGAGGGGAAGTTCCCCTTCCCTCTACTAATTACATCTGTGAGGTGAATAATCAACTTGCTTACCCACCATAGCCTAACTTTTGGTTTCTCTGAAAAATTGAAATTCAACCTGGCTTCTCCAACAGATTATGATTTTGATTTCACTTGAATGAACCACCATTCATTCAATTTATGGTCATTCCAAAGTTTGGCCATATCTCCTTATTCATGCTGGAAAAACTCCACTGGCTTCCAATCCGAGAACGCATCCAGTTTAAAATTCTGGCCCTTGTGCGCAGCTGCCTTGTTGGCAGTGCACCTATTTATCTAAGGGAGCTCTGTGTTCCTGTTTCTTCTGTCCCTGGCCGCCGACTGCTGCGATCGGCAGTCCAGGGAGACCTGGTAGTTCCTATGGCTCGCACTACTACTGCACAGCATCGCAGCTTCGCCGTTGTTGGCCCTGCCTCATGGAACAACCTGCCTGGTGACCATAGGTGGGAATTCCTCTCTCTTCCTCCCTCTCTTTTCCGCAAGCATTTGAAGACCGTATTATTCCCCATTAGTCATGGGAAATTGGGCCGGGAGCACCTCTGATGAGTTTTATCTTGAAGTGGCGCTTTACAAGTTTTTGATTACGATTCATCAATTGATGCTTTGGCATTATAATAATGGTGCTATAAAAGTCATTAGATTAGATTAGAACCTAGAATGGCCTTTCCTATCTCTGCATCCCAATGCTAACCATTTGAGACATGTTAACATTCAATACAGGAACTTGCTGTGTAGCACAACATGGCCAAATTTTTTTATAATCAGTACACATGCTGCTTCAGATAATATTCAATCTCATCGTCACTATTTAGGCAACCTGTACACAGATGTCTGAATATGCAGCTGCAGTTGCTGGCTGATGCTGGCTTTAAGCTTTGCAGGGGGCAGTACAATTTCAAATCAGATGAACCTAACATATCTGCATTTGTCCACTCCCAAAACAGATAAAGGGATCACACCTATTAGCAGCTGTAGCTGAGATAAATTATGGTATTTTAAGGTGTGGACTTGCCTGCAACAGCCAGTCTAGCAAATAGCATCAGGAGCTTAACTGCTGTCTCAGCGAGGGTTACAACAGTTGCGTACTGATAGGTTTGGCAGTTCAATGCAGGGGCTTCATGCTTTAAAATAATGTGTGGAAATGGTAGATGTTAATGTAGCCAGAAACATTAAGTGTCTGATATGTTAAATCACAACTTTTGCCCATAACAAGACAGCAATGTGGCCTTTCAAAGTAATTGGACAAAGTTGTCTGGTAGCAGGGTACAGTGTAATTAAATTATACACATGCATCATATACCTTCACATCAGTCTTTGAGTTTTCCAGTCACACTGACCTACATGAATCATGATGATGATGATGATGATGATGTGGTATGAAGGCAGGTTCATTGGCTTTATGGCACCCAGGGATGAGATGAGTGAGGTGGTTTCCCATTGCCTTCCTCACAGACAATTGTGGGTGAGTAATTTGTCCAAGGTCACACTACCTAGTAGCCTGAGGCAGATTCAAACCCACAACCCTCTGGTTATGAGGCACCAACCATACCACTACACCACACATCCCATGACAAATCATACACTACAGTATTTAAGCATGGCCCACTTAACCCATGGTTTGTTTCGTAGCTGCAGTGAATTGGCCTCCCAATGACCACATGTAAGTGGGTCTGCAGTGAATCTTGGAATGGTCCTAGATGAAGGCCCTTTTACATTATGTTATTTAGCATTCACTAAACGATACGAGATCACTCATTTCTGTTTCATTTTCTTAATATATATGATTATGCATGAGGAAACCCAGCCAAGTCAGAAAAACTCAAAAAATGATTTAATATTGCATTGGATTATGCTGGAAGTGCTTAATAAATTTGGCAAAAACTGCATGCTTTTATTGCAAATAGTAAAAACTTTATAGATTTTTAATATGTACATCTCAGAATGAATACTTTAGAAAAATCATATGGTAATTTTCAATAATTTACCTCTCTAATGTAAATTTTTAATAGATTTTTATATAAATAAATTAGTCATATTGCCTGAAGTTTAACACTAAGATCTTCTGAGTGACATTTTTGGCATCTCTGTGAAAATTATGCACTGACCAAGCTCAGGCCTACTTCATGCCTAAACACCTGAGCACATTTTTCGCATATTGATTTTTCCAACGTAAGTCAGGTTTTCTCACGCATGGCATATATGTTGCCTTATATGGGCAGTGTTACATTACATTACATAGTCACTAACAGCACGAGACAACTTACACCAGTTACATTTTCTGAGTATATTTTGCCATCGCCAATGACAACATACTGCAAGGCGGCATCAGACACAACAGTTAAATAACATCCAGATGCATGTGTATAATTGCTGCCATTCCTAAGAATAAACAACAAAGCAGATCACCAGTTTAGCATTAATGCCTATTTTTAAGTCAGCGGGTTTGTCATTTACACCACTCTACCCAACAGCAACGTCTCCCATTTTAAGATCTCTTCAGTTATAAATGTCCACATATATGCATATGTCATAGGCCCATCTTTTGGTTTCATAAATACAAATTCAAATTTGTAACTAATAATAAGTTAAATAGGCGAATTTGTAACTAATAAAAAGCTAAATAGAAGTAATTAAAAGTTTAAAATGTATACATTTAAATGATAAACACATGTGTTACCTTTAAAAGCTCATGACAAAAGAATGGTTTCAAGCTAGTTTGCTCACTTGGTTTATTTCCACAGGCAGTATATATAACATATCACAAGAGTTCATGTCACATATCGCAAGCAATACAGAGGACAGAGTGAACTTAATACAGAAAGAGCCCACATGGGCAACAAGGTCTTAGATCAAAGTGTCTGTCAGTTATAAAGTAGGATGTTACTTCCTGCTGACTTTGAATTTTGATGTTTTTTGTATGAAATCTTTTGATTTTTCTGAGATTAATTATCTCGGTGTTTTCTGCATCTTTGCCTCTGAAATACATATTGCCATGTCTGTACCATTGAGAGTTTCTATGATATTTTTAATGTATCAGCTACAGCATCATCATTGTCTTTTCCCATATTGTGTTTTTCTTAAATACTTGTGTTCCTCTGGGAAGATCTCTAAACCTTATATAATCATCAAATTGTTCCAGTACAGTAGCACATTTTATGTTATTATGAGACCCTGTTTACTATCTGCCTGGGAAGTGGTTGGTTTTCAGCTCACACCACTTTGCAGCACCTCTAAATAGGTATCTAGGAGGAGTGCAATATAAATGCTCCCAATAAATGAATAAGTGAATGAATGAATGAATTTCCATAACAGTTTATGGTACGGTTATCTTACTCATTAGTAAGTGATGTCATTTACTTGGATCATTTATACAAACATTACATTTTTTTTAAAGTGCAAGGGAAGATATCATTACTACAAAACTTGAATGCCAGAAGGAATAAAAGTGATCAGATGCAAAGCACATGCACAAACAGCTAAGCAACCATCTACTCAACTGACAGGCAGCATTCTGAATCAGAACTTACTCTTTCTAATTGTAATTTTGTATCTGTAATAAAAAATTGTACAGTGCCACTTTCAGAAAAACTCATCAAAGGTGCTTTCAACCTGATAACACAGACCACAACTGAATAGAATGGTTTTCAAGAGCTTATGGAAAAGATCCAACAAAAGGCCAAAAAGTTCCTGGTTCAATGCAGATCATACGAGAAAGGTGGGCCGACAACAGCAAATCTTCTGTACTGGACTATGGAAGCTTAAGCTGGTGCGACAACCATATCACCCTGCAAAGCAGACTCGAGAAATCTGTAGCTTGTACTGGACCAACAAGCATAATTCGTTGAGGTAAGATGAAGCACAGCCTAGCAAATTCTATATATATGTAAACATACCTTGACATTTAATATAGCGCCTTTTAGATACCTTGCAAAAGTGATACCTAGAATAACCTAAATGGTGTTAAAGTCATTAAGAACAAGATGTTCACCAGTAAACAAACAGAGCTCAGATACCTTGAAAAGTCATCACTTGTGGGCTCCTACACTCACAGAACCCAACTAACATTTACAGCTGACACCAAATGTTCAAAGTTCCTTAACCACATTGCATCAAAGATGAGGGATAAGGTCAGCTGATGAAGTCTGAAGTGCACAGTTACCTCACCCAACAGTGCTCTCTCACAGATGGAAGAAGTCTCAGCATCTGGATGCCCCTTAGTCCAACGAGTCTCTGCATTACAGGCATTCATCATAGAACTTCTCTGTAATTGATAGCTAGTAGACACCAGTTCAAGACTCTCAGGCACTTACGTCTGGGGCTCAGAACTGTCCAACTGGGAACCTGTTCACCATCTGAATAGGTGAACCAGCCCAGAAAAGCGGTCAAGGTTCAATTGCATATGACAAAAACCATCAAAATACAGTGCGGTTGCATTAACGCGCCCCCGGTTTACCTGCAATTCCGCATAACACGAAGTGGTTGTATGTCCCCAAAAGCTATTAACTTAACACGCCGTATCGGTTAACGCGTTTTACTACCGGGATTAAGGCTAATTAAAACAGTGGAGACATACTCTGGCAGCTGTAACATTCCTGAACTAGGCATTAGTTGTACAAGCGGAAGGGTGTCTTCTAAATAAATGGCCATGTGACTCAACCGCGGGAGGGAGCTAATTAGGGCAGGAGGGATGGACAAGGAAGCCTGGCTGGAACCGGTTTAAACCGGTTAGGAGGGGGAATCGGCAGAACAAGGCAGGTATAGGTTGAGCGGCGCGACCGCAGAGAGATTGGCTGGCTGGGGGCCAGCTGAGTACAGACCTGCCTACCGTGCGAAGAGGAGCTTGGCTGGAGGGAACAACGTGGGATAGGGGAGTGTGGGCAACCGAGTAGTAGAAGTGATATATTTCAACATTGGCCCGTTTAACATGCGAACTGGTTTACACGCGGTTTCAAAGGCATGTCTCCCCATGACTTCGCGTTAACGAGTCTGCACTGTATACATTAAATCCATGGCGGAATCAAGAAATAACTTCAAAAATGCAAACTCGAACACAGTAGAAGTCCGAAGATAAGATACAAAAATTATCAAGCAAATTCCACATATGATGAACTACTTGATAAAAATGATGTGATAGGCAAAACAATGACATCTTGCCCAGGGATACCTGCACATGTCCACAGCCAAAATAGATTAGTTATACCTTGGCTAAAAAACACAAAACTATAGAAATAAAACTAACAACAACCACCATGAACATTATGATCATGATTATCACCACTGTCATCATTATCACTCACATCATTGTTTTATCATATTCATAAGAAATTAGTAACTAACTTTGAATACAACTGGAAGTTTTCTTCCAAATCCAGTGGATTAATGCTGGTATTCAGTTCTTCACTGTCACTTAAAGATGGTCCCAAAACCCAGACTTCCAATACCTGACTTTCATTTAAGTTAATTTCATGAAACGAATCCAGTTGAAGAGTAATGCTTGTGCCTTCAATGGCAATCAACAGAGGCAGAGGATAATTACCTGTAACAGAAAATCATTTCTAATAAACATACAGTTAAAAGGCTACAGCTTCAAACTCACACCAAACAGTAATTATCAGTCAATATCTAAGCTTCAGATGAAATTTATTCCCATTTGTGTTTAGCAAAGAATTATGATTTAAGAAAAATGCTACACTGCAACCATGAATTAAGAATTACATTAAGTATTCAGATTGGCACAGAGTAGTTATACTGAAAGTAGCATTAAGGAACTTAGCTACTACAGTGCTCTCTGGTGCAGTTGACCCTGTTTTAATTAAACTCAAAAATTTCCAGGAGGCTGAAAAAGAAGGAGACAAATATAAATAACTCACGAATAACATTCACAAATGCTGAAGCTGAAACAGCCCCGTATTTGTTGACAGCTGTGACAGTGTAGTTGCCAATGTCTTCTGGCCAATGTGGGGTCAGATATAAACCTGACATGTTTATGTATTTATCTATAAATGGAGAATATATTACACCTTTTGGTACTTGAACTGAAATAGGGTTAAAAAACACCATGTAATCTTGAACAGTTCAGATGCAGTTCATACCTAGATATAAAGTACTTCAGTCTGGCAGCACAGTGAGAAAACTAGCCAACTAAAATATGCAGTTAAACTTCTTCACAGCTCAAAACTTGGTCTCAATCATCAAACACACCAGTAGAGCAATTTGCAGAGTAATGTCTGCAATACGCCATATATGTACGCAGCTGGAAAAGTGGGAATCAAGTTTTACCAGTTCACTACAATTCTACAATTAAATCCACTTTGAAACTTGCATTATACCGAGGTCTATTCTGCAAAACTCTTTCTGGTTCACTAGTTGTTTGGCTTCCTAGAAACCATTTCAAGAACCTTTCCTGATTTCTGACATTCTTAGGTGCACCAGAACTGGACCTTAATGATTGGCCTGATTCCTTGCGCATTAGATAATGATAATATAACAGTTATCAGATGGATTTTTTAGATTATACTAAATTTTGTTGCCGCTTGTGTATTTCAATGTGACTACCTTGCCTAACTAAAGTGACATGTGACTAAAGCAGGTTCACGTTCATTTTAATCTGAATTAAAATGAAATGAAATGACTATAAAACAGCTAATGTGAACTGGTATTGAAATCAAAGTAACTAGCTTAACCTGAACCAAGATGAATTCAGCTTTGTTAAATTAAACATTTAATGGTTTTGTAGTCTTAAATTGATTGACTCACTTGAACTGGTGTAAATCGGGACTCCATTTCGGTACCAGACTAAAGAAGGCTGCGACAAAGACTCAACAGACCACATCAGAACTGAAGGCCAGTTTTCCAACAAAGTTGCATTAACAGGCAATGAGAGAAATCGGGGAATACCTAACAATAAACAATTTAATAAGTAAGCAGGAAAGCATTTAAGTTTAAAGATACAGCAAACTATAGCCTTAAAACAATACCAATATGTACAGCTCTGCAGTCTTTTGGAGTGAACTCACGTAATTAGTGGGTGACTGGTCTGATGCCCAGTCGTGGAGTTAGAAAAAATAGGAACCAAAAGAAAAGGCTGTGGTGTCATTTTTGTAATATAAGGCATACTAAAAAAAGAAATACATTGAGCTAGACTGCATACTGCCATAGACGGTGTTGCCATTTCAGGATGGTTTGCTGTTGACCATTTGTTTCATTTGAGGGATCGCTCATGACCTGCTCAGTGAGCATGGGCTCCAGTTTGTCTTGATGTCACATTTTCATCAAGACATTGTAGAGAATTGGTTTTCATGTACCAGGCAGAATGGTCTCAATGACTCTGGCACTGCCTAAGAGTATGAATCAGCTGGAAGACCATTATGTCAGTAAACTCAGTGCTGGGAGCTACTATGAAAAACTCAGACTGCGACATTTACTCTGATTATTTGGGATTTGTATAGATCCAATTAAATATTTTAGGTGTACCTCTCTTCCCCAAATGGTAACTCTTGACTGCTCTGTCAATGGATATGAGTATGATACAACAAAGAGTATTTTCCAGTGTGATTTCATGTACTCGATTCCTGGCATGTTTTCTTTCTGCAAAATGCATTGGCTCTGCTCCAGACCCCAATGGAAAAGCTTACAATGCACTCCAGAACCCCTAGTCATCAGGGACTTCAAGTCTTCAGTGCTTGCTGTCCCAGAACACTTAATTTTCAAAGGTTGGATGCTGGACTCAGTAGCACATTTGGTCTGTAATCAAAAGATTGCAGGTCTGAGCCTGCTGGGCATTCTCTTCATAACGACCCTGGGCAAGTTGCTTGTGAACTTGTCTTTGTCACCAAGCAGTGTAATTTGATACTGGCGATAGCTGTGAAGTAAACTGCAAGTCCTATGTTGCACTGGTCTCATGTCCAGGACCTTGAGATTCATCCATTTCTGGCTCAAGAGGCAAAGGGTGAGATATGAGCTACAAGGCTGGAGTGGCAAAGTAGCAATTTGCTTAAATACTCACTACAAAACCCTTCATTTTAATGAAACCGCCAATTTAAACACTGCTATAAACACTTTGCAAGAACAGCAGCTCAACTTTATAAAAGTGTCAAAAAAGGGGAGGCATAAATACCCACTTGTAAACCATGGGTAAATGCCTTTTTGGCTGCCATTTTGTTTAACAATCTAGGTCAGCTCTATGAATGAATCAACGCATAACCTTGACAAAAGTTTACATAATTAAACCTAACAAACCCTTAAGTGTGTTTGATAATGGTACAAGTTTATGTAATTAAACCTAACAAACCCTTAAAAGTGTTTGATAATGGTAATCTGTCTTGTCTGTTCACTTTGAGACAGACTCATCAGCGTACTCTTCTTATAAGCTTGCTTTGCCAGTCTTTATGCCAATTTCTTCATAAACATCACACAACCCTCAAGCTAGCAGTCCTAAAATGTCTGCTTAACAATGTTTTAATGAAGTGATTGCAACCAGAACACTGTGTTTTAATTTCTTCCTATCCTTTTGATCTACATGAACATTGTTTTTCCGTCTTTATAAAGCACCAGCAAATATTGGCTTCTGTAACCTTGTTAATAAACTGTGATCAATCCTTGCTGTGGCTGTCATGATCCTTAATGTGGCTCATTTAGCTGTGGCAGCAGTTATTCCCTTCCTCCTCGTTTTTAATTACTTTGTCTCAGATCATCATCATCATCATCAGAACTGAATTTGTACAAAACAGCCTGTTGCCTAATTCTTCAGACAAACTGATCACTGTTTCTTGCAGAAGATGACTTCTAGTTATCTGAGCACTGCTTGCTAATTTTTGAACTTTCTGCATTTAACATCATTTAGGATAGCAGACACAGCTCCTCAGATTAGGTTCTCTTGAAGTGGCACTATATAAATTTCCAATTACAATTAAAATTCTATTGAAAAGCCTGTCAAGCTGTTTGCATTGTTTCAAGTTAGTAACATCACCCTGACCTATGATGCTTAGCAGAGCTGTTGAAAAGATGCGACCAGCCAGATTGGTAGCAATGCAAGTTACACTGCCATCAAATTCATCTGTAGCCGACTCGATGACTAGAGAGGTCAAAGTTATCTAAACACAGAAAAAGTGGACTATAACTGTTATTCCTAAACTTCTTGGTGGCTAAAACAGCTGGTGGTTGAGTTGTTTCAAAGAGTAAAGGCACTGATCCAAGCAACAGCAATCTGTCTATCAACAGAGGGAACAGCAGACAATGGGCAAGAGTGCTGATTGCCTTAAGCAGTAATCAATGCTGAAAATGAAACGTAAAGAAGATATAAAGTGCAGTTAAATGGAAAAGCAGTTTCCAGGGCGCTTAGTGGAGTCCAAAAAATCTAGGCAATTGTCAGATGCCATGTGATTTGCAAAATAGAGAAAAGTCTAAGAGACCATAAAAAGAGACACTCTGTGTGTTAGAATTTATTGGAGAACTGTTCCAGGCCCTCTAGGTCATGCTACAATGGAAAGAAGATCATCGATATATGTCTGAGTTGCTGGGTTGCTAGCACATTTAGTGTTCAAGAGAAGCACAACCATTGCCAAGATGGTATCCCAAGGACCCATAGCTTGCACTCCACATGCACGTATTACAGACAGCAACAAACACATGATCAATCTCAGCTGATGCAGCCAGCAGAAGCAACTGCTGACAAGAATACTCATAATACTTATTAATCAGCATTTCACAGGCTGTGCAGCAGAGCAGCCAGTGTTACTGGTCATTTGCTTTAGTATAGGAATAGCATATTTTGACTGCCTTATAAGCCCAAAACCTCTGAACTGACTTGAAATTTCATAGAGATGATTACGTCATAGAGATCTCTGCACCGGAAAAGTTTGGGAGTTATCAGGTTACCATTTGCACCTCCAGTGACATTCGACATATACACTGTTAATTTTTTGGTTCTTATATTCTCAGGTCAGCCTACATGTCACATGTAAGAACTAATTTCGGTGCACAACGGCTCAATCAATATCAAATTTATTAAATTCAAACTAGCATAAATAATGCTCCCGTCTAAAATTGTTCCTTTTTTTAAATTTTGCATTAAACAAAGCAAAAGTATTTTCAACCAAAATACACTGCACATCATGGCAAAAATATTAACTAATTGTAATACATTTGCATAAAAAGTTGACTTAAAATTTTGCCCCTCAAGTACCCATTGCAGGAATATACTTTTAATAGCTCAGATATGCCCAATGCAATCAGAAATAAGAATCAGTATTTACATTTTTAAAGAAATTGACAAAATGTTAATTTTAGGGCAATGACGCTTGACAAATATTTAAAATTCATTGTAAAATTTTCATTGGCCGATTGACATGATTTGTACCTCACCCCACTAGAATGTTTCATTTACATTCCAAACAAAAGTTTACGTAAGAAACCGAAAAATTACCACTAAATAAATTGATATAAAATAAATATTACATATATAAATAAATATAAAAATATATGTAATACAAAATAAATATATTAATGAAAACATTTACCTGAGCATCTGAATAAACTGACCTGAGCTACCAATATTTGCTTGCCAATCAGGTCCATATACCTAAGTAAAAAATTGATTTACTGTATCAAAGTCTAACTTTGACAAGTGATGTTGACTGCAGAGCAGTTAGTGGACCACGGCTTCCAAGCATCCAAGTTACAACAGGAGCCGGATCACCATCTGCTGAGCAGTTGAAGGAAACCTTCTGCCCACGCTGAATAACCACACTTTCTGGCTCAATGAATGCCAATGGAAACCCTGTGGAAAACAAAGTCAACTGCCTATTGGTAAACTCACACACAGTCATATCCTTTGGCATCACAATTCATATAGGGTAAACTTCATATAGCGCACATGGACATCTGCCATAACTGATCTAAACAAATTGAGCTAAACCGTGGTTCATGTTGTCTTGAAACTATTAACTTCTGCCACATTAATATCCATTCTATCCAGAACAAGTATCTCTCTCTCTCTTCCTCTCTGCGAACTTGGCTCCAACTTTGTTGATTTAAGGACTTAACAACTTCCTCCTTTTATCTCCTAAGTAAACCTTGGCAATGGAGTTCCCTGCTTTACAAATAATAACTGAAACTTCCCTTTACCAATTCCAACTCCAGAGTAGCCTTATTCCTACCCTTGACTCTGGAAATTGGCACCTCACTTTTGTCACTGTATACCATCCTTCCTCCAGTTCACTTTCTGACTTTTACCTAGAATTCCAGTCACTACTTGAATTCTTGGTCTCTTCTCCTTCTAAGCTTATAACAAGGGCAACTTCAATTCACACAATTTACACATGGATATTAGGTACAAAGCTTCAAAAAAATTCCAGGATCTCTTCTCTAACTTTGGCAACACATCTCCTACACAGCCACATTCATTAGGCTCATAATAAGCCACTGGTGGAACTTGTGGCCAGCTATGAGTCTGATGTGGGCACAACAAATGTGGTTGTCGGCTCTTTCCAAACTCATAATGATCTCTCTAGTCAAGCTCTTCTGCTTTCAAAACTATCTCTCCTTCCTCAAAACAGTCACATGGTCTGAGTCATATTTGTCTGACCACACTGCAATTATTGCTCATCGTTTCCTTCCATCATAAGCCAAAATTTTCATATATCTTGAACTACATGCAAGATGAACTGGCTTCCGGTTGAGGCGAGAATTAAGTTCAAGGTTCTCCTCCTAGGGTAGGCCTCGATAGTTGGTTTGGTCCCAGAATACACCAAAGAGCTTCTTATTTCCGTCTCGAACCAGACAGGTCCCATGCTACTGTACAATGGCTCAGGCTCACTGTGCTTTTTGTGCATTGGACAGTCCCTTCTGGTACGATCTTCCTCTGAAAATTTGAACTTATTCATCCCAAACAGTTCAAGAAACATTCTTGGTTTATCTTAAGATGCAATTTTTCTGATCGTCATGTTGCAGCACCTTTGTGAGGTTTTTAAAATGTGCTACATAAGTGCTTCGATATAAACATACTGTACATACATATATACATACATAACCCACGTTCTATTTACTGAGGTACTCTTTTATCAGTTCTGCCCTTGGAAAATGCTCAATGTTTCAAAGCTAAAATCTTTATCCTTGCCTCCCTGTGGTCAGGCCCAGATATTGCTGCTGCCCCAAGGCTACACAGGTGGCTTAAAAGGTGTTTGCAATGCTTGCATTTCCTTTGAAATTCCTCAAATTTAGGCACCAGTCTCAAGTTGTTAGTAACCTTTTCCCAGCAGCTAAATCCATGTACTCTGAATGCTCCAATGGTTCATATCAAATTGTCTGACTCTATGTGCCAACTGTCTTGCACTGCTGCGTTCCACTGGGTTTTGACTGGGCTTCTCCAGCGGTCAGGATGAATGAAACAGACTAAATGACAGTCTTAAGTCATCATAGCTTCTACGTGTTTGTATCCGAATAGAAGAAAGCATTTTAAGTTGAAGTCTCACTTGTTACAGTTACTTTTCGATGTGCAACATCATATCCTAGACTGTTTTGAGCTATGCACTTGTAGAATCCACTGGATGCATATGAAACGTTGTGCAGAGCAAGAGTACCATTTTCAAACATCTAACAGGAAATGAAATGAACAAACTTAGTCACAGCAAAAGTCTCAGATGATAAGAATCAGAAGCAGTGGTAAAAACAACTGGATACATACAAGCGTCACATATAATATCCTGTTACTGTTTAAATTACTATCATGACCAGTGAACAATTTGTAACATTGTCTGTGTGTATGAAGTTATTCATGAATATATGTATGTATCTAGACACTTAATATAGCACCTTCTAAGTACATCACAAAGGGCTGAGCTAGCTAGCCTAAGTGGTGTTAAGGTTCATTAAGAACAAGTTCATCTGTAAGCAAATAAGGCTCTGATAACTGGAAGTCGCCACTGGTGGGCTACACACACACATAGAGCCTAACCAATAATGGAGTCAACTTTATGGTGTTAATAGACAGCTGTTGGAGTGTCTTTGCCTGGGCTGCTCCTGGGACCTTGGAGTGCTTACGGATGAAGAATTATCCATTTACAAGCATATCAACTCTCTCTGCTGATCCTACTTTTACGCACTGCATCAGACCTTAGCCAAACAGCAAAATTTTTGTTTTAACACCACTTTAACTCTTGTCCACTCCTTCATTCTGACCTGCTGTCCTTGCAAGCCTGCTGAAAATCTGGATATGACAGCCAATTGTCCACCTCCAAAAGTTGTGCATGTTTTGCGCTATATGTGAGACACATTGCACTGGCTCCCAGTCAAGGATCGGAATACATTCAAGGTTTTCCTCATCGTACAAACCTCAAAAGTAGGTGTGTGGTGCTACCCCCACACCTTTGAGGGGCTAAATATGTGAAATGACTAGAGTTCAAATCCTTCAGGTGAGGTAAGGTTCTTTGAACCCAAAGACCTCTTTTCCCATAGTAAGGCAGAACTTTACTACTCAATCTCACACTACGATGCACGGCAGGTGTCTCTTGCACAGCAGTTCCACGTACATGGTTACCAGGTAATGGCCTTTCAGCTCCCAGGGCTCAAGTGGTGTCCACAGTCTCCGCATGGGAAACTGCCACCTCTCTGACGAGCATGGGTTCTTTTCTATTCCCTCAACAGACTTCTTCACCTGCCTTCATGTCTTTCATACTAGAACAGGTGCAGTGCCGGTTCTTCTTTTAATCTCATCAACTCGCCTCCAAGTCATTCTTCCAGGGCATATGATACTGTGCAAACTTCTCATCAGACTCCATTTGGTGCCACATAAATTCTCTTTTCAACCGCTCGTGACTACTACTGATTTGCACACTAAGGGCAGCCATAGAAGCTTCAAGGGCTTAGAATATTGGCCCGGTTGCCAAATTACCTTCCTCTTCCAAGTCAATAGTAGGCCTTACCTCACCTTCCGCCATCTTTTGATTTTCACCATCTTATACAACAACAACTACCCTTGTCTTTTAACTCAAATTTTATTCAAGAACAGAGATCAGGTGCATCTCTTTTACATCTACAATATTTCAGTACAATTAACTAAGATGAGGTTCTCTCATCAGCTTAATTATTGGTTTGACTGAGAGCATTTACATTTAATCTTTCTTCCATTTACTATAAAATTTATACAAAGAAATGTAGGAAGAGAAATTCCCTGCACAACGGGTGAACTTGCGATTTCAGCACACTCTCTTGTCTAAGCATCGACCGACTGTTACACTCCAGCAGCAATCCTGACTAAGCCTCAAGTTAGATTTCGGCTGAAGGCGACTGTATCGAACTATCTGCGAAACACCCTCTCCAAGCCAGGAATTGAATTGACTACACACTCTGCAAAGCGATCTCCATGAAACATCAACTGAAACTGCACCCCTTAAAATCCTCTCTGAGACAGGAATCGAATCGATGACATACTCTCTGCGGAGCGACCTCCATGTAACATTCAGTTAAAACTGCATGCCTTGCATAAGTCTGCTGCGGTATTTATAGAGAATGAACAAGGAAAAACCCAACTGCACAGCATCTACACACTCGCTATGGGGAAAGAACAATTGCACAGCAGCTTTGACAACTAGCATCAAGACCACTACCACCCATCTGCTATTACAATTTCTGCCACAGGTGCAGCCTAGAATACAGCAGAGAGCTCTGTATTCCTGTGTTGAGCCAGCAGGGTCAGTAAACATTATGTTCTCCATCTCACAAGGACTTGCTGGCCCCCCACACTCTAATGCATGTACAACTTGCTTTCTCATGCATTGGACCATCCTTCTGGAACAATCTTCCACTGAAAATACATAATGATCCAACAGAGATGGGTCAAGTAACATTCCAATCCCATTAAGTTGCAGCCTTTTAAGTCCCTAAGATAGCCATGCTTAGCACCTTTGTTAGGTTCTTAAAAGGTGCCATATAAATAGCCACTCTTCTTCCATACATACACACATCTTTCTCACTAACCAAACAAAAGTTACAATAAATTAAAATTCATCACAGTAGTTACTGATAGATGGGCAGAGTCATCTGGTAAGTTCTCGTTGTCCTTTTTCCATAAGATGCTGGGTTTAGGTGCACCAGCAGCAACACATGGCAAGTACACAGGCTGATATAGAATGGCAGTGATGTCCAAAGGACTGACCACTATGCGTGGAGGACCTGATAGCAGAAGGATAGAAACACAATTTTGGCAGTTCTCAAACTCATTTTAAACAAGGTCTGACATGACATAAACATTTCTACACATGCTTAAAACAAAAATGTTTTAAAAGTTGGCTTGAAAATCAAATATTTATTTTATCGAGATTAAGGTATTTAACTGAAAGCACATTTTCTAACTCTAAATGATGGGGAAATAACAAATTTTTTTCTTAAAACTGTTAAAACTAAAAATTCAATTATACTTCAAAACTGATATTATAATGAATGAAGCCTTTACCTTTAACAGTTATATTTGCCTCAGCAGTGGCAGATGTAAAATTGTTTTGAAGCAGACATTGGTACCTTCCAGAATATTCAGCAAATCCAGACGAAATTATAAGATTACCAGCAACAGTTAGCTTCAAGTTTGAATCATCACTGATGTCTGTTGTAAAAGACAACAAAAGCTCAGAGAAGTAAAAGAAATTTGCATCAACTTATTCTTTTGTTCTTTACCACTTGATGAAGATTATTATCGATCCTCTGAACTCTAACAAAACACAATCTAATTCTACTCCATTCAATCCCACTCTGCCCATCCATAGAAAGCAGAGTACAATTGTTACAGATATCACATATCTGTCTAGAAACTACAAAAGCATCACTCTTTAGCACGAATCTTTTGGCAGCCTCCCAGACAATGTCAGGCAACAAGGGCCACCAGTCTAATCAAGACTTTGTACTGCTATTAGGCTTTGTGTTTATTCCCTAGTTTACTTGGACTTGACACAGTAAGCTGGTTGACCCATTAACACCACAAACTCTGCACTTCAGTTTTGTTCCTCACCTTAATAGCAGTTTTAAATGGTTGAATTTTAATGCTTTCACCTAAATATATCAAACAGTAGCAAAGAATTTATTAATATCAAATCAGTAGTTTTTAAAATTCAAACAATAAGTGTACAATTTTTGCAGCACTGCCACTAGAACAAAATGGTTTTGGGGTTTTGGGAACAGTAACTTTCAGCAGCCAGGACCAGGGCAGTGATAGTTGCAGGATTTTGGGCGGAGAAAACATCGGTGTGCTAAGATGTCGACAGGGGGAACAAAACTAAGGAGTCAAAGAAGCATATCAAGTAACCATGATGCATTTTATCAGTAAATTCTGAGCAATTTGGAACAATTCTGAACAAATTATTCTGGTGTATTCGAGGAGCAAATCTGAGCATCAAGTTTATTTTAACTATTCTAGAATAAATGTGAGCAGTTTAGAGCTAAGGATTTAGCTTCAATTGTAGGCAACTCTGAAGAAGTTGAAGGAAAAAATATCTTGGAACATTTCCAAAAGAAAATGTATTTACATATTTGCAAGGTGAGATTTACGCTAAAGTTTTAGCACATCTCTGGAGTTCTGACCGGTGCTTCAGTGACAAGTTACCGGACTTATAAATAAATTTTAACATGAACTGTAAAAGACATTTGCCGAAACAGCAGCTTATTCTCAAGCAATCTGACTATATGTATCTCAGAAACTGCAATGTAATGTCTGGGGTAGATGGCCCCTGAAACAGTAGGCTACAGTTTCTTTGGAGCGTCATCAGCTTTTGGGTCACAAAATCAAAAAGTAAGTAAATTTTAAGTAACTCGACATATGAGAACATGCCTGCCAGTACTGTTGGTATAGATTTCTTAATAATCCATTGAATAGAATGAAAGCTTTAACAGAACATAAATACCTTAAAATATTAACAAGAGTAAATTTGCTGGAACATGCGGCTGTTTGTATATTTTGCAAGACAAGATAATTTGTTTTCTGGTGATGACATCTTTGGCTGACTAAATGAAAACTAGAAGGGTATGCTGCAGTTACTGGCTGGAAGCGAGAAGTTTTGTTGAGAGCAAATCCTCTGTCCCCTTTGGTGTCAGCACTGAATTTTAGCACAGAAATCAGCTAAGTGAAACATTGCTAAAATCTTCTCAATTTATCTAACCACTGTTAAGATTCACCAAACCTAAGTAAAGAATACCTACCCAAAATCAGACCATCTTTGAACCAAGTCACATTAGGAACTGGGAATCCTTTGTAGCCACAGTGCAACTCAAATGGACCAGGCCCTTCCTGACTGATGGGTTCATCAGTTATCTCCAATTTCTCTAAAAAAAATCATTTAATAAAAAAACCTATCCTGTAAAATTATTCGATTTCAAAACTCAACTGGAATAATTTAAGTTGACAGTTGCTGAATCATGTATGTACTAGATATATCTGTGTGTAATAGTGTCTAGAACTACAAAGTATATCTATCCAAATGTAATGTAAATGTAAAAATGTTTATTGATAGAGTTGGGCTAATTACAAGGTGCTTATCAACTGTCAGGAGTTGGGCTGCTTATAAGGTGTTTATCAATTGTCAGGAGTTGGGCTACTTATAAGGTGCTTATCAACTGTCAGGAGTAGGGCTGCTTATAAGGTGCATATCAATTGTCAGAAGTTGGGCTGCTTATAAGGTACTTATCAATTGTCAGGAAGTGTGCCGAAAGACTTAAAGAATAAATGAGATTTCAAGTGATTTTTAAAACTTTCTCTTAGCCTCTTGACTGTCCATGCCAGTAACTATCACAAATTTTAGTTTTGGTTCCTGTCATGAAAACATCAGCAACCTCAGTCATTTTGATTTGACTGGCCAGATAAGCAGCAGCATTGATGACGGCAGTGGGTCTGTAAGAGCCTAGGTATGTCTATATTTAGAAAACTCCAAATTTATTTTCGGCGTCTCCAATGGACCAAATTACTTAGCCCCACACATTATGGCATGGTAGGTGCCACAGGTCTTCACAGACCTGGACTAGGAAGACAACGTCTCGGTGTTGGCAGAGATGGCAGAAGTATTACTGCTGGTGCTGGCAGTTACGGGCAGGAAAGCCAAGCCCTTTTGTCTGACCAGAGATCAACTGGGACAAGACCAAGATCCAGACCACTGTGGACTGTCTGCCTGACCAGCTACTGTCAATGACTGCAAGCAATATGCTGGAACTTTTAGATGCCTTCACAAAGTTTGGCCATCAAACATTACTCAGTGGATCCAGTGAGCAGGAGATCAAGCAACGAATTGCAATGGCCCGATCCTGCATGGTCCACTTTGATAAGAACACCTGACTCCATAACTGAACTGAACACCAAGCTCTAGCTTCATAGATACTACACAATGCTTAACAGCTCCTCAACAGCTGCCAGACTTGGACAACTATAGAGGACTCAAATAAGAAGCTCGACACCCATGATAATACACAAAGTCAGTGCCTCAAAAGGATTTTGCAGCTTCCAAACACAAACCATGACAACAAAATAGCAATTAGAGAAGAAAAGCTACAGCATTGGTCTCTGCCACAGTTTGAAAATGCTTCTTCTGGAATGTTGGATGTGCTCCGTTTGAAGAGTACCACCAAAGAGACCTGCTAGCCACAGCAAACAGGCCCCAAAGGCACTGGAGAAGACCATGCAGCCAACCTAGGACAACTTGGACTAGAGTCATGAACATGGATCTGACAGACATAAATATTGGCCTTTATACAGCACGAAAGACAGAACAGTTTGGTGCTGCTTTGCCACATTGTCGACATGGCTACACTCAGCTGAGTTTGCCACCAGTGAGATAAAGTGCATGTAAGCCTGTCTACTTATTTACCAGTAACAGCATATAAATATATATATATACACACATGCATAATAACAGGCCTATATATACTTACATAACCTACATACACATGTATGTCGCACATGACACATACATTCTATGATCAATGCCTTTGCAAATAAGTTTTTGTTATCCAAATAATGCTTGGCTTTATTCTACCAACACTCAATTAAATTCTTCATCTCGGCCTCAACCCATAAAAGCCCCAAGTGTCCATTATATTCAGTGTCCTTTCACTCTTCATTCCAGATGCCAGCTATGGGCATGAAAAAATGTAAATGATCTCCACTGTTTGCAAAGTTTTTCAAATTAAGTGCTGTTTTCATGTTTAGCCCAAGTTTTGTTATGTTCTCGTTTATATATCCAGTTAGTATACATCGTTTACATATCCAGTGTAGTCATGGTCTTCCTCTGCTTCTCTTTACTCTGCATTTTCCATGTAATGCATTGTGTGGGATTCAGTCAGTTGGCTTTCTTTCCACGTGACCAAACCATCAGAGTCTTTGCTGAATGACTTTACCTAACAGAGTTGTCTGCATGTCCAAGAATTGGAGTACTCACCACTTCGGATGTTTTGTAGTCGTAAGACTCCTCCATTTTTCCGTTAACACCCTTCTGTGGTAAGGATTCTTCTGTTATCTTGCTTTCTCATTGTCTGGCCTTCTGATCCATATAGAAAAATGGGTTGTATCATCATCTCATATATTCTTGCTTTTGTTTTCTTTGTCATTTCTCTGCTTCTTCATGTCTTGGCCATTCTTCCAAATGCATATGAATGGCCATGGATAATTCTCATTCCAGGGCTATTTATAATCCCATCAAAGGGTTCACTGCTAATATGCTCAGTTTCATATTGTGTATTTTATTCTGTAAGGTGCAAGCAACATTCAGACAAAGTTTTATTCTCCATGCTGTAGATTTACAGCAGAATCTGAAACCATTACGTTCCACTGACCATAACCAGAAGAAACTTGTCATCCCCGTTAGTGAACCAAAATTAAAAAAACTACACCATTACAAAAAAATTACATGAATACCATTTTCATACCTTGAACACTGACTAGATAAGTACTGGAAATGCTTGATTTGGAGTCACTAACAACACACGTGTAAGATCCAGAATATTGGGCTCCACTGGGCTGGAAAATTGTCAGGGTACCACAGTCATTCAACCTACACAGTAACAACCATAGACACAAATGTACATAGTGGAATGTATGGAAATTGTGTAATATGCTTTTCCTTTGTTTGAAATTCAAAGCCCTACTACTTGAGCAGAAGAAACTATCGCACTATTCAGAAGATTTATCAAACCATCTTTAAACTCAATTTCATTTCAAACATTTTGAAGCAGGCAGTTGCCGATCCCCTGAACTGGACTTCTTATCCCACAACCTGTACCTCCCTTTATAATATGCCTAATGTAAATACCATTTTGCTGCAATTGCACTGTCCACTACATTACAGAATCAGATCCACAGGAAAGGAAAAATAACTGCTCACATTCTCCTGGACTTATCTGCCAACTGACTAAGATGTGCAGTTAGGTCGAGACATGTTGCAGGCTGAGACATGCAGACGACCTATTGAGACAATAGGTAGGTAGAGACATGCTATAGGCTGAGACACGCTACAGGCTGAGCAGCTGATCTATCCCTGATCCTTGCTCACCCTCAAATCAACAAATATTGAACTCTATCAACAGATGCTTTGACTGTATATGGTTGTGTTGGGCTCTTGGGCATTCTCAGTGGCTGTTCCAAAGCTTTGGAACCCACTACCCAGTTTAGTGCATCCTGTCAGTTCTTTAACATATCATTCAGGTCTTAACTTAAAGCTCATATGTTTCAACTTGTTTACCATTTGTAGCCTGAATTATGGTTTCCCTGAGCTATAAGATATTTAAAGATGATAATTTTTGTCTAAGGTTAGCCTTGAAGTGATCCTCGATTGATGCCTTGTGGTGCTCTATTAGTCATAAGATCAGCTTAGGTACATGTTGGCAAAAGCAGCCAGTAGACAATATGGTTCACATAGTTTTGCAGTCTCTAAAAAAGGCTCCCATCAGGCATTCATGACATTGGGTCTTCATCATTCCACTGATCAGGTGCTTTGGCTCTTGTTGAATCCGAGCAAGAATGGAATTGGGCTGCCCGGCTTTCTTGGTTGCTGGCTCAAGGCTCTTGAATGGATTACCTGTTTCTGTTCGCTCTGCTAGTTCTGTGATATCATTTAGGTCTGGGCTGAAGTCCCTTACCATTGGGATAGTTACTATTCACCACAGCTTGTCTCCTAGTCTATAGGCCTCATGTATCTTGACTGCTTCAATGCAACAGATAGTGATTTTGGAATGCGGTTTGGCTCAGAAGCTACCATCATTTGATGCCGTGTGCATTATAATAAAACAGTATACAAGTTCCCAAATTAGTATAGATCAGATTAGTTTAAAAAAGAACTAAAACCTACAATATTCTGTCAAGTGTAGCAGCATAACTGCACAACTTGTTACAGCTCATTTTATAAAAGTCATAAATCCAAAATGCTAATAACACAATAACAATACATAATATTTACTTGCATATGCAGTACAGATGCAGTACATAGAACAATATAAATACATATCATATATAAGCATATGATGACCTTTATCATATTTTTTCAACTGAGACTACCACAAATGTCTCTAACCAGTTGTTAAGAAATGTGACTAACCCACTTCAGTTACAAGTCTTATAGAAGACTGACTCACCTCCAGCTGTTGCCAGTGGTGAGCCTGGTACCATCTTTGTACCATGTGACATTGAGAAAAACTGGGTTTGAAACAGGACAAGGCAGGACTATTTCAACAAATTCTGGCCAGTCAGTGATGGTAGACAGTGAATGAAATGACAAGACTACAGACAAGTTTAGGTCTCCACCTGCAACAAAGTTTGTAGAATCATTATTCATATCTTCATGGAAATAGAAGTTGCATTTACTAAGGGCTGTTTCACCTCTTGCAAAGAAAATCAAAATATTACAATAACTTGGATTTCACTGTTCCTGCCAAAATTACCTATTTTGGACCCCTTCCTCCCCTCTTGTCTGCATCTGCCTGCATTTGGCATTACCCCATCCCCTTTGCCGATGTCTGCATTCCAACTGAGTACTAAGGCCTAGATTAGGCCATCTTGTAGATTTGCAAGGCTAATGGTGCTAAGGGTGGGGGTATTTTGGTACTGCTGCATTCAAAGGGCCTTGTACTGAAAGAAGATTTTGCTTGTGAGTCCTGCGCATCAAGGGTCGCTTTCGAACACAAGTCTCCTTTCAGGATATGGTGGCGAGCAGTGCTATTGATAAGAGGCTTTATCTTCGGGGGACTTTAGGCCTTTAACAGCACGTGGGTTCATGAATGGATCAGTCCAACCGTACAGAGACGTAACGATGATTACTTCTTTCACACGTATATTACAACTATGTACACCGTATATACAGCAAATTCAGCAAAATCAGAGTCTATGATTCGCAACGGCCTATTAGTCTAGCGAAGTCCATTTAACAGATACAGGTTTATTATTTTTCTTCTGTTCTCCGTAACCTAATGCCTCTTTCGACCGTTGTTTAGCGAATGCCTTCTTCACTTCGCACCCTTCCATAACTTTCCCCTTCATCTGTCAATCACCCAACTTCTCCCTTTCGCCATCCGATCAGCATCCCTCTGCTCCGCCTCTCTCCCCTCTCTCTCTCTCTCTCTCATTCTCTGACTCTCCCTCTCTCTCGTTTACTTCTACCTGTCAACTATGGGCGTCCTATCCGCCTCTCGTTAATTACATCCAACTGTTCCCCAGTGTTCCGTAGGAATTAATTATACAAATACACAAGCTAAATTATCCGACATAATACAGTCCACAATATGCACAAAGTTAAACCCTCATTGTTTTTACAACTTTTCACTACAGGCCTCTAATTAGATCCAATGCACTACAGACTGTCTGCTGTCTGACTGCATTTGGTGTTTACAGCACAGGCTGCACTGAAATAACTGTATGTACTGAATTTAGAGGCAGACGTCTGCATTGGACAAAACCCCTACCCTTTGTCCACATTTGTCAGCATTAGGATTATTCCTTCCTCCCCCTCCTTGTAGACATCCCTTATGGACGGCCCCTTTCCCAATATGCTCTTTAAAATTAAGCTTGTGCATTGTCTGGTGCATCATAAGTTAGAAATAAAGCTCACTTTGGCAGAAGCTCCCATTGCCAGATGTTCCAACTGGACATGGTTCACAATAGGCTAGGAAAGATCCCACAGTCACATTGGAACATGAAACACCAGGATAGCAGGATGAACTAAAACCAAACTGACAGTCTGAAGATGAAATAATAACTGCACATTGACCACCATCTGAAACATAAGGGCCACTGCATCGAACACCAGCAACCTTAAAAAATTCAAATAAAAAGAGTTACTCAAAATAAACTCAAGAAATTTAAATTACCATAAATACTTGCCTACAAGTCAACAAAATTTTGGACAAATTTGAAAGTACAAAGTTGGGGGTCACCTTATGCAAGGGTCAACCCAAATTTGCAAAACTCATCCTTCGGAGATCGCAAAACTTAAGCATAGGAGGACATTGATTGAAGATCGAATGACGTATCCATGGGAGCTCGCACAACACATCTGTGGTAAAGAAGGTCATCTACTGTATAATGTTATAAGCAGACTGTACTATAGAGAATAAGTTATTAACACATTTAAATGTTTGCTTCAATTATTGGCAACCGAATTCTGCTTGTGAAAGTTCCTGGTTGATCCTGCTTACGTTCTGCGACCAACCGAAATCTCATAGTTCCAAAGATTTACACTGCATTTGGCTCTCGTGGATTTTGTTATTCTTGCCCCACAGGGTGAAATGCCTTACTGACTAGCATCAAGGATGACACTCTTCCTATAACAAGTTTTAAAAAGAAGCTTAAAACTTACACGTTTAATAGGTCTGCCTCGATTTCTGTGCATTCCTATTGATCTATATATAAACCAATGATATACTCAATATTACTCAGTAGAACTATTTTAGCGTCGTTGCATGCGCCTTTGAGGCTGTTGTTAATCTGCATGCGTTATAAAAGTCTGTTTAATAATAATAATAATAATAATTAATAACAAAACATCAGGTAGAATAAAATAAGAATGTGTTGCATTAAAACCATGCAGGCATCCATCATCAGACAGCAGCTCTTATTTATCGTTCTTTTTTGAATCGGTGCTGGGCTTTCTATCCAAGGCAAGATCTTTTGTTTATACAGCGGCAGAGTGCTTTGGCGCTATGAATGGATATTTGTGTTTGCCTTTCTTTACAACTTTCCTTACTTCAGTTGATCGTCAGTGAGTTGAGAAACCTGAGCTGATAAGAACATATTTATCAGTTAGTCAAGTAAATTCTTAGAGAGCAATTTTGGCTGCTCTAACCTGTAAATGCAAATGTTTTACATATGACGCTGGGTTCAAATAAAAGTTGATGAGCAACCAGAGGCTACAAACAACTGTGGAGTGGAGCGGCATGTCAGTTTGGCATTTCTGAAAGGCTTGTGAGAGACTGGCACAAACAAAAGAGCACTCTTAAAGAAATGCCAAAGATAAAACAGCATCCAAAATTTATGAGGCTTCCTAACTTGAAACGGAGAAGGCAGTGACTGACTGGATCACCAAATCTCAGCAGAACAGTCTTATTGTAACTAAAATGGCAATTTGTTTGCATCCACTAAAAATGCGTAACAAATCGACATCTTAAAATGGTCTGTTAGTTGCATCTATTTTTTTCTGTGTTAGCCGGTTGGTGTACAAGACTTATGAACAGATATAATCTTATGCTCCACCAATGCACAAAAATTGCTCAAAGCTGCCCAAAGCTTTGGAGAAAAGTTGATTTGTTTCTAAAATTAATCTTTGCAAAAAGCACAGCTATGAGATATCCCAGATCGGCAATATGGATGAAATGCCAATGACATTTGACCGGCCTGGGAATCGGACTGTAAATGTTGTAGGAGAAAGTACATTCTGGTCAAAACTATTAGCTCTGAATGGACTTCAAAGGGGTTCTTGGTTGTAGCAGATGGGAAGAAACTCAACCAATGGTTATTTTAAGCAAAATACTTTGCAAAAGGAATAACATTTCTAAGAGATGTGATTGTAAAATATCATCTCAAAGGTTGGAAGGACAAGGATGGAATGAAGGACTGGTTGGAACATGGGTGGAACACATCGTCAGGTGCACTGCTCAAGAAAAGAGGCATGCTAGTGTGGGCATCTTCCATACACACTTGACCAATCAAAATGCAAACAATTAAACACAGATAATTATGTAAGCCACGGCAGTTAATTTGTGTGCTACAACCTTTGGACGTTTGCCTGAACAATCTGCTTAAAGACTGTGTCCTTAAATTTTGGATAGAGTGGGCAGTAAAGTGGGCATGGCAATGTTAACCAAAAGTGGAAAAATGAAGAAAAATGATTTGCCTTTGGTTTGTGAATGGGTGAATCACCTGGAATGATTTGTCTAGACAGATGGTAGAGCAATCATTTTTAAGATGTGGCATCATTTATGCCAAGGACAGTTCCTAAGATGATGTTACCTACAAAACTTATAGTATAATCTAATGCAGAAGACAAAACTGACATTAATGCGGATGCCCCAAAATTAACAGAAGAGAAATTTAATTTACTTTTTAATGACGATGACGATAATAATTCTGAATTTGAAGGTTTTGATTAAATCTGCTGTTTTATAAACAAATGTTAAATGGTATTGTTAGTTTGCCTAGTCTATTTAAAAAATGTTCAATTAGTGCCATAAGATTTTGCTTTCTAATCTAATCTAATCTAATGACTTCTATAGTGCCATTATCATAATGCCCAAAGCATCAGTTAATGGTCGCTTCAAGTTAAAATCACAATCCAAAATCATAATCCACTGGAGAAGCTGGGTTGAAATCCTTCCTCTATATATTTTGGATTCCTTGTCCTGATTGCTGTAACTTCTGCAGTGATTTTAAAAATGGAAACAGTAAGTCAGCAATTAATTGCAAGACACCCATAAGTGGCAAAAATTTTGTTTTATTGTAGGCTGTTAATCTTAATTTAGAAATTACATAAACTTATAATTTTGAAGGTAACATGATTAGAAACTGATCACTGGTAGATGTTGGATGACGCTCTATTTTTGGGCAAGAGTTTGTGCAGCTCAGGTTCCCATCTTAGGGTCTAACTAAGACCATGCCTTTAGTTGGTGTTTAAAAGTGCTATAAAATGTCAAAAAATTATTGTAAAAATTCGCATTGACTTACACATGGGTCATAGATTTTCCCCTTTCCAAGGTCAAAAATTTACGGTCGACTTATATGCGATGTTGCATTACAGGCAAGTAATTATGGTATATGAAAAATCAAACATACTCTACGAACTTGTAGCCTAAAACACATCTTGTCAACAGAAGATCTTGCACTGCAAAGTGCAGAAAAACATATCAAGATAAACTGCTCCCTCAAGTGGCATTTGTCACTTGCCTGCCTTCTCAATCACCCATTCAAAATGACTGAACCATCTCTTATTCTCACTCACTGCCTCCATCCATTCATAAATGATGACCTGAATGAATGAACAGATCCGTTCAGTCATTCATTCACTTTTTCACTACCACTTGCTCGTTTAAGACCATAGACTAATATTTTGTGCAAGATCTTCTGTTGACTAATATTTTAATTCATCAGAGACTTAAATAGTGTGTGCTTACACTGCCAGAGAAGTTGGTCCCAGCCACTGGATGCTGAGTACAATCCCAAAGGCTTGCTTCAGTGCCATTGCAACTGAAGACAAATGGAAGAGTAAGAGGATTTGAGGAGAATATCAAATCTCCAGTCAACTACAAAACATGGCAGAAATCAACAAATCTACAAACTGCCTGCCAACTGTCATGACAATGAACCTTAAAATCTCTTTGTTGCAAACTCAGAGAGAAGTAAATGAAACTTTGTTTAACCACTGAAGCTTTCTTGATTTACAAAGGCTCAAATTAAAAATAAAAAAGCATACATAAATTGAAGACCATAAATAACACAGGTAAGAGACAAATCTCTGCTCTAATTTGCTCTTAGACAATTCACTAGTGGAATGATCGAAGTAAGGCAGTCAGAGGATTTGGCTTAGGAGTAAAGCCAAAGACTAAAGACAGCATCTGTAACACAATGATATCAGCAGATGCACTTTTAGAAATGCACATAAAATGACGTTTGTTAGGGAGGCTAATTCATATTCATTAATTAATATTAATTAATATTATTACATACAAAGGCTTACATATTAATGTTCCTAAACTTTTTCAGACCTCATTTTGCTACACGACTGATTCAGAAAATCTACAACACCACACTGCAGGTCTGTCTACCAATGTCTGAACAAGTTCCTTGTGTTAATTAATAGCACTGAAAGGCATAGTATCACTGCACATAAGTGAGCCCATGAACAGCTGTACTGTATATTTCCAAAGTCTCTGTGATAAAATAATGTCAGGCCTAGATGTAGCTAGCCTAAAAATCACACTTCAATATCCCATTTACTATCGTAGTGAAAACACCGGGGAAAGTGTTGATTTGAGAAAAGCAAGCAAACCTAGGTGAAGCTCAAGGACTGCTGTTGACATGATGCTGTCTGTTTAGACAAGACTTGTTTTCATTATGGACAAGACAGTCATGCTATTCAGCTGCATATTTAACAACACTGTTACACAACACAAAGACACTACTGCATTTTCAAAAAGGCCTCACCTAGAAATCTTGTGTAAACACTATCCTCAACACTACACTTACAAGCAGAGCATGGCCAAGTCCCAACTGACGACAAACCACTTCTGCCTCTTTAAGAGTCCAAGGCATGGCACACAGCTGACCCCACACATCTATACATCACAAAATATACAAGCTATTTTGAATGCCAAATGAAAATAATAATAAAAACAGGGTAATAATAAATAAAAAGACAAATTTATTCTATACGTCTAATTCTGAAAAAGACATTGAATAGATCTTGGGCAACAATTAAATACAACTGGAATTGGAGCTACTGATAACAAGCAAAATAAATGATTTATCATGGAGATAATGATGAATGATAATAAAATGCATTAGAGTCAGGTGGATGCTGTGGTTAAGACCAGCTCCAATCAAGGGTTAAATTCCTGTTTGAAAATGCTAAAAATTATTTGCATTGGCATTGACTGAAAATATGGCTACTGAAAAGAACTATGCTCACTGTCAATGAATAATTCAACTCGGCCTTCAAAAGGGTTGAGTCCACCTGTGATTCGTATGGTGGTAGCAGTAGGCTGACTGATGGCAATCATGTTCTGTCCACAGTCCCTAACACACTCTCCCTCCTTGAAGAAGAACCCACTCTCGCATACAGAACAGAACTGGAATGAATAACAAACGGAACAAAATGGCCGACATGGTTGACACAATCCCGAGGATAAATCTCCAAAAAATCCCTTCAGACAGGACAGAACACAGTTCTGAGAAACTGGAAAAAACCCTGAGCTGCATTCTGAAATGCAGCGGTTCATCTGAAGGAAGAAGGAATTCACGCAAGAGGAACAGTATGTTCCACCTAAATAACAGTTCAAGCAGTTGATGTCAGAACAGCGCCGACAAACGTGCATCACATCAGAGAAATAACCAAGTGGGCAATTATTCAGGCAGGAAAATGGCAAGAGAGCTGGGTCAGAAGAAACCAGAAGCACCATTTCAGAAGCACACCCTGTACAGTTGTCCTTAAGCTGTGAACAACTCGAACATTCTGGCAGACAAACCTCACATCTGCCAGCAAACTCAAAGAATCCAACTGGACATCTCTGAATGCAGACACTCTGACCATCTGCCTCATGGAAAAAAGTTCCCACTGGGCAATGACCGAAACACTGCCCGCCATGTAGCACAAGACCATCAACACACGACACACAGACATCGCTTTGGACTCCATTACGACAAGATTGGCAGCCAGAGCTGCAAGGTTCGCATGCACCGGTAGTCAAGTTCCCATGGTAACCCAAGGGGCAAGAGGCAACACAGCGGCCATAGAAGTCAACCCACAGATCCTGTTCACACTTTGAACACTGTTGGCCAGTTGGTTCACAAGCAAGGCAGTCTGACAATGGGCAGTCTGTACAGAGGCCACTTGCATCAACATGCTGACCGAATGGACATGTGGCCACACATTGCTGACCAACAACTGGACCTGAACATCGGACTCCAATGCTTTCAGAGTCCTCACAGTTGTGATGGCCAAAGTGTGAATGATTGCAGAGGAAGAAGGACTTGTCATTTGCAGAACATAAAACATCATCAAAGCCTATGGGAAATGAAGCTAAGTTTGGCTTTAAGGAACCATAGGCGAGGAAAAAGACAATTCCTCGACCAAGACCCATTTCCCTGCAGACAACATCCGTGTTTGTCATGGTCCAGTTGTCATCACAAACTGCCCACCAGGTTCTATGATAGTAGACCCTCAGCTGACCTTCAAGAGAACTGGAATTTCCAGACGACTGTAGTCGAAGTCGTCTGCTATTGCCAGATGTCACCAGTGAAAGAGATGAACAGTTCTGGCACATTCCACCAACTCGGGAAAGTAGGCTGTTGTTTGGGATGTAGCCGTACCCACTGACACACGAGGTACATGGATTGTTGACATCATCAGCCATTTCCAGACAAGTATTGCAAGTGGAGGGACACAACAAGCAGCTTCCATTACCAACATACAGATACTGGGAAATGTTTGGACACTGAGCAGCTGCCTCAGCACCGAAACTCTCTGAAACAAGAAAAACAATTACATAATTTCGTGTAATTAATCATGAAACTGTAATCATGAATGTACTATAAAAGCATCTCTTAAGGCCTTTCAGATAGCTCAGTGTTCAATATCATGGTTAAACTGTAGCATTTAGTGTAAAAGAAGATTTAGATAGCACCACTTCAAGATATCTTACTTCCCAGTGTTAATAAAGCAGCAAACCAGTGATGCCAGTGATAACGAACCATTAACAAAGTACCAACAGTCAGAGGCAATCATTTTTACAACTCATCAGCAGCATATGCAGTCTTTCTCTTCGCATTCATGCATTGACCTTGCAGGGACCAAAATCCTGTTATCAGACAAAATTAAAACTCTCAGTGTCACCACCGACAACTCGCTCACTATGACTTCACACATATCTTCTATTGGTAGGTCTTGTTTCTACCATATCAGGGCATTTTGTTACATCAGGCATTATCTGATAGATGGCAATGCTAGGACAATTGCATGTGCACTCGATGATTCTCGATTAGACTATGCAAAAGTGGTGTCATGTGGTATAACCTCTTTTAACCTAAAAAAGCTCCAGATGGTTCGAAATTCTCTTTCTAGGTTTGGTACATCTTCATCTTCATCATTAAATGCATTAGATCACCTCCATAAACTCAAATGGCTTCCAGATGAACAGTGTATTAATTTAAGATTGCATGCTTGACCTTTTAATCCAAAAATACCAACCTTCCATAATATCTTTATACATTGCTAATCATAGTGCCTTCCAAGACTGTTGCATTCTTCTGATACTGGCTTCTTGCTAGAACCTAAGTTCAGGACAAATGTATGATCATGTGCTTTTAGCTGCTGTGCTCCTCATATTTGGAATTGTCTACCACAAAAGGTCCAACTTGCCAAATCATTTTCATCATTTAAATCAGTTGTCAAGACTCACTATTTTACTCTGGCTTTTGCATAACTCCATAAGATGGCCCCATAGCGAACGTGCATCCGTGCCTCAGATTCAGATTTACTGACCTTGTGCGCATTAAAAGTGTTTTTAATAAAAACAATAAATAAATAAAACGAGTCTATCAACAAAAAGTAGAAACTCACAAAAATACCAAATCATGCAAATTTTAGATGAAGAAGGCACAACCATAAGATCCTGTTTGCTCAAACCCTAAGTGTTGCATAAAAGAAAGAAGGAAATGAGCAGCTGATGTAAGACCTTTCTTTAACTGTAAAGTACAGTGTGTGACAAAGTGAGATAATCAACAGAACGTGAACAGAGTTCACCTGGATAAAAACAACAGGTGTGGTATCTGTTCCATCTTTTCCTTTATTAGATACCAGCACCATGCACACAGCCTGGCATTTAATGAAAACAATGGTCACTCTGGATATCAATGCATGGACATCATTATTACATTCTGGACATTATCATTAAATTCTGCAACATATAATACAATACAACACAACTGTAATTTGATGCCCTTCTTACAAAGTCACAAATGGTTGAAGATTGATAGAAAAACTGTTTTAAGATTGTTTAACATACATGTACTTACCAAAATGCAAAATAGTCTGTAGCCATACTAGGACAAGAATCATGATATCAAACTCAAAATCCTGAAAGGGAAAACCATTTAGACTATATGAGATTAATTAAGCAACAGAATATATATATAAATATATATATATATCAGCAGCTTTCACCACACCACACAGCTCCACCATCCCACACCAAAGATGCCGACTTACTGGTACCAAAAAAGCTGAATGAGGCAATCCCGTGAAATGCTGCACTACCAGTGAAGCAATTGGTGTACACCAGGTAATATGAATCACTCGACCATGTCTGATTAGGCCAAACATCTGCTGATCAGCATTCTAATGATCACTGGCTAGTGCACATTCGCTTGACATGGCCACGCATGCAAGAATAGGAAACATGGAACTCTGCACATGTACAGTAAATATGCAGGTGCTGAGAAGTGCCAGGATAATCAGTTCTTACATTACATTACACAGAACTTAGATATAATCTCAACCACTATCTCTGTTCTACCCAACGTGTGACACCAGAAAACAACAGATAACATATGGCTTACGGTGAATTTTAACTTTGCAACAATATATACAGTTAAAGGCAGCTTATATGCTGACAATTTTTCTTCACGTTTCACTCTCTCAGTTAAAAGACTATAATATTAAATTGATTATCAAATTTATGTTAAAAGTTTCTTTATTCTTATCTGTTACTTTTATGATTTGGAGAATATATCAAAAAATATACTGCGAACATAACATTGCGCTGCTTAGTCCACAAGTAAAACTGAAGCCACAAGTAACAAAGAAAGGAAGAAGGAAGCAACATGTAAGGAATTAAGAAAGAAGCCACAAGTAACAAAGAAAGGAAGAAGGAAGCAACATGTAAGGAATTAAGAAAGAAGCCACAAGTAACAAAGAAAGGAAGAAGGAAGCAACATGTAAGGAATTAAGAAAGAAGCCACAAGTAACAAAGAAAGGAAGAAGGAAGCAACACGTAAGGAATTAAGAAAGAAGTCACAAGTAACAAAGTAAGCAAAAAAGCCACAAGTAATGAAGGAAGGAAGAAGGGAGCAACAAGAAAAGAAGTAAGAAAGAGGCCACAAATAAGGATGGAAGTGAGAAAGAAGTCACAAATAGGGAAGGAAAGAACAAAGAAGCCACAAGTAAGGATGGAAGAAAGAAGTCGCAAATAAGAAAGGAAGGAAGAAAGAAGCAACAGAATTCTGAGTCCAGAGCTGTAACTAAAACATCAAAATTTCAACACATTACCCTCCATACTGCAATCATGACTTCGTACTGAACAAAGAATACAGTTTAAAACACATCTAACAGATGACAAAGTAATACACAATGGGCAGCCGACTTATATTTAATCTTTGCTTGCCCCTTGGATTAAAAAATATTGCCAAGCCAGAACAGTAATGCATTCCTTGACTTTTGGTTGCTGGCCCAAAAACTCTTGAATTCGCTACTTGTTTCTGTCTGTTATGGTGGTTCTGTGATGTCACTAGGTCAGGGTCAAAGTCCCACCTTTTTGTATTGCTAATCCTCTGTAGCCCGTCTTCTGTTCTCAGGGGCCTCAAGTCTCTCAACTGGTCCTGTCCAGTGGATTATGCTTTTGGAACACGGCTTTGCTTAGAAGTGACCAATGATTATAATAATGGCACTATTAAACTTTCCACATTAGATTACTGGTATATTAGTTAAATAAGAGGAGAAAGGATGAAGCTACAAATGAACAGATGGTGCCCACAATTCCTTCCTCAGCCAATTTATTCATTTATTTATTTATACAGAACACTTATATAGCGCCCCTTCAAAAAAACTACTCAGAAGCGCTCCCAAACCAACCTTGGCAAAAAAGAACAGTCTTAAGAGAAGAATAGAAAATAGAAGTGAAATCCTGGGGTAGAAGACATAGAGTAACAGGAAGTCCATTCCAGAGGGTTGGGCCAGCAACAGAGAAAGCACGACGCTGCATGGTCGAGGTGCGAGCGCGAGGCACTAATAGATTACCATTAGCAGCGGAGCGAAAAGAAGCACGTCCCAAATTGAACCGGACAGGTAGGCAAAGCTCCCTCAAGTAAGAGGGGGCAATAGCCAATGGACACATGGCTTGTTAACAAATGTCTTACTTACACTTGAGAACCAAGGTGTCCAAGTGACTATTAATTAATGTTGTGCTCATTGCCATCCTCTACCTTCTGGTGTTTCTTCTGTCTCTCGTTTTTCTACATCTATTGAGAGGTACTTCAAAGGCTCTGTATTAAGTATTGTGATACATACATATATCTTGTCCTCAGCATCAACAATCAAACAATCAATCGTAATTGTTGAAAAGCAACAGCCCTCAGACAGGATATGAGTAATTCACCTTTAAAGAAGCAAACAAGAAACCATGCCCCTAGGCATAATCTCAATGCTTTTGAAGGAATGGTAATGACTGCCACTGAGAATTTTGTTATTTTTATTCTTTTAAAATTTGCCTTGCAAGGTTTACCACTGATGGGTAATAGATGGCAGCAAAAGCTCCTAAAGAAAATCTGCCCAGGATGATTTGATTATGTCCAGAGTTTCAAAAGCAGTGGGTATCAAGTTATGGGTTGAGGGCAGCCCAGAGTACTTAGAGGTACTTAGACTATTTAAAAGTGGAAGCCCGTTAGGTGATGTGCCTGCAGAGGCTTCAGCATGTGATATGCAGGATGCCACACATGTGTGAACTACAGTGGCATTCCCATACCAGAAATCTCTCTCCAGCCCAAGGATCTGTTGTGGCCCCATCTGGTTGTTTGACAGCGACAGTCGTTTGCCATCGGATAATAATAGGGCTACTGCTAGTTTACACTTGATACATTGGTTTTTAAAAAGCACACCAGAGTGTCCAAAATTAATATCATATTTTGTGGAGGGAATGCCCAAAAGCCATTGTACAAGTAAGGCCATGGGGACTGTTGTTAACCTCTTACCCAAACAAATCCACACAGTGACAGTGGTTAGGGCTGTAAAGGTCAAGGCCTACACAAAGGCCTACTGCCACACAAACAGCCTCAATGTCCAGAAACAGGTGGGTGTTAAAAGCATCTAGAGTTCTTAACACAGGATCTCTTGGACTGGGAGTTTGTGGATGGGTGCAGCAGAGGCCATATAGGCTGAGGAAGCCCTGGTGCACAACCCTTCCTCATACCCAGTCTCCTGTCACCTATGGACCTATGGGGAGTGTGGCCTGCATCCACTGAACATCACTCAGACAGATGTTCACTGTGGAATTAAGACCACCCACATAAATTGATCAAACTGCTCCAGTGCAGGATGACTTGAGCATGGGAAGCAGCAGTGATCCAAAGTGGTCACACACAGATGTCTCAAAGTAAATAATAAACTTTGTTTTTTAACACTGGAAGGTGCCAAATGAGTTCATTAAACAAGTAATAAGTGGAATGCAACTGATGTAAATTGGAGAATATCTAGAGGTTGCACAGGCCCTTGTTTTCACAATAGCGTTAAAGTCTGTTAAAGATTCACGCTGTATGGCAAGGAATAAAGAACAGGATCAACCATCAAACTGAAACTCAGCCGAAAAACAAGAAGGAATTTTCAGAACATCTTGAAAAATGCTTGCATAGCTCATCTGGATGCTTAAAACCTCATCAAGTTCTGAAGACTGGACTTTCCTGGTGGCTCTAACGGAAAGTTGAAGGGGTTATGTTGCTAAAGAGGACAAAGTTATGGTACAGAAATGAAACTGAAAGCCAAATAAAGCAAAGTCTGAGGAAACACTCGTAAGAAATCAAAAAACAGATATAGAAGTTTTAACCAGCACTATAGGATTGGAGATGACCAGTAGCAATAAGGACCCAGCTAATGAAGACAGTGAACCGAAGTGTGCTAGACTGCTAGTGTATCAAAGAGAATGAGAAAGCAAGTCATCTTGTAAAAAGCTTTGTTGGAATCACTTTGTCACTGAGCAGGTGGCTGCAGCTTTAGAGCCAACTGAAGTCACTGACAACAAGTATCACATCAGTTGGCTGCTACTGCTCAAGCTCTATGTCATAAAATTCAGGACTTGCCATTAAGTCAAAGTTCCATTTGCTGAGCCAGGAGATTGTAGCCAGTAAAGTTTAGCAGCACCTCGAAACTTCAGTTCTCACCAGATTCAGCATTGGTTGTTCACTGGGATGGAAAACTGTTGCATGATATTAGTGGCTGGACAAAGGCGGATCAACTGCCTGTTATTGTGTCCAATGCCGGAGTAAAGCAACTACTTGGTGTCCCAAAAAATAACTCCGGCACTGGAAAAGCTCAGGCTAATGCTGTGATCTAATGCTTTGATGACTGGAATTTGAGAAAGAAGATCAAGAATATGTGCTTTGACATGACAGCCAGCAACACTGGTCACTGTACTGGTCCATGTACTTTAATAGAAAAGGCACTTGGCCAAAATCCACTTCATCTGGCATGCTGTCACCACATGAAGGAAATCAAAGTCAAAAAGGCATTCACTGTCCTGGAATTAGCTGCCTGCAGTGGTCCAAATATCTCCATCTTTCACTGTTTCAAAGACAACCTGCATAAGATTGGCCAGAGTAGGCTTGAAGCAGCAGTGGATCTGGCTGATACTGGTGAGTCCAAGGCGGGAGTTACTGCTTTTGCAGAAATGAACCTTGAAGTTCATCATTCCAGAGATAACTACAAAGAACTTCTGAAAATAGTAATCATTTTTCTTGGTGGATTGCCATCTCCAGGCATTCCCTTCACTGGGCTTGATGGATGGCAAGAATCATCTATTTATTCAAGATGTGAATGTTCCAGTTCCAGTTCAGACTGAAGCCACTTTAAGAAAAGTTTCTTCTGTGAATCTGTGATGTTTACATCCAGGCATGGTTTCTGGCTCCCTGTGCCATCTCTGCTCCTGCTAACGATCTTCATTTTCTTCAACAGTTGACTGAGTACAGAAACCAAGAAAAAATTCGTCAGGTCACTGCTACAGCGTTCCGTCATTATCTGTGGCACTTGAGTGAGGCACAATTGGGTTGGTCTTATCTGATCCAGACAACGAGTTCAGGGATAAAAAGAATGGTCACAAACCTACGTCAGCAGGGTGGATCTGAGCAGCCGCTTCCAAGACTTGACTCGACATCCATTAATGTTAACAGCCCACTGAATTCTTTTGTTACCACAACACAGTAAATTTTTTCAGATCCTAGAACTAAAGGATTCATTCCTACAGTTCTCACCAGAATGCTGGAATGAAAATGAGAACTACCTTGCTTCACCGCAAACTGTGATGGCGCTCAAGGTTGTGAATAACATAGCCAATAGAGGAGTAAGCTTATCCAGGATTACAATTCAATTCCTATAATGATGAACAGCAAAAACAATATTTACTGCAAGTCATACAGAAGCAGTGCCACAAATTTCTTGACTCCAATATGAAAACTTTGCCAGCTGGAAATGAATCAAACACTGAATATTGAATAACACTCTGAATTGGTGCTCCACTGAAGACAAACAAGCTCAAGACAAATTTCTGACTGAATTTGCAATTTGTTAACTTACTGGTTACTACTGCTTTGTTACATTAAGCTAATGTTTACAGTACGAGTCATGCAAAAATACATACTTTGCTGAGTTCGTGAACTGATTCTTGGCTATTTACCACAAAGCCATAAAATATGGTATAGTGGTAAAACCAGAAATCTATGACTGACTTGTGCAACTCCTAGATATTGGTCAATTCACTGAAAGTTTAAAAATAGTAGTTTCTATGAGATGGACTAATGGTGGTGGGTCCTAACACTAAACTTTAAAAAATCACTTTGGACCACCCTACAATTCAGTGTATCAAGTTCCATGTATGGGTGGCTCAGAGACACAATGCACAAGTCACGTGCAGAGATGAACTCATATAATCATGTTTGGGGGATGTTGTTGATGCTGATGTTGAGGAAACTTGGAAAGAGGACAGAACCTGAGGTAAATCATTCTTCTGTACTATCAAAGACCTGCACTAGTCTCTTGTATGCACTCGTAAATGCCTGTTACAAAGGCAGACTTCAATGATCTCAACCACCCATCAAGGCAGAATTCTGGAAAGCTTCACCAGTAGGCCCACATGCAAAACCGTGTCATACACTGCTGTTAGGTCACAAAAAACGGCTCCTGTTTTTAGACGTTGCTGAAACCATTTACAATTAATGTTGTTAAAGCGAGGATTTGATTGCAAGTGCTTCGTCCTGGCTGAAAGCCTGCCTTGTTCAACTGTGACAGCGCTTTCTAAGACTAGGCCAATCTATTGCCCACCTTGCCTCAGTCTACATGATTGCTTTGCCTCAGTCTATTTGACTGTCCTTTGTCCGTATTGTGTTAATCTCTCTACGTGTTCCAAAACATGGACAACTGGATAAGCATACTAGCACCTTAGTCACTTAAAATCATCATAAAAACATATCTAGAGCAGATAAACCAGAAAGTCTGGAAGAAATTTTTTATTTAGGGTAAGATATTTGCACAGGGAAGGCATCACCCAATCATAAGACAATAATTCTTTTAAAAAATCAACTGCATTAACAAATAAAAAGCATTTATAGAAATCAGTGCTTTTTAGAGTATTTACAGCTGCTAAATTCATTTAAAAATTAACAGCAACAGCAGCTTGTTAGCAGTATGTAAGCCTTTAGTCACAGTTAGTCTTACATTATTTAAAAGTACTAGTACTTATAAATAAATTATATATATTTTGTATAGTACTAGTACTAGTTGAAGCTTTAGCCATACTCAGTAGCACCGAGTATTACCAAATATGTTCTTCGATAAGAATACCAAAAAAGTTCTCATGCTTCAGTGGTCAAATAGTGTTAAGGCACAAACTCTGCAAGCTTAGACTAAAAAGAAATTCATTAGAGAGCAAAATACAAATTTGGTTCAGTCTTGATTAACTGAGGTCACCATATCATATCAGTTCTTGTAGTTCAATAAACAAAAGGCTTTCATCACAACAGAGTGGTCTACGTATAGCCAGCCATGTGATCAGACTGGCATTAAATTTGCCAGCCAGCATCTAACCAACACAACATTCGACCATCCTGACCGGATGACCATCCAGCCAGTCATTGTAACTCCTTCCTTCTTTCCTGTTTTGACGGTTCATTTAAACATAACTGCTGCCGGACTTCAGAACTGAAGCAGCTGTTCTTGAAGCTTCTGCAGCTGGGGCACAACAGACAGATCACGTGATGCACGCACAAGGCGAAAGAAGACGGGACAATCAAGTGATGTACAAGGCAGCTGCAGATCCACACAACCCATGCAGGCCACACACAACTGAAACATCAACATCAGTTCCTTAAATCACTGCAGTGGCAATTAATGTATTATAAAGAAACTAATTAAAATAGAGTAGTTCAGTAGCAGAGCAATCTGAAGGGCACTTACACCATGTGTCAGCACTTTTAGGAGATCCTAAAAATGTGCTACCATATTTTCCGGACTATAAGTTGCTCCTTACTACAAGATGCAGTGAAGCAAAATGGCTCAATTTTTGTAAATAAATATACAGGTTGCATTTGCAAACAGGGCGCACTAATACACAAATTTCTGGTCAGAATGTGTATAAATGTGTTTGCTAATGAAGGCCATAAATATATGGCCACCACAAGCAAATAACTCCTCAAACAACTTTTTGTTGAAATAAAATTATATTTTTGCACTTCTAAACTTAAAGAATTCCAACACCTGCTGTTAGTTGTGATTTGATTTATGATTTCACAGCAGTAGTAATTACTTGGTTATATAAATAAATCCTGCCCACTGAAGATATCTAAAGATATTATATTTAACGATAGAAAGGCGCTGTCAACTCCTAAAAAAGTAAGTATGTTAAAAAGTTCAGAGTGCACAAGTTTTTGTAACAAATAAATTGATAAAAGTTTTCTAGACTGATTATTTGTCTTTGTCTTTGGTCATCTCTGAAAAGCCAACAAAATCCTTGTCTTCTGTGTCGCTTTGAAGCAGTTTCACTAGGGCTTGTGATAAATCTTATTTGGGGTCTTCACTTTCTCCATCTGTGTTGTCAGCATCTTCTGTTATCTTTTATTATTTATGTCTTCTCAAAATCAGCAATATTTACTCAAGATTAATGCTTGTTTGGACACTTAAATGGTTTGACAGCAGGGAGGATCAGGCAAGAGTGCTTTGAGTGTTACTTTCTGGCCCCTGTGAGCTTAAGAGATCAGCTGGACGGTCCAGGCACACATGGACTAGATTGGTGAAAGACTGATCTTCACCCACTGAACTTTGGGCTATAAACAGCCTAGAGAAGAACCCGTGGATGGCTAGCAGAGTCGTAATTTGAAAAATGCTCACAGTTTAGTATTGGAGCCTTGTGCAGCAGATTGGTATTGACAATTTTTGAATTTCTGTAGAGGGAGAAGAGTTCTATCTTTCATTCTGGGATGGCAACATTGTTGATAAGTTAGCAGCTGCAAGGAGTCACAAGCAGCAGATAACCTGTTTGAGCTATCGCATCTTTTATAAGTCATCAAAGCCTCTACTAAGTAAACCTACAAGATCAGCAGTAGCAAGTTTAATCCAATTCAACAAAACAGATGACACCATATTTATTTATCTGACCCACATGATGCTACAGTGAGCATAGTACTGCAGTCACTACGCAAAATTCTGCTTTTAATAAATGTGATTTTTTCCATTTGTTATCGATCTCTGCTAAATATAAGTGAATTGTAAAATTTTTGAAATTTCTGCAAATAAGTCTAACCTGCCAATAAGATGCACCCTTAGAGGTTCATGTAAACAATGACTTATAGTCCAGAAAATATCGATAATAAATAGTGTTCTACATGTAATACAAATGTACACACCATACCATATACTCTGCAGAGAAGAAAAGTCTTAGAAAATGCCTTTAATAACAATTTCTTAACAAAAGTCTTCAAAAACGTCATGTTGAAACATAACAGCATTCTTTTGACATTTTTTTAAACCAAAAACTACTTTAGTTAACCCCCAACATGAATGCACCATGCATGCAAATTTATGTATGCAAGTAAGATAGGAGTACAGCTATGGAAGACTGATTCTTAGAGTGGCGGTATACAAATTTCTGATTACAATTACTGGCATGTATGTATACACTGGTATGTATGAAAATGTGCACAGTTTGCCTATATATATATAATTAGTATTTTTCTTTATTTTTATGGAATAACTTCTATAATGCATCACAACTTTCAGTTATCTTTCTTACAGAACTGAAGAACTGAGAATTAAGATAAGGTTTACCCAAAAGCTACTAAGACTTCAGGCATGCTCAAGACAGTCAGTTATAAAACAGACCCCAAAATAGTTTCACGACGGACAAATACCTGTGACATCTGAGAATGCGTACGCTGGGCTGCTTGAATGCGTGCACCAAGTACAAGCGATGTCCTCTGTTGGTCATTTTTACAGTCAGCACAAATGCCGCTGTTTGTGACATCCTCACAGACGGGACACTTCAGTGACATGAAATACTGGGATATGGTTCCCTTCTTTACATCCTGTGCATTCTCAAACATTGGCACTGCCTTTAGAACACGCGGAAGCTCCTGGTACCACGACAGGACGTTCACGCCTAACAGCGAGAACACACGCGACAACGCAGGCACAACTTGCTTCGTTATGTAATAAACAGTATTCAGTCGCAGGCTAGGGTCGTTTATGACTTCGTGCGGCTGTCGAACCAGTTGAATTAGAGGTAAACCAGGCATTCCAAAAACAATAACATATGGAACACGTTCACCAACAAGTGGCTCCGCTCTTCGATCCTTAACGATGGCACGCCTGGCACAGAAAAACCACAAGGAATTAAAGCACCCAATGAGGTTTGCTGCAAGGTTAATTTAATTTATTTTTTACCAATTTTAGTTAGTTAGTTAGTTAGTATAGTTCCTTTCACTGTTATTTTGATATAATTTTATTAATGACTTGGAATTAAAATCCAATTTAATCAGTTGTGCAATATCACAAATGAAATTGGTAATGTCCATTTCAACGTTTCATGAAAGTCATGGAAATCATTAAACTCTGTTAGTTCAAATTTTTGTCTAACTGGTGCCTCAGATTTACGCTGTTCCATGACCCTACATACATAATAAGTGGTAGTAATAATAACAATAATACTAACAACAACAACAAATCATACACAACTACACTGCCTTTGTGAGGTATGCAAAAGGGACTTTATTCAGTGTCACGATACACAGCCACATTGCAAACTGGAAAAACAAAACCCTAGAATAATTCCGATAACTAATGAAATGTAATATTAAAGTTTAAATCAAAGTAGAGGAATTTTAGTTCAAAGATTACAGATTTAACTTAGCTATATTTTAACATCTACCTTCAGCCTCAACACAGGCTTTAAGACATGCATACCGCTGACTTCTATGGCAGCACTGAATAACAGTTGATTGCCATTGTGCAAGGTTATTTCTTTACATATGACATCATTGTGAAGTTATTTTTAACTGGGACTGTTTATAATTTTAAAATTAGTTGCTATTACAGTCACAATTAATACAGTTTTAGTTTCATTGAAATTGCTAAATTTAGCTAATTTAACAATAATTTAAACCTTAGTTCTTTCTGTTCACAATGTCCAACAGTACATGCATGCATGTAAAAACATACATAAATACATACAACACACACATGACCTTGTGCTGGGTCACTGGTCAGACAATACAATTTCAGGAGTTCACATTCTGTCAATTTGGCAGCATCATCTTGAGCAGAGTTTTGAATGAAATGAAACTGTTTTCATTTTACCTCAAATCATCAATTATTTGAATACAGTTAGTATATAATTTATTGAAAACCGTTATTGCAGGATATGACAGTCTCAGAGACTTAGTATTCTCACCGTGCAATTTCCAAGGCAGGTACACATGCCCCGGGCTGGTAGCCCATCATGCCTCGAAACTCCTTTGCAACTATGAAGTCCTGAAGGCTAGCGTGACCCTCCATCATCTTCACAAACTGCCGTTGGACATATTGCTTCACGAGAGACACATCATGTGTTGTAAACAAAATCTTAATGGACTTTTCCAGCATCTGAATTGACAAACATTCACTAAGTAAAGTAAAATAATAACACAGCAGCAACTGTTTATAAGTAATTATTAGGCAGCTTTACAAGCAGTTACTGTCAAGGCAGGTGAACATCAATAGTTAAATTTAATAATGATATACCAAAACAATTCAAATAAGGTAAAAGACTGCTTAAATCTGAACTTATTTGCATTTACTTCTAATTGATGATTTAACCTGTTAGTGTGCAGTGTCTATTATAACAGATATCCCAAAATGCACCAAAAATACAGTTTAATTTAAAGGACTGAATATAGTGGGGAATTTTTATGAACCTAGCTATCAGCAAATGGTTTTCCACTGTTACATTTCATTGGTTTAAAACATGGCAGAGGTAAACATAACACACTTTTTTACAAGCCTCTGTAGTAACTCCTCTGAAACACTTCTGAGGTCAAACGGGCAACTGAATTGCTAAACATGACCACAGTAATCAAAGAACAGGACATCTGTTTAACCTTCCAACCTCTGTTGGTGCTCATTTACCAACCCCAAAAGGGTGAAGGGTTGAGTAGGTGCCAGATGACATGGGCAATCACCAATCCAAGAACTAACCAGGCTTGATGGTGCTTAACTTCACTGTACCTGCATGCAAATATCAACTGGAAGGGGTCATCAACGTAGCGATATTGATTCAACTAATATTACACCTAATAGCCAGAATTGTGGATCTAACCTTACTGACAGCAGAGCAGCCATCCCTACGCACTGTTTCAATTCCCTTTGCATCATACACTGGTTCTTTCTGATCTGCTGTCTCATACATAAACCCAACATATCTTTTCTTTGTCTGAAGTATGCATGGCAAGTAAACCTGTTGCAGATACCAATAAACCAACCAAATTTATTAAAGCTCAACATGAAATGGCAAATCGTATGAAACAATTGGCTCTACTTTGGATGATGCACATATATAGTATGGCAAGTGGAGAAGGATCACACAGTGAAACCTTGTCACACAAGAGAAACAGCAATATTTTTAAAATGGTTATGATGAAAAATATTAACATTTACACTTTATTTCAAGCACATATAGTGTGCACAAACTTAGGAAATCTGAATCTAATACAGTATACAACTAGTACAATAGAAAGGAATACTAGTGATAAAATAAATATTCATGACTGGTGCTCAGTAAGCATACATTCTGTGACATAATGTGTAGATATGGCCTTCCATCACCATTTTCTAAATGGGTTTTAATCAGTATATTTAGGCAAATAAATTAAGCGTAATTTAATTTTTGTTTATCTATATGAGTAGGAGCTCCTATATTTCTACCAAATGCACTGTATGTATTAATTTATTAAATGAGAATTATAGTTTGCACATTCAGCAAGACGTTAATGCAGCTTTAGGAACTATTCAGAGTGCACCACTAATATACAAATAACACCATTACATTCAAATAATTTTATCAGTCCAACCATCTTTGAAAATCTGGACCAAGAGCTCACACTGCAAGAGCACACAAAGAACATCTGTCGCTCTTGCTTTTACCATCTATGGCAAATTTGGACCACCTGACACTCCCTCATGATCCAGGCTGCAACTACCCTGGTCCATGCATTCATCTGCTCAAGAACTGATTTTGGCCATGCCGTCCTTGTAGGCCTAGGATCCTCCTACACTGCACAACTCTAGTCTGTCTTGAATGCTGCGGCTCGCCTGATTGGTGGCATTCCTAAGTTCGGCCATATTTCTTCAATTATGCTGGAACAATTGCATTGGCTTTCGATACGGGAGCATATTCTCTTCAAAATCTTGACCCTCGTGTGGAACTGTCTTGTTGGCTGTGCTCCTTTATATCTAAGGGAGCTCTGCATCCCCCTTTTTTCTATTCCTGGCCGCAGACCACTGTGTTCATCGGTTCAAGGCGATCTTGCCGTCCCTCTAGCTTGCACTGCCACCACTCAGCGCCGCAGCTTTGCTATTGCTGGCCCTGCCTCCTGGAATGACTTACCTGCCGACCTTCGACAGGAACTTCTTTCCCTCTCCCCTCCCTCTTCCGTAAGCGCCTGAAGACCATATTATTTCCCAGTTCTGAGGCGATGGGCCAGGAGCGCCTCTGATCAAGCTACCTTGAAGGGGTGCTTTACAAATTTACAATTATGATTACGATTGGAATATGTGCCCTTGATATTAAATGAAATCACAGAAAATCGTCAATCAGGTTGGCTACAAACAGGAATGCAGAGCTCTCTGGTGTGTTCTAGGGTCGCAACTACTATCGAAGCTTGTTCCATGAAGAGGATCTTGAACATAATCCTGTTCTCGACCAGAAGCCAGTGCAATGTCTCTTGCATGCAGCTCAAGACATGCGAGGATTATCGCAGGTTAGCAATGATTCAGTGTCACAACTGAGGATGGACTAAAGCTGTCATATCCAAAACCTCAACAGGCCTGCAAGGACTGCAAGAGTTACAATAATATAGGCACTTCAGATAGAAGGCATGGAAAACAGCCGAGGTGGCGTCATATAATAAATATGCCCTACGACTCTGAACTGATGCATTTGATAGAAGCAGATCTGTTTAGGGAATTGATGTGCTCCTCCATGGATCAGTTCTCATTCAGAAGCAATCTGAGCTCCTGGACAACTTGCTGCACTTCCCCACCTGGAAATGCGGCAGCTATCACTTCTCTTTCAATTCTTGCTCATCCTGTCTTGTGCCCAGCTACATAAATGCTTTCTTCTAGGTTCAGCCTCAGCCAATTTGAAGATTTCCATGTCTGCACTTTCATCATGATTACCTGGATTTTGGACACATAAGCCGGTGTGTCAGACGGGTGGCACATAAAGTACAGCAGCAAGCCATCAGCATTCTGAAGAACCCAGGTTCCAGGAGTAGAAATGATCTTGATGAGATCAGCAATATACAGGATGTACACAGGTGGCCCAAGGACTGAGCCCTGCAGGGCACAGAATGTAACGGGTTTCCATACTGAGCTGCCCAAGCCAATAGCCACCATCACTGTCCACCCACTCAGGAACGGGCAAAGCCACTCAAATGACTGACTCACAACTAAATTGACCATATGATCAGCCGGAAGTCATGATCCACCACAGGAAGCACTGCACTCACACCCAGGAGTGCGAGCAGCAAGACAAGTCTGATGTCGATTAAGTCACAGACATCAGAGAATTACCTTTAGATAAGTCTCAGAAGAACTCTTTCAATCAAATGGCCTTTTCAAAAGCCAATTAGTAGCTTCGAAATTAGGTTACAGCATTCCAAATATCAAAAAAGCTGCTTTACTACTTTCTCTGTTACCTTAGAAAGATGTAAGGTCTGAGAAGGGTCAGTAGTTATTATCTAGGTCAATTCCAGGCATCTTGATTGATGGCCATATAATGGCACACTGCTGACTCTCACAGTGTTCCTTGGCCATGAAGCATTGCAGAGCTGCACCAGAAATGGCAGCAGCTCATTGAAAACGAACTGAGTCAAGCATGCATGCTTTGGATGGTGAAGACAGAAGATGTGATCTTAACTCAACATTTGTAACCTTTCAAATCGATCAAAATGACTTTAAGTTGTGCAGTATTCTGGTGTCAGTGGTAGAGCCCCACGCATCTTGGTGGACATCTGAAACTTTCTTTCAGTGGCAAAGGTAGTCCTCTGATAAAAAGGATGGTCCCTGCAAGCCACAAGATCTGCCCAAAGCGGCTGACAGATCATTCCAGAGCTGCCAACTATCCTTAGAATCACGGACAATCATACTCTCCCAGTGTTGTTGCTTCTTGAGCTTGCAAAACTCATGCTTCTTCCGAAGAAGCTGGATTCATTCAGAGCGATCTTCATCCAGTCCACTCCTATAACATTGTTCAGAATGCCTGACATTTCAGCACATTGTACTGAACTCCATATCAAACCAGGGAGTGAGAGTGTCCTTTTCGATATGTGCTGTCCATAATGTAAGCATATTGTTAATTATGGAGAGGAAACTAAAAGATACAAAAAATAAAAAATAAAGACAAAAGAACAGAAATAACAATCAAATTCATGTATTAACAATTCAGAATGACAGGAACATATAACGTGAAGCTAGCTGCTACCTTTTCAAATTTGAGTTTGACTGGCTTTGGATTGTCTGCTGTTACAGCTTCTGCTATCTCCTGACCAATGACAAATGCTTCATCTTTTGTCCTTCCATGAAGAAGTAGAAACATGCTAAAAAAAATAAAGCACTCATCTAGTTCTATTCTGCATCTAAGTGAGAGGTCAGTGCTGCCAACTAAGATGATCCTGAATGAAGAAGAACAATCATGCAATGAAGTCAGGTATTCCACGAAAAGAAGGTAGGGCACAAACAAAAACACTGCAGTAAATACTTGGATAAAAAATAAAATTTAAATAAAATTTAAGTTCAAAATGTCAAACAAGGAATAAGAAGCTTTAGGGTCACAGGAATTGAGCAGAAAAGAACCATTAAACTGTTCAAGGCATCCTTACAAATCTTGCGAACACCAGTCCAGAATAAGAACAGCCATAGATTCAATGTCACAGTTAGTTCCTTGTAACCAACTCAAGCATGACACATGAACAGTTGACCACACATACATTTTATCAACAAGCAACACATCACATGAATTCTGACCAAATTTCCTAAGATAACATATTTAGTGTCCATACTAATCGTAATCTAGAAAATTTCTAAAACACTACTTTAAATCTAAGTGCAGGGAACCAGCTTATCCATGAGAGCTGCACCTAGTCACAGAGGTTGTCCAAAGATACCATATGTAGAACATAGTCCGGTTGCCAGCAGACCAGACAGAGAAGAGCCAGAGGAGCTGTTATGGTGGGTTGGGTTTACGTTGAGAGAAATGGGAAGGTGGCAGATTGGAAGGATCAGAGTAAGATTTCTTGATAAGTTTTCTTGATTTAATTTTGAATGGAAAGCTGGAGGAGTAATCCAGGGGCTTCAGACAGATCATGGTGGGTGAACGATGGGAGGGGTAGAAGAATGGAGAATTTGCGAAATTCAGAAGGGAAATCGTTCTAGAGTCGAGGTGCAGTGTGGTACATGGATCTGTTAGAGAACTTAAGATGAGTGGTTACTGAGGGATGTGCAAGAGTTGGATAAGAGGATGAATGGGTAGAGAGGGGTGACTAGACAGTAAACAGTTTGTGAAGAAGATAAGTAGATTGGGAGAACTGCAGAGAGTTATGGTTTAGAGAAAGAACTTTGAAATGAATGCGTTTTGGAATTTTCAGCCAGTGAAGTGATTTAAGGATAGTCTTGAGTAATATGGTGATGCTTGGATATCCAGGTCACAGCTTGGGCAAGTGAATTCTGGATGAGTTAAAGACGCTTAATTTGAGTGAATTCAAGGCAAGTAAAAGGGAATTACAGCTTGCAATGGACAAAAGAGATAGTGATGGTAGAGGCAGATTTAAAATCAAGCATAGATTGAATACGGCAAAGGTGAGGCTAAGATTGTGTAATTGTGTACATGTGAATTAAAGGTGAAAGCGACAGTGGAAGAATTAGTTGATAGGTGGGTGGAAGGAAGAGTCAGAGATTTTCTTAATCTGATCTGGTGACCTATCACAGTAAATTCAGTTTGGGGAAGGCTGAGGCACAGGAGATTGAGGACATACATTTTGAGATTTCGTTGACAACATCAAGCAACTGAGTGATGGACAAGGAAAAGGAACTTGAGAGAAGGATATGAAGAATTCAGTGCCAGTACAAAGAACATGGTCAACCGAAGAGGGTTAGAACTATGAGACAGCTCAGTGGTGCAGTGTACAAAATGAAGAGAAGTGGCCCTAGGAGGTAAGCCCTGAGGAACACCACAAAAAGTGGAAGGGGTTGCGAACAATAACGTGAAGGTTTCAGAGAATAGGATCGGGAAAACAAGTAAGACTGGAACCAAAGGGCAGTAGCAGAAATGCCAAACCAGGAAAATAGTCATTGAAAAAGTAAATCTCGATCAATGGTGTTAAAAGCAGCAGAAATGTTGAAAAGACAGAGGCTTGCTGATGACTAATGGCAGAGACTAGTTTGTTGCAGAGAGAGACAAGCTGAGATTCCATGGAGTGATGTTTAGTAAATCCAGATTGGTAGGAACTGAGACACAAGTTAGAAGCCTGGGTAAGGACAATGCATTCAGTCAGCTTAGATACTAAAAAAGAATGGAGATAGGACAGTAATTTGACAATTTTCTTTGTCAAGATTTGCTTTTTTAGAAGGGGACTGACAAGAGAATATTTTAAAGTCAGAGGAAAGTAACCAGTAGAGAGACAAAGGTTGATTATTTTCAAATTCCAGATTACAATTATTTTTAGCCAAATGTTTTGTGATGAACTGATAATCAAAAAAGTCAGTATATGTGACAAAGAATTATTTACAACAAAATCATTGATGAACTGTTCCTATGACAAAAAGATTGCAACAAATTGATTGTTGATGAATCGATTGTGGAAATAAATTGAGTGATTGTGAAAAAGTGATTTTGATGAATTGATCACCATCATATCGATCAGACTGTGAGCAAAAAGAAAGGAGAAATTACCTGTCTGTGTCTCCATAGATTACCTCTGCTCCCCACTTTGGTGTTGTCTCCACCAATCTTATTGCTCGCTCCAAAGTTTCTCGCGATTTTCTCAATATGCTATCACCAACCTAAAAATATATTTCACATAATTTACTAAGCCATGTACACATAAACACATGCCATGTACACATAGGTATATATATATATATATATATATATATATATATATATCATATTTCCAATTCAGTTTACAATACTATGTCTCCAGAAAGGAGACAATCATGCTTTGGACTGATCCAGCAACTAACAGTAGTCATAGGCATCACGGATCTGGCCACTTAATGGAGGCAAGCACCTTCTCAGCATGATTTTGCCACTGCATCATTTATAATGCCAACAAACTCTAGTTAAGGAATGCAAACTTCATCTTAATTTGCTGTAATGGACAAAATGTTTAAAGCTCAATTGAGTCAATGCATCTTTCTTGACTGCAATCGCAAAGTTCCACTAATTTGCACCCAAAATCTCTAGATCTTTCTTTCAATAATAAAAATAACAAGAAATAAGTAATAATCAGCAGAAAATACAGACCCTACAGAAAATACCTGACAATGTTTATTTATACTTGTTTTGAATCTTTCTACTTTGATTGGTTTTCCCTGAACTTCCTTACCTCAACACATGGCATCCTGCCAGAAAAGTTAGCTGCAGTATAACCAAATGTGACATTGGCAATCAGCTTTAAGCCCAGTTGTCTAGCATGCAGCAAACGCTGCAGGGTCTAAACAAAGTAAAGTAGCAAACACAACTTTTAATGATCAGCTACCAGTTGCATTATTTCAGTGAAGACAAACACTTTATCATCCATGATTATATGAATTCCCTTCTCTGCATTTGTAGGATTACATTTCTAAAGATATGAATTCCCTTCTCTGCACTTGTAGGAATACATTTCTAAAGATATGAATTCCCTTCTCTGCACTTGTAGGAATACATTTCTAAAGATATGAATTCCCTTCTCTGCACTTGTAGGAATACATTTCTAAAGATATGAATTCCCTTCTCTGCACTTGTAGGATAACATTTCTAAAGATATGAATTCCCTTCTCTGCACTTGTAGGATAACATTTCTAAAGACTGCATCATGCACTGAACTGACTTTCTGAATTTGCAAAATATTTAATTATATTGTAGTCTGATAAAGAATTCATTACATTAGAACAAAATGCAGCATCTCGTTGGTAGCACATCCGGCCACGGCCAATTTTCATTCCGAGGAAATGTTTTTGTTGGGTTTTAGGTCATTTGTTCTCAAAGGTCTGTTATTCTGGGATATATTGTGCTCAAGTGTGCTTCTTCTATGCTTACCAAGTCAACGACATGGATTTTACTCATTTTTGGATGATTTTATTAATGCCTGCAATCATTGCTATAAGCTGCCCCCATGTTTTTGGTAACAACTAACAATGAACTGTTTGGGATTTTCATGTGCTTCATCTGTCTGAGCCTTCAGATTTGGAAATCAAGATTCCAGCAACATGCCATCTGTGGCCAAGACTCTCATATCAGGATTCTTCTTCAGACACTACACCTCGAATATGTCATCTCTGTGACCATTAGTCGTCTACCATTGAAGTCACCATTTTCTGAACATTTTATCAACGCAAAGCGAGCACCAGTGGCTGCTAGTAGCTAACAGGCCGTTTTGGGCTTTCGTGACCTGTTGGCAGCATCTCTGAACTACAGTAACTGCTTATTTTGTAAAATGTGAGCATCTGTCTTGCATTAATAAAAGGCTACTTACTTTTAAAACTATTACATGGAAATAACCCAGTGCAGCTCGTATCTGTAACTCCTTTTTCCTCGAGTATTTCTTTAAGCTCTGCACTTACCCAGCTGTGTTGAAAAGGCAAAATCAAAACAGCAGGCGGACAGTTCCTGATTAATCTGAATTTAATTTGCTGAATGAACTGCTTTATTTAGACTAAGTAGGTCACTTACACATGCAATGGCTGGAAGGATCCAGCTAGCTTTCTCTTGCAATTTTTGCAAGTATTTATTAGCAAAGAAATATCTGGCTTTTGCATATTAAACTCTTTACATATATAACAGGTCTACTGTAAATTCTGTCTATTTAGAAATCTCACTGTCAATGTTCTTATGACTAATTGTGCAAATCAGTCTCACCTTATCCTCTTTGTAATCCTTCATAGATTTCTTCACCATCAGCCGAGTGTTAAGAATATCTTCCACCATTCTGAAATATTGGGAATAAGATAACCTTGCAGTTTTCAACTATAGCCAGCTAAAAACTGCCACACAATGGTGCAGGGAACTAAGGTTATCAGTTACAGCATTCATAATATTACAAATTAAAACTAGAGTAACTAAACTGATTGGTATACAACTTTATGAGATAGACCAAAAGTTATGTAAATTATTATGGAACAAAATAGTGAAAGTGCCACTTGTCACAATACTTCAACAACCTACAGGGTGTGAATAAAACAAAATTTCCAGAGTTTGAAACATTTGCCTTGATATGATTCCTTTTCGCACGTGCTGCTTAACAAATACGACTCCATTTGGGCAGATCGTAACATTATCTGCAAGGCTCTGAAAAGTAAGTTAAAAAGCTGCTAAAACACAATTTAACATCAGAAACCTAGTTCATAGACAAAACGCTGCAACAATGACTAATGAAACTGATTTCATCAGAAATATGTCGATCCTAAGCCATGAAATGAGAATTACACAACATACAACTATTGAAATATACAAAAAAATCCAACATAAATGCAGTCTTTCTGTATATATGTATGTATGTGTGTATCTGTATACCAGTATAGCATCTTTCAAGAGAATCTCACGAAAGCACTCAAACACAACTATCTAACAAATCTAAAAAGGTGCAATTTAAGAGAAGCTTAATATATTTCTTGAGCTATTTGTGTTAGTAAAGTTTCAATTTTGACTGGAAATGCACTGTTCCACATGGACAGTCCAAAGCAGGAGAAAGAATGATGTGTTCAAACTACTGTGCAGGATCAAGGAAGCAACAGGTCCTCAGATGCTGCAAAGCGCAGTGTTCATCGACCTGGCTGGTTCAATACAGAAACACAAAGCTTCTTGATGTATTCTGGGGCCAAACCAACCATCAATGATCAGCAAAAGAGGAGGATCTTGAATATAATGCTATCTTCAACTGGGAGCCAGTGCAGTGTCTCACAAGTAGTTTGAAACATGCAAGAATTTTCTGGCAGGTTGGCCACAACTTGGGCAGCACAGTTAAGGATGAACTTTGGCACACCTGCAAGGTCAGCACTGAAATTATCCAAGCATGTCAGAATAAAAGAATGGACAAGGGTCACACAGGCATCAAAAGACAGATTTTGCCATATGACCCTAATCTGATGAAGCTGGTAAAAAGCAGGACCTTCAGAGAGAGCTGACATGGTCCACCACCGGCAGATCCTCGTCTGGGATCACATCAACGTTCCAGACGACATGTTGTTGTTCCAAGCCCAGGAATGTTGCCACTATCATCTCCCTGTCCATCTCTGCCTAGATCTGTCATATGCCCAGCCATATGAACAGCGTCTTTGATAGATTCAATTTCAGCTGATATGAGGACATCCAGGTTTGCACTTTAGACAAAGTTGTTTGCATTTTGAACAAACAAGCAATTACATCTAACAGGTGGCATGGCTTGTACAACCGAAAGTTGTTGATCAACTCATGCTCCAACTGCCACGTTGACTGGGGTCAGGTCGGCTGTGTACAGGATGTATAGAAACAACCCAAGAACCTACCCCTATGGAATACCAAATGTAGTTGGTGCTCATGCTGATGTATTTGAGCCATTTGTCACCATCATGGTCTGCACTCACACCCAGGAAAGCAAGAAGTGCGATGTGTCAACAATAACTGGCAGTATAGCCATCTCAGTAAGTGACCTTTCCTGAAGCCAGATTGCTGCCTTGGCATGAGGTTGTGTAATTCCAAGTAGTACATTATCTGCCTAATCACTACTTTGTCAAATACAGCCAAAAATCATCAACCTACTAGTTAACCCATGTTCCCAGTGATAAGCTGGGTCAAACCACCTGTATGGAGTAAACAGAGAAGTGACCTGAAGATAGACTCTTGCAGAACATTACATTACTTAGTTTAAAAAGTGTGCAAATTCTGGCAGGTTGGCCATGATTTCAGTGGTTAGTTTATACTAAACAGAAGTTCATGTATAATCAAATTTAAACAGACAGGCCAAGATAATCTGTTTTATACTTGTTGAAACTTTACCTTCAGCAGTTTTGGTGGAATATTTAGGGAAGTACAACCAAATTCAATTGGACCATCCCTGAAAGAATTCAGAAATAACATACCAGAACTGTCTTAACTAGTTATATATTCTAACCCTAAACCTCACGGGATGTCATTGGTTTCTCAATAACAATTACATGTAAATGAATAACTTATGAACAATACTTTTTAAAAAGTGTCCAAACTGGATCACTGTTTTAGCAAATCAAAAAAAAATATAGAACACTCAAATCATCCTCAAAAAATATTATTTACAGCAAAACTTGAGAAACAAATAATGAGATATTAGACCAAGACTATACAGATCTATACGCACTGCACAAGAAAACAGGTTCATCAGATAGTTTATGAACATATGCCCAGTTACACGAATTTAAATACTCACTATAACACAATTATTAAGCAGTACACCATTGTAGCTTACAGTTAACTGACCGTGCTTTGCAGAAGTGTTCGAGACGACCAAGGCAAGTGGAGTAGCAATAATTGTAGGCAATCATGATCGATGGATAGAGCGACTGGAAGTCAAGAACAATGACTGGATGAGTGTAGAACTCAGACTTTGGTTCCAGTGTTAAAGGAATACATTCTGGAGCACGCATCCGAGCACGCTGCTGAACACTTGGACTCACAGCAATGAAGTTCAACGGTTTAACCATTCTAAGCATCATCGATTCCACGCGAAACTACAGACAGCCAACACTTCAAATGCTTAGCAAGAACTTCCGCTGATCTCAGGTTTTTACTGCTCGTCAAAGAAACTCATAGTGGCACAGTCATATGTTATTCATTTTTAAAATTAATTACAAGCAAACTACAAATATATATTTCATCGTTAACTGCCTTAAATACCATCTTGCTCAACTTTTCATAGATATATATTCTGATAAATGAATCATTTTAAATAATTACTGCAATCATCAACTACTTATTACGTTTCTAGTATGATGTATAAATTAATCAAATATTTTTTTATTCAACAACCTCCTCCTCCTCCTCCTCCTCCTCATCATCATCTCTTTTATTGTTCCCAAGTCAGAATGATACATTTTACAATGCTGCACAGTAAAACAAGATACAAAGAGCACACACAGAGCCCAGAAGAACGAAACTCCTGCTTAATTAGGGCCACCTATTAACACAGTAGCAGTGAGATTACTATTAACACCTAAATATAATGAAACTATATATATTATAAAAACACAACCCAATTAGGCAAACATAAAGGACTGCTAAAATCTGGCTAAGCTATGAGTTCCAAAATAACTAACAAAGAGAATAAAAAACATAACTCAGTAGTAAGTGTTTAATCGTAAGGAATGCTAATTGCATCTGATTTTAAAATAGTTGTAAGTTAGGCAATGAAAGGATGTTTAGAGGAAGCGAGTTCCACAACAACCGACCAGCACACTTAACTGTAAACAGCCGCACGTCAATACAGGCAAAGGTGCTATAGCAATTGTTCTGGAGATCTAGTGCAATAGAAGCAGCAGTTAGAAAATATCAAAGACTGCAGGTAACAGTTTATGCTTATAGTGGGGCACAAATGCGGAAATTTTGAACCTATGTATAAGCTAATTTTTAGGGAGTGGGAAATGGTATTAATTTCTTCATCAGATGTTGGAGAAAAACGAAATGAATGGGAAAGCGGGTTTTTCTTAAAGTTTTCAAAGGAAGTTTTGGTTTAAGGAATGGCTGATGCTAAGAAATGACCGACATCAGTAAAGAAATAAAAATTTTTTCACTGGAAATCATTCAGAGTCTAATGCTCATCAGTGTTAATGCAGTCTGTGACTTTACTAAGACTACTTGTCCAAATCAGCGATCGAACAATATTCCAGGATTTTAATATTATGTTCTCTGTGAAATATTGTTGTTCAGCTTTAATTCTAATTTGCTTAAATTAACTTATATACTTATAAACTTGAATTTAACAAGTTCAGAATGATATTTTAAACAATTCAGGAGGCATTCATGGAAATTTGTGTACGAGTATACCCAATATGCCATTTTTTGCATCACTGCATCTAATAGTAAGGACCGACTTATAATTCTGAAAATATGGAAGGTCTAACACCCACTAAACTTTGTGCTACAAACATCCTAGAAACAAGATGAAGACCTGGATGGTTTAGCAATCGTAATTAAGTAGAATCAGGCTTACAGGTTAGCACTGAGCCTTGTACAGTGGTTCAATATTGACAGACAATTTATGAATTTGTTGATAACTTAGTGGCTGCAAGTGGCCGCCAGCAGCTGCAAGCTAATAATTACCTATTTGGATTATAGTTTAATACAAATATTTGCTTTAGATATTAGTCTTTTATTAGTTATCAAAGCCAGTATTAAACCTACTGAACATCTACACGATCAGCAGTTGCAAGTTTAATTCACTTTAACAAAATAGACGACACCATACGAATTTATCTGGCCCACATGGTGCTATGTTAAACTTAGTACTGCTTTCACTACACAAATTTCACTTTAAAAAATGTGGTTTAATTCATTTAGTTTGTTAACAGTGTTTGCTAAATATGACTTATTCAAAACTTTCAAAATTTCCACACACAAGTCGACCCTTCTGATGAGATGCTCCCCAAGAAGTTCAGATAATAAACCATGACTTGCAGTCTCGAAAATACAGTAGTTGTGCTTATTGTCTTTACAGACAGTGCTATATCATATGCTTCCTCATAGTATTCTATAAATAGCACTATCTTAATTACCTTAATGTAACAATTTCAATTCAACAACTGCATCACAAAAATCAATCCTTTCCAGCAATATAAAATACCTGTGATCCTCGGTTTAGAACATCATAGAATTCAATACCATAAATGCGAGCAAACTCGCTTGTCTGACCAATGAGATCAAGCTTCTCAATTAGCTGAAGGTTACCTCTTGCCCGTATCGAGAAATACTCTATTGTCCTCCACCTATAATTCAAACCATTCATCTGCTGAACAAGTATCTCACACATTTTCAAAAGAAAATTAAATAAATACATAATGCATCTCATGTTAAAATAGTACTTTATCTGCCATATCACGCCATAGTAAAATGTACTTAACCCTGCCGGTCATGCTGTAGTAAATCTTACTGACTTGAGGTAGCTGGTTCCTAATTTTTCTCTCATCAGGTATCATCTATCATTTATAAGACATAATGCCTTAAAATAAGCACTGTTATAATGCTCCATACATAATAATTAATCGCATGTTATCAGTAGATTTTCTTATATACTGTTTCCAATTACAAGCCAACCACAGTCAAAATATTTAGAAGTCCTGGATTTAAATTGCGAGAAATAGCTAGGTGTGCACTGACAGCTTACGAAATTTGAAGGCAATCAACAAATGGCTCACGACAAATATGGGCAATGAGAAAAGAGTTCAAAGAATGAGTTGTCTGCTGGGGATGAAAAGGAGGGTGCAGTATTCTTCACACCAGCATTTACTATGTGTTGTTGTTGAAATGATTTAGTTGAAACTACAGTGCACAGTACAGACCAGTAGGGATCAACAGAAAAAGGCTGCATGAAAGAATAAGAATGCCCCCCTTAGGGATAGTCCATAAATTTCAAAAGGACTAAAAACAACAGAGAAAACTAGAGGCTCAGTAACAACTTTGTTTGGTGGGTATGCATTAGCCTAAGGACATGAAATCGTGGTTGCACAAAAACTTCAGCTCTCACACAATCATTAAAATATCGCTACCATTCTTGCACCATTAGATTCAGCACACAGTTCTCTACAAATTTTGCACCAGCAGTTGATATGCTGTCACACAAAAGTTTTCTACAGATTTGAGAATGCAAAAAATTACCATTTCCGGAGGGGTGCATTAGGGGAAATTGGGAATCCCAATACTGAAGAGAAATTTGCAATGTTTTTCACACAAAATTGCAAATTGTCAGTGGCTTCAAAATTATTGATCTGATAGTTGTCATAAATTTAGTTACTTTTTGTGAACGTTGAAGAGTTAAAATACCAAAAACTTCTGAATATATCAAAAAGATTCTACCTGTGAAGATGACTCTTATCATCAAACCACTCAGTTAAACTGCGGAATGAATAATGTGGCACTCGCTGGTGAAGGACATGGTAAGCAACGTTTTCAAAAGTATAGATGTTTAAAGTCACCTACAAGCACATACTAGTTTAATACAGTCATTCAACACTTTAACCTAAAAGTTAACAAGCCAAGAAGCTAGTAACCTGGCCTGCTTGTGCCATCCTGATGTCACAGAAGTCTCTCACTTACCCCTGTTAATGGCATTTGAAAACACTGCTTACAACATTCTAAGCCTACCATAAATTCCACTTGTTTTAATCAGTTAGGCAGACATGTGGGCAGTGCTTTCGAGAGGTACTTGAAAGGTCCTATATTATATGTCTCGATACACATTGTCACTCTGAACCTGTGCGCACTCTACACTCTTAGATATATATTGACCTCTGTCACTTTCCTTAATGGATTTCCTTAATGATTTTTAAGCTCTTTTGACAGCCCTAGTCCCATCTCCTATGAAACTAGTCATAACAGGCGACTTTAACGTTCACGTCAATTCATATAATCACATTGCCACTCCCTTGCACGGGAGAGGTGAAGTCGAGGCTAGCAATGGGTATGGCAGTCATGGTCAAACTGACAAAGATGTGGAGGAACAAGTCAATTAGCACCAGGACCAAACTGCGGTTGATGAAGACATTGGTGTGGCCAGTGGCAACGTACGGATGCGAGGCATGGACGATGAAGAAAGAAGAAGAGAAGCGTATCCAGGCGTTTGAGAACGGATGTCTTAGAAAGTTTCTGCGGATTTCATGGACAAAAAAGCTGACCACAGAACGAGTCTATCAACTGGCTGGAACAAAAAGCGAACTGTTGGGACATATTAAAGCGCGCAAGCTGCGTTACTTCGGTCATGTAATGAGACACCCTCAGGACACTATTGAAGCTGGCGTTATGTTGGGTCTCGTCGAGGGAAATAGAAGACGTGGAAGACCAAGAATAAGTTGGATTGACAATGTCATGGCATGGACTGGCCTGTCGGGCACGATGACGGTGAACGCTATGCGCGACAGATGGCGTTGGGAGAGGATAGTCCATACATGTAGTCAACCGTCGCGAAGCGACGCTGGCGTTGTGACATGACTCCCTTTCATGAACTTCTGTCTTCTTTTGATCTTAAGCTTCTATCTCTTTTCCTACAAAACCACCACTGAATAACACTGTTATCACTTTCAGACCCTGGCATCAACTAGATATCCAGACTTTCAAAAATGACATCTATCCATCACTTCCTTCTTCTGACTCAAACCTATCTGTGGATGCCCTCCCTCACCAACTCCGATCTGTTCTAACCGGACTTCTTGATAAGCACATTCCCCTTAAATCCAAGATGGTCATCATTCTTGACCCGAATCCTTGGTTTAACTCTGAAGTTGCTGAAGCTCAACGTCAGTGTAGCCAACTTGGACGGGTCTGTTCTGGCTCACAACTTCCTTTCTATCATAAGCGTTTTAAAGTTCAAACTGCATTCTTGTCAATGTGCACAAGTATCTGAAATCATGTCAATGCCTGCCTCACAAACCTAAACTAAAACCAGTGCTGAAAAGTAACAAGGAAAGGTAATGCATTATTTCACTTCTTCACTTAAGGAACAACTTTAGCACTTCACCAGCAGTCAAAAGAATAAAAAGGACAATACTTTTACTTTTAATGAAGTAATATTTCACTTATTTTGCAGTACCTTTACCACGTTACCAATTAGGCTTACTCAGTTATTACAAAGCACTGCCTTGTAATTTTTTTAAAACGTGAACAGTAGTCATACAATTTTAGTCAAATGTATAATCACCCAGCCGCATGTAAATGCAGAGGGAGCAATCACAATGCAGCATTGCTATAACAGCAGCTTGTCATTTAATGTCATTGAAAAACAGTAATGTATAAGAAAGTCACAACTTACAATGTTCCAGAAATTGCCAATTTTACATTACACACTGAATCTGACAGCAACAATAACGGCACGCTCACAGTTACAAAACTCAGACTGAAAAACTTTCTCACTTTCTTAAGGCAAAGTAAACCAGTTTTTAAAAGACTGACTAGCTAGGTGGACCTTACCTCATGCCGGATTAATCTCCAAAGATTCAAAACAATTCTTCCCGCAATGTGAATCTCCGACATGTGGTTAGCTCCATACTCATCCTTCTCTGGTGCAAAGTGGTTCTCGGAACTACCAACTAAAATCCAGTCCACAAGAAAAATTGTCATTGTTGTCTTCGTCTTCTGGGTCCATTATGTTAAACAGTTTCAACTGAGTTCTTATAGTTCTCTTCATTGTCTAATTTGATTTGGAAGAATGCCAACCAAGAGAAAACTCAGTTGACACTCAGTGACTGACTAATTCTTGCTTTGCCGCTTTCATTGTCTAGAGTGTCAACTCAGTTTTCTGTAAGTTCTTGACCATAACTGACCATCATGATCACACTCACCATCACAATCGTCATCACAATCACCATCAAACACCATCATCATCATCACCACCAACAACCACCTATGCAGTCATTGCACTCTTCTGCAAATAGGGACATGCAGCTGCTGCACTTCCTCACATCAACTCGAGCCATGGAGCTTTCATTTGTGTTAGATTAGCTTCTTGGAATAGTCTTTCATTGCATGTATCTACTGTTTCCTTTAAAACAGTACACATGCTTCTTGGAACACTACTTAGAAACAGTTCATATATGCTTCTTGGAACAGTCTTCCATTGCATAAATATATGTACTGTTTTCTTTGACTCTGTCTGTTCAGCAAACATTTTCAAACTACCTTAAGTCACATTTGCTTAGATCAGTCAGACTGCCATGTGTGCAGGCATTTTGAGAGGTCCTTTAAACGCCCAGTATTAAGGTTCTGCATTAAGTGTCCTGATATAAACTTAGTACACAGTAATACCGATACACAGATACATACATTCACACATACATACATACATACATACATATATACATACATACATACAATAGAGACATACGTATGCACTTACATACATATCACCACCGCTACCACCATAATTTGTGGGGAATGGTGAGCTATGTTTTAAGTACATGAAAGAGTGTTTCAAATAAACAATAAAACACAGGCCAGTGATGGGCAGTGACACAAAACGGTAAATTTTTTAAAGAGGGAGTAAATAAATAGGTCGCACTGGTATTTAGGGCGCACCCATATATAGATTTCCAATCAGAATGCATATAAGCATGTTTGTAAATGATGACCATAAATATATGGCCATCATCAGCAAATAACTGCTCAAAAATAACTTTGCTGAAAAATATTCTCTTTTGCAATTTTGAAATTAAAGATTTCCAGCATTTGCTGTTAGTAATGATTTGATAGTAATTACTTGGTTCTATAAGTAAATCCATCCAGCTGAAGACATCCAAAGACAACATATTGAACGATAGAAAGGCACTGTTAACTACTAAATGAGTAAGTATGTTAATAAGTCCAGAGTTTACAAGTTGTCTGTAACAAATAAATTAAGTTTTCCAAAATGTTTATTCATCTGTGGTCATCTCTGAAAAGCTTTGAAACAGTCCCGCTAAGGCTTGTTATGCAGGGTCTTCTCTTTCTTCATCTGTGTTGTCAGCTTCTCCTGTTATCTTTTATTTGCACCTTCTTAAAACCCTCAAGAACTACTTGGGATTAATGCTTGTTTGGACAATTCGCAAGGTCTAATATCAGGCAGGACCAAGCAAGGGCGCTCCAAGCCTTGATTTATCAAGACCTGGATGGTTAGCAGAGTCATAATTACAGACAGGCTCACATTTCAGTATTGTAGCCTTGTGCAGTGGATAAATAATGGCAGACAATTTATGAATTCCTGTGAAGGCAGCAGTGCTCTATTTTCTCTCACAATCCGGGTGGCCATACTGTTGATGAGTTAGTGCCTGCAAGTGGCCGGTTCCACCTGCTAACTATCAAAGATATGACATGAAAATTAACAATGTGCATCAAATGATTTTGGCTTCACTGGAAAAGTTAAAATCAAACAATAGGCTAAAATGATTTGTTACACTAGGTAGCTGAAGGTTTGATATGTGCTAAATGGAAAAAAGGCTGTGGCTTTGAAAAAGGCATTTAAAATGTGCATTTCGTCCCAAAATCACTCTAAACAATGCTGCTGTTGGTGCATTTAAGTTTGCATACACTGTTATTACACTTCAGAATAAGCCTTGTTTACTAATACTACCAAATCAATATTACTCAAATGAAACATAAAATAAATGTTAAACATGTATAATTTCTAGACTTATTGGTAAGCGGGATAAAACTCTAATGTGCAGTTTGTAGTGTTTGAAATTTACAAAGCTGTTTCAGAGTTTCATCTAATAAAATGTGTTCAAATGTGCAACATGACATCACTAGTAAAGATAATTACCTGCTTGGGTTATAGTTCAATACAAATATTGGTTTTAGTCTGTTTTAGAAACGAACACTGCTCCCTCCACAGGAATTATGAATTGTCTGCCAATATTTATCCACTGCACAATGCTGCAATATTAGTCTGTCATTTATTAGTTAATAAAGCCAGCACCAATAAAACCTATTGTACATCTACATGATCAACAGCTGCAAGTTTAACCAATTTAACAAAATAGATGACACTGTATTTACTTATCTGGCCCACATAGTTCTACAGTGATCATATTACTCCATTCACTATGCCAACTTCACTTTTAATAGATGCAATTTTAATTATTTTGTTTGTCATCGATCTATGCTAAATATAACTGATTAGAAAAAGTTTTGAAATTTCCACACCCAAGTTGTCTTTCAACAAGATGCAATCCTAGAAGTTCGTGTAAAAAACCGATACTTAAAGTCCGGAAAATACAGTAGCAAACAACTAGTAAACAACCAGTGTTTAAAGAATTTTTTAAATAGTAATAAGTAGTTAACTACTTCTTAAAAAGGAGTCGTAGGTAGTAGTTAAACTATAGAATCTCAGCTTGTAGTTTACTACTGTGTGACCTACTTTTCTAGCAAGGGTGTTTTTTAAATTGTATACTTACCAGCTTGTTTCCAGCATTTGCAAATGATGTTTTTGTCATAGATGGCAACAATGCTTGTTAGGTCATATTTCAGGCTGTAGAACAGTGATCTGAAGTCACTCATCTAGTCATTTGCTTTGGCTCTTGAAATAATCTCTCTTCGTCTGTCAGTCACTTTTCATGTCTTTCTCTCTAAGTTTTTGCATGTATAGCCATATACACTGAAAATTATGTTTTACATATTATCAACTTTGCATGTGGTAAAATATGTTTGAAAAAGCAAGATCTACCTGGAATTCGAGATAGCTGTGAGCAGAGATCTCTATTCAGATGTGCTGCTCTTTGCAAGAGATAACCCCAAGAGGATTTCTGTACCTCAAAGCCAATCAAAATATCAGCACCACTCCTAGAAACAATAAGCAAACAAGTTATTATAATTGTAACTGTACACTTACATAGCACTTCTTCAAGTGCAATTCCTCAGTCGTTACAACATACAGCCACAACTAAACAAGTTTTCAATCATTGCCAGAACAGAATATAAGAAATACACATTAAAACAGAATATCGTGTTAAACAAAGCAGTATTAAGTGACATTTACCAATCACCATCTTCAACCATAGTGCATAAAGGTGCCATCCTGAAAATACAAGATACCTGAATTGCAGCTACTGCAATACAGGTTTTTCCTTGCATGTATGCAAGCACTTCCACGGCACCTATTAAGAATCTCCAGATGAAATGACAAACTTCTATCACATTGACAAGTTTGTCTGCAGACAAATGATGCTCATTTACCCAGACAAGGTCTTCCCTGCCAGATTTGAGCAGACATGTAGATGTGTAAATATCAAAGCCCACTCAGATTTGACAGTTTATGCATAAGTAGAGTTCCTAGTTTGCATGGCACTGAAGGTGCGGCATAATACTGAGCAAAACAAATCTCTTGCAACACCAACCAATCATCACCAGCTTGACAGTCAAGCAAACCACATTCAGAGTTCCCAACACTCATAATTCCATACTGTTAAGAGAAATTGTAAATATCAGAGGCCAGAATTGTCTAATTGTTAAAGAGCATTTACCAATAAGACAGTTCTAACTTGAAACAGAATTTAAAGAAGGAAGCTCTGAGTAAAGCAAAACTTGCCTCTGAACCACATCAACAAAAGTGGTCAATAAGTCATCTTCAGACGCAACATAAGTTACACTGACATCAGGTAGACCCGATCTCTGCAACAGTGACTGGCATCTGCCTCCATCATCAGATGGAATATCGACCAAAATGAGTAAAGGATTGTAGGTAGGGCTGAAGCCATCTTGTGGGGGAGGCTGGTCTTGATGCAAACAGTAGAAGACGGCACGAATTTCATCAAACTCAGGATCAGGTCGTAGGTCGCCTCTTGTAGCCACATGCAGCTCAACACTCAGTGCTGTCAAATACTGGTACTAGCGAAGTAAACAGAATAGGAGTATATTAGAGAAACTCTGTATGTTGCAAGGGAAGATGGTGAAAAAACCAATGCAGTAAGAATATGGCATATATTCAAAATACCTTAAAATGAACTTGTTTAGATCAGTTTGATAGCTACGTGCACAGTGCTATTGAGAGGTAGGTACTCAAAAGACACTATATGAAGTCTACAAATACGTGGATACATACGTATTAAATTAGACTGAAATCAAAGATACAAAGTCATATGGTGCTGGATGAAGAGAAAATTACCAGAACAGCTGATAATATAGAAGATGGAAGTTTCAGAATATAGGAGACCATGACTGACTGATGACTGGATGTGAAGCAAAAGTAGATGAGGTTGCATCCTGATGCACCTAGATGTTAGATTGGTTGTTTTAGAACAAATGCAAATATTCATCACATCAAATTGCACAGAAAGTGTAGAAATATTCATACATTCATTTTCATGTAAAATAAGAAGCTCAGAAGGAATTAAGTTAAAGTTCACCTCATGGACGCCTTTGGCTTGATTCACATTCTGTGAGTCAACTTTGAAACCAAATGTATTTCGCAGTGTTGGACCTTCAATCTGGGAGACTTCTTTCACCATAGAAGATGATTTCTGACAAAGCTTCTGAACCATAAAACAAAACACACCCAATCTACATTTCCAAACTGCACTTATAACTTAGTTAATGGCTTTTGAAAGAAACAGAATGTAAGTACTGTTCGAAGTGTGATCAACACAATAAAAGAAATGAATCTCACCAGCAAAAGGATATCTGTACTGAGAGGAAACTCCTTAACACAAGGAAAACAGAAGCCTTCAAAGCCCAAGGACAGCCAGCCATCACTTTTCAGCTTACAGAAGTTAATTACTCTCAAACAAATAATTAATCTTACAGATGCCCTACTGTGCAGCCCGGATTGCTACCAATGAATGCTTTAGGCTTGCACAATGGACCTGATGGTGTTATGGATAACTGAACATGGCAAGTTCTGCCATCAGCCCCAGAAGTGCTATACCTACATTCTACAAATGGTTAATCTGGCTGCCATCATTCCTCAACTTTGGTGCAGCATGGACTACCAACTCACAGTCTGCCATCATTTAATCATGGTCAAGAAGCAGCTGAGAAGTTCTTCAAAGGCTGTGTAATTAAGAAGGCTGCATAAATGAAGGCCATAGAAATATCCTGGTTCTAGTCTCGTGCATATATACTTACCTAAACATTAAATAATATTTGTACACATCAGTAAATAAATTGAAATTTTCATGGTGTTATTATGAATCCAGTTGGATTTATTAAATTACTTCTTAACATAATAAGTTGGGGGCATCTTACTGGCTCTTGTGAAGTTAGGAGTCTTCTTGTGGAGGCACTCTTTCCCAACCGCATCAGTCTCGATGACAAAGGAGTCCCTCCATCTCCATCTTGAGACTTATTTGCTTCATCTTTAATGCCACTGGGTGATTTCTGCAGACTGGCTTCATCAGCTACTCGTGCATCTAGCAGTTCTTCTGTCTTCTGAATTGGAGTGCAGAGCAGCAGTCCCTCATCCTCAAAACATTTCAGATTTCTTCCACTGAAGGCTTGTGATTGGTGAACTGGAGTACTTGCTATAGTTTCAGGAAGATCATCCACAGTCCCTGATTGGTCTCCAGAATGTGGGACATCTTTGCACATCTTCAGCTGATCCATACTTGTCTCATCTTCACAGCATTTTTCTTCATTTGCAAATGACTCAACACCTCCGGCATTTTTTTCATAATCTGCTCTGGACATATTTGGGATTTCCAGTTCAATGCAAGATGCCTTTGGAATGCAGGTTATGTGACCAGATGGCGACACTGAACTCGGCTTTCCACCAAAAAGCAAAGAATCTTTGGCAGCATGCTGAGTTGCCTTCCCCAGGAATGTAATTTCTGTATTTGAGACATTCTGAACCTCATTGTGTTCTGGAAGACTCAGTCTTAAACTCTGCCTCAAAAAGTTTCCCTCATGCATTGAAACCTCTCTAACATTTGCTTTCTTGTTTGCTTTTTCAACCAAAGGGTTACAAGTGGTGATGGTTTCTGCCTTTCTAACCTCAGCTTTAACCAACGATCCACTGGCCAAACTTTTCTCTTCATTTTCACATTTCTGCTGCAGTTGCTCCTCTTTCTTTCCTCTAATTTGTTTCTGCTTTGCATCCAACCATTCTCGAACAACACTTGGTGCTGGTGGTGGTCTGCCAGGTGTTATTACAACCTGTACATCCTTGATGAGTAAACTGGACAGAGATGGTTGAGCAGCAATCTGTTGCAGGATGTCCTCGGTTGCCGACTGAGAGTGACTGAAAGCTGACAGCTCCCTGGCCATTGCCTCATTCTGCCAGTACCTGAGTCCTTGATTTGTCGCAAAGGATGTGTGCTCTGGCAGATCAGAAACCTTCAAGAGGAAAAAAACACAGCCATGTGAACATAAACAGACAGGACTTGACATCAAGATGAACAAGGTGGAGCATAATAACAAAGCAAAATCAGATGACAAGGACAACAAAAGCAGCAACAGCGATAACAACAAGGGACAACAAATACGAAAAGTAAAAAAAAAACAAATACAATAATGATAATAATAACAATCTTCTTAAGATATTTCTTTAATATTTTCAAGTTCACAGCTGTTGTAAATTCAGCTTTCATGAAATAAAATCAGTAATTTTACACAGAGAGACAAACGGCTTACCAATGGAGACTGAACCTTTAGTGCAATGTCTGCTTCACTATCCCTTTACCAAAAAATATAGAAAACAAAACGTAACTGCTACGATTTAGACTAATCTCAGCAGCAGGTAATTTATTTCAACAAAGAGTTCAAGTGATCACTGAAAAACTTCCACAAAGAATAATAAAGCCCCTTAATAATATGCAGAATAGAAATGTTACAGAAACATTATAAACTGTGTAAAACATAAAAAAATAAGATTCATTAAGATTCTGCAGTGAAACCTCACATGAAAGTGTTGGGGTTTGGCTGCCAGACGTCCTCTTTTTCCCACACACTTCCCCTGGTTTTGGGCTAACAATGACAAGTGAGTTTTTTCAGCAGGTGCCCTCTTTTGTTGTCTTTTAAAAATAAGTTAAAATTCCTCAGTACAACTGCTACATGTTTTTGATTCCGTGTTCAATTATGAAAAGCCCCCACCAAAGGCATTTTGTTTCAATTTAACCGAATGCAGATTATGTCTGACAGGTATCTAACCGCAGCATTTTATCTAAGTTTAAAACGTCATAACATTAGACTAATAGACTTTAAACTGTTTGCCATTCTTAGCTATTATTTGGAGAACACAAACAACGATAAAGGTAAAATTGCAACTAATTTCACATCCATTAACTGTCATATCTTATCCTTCAGGAAAAATATAACTTCATAAAACTATAACCAATAATTCCAAAGCAACATTACAAAAAATTTTAAATATGGAAATACTAAAACCCATCTGCACCATACCAAAATTTCTGCTGTACTGTATATTAATGCATAATTTAAAGAGGTCTCAAAGTAGTCACTGTTCAAGATGATAAGTCTTTGGATACATACATAATACAAGAAAGAACAACCTCAGGAATAACAACAATTGCTTAAGAGTCATTCTACAGATGGTAAGCATCAGGGCAAAACATCCACCTCCCTCATTTCCAAACTTGGGCATGCTCTCCAACCTAATTTCTTTCACCTCTTTCAGTTTCACCCATGAAAATGTATCAACATGATAATAAAAGAATATTAATTGAAGTCTTACCTGAGTCTGGGAGGAAGATCTTTCGGATCGCTGTAGAAAGCATCGCCAGGCTTCTTCTTCAAAGGAAATGAATCCAGCAACATGTCACTGACAACTTGTCTCCTTGAGGGAGGATCAACCAATGGCCGAATCGCAACTATACAGTCCTTCTCCTCACCAAAGCCTTTTGGTCTTGGAATGCCTTGCGTGTGACTGACTGAAAGACTGGATGGCAAATCTTCATCCACTGTCATCTTGTTGGTTCCTAAACTCTTATCAGCCGCATCTGAGTTCTTACCATTTTCACTTTCATCCTCAGTGACACTCTGAACTAAACAGCCTGTATTAGCAGCTATAACCCTATCACTACATGCACTTTTAACACTCTTGAAAGAAACATCGCTGAAAAGGTCAACAGAGCGAATTTCTGTTTCTGATGTACTTTTGTCACTAAGACTGTCACCTTGCATACTGAATCTTGTTGTTTCTGAATTCTGGGATATTCGTTTACCTGTCATATCTAAACACTTTATAGCAGTAGCAGAGAAAGTAAACTTTGAAGGATTTTCCTCAAAAAACTGAGAATGAGGTCCATCAACAGATTCTCCCAACTCCTCTTCCTTGAAAACAATAGTTTTGTCAGAAAAAGCCAGAGACTGATGATCGTCATCCTGTGTGGGTGATGTTGGTACAGGACCTACAGATTCCAAATCATCTGACTCAGGAGACGACAGCAAGGCAAACTTTGATAAGACATCTAAATATTCAGTTGTGCAATCATTATCAACACTGTCACTGTAATGATGGAGGTCAAAGTCACTGACCTTAGACATTCTGCTCTGACTACTTACAGCTCTATCGGTTTCCATGTTTACAGCCCCCCAACTGACACTTACACTGCAATCCCTGTTGCTGGAATTATGATTGACATCCTGACTGACTCCTACAATGGTATCTTTTGGTCCAGAAATGGGAAGGAAACTAAACCTTTCAATGCCATTTACAAAGTGTCTTTTGAGTCGAACAGAAGTACTCTTTAGTTGGAGTTTCTCAATTTTAACACTCACTTCTTGAATAATATTCAAAGGATTTTTGAAGCTATGTAAGCCTGCCACTGCTTTTAATCGTTTCTTGCCAGTTCTCTGTGCCAAAAAAGATTCCACTTGGCTCTGGTATCTTGAAACTTCATCGCATTCCTCTACTTCCTCATCATGCCCCTGCTCCTCATCGCTGCTTAAAAGTAAAGAACTGGGATCAGTTAGATGTACGCCAAAAGAATCCTTAGTTTTAGCTGAAATGCTTTTCATGCATCTTTTCTGGGTCCTTAACTTCTCAAGGTCTTCTGTATCATCAAGTTTTCTCTTCCTTGTCAAACAATGATGTTTTTTTGTCATGGGTTTCATAATACATGAACTTACAGAATCAGTCTCTTGATTCTGTGTTTTCTCCTGCTCTGATTCCCACATAGCATTTTCCAGTGCAACTCTTTTGCGCCACCTGGTGTTTGCTTTCCTAGAGAATTGTGTCAAAGGCTGTGAACAGTAAGGCTTCCTGCGATTTGGAAATGGCACTTTTGAACAGCTGCTTACACTAGTGCCCTGGGTTTTTTTGGTCAGGGTACAGGATACAGAAGTTGATTCAGAATCCTCCCTTTCATGCAATGAAACGCTAGAAGACGATTTACACAGAGCAACGGAGCATTCAGCCAATGGCTGGTGGCAATCACTGATGGAATGTTTTTTGCTGTCCAGAGCAGCCCCTGCCTTATGTGCTGTGGTTGAATAGTCACAGCTCGTGGTACCAGTTGATGGAGTGGTAGATCTCCTATCACCTTCCTCCATTTCCATAGATGCAGAGGTTCCTGAATTACAATCTTTCAGTAAGTCAATTCTGTCAGCTTCAGAAGACTTTTTCAGCAACTCTGCAACAAACAAATAGTGTGAGATGTCAACAAAATTACCATTTACTGTCACATCACTGTTATCACTTAACTAAATTTTTGCCATCACTGTTCTGTCGTCAGACAAAAGCCTTCTCATGGCATGCATCAGTGCTTCATTTCTATACAAGAAGCAACAGCTTTAATCATCCTCAAAATCACAATCGCTGTCAAACTACCACAATGATCAGCAACAACAAAATGCCACTGACTTCAACTTTGATAGGTACTGCCACTGACAGTTTGATTGTCAGTTTTGACAGGTACTTAAAAAGAGCTATCAAAAGTTGAGAAACATGCAACAAAGTCATTCACCCATTTCACCATTGCCATCAGCATTCATCCTTTAACAGTCACCAAAATAAGCTCCTAAAAATCAGTAATCTTTCTGTTAAAACGGAAACAAAAATAAAGTTTGTACTCACAATATCTCCAAAATATATCTACCAATATTCAAAATACATGTAGCATATACAAATTTGCTCTAGTGTTTTTTTTCTAATTCCAAACCTCCCTCCAGTTTTTGACTACAAAAATATGGGGGTTTTCTTTTGCTCCACTTGCATTTCCCCCGTACATTACCCCGAAGAAAAGGGTAATGTTTATAATCCCATGTCTTAGCAAAATTTTTGTGAAAACCTATCATTGTATGTATGTATGTATGCATGTAAGTAAGTACATTGTGTTAGTAAGCTAAATATGTATGCATGCATCCATACCCTAAATATAATCCTTTTAAAAGCACTATGTAAATGGCTATTTAACAGAGATAGAGTCACCACTTCATTTCAATCAACCATGATTATAACCATTAAAATTGACCGTCATCATCATTACCAATACTATCATCATCTGCATATATAGTGGCTCTTTATTCAGATCGCATAAATAAGGAACAAGATTGGATGACACAAACAAACACAGATTCAAATGGTTAACAGATCTTTACCAGATTACCCTGAAAATTCGTTATAAAGTGCCCAAAACATCACAAAATCCACAAGGGATCAAACGAAATCATGTTTTCTGATGAAATACAAAAATTCCGATGTGTTAAGACGCACTTTTTTTAAGTCTAGTTGGTCCATCCAGCTGAGGCATCATGACCTCGTCAGCCGGGTCTTCATCATCAGCATCAGCATCCTCCTCGATCTCACTAGAGCTGCTGATCATGTGAACCATGGCTGATGGCAATGGAGAGCCTTCTTCCCAGTTCTCACCCGGTCCTTCCAATTTGTAATCTCTGAAATACCACATCATTACTTGTTTGATGGTTAGAGTGCTAGGCTCGTAATGCAGAGAGTATGGACTTGAGCCTTCCCTGAGATGGTTACTGTTAGGACCCTGAGCAAGTCCTTCCCTCATAATTGGTCAGTGCCTTTGATTGATGCTTAGTCATTAGATACTGGTGCCTAATAAATGCACCAATGATAATCTGAATCAGCAAAATACATAATGAAGACAGGGTCCAGTTGTAAACCGGTTATATTTCAGAAGAAGATGAGCAAAGAACCTATATATATATATATATGCCATGGTTGCATACTGGTAATGCAGTTGCCTTTCATACGTGTCTGAGGTTTGAATCCAAGTGTATCATGTGAAACTTACAATACGTTGCCAAGGCATACAATATAATGCAACTAAAATTCGATAATGCCCCTTTAAAAAGTTCAGAAGTGCACAACTGAAGTTGGATAACAGGATTACTATTATTATTAATTAATAACTTCTATTACACTGACGTCTGAAGCTGAGATGGTATCTCTCTCAGGAGATATCAACCATGAACTGAAAGAGGTAAGTTCTCAGTACAGAGAGACAGTAAGCCAGTCCAAACTTGAGAAGGTTGAGTTCCAAACGGATGGACCAGCTACCGGGAATGAGCACCAGCCAAAGACAAGATGTGTTTATGGACAATGTATTTTGCAGAAGATGCTGACTGAAAAGAGGATCGCCCTTTAACAGAGCTACAGAGTATAACCAGAGATTATAGGTAAGAGGGCAGATGATATGCAAGTGCCTCGTACACCATGAGTCCCAGCTTGAAGCGGACATGCTCAGATTAAGAACCCAGTGCAGAGAATGAAGAGCGGTGATAAAACTTTGGGAAGGCTGACCATATCTCTGATACTGAAAATGAAATGCAATAAATTAATGTGAATAAAATTAACAGATTTAAAAAAGAGGTAACAGCAACACACTGCAAAACAGTGCAAATGAAATGCCAATTCTTCTCGATACCTTTTTGCATCAATAAAGTGTAATTTTTCAGTTTTTTTACACAAAAGTAACAATACTTTTATGCTAAAATCTTAAAATTCACGTTATAAGCTCACTTTTCCCCAAACATAAAATTCGATCAGTTCATTAATATTATTCACATTTCATAGTTACTTTTGCATGTTTTGCCTCAAGTTCAAGTTTTTACCATATTTTAAAAGTTTTCCTTAATGACTCTTCAGATGCAGGTCATATTTTGCAGCAAATTACCACTAAATTTAACTTTTTAAAGTTTTGCACTATAATCATAACAAATCATGACCAAATTGTCTCCACTGTCCATGGCAATCTTTTTGTAACTGGTCAATTCTGTCTCCCTCTAACTCATACTAGTGCTAAGTTATGTAGCTTATTACAAATCTACTCTTACGGAAGAAAGTTCTCAGACCTATGTGCACACTACTGTGAAATACCATTCTAATGGTGTCTGTCTCATGCCAATCGTCTCTGCCATTTGTTGACTGAACAGCTGGGGAATGGGCATATGCATTCTTGGCAGTGTGGAGTCAAGTGGAATCCCAGTAATTACGTCTAACAATGAGATTTGAAAAGTCCACGGAAAAACGTTTGAAAATTGGTAAAATTTTTAGACAAAATAGAAAATGTTACAGTTTTCATACTTTGGCTGCCAAAACAATTTTAGTAAATTTTTAACGCTTGTATGAAGAAAAGGCGAATTGCTGAACAAATCTGCACCAAATGAGCCATTGTGTAATGTGTGCATTCCAAATGGCATTCTGTTCAACTTCAAATCTAGTTTCAGTGACAATATTTACAAACACATCTGCAGCTCCTGACACTGTTTTCATAACACTGTTTGTGTCTGATACACTGTTGTTGCACTTGATTTTTTTTTCTTTGGTCATAATACAATGCTCCGTTGGTCAGTGTGTATGGGCCATAGGTTGGTTAGAGATACAAAAATATACATGCACATATTGCTTGTCAGAGGGGAGCAAACTGAGAAGTCTTGATGCCAATGTTTCCACATGAACTTTCTCCCATAGCATAAAACATTTTCGCTGTCATAATGCATGGATTACAAGTATGATTCTATATATTCCATTCTAAATGATGTGTCATTAAACTTTTACCAGTTTAAACTTTGCACAATAACCTGTGCACCTATGACATCTGTTGAGCAATTATCTCACCTTACCTCATGTGTGTACCATCATCTTGACGTTTGCACATGACATCTAAAGAGCCTCCCAGAAGTGCTACAGTAAACTACACCAAAAAATCAGACCATACCATGTCATCTGTGAGCTTTGTATTTCCACATTTAGTTTTGAATAAATACTTACGAGTGAGCCACCTAAATGCAACAACAGTATATCAGACACAAACAGTAGAAATTTCTGCCTATCAACATCAAAGCATGATTAGACCACAGATTTTCTGCCGAAGACTATTCCCACAGTTGTGCTGCTGCAAATATAGTCAACATGGCTAAAATGATTAGCAATTAAACAACAAATGAACAGCTCTTAAACAGCATAATAAATCGGAAGGACAAACAAGCGCTATCAGCAGTAAATCGGATATAAAGAAATCTCACCCGTGCAAATCATCGTTGTAGTGCGACAAACACTGTTTGTCTATTTTAGGCTCTTCACCAGCACCTCTACTCAGCTCATCTTCTAACACCTGACTCATCTCAAGACTCTCCAAGGCTTCATCTTCCTGCAGTCCAGCATGTTCTTCATTGCTGGATGTCACCTATTGAAAAAAAATTGACATTCCATAACACGACACATAACCAAACACGACAAACATTCGCTTTTTTAAGGCCACATATCACTATTCTGCAGAGTCATCATTATCACTCACATTAAACGGTGAACTTTAACATTACTTTGATACATAACAGAAGTGATTCAGCTGTTGCTACAACTGAATCATTCCCTTTACCTGCGACAGTACACTGTCTCTTTCTTCGAGCGCTGTGACCTGGGTCAACAACTGCTGAACACTGCCAGATGACAGTAGCCCATGTTGTTGAGAGTTTTCATACTGTGACACATCAGCAAGTGATGCCAATATATTCACAAGTGACTGATCCAAACTTGTGTCTACAAAGTTACAGTTTACATTTAACTAATATTATGTAAACATGAAGAACAAAAAATTATGCTCTGATATAAAATCATAATCATGATCACACATTTATTGCACCTTTTTTAAGGAAACACTTCTGAGTTGCCAAAAATGTACAGCTGTAGCTCACGAGCCATCTTTCTGATTCACTTGTTTGTGTGTCTTCTACGGGTCATTGCAGCAAAGTATAGTATGGACGTCTTCAAATCGGCTGGAGCTGAATCTAGCAAAACGCAGCTTATGTGGCAAAGTTCTATTCTACCATTATATGTGTCATGCAATGCAATTTGTCGTTCAGCACTGCAGGTGACCCTTGATCACTCATTAATCATGATGTCCCTGGATTATTGCAATTCAATCATTGTAGGCCTGCCAAAGTTCTGGTTGTGCCAGATCCTGTCCATACTTAACAGTGCCATTAGACTCGTAGTCAACATGCCAAACATTCGTACATAACAGAATATATGTGAGAAATGCTACGCTGGCTTCCTGTTGTGGTGTGCTTGCATAAAAGATCATCCTGATAGCATGTGCCTCACTTGTCGTTATGTCTTTGTTACAGCACAGCATCATTAAACAGCAACAGAAACAACCCTACCTACCATTCAACTCTGTTCAGCAAATATTTTCAAACTGTCTTAGAATGCAATTGTTTTGATGAGTTAGATAGTCATAACTGCAGTGCTTTGTAAGGAACTTTTAAATGTGCTGCATCAAGCATAAGCATCTTGACACAAACATACATGTGTATGTGTGTGTATATATATATATATATATATATATATATATATATATATATATATATATATATATATATATATATATATATATATATATATATACATGTACATACACACAACTGTAACAATGATAGTGACTTACTCAGGATCTGCTGTGAAGAACCAGTCTGACTGCAGGGCTTCGTAGCAAAGTTCTGACTAGACGAGACCACCTGAAGAACTGAGGACTCCTCAACTACTGGCTCCACAGCATTCAGCTCTCCAGATTGCTGGGATAGAGTGAGGCTGTGATCTGATGCTGAAAGGCACATTAAGGAAGAACAGTTTCAGTGCAGAAACAATGATCAGCCAGACCAGTAGAATAAATAAGAATTGAAAAGAGGAAACAGTCCAAATAAAACACTACAGAAAACCAACAGAAACGTACAGTAGACATCTGCTTGTGTAAATAACCTTGATGTGCAGCAGCTGCATGCTTCCCTGCAGAGTTCATGCATTGTAATTGGGCAAATCAGTTAGCAGGACTATGTCTATGTGGTGTACTTCATTTTGGCAGTTATTTACCTACAATACATACTGGACAATAATGCATACCATACATACTTGTGTATATAGTCAAGAAATCTGCTACAATTTTGAAGTCCAAATTGGGGGGTCAACTTCTGAGGGTTAGTCCAAGATGACAATACATATCAGCAGGAGATCAAAAGAAATGACCCATCCATAGGAGGATGTCGACACATCCACCGGATAGTAATTTCTGCACAGACTATGCCTTAAACACCAACCATGGTCAGATGGCAGAGAGAGACACTTAAACATTATGGTAATATACAGGAAATTATGGCCACTTTGCTCCCCTTAGCAGTACGAAAGGACTCCACCTCACACAGTTAACCCTGCAGGATCAACAGGTCTTAGTCCTCTGCCACCAATAGGGGGAAGGGTAATGCCAGAGGTAATGCAGACAGAGGGATGGACAGTCCTACGTAGGTCACTGACGTATACACAGGGCATATACACTTCCCTTTTCCCACTCTGTAAGAAGAAGAGTAGACCATTCTGTCTTGATCTGTTGTCAACCTGATTTTCCTACACTGAAGGCAGATGATTTTGCAACAAAGTATGCAAATGTTTGTGTAACATTAATTGTAGTAAATAATTAGTAACTATTCACTCCCTTATGCTCACTCACTCATCCACCCACCCACTCACTCACTACAACTCTAACACACACTCTCTCTCTCTCTCCTCGCTATTTGCCAATTTGCTCCAGCATGTGTGTATGCCCATATTACCCATACAGTACTAGCAGTTAGATGCCACTAGGCTTCTGTCTTCTGTCTATGCATACCTTGTACTAAAGTCTTCTCAGCTGGCAAGTCAATTGCTGATTCACTTACAACACTCTTCTCACCTGAGGATCTATATGACCAGACAATAAACAGTCACAACAGCATCAAGGAAAAGAATAAAGGACTGAATTGTAAGAGTCCGACCAGAACAAGACAAGTACTCAAACAGGTGCAAAACAACAGGTCAAAACTGTCTTAGGAAACTGTAACAAGATTCTAGCAACAGCTTGGAATCAGGAATGTTACCTCTAGCTTGGGAAATCTACAGGTACTTTGAGAATTCCTACATGTGTTGCCTGCCTGCCCAATGTTTCTATTAAACTGAAGGTTTAAGCATAAAGCCTCCGTCTCCTGGTCCCTCTGGCCTTTTGTATCTCAACTGTCTCCATCCAAATTACTGTGATTATGGAATGCAGTTTAAGTCAGAAGTGACCTTTTATTCATGCCTTACGTATTATGCTGCAGGGCACTACAGAAGTTATCAGATTAAACTTAACATGTCAGTATTCTATTAAATGGCTTTCTATATCTTTATATGACAACACGCTTATTACGGTTGAGATGTTGATTTTTCTAATTCACTAACTGTTGCCTTTGCTCATTTCTGGAGGGTTCTAATTCAATTCTGTCATTATTAAAGCTTTAAGTCAACTCTAATAGATTTGCATCAGTACTCTGCAGCATAATGCTGCTTTCACTATATTAATGTTTTTATCAAGTTGTGTGTATTTTGTCCTCCCTTGCCTTGGTACCTAATGAACAAGGCGGGCATCTGTCAATAAATTAATTCCAAAGGCATTTGGAAGCATGCCCCAAGCCGACCAAAACCAACGATCTCAAGCAGGCTCTCGGTAGGTGACCCATATGAGAAGTCCAGCCACATCACTATTAGAGTTAGAATTTGTCAGCATCCCAGTTTCAACAAGGTCTCCTTCTCAGGGTTGTCCTGTCCACCATCTATCCGTGATTCTTTTCAACCCAAAACACTAGATGAAGAAGTCCTTATCCTCATTTTCTGTGCTTCGGAAAAACTACTTTCTGCACCAATCTGTAACTGTGCAATTGGCATGGTACCATACAGCCAGTTCAATCACCTCTAAGTAAGAAAGAAGGCTTTTGTTAACATGCCATATGTCCACTGGCTCAACCAGGTTGAACAAAGAATCATAAGTGAACCCCTGAATGTGAGGTTTGGATGCTCGAGCTTAACTTACCTTCTCCATGCTATTTCCTCTCTTCTGCCCCAGTGCTTTAATGTACTCAACGGCTTTATAAAGACATAAAATAATAAGAGAAAATGATGAAAACATAATTAACTCTTCTTACAGATATGGTTCAAATGCTTGCAGAATCTCTTGCAACTGTTGCTGCATTTGTAATTCTTTTGATGTCCACGGGCAGACACCCCGGTCTATAAAAAACCCAAAATGACCCAACAGACAATTATTTATGCTTTTCATAGTGCAAACAGTATCTTAGAAATAAGCATTAATACTATTCCAGAATTCAGTGAATTATTACATTCACATAATGTGCTAAAAATAATCCCATCCACAGAAATTCTGAACTAATTGCTAACTGCATAACGATATAATGTGGTCAGGACAAGGATCCCAAAATTAATTCATCTACAGAAAATAAACTCATTACAACTTAGGCAGTTCCGGATATGGCTCCCAAAGACAGCTTTATATCAAGTTTCTGTGTACATGTGTATGTAAGTTCACTGTGAACAGAAAAAATGAATCTTCAAAATACTATTAAATCTCAATAATTTCAACATTTCAAGTATATATGTATGGATGGATGGATGTATGTATATATATATGCATGTATGCATGTAGCTATGTACTATATGTATGCATGTATATATGTATGTATGTGTATGGAAATTTAAAGAATGCCTTTTGGTACACCATATAAATGTCCAGATACTCTCAAATTACAAGGTTTTGAACATTTGCTTAAAATAGCTAAATCCCAATTTATTGCAGACTGTCTACCGTGTTAGTGGTTCAATATAGTAGGCCTTACAAAACGTTCTCTCAGGTGCTCATCTGTGTTTACTGCACAATGTTTCAATTTCATTCATAATTTCATTCAGCATTCTAGAATGCTGTTTCATAGCATCACTGTAAAGAAAATGGGATGACTCTGACAGTCACAAATTTAAATGTGGAACAGAGTGCAGTAATCTACAGATGACACTGTTTTAAGGCAACTACATAAGATACTTATGGGGCTTTGATCGGGGACAAGTGACCCTCCCTGCCCTCTTTGACATTAGCGCTCCCTTTGACACGGTAGACCACAGTGTCCTGTTAGAAAGTCTTGAGAGGTCATTCGGCATTTCTGGCCCGACTCTCTCATGGTTCTCCTCCTTTCTTTCGGGCTGCTCTCAATCTGTCATCTTCGGATCAACATGCACTGCTTGGTCCCTAGTAACGTCACAAATTTAAATGTGAAACAGAGTGCAGTATCTTTATAAGTCTCAATTTATCTGGCTTGGCAGTTCCATTCAACTATCAAAGACTGACATGGCAAAGATATCCCTGCTCTTTCCTCATGTCTCCTTTTCTACCACAGTACACAACTTGCAACCTGTGGGTGAACCTGGATCGCGAGCTCACTCTGTGGAAGCATGTAAACAACGTCTGTCGTACCTGCTTCTATCATTTGCGGCAAATATGCACTATTCTGCACTTCCTCTCGACCCATCAATCGAGTCCATGCATTTATCTGCACAAGATTGAGTTTGGAAATACAGTTAAACAGGTCCCAGCTCCAACATGTCTTAAAGGCTGCTGCTGCTGCTCACTTGATTGGTGGCATCCCCAAATTCGGTCGTATCACAACATTCATTTTGGAAAAACTTACTGGTTTCCAATTTGAGAGTGCATTCTGTTTAAAATTTGGTCTTTGTGTGAAACTGCCTCATAGGTTGCGCTCCAACTTACCTAAGAGAACTTCAGATTATTGCAGTCAGCGGTCCAGGGAGACCTGGTCATCCCCTAGGCTAGAACTGCTAATGCACAGCATCGTAGTTTCGCTGTCGTTGGTCCCACCTCATGGAACAACATGCTTGGTGATCTTCGGCAGGAATTCCTTTCTCTCTCCCTCTCTTTTCCACAAGCACTTGAAGGCTACATCATTTCCTACCAGTTCTGGGACACTGGGTCAGAAGCCTCTGATAAGTCTACATTGAAGTGGTGATATATAAATTCTAACTTACAATTACAACTGCTTACTGCTGAGTATTATGTTCCACATGAGGCATTGACACTTGCCTGTCTCATCGGTGAAAACTAATTATTACTCACATTCTTCTTTAAACAATCTAATTTCTACGTTCTTCCTTTGTTCTTATTTTCATTTCTTATTAATCAACATCATTTTACAAAGGTCTATTTCTAAATTTTACTTTAATTATGAGTACATTTCAGTAGACATAGAACAGCAAATAGACATGATAACCTATATATTCATATGAAAAAGACCCTAAGGTTTCACTTCTTATAGTAAAAACCTGCTATATCTGCCAACATGGAGTTGAACTTTGACTCTTGAGGGCTTAGGCCACAGACAGCTACATGGCTTAGGATATTACTAAATGGTCTTCCCTGTAAACTGATCCAAGCCTCAGAAATTGAGATGCCTTTGCAGCTCCATGTGGGCACATTTACAGCATTTGGCAAAGAGCAAATAACAAAGATTCCAATGAATTATTATAGGCGATAAATGAAAAGTAACACTGACAGGGGACTATTTTCACACCCAGCACAGGTGGTAAAGTACCACATTGGCCTGCACGAGACAAAATTAATTACTCTGAATACTCCACAAAAAATTAAAATCAATTTGAGAAATTGATCTGCTGACATTCTTCAGTTAACGGTACTCAGCATTAAAGAACAGCATGCAATTTGACCATTGCCTGCTATGTAAGAACAAGTACAGAGAGGATTACTGGTAAAGTCTGACATTCAAGTTCTAGAAAACAATTTCTCAATACCACGTATTGTTTGCCTTTTCCCAGGAAGGTCTTTTCGTCCAACTGGATTCTCTTTCCCTACTCAATTCTCACAGTATTTCCTTCAATCTCTCTTTCTTTCTTGATTCTCTTCCTCCTTTCCTCCTTGCTTCTGTCCCTCCCTACTAGTTCACTTCCTCCTTGATTCTTTCCCGACTCTTTTATTTAACTTTCTCTTTGAATCTCTCCCTCCTTGATTATTCCCTCTTTCTTGATCTCCCTCCTTCCTTGACTCTCTCCCACCCTAATTATTAAACTTTGCCAGTGACGTTACCAAACCTGGTGAATCTGGAGGTGCCAGTGCTGATGAAAGATTCCTGTTTGATCGCCTCAGTTTTTCATCCTCCCACAATGCAACCAAACCTGGATTAGCACCAAGTCTCTCTGAAACATAAAACATTCATTCACTACGATTAATTAGCAACACTGCCAAATGCAACTAGCATCAACTAATCAACTATAAAGAATCAGTTTATGAAAACTTGGTGGCAGTTATTACAACAAAACAATACCAATTACTATGATAATTATTAATACAAGGACAACTTCAAACCTGTCTTCAGTCACTCATGGATGAGTTTCTGTAGGTTTGCTTCTAATTAGGCACGTGAAAAATAGAAACTTAGTGATATTTATATTTTTATTTTATTTATACAGAACACTTATATAGCGCCCAATCAAGAAAACTACTCAGAAGCGCTCCCAAACCAACCTCAGTGAAAGAGAACAGTCTTAAGAGAAGAATAGAAGATAGAAGTAAAGACCGGGGGTAGAAGACGGAGAGTAACAGGAAGTCCATTCCAGAGGGTTGGGCCAGCAACAGAGAAAGCACGACGCTGCATGGTCGAGGTGCAAGCGCGAGGCACTAATAGATTACCACTAGCAGTGGAGCGAAGAGAAGCACGTCCCAAATTGGACCGGACAGGTAGGCAAAGCTCCCTCAAGTAAGAGGGGGCAATGCCCAACAAGGAGTTCCAAACAAAGACGATAATCCTATAGTGGATGCGCTGGCTCATAGGAAGCCAGTGCAACTCATCCCGCATGAAATCAGAGACGTGACCAAACCTAGAGATGCCACCAATAAGCCGTGCAGCCGCCCGCAACACACGTTCCAGGCACAAAAGCCGTACATTAGGGAGTCCTACATATAGAGAAGAGCAGTAATCCAACCGACTAGTGACAAATGCATGAACCAGAGTCTTAGATGAGGTGACTGAGAGAGAACGTGAGACAGCACGAAGTTGCCGTAGCTGGTAGTAGCAACTACGGCAAAGGCGATGTACCTGAGCCTTAAAAGAGAGCTCCTGATCCAACTCAGTGCCAAGGTCATAAACAGTGACTGAGAAGGTGATGTGAAGAAACTCTAAACGAAGTACAGGTAGAATGATTTTAGCCAATTGCTGCCTAGTGCCCAACCAAACATATTGAGTCTGAGCATCATACGTCTGCAGATGAACAAGTCCTTATTATCAACCAATAACATCATTCGGGCAATCTAGGAGCACAAACACCTAGATGCAAAACATGTGTTGGTGTGTTGCTAATGTTAGATCACCGTTTTTGGAACACAGCATAATTCTCCATTAGTAAAATCATTGACGCTACAATATTTGAACTTTTTAACTACCATATCCTCAGTCACCAATGCATTACAGAGTTCAACAGTATCATGCATCATTGCAAGTAGGTGTTAAATTGAATGTATATTCATAACATATATCAAGACTACTGCATAGCACCTTTTAAGAACCTCTCAAAGCGCTGTACACATAGTTATCTAATGGATCTAAACAAAAACATTTGCTTAGAATAAGGATTAAAAGGTTAACAATGGAAGAGCAATGTTTTCCAGAGACTAATGACAAAGGGAAAGATGTGGGGAACTATAATTTTCAATAGATCATAATGTTGTCAAATAAATAGCTTGATTTTCTTAAAGAAATTACAGTAATTTTTCCCTTTTGTTTTTGACTGGACTCACCCTGGAATTTGGCATGCACACTGATTCTGCTTAGCACACGGCCATTCTTGCAGCGGTGCTTTAGAAGTCCTATGATTAGATTACATTATTAACTCTTGATGCTCATACCTTCTCTAACATCCAAGCGGTTCAGTATGTCAGCAGCCACTACGTCCACCTCCAGTTCACACGTACTCATTTTCTTTATGTCTGGAGTCAAAAGAAATTCCCTGTTCACACAGGAACACAGCTTATTCACAGTCCTGAACCATTTTAAAGCTTACAAAAAGATACCAAATCTTTTTCTCAAAAATGGATCCCAGAAACTGATTATTATTGGAAGAGACTAAAGTAAGTGGACCCCATACACCAACATACATTTTGGGATTGCTCTTCGAAAAAGAACTATTCAAGGCTGACCACGGGAAATTAGGCGCTATGGCACATGTATTATTGCAAATAAAGCGATCATGACAATATTTTACAGGAGCATCTGAAAATGTCACCAAAGTCATACAGGCTGTACTCGGTAAATGCACCTGAATCATTCTCCAACAGTGGTAATTATAGCAAGTAAATTGAACACTACCAAGTACTGTGGTAGAAATTAACGTTTCTCATAGAAAAATTCTGCAGCCATAACTGTGACTGCACTATAACCGAATTTGCATTATATCAGAGCCCATTATGACTGGTCAACGATGTATAATCTGTCAACCAGCACTGCAACGACTTTTACTCTTAACACTATAAGCACAGTCCTGCAGATATTCAGACTCCATCAGTATCAGCCAGTCTGTCTTCAACTGCAATGGCCAAGTAGTGAGTGACTTACTGATATTCTCTCGTATATCAGATTATATGAGAGAGGTGCTACACTGGCTTCCTGTTAAGAACAGAACAGAGTTATAAGTTACACTCCTGGGGTGGACCTCAACAGTTGGCTATAACCCAGAAGACACAACAGAGCTGTTTCTGGCAGTCTTGAGCCAGCTCAGATGACAATTACTGCCCTTTCTTACCTACGTAAATCTGCTGGTCACTCAATCCTGAATCTAATCTACTAATCTACTGTCTCTAATCTAATTAGATTAGATTATCTAATCTAAGCTAAGGAATTCTATATCACTATCATCATATTTTCCCAGGGCATCAATCAATGGTTGATAGTACACAACTCTAGCATGTAGTGCCATGTTGAACCATTCTCCTGGAACAGTCTTCCTTTCATCTCATCTGTTGCAGCTCAAGTTACAATCTCCTTTTCTCTTCTGTTCTCATCTTACCTTAAGCCTGCCAACAGAGATTTGTTCCAGCTGTTCAGGCATCCCTTGCTTCCAGAAAACTTGATATTATTAGGAAACTTAAACAATGCTTAGACTGGTGGTGTCTAGTTACCCATTTAGATCTGTTAGCATTTGGGTTTCTGTAGCCAAACAACTTCACAGACTGAACAGGAAACCAAATAATGTGTTAATGCAGTGAAACTATACTATTTCTATCAATTCTAGTTGATTGCAACTGGTGGGAATGGGCATTGTAGATTCTAGGTGACTACTGATGGAAATCAATTTAGTTTAGCTAAACCACAGCAGTGGAACAAGTCCTCTGAATATCTTCCAAAACTGAACAAACTGTGATTTGCAAAACAATCAGAAATGCAGAAATGTTTGTGAGTGAATGTTAAACATATTTAGGCAATAATGCAAAATGTTGACATAATATACCACAATCTGCATTTTATTGCTAGAATAATGTTCAGAAAATAGAGCTGACTAAAATGATGCATCACATGTACAGATTTGTGAAGAATCTGCCTTGTTCTTTACAAGAAAACTAGTCAGAACAAATTTGCTGAAAACTAAATGGCCACCATGCAGTTAAACTGCACAAGACAGAACATGCCAGCAGCCATAAGCAGAGCCACCTACTGGCAGGGGAGAATAACACAAAATAAAAATATACAACTATTATTATGTTACTGCTCCAATCATGTTACATTACATAACTAACCAAGTAAGTTACAAAACCAGACTTTGATCAAGTGAAATGGAAATAGCATGCATACTGAGGTATAGTGGACGAGTTCCAAATATCAGCGCACCGATCGCCCGACATCTTCAGTGAAACTGACTTCTCCAAAGTAACTATTGAAGTTTCAATGAGTTCTCGGTCAACCTCAGTAAATTTTACTCCAGCTGAAAGAATGATTCATCTAGGTAAACAGGTAATAAATCCATGAACAGATGAAAGATAAATCCTGATCTATTTAGCAAAGGTAACCCTCAGCCAAATGCTAATGATAAAGAATTTCAGCTCATCTCAGGATATGCTATTTAGATCAGTCACACAGCCATGTTTAGCACCTCTGGGATGTTTCAAAAGGAGCTATATAAATGTCCAGATAAGAAACACGTACATACAATAATTAGGACAACTCCTGGAAATAATGCTCTCACACATTTCACTTGATTACTTTATGATTACAATTTAGGAAAACATCATCATGTTGCAACTGTAAAAAGAAACTTTTTAAAAATCTTCTAAAGATATAATGGACAGATTATGAAAAAGATTCATACTCATATCTGGAGGCACAGGCAGACGAAACTTTACAACAGTTGCATTGATGAGATTCATTCCAAACAAATTATAATCAATGAACATCTGAAAATCAAACCATCACTAGATAAATGAGGAGAGGTTTATTTTATGTCCTGCTGTGCTTCAAGTGTGGGAATCTCACACTGCATGTGAATGAGATAATTTAATGTTTTGGTGTGAAACCCTGTAATGAAACTTTGTTCAGTTACTGGCATGCTTCATGTCTGGAAGCAGACCTGAATAACATATGGATGTAAAATACCTGGACATGTATGTTGAACCTTACAAGAACTTCTCGAAGGAACTCCTCACCAGCCTAAATGATGCAATAGTCCTCTAAGAAAGAATATTTCATCTGCAAGAGAACGATGCTCGAACAGCAGGAAAATCTATTATAATGCCCACAAACAACTTCCACACTCAGTGCCCATATCTTGTCTAATATCCTCCCGTACGCAACTTCCAATGGACCATGGTCATCCATCTCCAATTTATATATTACAAGTCAGGACAAGACTATTGTACACTAATATGCCTATATATTTAGCAGCCTGTGCACCTAAGCCTAACACACCAGAAGAGGCCAATTAAATGAACAGCTATTCATCACAGGGGTAATATGATTAGGAAGAAGTTGCTTGCTAGAAAAAGCCATACCTGTAATACATAAGGTATGTGTGATTCATGCGGCTGAATGACACGATTCATAACAGCACCAGCAAGCAACAGATCAGCAACTCTGCAAAAAAATTTCTACAGGCTGTTTATTGTACTTAACGGTTGTACAATTATAACTATCAGTAACTGAATCAATGTTTCATTTCTACAGGACTTACAATAACAAATACTTAACTAGTAAAAGCAGTGTATTCGGAGTCATCACACAAATTAACTATCTGCCCAACACAGCTGATTACTACCAAGTCCATGCTACAATTGTGCTGTCATTATCAACATTATCAATGGGCTGATCGGAGTTAGCTCTGAGGGAGAGCTAGAAGTTGAACGTCAGTTAAGATGTAGACAGGATACAGATGGTGTCTTCAAACACTACTAAGTAGAATTAGATTTAAGTTCGTCAAACGCTAACATCCTCACTCACTCTGTAATTGCTCGATGGAACTAGAATGTATTTGGAATCACAATTGTATCTTACAGACATTTGTATTGGAAGACATTCATATTCTTCAAGACAATAAACTATAGAAAACCATCGTATTATTATTATTATATGAAGATTTATAAAGCGCTAGTTAAAGAAACTTAATGCACTGCAAAAGCACTAAATGCAGTCATAGTCACATGACAACAAAGAAGAACTTGGTTACAGTACTGTACATCAATAACCGTACAATGTCAAGTTGCCCCAGCTCGTGTATATGCACAGCACAGTGTCGACTGCCAGACAATAAGAGCCTCGCAACATATGACAGGCTTTAGTCAAACTGCCTCTGCTCTGTTTGCATCTTATGGCATCTCATGGCCAACAATACTTGTCTTCTGCAATACGTAATTATTATTGTTATTAAGACATTTTAAATAAATTATTAAGACTGCTTCCCAAAATCTCTCTTACATAAAAAGACCCTTCACACTAACCCAGCTTTATTAACTAAGAGCACCTTAAACTTAGGCTGTTGGCTTAAACTTTCCTGAAAACCACTGCTGGCACCCCTTTGACTGAGCATTACAATTAATTATTGGACAGCAGCAAATGGGTGTTCATGAGAAATAAGGACTTAATTATATTAAACTGCATTAGTACAATAAATCATTAGATAATAAAAATACTCTAAAATGCACTGAAAAACTTAAGCATAAAACTATTATAGAATTTGGGTATTATTTAAATAAAATTATTATTATTCATAAAACCTATATATAATCCTTGTGGCCTGCCCATCACAATCTTTTGAAGTGGAGGTTCCAAAAGACCCTGTGACTGAAAAGCCCCAGATTTGCAAATGCAAAGAACCTGGGGCCACAGCTCTACTACGTAAAGGCAAACAACAACAACAACAACAACAACAAGGGATCAGGTGGCTGTAATTTCTTTCAGGCCTCTACTTTTTGGTGTAAGCTGAGAAGGCCTCTAATGAAATTGTGAGGAAAGAAAATATACCAACTAGTCAATAAATATACCAGTCCGTCAATAAATGTACTTAATAATTAATGTATATAATTATTATTTAAATAATACCCCAATTCTATGATAAATGCATTTAATTGATTATCTCCAGTTGATTATCTTCTCTAATATAATTAAAACAAAACAGCAGCTGACTTGAAGTCAGAGGTTCAAACTGTTATCTCAGTCCATGCTGTTGAATGAGTCAACAAAATAATGTAGTCTAATTAAACAAAAAACTATGAGGCCCCCTTTCAAAATAGCCTCTTCATAAGATTACAAGAGCATAACTCACTTCCTAATCATGAATGGATTGTATAGGTAGATCTTGAGAAATGGCTGTTCGTCAGCATGATAACCATAGAAAGGACTGTAACAAATCAAGAATAAAACAACATCACACAAGATGGAAAATATTTGCACAGAAATAACGTCAAATATTTATTATCCTTACAAAAAACACAGATTTGTACTAAATATTTTGGGTGAAGGCTGTCTGTCTCCTTATTGATACATTTTCTAAGAAATGGAATCTGACTTCATCACAAGTATTTTATTAAAACAAATGTACACAAAATTAAACTCACAAAAAACCTGTAACTGTCGATTTATTTTCATCAAGAAGAAAGACATCACTGTGATTTTTTTCTATACTGTAGCATGATGCATTGAACCTAGAATCTAGCTTGCTTAAAAAGGTGGACACACTTATAGCAATGAAAAACTGATGTGAATAACAAGTAAGATACTTGCATGCCAGACACCAGCGACACTTTGTAGACATGTTGTGCAGTAGAAGAAGTTTTTCCTTGTGAAATATTGATGGCTTTGTCAAGACTGGCTGCAAATTGCAGAAGGTACTGACCAGCAGGCAGAGTGCCATCGTACAAAGCGTACAGATATGGAAACACACCATGAACACACAAGCAAGCCTTTTGACCTAAGAATCATGTCAGCAATGCAGTTAGAAACAGTTACAACACAACTACCACTGCATACGTGGCTACATATATCAGCTACATAAACAATCATTATTACAAACTTAACCACTGAAACACAGACCCTAATCATAGTCATAACTATAATCACAAATAGAAAATCCTCAACCACATAGTGCAAGACCACAATCAAACAAAAGTTTTCCAGTGCCTACGGAAAATAGGCACATAAACACTAAGGTGTTAGTGTCTTAGGTTACTAGGCAACCTATTCCTGAAAGAACCCAGCAAGCTTCGATGCTGGAGAGCGAAATTTTGGGCTGGTGGGACAACCAGGTTACTTTGTGCAGCAGAGCCAAGGAATCTGTGGCATGCATGGATGAGACCAAAACACATAGCTCCCCAAGATAAGATGGAGCATAGCATGCTAGAAAATTGTGCATTAAACTCAACACATTTTTGCATAGGTAAAAAGTGCACTTTCTCCTGCACCAAGCTGGATATATGCCCACACCTAAGCACAACAAAAATAAAACGGAGCCAAAGGATTTAACACAGGCTGTTGTTGATTAAATGAGGAAAGCTGTGTTCTGTCGTGGTTACGTTCAATCCACTCTAGGGGCACCCACTCAGTGGTTTCTGCTCTAACTTAGTCTTAGATCAGCAGTGTAGATGATAAAGAGTAGCAGCCCTAAGACAGAACCCTGTCATAGACTGAGTGACAGCAAGGACCAGTCAGACTGAGTAACATCAGAAATCACTGCCTGGGTACCCACCAAGACAGGAATAAACACCATCATGACAGAGCACAGCCCATGACAGCAAACAATGTCTCAATGCACTCCAAAAAAATTTTGGTTGACAGTGTCAAAGACCACACTCATATCAAAAAGAGCAGAGGGTAACGTGTCTGGTCAACAGCCTCAAAAATAACAATAAGAATATGGGTTAGAAGACACTGGATTAAAACTTTCTGAACCCCAAATGATGTTTATGTAGGCAGGAGTTTGCCTCAAGCTATTGTACAAGCTGCATCAAAACAAATTTCTTAACTACCTTTGAGAGGAAAGATAAGCTATTGGAAGAATTAGAAGAATCAGCTCTATACCATATTTCATGTTAACCCAGGTTAAAAACTTTGAACAATGTTTCTTTATCAAATTAGTGCAATTATTTGATTTGCTGTAGCTAGCTTTAATCTGTCTTCAATCTCTCTTTGTTCCTCTCTCCACTGATATACTGCCCTAATACTTCACCTGGTTCTTTTCTATATCCCTGGACCAAGATAGCAAGGAACTTAAATATTAGTCATTACTTCCCATAAAAATGTAAAGCAGGATATATCAAGAGCCGTTAAATCAAGTTTACAGAAATACAATCTTAAGTAAATCCTGTTAGTTATGCAAAGACCTTTCTGTTCTAAATTTAACTAGCTCCATAATACTGAACTATTCATAGTGAATATAATATTTAAAAAAACAGAATCAAAATATAATAAAAACTTAGAATCACAAGTATGGCTTAACCATAAGTAACTTAATAAAATAACATACGTTAACAAGTTAATTCCAGAAAAATATTATTCAAATTTTTCCAAAATACCAGATGTTGTTGGACCAAAAATCCGTATCACAGGAACTCGATATATTTTGCTCTGTCGAAACTCCGAGTACACCATATCTAGGCCAGGGACTGGCTCGGCCATGTAGTGGTCAGTAGAAACGATACGCATTGAAAACATCCTGTAGCTATACAACACGCATATAAGCAAGCTAATTAACAGAAATATACTCAACTTCAGCCACTTAAACGGTTTATCTGACCATTAAGTGACTAAGTGAATTAAAGAGATCTCCATAAGAAAAGACAAAATTCTGTAAATTGGTCTATTTACCAAGTTAAAAGTAAATTCCTGACAACTTAGCTTGATGGAGCTAGGCTTTAACTGATGTCCTATTTTCTCATCAGATGTACTGCCTATGGTACCAAAGCTTTTGCTGCCTTTAAGTTGCACAAGTCACAGGGTAAGTCAAAGAAAATGGCAAAATGTTTGTAACGTTATTATGAAAGTCACATCAGAGCATAACCACAACTCACAGTACATAAACACTGGGTGAAAACACCAAATAGTGTTAACACCAGCAACACTGAAATCAGTCATATATTAGAGATAACTCCTGTGTAACAAACTACTGTCACAAATAAAAACTGTCACACTTTCCAATATAGATATTGCAATATTTGTTATTAAAGTATCATTATTTGACATTTTTAATATCACTATCTTAAATATGTATGTATCTGGGTGTTTATTTATATAAGCCTTGAAAAACCCTATAATACATTAACTGGTAAATGTGGTTATCAGACAGATAATCTTAAGACAATGAAACTTGGCTGACAGATCTAAAAACGTGCATCTTAAGCTGAAAAACTTCTCATCTCTTTCTGAGAGATCAAGAGCTGATGAGAGGGAAATTAGCAGCTACCCTAAGTTCCACTATGGGACATTGGACCTTTACTTCCACTAGTGGGGTATCATTCATTTCAAATTTCAGATGAAAATCCTAATACTGCTGCTACCTAGTCCCTGAAACTGCCGTCAACCAACAATGCCCCTAAACTTTCAAGTCATAACCAGTTCCTAGGCTATAAACTCCTAGCAACTTTGTTTGACTCTGCTTATTGTTTAAATCATGGTTTCCAAGTTTTCATGTTCCTGAAGACGCTCAACAGCAGGAGAGGAGCATCACTTGCTTAGACATGGGTCACAGTGCAACAGAATAACAGTCTACCAATAAGTCAGTCTTTTCCCCAGTTCACTGCTTCCTACGGTGGATGGTGTTTGAAACTGAAGCGAGAAGAGAGATAAGGGGAAGAGGAAGAATCAGGAAAAGATTTTTGGAAAAGAAGTGTTTTCAGTCTTGAGTGAAAGACCTGTGCAGAAACTGAAAGAGGTGAAGTGTTGGTGAGTTCGTATGATTGACCAGACAACTGTCGCAATTCTGGCGGGAGTTTATTCCAAAGGGGTGGGGCAGCTATGGCTATGGAGCAATTTCCAAATTTTAAGGATGAGGTGATGGGAGCGCGAAGAATTGTTAGGACAGATGAGGAGCGGGTTGAACGGAGTGGCTGGACAGTAAATAATTGATGAAGATAGGAGGGTTGGGAGGATTGAAGTGTGTTGCAGGTGAGGGATAAGACTTTGTACTCTATTCGTTCTGGTATTTTAAGCCAGTGCAGTGATTTGAGAACAGAGGTGATGTGATGGTGTGTCAGTCGGTAATTCCTTGGTGACATACTCTGGAGAGTATTAATACCACCCCATAAATTAAATGAAAAATAAGCACACGGTCGCTACAGAAAAACATGTACATTTACACCAGTCTTCCCATATCTCTCTGCTTAAACACAACCCATCCTAGCCTCCTCTCCATTCCTCTCTCTGGTCTCCTGGCACCTGGACTTCGTTCTTGACATGGCATCTTTGGACAACCCCACGGCCTTGGCGTAGCACTCGTGAATAAGTTGGTACCCTGCGCTTGGCTTTTAAATAGCGCTTTAGAAATTTCTAGTTTACGATTACGATTACGAATTTTCTGGGGCACCTTCGCTTACATTTTCTGGGGCACCTCGTACAGATCAAAACGAATATTAAAGCATATGACATAACACTAACTTGCTTAATCAAAGGCAATCTGGCATAAAATTACTAGCTATAAACAAGAAACATATAAGACAACAAACGCAAATAAATAAACGCCAAATAAGCACATTGCTAAAGTTTACACTGGCAATGGTAAGTACTTGGTTCTGTTTTACCTATAGGTATAGCGTTATTGTATGGCAGAGATGCCTTAGGCGGACTATATTCAAAGAGTTAAATTTATTAAGTTGCTGTGAAGTTCCAAAAAGGAAAAAGTCAGTTTTGGATGGGTTTAAGAGCAATTCATTTTCTGCCATCCAAGACTGGACTTGGTTAGGCCTAAAGATATTAGGTAATAGAGTGAGAGAGCTTGAAGAAGGGGAATTATCGAAAGACATGTATAGTATAGTTTAGTATCACCGGCGTAAATATGATTCTCTCAGCCCACTTTGACTCAGTAAACCCCTTAGTGGAGTAATTGTAATTGTAAACGAACATTTATAAAGCGCCACTTCGGAAGCAGTGGCGCTCCCGACTTGAACAAACAAAAAGGATTTCAGGCGTTTGCGAGACTGGGTAGGAGAGAGACTAAGTAACTGCAGCCGCAGGTCAAGAGGAAGGGAGTTCCAGCTGGAAGGGCCAACAAAGGCAAAGCTCCTGGACTGAGCAGTCGTAGTGCGGACGCGAGGGACTACCAAGAGACCACGGGTAGCTGAGCGAAGGGAGGCATGGGCAGGCAACGAGAAAACCGGAATACGAAAAGAAGTTAAGTAGGACGGAGCAGAGCCTAGAAGGCAGTTGCGCATAAGGATAAGAATCTTAAACTGGATCCGTTGACTGACAGGAACCCAATGAAGTGAATCACGAATAAAAGTAGGTGTATGGGCAGACTTTGGAAGACACCGATAAGGCGTGCAGCAGCATTAAGTATAGACTGAAGCTTGGAGGTGTTAATTGCAGAAAGTCCAATATAGGCAGCATTGCCAAAGTCAATCCTAGTGCAAATCAGGGCATGGACCAAAGTATTGATCGCATGAAGAGGAAGCGAGTGACGAATAGAGCGGAGTTGTCGTAGGTGGTAAAGACAAGAGCGGGAGATATTATTTACATGGTCAGTCAGATAAAGAGTTTGATCCAGGATGATTCCGAGGTCACGGACTGAGGAAGAGAAGTGGATATGAGGGAAATTAGAGGAAAGGGAACTAAAGTCAATTTTGCCAAGCTGGACACGGCCACCTAGCCAGATATATTGAGTCTTATCAGGATTAAGACAGAGGCGGTTAGAAGACATCCAGAGATCTAGAACAGGGGTGGCCTCAAGGATCCTCTCAACCATCAGAGTGGCTGAGGCAGCCGGGCCATGAGTAAAGGATTGAGTGTCATCAGCATATTGGTGAGACGAAACACCCAAGGGAAGAAGTATACTGGCCAGGTCAGCAGTATATAGGATATATAGAAGTGGTGCAAGTACAATGAATAATCAACAGTGTCGAAGGCAGCACTAACGTCATAGAGAGCAAGAAGAGTGACATGGCCATGGCCAAAGGTATGAAAGATGTCAGCTAGAAGGCTGGTGATGAGCGATTCTGTCGAATGGAATTTCCTAAAACCAGATTGAAGGGGAGGCATGAGAGAATTAGATTCAAGGTATTCAACCAGTTGAAGAGATATACATGTACATCTTTCAAGGAGCTTCGAGAGGAAGGAAAGGTTAGAAATAGGACGATAGTTAGAAGGAGAGTTAGGGTCCAGAACGTGGCGCTTGAGGGAGGGAAAGACAACTGCCCTTTTATGTGACGCTGGAATGGAACCCTGACTCATTGACGAATTACATAATAAATGTAGAAAAGGAAGAAAGTCATCAATAAATTTCCTTAATTAGAAATGGAGGAAGTAGGTCAAGTTCGCATGACTTCGAGGGGAGTCCAGTATAAGTCGACGAAGGACATCCGGTTGAAGGGTTTCCCAGCATGAGAGGTTGGCAGTTGTGGTAGGGAAGGACGGTGGGAGTGAATCCTCAGTAGATCGACGGATCGAGTCAATCTTGAATCGCACAAAGTCCAAGTAGTCGTCTGCAGAGAACGGATGTTGAGAGTGGGAGGAGGTAGGTGAGGAACGACCTAGGACGTCAGCAAGTGATGACCAGAGGCGACGAGGGTTTCCTTTTTCTCTGTCTATCAGCGACTCCCAATACGAAGTTTCTTTGGTTCGGAAAACGGAATACATATCTCGAAGGTGATGGGTCCAGGTAAGGCGATCAGCAGGATCACGAGTACGACGATATCGGCGCTCTAGACGTCTGGTTGTCCGACGTAAAGCGCGGCATTGGCTGTCAAGCCAAGGTCGTAGATGTCTCGAGCGAATTCGATGTGGAAGGAGAGGAAGGAGGGCATCGATGAGAGGAAGAACCGATGAGTTGAATAGGGTGAAGAGATCCTCGGTTGAGCGCTCACTTAAGGAGGAGAGATCAGCGTAGACAGAGCTACTGAGGAGACCTGCACGGAAGGCTCCTCGATCAAGATTCCTCCAGCCAAGAGATGAACGAAGAGCGAAGGAAGGTTGGGAGCAGAGGAAGGGAACATTGAAGAGGATGAGACCATGGTCGGAGAGAGCAGGAGGTTCGACAAGGAGGTCAGTGATAGGACAGTCATCACGAGAAATGACTACATCGAGCCATCCACCAAGTGTATGGGTTGGTTCTGAAACGTGTTGAGTTAAACCAAACTGAGCGAGTTGGTCTAAGAAGCCAGCAGAGTCGGGTGATAAGGGGTTCTCGAGATGGATGTTGAGGTCTCCTGTGATGATCAGTTGGGAGTTATATGTAGAGAAGACTTCCAGGAGAGATGAGAACTCTAAGAAGAAAGCCGGAGTAAGCGAAGATGAGCCAGGTCGGTAAAGGGCGAAAATGGTGAGAGGCCCTCTAGTAGTCGAACAGGAAAGGCATAGAAGTTCATAGGTGGAGAGCAAACAGGGAGGAGGACTCTTCTTGATACGGAGGTGATCACGGAAGAAGACGACGATGCCACCTTAATTTTGAGTTAATGGGTCACGTGAAGCGTCAGTGGTGTACAAGGAGAAAATTATGGAGGTGACAACAAAGTAGATGAGTGCGTCCAGTTTGACATTAATTAATCCACTGATGTAGGCCTAAACACATTGAGTACGAGAGGTAAATTATGATTTGAACCAGTTTAACTTGAGACCTGATATACCAAACCAGTGCTCGAGGCGATGGAGCAAGATAGCATGGTTGATGGTGTCGACGGCGGCAGATAGGTCAACAAGAGCAAGTGCGATTACTTTGCCATTGTCCAGGGAGCAGATAATGTCATTGTGGACAGAAAGAACTGTCTCAATGGAGTGAAATTTGCGACGTGTTGACTGGAAATGGAGAAGTAAGGAGTTTGAAGACAGGTGCACCTTCAGTCGACTTATAGTGCATTATGATAATGACGCTATAGAAGTCATTAGATTAGATTATATTGCAATTACGATTTTACTGACCTAGTTAGCTACATCGGTAAGTGCGTACGCCAAGGAGCCTCTGTGCGTGAGGATCCCAGATTCCCGTCCCGGTTGTGGCTTATTTCAGAGATTTATATCTCGGGCTAGTACGGTCCGTGCACGGGGACCTTAAATGGCGTGGCGCCCATTCAAACGGGCAGCGGTGGTGAAGGATCTCACCCGATAAATTCATTCCAAAATGAACAGGGTCGAGGCCATACGGTCGCTATATAAAACCTATACATTTTACATTTTTAAATAGTAGGAAGACTCTACCGTTTTTAGAAGATCCTGCTTCTGCAAACGGCAGAATCAAAACAACGAATCTTGGCTGCGAAGAGGGGACAAGTTTCTGTGGTTTTTAATAAATTGTACAGTAATCGATGGGATTATGGTTTTGAAGAATTTATCATTTTAATTTGTTCCGATTTTTAGAGTAATCGCTCATCTGGATTTGAATATAATTAACTGGTTTTTAGTTAATCAACGTAAGTTTCTGCTTGTTTTACATAAAATTTGTCCTATTCAAAGCTATCGGTTAATACAACATGCGAAGGTCTTTCTAATAGCCGAGGAAAATTGCAGAGACCGTGTAGTTTATTTGCCAAAACGTATAATAATTAAGACTCTACTCACTATATATCCCCGCACCTGAGAAAACCCGAACAGAGTGTAAAGTCAAATATTGGTTTGACGTTGCATTGGATTGGCCTGGAAAATATATAAATATGTAGTGTGTGCAGTGCCGCACGAAAAGTTTAGAAAATCGCGAGTAAATCTTATCGAAAATGTAGATGTCTGGCGTAAATTAACTAGATTTTTTTACATTCAAAATTACTTGTGTACCCGAAGTTTAACATGACACCTATTGAGTGATATATTGCGCATCTCAGTGAAAATTATGCAGAGAACTATTTCGGACCCATTTTATGCAGGTAGGCCATTGTTCAGGGTAATATAAATATTGTTCAAATGTGTACAAGCAGATAGTGAGATCATGCTTTTATCAAACAAATGTTGATCAGCCTCTTCTAAAGCATCATGTGTATAAGTATCCTGCTGACTTCTTCTTCTTGGTTCTCTGCCGTCAGGCAGGTTCAAACGTGTGGTGACGCCACTCCTCTCGGTGCTGAACTTCTTTCAGCCTTCTGTGTCTGTCCAGCATCATCCAATCCAGCAGCATCTGTCTGGGTCTTCCTGTTGTCTTCCTCCCCTCCATTCTGCCCTCAATAACGGTTCTCAAGAGTGAGTCCCTCTCAGTATGTGACCAATCCATTTTCTTTGTTGCCTCCTTATTGTAGATATCATAGATCTTTCTTCTCCAACTCTTTTCAACACCCGCTAATGACTGATTACCAAAAATCTAATAACATAATCTGACTTTGTACACGCAATCAATGAAAAATCCGCATGATCCTCCAGCGGTTTTGACAGTTTCTGCCAACAAACTGGTGCAAGAAGACACAGCATGCACACAGAGAATGGACATTTGTGACAAAGTACTTCTAAACGAATTTTAAACACAGGCAACAATAAAAGCATGATCTCACTATTTGTATCTCATGGGAGCAGTGTTTTTATGGCATCTCTTGATGCAAAGAAAGCTTTTGATCGGGTAAATCATGTCAAATTATTAGAACTACTAATAAATAAAGGTTTACCTGCAAGAATGGTTAAACTTATTGCTGACTGGTATGGTAAAATCTTTGCGATGGTAAAATGGAATAACACACTCTCGGCGCAAACGTCAATTAAAAGTGGAATTAGGCAGGGCGGCATTCTTTCTCCGGTCTTTTTCAATATCTACATGGATGTGGTTATCAATGCCTTGGAAGGGTTGGATATTGGCTGCCACATTGGATACACCTATGCTGGATGTTTCGCATATGCAGATGATATAATTTTACTGTCTGCCTCTGTGTGCCAACTTCAAGTTATGATTGATATATGCTTTCAGAAGGGTGCATAGGTTGATATAATATTCAATGCAAGAAAATCCAACTTATTATGTGTAGGTCCATGTTGGAGTAGACAAGTAAGTAATCTAGTCATGGGCACGGACTCTGTGAAATGGGTGAGTGAGTTGAAATACCTGGGATTATACTTTATCTCTTATAAAAAATTTAAAATTGACATATCGGTTGCTATTGAACGATTCTATGCAACTGCAAATGACATATTTAGTCACTCGAGATTTGTATCTGAATGTGTAAAATTGAGTCTGTTAGAATCTTTTGTTTTACCAGTGTTAATCTATGCGTTAGAGGCTATAAACATATCAGCAGCTCAGCTCCAACAGTTAAATGTATGTTGGAATAATATCTATAGGAAGATTTTCAAGATGCATAAATGGGAATCAGTTAGAATTGTTCACTACTTTATGGGACGTATGGATCTTATACATATCATGCATCTGCGAAAAATACATTTTTCTGCTAGGATTTTATTTGGAAGCTATGATAACAGTATTCTCAATACCTGCTGTACAGGAGATTATTATAATGATGAAATTTTGCATTTATGTCGTGACTATAACATTGAGTTATCTATGTTGCATCATAGATTGGATGAATTTGTGATGATTGATTTTGGTAAGGGCTGTACTTAAGCCCATTTAATGTTTCTTCCTTTTTTCTTTCTTTTTTGATTATAGTTTGTTGTACTTTCTGTATGGTCTACCTTCGTGGTGAATAAACGTATATATAAATACTAGTTCAGTGGTTTACACTGAATTTACCTAATAAATTATGATAAAAGTTGGGTTTGTTGCAACATGGCTGCCAAATTTGATTATTTATTTTGAGAGTCCACACAGGAATCAGAAGAAAGCAATCAATACAGACTACACAGACAGTGCTTAGTGTTTCAAATATTTTTTTAATTAGCAGTCTAGCTGGGATTTATGATGTTAAAATATGTCACCTTCCTTAATGGCTTTGGTTAGCTGCTGATTTATGTTGAAATCGAGATGCTATGGTAGAAAGCTATGCTTGCAATGCCAATAATTGTAGTTGTCATCTGTATCATGTAAATTTATGCATCTGTGTATATATAAGCACCATCATAATATTTGCTATGATATATGTTTATGTATATATACAAATACATACATATTAGGGTGGTCTTTAAAAGTGAAAGTTGGAAACTTGGAAATCTTACCCCTCTGTGTTGTTGCTTTTGTTAAGAAAATGATATAGTAAATTTTGGGGGCTGATTGGATGTTTTAAAAAGATGCTACAAGCTTCTAGTTGTAATTAACTTTGGAATGTAAGTTAAATTCGCATTCACCATTAACATAATTTCTTCAGCAAGAAAAGTCATATACCTTGTAAGAAATGCTGTTATTAATAGGTAATTAGTTATTTATCATAACAAGAAACTGTAAACTCCATAATACAAAGAAATTTGTGCTGCTACACAATACACAGTCTGCTGAGAGATTTACAACAAAAAACTCATTGATGTTTGCTACAGTCGTGAGTTCTTAGTTATTGTCTGCTTCAGTGCGTTTGGGTACTTTTTCTGATGTTGTTCCACTAACTTTAGTAGGAACTGTTGTTGGTCCTCATTCTTTGTTAGAATACTGTTGAAATTCTACATCAGCGCAACTCCCCTTTCTGCACACTCGTTAACGACCTACATTGTTCGAACAAACTCCATGGCACCTTGGTAGTCAGGTCACTTTTCCCATTTGAGTGGATCATCTAGGAGAAACTCTGTTGGAAGACTCAGCACTTCAAAGAAACGGCATGAATATTTGGTTACGAAGGTAGAAACAGTCTGATAGGTGTTGCAGCACCCTCAAGAGTTATCCATTTTGAAGGGTGCTCTGAACCTTTTTCCAAGGTCTTCACCATCTTGCGCTTGACTGCAACAGAGATGTCAGGGTAAAAAAATGACAGTGATATAAGCGTTTCACTCAGGTGCCAAAAGTGTCTTGGAAAAGCACTGCTAGCTGCTTTTGAGATAGCTTTGTCTCCATAATTAAGAAGCTTGGCGAGGAATGCCAAGTCATTGGCAGGAGTTGCAGCTGCAAGCGGAGCCAGAAACCGGTAGCGGACATAAACCTTGACCGCAAACATATCAACTCTCCGAATACCAGCTTGCTCACATTTACTCATGACAAACTGTACATGGAATAGAGTTATTTTGATTGCATAGATTCCATGAGCTATCCACCTGGCTCGATGGAGTGCTTCTGCTTGCATGAACTGGATTCCTCTTGCAGGGATGCCACAAAGGTAGATGATTGTCAGTTCTAACAGCTCCCGATAGTCATCACGTGCTTGTGTTAGCGCCTACTGCTTTTTGCGAAAAACTATAATATTTTCATTGTCTGCCACCCAATCACCAAGAGTTGTGTGTGTACTCTTCCTTGTCTTTAAATTGCCATTGTTGCTGGAAACGCTTAAACAGCAGAATGTCAGGACCAGTTGACTGCATGTCACATGCAGAAAAGCCTTTTCTGCAACAATTTCCATTATGTGATGGCAACATGCAAGATGGAGTAAGTCTTTTACCTGTTTTCTGTCCACAAGGGACTATGTCAACTTGCCGCAGAGTGCAACAAGAACTTCATGATGAGTGTGGCACCTCTTAATCATGTCATAACATTACATTTTTCTCAGTTTCATTTCTTTTTTATAACATATAACAATATCCAGGGGTAAGAAATTTAAAAGTGGCCATTAATTTTTTGATGCCACATAAGGATCAGTCTAAACATATATATTCATTTGACTGTTTGCACCACCTTAGTTCTCTCATCATCCTGGCTGTGTGCATTGATGGTCGTTACCTGAGTGCAGAAGACAGCGACTTTGTTCACTTTGTAACAGCTGACCTTACGGAATATCTTCACCTGGCAGCAGTGCAGAAAGAAAGGTAGCATTACTAAATTTCGTTACAATATGTTCTACTGATGTTTTGAATAATATATGTTACTAATGCATTGGAAAACACTTAACTCAAAATCGTTTAATATGAAAAATTGGTTAGGTTCAGCAGTGGTCCAAGCCGGTGTTCATGTTATAAAAGTGTGAAAATAACATCAAGCGCTGATGAATCTATAGTACTGGTAAGCAGGTAGACTATTTTCATAAAATTTTCAACCAACCTTTATTGGAGGCTGGCAAAAAGCCTAATCTCACTGAAGCTTTGTCCACCATCACTGCTGGCATCATTTTTGTTATCTTTTGAAAAGGTGAATAAATCATTAGTATGAGCACTAATTACTCCTGTCTCATTTAATCTAGTTTAGGATGCAACTCTAGATCCTCTGCTTTACATCCTTTACACTGCAGACCTAAGACATGTTCTTTCCTTCATGAGAGTTGTTGTTCACCAGTATGCTGATGATACTCAGGCATATACTTGTGGCTTGACTGCAGGGATAATCTTCTTAACTGAGAAAATAGCTGAGACATCAGACATTTTCTCGTGGCAAAGATGGCTGCACTTTTCTCTAGTGTGTAGTTTTTGATCAATGAGTTGGTTACATACAGATTTTGCTCAATAGTTTGTGTTCGTTCGGACTTCTGTTGTGACCTAGTATGCATTCTTGGAGTCATTATCTCTTTCACTATCGTTTTTTAGTGTTTTGGACTGTGTTCAGAAGGGTGGCCTTATTTATATTGCAAAAATTAATTTGCAAAGCAATATTATGTCTCACCCTTCAAGATAATCCTTATTATAAAAAATATTATGTGCAAATTTTGAGCAAAAAATTGTAATATTTACAGGTCATTCAATGACCCTAATGTTTAGCCATATAGCGTAAATGGTAGAATTAAAAGATGTATGCCATCAGTTTAACTAAGCCATGCAAGAAATCAAGCTGCAATGAAAACTACTGTTTTAATGTTTATTTAACAGTCTCAGACCGATACAGAACAGTTTTTACAATCAAACTACTGTATATTGTTATATGTACAGTATGCTTTTATGGTTTCTTAAGTAGCGTTAATTTTCTCGAATTGGGAAAGTTTTCCTGACTGTTCGATAACTTGAAGTGCATACTGCAACTGTTCTTCACTCTTAAAGTGCCCCGTCTGTGCCGTGTCTTGGATCACGGGGACACCACTGCATGATTGTTGGTGATGGTTGCCTCTGCAGCCTTGAACTCATCCATACTATTCCATGTATCAGGATCTTCAGTTAGGAATACAACCAACCGGCAAGCCCAACATTCCAAATGCATTTCTGCTGCACATTTTCACAAAATCAATAAGAATCTTCTGTTGTACCATCACCAAGTCCACCTCTATGTGTTTCAGTGGGTCGTTTGCTTCTTCTTTCTCTGTTGATGCTTTCAGTATGGCCCGTTTAGTGGCAAGTCCTCCTCCAGATCAAAGAGGCTGAGAAGGATCAGATACTCGGAAAGGAACCATAGGTGACCGGCTAGCTTGCGTGAAGTAGCTACACTGGTATCGCAATCAGGGTAAGGATCAAGTTGCTGCAAGAGCCTGAGGTGCTTCAAGTACCATCATTATGATGGCCCTGTTGCTCAGTCCATTTTGATCAAGCATACCTGCCAGTTTTGTTGATATAACACTTTGGCGTCTTCGTTTTTGTGGCGGGTTAGCAGTACTCGTACTGGGATGTGCTTCTTGATCTTCACATTCACATTGACTTTCTTTCTAGTCAGTACTGCTCTTCATCATAACGTTCTCCAAAAGGGCGTCTTCTTAAGTTGAGACTGCCCCCCCCTGCAGCGTCTCCTCTTTCTCCAGCTGCTTCTGCTCTTGTTGGAGCACCGCCAGTGGACTCTGGTCCTGAGAGGTTTCAGATTACCAGCTGGACAGTGTAGAGCTCCAGTTGGAAAGGCCAAGAGAGTTTTGGATTGGTGCTGACCATTCTACTGTTGAGACGCTCCACGACCAAATGAAGAATGTCATCATTCACAAAGCTGGGGGGCTAAGGGATGTCTGGGCATAGCATCTTCCTCCATCTGCAAGGGACTGCTTGGTATTGGAATTCATGTGTTCTGAGCCTTGTCGACTGTTGTCACTCTTCTTCGATGCGCTGTTATCCAGGAACTCTGAGCATGATGTCTCCCATCAGCTCTGGTTGGAAATCAATCGGTTGGGCTCTGCATGAGCTTGCCAGTGGACACTCTTCTAGTTACCAGAGCACTTTTTGCTTTTTGATTGACTTTTTGTTCTTAATGACTTTAACATGATTTCATCTGGTGCATGCAGCACTTTTGTACTTAGCCACTAGTAAGTGTTTAGGTACATACATACATCTGCATCAGATCCACACTGTATGCCACTCACTTTGTGCCCAAGCTGCCTCCATGTTTGCTTCCATATGCGCCAGGGTTGACTATGGTAATGCCATTAATGTCGGCCTCCCTCGTTTTCTCAAAAATCTTTGCTGTGCAACACAGGGTGGTTGTTCCCGATCCTGTATTTCCACAGTACAAGATGGAAGCTTTGCCATGGTTGGCCCCTCCTGGAACAGGCTGCCATGCAGGCTGCACCATGAGCTGCTTCTTTTTGTGCCGCTATTTTGCCAGAGGTTGAAGACTAATCTCTTTGATCATGGTCTTGGGGTCATCCATAAAGAATGTCTGCAAAAAATGACATACTTTGGACCCTTCCGTCCCCTTTGTCCACATTTATCATTACCCTCCCCATCTGCTTTGTGAACTTTTGCATTCTGTCAGAGTACTAGGGCCTAGATTAGGCTATTCTCTTGATCTTGCAGGGCTAACTGGTGACTATGCTGTGGCATCCAGCAAAGGTACTCTAATTAGATCCAAGGCAGTACAGACTGTCCGCTGACGGAAGTTGGAGCTTAAGGTACAATCTGTACTGAAATAACTATATACCAAAGTTAGATGTGGATGTCTACATTGGGCATAATCCCCCTCCCCTTGTCAACATTTGGGTGAACCTTTCATCCCCCCTGCAGATGTCCTTTATGGATGACCCCTTGTATTGTCAGGTCGGTAGCACCTCTTGAGTTTTCTTGAAGAGGCGCCAAGTAAATGTGCACGTACTTTTGGTCCTGCTTTGCATAAACACTTGAAATCCCTCAAAATTAACTCTTCGTCTGACTCTGAATTACTGAAACTCATTTGCCAAACCCCATCTCCATTCATCATTGCAGTCAATAATGCGAACATAAAACGCAAAACATTGCCAATTTCTCCCGTTGAATACCTCTACAACTGTTGCTTGTAGACATTTATAACCTACTAATGGCAAAATATAGCTTGTTTATAAATTATTGCATGGGAGAATGCTTGTTCCCTACTATCCAACAGGTTTAATAAGGACACCCATAATGTCGAAAATTTGCGCCTGTGGTGTGTGAAGCTATTGATTGTCACAGAATTGCTACTGTGGTGGGAAATGGTTAAATATGCAAGTGACACTAATATTTTCCCAGACAATAGCGAATGCAAAACTTGTTTAAGAGTATCAATACAGGTTGGAATAAACATATTTTACATGTCAGCCTAGTAATGCTTTGCATGACATAAAAGCAGTTATTCTGTTGGAGAGAGCTGTATTTGTCAAATTGCCAATTGAACCAAGCAAGTGAGGCATAATGCAAAATAATCTATCATTGTCGGTGTTGTTAAACTTATGAAAATTTTTTAAATGTTGGTATATGCTGCTTATATTTGTTTGGCATAAATAACTTGCTGTTCCCAAGATGTATTTGATTCTAATTTATGTTAAGATAATTAGGAAACAGTTTAAGAACTTCAAGCATTTGTCAGGTTATGTAGCTACTTCTAAGGTAGATGGTAGTCAGGTTTGAAGCTAAAGCTGTGCAGCTCTTGAGATCGTTTGGCGTCTAGAAAACATGCACTGCCTTACCTTAACATTGAAATCACAGGTAGCATAAATTTAGATGTACTTCTTTGATTATGAAGTGTATTTGCAGTATTTACCTATTTCAGTATCTTTGAGATATACCAAAAATATTCAAATACATACATTCATGATTACATACATACATGCATACCGAATTACCGATACATACATGCATATTAGTACATACATGATTACATTTGTGAATACATACATATGTGCATGCATACATACATGCACATATGTCTATATGTATTTGTTATGTATATGTAATTATGTAGATACCAGTATTTGTTTTATGCATATATGTACCGGTATGTACATATATAGTTTTGACTTGATACTTGTCCTATGTCCAGATGTCCATGAGACTTTGCACTTTATCTTATATCTCCAGACCATGGAAAGGAAATGGATGGTTCCCCCATCATGGGAAACTTTAGTAAGAATGTATGTGAGTGTGTATTTATTTGTATGATCTATATCTTGATGTCTGTCTAGCTACATATGCCTAGTAGGAAGCTGTTAATTACTCTGGACTTTGCATTGTTGAATAGCTTCATCTTGCTTCATCTTCTGTTCATTATCATTTAGCTGATATTGCACACCTATTGCGAATGGTTGAAATCAATAAATATATTAAATGTGTTTTTGTCAACAGAGTGTTGGTCTTTCCACCCATCCTTGGTCATTATCGTTTTCTCATTCATAAAACCGTAGAAGAGGAATTTCCTGTTTTGTACAGTTTTTCTGTGGGCGGAGGTAATGACAGGAGGCCTGCGGTCTGCCTCAGAGCATATTTCACCAGGTATGCACCACGTCTGCATTAAATAGAATTATTCTCCCACAACCATGCGTAAGTACAGCGACGAACCATTCATTGTATTCTTTCTTATAAACCTGCAAAATCTGTGGTTTTAAAAATATGTTGGTACTTTTTTGTCAGGTGATGATTCTCTGCAGAAGATCATTTGCTTATCTTGCTCAATGTGCATGTGGAGGAAGTATTTCAGTCACGAAAGAACCACAAGGAAAAATTAATATTTATGTCATTTTTGCAATGAAATGGACTAGTTTTGTAAAGCTGTTAGGACAAATGCTATGAATTATCGATTGTAAATGCTTTGAACCACTATTTTTACCTAAATAGTTACATTTATGAATGTGCAATCTGTACCGAGTTACTGATGTTCTGTTTGTTTAGCATGAATTCGCAAAGTAATTCGGATGAAAATGTCAAACATTCTGACAACTTGCGTTCGTCGTCTAGCCTGCAAGTAAAAGGTGAAAAAAGTGCTGCAAAAACAACAACCACAAAAGGCAACATTCCTTCTAGTCATCATCGGCATCATGAAAAGTATGGCAAGTTTAAATAAAATATACTTTTACTTCCAGGTTATATTTTGCAGAAAGTTTTAGGTATCGTATTGGTAATTTGTGACAGGAGAAAAAGTTTAGGGCAAGGTTGATTTGTATCATATGCACTGACAAATTTGTCATCGTATATGTAACCTACTGGGAGAATCCAGGGTTTTGGAACTAACTATGTCCTGAATTTTTTTTTGACGTTATTGGGACACTTGCTAAATTTTTTTCTCAATATGACCTCAGAAACCTATCAAACTAAAAGTCCAAGATAACGATCTGAATGCTGCTTTTCTGAGAAAATAAAAAAATTGCACACAGGTAGCATGCCACTGCTCCAAAAGTTATACACATTACACAATTACATGTAAAATTTTTGTACGTATGTTATACAAGTTCTTGTAAGGATTGTAAAGTTTCATCTGTAGCAAGACAACATTTTATGCAGTGAGCTGCTGAAATGCTGCATATTCAAAAATTGGGGACAAAACGGCATAGTCTTGCATTCAATACTTGTTTTACTTGTGGTCCAAACGCTATTAATTAGTATTTAATTTAATTTTGCAATGAAATAATGATAAGTACTTTGTAAATCATTCTACTATCCAGCTAAGTGTGAATTTAATTTACCGTTTACAAGACCTAACCTCGTTTATCTACTTTGGACACTCTGATGCCACATTTCTGAGCCTGACTTTACAAGAGTTAGAACACGTTAATGGCTTCCTTTTAGGATTGGCCATAGTCTGGTTGTTCTGGGGTGGTATGCAAAGCTTCACTGACATTCATCGGCTGTAGAACACGTATGACAGTAACTTGCAGCAGATTTTGACTAGTTGAACTGCTTCTGCTGGCAACAGGCTTTGCATAAGATTTAGCAATCTGTGAATGGATTATGCCCTACTTGTCATCTGGCACATGCTGGAGAATTTAGTTGAATATACAGAGAACTGAAACTGGTGAGACAAGCCCAATGAAGGCAAGTGGGGAAACTGTAGACTGCAGAAACAAGTGGGAAACTCACTGGTTATGTCACTGCAGCCATAGGTAAAATTAGGTTGATCACAGTCCAAGGTGGTGAAGGAGTTTTGGGAATGGCAAAGTAGCTTCTGCTGTATATTGGGGATGGCAAATAGCGTCAGTTGTATTTTTGTCTGCAACATCTTCGTCACTGCTATCATCGTCACTTCTGTCTTCGCAGAAGAACACCAAGACATCTCGGAGACCAGCGGTGTCCTGTTCAAAAGATTTGTCATATATATATATAAGCTTAACTTACTGAACAGTAATAAAATTTGATGTCTCAGCATTACTTAGATTCACTATAAGCCCAAACCAGCAGACAATTTGTGAAAAATGACCCCATGTACAATCAAACTTGATTTCTCTGTAAATACACACCTGAGTTTTGATGCCTTTTCTCCTGTTGGGTCACATATGGAATAGCCTTTATAGGTTGTTATTAAACAAAGAGAGAGTTTATTGTTGCTAAAGAAAATTGAGTGTGAAGCAAAACTGAAAAAGGTTGAATGATCTGATGGAACAAGGAGACAAGCAAAGAATTGATAACGAAAGGGACAAAGTCAAAGATTTTAACTAAATGTTTATATATGGCCTGTTGAAAGCCTATCTAAAAGTTTCAAGGGATAATAGAGTTAAGGATTTTAATGAAATGTCGATACGGTGCCTTTTAAGAACCTTTACAAAGTTTATGAATTTGATGAATTAAATAAACTTGTCCTTCATATGTGCTAAGTTATTAATTGTCAGCTGTAAGTTTATCAGTATGTCTTGTTTGTATAACTAAACAGGAGCAAGATGAAAAAACCTGACATGCCAATTTATGTACCTCGAGGTCGACGACTTGCTGCAGATTCTGAGCTTCAAAAACTAGGAGAAGAAAAGATACCTGACAGAGGGACTCAAAAGCTGCAACCTGAACCAGAAAAAGAACATGAAAGTGAAGACTTCCTGTTTAGCCAAGAAGAAAACAGCAGTTTAGGCAGCTCTGAACAGTTGCTAGTAATTCAAAATGGAGATGCTGGTGTTGTAAAGGAAGTAAAAACAAAAGCTCAGGAAAAGAAAAAGGCTTTGAAGACAGTTGTTAATGATTCCTTATCTGAGGATAGCCGTGGCCAAAAAAAGACAAAGTCAGGTCAAAAAACAAACAGCCGTCGGAAAAAGAATATGATTCAGACTGGTATCAATGCTTGTACAGTGAGCACTGAATCAGCTGAAGTATTTGACGATTTAACTGCAACTGGTGGCATTTCGATTACAGTTGCTTCTGATATTTCAGGGGCTAATTATGGTGGTGATTTGTCTGTGTCTGCTGGTAACTCTATTGAACCTGGTGTTGGTTCATTGTCTACTAACTGTGATTCGACTGAAACTTTGATTCATTCTGTTGCAACTGGTTATGCTTCAGGGATGAGTGCCAGTCCAGTTACTGCAGGTGACAGTGCTCTAGCAATTACAAGTGATTCAGTTGAAAGGAACGAAGACTTGGATAATTCAGCTACTAGTTGCATTGAATTGGTTTCAACTGGGGATTTGTTAACCAATGAGAACATGGCAAATTGTTTAAATGAACTAAGTGGACCAGATGGTACAACATCAACTCCGTTGAATGTAGGATTAGCGACTAGCGATGAACAGTCATGGGATGCTTTATTTGATGACAGTGGTGAGGCACTTCATCCAGACGTAATGAATCAGGTATGACTAAACTGTAATATAAGTTTTAATTTGATCAGATACACCACTTAAGCAGACATTTAAATTGCCTTTCTAAATATATTAAATGGAGCATGGACGCACTGATCTAAGGCAGGTATTATGTAGATTATGTTATGTAGATTAATGCTACAGACAGCAAAGTATTTCTAGTGTGCCTGAGTGTTGCTGGATGAAAGTAATGTGATATTATCTTGTTGAAAACTATGTGGGTGGACTTTTGTTAAATTATCAGCTTATAGAACCATGTATTTTACCACAGTTCAAAACAGTTGGTTCTGAAAATGTATGTGAACTGATTGAGCTTAGAGTGGGACGAATGAAACTCCAAACTAGTTTTTAAGACAGTGAAGGGAATGTGTCAAACAAGTTTTGCAAATGTGGTTAAGAGGTCAAGAAAACTGGAAGAAATTGTACTGATATGTACATCATAGAGTATTGTGTCAGTGGAATGGCAGTTAGAATAGGTAACAAATAGACATAGAGTATCAGGAAGGATAAGGATTGAGATGACTGGTGATGTTTCAACTGATGGCAGTCACTTTCTTAAGGATCTCTTAAAGTTGAGGGTAGAATTTGGGCAAAAGTTGGAAAGATTTTGGGGATGATGAGAGGTTTTTTGAGATTAGGGTGTGCCAAGGAATGGGTAAAACCAGAAAGAATGGCCAATAGATTACATTAAATTACTTTGCCGTAATTCATATTTTCGGACATTTCCATTACCATGTTTACTGAGCTTGTAAAACAGGAGTATATGATATGGCGTGCAACGTGCTAATCAGTATCTTGCTTTTCTCTTGAATCTGGGTTCACACCAGCTGAATTGACAATATGTAATGACTTGGGGCTAAACTGTTTGCTCACAGTTGCCTCTGTTATTTGTATAACATGGTACTGGAAAACTTTGATGCTTTTTATGAAGAAAATCTTGTTTATCTGCTGTAATGAAATGTTATTTTGGATGCAACAGCTAACAGAAGCCCTTGGCTCTGTCAGTGTTCAGAAGCCACAGTTTGATTATCTCAATTATCAGCCAAAAGAACCAGAAATTAATGAAGAAGGTAAATTTGATATTTACTTGGCTTTCTTGACATCAGCTTTTTTGTATATTTCTTATTTTTTTTACATTTCTCCACAGTATATGGATTTCTTGCTCTTGTTTGTTTCTCACTCAGTCTTAATGGTGGAACCATTGATACACTGCCTCAAAAAATTCCAGGTTTCCCAGTCACAGACTGCATGAGGTTGATGTAGTTGTCCAAACGGTTTTAACCGATCAGCCTTTCAAAAAGGGATCAGGCTTTCATGGTAGAAGGTGCAAACATTCATCTGTAAGAGATGTAATAAATATTTTAGTGATACAGTTTTGAAATAGAAAATTGAGGAGTAAAGGAGAACCTCTTTAGATAAAGCATTTCATGGCAACATGTATTCATCTTCATTTCAGTCAGACTTGGCTCGTTGTTTTCTGTAGCTGTATATATATGGAACAGGTGAAATTTCTGTAATGAAATAAAGTAACAGCCATTCTTCTATGAGAACATTTTGTGCAATAAAATTAGGGCTTATATTATCAAGAATCTGGTCTTGCATTACAGCTGTTGAAAGTCTTGTGCGTTCAGTTAAAATAATCGTTGCTGCATTCTTTTTGTTTTCTGTGATTGTAGAGTTTGAACACTTGATAGAAATTTATGATTTTCCAGCTTCTCTACAAACAGTTGATTTAGTTATGGCCTTCAGGGATTTTCAGTAAGTTATTGTAATTGTAATTGGAAACTTCAATAGCGCCAGTGTCTATTACACAAGATATCAACCAGTGGTGCACCAAAATCAAGCCACAGTCAGGTCAATATCCAGAAACTCAATCCACTGGGGATAAGCCAACTGAAAAAGGTTAGTCTTAAGTTCCAATGGAGATGATGTAAGAGTCTTAGCAGATTGAATAGATGCAGGAAGAGAGTTCCAAAAGTTAGATGCAGCAGCTGAAAAGCTCATCCACCAAGAACTGCAGTTCTGGTCTTAGATATGACCAGAGCGAGCCAGTCAAATGCCTTGGTTGAATAATAATAAGTCTGGGAATGAGGATTGATTTTACTCATTGTGGTTGGCCAGAGTTTGTTGTTTTATAAACTATAAGCCCCAATTTGAAACAGATCTTTTGCTGAACTGGAAGCCATTCCAATGAGTTAAGAACGGGTATTTGCTCATATTTGACTGTATCAGTTATGGCTCTGGCCAAAGAATTCTGGACTGGAGTTTCTGATTCTTCGACTTTGTGGTACCAGTAAGAAGTTACAGTATTCAAGGTGACTGAAGACTAACACATTAGCCAGAGGTATCCTTTACCACTACCAATATCCAGATTCTGAATTGTAAATGATCCAGGATTTATTTCAATATCACCATCCAAATGAAATAACAGAAGCAGATACAAAGACATACCACTATGTCTGGTTGAAGATATTCTACATTAAACACTCTTTCTGGCTGACTGCGTACATTCCATCTACAGGTCTTGTGTTTGTGAGCTGATACAGATCCTTTGTCTATTGTGCTTATCTGTTTATTGTTGCTATTGTTGCTCAGTTTCATTTAATGTAGACTGATTACATTTTCATGAACATAACTTAGAGCTTATCTGATTGGTAGCTATGTATGGAGCACATCTGTGAGGCTCTTAAGAGGCATCAAACAATGTAATAATATGTCTGACAGCATATCTGATTTGTAATTAAATGTGATAAACACATTTTTTGAGTTCCAGAAGAGGTCCAAATAGAATACAGAAAAATATGGAAGCAAGGTTGGGTGAATGTAACAAAGACCTGAATCTGTCTCATGGTTGGGAAGCTTGTAATGTCTGATATAGAAGTTGTTGGCCTTATTGAAACAAAAAGATGGCTGCCAGGCTATTTTTGTGCGTATATATTTGTGTTTATGTAGTCTCAGCTGTTCATTTAAACTGTCATTCATGGTCATTAAATATGTTTTTGAATGTTTTAGGGATAAAGGGTTTGAAATCAAGTGGGTTGATGACACTCATGCAATTGGTGTCTTTTCAGGACGAACTGCAGGTAACATCAGTTTTGCATCAGTACATGAATTGCATGTATCTGGAGTTTTGTATAGCTCAAAATAAGGACTTCCCAAAAGAGTGAGGTCCTTACAATTTTGCTTTTATAGGATTACAGCAGATTCACTGGTTGTAAATATTTTGTTTATTGCCATTTATTTTTAATTATGCTTTTTATGACCTTGTTCTCCAAAATCAGTCAGACATATGTGACATGGGACAAAAAGTTCTTTTAAGTTCTGTGCGTGTTTCTGCATCTGACTTTTTGGTTTTGACTCTTAACGTAACCTGACTGTTTCATATGCCTTGATTGTCTGTTCATTTCCCTAAGCCTTAGAAGTTAACATATGTGTGTGTGTCTATAACCAATAAGCCGTTTGACTGTCATTGTTTGATATCGATGTTCGCTGTCTCTGGTTGCCTTGCAGATGTCACCCTCTTCTCATATAAACTAACGCAGTCCGCTTCTGAGTGTGTTTCTGTTTATTTATTAATGGGTTGGGATTTTATTTGCGTTTATATCGAATTTTAGAATTTATATCTTATTATTGGAACATTAATTTTAATTTTGATACTTAGTTGTTATTCTGAGCTGACAACATTTACAGGTTTTATTTTAATGTTTTCTTAAAAATGATTTCTCTTTCTCTAGCCAGGTCAGCTATTACGACATTTCATAATCCATTCATAAAGGTTCGACCTATACAACAAGCAGCTCGCCAGACAAAATTAAAAGCCAAGAAGTGCACTGGTAAGTGCTCCAACTGGTTCCTAATCATTGTAAGCTGAACAACTTAATAGACTGGACCACTGAAAAGTATCAGTGTGTAATGTCTAGTCTGATATAACACGTTGGAGACTTGGATCACAAATTTAATTCAGCTTTAGGTAATGACCAGATCATAATGCAGCCAAGCACTTTATAAAGCAGTACTTGATGTGACTCACGTTATAAGGAGTTTTGTATGTATAAGATATTTACATGATGTTACACTTGGTACAAGAAGAAAGGACACTTGTCAATACAATAAGGAGGAGACAAATGAACTGGATTGGTCACATACTGTGTGGAAATTCTCTCCTAAGGACAGTGATTGAAGGAAGAATAAAAGGAAAGAAGGTTCCAGGAAGACCAAGAAATATGCTGTTGGACTGGATGATGGATAAAGAAGGAAGACGGGCTACAGAGAAATTAAAGAAAAGGCACAGAACAGAGAAGAGTGGCGTCGTTGGACTCTTGGACCTGCCTAACGGCAGAACACTGAAGAAGAAGAAGATATTTCACATAAAATAGACTGATGTTGTTTCTTATTGTGACTTTAATGTCTTGACGCAAACTGTACAGGTCTTGTAGACTTGCATTAAGACATTAGCCTTTTTTATTGTCTAATATATTTTAGCTGGTAGATTTATGGTTTCAGTTGGGAATTACTCTTTTGCTGTGTCACAACTGCACCTGTCAGTAGATTATTTGTTGATTAGATTATGTCTTTAGACTGCAGCACTTTTGTGAGATACCTAAAAGGCACTATATTCAGTGTCTTCATGCATAATATACATACGTACATAGTAGTTACATACATATGCGTCTGTGTAAAACGTTCTGATCATGCATTCAGTTAACTTTCCTTGTAATAGTAAGTTTTTCTGCTGTATCTTGACATAGAGTTTCTTCTGCCATACAAGCCTCGTCCAGTTACAGTTGCTAGTGTTGCCAGACTGATGGTGACTAAGGCACTTGGTGTGTCAGAACCAGTCTCTAAGGAGAAAAGGGAAGAAGAGAGGCAGAAGATAAAAGCTGCAAGAGGTACGTTCATTCATTCATGTGAACCTGTTAATATTGAATTGTTCAGACTACACATTTCTCAAAACTGATTTAGTTTTAGCCTACTGACTCCTCCATAATATATATGAGTAACACAGCCTTATTAGATGTTAAATTTTAGAAAATGTCGGAATCAAGAATATCTTAATGATAACTCTATTTAAATTTTAAAAGCATATTTTAAATGCAATTTCTGTGTGACAGTGAATGTTTTCCTGTTTAAAACTTTCAGTCATTGCCTCTTAAGTCATACCTTTAAATTGTTCTGTAAATTAATGTTTTCTAATTCCATGTTTAATATAAGCAGTTTATGCTGAAAATGTTGCTGTGATTAGTGTTTAATGGGAAAAGTACAATGTTTTACTTTGCAAAACTGTTTATGAAAGCATGTTGTTATTACACTTTAATACTTGTAGTGGATCTTACAATGCTGTACATTACTGGTGTGTCACATAACATTGGGTGCTGTAAAATTAATATTATTATTTTTATTAATTAGTAACTTTATAACACCGGTTTCTAATGCACTAGCATCAACTGATGGTACACCAAACAAAGCCGCAATTAGGTCAACATCCAGAAGGTCTGTCTGCCAAGACAGAGAGGCAGCCTATAGTGGATAAGCGATTGAGCAGAACAAACAGATACAGGGAGAGAGTTTCAAAATCTAGATCCAGCAATCGAAAGGGCTTGTTCACAAAACAGTTCTGGTTCTAACTTAGGTATGAGTAGAAAAACGCAATCAGGTGACCAGTTGAATAATGATAAGTCTGGGAAGTGAGGGCTGATTTGAAGTATTGTGATTGGCTAGACTTCAGTGTTTTAGACTATAAACTCCAGTTTAATAAAAAAAATCCTTTGCTGAACAGGAAGCCAATACAAAGATTTAAATATAGAGGTTATAAGCTTGTGTTTTCACTTACTATTTACGGTGTTAACCAAGGAATTCTGAACTCTTTGGAGTTTCTGCTTGTTTGACTTTGTGATACCAACAAGAAATGAGTTACAGCAATCAAAGTGGTAATAGCGTTTATTGTAATAATTATGTTGGTAATAACAAATACCGAGAATGCATCATAGCCTGACCTTATTGCAGTTTGGCTTTCAGTAATCTGTATACATCAGTTTTCGTGTTTGGTGTTAATGTCTTTCAGAGCAGAAACGTGCAACCAAGAGACAGAAGGAAGATGCCTGGGAAGGAAAAATTGGAAAATTTGCAGTGGATGAGACTTAAACAGCATTCCGTTACTTGCATTTCCATCTGTCTCTGTCTGCAGTTATCTGTTGTTGTTAAGCTGTTGTCATATGCTGTTGTTAAGCTCGTCATGCCGCTAAGCAGGTTTTTGCAAGGTGCCGCTTATGTCTTGTTAGACTGAACTGCATTGTGATGTAGGTAATCTAGCAATGATCACTACTAACTGGTTTACTTCTACAGAATCCAATAGTTAACAGGATTGTGTGGTGCCAAGCAGCACCAGCTTGCATTTGCTCAGATTAGAACCAGCAATGAGCGACAGTTATCCACCGTGTGGGTATGTATGTATACATGTATTCTGATGGAATCCTGTCATTTAATCTGATCTTCTCAGTAATACGATGTCATAGCGCATACGAATATAGGACATCTTCCATGTTCCTCAAGTTCAAAGATCAGGTATCATTAGTGAGCATCAACTTAGGAGACAAGGACAATAACTCTGTTCTCTCACAATTTATGTGTGGGTGTGTATTTATATATGTATGTATGTATGCAGGTATCAAATCATTTATAAAGCACCTTTTAAAACCTCGAAAGCAAGCAGTCATGTCATCGTCAAAGGCTGTGATATTTTATGTCAGATCGAGTGGCCTTGACGTTTTCATGGTCAGTGTGCAAGCATTTTAGAAAATGCTCAGTGGGATGAACTCTTTGGACACCAGACCACTGCTTAGACAGTCAGGATTTTACCTAAGAGGAAAAATAGGTTCGGACTTAGATTATAAGTTGCTCTTGTTATTGGATTGAAGCCCTTACAGAGACTGTGCATAAGCCATAGCAACAACAGCAAATATTCATCATTGTGCTAAACTAGTTTTGTCAACTGAGGTATTATGAGAGCTTCTAAAGAGTTATAAATGAGTTGAGTTGTAAACTAAAATGCAAACATATAATGATGCTTAAGGCAGACAGAGAGATGCCAGTGCAGTGAATGGTCTTACAGACCTACAAATCAGAGTAGATGTTGAGTCAGCAAATTCCAGCTGGAGGCAGTCAGCTGCAATATGATCATGATCGTGGTGCAACTATTTTCCCACGACCTTTTTGTGTGTTTTGTGGTACCTGCCTATTGTGGATGTAATCCTGTTGCATGTTAAGAACCCCATTGTAATCTTGCTATACTATGGAGGTACAGTGAAAAGTAGATATGCAGAATTTCCTTTTAATCTTTTCTGCTTTTATTGCTGCAAGTTTTAAGCCATGGGTGTAGAAAGTGTAGTTAACAGATGTTTGCATTATGAAAGTACAGCAGCCTAAGGAAATTTTTCAGTTTCTTATTGTTCATTGTATTTCGTGTGCAGTGGCCATTTAGCACATGCAGTGGTTCGTATTTGAATTTATCTGTAGAACTGTTGAAACTAGGCTGGCAATATAAAGACCATTTGATGAATTTTAAATTTTAAGCAAATTGCTAAAAGATTTTGTATAAGACATAGAAGGGTAAACTAGAATGTTTATTCAATCTAATCTAATCTAATAACTTCTATAGTGTTTTTGAAGTGCACAAGGCATCAAGTGATGGGCGTCTTTCTGCAGTACTTGGCCAAGGCATAAGTTTCTGTAAGTTTAACCCAAATCCAAGCCTAAAGTTACAAAACTGATTCTGCTCAGTTTGAAACAGAGGTTTTAGGCAAGGGTAAGGGTAATTGATAATGAAACGTCCGCTTTAAGTTTTGTGAAGTGATTGTTGGCCCAAAAGCTTTGTAAGAGCTTTTATTGTAATTGTAATTGTAATCTGACATTTATAAAGCGCCACTTCAAGAATAGATTCATCAGAAGCGCTCCCGACCCAAACCAGTGAGACCACTGGCAAATAATACAGACTTCAGGCGCTTGCGAAACTGTGGAAGAGACAAACTGAGGAATACTAGCCGGTGCTCTCGGGAAAGGCGATTCCAGCTATTGGGTCCAACATAGGCAGAGCTTCTCGACTGCGCTGTAGCAGTGCGCATACGAGGGACAGTCAGAAGTCCAAGGGAGGCCGACCGGAGAGTGCTACGGCCTGGAACCAAAGAGACCGAAATGCAGAAGCCCCTAAGATATGATGGAGCATTCTGATGATTTGTATTCTTTCTTCGAGTTCTTTCTTCGAGCTAAGTGTTTACTTCATATTTTCCATTCTTTGCTGTGCCTTGTAATTTCAGCTTGAAGTGAGACTTGGGGTTCTGTGCGTGTTTGTATGCTTGTGTGTGTGTGTGTGCTTGATCCTCTCAGATATCATTCATGTTCGATAAAATGGTTCTGCCGGTACAAGAACTTACCACTTTAGTTCTTTCACGTAATGTTGATTCTTCCTGTAAACCAATAAGTGATGTGACATTGGCTGCCTGTTGTCACTTCAACATGAACAGGCTATGCAAGTGTGGATCTGGACATGTTAATAATGCCTTTTAAGGGCCTCTCAAGAGTAATAAAACAGGTCGGAGAAGTTGCATCTTTGGACAAGCTGAAACTTTTACGACTTTAAAGATGTATGATTGAACGCATACTACTACTTGCTTAAAGTACAATAATATGACTATGTTTCATGACTTTGAATTTGATGTTGGTTTCAGAAACTCTAGAGACAATGTGTTGCCTTGAGTTTCAACACTTCAAGGAATTATTTCCTTGTCTATCCTAAAGTTAACAATCCTGAGAAAATACAGTTACATGTAAAGTGGGAAAATTATTGTGGACAGAAAATTTAGTAATGAAGGTAAACCAGATTACATCCACTGGTGGTGCTAGTTTTTCTGACCTGGGGCCAAGGGCTGGCAGAGTTTCCAAAATTTCACTTTGGGATGAAAGATGTTGTGGGTAAAAGATGGTTTCATCATTTTCCACTTAGGATGAAAGATGGTTTAGTCAGTTATTAACACAAGTATTTCCTTTACTGTTAGTAATGTTTAGCAAAGTGTCCAAAACTGGGATTACTGTGTTAGTTAGCACATTCTATGGCTCCAACTACCAACCTTACATGGCTTTCAGCCCGGTTCTGGTTCCTGGCATCAATTGTGAATGGGCAACAGCTGGTTAGGGAGTTGTGGCCTGGATACCAATCGAGTATGTATCCAGCACCCATGTGTAAATGGAAGGTTTGACTAGCAAGGAGAGGCAGCAACGCTGAGCGCATCATGTCCTGGACAATCAGTCCTCCTGGACTGGAGGTGATTTCACAGCTCTTCCCAAGTCCAACATCGCATTGGGTTCAACAACTCACAAATGATTACAAGATCTACAAGGTCACGGTCCTTAGTGCACAGGCAACAAATACCTCCTTTCACACTGAGATATTTGTATGCCACATCAAATACTAGATTGTCCCAGCTCAAGAGATTTAAGTAACTAGGGCAATTAAGCAATTCAAGGCTGAGTAGGGGAGAGTGGTCCAAGATGCCCATGCTAACGAAGATTGCGTATTGCTTATGTGTATGGCATGAGAAGGACATGTCTGTACCTAATACAAAGACTGGACGTTCCTGTTAACAGGACAACAGTTAATTCAATAAGATAATTTTTTAAATTAATAAGTTTTCAAACTGAGCATCTTAGGAACCCCATAGTATAAGAAGCCCATGGGATGGGCATCTTGGAATAATGGAAAATGAATAAAAATGAACAATATTGCAATCACATATCTTTTCTGACTAATACAGTAAAATTTATATAAACTTAACCCTAACCACAAACTAAAAGACCATTCAGCTACTGATACTCGGCAAACATGAACATGTTAAGCAAATAAAATAAATGTTAAATTGATTTTAACTGTCAAGCATAACTAACGACAAAAGTCACACTTGAATCCTTTTGACGTCTCGCCATCTGTGCACTCTTCATGACACAAACCATTACACATACTGCATTTTATCCATTTCTCACCAGCAGCACTGTCAATAAAGCATTCATTACACATAAGACATTTTTCATCTCCTTCACAGTCTAACTTGGGTTTGTTTTAGCTTTCTTTTTTGATTGAGGTTCTTGGGCAATAATTCTTGCTTTTACCGCCTTGGTTAATCTTGTCTGCATTGTAAGTTTCTGTTTCTTTAGTTCCTTCATTTGGGTTTTACTATGCCTGCTGCTGAAGAATCAGTGACCTTCAACATGCCACAGTTTTTGGTTGGTATTATTTTCTTCTTTGTCTCTCCTGCCTTTCCTGATACTGTACCTTCTTCTTAAATGGTGAACTGGTAAAGACCTCAGCCGTCTCAGACTTCCTTTTCCGTTCTCTTAATCGTTTTGTTTTAGGCAATGGTGAAATAGATTCAATAACATTGCTGACCACTGAAAACTTTGTCTCTACCGATTCTTTATCAGTTGAAGGATGCATCATGACAGGCACCAATTCTTGGTCAGTCGAAGGAGGCTTCACGAGAGGCACCGATTCTTGGTCAGTCGAAGGAGGCGTCATGGCAGGTAGTTTTACCAATTTTTGAGCCACTGAAGTGGATACTGAATTATGGAGTACCATATCAGTTGAAATTTGGCTGTGGACTGTAGATGGATCAGGTTCATCTGTTACAAGTGATGCAGCAAAGTCCTCTTCATTAAACACAGCTGGATTGAAAGGCCAGAGTCCTGTATTGCGACTTAAGCTCCTTTCTCTCCCCCTCTCAGTGTTCCGCAGGCGCCTGAAGACTGTACTGTTCAACAGTGATTTTACTTTTTCGGGTCGGAAGCACCTCTGTTGAGTTTATCCTCTAAGAGGCGCTTTATAAATCTCAAACTACAATTACATCCGAATCCTGAAATGGCTTTCTGCAATGTTGCAGTGCATACATAAGCAACACCAAACAATGTACCAAATTCATTAATTGAGTGCTGTACCAGAGCTTTTTCATACTGTTTGCCCAAAACAGTTCCAAATCGTCTCAAATTCCTTGGCTTCTGCACTTTTTTGTGCAGATGCCTTGAAATGGTTTTGTGAGGAACACCATACACTGTCTCTGTTTTTTGACCTGGAACCGAACCCTTTTGCCTATCGATTTTGTTTTGACTGAGCGCCTTTGAATAAGCTGGTTCCCGCGACAGCTTTCGTTGGGCGCTGTAGAAATCTCAAGATTACGATTCGTTTACTCATTTCTACCCTTCGCACTTTTCCACGGCTCGCCGAAGCATCTCAAAACCATACCTTCCACGGGTTGTCTTTCTTTCATAAACCATTTCAGTAAGCTCCTAAAAAATCTAATAGGCAGAGAAATACATCACACCCACATACACAACTAGGTTATAGCTATTAAAAAGTAATCAACATTTATCATTTCTGCAGCTGTGGGCCTATACAGTATTATGAAAGCATCCGCGTGCTGGCCTGCAGCAAACTGAACACCAGTCACACCCAAGCTTGTCCTGGATGGAGTCGAGGAGTATCAGATCACGAAAGACCGGATCCGTCTGATTGCCCACTCGGTCGGGAGCATCCTTGAAGAAGAGACAAAAAACGAGAGGTCGGACGCGTAAGTAAGTATGACTACAAACTGTCATATTCCTGTCGCGATATCAGAATCTTAACTCGGAAACCGAGTCAGCCAGTCAAATTCGAGTCCAGGGCTTCGAGTCCGAGGCCAAGTCCGAGTCATGACAGCCCGAGTCCACAAAAAACGGACTCTAGTCCTTGGCCGGACTCGAGTACTGCATCACTGGTGGTGTTGTACTCGGCCAGTGCCGGTGTTAGATGTCTCTTCAAGGCTATCAGACTGGGGATTGTTGGAGATGAATCCGATGCCAGAGCAGCCAGATTCCAGATTCCGTGTACATCTGCAGCCGCCTGGTCAATTAATGAGTCAATATGTGTATCAACGTGTAACGGTTTGGGCTCGTTTAAGGAAGCCGCCGTTAGCTGTCAGGACAGCCTGGAGGAAAGAACTAACGATTTGCCGGGCGAAGGTAGTGGGTTCGAATCCTGGTTGGTCGAACTTCAGTTCGGCTTTGTACAGCTCCCTTTCCACAATAAGTGGGGGGTTTCGAACTCGATCTTATACTTCTGCGAAGGACAGTAAGTTGCTTAATTTCTTCTGCCTTTCGATCATCAGATGGCCGAGAGTTGTCCGTGGCGGTCGGATGGGCCGTTACCCCCTCTGAAAGAGTGTAAGGATTCGTGGTGGCCATCCCGACAGACTTCTTCTAAACCCAGGCGCTGCATAACGTCGGAAGTAGGTGCTACATGAATCTCATCTAATTTACGTTCCAACTCGGCTTGGCGCAGTAATAAGTCCCCTCGCAATTGAACCTGCCTCTCTATGAACTCACTTTGTAATTGCATCTGGCGCTCTATCAATTCTTCTCTGAGTTAAGAGAAAGGGGCAAGTAAGGACTCTTACTTTACCAAACTATGATCCCAAAGTGGATTTATCTGCTTGTGAATTAACAGTAAATTCAGCCATATCTTTCGTTTCACATGTTCAATCGTAACTAATAGATTTAATCTTAACTATTACTCCTTATCTAATTTTATTCCTCACAAAATATAATTTATTTATACATCAAGAGTTCTGATTTACAGTGATCGTCAAATTAAACTATAATTCTACAGACTAATAGAAAATTGGCAGCCTGACATGAGCTCAAATATAATTCGCCCACAAATTAAATAAAAAGAAAATGTTCGACTCCCTTGTTAGAAATGGCGAGCTCATCTTCTTTGGCGGTAACGAAAACGAGGTATAGTCCAAAAATTCCCGTCTCCTTCCCAACGACAGCGTTTTGACGGAGCACTTTGACGGTGCAAAAATCCCCGACGGAAATCGGCTTAAACGTATTGAGCCTCAAAGCTATCTTAAACAACTCCGCAAGTAGCTTCGAATTACTCGCCTGAATTCGAGAACTAGAGCTATAAAGAGATCCTTTCCCGGTCACGATCTGCCGCGAAATGAGCTGTGAAGAGGTCCTTTCCCGGTCATGATCTGCCGCCAACTGAGCTGCCACTCTTCGCGCCTTCTACACTTTATGTAGGAAATATCCACACGCTTTGACACGGCGCCATTTCTCTCTCCTCGTCTTTCCCTCGCCGATTTCGGCGGCTCTTCGTTACCGCTAGCTCTTTGGCGCCTTTTCTTTCTCTCCAGTTCTTTGGCGCCTTTTCTTTCCCTCCAGCTCTTCGGCGAGCGCGCCAAACTTAGGCGGTATCCAAGAACTAGCGGCAATCGCTGCCGGCCCTGCCTAGCACACACACAGCAACCGATTAAAGCCTGGGAACAGACAGCCGACATCGATCAATGATAATATCATCATCACTCCCGCCAGTGATCCCTACTGAGTGCAAGTTTGCCTGGCGCTATAGCAATTTTCGTTACAAACGCACCGGTCTAAAGTTGGCTATCGTGCGCAGGAGTTAGTAGTTGGCCATGTATGTACTTTGTACGCTTCAAGTTATCGTTTATAGGCATCTTCTACGCACTGACTGAACAAAACTGTGTGACACAAGCAGTGGCGTCGATCCTATGGGTGCCCCTGGGGCCCGGGGCCCGGCATGATTTTGAGCCTGGGGGCCCGGCCATTACTTGGGCCCCGGCAATATTTTAGCTGTAAAATCGGTTCAAGGCAGCTCTGGACTGACAATTGTAGTTGTCAGTCTTCACTTTAAGACCTTAGTAAACAATGCCATCCGTAATTTCCAATTGTAACTCTCTAGGTATTGCTGTCTATGCCTACCTTTGCTTAGGTAGACAAACGGACAGACAGAAAGACAGATACACTGTACATGAATATGTACTACATCAGTACATATGTATTTATAATTATACGCAATTCGACCAAGGGAACTGAGTCACTGGCAGTCAGACCTTAAGCCACACAGGTCGCCAGAGGGCACAGATATATAGCAGGTTTTGAAATAACCCTGAAAAATTAATGGAATGCAGGTTAAAAAATCCCCCTCACATTACTGCCATCGCCATCTGGATGTCATCTTTGACCAGTAAGGCAGTAGGGATGTAAGCCGATCCGCTAATTTAACTTCTTCAGCTACAAAACTATATACATGTACCTTATGTACATAGGTTTTGTAAATATGGGGTGGGTACATATATACCCATATTCGTATAGTCGCCCTTTATAATTATAATCCCCACACAGTCTCTGCATCGCTGGCCGAACAAAGCTTCCTCTGTTAAATATATGTATATAGGATTTCGTTAATTTTGAACAAGTAAAATTTTAGAAACATTGTTTGAATTTGCTGAACGAAAATAGATAAATTTGCTATAAAACGGAAACGACTAGATGACAGTATTGATGGTGAAATTGCACTTGTGGAGGTAGGCTCATCAGCTTTTCATCACTCTTTCAGTGTAGGCCTAGATGCAATGAGATGAAATTGAAAGCCAGTTACTTAGTTTTCCAATGCTCAACTCCAGGTATTGAAAATTTTCATAAGTTGAGTCAACTATCCGTCTTATCTGTATAAGTTTAGTGCCTTGCGTCGGCTAAAGAACTGGATGCGAAGTACAATGACGCAGGAACGGTTAAACGCTGTGTCTGTGTGCCATGCTAACAAATACATTCTTGACAGATTGGACGTAATGACACTAGCGGCACAGTTTGCTAAAAGAAGCACAGTTAAGGGGAACATTTTCGGCAATTTCAATGTTGAATAAATAATAACAATAATAAATAATAATCTAAGAACTTCTTTACCGCCCCTGTAATAATGCTCAAGGCATCAGTCGATGGTCGCTGCTAAACAAAATTATTGTACAAGCCAAATTCCATGGTGAGTCCGGGTCGAAAAGCCAAGGTGAAGTCAAGAAGGCACAGAGACAGCCTACCGAGGAAATGAGTTAAGGAAGAGGTGAGTTTTTAGTCGAGATCTACAGGCTGAAAAAGAGTTTGCCGAATTAATTATATGCTCAGATTGTGCTGCTTTAGCATTACTGACATACTGTTCATAACTGTTGTGTGCGTTGACATGCCACTGTAAATAATATTAGTGACATTTCTCATTTGTTGTCTATAGAGATATTGGGCTTTATTCATGCCTGCATTAGGCCTACTTCAGAATTACTACCCCCAAGTCAGAGGCTTTGTCCCTGGAAACCAATAGGCGCTTCGCATCCAGACCTCCATAATAGGCCCGGCCCCCCCCAATGTTTACGACGGATCGACGCCTTGTGTCACACAAGAAAAACGAAAAACACGTCCACCAGAGTAAACACGCGACTGACTGCCGGAAATACTCAAGTTATTCATATGTTTTCTAATTGCCTGCAATCAATAGCCACAAATACGTCAGCAAGAAGGCGAGTCATAAGCGATTCGGTGGAATGGTATTTCCTGAACCCAGACTGAAGTGGAGGCATAGGAGAGTTAGTGTCGAGGTAGTGGTATACCTGACAAGGAGCTTGGAAAGACAGGACAAGTTAGAAATGGGACGGTAATTACAGGGAGCACTAGGGTCAAGGCCCTGGCGCTTCAAAGAGGGAAAAACTATTGCACGCTTGTGGGAGGGCTAGAAATATTATGTTAAATTTATCACTTTCCATTATCGATAGAAACTATTCAAAATGATTTTATGATTACATTAACAAAGAATTTAGAAACAGGTCTATTTAGAGCAGAATCTTATTGTTTTACAAGAGTTTTGGAGTAATAAGTCAGGCAGTCGTAATCGTAATCTCGAGATTTCTACAGCGCCCAAAGAAAGCCACGTCACGGGGACCAACTTATTTACAGGCGTTCAGTCAAAACCAAATCGATAGACAAAAGGGGTTCGGTTCCAGGTCAAGATCCAAGCTACGGTGGATGATGCTTCAATTAGAGCGGAAAGAGAGGTAAGAAGAAGAACCAGGATAGGATCTGTGAAAAAAGGAATGTGTTCAGCTTTCAGTGAAAGGCCCATGCAGGAATTGGAAGCGGTGGAGCATAGGTGAGTTTGTCTAATGGGTCAGATAACTGTCGCAGTTCTGGGGGAGTTTAATATCGACCCTCAGATTTACAGTGTTTTGGGTGGCATAATTAAAAACTAAAAATGCTTGTAAGCGGTGGGGTCGAGGGCGCCAAAATGTATGCTTTGCCTGGACCGTCATTGAGGCTAGGGCCGGCCCTGCATCTGACCAATCAGGAGCCACTTGCACTTATTTTTTGTTGAACTTAGACATATCATGCTTGCGACTTTTATTTAATTGTGCGAAATTTAACATTTTCACCTAGATGAGAGCGTAGGAGTAAGCAACGGGTGAGTTGAAGCCGGCGTCTATTCTGGTAGTCCCGAACAATCGTAAACTCGAGATTTCAACAGCACCTAACGAAAGCTAAGTCGCGGGAACCAGCTTATTCACAGGCGCTCAGTCAAAACAAAATCGATAGGCAAGAAGGGCTCGGTTCCAGATCGAGATCCAAGAGTTAGGCAGGCAGAGGTTGGGGGCGCGCTTGGTAATTTTTATTGCATCTGTGGAAAACGACGAAAATGTAGATTGTGTTACGTTGGCTAATTTAGCCGTATGTGTTTGTGTAATTTGTACGGACAATACTATGGAACAGTTAGGCGGGGCTATCATAGAAGATTGACAGGTGGAGGTGGAACGCACGGACGCCGATCTGAAGGCGAAAAGGGAACAGTTGGGATGATTGACAGACGAGGCGAAAGCCTAAGAGAGGAGCGGAGGGAAGACGAGAAAATTTCGTTAAGTAACGGCCGAACGTGTTGGACGCCCTGGGTAGCAACGCAAATAATCGTTAGTGCATCTCATTCACGGGGTCCACGCGAAGTGATCAGGCGAGAAAAATTTACTTTTCGAGATTCCTTGACATCGTGGGAACCACAGCAGGCCTTAGTATTAAATTTTACAATGTTTTAGTGCTCTAAGGGCAGCATTGAAATGTTTGCCTAAGAGCGGCACGCAACCTGGCACGAACCTGTTTCTGTTTGCGGAAACCCGTAAAGATTATGTGGAGCATTGACCCTACAAATCCATAAATCAACTCATGTGTGCAAGTCACTTGTATCACCCTTAATACGTAACAATGACACTTGTCTGTATGCGCATAAACTATAACCTATAGGCCTAGATACTTGTTGGATGCTCTGTGTGCTTGCCACATGCAGGTGTGCTAAACTGCTGTTCACCTGCTAAAGGTATCGCGTTTGCTGAGCATATTAACTAGAGCTATAGTAAGACCTCATCAGATCGACGTTCATTTGTGCTTTGTATAGCGAACGCAGTGACGCAGAGGCCAAGAGCTCTACTGCTCTGTCAGCCAATGACAACCAAATATCATCAAATGGCGTAAGTGCAGAGACATTGCAGAAGTAGACCTATTTAGCAATCTTCATGTTATCATTTGAGCAATAGCAAAATTACAGTTATTGTTTATGCAATTATTAAGCGCTATTATCCGATGACTAAGCATTAATCGATTGTAATTTTAATTGTAATTGTAATCTGATGGCGCTGAGCAATTGTGATTGAAGGACTTCCTCAAGGTTCCTACACAGTAACCGTCTCAGGGGAGACTCGAACCCGTACTCTCCGCGTTGCAAGCCTCGCGCTCTAATCAATCGGCTAGCGTGCCCCACAGTGATCGCACGTTAATAATAGGCCTAATAATTATCAGCTTTCATGAGTTAATTAAAATAAACCGGAGTTGCATCTGTAAAAGTCGTGATAATTTGCGAACGCTCCAAACGCAGAGGCTCATTTTTATGCTAACAGCTGGTGAACGGAAAGTCTGTTTCGTATGCATCATATTCGTGAATGCCTCGCCATTTCTTCCAAATTAGCCTCACAGCAGGCCGAAGTAGCCTATATTGCATATGGTAAGACTATAGTCTTACCAGAGCCGAACTTTTGGATCTTGACCTGGAACCGAACCCTTTTGCCTATCGATTCGTAATCGTAATCCCAAAATTTCTACAGCGCCCAACGAAAGCCGCGCCACGGGGACCAGCTTATTCACAGGCGCTCAGTCAAAACAAAATCGATAGGCAACAGGTTTCGGTTCCGGGTCAAGATCCAAGAGTCAGGCAGAGAGACAGCGTGGCAGCTACGGTGGGTGATGTTTGGGGCTGGGAGCAGAGGCAGATAAGAGGAAGAAGGGGTGTCAGGATAGGATCTGTGGAAGAGGAATGTTTTCAGTTTTGAGTGAAAGGCCGAAGCAGAAATTGCAAGCGGTGGAGCATCGTTGAGTTTGTATGATGGGTCCGAAAACTGTCGCAGTTCTGGGGGGAGTTTATTCCCGAGTGGTGGGGCAGCTATGGCTATGGAGCGATTACCAAATTTTAAGGATGAGGTGACTGGAGGGCCGAGAAGTGTTAGGGCAGAAGAAGAGCGGGTTGAGCGAAGCGGTTGTATTGTAAATAACTGACGAAGATAGGAGGGTTGGAAAGATTGAAGTGTGTTGTATGTAAGTGATAGGACTTTGTACTCGATTCGTTCAGGTATTTTAAGCCAGTGTAGTGATTTGAGAACAGGAGTGATGTGATGGTGTTTGGGGGTTTTGGTAACAGCACGAGCAAGAGCGTTCTGTATGGCTTGAAGGCGGCTTATTTGGGTGGAGCCTATGTTCAGGAACAGTGAATTGCAATAGTCTAATTTAGCATGGACTTTGGATGTGGCGATGGTTGATGCAGTTTTAAAGTCAAGCATAGGGCGGATTCTGCGAAGGTCGCGGATATGCATAAGGCAAGAGCGGGAGAAATGGGTGATATGATCAGAAAAAGTAAGGTTCTGGTCGAAAATAACACATAAATTCCGGACAGAAGAGTTAGTATTAAAGGTGTCGGTTGAGGCAGAGTCCGGGCTGAGGGAGATAGAGGGGACAGGAATTTTCTTGAGTTGGTCACGTAGGCCTATAAGTATGAACCAGAGCCGAACTTTTGGATCTTGACCTGGAACCGAACCCTTTTGCCTATCGATTTTGTTTTGACTGAGCGCCTGTGAATAAGCTGGTCCCCGCGGCGCGGCTTTCGTTGGGCGCTGTAGAAACCTCGGAATTACGATTACGATTACGATTACGAAGTAGCCTTATTGCAGCGCTAAGCCCTAAGTGGCAAGCGATTTGTGGTAAAGAAGTGGCGTAGACTTACTGGCAGGAACGTTTAATGACTGCTTGGGAACATAAATCCCTGTGGGGTTGGAACTAGTGAGAAAAAAGTTCTCCTCCTAGAAAACACAGTCTTGTGAAAACTTATGTAGCACAGGTTTTGGAAGACATAATCTTGTCGCTCCAAAATCAGAGTCGCTCCTAAATGCAAAATTCCGATCCATAGGCCTATAGGTTAAATCTATAGATACCAGTCAAGAGGGACAGAGGCAGACTTCTAAATGGTGTTTGCATGAGATCTGGAAATGTATGATTTGCGCCTCAATCTTTGTGACTGTAGAGAGTTTCCAAAGCGGACTAAGATATTTGTAGAGTTTCATAGTTTTGAATCAAACAAGCTGGCGTTTCACGCACGATATTTTGATATTTTGTATCGACTAAATATATAGGCTACATGTCGAAGAATCGTGCAGCTGGCGAAATGCCTGCTTTCTCAGTTAAAAATAATGGAACTCTGCACTTTTCAGTTGTTAAAAGATAATATATGACGAAAAGGCGATGGCTGCAGTAGTTGCTAATTATTGTTAACCAATGTTTGAAGCGAAGCAACCGTAGCCTCGATGCACCCATGCGTGAATTAGGACGCTGTCGTGTCTGAACTGGTCTTAACAGGAGTCGACCGTAAAACTAGACGACGAGTGCATTATGGTTCGTATATTCCTATACTCTAGATGTTGCTCATGCTCCTCTCCAATCATTTGTCATTCGTGCTTTGGCTGGTGCAGATTAATACTCAGTTCTCTTGTCTTTTTTTAAACTCCTTAAGTTCAGTTTTGCGTGCAGCTTCTCGGATTGTTCTTCAGCTTCCTCCAAGATCTCCTCTTACAGACTTAGGCCTAATGTTTTCGAAATTACGCTGGTCATCTTTTCTAGTTTGGGTCCAATTTAAAAGTCGCTTCAGAATCTAGCAACGAGCTACCTTGCTGACTTATGCATCCACTCACACTTAATTCCACCAGGACAAACTTAAGACCATGCAGCCTCCTCTGGCCAACTGATGTTTGTTCCAGCTTAGTGAGCTACCAAAAAGACGTGTGGTGTCCGTGCCTTTTCACATGCTGGTCCGCATCTGTAGAATTCACTCTAAAACCAACCTGAAGGGACTCTTTTCTTTCTCTTATTTCGCAAACAAATAATTGATGACTTATCTTCTTCCAGCTACCCGAGCTTTTCAGATAAATTCATAATTAATGAGCGCGATAAGAGTATCTCATTAATAATAATATTTGGCGGGAGACAGCGGATGCGCTGCGCGCTTTCTTTTCATCTTCTGTATTTCTTCACTTTTGGCTTCTTCTTCTTTGGCATAGTTACATCCTATCCGGTTGAATTTATTTTCTTTTTTGGTGAGTTCGTTCCGTATCTTGTTTGCGCCTTCTATAGCATCGCTATCGCCTAATATCCCTCGCCATCATGCACCTTTTGTTCTCCTTACATATCTGGCAGCCGCTATATCAGCCAGAATCTATGTACATTTCATCTTAAACCGTCTCACATAATTATGTATCAAGAGAGTTGAAGGAAGGAAGTAGGCTATTGTAATACATTACACTGCTTAAGTGTTGCCTCGGTATACAGCGGTCAGTTGCTTAGACTAGCTAGTGAAATATTAGGAACAGATCTTGCCTTGAACATCTTCAGAAGCCGGCCGCCGACACAGGAGGCCACGACTAGATACAGCGAACAGAACGAACTAGGTTACAGAGGCAAGTCTAAGTAAAGATTTGACCCGAACATAAATCCACAGGTAACAGTAGTAGCAGCAGCAGCAGCAACAACAACAGCAGCAACAACAACAACGGTAGCAGCAGGAGCAGCGGTAGCAACAGCAGCAGCGGTAGCAGCAGTAATGACGAAGCAGCAGCCACAACATGATAATAATTAGTATCAGCTGTGCTGCAAAGGCAACAGGAACCGATATCTCAGAATAGGTATCATGGAGAAGCCTAGAGGCGCAATAGAAGTAGACACAGGCGAAGGCTAGTCTAACGTGCAGGCCGGTAGGACAGGGACGAATAGCAGTACAGCAGGAAGGCAGAATGTTTGGAGAGGATTCGTATAAGCGTCTGCCAGACACAGTTCAGTAGAGGTCAGTCTGAAGTCAGAGGCTAGAGCAGTCGGTCAGAAGACAGAACGCAGTCTGTGGTGTTGCATTCAGACACGCAGAACTGGCAAGATAGTCGATGGGGTCGGTCGGACAATCATCTAACTGAAAGTCCGGTAAGGCGAACATTCTCGTTCTGGGTAATGTAGCTCAAGTAACCTAGCACGCATTCGAAAAACATTCGCGTTGAGAAGACTTTCGTATCGTAAAGACATGCATATCCAGAGAGACAATAAAACTACAGTAGTTCCTCTCAGTGTAATGATACATACAAAGGAACTCTCTGACATTCTGTATGTATTTGTCAATCATCCTTTTCAGCGTACGCTGTACGGCCGAGTTCCAAGTCAGGTGCCATCCATCCGATCCCGATTTGCCCTACATAAATGCCACAGCCAAACATCGTAACTCCGCCAAATTTGGCACTGCGACAACGCAATATGGACTTTGGGTTTCATTTTTACATCGTGCATTTTCTAACCTCTTTCCTCATAGGACCACCACAGTAGGCCTACAGCCTAAAAAGGCTCTGCCCTTGGATCTCTTCTGTTCATCCTTTACACCACCCCGTCAGTTCACTCATTTAAAACATCTTCAGTTGGCCGTCACCTCCCTACTGATGACACTATTCAGCTCTTTCTCTCTGACTGTTTCACCGACTCTATAGATCATATTTTTCATGTGGTTACCCAAATCTTCTCTTCAGTGACATCTAATATCCTTCTGAGCTCTGTCTTCTCTTCTCTGACACACAATACACAATAGCCGCAACCGCACGTATGATTTCTCCTTTATTGAATACTATGATAACTCTTTACACAATGCCTATCCCTGGTTTTCGCACTGCCTTGTGACTATTACTGTATTATTCAATAAAATAAGTTGTCTGCAATAACTACTAGCTTCTTCAACAACGTATTCAAGTTTTGAAACGTCTGTTACATTTGTATCACACACAGTTCTTCCGTACAAACACAACTTTAAACTTAAAATTGTTCCAACAGTACTTATACCCTAGTCACAACTTCATAACTCTCTTCCGTCAGCAATTATTCAACTGCACACAAACCAAACTCGTATTCATTACATATGCAAATGAAACTTGAATAAACATAAAGACCCTTCTTCCGTGGCTAAACTTATTCATTCTGACGCTGACACATGCTCTACGCTCCACCCCCTTTCCAGCACAGTGCTCAATAATTAACAACGATATTCGCTACAACAGGGCAAACGGATATGTCTTATACCTGTCAATCAAAACGCCGTCTACCTGACGCGCTAAAGTGTACTACACCTCGCAACACAAATCAAACCCCCTACGTCAAGTGCCTGACAATCCTGTTCTTTAACCCATCTAGAACCGAATTCATACTTATAGGCCTGTGTGACCAGCTCAACAAAATTCCTAACCGTCTTTCTCCCTCAGCCTGGACTATGCCTCCACACACACACACACACACACACACACACACACACACACACACACACACACACACACACACACACTAACACACACACTCACCTGTACTATTAATTCTCCTGTTCATAACTAAGGTGTGATATTTTATAAAAATCTCAGTGGAAGACTGCTTCCTGAGTAGGCGTGGCTCCCTCTCCCTCGCCGTCTCCGTCCCCTCTCACTCTCCCTCTCTCTCCCTCTTCTATTTCTTCGCGTTCTTCTTCTTCTTCTTGTTGACCCTCCTCTCTACATGTGTCCTCCGTAATTCGGAACACGATGCGTCTTTTGAAATTAACTATTAATTGTTGTGGCGGTTTTTGGATTGATGTTGTCGTATGGAGTAAATGGGACAGTAAGCGTCTCCAAAACCCTCTGCTGTTCAACTGCCCACCACGCCACCTTCACGTGGTCCACCTGTTCTCGAACAGAGTGCTTGGTGGACGACCGAGTCCTCGCCGGTATATGAGAGTGCCCAAGGGCGAAGTGCCTGAAGGACGGATGATGGAGATCATCAACGCTAGGAGATGGTGTCTCGCTAAAAACACCGAGAGGAAGGCAAAGGGAGACCACCTCTCTACAAATCCCGAGTACACAAATGATGAGGCCACTGGAAAAGCACGATAACAACGAGAACGACTCGAACCGGCCTTCGACGGAGAGAGTCGCGTTCGGAAGGGGAGGGAACAAGGCCCCTTCGGTCGTAAACCAGCGAAACCCTTGAAAAGAGACAATTCACATAGGGACATGGAATGTAAGAACTATCTATGTTAAGACCTGGAAAACTTGCAAATGTGATTGAAGAGATGAGAAAGACGGGCTTGGATATATAGGGACTTTCAGAAGCGAGATGGAGGGAGGATGGAGATTTCATAAACTAGGGAGTAAGAATAATACACTCTGGAGGAGGAAAGAGTCAAAACGGTGTTGCCATACTGCTGAAGGAGAAGATTGCCAAATGTGTATCCAAGATTGAAAGACAGGGAGACAGGATGCTCAAGGTAACAATACAAGTCAAGCCAGTGGACATTGTAATAATACAGGTGTACATGCCCACCGCGATACATGAAGAGGAAGAGATAGAAAATGATAGAGATGAAGTTTTCACAAGACTGTGTTTTCTAGGAGGAGAACTTTTTTCTCACTGGAATGCAGTTGTTGGAGAGGATGCAGACGGAAGGTGTATTGGAAAATGTGGCCTGGGGAAAAGAAACAGCAGAGGAGACAACCTAGTGGAATTCTGCAGGCGAAAGGAGTTACAGTATTTGTGACAAACACCTGGTTCCAACATGAGAAAAGGCGCAGATACACATGGAAAGCACCAGGAGATGTTGCACGCTACCAACTGGACTATATTATGGCTCGACTAAGGTTCAGAAACAGCGTCAAAAACTCTAGAGCAATATCAGGAGCTGATGCCGACAGAGACCACAACTTAGTAGCCATCAAGGTCCACCTCACACTGAAATTTGTTAAGAGAAAAAGGAAACTAAGACTAAAATGGAACAAGGAAAAGTTGAAAATAAAGAACAAGGAACTAAAGGAGAAGATAGAGGAACGTCTAGGAGAGTATGATGGCAACTCAACAGAAGAAAGATGGAACAGGCTGAAGAACAACATCATTAAAAATGCGACAGAAATGTGGGTTTTAATCAATTGCAACCTGCTCAAAAACCATGGATAACGGCAGAGATGCTCTTGGATTTGGAGGCGAGAAGAAAATGGAAGCATCAGAGCAGAGAAGAGGCAAGACAAGAGTATAGAAGACTAAACAACAAATTACGAAGAACAACAGATAAAGCCAGAGAAAAATGGTGGGAAGAGCAATGTAAAGACCTAGAATCAATGCAGCAACTTGGAAGATATGATCTGGTATATCAAAGGATAAAGCAAATATCACAGAAATCAAGTGCAGGAGGAGGAATTACAGTCAGAGATAGGCAAGGCAAAATTCTGCATGAAACTAATAAAGTCAAAGGCAGATAGAAAGAGTACGTGGAAGACCTGTATATGAGCGGAAGCAGACCCAAAGACATGATGGAGAAATGCATCCTGGACAATACGGAAGACATTGGACCGGAGGTGTTGAAAGATGATGTACTGGCGGCCATTAATATATTGAAAAACAACAAATCTGAAGGTTTAGATAATATACCGGCAGAAATGCTAAACAATCTGGGTGACAAAGCAATTATGGAGTTAGTAAGACTTTGCCAAGATATATACACAACCGGAGTATGGCCGGAAGACTTTCTACAGACCATAATGATTTCACTCAAAAAGAAACCAAACGCTATGGCTTGCGAGGATCACCGTACTATTAGCCTTCTGACTCGTGCTTCAAAGATCATGTTAAGAATTCTAACAAAGAGAGTGCAGGCAAAGTCAGGAGCAACAGATTGCTTAGGTGATGACCAGTTTGGATTCAGAAAGGACAGAGGAACAAGGAATGCTATTGGAGCCTTAAGGGTGCTCACAGAGAGGAGTTGTCAACATGGCCAAGATGTTTATATATGTTTGTGGACTATGAAAAGGCATTTGACGGAGTCGACTGGAGAAGGCTAATGCAGGCACTCGGAAGACTGGGAGTGGATTGGAGGGATAGGAGGCTAATAGGAAATTTATACGTGGGCCAGAAAATACGGATCAGAATAGATGAAGAATATTCAGGACCCGGAAAACTAGGCAGAGGAGTGAGACAAGGGTGCCCATTGTCACCACTACTCCTAATATTTACATAGAAGAGCTTAACCGAGAGGCACTAGAAGATATGGAAGAAGTAATTGAATTAAGGTCGGAGGCCGACTGATAAAGGCTCTAAGATTTGCAGATGACCAAGCAATGTTGTCGGGTAGCCAAGAGGGTCTGCAAAGAATGATGGATCGTCTACACACCATATCACAAGAGTATGGTATGAAAATAAATATCAAGAAGACAAAGATCATGAGAATAAGCAAAGGAGAAGAAACAATAGTAAGAATAAACATTAGTGGAGAAGAAAACATAGTACACACTGGGGGTTCTGTAGTCAGTGGGCCCCAGATCCTCTTCTGACCGCAGTTCAGAGTCCTGATTCAGCCAGTACCGCCGTTGATCCAGGAACTGGATTCATCCGCCGTTATCTGTGCGTTACGCATTGCTGCTGCCCAGTGTCCAGTGTGACCGAAGACATAGCGGTCTTCACTCGCTTGTCGTGGTCTCGTCTTCAGGCATCCGAGGGTATTTTATAGGGATGCGGGCGTCACTCCACATTCCACCCTTGCCCTGATGAGAGCCACCGCTATTTGGTCCGGGACTGCTTATTCGTCAGGACTAGCCTGCTTATTTCGCAGCTAACCATCACTGATGGTCGTGTTGCTTTCCGCCACCTGCGACCCGCTGTGTAGCAGTTACAGCTCTGCCCACAGCTGGAGGTAGTGAAGGGCAGGAAGTTGAGATATTTCGGCCACCTAATCCGCGAAAACAAACTCTCTGCATACCTACTACAGGGATATGTAGAGGGATCAAGACCAAGGGGAAGACCGAGGCGAAGATGGATGGACGACATCAAAGAATGGACTGGACTATCAGAAGCGGAATGCATCGGGAGCACACGGGACAGGACGGCATGGAGAGGGCTGATATCGAGGACTCTGATCTCCGACCTTCAGGAATGAGGATGGACATATACGGATACGGAGAAGAAATAAAACAAGTAAAAGAATTCTGCTACCTAGGAAGCGTTGTCACGCAAGATGCCAAATGCCACAAGGAAATTAAAAGAAGAATAGCATTGGGAAAAGACGCATTCAACCCATTCAGTTAATTTGGAGACGAAAGACGGGTTAGAAAGAGGCCGACCGGTAGTTCGAGAGGATTTCTTGTCAAGTTATGATATCTTGAGAAGAGGTGTAACGAGAGAGTACTTATCGGGAGATGTTATCCGATACGTGCGGCGAGGGCATTCGATAGGTCTCTTCCAACTTCTCGAAGGGCCGGAAGTCATCTGACGCAAGGCCCTGGCATGGTCCTGGTCACCTTCGTAGCATACGATGTGTCTAACAGCCGTAGCCTCGTTGTTTGAATCATCTCCGATGCTGGGATGTGCATTGGGCAACGATATATTTCTGCATTGGTGACATGCGCTGTGTAGGGAATGTGCAGTATCCTCCTGAGGCACCACCGCTGGAAGGCGTTGAGCTTCATCTCCAGATTCTTGGTAAGCGTCCAGGTCCCTGCTCCGTACAGGAGGGTGTGCGGTATATAGGTCTTAAACAGGCGGTGGTTCGTGTCCAGCAGGATGCTATTGTTTCATAATCCTCGTCGTAGGCAGCTCATGCAATCCCGGGCGATGGCTATGTGCAGTCGAACCTCAGGGTCGCTGCCGCCATCAGCCTCACATGGAAACCGAGGTAGGAAAACACACGAATCAGCTCCACTTGGTTTCCCGCCACCCGCTCATAATCCGATATTGGACATTGGTCCACTGTAATGTCGATTTTTGTTTTGGTCTAAATGATCTCAAGTTTGAATTTATAAACTTTAGACTTTCTGAGTTACAGTTCTTGTCCCTCGTAGTTGTACTAATGAGTCAGATAAGAGATTGTCTTATACTTTAGTGTTTAGCTTAGATTTGTAAGCGTTCTTAGTTATAATGTGAGAACATCACTTGGTTTTAACTTTGATGCATATACTTAGTACCAATAGCTGAATTCAGATAAAGTTGAGGTATTTAAGTTCAACAGTAGTAGTCGTTAATTTTTATTGGTGTGTGTGTGTGTGGATGTGTGGTTTCTGTGTGTCATAGCAAAGATGACTAGTGTCACCCTCTTCCTTTTTCCAGGCTTGGGACTGGCTCAACCCGAAAACGGCAGTGGCAGAGTTTCCGAATGCACCAATGGCGGATTTTTTTTATTGGGCCGGATTCGAAACAGTATAGGCCTATTGTAGCAAGGGCACGTGCGAAAAGGAAGGTTTGTTGTGTCCGGAGGTGACACATGCTCTTGCACCTGTCTGTGGAAAGGCGGCAGAAAGTGTGTTGGAGGCCATGTTGCCGCTCTTGGTAGAAGGAAGATAAAAACGAAAGAGAGGAGAGAGATTCAAATAGAGAGAAGAATTATTTGTAGTCGGTAGTCAGTTAGAGTTCGTCAGTCAACAAAGACCTTTTTAGGAGGAGCCTTGAAAAGACTGTTGACTTTGAATAAAACTCGTCAAATACGAACGCCTTTTCAGCTCCTAATGATATATTTAATAACTAAGCCTGTAACCCTAGCTGATCTACTGACGTCACCCAGATCAGCAGATGTCACGCGATCAAAGCCTCTTTATACAGCACGCAGCCTGCGATAACTTTCGCTATCTTATAAAGCTGTGCATCTAGGACCATACTCTCTTAAAAATAGTGTAGAGAATCGGTCTACAAGTGTAGACTTCTATGCAACACTTAATGTTGAGGTCTGGCTCATCGGCAATGTGTGGACCTCTATGCAACACTTTTTGTAGACGAGCCGGCAGTCTACACTAGTGTAGACACAAATTGCAACACTTTTGTAGAGAACGAGGTCTACATCGGTGTTGCATTTTGGCTACATTTATGTAGCAAGAATGTCTACATTTATGTAGTTCTCTATCTACATTTATGTACTAATAATGTCTACATTTATGTAGTGCGGAATCTACATTTAGGTACTAATAATGTCTACATTTGTGTTGCGGCATCTCTACATTTATGTACTAGTAATGTCTACATTTGTGTTGTGGCATCTCTACATTTATGTAGCGGTCGTGTCCACATTTATGTGGTGCTGCAAATACATTTTAGTGGTTTAGGAGCTAAATTTATAGATTGGAATTTGCCACATTTGTGCAGCTGCATATAGTTATGTTATACGTTTTCTGCATTGATTTACTGTTGTATCTACCTATACGCAGCAATGTTTAATTATTACTACATGGACGTACTAACGTGCTGAACTCATTACATAATAAGCAAATCATTAACTACAATTTATTAGGTTAAATGACAACTTTTAATCACAAATTAAGGGTTTTCACAGTTCACAAAGCTTAAAAACAAAGCATCAATCAATGAACATGGTAAACAGTTAAAAGTAATAAATGCCGAAACCTTAAGATAGCAAGTAATCAATATAAGAAACTTTTTCTACAATCCAATCAGAGGACTCGATGGTTGTCGATAGGACTAGTTGCACATAACAAAATTGGTCAGTGACTGTAACTAAAGAAGTTGGTCCATTTGAGGTAGTAAAATGAATGTCACTATTATATAGTATGATGCTTATTGGAGATCACTGCAAAGTAAGTAAGTAAGTAAGTAATGCATTTGTTAACACGCCATATGTCCATCGACTGAGCGAGGAATCGTAGGTGTGGGTGGGTTACATGTCAGACAACAAAAGCAAGACGATACAGATAGGTCTTTAGCCGCTTTACGAATGTGTCTAGCGAGATATTGTCGTGAGTAATGTAAACAGGAACGCTATTCCAAATGGCTGGTGCTGAGTTGCTGAATCCGCGTCGTGAGAAATCAGACCGAAAGTCTCGGATGTCAGGGAAAGACAGAAGGTTTTGTGTAGCTGATCGCAGAGACCTGGATGGTAGGTAGCGATGTAAGGATGATGACAGGTAAGCTGGTTGATTGGTCGAGAGAGTCTTGCGTGTGAGGAGAGCTATCTTGCAAGCGATTCTGGAGCTGACAGGCAGCCAATGTAGCTGCCGCGATATCCATCTTCACATAACAAGTATTCTGTATTCGAAATAGAGCTGGCCTTCGTCGGCCATTCTCTCAAGTGCACCGTCCACTGTTTCATCCTACAGAGACAAGAGCAAAATTACAAAATCATATTTTAAAGTTGTTCAGAGCCAGTGCAGTGACTGTAATGCAGGGATATTGTGTTGGTAAGCAGTATTTGTCATGGCCCTTGTCATGGAATTTGGAAATCAATTAAGTTTTTTTAGATCTTTCATCGTGATACCTTTGAAAAGTGAATATCAGTAGTCTGGCCAACTAGAAACCAGGTCCACACTTGCCACAATATACAGCAATTGAAGCAACACATGGAATTTGGTGCTCAGCCAGGGTCAATTATTTATAATGTAAAATATCAGATTATTGATAAAGTAAAATCTTATACTGTATTAATCTGTATTTATTTTAAAAAATTGAAAGATTCACTTTGTTAAATATTTTCTTCAATCTCTCTTGGATGCAGTGTGGTAAGTAAAACTCCAGAAATAAATAGCCCCTTTTATTAACTTCTCAATGGATATGCCGGCATAAATTTCTAAATGGGTGTAAATCAAGGCACGATGAGTTTGTAACTTACAAGAAGCAATAAAATGCTAACTTCAGCTGCAATGAATAAAACAGAGCATACAACCAAGAAACAGGTAGCATGTGAAAGAATACTCATCCAAAGAATGGCCAATGCATTGTGAACTGGATCAGCGCAGAAATGACAAGTATGTCTTAAAACACAGTAACATGCCAACTAACTTAGGATAGACTAAAAGAGACTAAAAAGCATGCTACATTGCAAATGGCTACATTTATTAACTTTAAAAGGAACTGACACATCAACATACCTTCATCATAGTCTTTAGTAATGTTGTTAAGAAGGTCCCGAGTTAAAGTCGATGAAGCGGCTAAATTTTGTATCCTTTCCTTCATCTGCTGAAATTCAACAGTCAACGACTTTTCAGCAGAGGTTACAGCCAAAATTCCTCTCCAACCTAAAACAGCACAGTCATGCTTGAGAAATAAGCATCACAAATTGCCTAATTGCCATTTGCAGCAACTGACTAGTAAGTGCAACTGGCCTTTGGCATTTTAAAAACATGCTCTGTGTAACTGAAAGAAAAGCAGCTAAAGTTAGTATCCTTCCCTTCATCTGCTGAAATTCAAGTGATGGATGTAACTGAAAGAAAAGCAAGACTCCCAGCCTGTTAAAAGCTGCTATAAAAATGTCCTTTTCACTTTACCATATCTTACCCTTTCTTTTTACCATCTCACCTTACACATACAACTGCAACTGAGATTTTAAAAACTACACAAGTCAGTAGTTGAGAAGACATTTAGCACCACTCTACTGAAACTTCACAAAGCACTACACACTGTCCTCCAGCAGCAGTTCAGGTTGAATGGCAATGCATGTAATATGCACCCCTAATTTTATTTTAAAAAGGAAAACAACTAACCCAGCTTTATGTGGATGAGTCCACAGCGTTTTTATTAAGGGATTTCTTGTCCGCCTGGATCGAATGGATGCTTCAAGATGACCTGTATGCGACACTGGATTACAGAACCTCTCCTGTGAAACAGTACAGAAGAAATTTCTGTAACGTGCAAAAAAGTAATGTGTTCATGGAAGTATTGCCAATGTTAAGGTTTTGCAGTCTTGGACATATTCACTCCCAACTTCCTCTCCTCTTCAATCGCTTTCAATACCATAAGTATTATCTCCCATTGTATTCTATGCCCCATATGCCTCACCAAGCACTTGCCACATTAAAAAATGAAATGAGCAACCTCTTCAGTGTTTTGAAAAACTTGAAATTGGCAGATTAAGATAAGTAAGCTATAACCTTCTAGAACAAAGTAGAAAACAAAAATTAAATCAAAGAGCAGCAAGGTAAAAACTGTCCTAAATAGTACTTACATCACGGAAAACTGGAAATGAGTCTGTAATGGATCTAGCCATTGCAAACTTCTCCTCTTTACATGGCCGGTCTTGTCTAAATACAACGGTAAAAAAATTTGTATTTCAAAATCACGTCTTTAATTGTAATATCATGCCTAAACAAAATAAAGACAAGGTTTTTGGGCATACTTATAGTATCGGGGACCGCTCTAATTTGGGACGAGGCTTTCGGCCTGGCTTCTGCCTACTGTGATTGGTTGTAGTTTCTGCTAAAATGACTTTCTCCAAGCTAAGCACTATTTGCAAACATCAATTAAACGTTATTAAAAATTTACAAAGCCGCAATAACCCTTACTTTTACCCCAACCCTTTTTAAACAGCAAGCATTAGAATCCATGTTTATTTACTTAACGGTCCCCGATACTATAAGTATGCCGGTATTTGAGGCAGAGCTACATGATATTGAAAGAAAGGTTTTAGTGGTCTCTATTTCACAATACCCTTATCACGCAAATCACACATCAGGTTTGGGATTAATTTCAGCCATACTGGAATGATTTGGGTCAACAGTCCCTGAACTACCTTCACATTCCATTCTAACGCCTACTGGAGATCTGGAAACTATATGCACCGTGGGTTTTATATGAGACCTTAGAATGTGAAGAAACAGATTGAATAGTTTACAGAAAGAACTTTGCACGGCCTACAAGGCACATGGATTCGCAGCTCGCCAACATTATTGTCTTTGCAAACCGGCTCTGAAAAGCGGGTAAAATGGCTCGCAAATGTCACATATGTAACAAACATTTTAAAAACACAATAACATAAATCTGAATAAAAACAGAATAAGAATTACGGTGAAATAGTTTTGCTTTCAATCCGGCGAGCACCAAACACAAAAGAACGAAACTTCGCGCCGGACCACGCGTGGCTAAAACGAAAACGACAGATTGCGGCAGATACGCCCGTCTGCATGACGTCATATTATTCTACTGTAAAATGAATATGCATCATGTATCGTAATCGTAATTCCGAGATTTCTACAGTGCCCAACGAAAGCCGTGCCGCGGAGACCAGCTTATTCGCAGGCGCTCAGTCAAAACAAAATCGATAGGCAAAAAGGCTCCGGTTCCAGGTCAAGATCCAAAAGTGAACATCTTTACTTAACGCAGAAAACACCAAAATCATAGAAAACAAAAATTAACTGACACATGAAAGAGCACCATTGTTCTGAAGTCCGAAAAATCAAGCTCGTTGCGCATAGGACATGAAGTCATGAAATTGGCTATACAATTGGTGAATGGTGCTATCAGGTCGGCATATCGCTGGCGGCTCATATAAGCGTTTACGATTACCACAAAATCTAATGCTAAAAAAAGGTTTATTCCAGCCGGGATTTAAACCGTTTGTTCAGTCAGATATTATAATTTAAGAAACATTTTCCGTTCGAGTCCGTTTCTGCTGACTTTACTGAGTCAACCGAAATCGTGTGCTTCACTGGTTTCGATGATTTCATTCATGCGTATACGAAATTCACTGCATCGAGCGACCAGTATTTTCCATGTGCTTAATCCGTAAACCTATAGATTTGGACTGTCAAGCTGACTCCAAAAATCTCGAGCCACATACTGTCGTCTAGGATATTTCTGAAATCGGACATTGTACTTACGTCAAATTCGGGGTCACTTTGGGTGTCTCTGAATGGCAGTAACAGTTTAACTATATAAACTGCATATTTTGTGACATGTATGTGTTTGCCTTATATTAACATACTGAAAGATCCATTTTCTAGCAACAAATTTATGCCTCCTTTAAAGAAGAAATATTAGTCCACGTTGGTGTTGCATTAAAAATCCACATTGAGTGTTGCATATTTTTTGCTACACTTAGTGTTGCACAAAAATGTCCACACTTTGTTGCACAAACATCCACATTAGTGTTGCAAAATCCGCTCAACATTAGATGTAGACAAAGTGGTCCACACTTTTTCTTACAGAGTAGACATCATGCATATTAACATTCGAGATGTCTCTGTCTAGGACCATACATACATATAATATAGGACGCAGCTGTTGTGTTTGAATGCCAGATAACACCAAAAATTCCACGATGGTGACTGCTGTTACCACACAGTACTTTCAAGCAAGTATATTGCCATACTAGTTGCATAGTAGAAAAGCGCATAGATGTGTAACAGAACGAGTGGACATCTAAAATAAATTTGTACAACATAGGTTCGCTATATAAAAAAATATATCCAGATACAGTCATTTATAACTTTATTGTTAGCGCCTTTTCACAGTTTCTCTGTATTATTATTATTATTATTATTATTATTATCATTATTATTATTATTATTATTATTGTTATTGTTTTTATTGTTATTATTATTATTATTATTATTATTATTATTATTATTATTATTATTATTATTATTATTATTATTATTATTATTACTACTATTATTATAAGCCAATTTGCACATGTAACTAAGTGCACTGCAAATGCGCTGTTCAGTTAGCTTTCAGCGATAGGCCTACCTCAGAATCACGCAGTTCAATAGGCGGAGCATTCCATGTTGCTGCTGGTGCCCGTCATAAATAAGACGCAGTTGGTTGGGCCAGATGTACTGAATGTTTTTGCTCTATGGAGTAGACCTGTCGGCTTCCCGTCTATACTGCTGGGTCGTAATTATTGGCAGAACGTAGTTGAAACCGCTCCGGAACCGATGAGGCAAGCACACAATCTTCTGCCAGATAGGCCTACAGTGGCGCTGGTTCGTGCAGGCACCTGTGGACCAAAGTGGCCAAATTTTAAAATGATCCTTTTGCGAAGCCATTGAAGAGTTTGGAGCACAGGTGTAACATGATAAAATTTCCATGTGTCCGATATAAATCTGAACACTCTGAAGTTTCTTTGCTATTTTCAGTAGGCTATTTTCAACCTGCAGGACCATCTTTACAGGACAAAGGGTCTTTGCTATTTTCAGTAGGCTATTTTCAACCACTGCACTTATTCAAAGGAACTCACACCGCCGTCAGTCAATAAAGTGAACTTTTCTGCCAGATTCGGAGCAGGCCTCCGCCCGCAAATATGATTCATGCAGACCTACTTGTAAATGCCTTGTTAAATGGCACTGAGGCACTTACTGTGTATTTTTCAGTTGGTGCTTAGGCTTCTCCAATAGGAAAAAAGAGAAAATGGCGACGAACGTCTTAAGAAACTATGTCTTCTCAGCGTTTCTCGTCAGCGCCGTCTTTGCTTACTACGTCTCGGGCAAGTATCTAATCTAATCTAATCTAATCTAAAGGCTTCTGTAGCGCTGTTATCACGACGCCCAAAGCACGAATCGAGGGTCTATTCAAGTGAAATCGTAATCAAAATCATAATACTATGGAGACGCCTGGTCGAATTTCGATAAGTCGGAGAAACCTGAAGTTCGACTACGGTGGATAAGCAGGTTGAAACAGATGAGTCTTAAGTTTAGATCCAAATGACATCGAAGAACTGAGAGAACGAACAGAAGTTGGCAGCGAATTCCAAAGCCAGCAACCCAGAACGTTCTAGAACCCAACATCGTTCTGGTACGAGGCACAACAGGAGTCGGCGTCCAGTGATCGAGTGCAATATTTGTTGGTATGACTGTTGAGGATGGAACAGAAGAATTTGATTGGCTGATTTAAATGTAGCGTTTTGTTAACAAAAGGCAGATAGCTCAATGCCACCAGAAAGAAGCAACAGAAGGCAAACTAGCAACAAGTAGGCCTAATTTCAGTAAGCTTTCGACCCAGGTGTAGAATTGGAGAAATAGGAGTATGGTGAGCGAACAGATCGAGAAGAAAGCAGACTTGGTCTATTTATCCAATAAATAACAGTAATGGCTTCAGATACATGGCGAAATAAAATAGAATTACGACATGAAGCGCTAGCTGGAGGGTAGACTGAGGACGTGCGAAAGTGAACATAAAAGAGGAACTGTATAGACCTAATAATGAGGATCGCAGAAATGATGTGTACGGCATCATGTTAGCTTTTAATCTGTAGGAGAGACATTTGCAGGAAAATAGATGATTTGACTGATAAGTGCAAAGTAGGCAATCCTTACAGCGAGTAGGCCCTATAAAAGACAAAGCTAAAGGAAACGAATAAAAAATCTTCAGCTTATTGATTGACTCAAAAGCTCAATGCAATTTAAGGATGCCAGGCCTGGATTAGTTGTAGACCGATGATAGAGTTTGCCTAGAGAAGAATGGGCTTGCTATACGCAACGGAGTTAAGGAAAGTGAAGACAGTAAGAGAAATGGGAGACTTGCCAAACTATTTAAATAAAGTACAAATATAGCAGACCAAACGGGGTGAAATAAACTGCTTTCTCGATGCAACACTATACTAGCTATTGAATCTATCGGTTAAAAAAAATTAAGCCAATTTAAAACCGTATATGATAAGAAATTTCACTAGCAGAATTTAAAACCAAAACAACAAGTTGGCATAAAAGGTTACAGTTGTTCTGACTTAACCTGCAAGAAATCTTCATGGGCCCCATTGGACTCGTGAAGCTGCCAGAAAATTCTGTTTTATTCGAAAATGCGTTTTGGAATGTATGCGATTGAAATCAATTCGGTTGAATGCTTTGTGTTCTTTATTTTGATATTCCCGTTTTTAGGCGCTATATAAAAACAAATAGGCTGTTACTATGACTATTGTGTATAGGCCCTGTGTGCGTGTGCGTGTGTTTGGGCGTGATGCACCGCGTTTGCGTGGATCGGCTAAAGATCCCTCAGCTAAAATTGAACTCGAACTCTGCTTGTCCCCTCCACATTTGGTTCTGCTTCAGTGACTTTGCCATCAAACCAGGTATGTCAGAGGCAATTCTTTTTACAACCCATCAGCGTATACTGCAGTCTTTCTCTACATATTCATCTGTTGACCTTTCAGGAACTAAAATCCCGTTATCAGACAGCATTAAAACTCTTGGTAACAACCATTGATAACACGCTAACCATGAATTCACACGTTTCTTCTGTTTGCAGCTCTTCTTTCAACCACATCAGGCATTTCGTCACAACAGGCATTTTCTGAGTGATGGCATGGCTAGAACAATTCCTTATGCACTTGTTGGTTCTCGATTAAATTATGAAAATGCAGTGCCAGATGGTATATCCTCTTTTAATCTAAAAAAGCTCCAGGTGGTTCAAAATTTTCTTTCTAAGGTTGTTACATGTTCTTCTTCTTCATTAAGTGCAGTATATCGCCTTTGTGACCTTCACCAGCTTCCTGCTGAATAGCGTATTAAGTTTAAGATTGCATGCTTGACCGTTAAGCCAGAACACTGGCCATATCGCTAGTTGCTAGAACCTAGGTTCAGAACTATTGTGGGATCGCGTGTTTTCACCTGCTGAGCTTCAATTCCGCGTATTCAGAATCGTCTACCACAAAAGGCCCGACTTGCCAACTCGATACCATTATTTAAATCACTTGTCAAGACTCAATATTTTACTCCGGCTTATGCCTGACTCCAGCTTGGCCACTAGCATGTGTAATAAGTGCTTTAAACAAATAAAATATTAAATAAATAAATGAAACTGCCGAGTGCCGACAACAAGATGCACTTTCAAGGACGTCTCCAACTTGGTCTCGCCTCGGTCTAGTCTCGAACATCCTAGGTCTTGGTCTCCAGTCCTCGGACTTCTAGCCGAACGTATCGGTCTCATCTAGGCCTCGTTCTCAGTCCCAGTTGCATGTCTAAATGTTGTTGAGTTGACTGACTTGCTGACAGTGAACATTGCTGAAATGGATTTTCTAGCAGCAGGTAGCCTACAGTTGTAATTGTAATTTAAGATTTATAAGTTATCATACATACATACACATACATGCATACATGCATACATACATACATACATACATACATAGGCTTACATACATAGGCTTACATACGTTGGCCTACATACATACATATATACACACGCGATCATATTTAGACAAAAGGTGTTATTGTTATACTGTCACTAGTTCTAAACACTGAGATATCGCACACCGTGGCTTAGCGTGCAATATGCTAAACCTCATTCTTTAAACCTAGCCATTTGGAGTGATAGCGTCGCTGCTATTGCACTGAAGACCGATACTACATCCAAATGATGTTACGGAAGCATGATGTTGTTATGGTGTATTGAAATGAAACGCTAATTTGAAATGCACAAATAGCGAACTCCAGTTAAGCGCAGATGAATTAACTATTAACTTAATTCCAGCTATAGGCCTATATATATATATATATATATATATATTCCAATTGGCAGTAATTTTAAATATTTTCAACAAGTCTCGGGACTTGCCTCAACAGGCGAGACCGAAACGAGACCCGGAAGGTCTTGCCCCGAGACCGAGACGGTGGCCAATCTGTCCAAGGCGAGACCGAGACGATGGCCAATCTGTCCAAGGCGAGACCGAGACGGTGGCCAATCTGTCCAAGGCGAGACCGAGACGATGGCCAATCTGTCCAAGGCGAGACCGGGACGATGACCAATCTGTCCAAGGCGAGACCGAGACGGTGGCCAACCTGTCCAAAGCGAGACCGAGACGGTGGCCAATCTGTCCAAGGCGAGACCGAGACGGTGGCCAACCTGTCCAAAGCGAGACCGAGACGGTGGCCAATCTGTCCAAGGCGAGACCGAGACGGTGGCCAATCTGTCCAAGGCGAGACCGAGACTAGGCGCTGGGTACGTCTCCAGACCGTCTCGAGAAGTAGATGTGGAAACCGAGACTACAGCTCCGCGTGTATGCGAGATGTGTGGCCTAGGCAACATGTGGCCTAATTGGTTCGGTCCTGTAATCTGGATCCTGTGGGTGAACTAAACTCACGAACTGTTCGTCGTCAGTGTTGCCTTTAACATTAAAACTGGCGCATTAGAAGTTGATAATTCCGTGCGATTATACCCTTGCAGAGGCGCTACACGAATGCTGTAATAATGAATGAATAATGAGACAATAGGTTACTATAAAATAATGATTTAATACATTTACGCTAACACATTGTACAACCGTGCAGAGACTGAGTGTGAATCGACAGCACACAACTTAATCTGATCTAATCCTTAACACATTCGCACTACTAAATTCTATACATGCTGTGGTGTCGTCTTCTTCACTCGTTCCATCTTCCGTCTGCTCCATCTCCGACTGATTCCCTCTTCCGACCGATCCCTCTCTGCGCACTGTCCGACCTATTTCTAACCGAAATCCCTTCGGTCTCTCGGAAGACTGCCTCTAGGCTGGCAAATACCTCAGACCTGCGGTTCTTCGCCTGTCTGACTACTTACATGGGCCTATCTGGCTGTCTTGCCGAACTAATTTGCTTAATTCTCAGACTGTCTTTGTCGTCTGGGACTTTCATAGTTACCCGGATAAGTCTACCCCTTGCTTCCATCGTGGCTTACTTTTTAAAGCCCCGGATGGACATATGGACATGCAGGGTGCTAGGTGCGCATTTTCTTCCCTTGCGATATGATTGGCTGGTAACCCTCTGCGGGCCGGCGGTTTGATATCGATTCTTGTCGAAGCGCATGTTATCACATCGGCGCTCACGCGCCTTATATTGTGATGTCAGCGGTTTTTTTAAAGCCCATAATTGCGCAATAGCGGCAGCCGGTCTAAACCAGTTTGTACTGGTTTACTGTCAGGTGGAAAAGGGCCTATGTAAATGGACGCAAATGTGTTGTTAAAAGAACGCAAAGATTTGTATCACTGGTCTGTCATGTGCTAAGTTGAGAGCTTGAGCTACAAATGTCGTTGGTAGATTCGTGAGTTTAGAAACTGTGCCGATTCAAGTACTTTTGTGATTGAACTGTTCGTTCAATTGTAATTCGAAAATCAAAGACTACGAAACGGGCAAGTCGACGTTTCGAAGCATGATCACTGACAACTACGACATCAAATATCACACACATGGTGTAAGGCATGTGCACTGTGGAGAGAGTAAATACACTCCTAGAATTATTCCAATAACTAATGGAAGCTATTGTTCAAACTGGAAGAATATTGGTTACATGAATCCCGATTTGATTTAAACATATTTTAACTATAAGCTCTAATTTTATTTTCGAAATCCTCTTCTTTCAGCCTCAGCACTAGCCTCAAGGCGCGTGAGTCACTGACTTATATTTTCGTCTGTTACCAGTTAACATCTATACTGAAGAACTTATACGAGAGGCGCTAGAAAATGTGGATGAGGGAATAAAAGTAGGAGGAAGACTGGGGAAGGCGCTGAGATTTGCGGACGACCAGGCAATGCTGGCAAACAGACAAGAAGGTCTACAAAAGATGACTGACAGCCTGAACCTAATTTTGATAGAATATGGTATGAAAATAAACATCAAAAAGACAAAGGTTATGAAGATTAGCAGATAAGAAGAAACAATAGTAAAAATAATAGTAACTGATGAAGAGTTGGAACAAGTCAGGTAGTTCTGCTACTTAGGAAGTATGATTACAACAGATGCAAAATGTCATAATGAAATAAAAAGGATAGCGATGGGAGAAGATGCCTTTTTGAAGAGGAAAGAATTAATGAGAGGAGGACTGAATAGCTACCTAAAGAAGAAATGGTCAAAACATTGATATAGAGCGTGGTCTTACATGGATTTGAAACATGGACAGTCAGAAAAGAAGACATCAGAAGACTGGAGGCTTTTGAGTTATAGGTATGGCGCAGAATGGAGAAGGTTAACTGGACAGAGCACAAAACAAACGATGAGGTGGTTCAACAGGTGAAAGAGAAAAGATCTCTGATGGCTACAATAAGAACGAGACAGAGACAGATGCTACTAGACTGGGTGATTGAGGACTGATACGGTAAACTAAAGGAGGCCCAACAACGTCAGGAATGGCGCCATTGGACATTCGAACCTGCCCGGAGGCATATCAAGTAGGAAAAGTCACCAGATGATCGCCTGTTTGCAAGGATAATTTTTTAAAGTTACATCATTGTGACGTCATTTTAACGGGACAGTTTATAATCATAGTTAAACTAGTTCTAGTTTCATTTAAACTGTTTAGATAATTAATTTAACAGTGTTTAGAGGTTCTTTTTCCGTTTGCAGTGTAGGCCTATGTCGACTGTAGGCCGGATGTATGCGTTTGTGACTATGTAGTATTTTAGTCCAAATTTATACTGTAGAAGGCATTTCAATTTCCCGCTCACTATGCATTTTATTGCAGTTATGACAATAATTATTTTATTATTTGATTTAGCGTCTGAACAAGGGGACCATTGGAGATATTTTGGCATATACGGTGAGGCCGATTAGCCTACGTCTTACATCTTCGTATATCTAAACTCTTGGTCTGTATTCACGCTGTTTTATGAAAGCTCACTGAGCAAGAATAAACAACTTCTATAGATTTAATTAGACTTTTATTCATCGGTTTATTCTATATATCCTACGTCACAGAAATAGGATAGCATACAATAGCAACACAATTATAAGTTTAAAATATAACGATTGAAGATAACCTATTCACCAATGATCATAACGCTTTTGATCCGCTAGAAAGGAATCAACATTTACACAGTGGCAGTGCCTCTTTATTACCAGTAGCTGAAGATCGATAACGGTTTGATAATGTTGCGATTTCTTGATTGGATTCTATAAGTCGTAAGCTGGGTGAACTGCTGGGCAAATAGCTGTCATTGCCGGACCACGTGAGCTCATCCTACTGATCTGATTTGATGTGATTTCAACGTAATCAGGTGTGGAGAACTGGTCGGCCATTTACGCAGACTGTAATGCCGTAAACCACACGCGACAGTCGCCTGTAAACATTGTGCGGACAGAGACTGAAGCAAATGTAAGCCTTACGCAGATCGATCTAGTCATCGATCGAGTGGTCAACAGCTCAGTGACCATGGTCAATAATGGACACACCGGTAGGCACTTAACCTGTTTATGCGTTCGTTATTCATTGAATAGCAAGTTAGTGGCTTATGGTTGGCGCCCACAAATAGGGGCAAGATGGGGCGCTTGCCCCTCATGAAATTCAAATCTTAACACTTCTGACACACGGGACGACGTCTTCTAGTTTTCATGTCTTGGCCACTCCTGCACAAATGTTGTGAGTGTCCATGACCCTATATGATGGATACTCATGTGATACAAAGGTTAAGCCAGACTGCTCTCTGTAGTAACAGCCTGTTCTAGTATTGTAAAGAAGAGGTGACTGAAAGCAAATACCCTGAGCACAAGTATTGTTTGAAGCGTTTAACAAATTCTCAGTACCATGTTGGTATTACTGATCTAGACGCTATTTTTAGAAGTAAGCTGACCTCTGTAAGATTTTCCAAAAAAGCTGGTTGACGACATCGTAGATCAGTGCGCGCACGACGAAAAAAATAGACAGTATCGCGAACAAGGCGTTTATCCCCAAGACAAATGGCGCATTCCATTCCAAGGCAAATGTTCCTTCCGAATTTTTATTTCCTCATAGGCCTACAATCGATTCTTCTTTCCTTCCTCTAAAATTTCTTTGATGCATCAGGCGCCAAGAGTCATATAAATGAATCAGTTATTTTTGTTCAATAATAATAATAATAATATATCTTATAAAATAATTAGCATAATAACACTAAGCTATCTAGTAAATAATTCTAACTTTTTATAATTTTATGTTCTATCTTATCGCAACAGTTAACTTGGACTTTAACCAGACTTCGATTCATCTCTCTGGCGGTGGTCTGTCTGGAAAGTTCCGAGTGGGTGGCGTTCATTTCCACTGGGGAAACAACAACACGGAGGGATCTGAGCACACGATCGATGGAACACGTTTTCCCATAGAGGTAGGCCTATAGACATTCCTGGTCCCGCTTTCATTTGCCCGCACAGACTACCGATATATCTTCAGAACCTCTAGAATGCTTTAACAGTAGGCCTGTTTGAGCATATCCCAAACGCAGGCCCGGCCCAAAAGTATGCGAGGTCCGAGGCAGCAAGCGATGAGCGGGACCCATGCAAAAAAATGCATCTTGACATATATTAAAATAATGCGAAATCCAAATTAAATTGGTTATTGGATACAATTTTACAAAATGTAAATCAGCCTCAACAATCAAAACACTAAAATTTTTACTATGAGAGCAACAATTACAGTTTTATTCATTAAATTGAATATCTGAAAACTCAAACAAGAGAGATGCTGTTAATGCCTTAATTTGGCTTTCTCGTGTTGCTTTTCGTTTTTTATTTTGATTGCCATTTTTATATTTTCTGCCAAAATTGCGATCTCTTTTTGGTGGCATATCCCTTCAAGTAAAAAATTAATTAATAGAACAGTGTCTGTTTAAAATAACAGGATAAAATGTATAATGTCACAGACGTAGTAATACAGTATACAAAAATAATACACGTCAACTTTGTATTGGAAGAAATTCCTATACATCAAACAGGGTTGAAAATTTAAAAAAAATGGTTTCACAGAAATTAACAGCGCAGACCGTGCAGTTCTCAATACACTATTTCAGTTAAATCTTCATTGATACTACAAGCGGTTTTAATAATAACTGTAATTCAATTAGGCCTGGTTTTCAATGATAAACAGAAAAGAATACTGAATACAAGCAGGGATGGATTCGCTCCAAACTATGAATATGAATGACACAATAAAACAAATTTAACATTGCAATATTTTAGCTATTCTAGATTTTTAAAAATATCTTGTTTACCTCGCCTGAAGCAAAAGCAAAATGCATGCAGACAGTAGACCATAAAAATGATGTATTAAAACAACGCTGTCTTCCTGCCGTTCTATGAGAGTGTAATTTATATAGCGTATTCTTAATGATAATAGTTTTAAATAAATGGCATTGGCAGGTAATTTATTATTACGCTATTTTTGTCCTGCAATATAGACAAATTCCCAAAGAAAATAAATAATTCATTTATTATAAAGTTTTCTTAATACTGTTGGTTAAAAAACAAGCGTTACGTAATAGTAGTAAAAAGTAGTAACAAATGTTTAGTCAGAAGCGCGGGGCCCCGAAAGCGCGGGGCTCAAGGCGGTTGCCTCATTCGCCTTGCCCTAAGGCCGGGCCTGCCCAAACGACTGAGCGTTGAATGTAAACAAATGGCTGAATGGTTGACAGACTAACACTGGCTGATCATGCTTTAAATCAGCGTCTGTAGCGTCACGCTTATCATTCGTAAAAAGAGATCGGGAAAGTGCCATTTACATTCAGAGAAATTATTTTCTCGAAGACACCAGTCATTAGATAGAGTCTGAGAAATTATAATTCAAGTCAAATATGCATAAAACGGGGACCTTATTATCTATTCGGCACCGATCAAATTAAATATAGGCATATTATCTTGTATTTCTTAATGAAAGCAGTTACTACATTCATTTTACAAGAGGTTTCGTTACATTCTTTCTTGCATCGGGTGCGATAAGTGGAAAACGGAATTCTTAAATTTTGTGCCCATATATCAAAGTGCAAACATGCCTGCAAAGGCAGAATGACAGCATAGTATTTCAACGAGCGACAATGCCGAATTACTGTATTATTGATGCCGTTTTACTTAAATTAATTACTTTAATTATATAATAAAAACTTAAGTGAACAAACACGTTATTTGACCGGAAATCGCCGAAATCGAGTGAAATCGCTAAAGTGGGTAACCTCAGGTTTCCTCACTGTGTTTTGCTGCTGCTGCTGAATATGATGATACAGACGACGATGTCATGCAATCGCGCATCAGTCATATATATATATATATATATATATATTATATATATATATATTGTTACATGTCACGGTCGAGCAGAGTAGGAGAGTCAGAGGAGTGTCAACTTAACGCGGGAACGAGACGACCTCTAGCGGCGTAGATAGAGATTGAGGCAGAACGGTTGCTGTCTTCGGTCTGTTAAGACGTTTTGGTTTTGGTCTTGGTTCATGGGAACCGTTGTGTTGTGTTCGGTCTATGAGACCTTTTGAGACGTTTTGTTGTGGCATGTTCTCGTTTGTTGAAGTCGTCTTTTGTTGTGTGACGACGTTTGACACCTCGTGGAGGTTTGAATTGTGTTTTCTGTAAATAGCATCTGTAAATAGTGTGTATAGAAACAAATACTTTTAACCAAATCTGATGCTTTTGTTCTTTTAAAAGTTCCCTAGGCTTTTAAATGTAGCAATATATATATATATATATATATATATATATATATATATATATATATATATATATATATATATATATATATATATATATATATATATATATATATATATATATATATATATATATATATATATATATATATATATATATATATATATATATATATATATATATATATATATATATATATATATATATATATATATATATATATATATATATATATATATATATATATATATATATATATATATATATATATATATATATATATATATATATATATAGCTAAATATGAGAATTTTGTTGACAGGACACTCAAAATTTTGTAGGAAGGGGAGGCGGGGAATTGTAATAAATGTTAGAATCAAGAAATGCATAAATGGCAAATTATTCACGCAACGGAACGAGGCCGATGGAGATTCCTGAGGAGCAGCCATAATGTCAGTGCTATGTAATGTCGTGAACAGCTTCTTATTTATAATATTCTCATATTTGAATATTCCGGTATAAAATGACTCAGCATCAGGCATTGTCTATTCTGAGGCTAACGCAACGTATTAATTCTAGAAGGCCTATAAAGTTTAGCAATCGTGACATTCGGACGCAGTGCATAGTGGCTACATCTAGTGTCAATTGCAGATCGCATGACTTGAGGTCCACTTCCATACTCCAAAAATTTCTAAGTTTTATTGCTTGGTGATAGAGGTAAATGTGCCAAGTTTTAGTGCTTGGTGATAGAAGCAAATGTGCAAGTTTTAGTGCTTGGTGATAGAGGCAAACGTCCCAAGTTTTATTGCTTGGTGATAGAGGCAAATGTGCCAAGTTTTAGTGCTTGGTGATAGAAGCAAATGTGCAAGTTTTAGTGCTTGGTGATAGAGAAAAATGTGTGCAAACGACGTGCGTAACGTTGCTACACAGTCAGGTTCGAATGCGCATAGGCTTAACAGGCCTATTTATAGCCTAAATTGCCATTAAAATACGTTTTGGAATCGTCATTATGACATCTAGGACCTAGCGTTATATCGCCTAAAGGCCTATTATTAAAGGTTGTCGTTATTTAGAGTTAATCTAAGTGTTTCCATCAGGCAGGCTCGAAGGTCATATTGGGGCACATGCAACATAGAGACTATACCAACTGAATGAGTTTACTTAAACGCTTTAGATGCACGTTGTTACTTACGATGAAAGTCGCTACACTGGAGTAATACAAGCATCGGGAGGAGTCAATTCTATTGCTGTCCTCGGTGTACTTTTTCAGGTATGTCAGGATGTCACTTAAAATCTGCAACAACATTAACCTACACACTGGCAGCGCTAGTTGTTCCGACATGAGACCCAGGGAGCCCAGAACTTTAAGGAGAGGCACGTCAGTCTTAATAAATACAAAACAGTGTCATTATTAACAATCCTAGGTTTACAGATGAAGTATCAAATGTTTTCAACAAAGATAAACCAAGTGGCGGCGCCAGGTAAGGACTGAGATGCTATTTAAAGCTCTCTTATTTCAGTTCTGCCCCCAACAAACCATCCCCAGTGAAAAATGTTTCTAGTACAAGTGAATGAATCTTGAAAAATAATTTATCGGAAGTGGCGAAGTCTTGCTCTAATCGCTTTCTTACTTTTAAAATATTCCCTTTTTGAGCTAACGGTGACACGGAACAGGCATGCTTTTGTACATTTTCCTCTGCTCTTTGGTTTTTATATTTTCTGTATGGTAACCCTCGCAGAAACCGGCTGCGGGTCAAATTCAGTGGCGTGGCCTCCTATATCATGTGAAGGCCATGGCCGCATTGCCTACTAGGTTTACTCTTGAGTTTCTAAGGCGCGAAGTGTCCCTGGGTGAAGGGGCACCCCAAGTTTTTAGACTAAAAGATTTCTGGGTGCTCCAGTCACTGGCATTTTAGAGTAGATCTTCTGAAAATTTCTATTGAAATTTTTCCTTTTTAAAGGCTAAGTCATGGGCAAACGACAGAGCATTTTCATGGATAAAAACCAACGCCCCAGCCTGAGATTTTAAAAAAGATGCGGATTTTGAACTTGAACATTTCTAATACGCCAGACAAATCCAGATCCGCAGCCAACTATTTGTTTGTATTGTTACTGCTGCGTCTATGTTCTTCTACTTGTATGCTTCTATGGTGGTCTCTCAACTGCTTTCGCCTTATAGACGTGTTTTATTCACTTTAGATTTGTGGAATTGACGGTAATAAACCTCGCCGAGTGCTTACATTTGACTCCCATGGCCGATTTATTTGCATGGGTTGACTTTTGGCCTAACGGGTTAAAACTCCTTAACCGCCCTCCCCAAGCAAAAAACCACTTAATTATGACTTACTACATGAAGTCTGTCTGTCTGTCTATTCAGTTTAGCCGAACTGACCCAGTTGTGCTGGTTAGTTGACATAAACATCACGGTAACATTACCGATATAATTCTATGACTTAATTATGACTTACTACATGAAGTCTGTCTGTCTCTACCAGCACGCAATTTAGTAATGGAAAGTAAGCACTGGCAGAAGAAAATTAACTGGTTTATACCAGGAGTGATACGTTGGCCTAAAAACAACAAGGTGGCCAGTTAGGTGATGTTAGGATAATGGCAGGTTAAGGAAAGCACCACTGAGTCCACCAGTAGACCTCCTACTTGGATGGGTGACCGTCCGTTGAATACCCATCATCCTTTTGGGTTCAGTAAATAAGTGGCCTATAAGCGCCAGATGAAGGTTTGAAAGGGTAGTCTTCGGATCGTTGCACGGGGGTCATGTTTGAACCTCAGCCGACGGATCCTTAATTCGATCTCGGGATCACATTTCTAAACAATTACGTTCCTTTGAAATCTAGAGTTAGGCCAGTTCATAAATAACGTAACGTTGATACACGCTCACTAATTAGGGCAACAATATAGTTATAGCTGCCAACTGGTGACCTGTTTTTTGCAGTTATCCACTGCTAACAATTCCGCACTGGATCCAGTTATCTCTCGTCTTCAAGGCGTCGTAACAGCAGGTACAACAATTGCTCTAGTCTTCTAAGGTAAACAGTGAAGTATAGGTTATGCCCAGGCATAGCCTAACAGAACGGAATGGATATATAGAGCCCACGGTCTTTCATCAAACTCACGTAACACCTTTGCAATTGTGTGCGCTCTGTTACTTAGTTAATCTACAGGTCTTTCACTGGTTTTAAACTTGTTGGTCCTTATATTCTATTAGATTATGAAAGACTCGTTTGAAATGCGTCACAGAATTGTGGCTTTATTTTCACTAACCGCAGTAGACACACACACACAAACACACACACGGCATAAATGACACGCCTAGTCCCAAGGCACATCACAGATGTGTGACGAAGGTTAATCAAGTTAATGATTCCACCAATCGTCTGGAATTCCGATGCATGCATTAACAAACTTACACTGTCTGCTAACTGCAGACACTAGTGTTACTAGAAAACTTAACAGTTCGATGTCTGGGAAGTGAACACATTCCGTGTCGCCTACTGCCAGACAATCTTGTCTAATTACTACAAATCGTGCACAAGATTGTCTGACAGCAGGTTATAACTAATGTGCTTTATACCTAAAATTTATGCCTATGAGGTTTCTGGCTACTATCAAAGTATCTGCTGTTTTAGGCTTTCTAAAGTATAGCAACAAACAACTTAAACAAAAACCTGCAACTTCAGTTGTCAGTTATGGCCGCTTCATTGTTTCTTGGTATTTTGTCATATGCAAGGAGAACCAATGAATATACCATATGTCGATATGCGAGCTCTATTACCACTGGACACTTCGCGATATTACCGTTACTTGGGGTCGCTTACAACACCTCCCTGTTCAGAAAGTGTAATCTGGAGTGTCTTCGAAGCCAACCCACATATTTCTTCTAGCCAGGTAATGTATTATTCTAACTAAATGTTTCATTTAAATAAACTTTGATACTAATCTTCCCTTTGTATTAATTTAATACATGTATTTTGGTGCAAACTTAAATCAAACAGGCCTAGCAAAATGTAAAGTGCAACACTTTACCAACTTTTTAAACTTTTGCAAAGTTCCGTAAATGACGTCATTTTGTTTGCAGCTGAATGAATTTCGCAAACTGCAGGAGTTAATAGAAGCCAATGGCAAGATTGACTTCCTGATGGACAACTGGAGAGCAACGCAGCTTCTGCATGGCAGAACAGTTCAACGCAGCTTCATAACAAGTGGCACTGACTTAGGCTTCAGTATGATGCCTCCTCAACTGGGATTGATCATGACAATGGGAGTTATGCTGCAGATTCATATTTGAAGGGACTCAACTGTTTCGATATGCATTTATTGCTGCATTAGTTTGCATTCTTTTATTATATCTGCACTTGCGCTAGCGCTAACAGTTGGCTCAGATTGGTAACATTGTGTGCAATGCATATTATGCCTTCAGCACTCACTGGTATACTAACAATACAAAGTGTACTTTACAAGCAAGTATCTGGGTAAGTAACATGGGTAATATAACAGTTCAACAATTTTTCTAACATAGTGGACAACTGCCCTCATGTGGGTTAAGAAGCCAGTCTTGTTTATTGGACATGCTATAAAGTGATTACATGTATTATAAATTTAAAAAAAAATTCAAATTGTATGTTTCTTTGGTAACAAAAGTAACTACGTGTAAACGACTATATTAACTTGAGTTAAAACTTGAGTTAAAAACCTGGGTATTTGTTTCAGTGGCCCAAAACTAAATTGTGTGGAATGGTAACCCTCTATTTTAGGTGCTTTTATTATTGGTAAAACCAATGACCGTATTAAATTATATTACGTGCTACTCTACTTTATTTCGACCAACTGGTGATCTTTGTATCTCCTACAGCACCAGTTATGTGCAGGGCAGGCATTCGTCTGTAGCATTCGGCTGTTGGCAAAGCTTTCCAGTGATGGATTCTGTCGACGCCACTTCCAGAATCACCACTGCATCGTCGAAATCCAGATTTCCTGAATGCAGTTGGTATGCATTAAAAATACCAATAATGTACGTAATAATCTGTTATGGAGAAACTCAATGGTGACTCTATACAGGCAGGCATTAGTCAATTTCTCCATCGGCCTTTCACTCAAAACTGAAAACATTACTCTCCGATCCAATCCTCACACCCCTTCTTCCTCTTATCTCTCTCTCTCCTCTCCAATCCCAAACGCCATCCCCCATAGCTGCCACGCTGTCTCTCCGTCAGACTTTTAGACCTTGACCTGGAACCGAACCCTTTTGCCTACAGATTTTGTTTTGACTGAGCGCCTGAGAATAAGCTGATCCCCGCGACGTGGCTTTCGTTGAGGGCTGTAGAAATCTCGGAATTACGATATACAGTACATGGACGCAGGCTCCAGAAATTTTTGCAAGGGACAAAACCAAGCAGCACAGAAATCATGCACATGTAAGCTGCACGACAGTTTTACTATTTGCAGTTACATCAGCATCATCAACATATTCTCTGCCCTCCATGCAGTAATGTTTTCTGTTTCTTTAAGTTAGGCCTACTCTCGGCTTCTTGGCTTTCTTCTTCATAATTATAATCTTAAACTAAAGGGCTTAACACGAGGAAGATAAAGCAGATTTCTAGCGAATTTTACATCGACTTGCCTACGGTGAAATATCATACTCGATTAATCAGATCAATTCTATAAATTGGTGAAAGTTTCATCGTTATGGTTCTAGCTGATTTCTACGCCAAGTCACATCAGATCAATAACGAAGTCGTAGGCCCCTATACTGTATTATCTTGTCCTAATATTATTTTCCAGATAGGCTACAAAAGTCTGTGGGTTAAAATTACAACGTTCTCCGATTATTCCAGAGATGGCGTTGTCACCTCTAACTGTACTAAGTGGATCTTCCAGCAAACATGAACGTCTCTGGTGAATACATACTGCAGATTGTTTGGTAACAAAGCAATTATTCTGAATATACCCGTTTATACAGTAGTTATTAGTCAAACTGGCTGTAGGTGACAGCGAATGAGGTTTGACACCAGACAGTTCATGTCTACGAACATTTTAGTCACACTAATGACTGCTATTATCAGACATCAATTTTACGACTGTACATAAAATATGCCTTAGCATATAACCATAGTACTGCATCTCTTTAAAGAAGTTGACTGCATGTTGATAAAGGTTCATCCATGTAGGACGTCCGCAAAAATGACCTACATTGGACCCCTTCCTCCCTTGTCCACATTTGACATTACCCTCCCTGCTCCCTTTGCCGATGTAGGCCAACCAGTGGGATACTAAGGCACAGTTTAGGCTATCCTGTTGATCTTGCAGGACTAACAGCGCTATATGAGTTTCCTGATTAGATTAAACAAGTGACCCATGAAACTTCCAAGCGTCCAAGGTTCCTTTACAAAATATGGAATGAAATTAACAAATTCCAGTGAGCAGCTTTGCTCTCATTAAAAAGGAACTTTTCAGCACAACAGTGTGTAAAAGCAATTTGCCACAATAGCGCCAAGTCCTACTAAAAACGTCACTCATGAAAATGTCAAATAGCATAGATAGAAACATTCGCTCATCATTCTAAAATGGCAAAGGCAAGGACTTCACTTCGTCGTAACATGTGTCGTACAAATCCTTATAGTCTTCCTGTGACTTGATCATCAATGCACAAGTCTGTCTGTGTGAACCACATGCACCACCCAACCCCTAAAAGTAACAGAAATCACACCTTTGAGAATTTATTGCCATCAGCACTATGTCCTTTGAGCTAATGGAGTTAAAATCAGTTCTAAACTCAAGTCAATGATGTCATCATTGCTCAGGACTATCAGGATTATTTCTGTCAATACAACAATAGCCATTATAGTACCATATCCACTTGATATCCAAGATATAAAACTTTTAATTTGGTGAAGCCTTTGTTCATCTGATTCATATTTTATAAGCAATTTTACAGTTTAAGTTTTTTCACTTAAAAATAGCACTTATTTTATGGATCCAAAATTTTTTTTAATCATACAAATCCACCAGAGCTGATGTTACATTGGTTTTTAAATAATTTTTGTTTTCACCCTAAATTCTGAATTTTGTCAGTTTTTTCATAATATAAACTAATGATTTTTATTTATGGTTGAATTTGGCATATCTGAGTTATTAAAGACTAAAATAGTTTGTAAAGATTTTTAAGTTACAAAATTGTAGACAAAATATGTTGGCAAATTTTTTGCACCAAACTTAAAATATCATTCAAATTTGGTGATAGTTTTGAAATGGCTAAACAGTGTTGTGTTGTTTAAGGAATAAACTGCTTAAAAATCATTCAAAAGTTGTCAACCAAACAGAATATTATGCATTTTTATATTTTTGTCCTAACAACAAATTTTAGGTCAGTTTTGATTGCTTGCAGCAAGAGAGGGCACACCCTGATCCACATCCAATCTTGATCCACACCATGCACAAACACTGACCAATGCGAGTATACTGTATTCTGCATTAAGAAACAAAGTATAAAAGAAGCTAGACCCTGAATATGTTGGGTGTCGCCTGCAGTAATGGAGTACTGGCAATTTGGTCGCTTTCAAACCATTAAAGAGTTGAGATCTAAGTGCCATAACCATCCACATCAAATTTTAAGTAAATTTGGGGTTTTGCGTTCTGTCCCCATTCCTATTTGCCATTGTCATGGATTACATCATGAAAAGAGCGATGAACGAACCTATTTTCGGTATAAGATGGAGACAGGGGAGACTGAGGGATGTGGACTTCGCAGATGACATAGCCCTGCTAAGTGAAACACACATGGATATGCAGAGGATGACTATGAGGTTACAGGAGATGGGGGAGGGGGTAGGACTATGCATCAACAGTGCGAAAACAAAGGCCATGATCGTCGGAGATATGGAGCACTCAAACATCAGGATAGGTCAGGAAACTATAGATTATGTTAGCAATTTCCCATACCTGGGAAGTTTTATGGAGAGGGATGGAGGCGTAGAGATGGATGTAAAGACAAGGATCGGCAAGGCTGCATCAGTTTTTCAGAGAATGAGGACAGTATGGAGATCGGGAGCGTTGAGAAGAGATGCAAAGATACAGTTGTACTCGACACTGGTGTTGCCTGTGGTGTTATATGCGAGTGAGACTTGGAAGACAACGGTGAAGATAACAAAACAACTAAATGTCTTTCATAGGAGGTGCCTACGATCCATACTGGGCATCTCATGGAGGGACCACGTCAGAAATGAGGAGGTGCTGAGGATGGCGGGATCGCAGGATCTTGAATATATCATCGCGGGGAGAAGAGGAAGGTTGGCCGGACACATTCTTAGACTACCGAAGGAGAGAATTGCGAGGACGGCGATGGATTGGGTACCGGAGGGTGGAAGACGTAAAAGGGGACGACCGAGAAACACTTGGAGGCGAGCTTTCAAGGGAGATCTGGAGCGGATGGGATTGGGCTGGGACGAGGCGATGGCTGGTGAACGCGTGGAATGGCGAAGGCTTGTCGACCAATGCTCCGATCGGAACAGGAGGATCTAAGTCTAAGTCTAAGTAAGTGGGGTTTTGAATATATAGAGCGTCAAACAACCTTTTTATCTTTGCTTAAGCCATGTATGTATGCATGTATTGTGCAACCAGACATATATACTATAGTGCCTTTTAAGTCCCTCACAAAAGCGCTGCCGTGCAAGCCTAAATGATAACGCTAAAGTCAATAAGAACAAAAGTTAATCAACAAGTGAACAGCGCTCAGATAACTAGAAGAGTCACCACTGGCAAGCTCCTGCAGACAAGCAGAATCTAACTGACAGATTCCCAACCACAGCTGATAGTAGACAACATGTTCAGAGTTCCTGGACCACGTAGTGTCAAAGAAGAGGAGGGATGACAGGTGATGAGCCTTGCAACACATGAACCCAAACGCCAGCAGTCGCAGATGGTGACAGACACTGCATCTGGACATCCCTCACCTCTCAGGTTTATGGAGGAAGACATTCTTCAGTAGCCAGCCAATTGGACATGGAGCGTATTCATAGTAGAATGGTCAGCCACAAATCAAGGACTGTCTTGGCCTTTCCAACTGGAGCTGGACACTGTCCAGGAAGTAACCTGAAACCCCTAAGTCGGAAGAGTCCACTGACAGTACACAAGACTTCGATAACGTACACCCAAACACTGAACAAAACACTCAAAAACACAGTAGAGCAGAGAAATAACTCCAAATACACATACTAGGTTACATTAGAAGTCCGAACAAATGAAAATTATCAAGCAAAATCTGCATACATGTGACCAACTAATTCATCACAAATGACACACTAGGAAAAGATGTGCCATCTTGGCAACATGTGCCACTGAGCATAGACTGTGCCATCCTATCTCTGATGCAACTGCAATCCAAACTATGGATTTTCAGCTCAAGCACAAACACAACAGCATCCACTGAACACAATACAAAATTACAAGATTACCTCTTTTGATGGAACATAGCAGTAGGGTATTTCTTTCTCCTCACATAACACAGGCATGTGACAAATGACATCAATTGGATTTGTATCACCAGCCAGAATAACAATCCTGTAAGTTAAATTACATTTGCTTACTATTACTAATTAACATCTAGTATAGCTCACAGATCTGTAAAGATTTCACTTATGGTTTGGCCAGATGATAACAGACTGACTAAAACCCAGTAGAGTTTCTGCTAAAGATAACAAACTCCATATAAAAGACAACAAAACCAGTAAACAAATTAAATTGCACACCTATCTGAATCAGGAAGGTTTTGGACCATACTGGGGCAGTCACTGGTTGTTCTGAGAAAGACCAGCTGAAGTGGTTATGTGTATGCTTGTCCCAGCACGGAATTAAAAATCTTCATACAGGTAAAAAAACTTGGATCTGACCCTTGTGTCAGGTTGGTCAGAAGAGCTTAATTCCCAGTATAGAGCAAATACCAAACTGTCCTTTTCGTGCTCTTCAAAAGAGTAAACAGAACAGTCAGTTTCTGTCACGGCTTCTGAATAAATGTCTTAAACAGGTTCTTTAAAAACATTCTCTCACAATGCAACCACTGCCTAGCATAGTATTGTGCACAAAAATTACAGCACATTTTAGCTGACAAACTGAAAAGGAAAGGCGTTAAAAGGCACTCTTAATCCTCTGAGGACTAATGCTCACATGGGTGAGTAAGAAATCAGCTACTGTCTTACCTTACCCCACTGAATAAAGATGCATCATGAGCCTCAACACTTGACAGACAGAATACAAACCCTTTTTCTCCTTTTCTAATAAATTTCTGCACTTCACGAACTCCTTTCCTTAGCTGCTTGTGTTTCTGAGCTAAACAGCAGAAAATAAATCATAACATTGAATTAACAACAAATACAATTTAACACATTAAACAGTTTAGAATTTAACATATTAAAACTGTTTAAAATTTAACGCATTAAAACTGTTTAGAATTTAATGCATTAAAACTGTTTAGAATTTAATGCATTAAAACTGTTCAGAATTAAGTAGTCACATATATCATCCGGGCTGCAACTGATGATACGAATCACTCAAATAGACAGGTGGGCTCAGCTAAAGTCATTCCTAACAATCTATTTATTAGTAATAGTGGACCACTTTGTAACGTTTAAGAAAGACTGACAAGAATTTTGGATCTTTTACATAAAGTATGATAAGTTACAAAAAGTATGGTAATAACAAATCATATAACAACTGTCTACCAAAAACACTGTTCAACAAACATGACCTATTCTGACCAAATGAGTCTTAAGCCGGATTTTTCACATTTTCAGAATTGTATTCAATCAAATAGTGCATTCAATTCTGTTTAAAATTATATGTCATCTACATAATAGCTTAAATGTATGTAAATGTAAACCTCCGAAGTATTTCCAAAGATACTGGCCGAATATCATATCAAGACTGTCAAATTTATAATTTCCAGAAAATGTACATTTTCAGTGGCAAGCATTACCAGTATCTTCTGGTAAACCAATACTTAAAATGCCCCCATTTGAATGAAATTTGGCAAAAATCTTGGGAACAGCATGGCAAATATGCCATACAAATATGAGCAACATATTTGTATGGCGTTTGAAAACATTGCACAAGTTTGAAGTATATCATAAATTTCATTAAACTGCTAACAACACAACAATAAATATTTACCATTACGCCAGCACCGTTTGCTTCCACTGGTTGACTGACATAAATGTTGAGGTATTTTGCACAAACTTCTAGGGATGCATCTTATTTAACAGTGTGACTTATGTGCAGAAATTTTATAAATTCTTTGTGACAGCCCTTGGCTGCTAGCCTGCCTCGTCCTGCCTAGAAATCTGTCTATGGGTGCGTCTTATATACCAATGTGACCTATATACTGACTATACAAAAATTAAGGTGACTTATAGTCCGGAAAACACAGTTCCTGTCCCATAGAGTAACTGCCTTTACGTCATGTGAGGTGTACTGATCAGACGGAGAACGTCAATGAAAATTTTATTTTAGCATGTTAAATTACCACATTTTCATGCATATAACCACATGTTATATCAGATTTTTACAAACCCTGCACCCCCCTACTGGTTATCTTGGCGTGTGGGTCATGAGTTTATTTTACACAGATGGCTGCCATAAGCTTATTGTATTTTCCAAAAGGACATATAATGATGGTACCATAAGCAGTGGAACACTACTAAATGAATTTGCGACAACCAGCAAAATTATAAATGACTGCTAAAGATAACATTCGTTCTGATTCAATTATTTTTTACACATTCCCAACTAAAGATTCATAAATTTTGTCGTACATTGCATTCATATCAGATATGATTTCACAATGCTACTTTACAATAACAACTGGCCCAAGGAAACTAAATATAGCAGCTATAGATAGTATACACCAGTAGAATACTCTCAAATTAATAAAAAAAATGCTTTATTAGTACAAGAATGAATAATCCTTCAGAATGCCTACCGTCCTGCGTGTATGGTGAGTCTATATCCTCTGCAGTGGCAGTAGTCAGTCCCCTTATGGACAGAGGGTTGAACTCTGCCAGAACCACCCTCTGCTTTGCCACCTGAGCCTATGTGCCGGGGTAACTGGCCTTGACACCAGCAGCTTAGGCAGGCGACACCATTTCGGAATTGGTTCATCCAGGATGGTTGCCGGCTCAGCAAACTTCGCAAGCAGCTGGTCAATATACTAATCCATTGCACGCGCTATGCACCTTCCCCTGTGCGGGCGTCTGTTCAGTTGGAAGTTGGTCCTTAGGAGCTTGCCAGGAACCTGCACAAAACACCTCTTGGTGTGGTTCCCAATATTGCTCAGCCTCTGCCCTGCCTACCTGGCATCACTTTGTGGACACAGCATAATCGTCGCATGCAAACCAACATCACAGCCCTGGCAGGGTATTGATACAGCTAGGCTTTTCCTAATCTTGGTGTGGTGGAACACACAGCGCCCATACAGACAGGGCGAAAACACTAGGAAAATTCAAACAGCCCTTTAATATCTACTACCCTTGCCAACTTGTCTTCCATTTTTCGGCATACTTATAGTATCAGGGACCCAGGTATAACCATAGATATACTGAATATTCATTATGTTTATGGGCGTGGCCTATCGCTGTGTTGCTATGTCACGAAACAGACATCCACTGTGTGATTCCCTTTACTATGATGTCAATAAGTATCATCAGAAGCTACGAGTAAGATTAAACGTAACATAAAATACAGAGAATAAAAGTGTTCAAAAACTATAAACTACACATGAAATGAGTCACAGATTGACAATGAGGCGGAATAATTAGAAAGGATAGCGTTTGGCAACATGGCGCAAAATGTTTTAAGAAAGATAAGTCAAACGTTGGTCCAAAATGTTCACGCCACATTAATTCGTCGAGATAGCTAGGCAGCATTTCTTTGGTAGTTCCATTCATCCGCTTGAAGACTGATTTGGCCCTCTTCCAATAGTTCTCAATATTATTTGTATTATTTAGGGTCAACAAAGTTCTGCCTGTGATTCACTGTTTTAAGAGTGTAATTGTTAGGCAAACTATATATATTCTGGTATGCTGCCCACTAGGGTGGTCCTCAAAATTAAAAGTTGTAATTACCTTTATGGTACCCCTTCATTTCGTTACACTATCCGAGTAGCTTATAATAGCATAAAGATTGCCTTGATAAGTTGATATTTAGAGGTTACTCAATACAAATGTTTCTTTGTTAATTTGCGATAAAAGTGCTAAAATGGCACAAATATACACTGAAGTCCAGAACTACAGAAACATTTTTAATAAACATTATTTTAAACTACTAAATATTAAAATTGTCCAGTAATAGTTCAGGACAACAGACAACAGCAACAGAAGCAGTGACAACTGCCACATGTTACTCAATAATTGTCAAATGGTACAGACAAACTTAACCACAATAAAAGTTAAATTTCAGAATTACAATCAAAAGGTCGATTGTCTACTAAACGAAGGTTTATAGTTATTCAACGTCTGCTATGGTGAAGAAGCAGTGATGACTTCTTTGGCTCTGGTAAGTGAGCTCTGTGATTAGAAAAGACTTGCAACAGAAATTGTTTTTGCTCTTCATTGTTGGTGATGAAACGATTGAAGTCTTGGATCAGCTTAACACCATGCTGGCCAATGTCGTTCACCACTCTGAGACTTTTAGCACACTTTCTGCCCTGTTGGTAGTGTTCATGCTCTCCCCAGTGCTCTGGATTAACATCAGTTAAAAATTTGCTAGGCAAATGAAGTATTTCAAAGAACTTTAAGTGTTGACAGAGACAAAATCTTCCAACAGGTTGTTTTCAGTGTTGGTCATGTCCACTTGGATATGCTTCAGTGGTTAAGCAGGTGCTGGAGTGTGCAAAGCCATGACCATCTTCTTTCTTGTTGTGGTGTCTCTTGTACTATTGAAAAACGCTAGAGCAACATACCACATACCACAAGTGCTTGCCAACCGCCTTAGCAGCAGCTGTGGATATACCATCGTTAATGTTCTTGTACTTGACAATGAACTGGAGAAAGTGGAACTCATTAGATGGTGCTGCAGTTGGATTTGGACTTAAGTCCAGGCCTTGGTGCACAGAAGACTGGTAAACAGGCAGATGTCACGGACTGCTTTCTTCTCCCGTGAAGTAAGATGGAACTGGCTCTTGAACATCCATACTCTGATGGAGTAGAGGATCTTGGCCATCCATCTAGCCTGGTGCATTGCATATGGTGCCATCAGTCAGATGCCCCGAGGTGGAGTGTCACCCAGAAAGATGACTAACAATTCGAGAAGTTCTGGGTAGTCATCTCGAGGCTGGCTGCTGGAGTCAAGCATGTCCTTGCGGAGTTAATTGGCACCTCTCTGAGTGTGCTGTTGGTGGTCAGAATTGCTGAACAATGCTGATCTCTTGGTGCCATGTCGAATTGTTCCTTATCAATGAACGGCCATTTCTCGTGGAACTGCTTGAAGAGGGCAATTTCTGGACCACTTGAAGCTCCAAGGCAGTGTTTGAAGACATCTCCAAGAATGAGTTCGTGAACATGATGTCCGCATGCAAGGTAAAGCATGTCTTTTTGTCAAGCAGTTTCTCAATCGATGTACAAGCGTAAACTCAACAACCCGTATTCGATGCAGTAGTATCAAAGCAGAGTGCTTTCACGTTGTCTTGAATCCCTCAATCTTTCAACACACTGACAACAGCCTGGTTGATTTCTTCTCCCGTGCCATGATTCAACTTCATATCCTAACAAAAGGACATGCAATCTATCAACAGACTTTCTTCCTGTTATGTCAGGCAGTATCTTGCCATCCCAATGCACAGTTAATGACACATTCTGGGGATTGAATTCTACTTTCAGTGTATGAGTGACATTTCTGCGATTGGCAATTCTGGCTCTATGGGTGGACACTCGGTTGATGGCAAAGTCAGCAGTCAGCTGAATTTAACTGAAATAACTTCAACTAATCAGAAGTAATTGCTATAAATATTGAAAACACGTGCCTTTTGCAACAAAATGGATGCCACAGGAAGTGATGTCACACAACACATCCTAGGAAAAGTAAGTAGGTAAATAAAAGCTGTTTTGGAGTAAAAAAATATGTGAAAACATAATTCATCTTCAGCAACCTCTAAATAACATCGAATTGTAATAATTTTTGGATAAGAATCATTCATATATGAAGCTGAAAAGATTTACGCGGTACCATGCAATATTTGAAGAAGTTTAGTTTTTCTTATAACATTGAGGACCACCCTACTGCCCACTCATCTGAAACAATAACAGAGCCGGAGGCAATAACCCATTCGATGATAGGCAATAATGTTTCTGGTTCTCTCCTCGTGACAAATGCTATATATATATATATATATATATATCCCTCTTTTTTATTTGCGTCGTACGCACCAAAGATCCAGCGATCAGTTTGTCCTACATTCTGACCGTGATGATATTTGGCCTTAACGAGTAGTGACTCGTCGATCTGCACCTCTTCACTGGGGCCACCGAGTTGAACTGGACCCTAAAACATTTTCCACGAGCAAATGTCTCGTAGAAATTGATAGTAGTCGACCCCAGTATTTGGTGAAATGTCAAGATGCTGAAGAATCGTTTGTAGAGGCGTTTCGGTTGCCAAGTAAAACAGTAAAAACACAAACTTTTTTTGAGAAATCCTTGCTCCCTTGAGGAAACTCCCCTTCAAAACTGACTGCTCCGATCGGCAGTTTGGACACCTCCATCCGTATCCCCATAATTTTGACAATTCCTTAATAAGATTTTTGGGATGACCACACGTCACACATTCCACAATATTATGAAGAATTTTTTACTCTGTAAATGCTGAAGCACACTTAACTGATCTTTACAAATATTAGTGATCTTGAATATATTCATATTTGATGCAACTAAAACCAAACTCACTATGCAAAAGTCAGAGCTGGAAAGAAATCAGATGAAGTCAGTAAAATCGGGCCCATATGCACAGCCAAAAGCGATCACCCATAATTTAATGGAGTTCTCTGGTTTCCGATAATATAATGAAGTCCCCCGGTTTCCGAAAATATATTGAAGTATATGAGGAAGCTAGGCCACAGAGAGGTCTCCGATAATGTAAATGAAGTCCAGAAAGCGATCCCCGATAAGCCAGGCCAAAATCACATGAAAGATCAATTTCGCGTTATAGAAAACTTACATCTGAGCCAGAAAATTAGAAAATCGACACACTTATAGTAAATAATGTAATGAAGTCATAAAAGTGATCCCAGATAAACTATGCCGAAACCACATGCATGTTCATTTTCGTAATCTGCTAAGTAAGCTCAACTCCCTCAACTCTCCTACCAAGGCTGTTCCAGTCTGGTTATAACAAGTTTTAGTTTTATTGTATTGAATTGCCGGCCTAAAGACCTTTACATAAATATTTTGCACAATGGATGTCTATTTCATGACACATACAACAACCAATCACGACACACCAAAACAAGGAACCAATCACGACACACCAAAACAAGGATAAGCCATGCCTTTTTTGACCAAGGGAACTGTCCGCCATATGGGTCCCCGATACTAAAAGTATCCCAATTTTTCTTTCAGCAGGCATCCATATGTTCTCCACATTCTGTGTATAGCTCAGTATAGTCCAAATCAACAAAGTTGTATTTATCTAAAAATAATTTGTGTTACAGAAACTTACATAATTTGATATTTTTTAAAGAATAAAGGTATTGTGAAAAAGTCATAAGTTATTAGGACGCTTACTGATTTATTACTCAATTATTGGATAATTGCTGCTGGACATGCCAAACTCACAAACTGACTATGCCATATTGTTTATCATTTCGATATTCGAAACAAGAGACCACCTTTAGCCCCATTATCGACCTTAAGTGGCGTTGCACCCTAATAATTCACTGAAAATGAGCAGGGTCGACGTCATAGGGTCACTATAGAAACACGTGTACATTTATAAAATAATTTCATTCAACGCAGAAACTTTCCTTGTTATTGTAATTTAACTGCAAAACATAATTCAATGACAGTTAAAGACCAGTAAAACTTTGCACCTCCATCAAATCTGTGCCGCTAGGGGTATGAATTATAAACAACCGAACAATGAACACCGCTGTTACCTTTTTTTATAACTTTGAAAATCCTCTTTGCCAACTTCTTAGAAGCTAGTGGATTGGCGATGGGCGATACTCGAGACACCAAAACATCCCAATCGACCGATTCCTTTGGCTCTTCTTCGCCCTCCGATCGTCGAGTTTCTTTCGTCATGATTAATTATTTTAAATTTTTCGTACTAACACGTGAATAGTCAGTCCACTGAACCTCCTTTATTTCGCTCACCGGAAGCAACCATTAACAGACCACGTGACTTGATATCTCGTTCATTGCTTTGGAGCAATGTAATGTCATGTCAATTCGTCATCGTCGCGACGGTTGACTACAAGATAGGGCCATCTTCGACCAAAGCCATCTATTGCGCGCAGCATCCAACAACCTGGTTCCCGATAAGCCAGTCCAAGCCGAGATGTTGTCAATCCAACTTATCTTTGGCCTTCCGCGGCCTCGGTTCCCCTCAACAAGACCGATCATAACCAAAGAGGTTATACTACTTACTTGAGTATATATCATTGATCATAACACTACTCTCGATGGTGTCTTGAGGATGTCTCATCACGTGCCCGAAATAACGCAACTTGCGGGCCCTAATGTGACCCAGCAGCTCGTTTTGCACCCCGGCCAGTTGGTACACCTTTTCATTGGTCATCTTCTTTGTCCAAGCAATCCGCAGTAACTTTCTGATGCACTTGTTTTCAAAAGCCTGAATGCGTCTCTCCTCTTCCTTCTTTAATGTCCAGACCTCACACCCATATGTCGCCACCGGCCAAGCCAAGGCCCTCATCAGGCGTAATTTGGTCTTGATGCCAAGTGACTTGTTTTTCCACACCTTTGTGAGCTTAACCATGACTGCCATTCCCATGGCTAGTCTCGATTTCACCTCAACCGTACAGTCCGCATCCACTGCTACTCTGCTCCCCAAGTACATGAAGTAGTCCACCTTCTCCAGTCTTCCACCAACCACGTTGATCTCAAGTGCTTCGCCTGTATTTGCCATCACTTTCGTCTTTTTCGCATTGATCAGCATATGATACTCATTCGCAGCATTCTCAACACGATTTACTAACTCCTGCAGTTGATCTGGTGATGTGGCCAGTAAGACGATGTCATCTGCGTACCTGAGATTGCTGATGATCTTGCCACCGATTCTGAAACCTCCATTATATCCTTGTAGTGCCTTCCGCATCACTTGTTCTGCCAATATGTTGAACAGACAGAGGGAAAGATTACATCCCTGACGGACTCCTTAGTAACATCGTAATCGTAATCCCAAGGTTTCTACAGCGCCCAACGAAAGCCGCGCCGCGGGGACCAGCTTATTCACAGGCGCTCAGTCAAAACAAAATCGATAGGCAAAAGGGTTCGGTTCTGGGTCAAGATCCAAGAGTCAGGCAGAGAGAGACAGGCATAAAGCATAAGACATAAAGCTATAGTAAGCAATCACGATAAATGACATTAGGGCCTACATATTTACCAACCATGCGCTGGATAAGCGTACCTACATTTTGTTCTGCAAAAAGACGTCCAAAGTCAAACGCCAGCTGAAACAATTCACTTTTAATCAGAGAGGCAAAGTAGTTTAGCACAAGATGATAAGCCCAAAAGCTAAAATACTTTAACACTTGTAAAATTTTGGCAAGGTGTTCAAAATTTAGGTTGAAAGGTGTAATTAGCCGGGACCAGCGAATTAAGTTGTTTGAAGAGCCCTACTTTTGGGTCTAAAGGTCTATGATTTTAGAGAAATATTGAGATCCTCCATTTGACCCCTTGTTTCTAATCCTACTATCTAACGATTTTGTTTTGAATGAGCGGCTGTGAATAAGCTGGTTCTAGCGACTAAGCTTTCGTTGGGCGCTGTAAAAGTCTCGAAATTACGATTACGATAGGCTGTCAGAGAATTATTGAGGTCATCTAGCAGATAAGTACTGGAACGAACCTGGATGACAATAAATTTTTAGAATATTTTGTAAATTTCTACTCAAAAATTTTCTTTTAAGTGGTGATTTGTGTGTAACCGACTGCGTGAATTTATTTTTATCAAGACTGGATAGGTTGACTTTTGACTTAGTCATCAAAACTAACGGTCACTATAAAAACTCGTGTACAGTTTGTGACAAACCGGGGGTGCCGAATCCTCTGTCAAGGCGCTGGTTCACTGCTACTGTAGCCGAAGGCTCCCTATCAGCGCCTATCTACTGCTAGCCCGCGAGGTAAGGCTCTTGAGGTCCCCAAGAGGCTGAACATGAAGTCAACCGATCGTCAATCGCACTTTATTTCTCACAACTTAACGAGGATAATACATTTAGCAACTAGTCTTACACTAAAACATTAGCTCATTTACGTCATCATCTCACCAGCTCGTCACGAATTACACCAGCTCGCCATGCATACCGTCGTACCACGTCATTCATTTATATTGACTGCCCCATGTCTTTATGCGGGAGAGGCTCAGACACAAGTCCGCACGCTGTCTGCAGGCGGGAGGGGCTCAGACACAGCCAAGTCCGCAAGTCCGCTACAAGTTTCATGTTAAGCTCTCCAGAGGTTCAGAACAGAACCCCGACGCCAACGGTTTATTTATTCAATCATTCAACGCGCCATGGATTGATTGATTCTTTATTTGCTTGTTTGTTTTTTTTTTGCTTCTTTTCAGAAAAATCCCAAGTTTCTGAGAGGGTAAATTACAACAGGTTTCACGCACTCAAGAATGAGGGCTTATAAAGCAGAAGCCACGACCGTTTGCCTGTTGACTGAACCCGGAGACCTGTAGAGGAGTAGACCTACATTACAGCTTAACCGGTATGGTTCGGCGATGTCAACGAGCCACACCAATCAATTGTATTAGGTCAGTCGATAATGAAAAAGATTATTGTTACAATTGAAATAAATACTGTCTTGGATTCGAAGAGGACAAAATGGTTGTAGGCCTATATGTTTTCTGCGACAAAATAAAATGTATGGCGAAAACATTTCGAAAATAAATTATAGTTAAAATATAGCTAACTTAAATCTGTAATCACTTAACAAAAATTCTTCTAATCTGTATTAAACTTCAGTAATAATTTCCAATTTGTTATTTGGATGATTCTGGGGTTTCGTGCTTTCTGTTCACTGTGTATTATTTGGAACTTGCGGATCATATCGATCACGTGGACAGTAGGTGTACCTCAAAAGGCATAACGAGTTAATATGTAAATCTCAGGAGGAACTGATGAAATTGTGGAAGTGCCATAACATCAAAGTACACACAAAGTTAAAATTAATGAAGACGCTGATTTGGCCAGTAATGATGTACGGATGTGAAAGCTGGACAATCAAGAAGAGGGACGAGGATAGAATTAGGGCATTTGAAATGAAGTGTATACGAAAAATACTTAGAATATCATGGACAGAAAAAAGAACAAATGAGTGGGTGCTGGAGACGGCTGGTGTGGAAAGGAGTCTACTTGAATCAATCAAAAGAAGAAAGATGTCGTACTTCGGACACATAATGAGGAAACAGGGTGATTGCTTGGAGAAGGAGATCATGCAAGGAACAGTTCCGGGAGCAAGAGCAAGAGGAAGACCAAGGAAGAGGTGGATGGACAACATCAGCGAATGGTCTGGTATAGCCACAGAGAAGTTGCTGAGAGGAACCGAGGATAGGAGTGGATGGAAAAGAATCGTCTACAATGCGACCAACCCTCGTACCGAGGACGGTTGAAAAGAAGAAGACAGGAGGAAGCAGCAAAGGCATGCCTCATTATAAGTCTGGTAAAGACTAAAATAATGAAGACAGAAAAATGGTTTGAAATAATGATCATAATTAATAACAAAGAGGACGAGTTGGTGGATGATTTCTGCTACCTTACTGGCTTGATATCGGCGGGCGGCAGTTGTGACGAAGACGTGAACATTCGTAGGCAAGGCAAATCTTGCGTTTTAAGGACTCTCGAAGACATCGAATAACAACGGATGCAGCGTAAGGGCCAAGATTCTGCTATATGAAGCCACAGTGTTAAGCACATTGCTATATGGATCTGAAAGCTGGAAACGACGGTTGCAAACAATAAAAAACTGAAGCCGCACATCACAGATAGCCGAAGAGATTTGTGCACATTTTGTGGCATAATATAAAATATCAAAAAACTATATGAGAGAAGATAGCGCAAGAGAATATAGCGAATATCATCAGAAAGAGAAAGACTTAAGTGGATGGGACATGAAATTTGTATGGACAAAGATAGAAGAAACAACCACGTGATGAAATAAGTGATGAACTGGGTTCCTAAAGGTAAGTGGAGGAAGGGAAGAGCACGAAAGAACTGGCCAGAGCCATCAGAGACGATCTGCGATGCTTGGAGATGTCATGGGACAAGGTGGAAAGACACGATGGACAGAGATGAATGGAGAAGCTGAGCTGCCCGATGTGCAGATCTGCACAGGAAAGACTAAGTAAGTAAATAAGTCAACAGTCTCCAAGAAGGAATATATTTTTAAAATGTGTATATATATAAATATATATATAAATATATATATTCTTTAAATATTAAAGAATATTTAAACTATGTAAACTATATGCAAATTAAAAGCAACCATAAAGTACATGAGTAACAAGTACGCAATTAGTTAGCACTTTATTATATTGCCATACGCAAATGTATCACGTAGGTAATGCCATTAAGCGGTACAATATGTGAAATGCAGAACACAATCAGCAAAGAACATGTAAACAAAAAGTTATTGAGCAAAGCATTTATATTCTGCCATATTAACATTACAAAAGGCCAAACACAACATTACCTAAATATCTCAGTGATACAACAGTTATAAAGCACATTTTTCAAAAGCATTTAAAATAGCTTGGCTACTCATACAGTTCTTAACTGTCAAAAGTGTGACAACATATTTAGTGATAATGTATCATTTTGATAAAATTGGATTAGCTGAGAAACTCACTTTAAAAAGGAAACAGAACGTAATGTATGTTAGATTCTTGCCATATGTTTCTATATTCTACCTTCTTTAAAAATACTTTTTCAGACCCAAAACAGTGGATAAATAATTAAAAATGCAAAAAACTGAACCATTAACAGGACTTCACATTAGAAGCCCTGAAGTCCTAGAGGTAGGTCAGGTCAGGTCATGCAAATATATCACGATCAGTACAAAGATTTATAAGCAGAAAATTCTCTTTTCAATACATTTGTCAACAGTTTAACAGAAGACTTTCCTAACATTTAATGGCCTTTGACTTCAGTTGATGTTTGCATAAAACAACCAGGCCTGGGCAGTACTGCACATCCTACGATGTATAGAGAACCAATCTGATGAACCACCTGTAAATGGGAAATACTATTTCACTCCTTTAATTTCTGTATTCAATTAAATAACCAGATCTTGGGTTATTAGAATATCTGAAGTACCACTGGCCATTCAAAAGTCTGCCCAGCCCTGAAACATGCAAAATATATCTACAATCAGTCTCATAAATTCATACTCCAAAAATATAAGTCAACTGTCAAAATCTAGATCAACTCTTTAATAAATGTGCCAAAGTTTTAGTCTCGCAGCTTTAGACTCAGTGCAAAATTAACTGCAAGTTATAGAAAATATTTTTGCTTGCAGCATCAACTAATTTCAGGATTCTTTGTTTATATTCACAAAAATACCAAATCTCTCAGCTGAAACTGCACAATCATGTAAAAATACAGCATAAAAATATAAAATATTTTGCGATTCTGGTAAGAGCAGGTATGCACAGCTCTAAAAGTGTTCAGATCCTTATGCCAGTTTGTACAAATTCAGCAAGCTAAAGGCATCTAAAATTCCACAAGCAAAGGTCAAGTTGTCATATAAAAGACGTGTTTCTGGGACAAAACTCCTGCATGGCTCTCACCATAAACCATGAATGTTTATACTGAGCATTACTTCTTATACAGTTCAGCTTCTTTCTAATGATTGCCCACAAGGTACCCAAAACACGTGATCACCTGTTGGCTTTTTGTCATGTGAGGTTTTACTACTGAAAATGTGGCCTCAGCACCAAGACATAGCCTTGAATATAGTAGTTTCTTGGCAGTTGTTGATTCAGATATTGTTTCACTGCCATATATTCAATATAAAAATGAACGCAGTCTTTGCTGTATTATAACAAGCAGGAAGTCTTATAGACTGCAGTTCTTTGAAGAAATCTTGATGACGATAATGACTGTATGTCTAGTCTTAGTCAAAGTTATTACTGTTAGCAAGAAAATTTCAAATACATGGAAAGAAATCCACGTGCTTTTGCAGTTTTGGGCTTCACAACATTATATACAAATCTGGCAAAAGCAATTTCTTAAAATCTTACTTTGGTAACAAACATCTATTATATTTTTTTTACAGGGATAATCTGGTAAAGCAATGTAGAGAATGAAGCATGACAGAAAATGTAACTTTCTCTCTTATTATGAAGTCAATTTCCAGAATAGGCACAATACTGTTCTTTATTTCATTTGATGCATGAAAAAGTCTTCAGAAACTGCAGAGTAAAATGATGCAATCTTCCACAATGGTCTCTAACCAAATCCAGAAGACTTGTTAATATATTCATTCTGTCAAACCTAATCAGGCAGAAAAACAACCAACTGACAATTACAAATACATAGTAAGTGAATAACAAGCCACAGAAATTTGTTTAAACAATGAATAATTTATGCCTCCAAATTCATACTACTGCATGACTTTGCATACATAAAATATATAATAATAATGATAGAAATAATAATAATAATTACTGAGGGATCATGTATACCTCGGGTAAAAATAATAATTCCATTCTTTAGAATGACCTCGTCCAAATGACAGTTTACTGCATTGTTCGCTGTAGTTCACCTGATTTTAATGATTCTTCACATTTCTCGGCACTGTTGTGGTTGTTTTGTTTGTGTTTTGTTCAGTCGTTACTATATACATGTATGTCTCTTGATTCTGACCTGGTTTCTTCTTTTTAGTTTTCCCTGCAAAACTGCCATCTTCCACTTGTCTTATGTGGCTATTTTAGAAGCTGTATTCACACCTGTATGACCCTTATTAAGTATGCATTCTGGTCGGACTGGTGTTTTAAGTTTTAGCAAGTAACATCTGTACAACCCGTCTACCGTATTTTGTATGCCCTCAGAGTGGGCTGGCAAGGCTAGCGTGTTTGCAGCCACTGTTTAGTCACAACGCACCCACATCTGTCCCTCGCATGCGAACCACTGCCCAATCCAGAAGCTTTGTCTACGTTGGTCCCACTTGCTGGAATCGTCTCCCTTGAGAATTGCGACTTGTGCTCCTTTCTCCATCTCAGTGTTCCACAGGTGCCTGAAGACTGTACTGTTTAACAGTGATTTTACTTTTTCGGGTCGGAAGCACCTCTGTTGAGTTTATCCTCTAAGAGGCGTTTTATAAATCTCAAATTACAATTACAGTTACAATCCAGTGGCCATCTGCAAGGCTCACGTGGCCATGGTGACGCTGATGCACAGGTGTTGCAGCTTCAGGACCCGGCTGGCTTTCAGGAGTTGGTTGAGCATCCGGGGACTGATGGCCCCTTTCTTAAACATAGTGCTAAAGAGCACACCTCGCCTGCTCGCAGGCCTTGACTGAGGTTCTGCAGAACATTTGCAGCTGTCTCAGTATACTAGAAACTTGGAAGGCACTGCTGCAGTTTGCCCCATGTATTCTAGCTTAGCCATCTCAAGTAGGTCGCAGATGGAATTTGGCCAATGTCATCAAGGGTTGAGTCAAAGCACGGTCCTGTGATAAAGGATCGAACTGGGTCTTTGGTCCTTTAGGAGTCGGTCATCACATTTCATCACACAGCTTATATGCCCTTATTGCAGCCATTAGCTCTTCAAAGGGTAGGCATTAGATGTGGCTCTTGAGCATCACTGCATGCTTCTTTATAACACCATTTAGAACGTCCACCATCTGCCTTCTCAAAGCACCATAAGTTTATTAATATCATTCTTTGGTGCTCCTAGGATCAGCCACCTCTTTAGCTGTTCTCACTGTTGTGACCGACCACCTTTGGAATGGCTTGATAAACACCATGTGAGAAGGCCATCGTCAATATCAAACTTGACAACACCCAGTTGTTACATGCCACTCTACCCATAAGATATGACGGATTTGGTATGAGGAGGATTGGGTTGCTGGCTTCTTCTGCCTATTTGGGTTCAGCTGCGACCACTCTTGAACTCCAGTTCACCATTCTCAGTTACTACCCTACAGCTGCTGATACGCACCTGGGTGATCTGTTGATGACTGGCATGGAGACACTTCCATCTAGTGTCGACCCATGGCCAACAAAACAGGCAACAGGGATGGACCTGTGATTGAAGCAATAGATCGACGGTTTGGGCAAGCACCAAAAAAACGACTGAACCTGAGCACGGTTGGCTGCAGTCAGTTGACCCCCTTCTGGTGATTGGCTGACTGCTCTCTCCAGCTCACTATTATGTGGCCTTTGCTTAAACAATGAGGCAGAGCAAGTCACAATTGGCCTTCAATTGAGCCTTGACTTCTGCAGCCCTCAACAATGTCGCTGTGGGGATTTGGTTGGCCCTCTTGGCCACCAAAGTCTTGTCTGCAGACTGGCTTTCGGGCGATCCCTTCGTCATTACGCCATCAGTGACAGTATGGCGGCTCTTACAGAAAGCTGATGTCCCTAGCATTAAGAAAGCAACAGGCTTGTTTCACCCTGATGACAATAGACCAGACGGGGCTACGATGGTTCACTGGGTGGCGGGTAAATGGTTGCCTTGGGATGCCACAGTTGTACGTACACACTTGTGTGGCATCTTACATCGCTCACAAAGCAAATTCAGCAGAGGCAGTGGTAGAACAGGCTGTCATAATTAAAATCAAAGTATACTCAAGGTTGCCATCTACATATCTTTCTATGCCCACTGCTTTCGAAACACTGGGCCCAATAAATTCTGTGAGGTTGGCCATCATCTTTCAACCGTCTCTGGAGAGTCACGTGCAGTCAGTCTCCTTTTTCAGCACCTTTTTAATACATGTGCTAATCTATTTCCACATCTGATAACAGGAGCTGCAAAACCTGCTGGTATACACTAAAACACAACTGTAATTCATTTTGTATGCAAAACACTTATAACATGGTACTTGATATAACGTGTTAGCGAATATGGACCCCAAGTTCCACATTATCATGGGTTGGTGGTGTACTTAATAAAATCAAGATTATGTTATGCTGCCAATAACATAACCGTCAACTGAAATAACACAGAGTATTGGCATATCTTTCAATAACTCACTGAAAAGCTGCATTTGCATGCACAGCATAGATGCAATGTTTGTCCAGCTGCTTCAGCCTTCTTTCATGGCAGACTCAACTTATCTGACAACAGCAACCTTATAGTGATCCATGGTAGGACTTCCTTGGTGCAGCATAGGGCTTTTGCTCTAGTAGTCCTGTCACTAAGTGATGCTACGTAAATTCACCAATACAATTTTACAACAACTTTGTTTTATAACTATAAAGTACTGAGATGAAATACTGACAGCAGCTGCTGCGCTGTTGCATTTAATCTTTCTGTTCTTCCTGCCACTGAAGCCTGACAGGCAGCCACAAGAAAGACAGGTACGACCAGACTTCTGTCTCTGTAGGTCAAGGACATTCTTCTCATAGATTTCATGTTCCCTGTGATACCTGATAAACAAAGTAACAGCTACATGCAGTTTCCTTAAGAATACTGCCCTAAGATTAACTGCCAGTCATTAAAGTTTCTGATAATTCCAAAGATCCATCTGAAAATTTAACTCAGGTACTCTGCTACACTATAAATCATCTCCAGACGCAACATAATGCAACTGGACAATTTTTATAATTTCTCTAAGTATGCCTACCTCAGGAAGGCAGTTGTGGCTTTTCTAAATGATATTAGAGTTCATTAAGAACAACGGGTTCATCCATAAGGAAATAATGCTTGATTATCTGGAAATAATCTGCACTAGCAGGCTTTTGCACACATATAGAACCTAACCAAGTATCATTCAGAGCTGACAGTTGACATTCAAGTTCAGAGTTCCTGATCTGTGCTGCATCTCCAAGGATGAGGAATGACGACAGTGAAGCAGTTGCAGCACATGGCTGTACTGACCACTGATCTGATGGTAGAATGGGTCACCAAGTCTGATGGTTTGGTGGTGGGAAAGTCTGAAAAGTCTTATGCCTATTAGGGCTCTGACTTTTAAAGTGCCACTTCAAGATGAACTCAGAAGTGCTCCTGTCTTCTGCTGTTCCAGTTTCTAATGCACAATGAATGCATCAACCGATGGCACATCAAAGCTAAACTGCAATCAGGTCAATATCCATTTTGACAGAGAGGCAGCCTATGGTGGATAAGTTAGTCAGAGTAGCCTCAACACATCCACATGATCATCTCAACCTACATCAGTCATCTCGACAAACTTCCCCATCACACATATTCAAGTTGCTGATGTCTAGAAGATGGTGGCACCAACGGGGTTGCGCACCACAGGAATTTAGGCTTTGATACATTCAGTCTGAGACGATTAGACACCATCCACAGAAAGATCTAATCGATAGACAGCAATGCTTGCACATGTATGAATCCTTTCACATCGGGCTGTGTATAAAATGAAGAGAAGAATGAATCCTTATGCATCCCTATGAATCAATCAGTTGAAAACACAACAAATTTAGAAATACGTCTGTGAATGCAACTTACCACAGAGGTGGCCATCTGTGATTGGTTAAGTAGATCAGGTTGTCTGGCCTTAGAGAGTGGAGCAGCTTTGAATAGGATTTATACACCACATCATAGTTGACTTTTATGTACCACAAACACCAGCTGTACAGATATCTGGCATTGTGAAACTTTTAAAGTAACAACAGACAACTAATTAGCAACTGATTCATAAATACCTCTGTACCAGTATGTAATAGAATGTAAACTGATACTTATATAGTGCCACTCGAAGGGAATGCCTCAGCAGCACTCCTTACCCATCAACACCAATCTACCATCAAATAAGATGGTTTTTGGCTTTTGAAAGAATAAAGGCTGGGGAAGGATCTAGAATTTTTTCCTTCAGTTTCTTTGTAAACCATTCAAAAGTGACTGTCCAACTGCAGTAAAACCACTATGCTGCAGAGTAGAAACCCAAAACTGAAGAACAAGCAAATCACCCTGTGTGACAGGCCAAAGAGATCTGTGACCAGGAATTGAGGAGCCAGAACTGCATAGTTCGCCAAGGTACACAGGAGCGCAATCAGTCAAACAAATGCACAGGTAAAGTAACAAAACAGTGCATCTTCATGTTCAGCTCTGTACCATGTTTATTCTTCAGCATTTCAAACAATGCTTATCTGTACAAAAATTTTGTAGGCTTCAATATAAATAATTAGCTACATGTATATGCACATATATACCTCAACTATCATCTAAACTTTTGTTATTACGGCAATGACTCAATGAATTACGACCCTTTAAGTGGTGATAACACTTGTGGACCCTGACACAGCAGAACTAACACATGCTAAAGTAAAGTCATCCTCTGTTTCTGTATCGATGCTCACATCTTGTAACGATCAGCACCCATTTTAAAATGGTGGCATACATACAGAGTAACACTGGAACAAGAGCACAACTGCTGCCATTTGACGACTACCCACGCCACATCAGCTGCTGAAAACCACCTTCTTCCAACACTCTTGTAGCCTCACAATTAGCGAGGTTACAGTGTAACCAAGCACAATAACTGTGCTGGGTTTACACTAAGGATAGTAAAACAACATAACTGATACAAAGCAGATGTAGGCCAATGTTCAGACACTAATGCACTCTCTGTCTGGCACCACAGCGATTAGATATGTGCCATAAAAACAAATGCATCTCAAAACTGCGCTTGATTCAAACTCAATTCTGGAGACATTCTTTGTCACCTGAAGCAAGTGGACTACACACCTAAACAAAACATTTCCATAGCATTTAAAACATTGCTGTGTTCCTGACAAAATGGTTGAAAATTCCTTATATCCATTAAATTTAATAAGAAGGTTAGTAAAAATAAATCATGCATACCGGTTCAGACATGATACAACATGGGTTTGCACTTACAGGCTATTCTTCCTGTAATAGGCTGTGTGCAGCCCTCCAAGGTATATGCATGTGTGGGTTACACCACATTGTTTTACACGTTTGGCTAAATTTTGCAAGGTACTTGCATGTGTGGGTTACATGTGTGTGCGGGTTATGTGTTGAAAATAAGGTACTGCTATTCTTCCAAGACCAGCCTACTGAAGGATCCACACTGCAATAAACTGATAACTTCCAAAAGATGTTAGTCAGCACAGCGGGCATTGTGAGTGAACAAGTGCTAGACCTTTACACCAATTTTCACAATGTCAGATCACACACCTGAGCTGGTTCCAACAGATTAAGGACTTCTTCGACAATATCCTGTCCACCGTTATCTAGTGCTGTCAGTTCAGCCACTAGAAACTGTTCTGTTAATAAGAGCAAGTCTGACTGACAAAGACGATTTGCCAATTCAATCAGTGCCAGGCATGTGACAGAACTCAAATCCGGGCAAATTCCTGTGTAGAGAAACTCCTGAAGCAAACGGAAAACGTCGGTAGTAACACCGGGAAAGGCCACCTATCAACAGAAGACAATCTGACTGAGTTAACACAATCTATAATAAGGATAATCTAATGAAACACACTATCAGAAAGATAATATCATAGGAATAAGAAAAAACAACAAACATAGTATAGTATTTCTCATAAATGTGCACAAACATGCAGCAAATACAATGATGAAGGCAGTGATGATATCGATGCTACCACATAGTACCATATACTACTAAGGTAATGCTAAATAAATTCTACTGTGTAGCTGCCAACTAAAAATCAGTCAATCTAACTTTTAAAAAGTTAGGCAACAGATGAAAGGTAACTCAAGACAACTTGTGGAATGATGCTGCTGCAAACTGACCTTACAGTTGAAAGGGAACAATACAAAAATGAAAAGGATGACCAGTATATGTCATGTGCTTTGACCATTCAATGTACAATGATTACGCTTCCTAGCACATGACCAGTTGTTGTGCTCATACACAAAGTGCTCAAGGAGTTGCTTCGAATTCAAAACGCACAAATTACCCTCACCTTTAAATCAGTTTGAGGCCATCTCTCCCAATGAAGACTGTACTCTGGAATCATTGCTTTCCACTCTTTAGACAATTCTGAAGATTCCTTGTGCAAAGTTGTCCTTGGTGGTATATCCCAATTGGCTTCTATGTCTAAGGATGATGCTGTTATCCTCCTATGAAGCTCCATCAGTTCTGTCACTATCTTCATACAATCCAATGTAACCTTGACCTGTTCTGGTTTGATCAGGTGCTGTGTGGTGGCCTTACAAACATACGAACTTGACCCTCATTCATCACAGTTTGAGTGGGCCAAGTCTCTCTTCCTGTCAGGGATGGGACCTGAGTATTCGGTGTGTAATGTCACTGTTATTTCCTGCCTTTCTGGTTTCAGTTGCAAGGCGACATCATTTCCTTCTGTGATGTGGCCTTGGATGGTCTTCTGGATTGCTTTGAACAAACTGGGGCCCCAAACCCAGAAGCTCACTTGCCCATAGTTAGGTAGCTTTGGATCTAATCTAATCTGAGAACTTCTACAGCATCACTGTAGTAAAGCTCAAATCATTAGTTGGTGGTCGCCACCAAGCAAAACTGTTGTGCAAGCCAAATTCCAGAATGAGCCTGGTCAGAAGCCAAGAAGGGAATCCAAGACGACACGGAAACAGCCCACCGAAAAATAAGTCCCAGAAGACATTAAGTTTTAGTCAAGATCTGAAGGCCAAAACACACTTTGCAGAGCGAATGTATGTCAGAAGAGGTAGTAAATACAGGCCTGCTAAGAAAAGGCAGAAAAGGCAGAAGAGGCATGCCTGCTGAGAACTGCCCTCGTCCACAGAATATTCAGATTAAGACAGTCAGAAGACTAGGTCGAGCAAAAGCAAGTCTAGAAAGTCAGTATACATGTAGAATGAAGATAGTGAGGTTGGCTGAAATGTAGAGTTTTACATACAATTAACCCAGACTTGAAAATTATTTGCTTTTCTATGGGCAGCCAGTGATTTTAGGATTGGCAATATTATGGTCATAGTTTGGAGTTTTAGTAATAACTCTTGCCAAAGTATTTTGGACCCTTTAAAGTTTCACAAAATTGCCTTTTGAAATGCCAGTAAGAAACGAGTTTTAATAATCAAGATGGCTGGAGACCATGGAATTAGCCAAACAAACTAAGGCACAATAGGGCATGTGGCACCTAATCCTACATACCCGATATATCATGGATAGCCCCAATGGGATAAGGGCCAAATTGGCACTCCTCAATTTAGAATTATACAAAGCATTAATAAAGGTGATTATATAATTATTAGTGAAATTTAGATATAATTTTGGATGTACTGTTGTGTAATAAATTACCTTTCTTATAAACTTTAATATCTAAGGATGGAACTTCACATTTAGAATAACTCAATGAAAATCTGAAATTACAATGGAAGGTATTTCATTTATTAAAGGATTCGAATAGTTTTTCTTCTGCCTCAGTCCATACCCCAAATAAATCATCAATATTACATGCTTCCATATAAAGGTTGGGATTTTGACATTCTGATAGATATTGTTTTAAGTTAGATATTATGTGATAGTACTTACAGATTTAACAGGTCACTGTAAAATTCTTCTTTAGTCACTTCAGTATAGGTACTGTTGTTATGTAAGCATTCTATGATCTTTTTCTTGTGCTCTATACTATCCATTATTACTATGGCTACCCTTTATCAGCAGGTTTGACAACAATGTTCCCATTTGTTCTCAAATCAGATAAGGCTCTTATTTCTTTTTTAATATGTTGCTATGGTTATAAAGGCTATTGTTTAACTGCTTAATCTTATATTATAGTCTACTACAAAACTTAGAAACGTTGCTACCATAGTTAGGGGGGGTACAAAATGCCAGGCATTTTAATAGATTCTATATTAGTTATTAATTTGGTCTATATTTTTGGATTTGAAATTATTTAAATTGTCAAAAATGATCTTAATTCATAACCTCCTCTCAAACTTTCAGTATCTTCCAGGTTAAGTTTTATATTATTCGCTTGCGATAACTGGGTACATATCCCAGTCCTTTCTAAAATCTACGGCAGCTAAGTTGTTTTTATGAATTTGACTATTTTCAGTTCATATGAAAGTAAACACTTAAAATCTTTAGAAATATAGACGTCTAATGCATAATTTTTTGTCTGTTATTCATTGACAATACTGTGTCAACTAAAAGTTGATCAGGTCATATATTTTATGTTGCAGTTGATAAAAATATGAAAAATTTTTAAAAATAAAAATCAGAATTATAAATCTGAAAATACATATAAAATTTCATGAACAGAATCAAATTGAATAAAAACTCCAAAATGTGGCCAATGGCAAGGCAAATTTGTACCAACATGTGAAAAGCAAAAAATAACTAGCTTGGGCCAAATATGGACTTTTATTCACCCTAAAGTCATCGCCAATGATGACAGCCACAAGTCATAACATTCTTTGTCGTCGGTGTCTTCAAGTTCCAAAACCCCTGCATCATAAAAAGCATTTGCTTCAACAGCCTTCAAGCATTGGCTGAATGGTATAATTTAATCTTTTACACGGCTGATGAATAAAAAATATTTGACTGCAGAGAAGCAGCCAACGATAAGAAAGAGGACACGACTATTTAAATTTTCAATGGCTGGACATAAATGTCATCCAAAGTTGCATTCAAAACATTAAGAAACCACTGGAAAACAAAGTGTATGAGTGGCAGCTGGCTGGAAGGTGGATTGGAACAACTATGGCCCCATGTTTACATCCTGGTTTGGGCCAGGGTAGGGCAAACCCCAGGACCATTTAGGTTGAGGTGTGATGCTGTATTTATGTGAGCTCGGGAGTGTGAGCCGAGGATCGTGGGAGGTACGAGAGGGAGCTGGAAGGTGCATGGATGGTTGGAACAACTACAGCCCTAGGTTTAAACCCTAGTTTTGGCCAGGTTGAGGCAAACCCCCATTTTACACCTACTCACCTCATCAAAATATGATTAGGTATCACTGAGTTTGGTTTTCATTTGCGTACAACCTACAGAAATCTCGCGCTACATATTCGTGTGACCGCAGCTGTGTTGCATAAGCTTTTAGCAACGATTCCTAACTGCTATAAATCAGGTGCATTGCTTACCTTTGAGCCTGGTTAAAACTGACAGACCAAGAACTAGTCTGCATTCCCATTTTGACCTATCAGACTACCCATCTATCAGATGCAATAATAATAGGCGAAGGTTTTCATTGAAACGCAGCCATATATCTGAGAGATTACACATTATAATGATAAACATCAGTGGAGAAGGCATTGAAATCTTGATTGTGGTTGGTTAAGATGGCGGCTTATGTAAAACAATATATATTAATGAACTTACACTAACTTAAATCTTAGTGCATCATGAAATAACACTGAAATGTCGCATTATATGTAAGTCTCATATTATTCACCAGAGCATCAATGCTTCCCCAAACTTTGAGCAGGCCAATCATCGAATTAGCATCAATTTCATTTGCCTGTGGAGCAGGACCGCCCACAGTGCCCACGACTATTATTATATAAATATCATTATTAATAATAGTGATAATAATAAACGAGGCTCACCATTTTCGCTGACTTTTCCCTGAACTCGCAGGAGAACATGCTCAGCATCACATTCGACCGAGGCACAAGAAGCGCTCTGTGAGCTTTAACAAATCCATCATCCAATTCAAACACAATATCTGTGGACAAACCAAACAGAACAGCAACAAACATTAGGATTATAATAATCCTAAGGTAATGACAGCCTGTCAGAAAAATAATGGGCTCCAGACCATCAGTGACTAAATTATTTGCCAGTTCTAGATCAGATGCACAAAACTGTTCTTTTGCAGTGCTTAATCACATATAATCTTCTGTTCAATTTGTCTGTGTTCAAGTTTGTCCTTCTGGAGTCAGTCCTCGAGTTTTCTGTGGAATATGTTCAGTTTTGGTTGATGTTCTATGCATCCATTTAACAAAGCCTATGGATTCAATATGTGCCAGGCAAATCCAAGGCATTTGGATAACGCTGAACCTGAAGTCATTTGTCATCTGCAAACCGAGGAATCACGGGAAATTATTATCTATGGCAAAATCTGGGTTGCTTCAGAGAGGTTCCGATCAGTCGGTGTTCTGCTAATTCATCGGGCAGCACAGACCCTGGTATATGAGGCCTTTTGGATACATTGCAATTTAATATTTAACCTTGGAACGATCACTTGGTTAGCATAACCATGAGTTGCAAGCATTCATTTGACTTGACTTGATGTCATTCTTCATCTTTGGCAAGAGTCAGACCAAGGATGACTCTGAATTGGCATCTGCTGTCAACCATGGACAGGAATTCATTGGTTGGTCTCTATGCATCTGCACAAGACTGCCAGTGGATATTTCTGCATCATTCTTTTTGAATTTTAGCATCAATTATCATTATTATTTCTGCATTTATTAAGCACTGCTGTCTAATGACTAAGCATCAACAGATGGTGCTGAGCAATTATAAGAGAAAGACATGCTCAGGGTCCCAACACAATAACTGTCTCAGGGAAGGCTCGAACCATTACTTTCCACATTAGAAATCTTTCCTCAGGGAAGTAAATTCTTTCAGCTTCAGATTTACTTTATCCCAGGACTGCTGACTTGGCTTTGCCTCTGGATCCAGGAGGGGCTTCCAACCCTGTACACGACAGGCACAACCTGCACCCACAGAAAATTAGGGGGTTTCATGAAACAGAGGGAATTTTCATTTTTATGGTCGTTTGTAAAACAGTCCACTGATTTAATATGGAAGATCAACAGTGTGTAATTACTTCCCCTCGAACTCTCCAGCAGTGCAACAGGATTTCAAAGGAAGGAATTTTTCTCACACCATTTTTCATTTGGTCTGGGCATTTACACTGCAACTTTAATTGGCATCATAACTTTATGTGAACAATAATAAGAATAATAAGAATAAGAATAATAGTAATAATAAAATCTTGCTAAATGGAGACACTTGAGGTATAATTTCTTTTAATTGTCAATGGGGCTTATTCTAAAAGTTTGCAAAGGATCCACAATTTGAAGTCAAAACACTGGTGGTTCAGTTTATTAGTCAGTCAGCAGACTACACAAGTTGGAAGGAAACAAGTTTCTATGATACTATACCTTCAGTATCATGCCTACAGCCTTGAAACTGGTTTTTTAGGTAATACATGAAAATATATAAGAACTTCAAATTCTTCAAGCTATGTTCCAGTTTAGAACTTTCTTCTTTGTTGTTCTATACTGCATTGCACATGCACTACTGTGAATAAAGCATTCTTTGACGGCACTCATCCAAAAATGGGGGTGAGTCTGAGCCCAATTTAAGTCCCAAAGTTGGAGGCGTGGAAGCTGATTCCATTGGGGCTTTGCCTCTGATTCCCACTTGGTCCTCTCAGTATACTTCTGGGTCAGCCACTGATGAAACAACAAAAGTCTGATGGTCTCATAGTGTGTCTCATATCAGGCTAACTCACACTCAACTCACTACAAAAAACTTGAAATCACCTTTAAATTTTTTTTAAAAACGTTAAATCCTGAGTCAGAATAGTTTTCTCACCTGAAAAGAGACCTTTCTTGATTATCAGCTCCTTCAGCCTTTCACATTTTTGCTTTGAAAATCTAGAAACAATTTCCAAGTTCATGAAATCCTGATTGTTCATGATATTAATGACTGTCTCAGACAGATCTGTCAATCCAACTGATTCACAGACCAACAGAACTTCTGGTAGCAGTTCCACACTCTGTGGGGGATATCTGCCGTGATACAGGTAGGTGAGTATAGATTGAAAGACAGTTGGAGAGATTCTCTCATTCACAGTAATGATGGTCATTTCAGAGAAGGTTACACCATCTACTACAACAGGCCGAGACTCAATGCTTCTGAAGGCTGGAAGAAAGAGATCACACGATCTACTGGAAATATCTGAAGACATGGTGCAGACAATGTTCTGACAGTTACTCTTTCCAGCATTGCTTTTCAGTAGCTGTTCTGTCTTGGTAGAAGCACTAGCATCCAAAGAGTCTTCTTCCCATCTGGTAGTATGTGAAATCATTAAAGAATTGTCCATCGGGTGAGCTTCCGTGACTGAAAACAGTTTCTCAAAAAGTGAAGAAGCAGCCACAAGACAGGCCTTGTGAGCTTTTACAGGCACATTTTGCACTAAAAAAATTACATCAAAAAACGCTCCTTTCTCTAGCAGACAGTCCAAGTCATATGGCTGTTTTTCTATCACTGCAGCTGAGGGTGGAACAGGTTTTGGAGGCAAATGTGGCGCTTGGCAGCGAGGCTGATTGATTTGCTTAAGGGTACCAAAGGCCGTCCAAAAGTGACGTTCACGTTTGTAAATAAGTGCAGCACGAGCAACATTAGTGAATACTGTCTCAATACCAAACTGTTCAAAAACACTCGTCTCATAGTATGCGGCACCAATTTGCTTTGCCACAGCTCGGCCAGCCTCTGGAAGCAGAATGTCCTTGTCAGTGATCTCTCTAAAAAAAACAAATCTGTAATGTATCTTAGTCAAGCAATATCAACCCATACTATGAAAGCAAAAAGGCTGCGAATACTAGAGAAACATTAATGATGATTTTATATACTATCTGTCTCCCTTTATGGGTTTGAGACCTGGAATGTTCATAAGACCCCTGGAGAAGACACTAGAAGCCCTGTGACATTTGTGGCAAATGAGGATCATATGCATGCCCCAAATGGCATATGTCAATAATGCAGAGATCTACTGATGCACAATGCAGATCTCTGTGTCAAAGATAATCCAGAAAAGGAGTCTTTAGATGTACGAACACATTGTGAGCTGTCAGGGCAGACAGAGGGCTCTAAGCCATGATGTGATAGTCAACTTGCTTACCCGCCACAGCTTGACCTCCGGTATCCCTGACCTAATAATGGCCTTCAATCAAGCTTCTACCCTTTAAACTTTGGACTACATATGGCCTGGATGCTACTGCAGGCAACACATCTATGAAACTTCAAGACTCCATAGATGATGGTATCACTATCTTGATTTGCGTTAAGACTGCACAGCTCTGAAATGCAGGACCTTGGCAAGACAAATCCTATGACTCCATAGCAGTGAAGTGAAAGGCCAACAAATGAAGGACACCACTTCAAATAGATATTATTGCTGATAAAACTGCAAGAACTACCACAGCATTTGCAAACTGAATATTTGCACATAAGTGTAAATGAGAGAATCTCACAAAAATTCAGATTGCAATAAGCAAGGAAAATTGATCAAGGAATATATAACTGCAGATTCAATTCCTTTAATAACAGCTACCATAGTTTGGCAAGAATAAACTCCCACCAGAACTATGACTACCGCCCCTCTCTGAACGAGGTGCCTGGATGGAACTTTGTTGCTTGGGTTTTGTGCGTGCGTGTGTGCGGGTGTGTGCAAGAGCCAATCAGTGCCTTTTCCAGCTAGCTGAGCATTATCTGCTTTTGGATGAACTTCCTGTTGTTAATGAACTCTAACATCATTTAGGCTAGCAAGAAGTGCCTTCAACAGATACTTAAATTGCTCCATAGAAACATCCAGTTGCATAATTAATACATAATTACAACATGTGTATCTACATTGAACTTTCTAGACGATGGTTACATACTTACAAACATTGACGACGCAATTTGCCTTCACTCTTTAATGCTAATTAGCATAAAAAGTAGAGAAATTTGATAAAGAACCTTAGACATAAAGTCTCAAAAGCTAGGGACCATAAGTTTGACATGCACATTGCACAGGTATACAAGCATAAAGGACCCAAGTACTAGTGTTGGGCACTAACTACTTTAAAAGTCATTTAACTACAACTAGTTTTTAATTACTCTCGAAGTAGTTTAACTAGTAGTTAGTCACTACATTTAAAAAAATAGTTAACTACTATTGTAACTACTGTTTTAATTACTTTTTCTTATGCTGTAAGATGGAAACTGAGTTGCAGGACAAATGTACATGATAGAAATAGGACATGAAAAAACACTCTCGTCATAGCAAAATAACACGTCAGTTGTTCACTCATTCACAGAAATGATGACAGCAATGTCTGTTGTTACTTACATTACACCTCTATCCAGCCATCATTACAATTTAATCATATTATTCACACCAGTAGTAAATCGTGAGTTTATTAATCGCATAACTTCAGTTCACTACATCAATTTAAATTTTTAGCATTAGCTTACTTCACTCTTAGCTGCATCTTTGTAGCAAAGATAAACTATTAATCTATACATTATCACTTCATTAACCTATTAGTGCCCAGTGTCCGTTATAACGGACGCTTAGAAAACAAGTTGCCAAAATTACAGGCAACAGTTTAATTGGCTTTTCATGTCCTATTTCTATTTTTTAAAAATGTTTGGCCACTGAGCCATAAAATCCACTATTGTCCTTGCCGGATTATGTCAGTTGGAGACATCTCTTGTTTTGGTTTTGCGCCTGCTACAAGCATGTTGAAAAAGCTTCGTTACCGCTAGTACGTCTTTATTTGATGTTGAACCAGAAATTATTTAAAGAAAGTGTTATTGTTGTTAATAGTAGCCACGTGGGTCCATATGTTGACAAAATACTACGACAATCCCTGCATGTTTTACCATGGAAATTTCCTCTGCAATGTTTGGCGTCCGTTTTAACGAACGTCGGGTACTAGCAAATTGTTGAAGCAAATTGTTGTCATCTCCATGTGGAGTCTGCAGAGAGATCCTGCAAACAGATCTAGATGCCAGTGACACATGCATGGACAATGGCGGGCATAAAGAAACCGAGAGACAAGGTTGGCAGTCGTTCAGAATCGTAATCGTAATCGTAATCTCGAGATTTCTACAGCGCTCAACGAAAGCTAAGTCGCGGGAACCAGCTTATTCACAGGCGCTCAGTCAAAACAAAATCGATAGGCAAAAGGGTCAAGATCCAGGAGTCAGGCACTCAGACAGTCGGACGGCTACGGTGGATGCTGTTTTAAACTGAAGCGAGAAGAGAGACAAGAGGAAGAGATCAGAAGTATCGGATGCCAGTAATACCACAGTTGTTGTCAACAATTCTGCTGTACACTGGAACAAAGTCAAGCACTGGTCAAGGTACTCGATGTCCAAAAGCTAAAACAAGTCACCGGAATGAACGCTAGGAAGTGCAAATTTCATCAACGAATGACAACCACGAAAGACACACCAGAGATGACAATGCAGGTGAAGAATCCTTGTTATGGAGAACCGAACGGGATAATGTACCCTGACGTGTATAGAGGCCATGAAGAAAGAACCACGAGGATCATATTACTTTAGATCACGCTCTGACGTTCAGATGATACGCTGGCATAACAACAGTGTTGTTACCATTGCATCAAATTCTGGAACAGTAAAAGAAGGTCGTGTGCAGAGATAGTCAGAGAGCCACAAGAAAGTCATATCTGTTTCGCATCCTACCATGTTCCACTTCTACAATCAAAGTATGGGGCTATTGATCAGTTAGACCAGCTGGTTGCTTGTCATAGAACCCAGAGCAGGCAATGGAAATGGTGGCGGCCAATCTTTGTATACCTGTTCGACGTAACATTGGTCAATGCGTGATCTTGCAAAGTTCACAGCGCAGGCGACAGTTTGTTTGACTTCAGGTGGCAGCTAGATGCAAGTCTACTCAAGTGCTATGGTGTGCCATACATCCAAGGCAGATGTGCTCCTGCGGTACTGCTTGATGTAAGGTACCAACCATGGTAACAATCACTTTGCACGAGGAGACACAGACCATCGTTGCAAGGCTTGTACGAAGAAGACAATAGGGCCTATATCGTTGTGAGAAATGTGACATAGGCCTTCACCCTGACTGTTACAAGTACTGTCACACTGCATAAAACCTCGTAAATAAATATGACAAAACATCACAAACATTCTGGAAAGACAGTAACCTAAGTTACAGTTATCACTGGGCTAGTGCCCAACATCCGTTATAATGGACAGTATGTAAAGTACTCTTGTTGTAGTTGGTAGCAATAAATAAGTTATCAGCAATGTTACTGCACTAAGTTGTTGAGATTTCTGAAACTATAACTTAATCTGTTCAGTTTTACAACTTTGGGCACTAATGGGTTAATTCAATTCAGATGACCAGTCTATAAATGGAAATACTACCTAACAAACAGTGTTGCCAACTGCCAAGACTCTTGAGACAAGCTGGTAAGCAAGCAACTGAAAAACTCTTTTGCTGAAAAAGTAGTTAGTAAAATAGTAAAAAGTAGTTAACTATAAACCGAGACTTCGCAGTTTAACTACTAGTTACATCTACTTTCTAAAAAATAGTTAACTAATTTTACCTACTTAAAAAGTAGTTGACTAGTTGTTAACTGAACAAGTTGATTACTGTCTATCACTGCTGAGTACCACAGTTGCTTTAAACTGACAGGCGAAATGACCTTTGGTGTGAACTGCGATACAAGCATCAAGGACCAAGACTTACAGGTCTTTATGGGCCTCTGCTTTTATGCAATCTAACAATAAACAGTAGAAGGCAAAATGAACCTGCAGCTTAGTCTGGACTCACATGTACTTAGTAATAAACAAGCATATACACAAAACACTACAGTGTTCAGCTGAACACCAGAGTAAAACTATATAGACTTTATGTCTTGCCTGTCCTGCTCTACAAGAATCTAGACAGTTTTGTTATGTGGTACCTCAGGAAGATCTTGTGGATTTTATTCTATGTTGAGCACAAAAGCAATCAGGAGATAAGGAAGAGAACAGCAAACATCAGTCTTTGTCACAGTCCAGAAGCAGAGATTCCACTCCTTCAGACATCTCACAAGAGCTCCAAAGGAAGAGGACAAGCAGAGAGCCTTGTAGTGGATACAGAAAAAGGGCAAGTGAAGAGCCTGTGGTCGACTGTGAGCTGGAGCCACAGCAAAGGCTAACTCAACATTGAATCCTGGGCTTCATACACATGGAAAAAAGCTCAGTGCAGAACGGCACAGCTGCGTGTCATGAACAACGTTTTATAACCTCACTGATCCAGATACATTTTCATCATACATTTTGCTCCTGTCACAACTCCAGCTACAAATTGCACCATGTCATCAAGTACAATAGGCTTATGCAGGTAACCAAATACAATGTATAGAAACATTAAAAAGTAGGGTAATTATTATTATTATTATTATTATCATTATTATTAATTAGCAACTTCTATAGCACCAGTGTCTAAAGCACAAGGCATCAACAGATGACATACCAAACTCAAACCTCAGTCAAGTACATGGATTATATGCTCATATTTTAACATAACAGTAATGGCTTTAGACAGAGGTCTAATTCTTGGAGTTTTTGCATGTTTAACTATATAATACTGTTTCTTGTTTGTGCCCATGCACAGTCCTCTTCTGATTCAGAAATTGAAAGTGGCCCAGGTTGCCTTAGGTTCACAGATTCTAGAAATTAAAAACATCATTCAAGCTCATCTTTCTTACCGAAAAAATGACCCTTTGTCCATTTTAATAAATTCTGGCTCTTTAAAGAGGTGCCTGAGATCAACCTGACATCCACAAAGTATGACTGGCACACCAGGACAGAGCTTCTGCATTTCAGGGAACCAGTGCTTTATGACATTTCTCAGTGAACGAGGATGAATAACCGAAAAACAGAGTAACACAACGTCTGCCCTGAAAACAGACATTATAAAACATTCACAATGCAAAGCACACGAGCAAAACAACTTTACAAAGTTACAATCTCAGAAACAACCACTGCTTTTGGCATTAGTAGCTATAATTCATTCTCAACATTGGCCAAATATGTTTCTTAAGTTATTTCTAGAAGAATTATCACTGAAGCAAATTTTCAAATGATAATGGACCTTAACATTATGTGCCATTTCACACTCAAATTTAAGGATCAAGGCTGTACACATTTATATTCTATAGACTGAATTAACTATAAGTGCCATTAATTAAAACAACTGCAATGTTACTGTTATTCTCTATTTTCAGTCCTTTAACACATTGTTTTGAGAGTTACCCACGCTGACATTACCTGCCATAAGCAAATCTTCTATCTTTGTTGTGATCACCAAATGTGTCCCAGAGGCGAAGAGAAACAGTCACGCCATCAACAACACACCAAGAGTTCTTCAGAGCCTAAAGACATGATACAACAGGCACAACCAATCAGCACAGCACTGCTTGGCTGCTGCTCCTCGGGACAGACTCTGAAAATTTCTTCAAGAGCATTTTTTGCACAGTCTGTATAGTCTTTATGGCATAAAAAACTTTCTTTTTTGGACTGCTCTCCCTTTAGCTTTACTCGTTCAGAATTCAGCTTAAAACTCATCTCTTTCAGCTTGCTTACCCATTATAGCTCGGCTTCTAGTTTCTCTGACTTATTGGATTTCAACCTGGCTTATCTAAAGTATTATGACTCTGACTGTGAGTTCACTTGAAGCAATCATCGACTGATGCTTTATACAGTCATTGGAATAGATTTGATTGTTCTGCAGTTACCAATGCATAAAGTCTTTTGTGCAGTATTACAGTTATGCTAATTCACATTGTTTCAGATTTGAGATTATGCTTGTCTTTAGATGTAGGCAGGTTGTTAGGCTAGTACGTAGTAAGATAGGCAAAGTATGTCATTAGGTAGGTAGGTAGGTAGGCAGGCAGGTAGGTAGGTAGGCAGGTAGTTAGCTAGGTAGCTAGGCAGGTAAGAGACCACTCAGACACAGCAATATAACATAGCCCAGTTGAAAAACATTCAATTCTCAAGAGATCAAATGATAGAGCCCTGAATAAGGGCTGAAATATAACTAAAATAACATAATAATATTTTTTCCTACCAGAATGGAACAAACCTGAGAGTTCTTTCTGTACTGATCTATGGCCCAGACAGTGGGTACATGAGTCTGCATCAGCTGCGACAATTTGTACTTGGTTCCACACGCTCGGCTGCATATAAGTCTTGTCTTCCCTACACCAGTGTCTCCAATGACGACACATTTGATCAGGTACAAATCGTGGCCTCCCATTTCCACTCCTATTATTTGGTTTGCTTCCATTGTCTAAAAGTAAAAGCAATAACTAATGCACTGAGGCAAGTCAAATGAAGCACTCCACTGCATGTATTAATGAAATAACTTAATAAGCTAAAGGAACAGCTTCAGTTGATGGCTATTATGATTGGCAAACATCTAAACAGTCCACTAGGATCCAACTGCAAAAACTAGCAGTGTAAACAGCCAGGCCATCAGCTCAGCCAATTTTATCCTGGTAACATCTAAACTCTTTTCATTTATATCACAGGCTGTTGGTCCCTTGGAACCATGGTAAGAGCTCTTTGATAAAGCCTCCTGTTCTGTACATAAATATATTCAAGCACCTACCAGTATATATGTATACTTTCTGTCTGTAGATTATATACATGTATATATAATTATATATATGTACAGGTCTGCATGTACATGCCTATATGTGCATGGCAAATGATGAATACTTACACTTTGAAAACAGACTGGCAAAATATTAATAGTGCCCATCTTAATCTTTACCTTTCCTCCTCTTCTCTGGGGGCAAGCTGTTCAATTCGTCCCTTGATTTACCATTTAGAAATGTAAAGGTTGTCAGTGGAATGACCTGGTCTCTTTTTATCAGTCCTACGCTTGCTTTTCACTTGTGAACCAGATAATGCTAGGGTCCATGACCTGACCTCAAAACCACCTCAAACAACCATCAGTCATTACAACTGACAGCAGCCACAGAGGAAACCAGGTCAGAGACAGAACTTCTTTCTTCTACGCAGCTTCTGGTTTTCTAGTCTTATCTCAATTTTCTTTGTGAATCTCATCAGAAAAGGTAGCAAGATTGATTAATCAATGATTAATTGATTAATCTTCATTATCAAATAGAAAAAAACTAATTTAAAAGTTAAATATTACTTATAATATTAATAAAATTTCTAAAATAATAATAATAATTTCTTTGAGCTATTTTCAAAAACAAGTATGATTAAATAGCTCTTGTGCAGAAGATAAACAGAAAATAAACTAAAATGACCTGTTTTCATTACAGTAATATTTTGCATAATCAAATAGGTTAATTCCTAAAAGCATCCTTTATACTAGAAATTATTATGGTGCTTAGTGATGTTTACCATGCTTTGTCAGGTCTTGCAAGCCAATAAGCTGAAGCTCAAACAACCACAGTTCCACGTGGAACTCGATAAACTTCCCTGAAATGTGTAATATACAAACCAGAATTACTGCCACTGAAAGAAGATCAGTCCCGTAGGCTAGCCATGGTACGAAGGATCAGTGACTTCATTTTTCTTAGCCTCAGCACATAAGGGCAGGTGACCAACCCTCTCCCTCACCAACTGATCTTCCCACCAACAGTGCACCTACCCTCAGTGCAATCATTATAGCTGAGTTGGCTTGGGGTGCAAGTGAACTTGAAATCTCAAAACAAATTTCTGTCCCAATGGGATTTGAACCACCGCCCTCTCAGTAACCATTAGACTATTGCACACCCACTGGCATCAAAAACAGAATTCAAAATCAGAACTTTCACAGCTAGAAGCAGCTGTACCACAAAACTGCTTGATATATATATATACATTTATATATATATACATAGAAACGCCCCATGGCCATATTCGGGTGGTACTAGTCTCAAGCCTGGATAAAGGAGCAGGCGATGCTAATCATCTTTGTTATGACACACAGCATTCTTAAATAAGAATTACACAAACACAGAGTGTACATTCACAAAAATTATATTAAAGAATATCAGTGATGCTAAGCCAAAACCAGTGATATTAAAGAATATCACTGACATTAAAGAACAACACTGATATTAATTAAAGAACATCAAAGATACTGAAGAACAATGTTCATAATAAAGAACATCACCAATAAACAGAACATCACTGATATTGATAAATATCACTACCATTAAAACATTATTGATATCAAATGATATCACTGATATTTAAAACTGATATTAATTAAATAACATCACTGATATTCAATTCAATTCATTTATTCGAACAAATGATCATTCTACAATAACTGAGATGTCTACATTAAAGTCCGCATAAATGTTTACACAAGTAGTATTACTGGACCAGTATAAATCAAGGAGCACTACTACGCAGAAGTTCTGGCAGGGAAGAGAAACACAGATGAGCTTATCTCAAGCCTCCCAACCTCTGTACATAATTCCTAGTAAACAAAGCGCTCTGAAAGCGAAGGTGCAGAGATCATAACAGCACATATATGTAACTGAATAAAGAATATCACTAACATTACAAAGTATCATTGGAATTAGAGGCATCACTGATATTAAGTAGAGCACATAATCAAAGAACACTCATTATAAAGGATATTACCTGACCAGAGTCAGGTAACCTTGCTTGACCTTTTTGACGCAAGTGCCACTTTTGAAACGCTTGCTACGACATTCCCTTAGAGAGCCTTGAAACACCCTTCCGCATCTTCAGGACTTTGTTCTCTGCAGTGGGTGTGTTTGTTCCTGTCCGTCCACACTCAGGCGGTGTCTTTGGTTCCACCCAATGTGACTGGTCCCTGGTCTCAACTGGGCTGCCACAGGGTTCCATTCAGGATCCTCTGCTTTATATCTTTTACACTGCTGACCTCAACCATGTTCTTTCCTCCGGCTTTATCCCTCCAAAACCCAACTGATCTGGCTTGGTAGCTGGTGGTAGCTCCAAAGGACAGACTTGCATTACTTGCAGCTCCACTTTCCTAATGCCTCCTTTTCTACTTCTGACATGACCTGGATGCACCTTGGACCAGAAATCAATGATCAACTTGATACTCTTCCTACAGACCCTAACTGTCGTAAGTTTTCAAAGTGCTTGTTTCACCTGAAAAGGCTTTAATTGCATTGTATTATTCAGGATTCAGAGACATTAAGAACATTCTGACTAGACTAGACTACTCCAATCTCTGTTCCAAGATCTAACTGCACACAGAATCTACCAACATTTGCTAAACTAGTTTTCCAAACAAGAAGTCATGAAACCTGAATGACAATCTGCTGTCTGGTTGTCTTGACACCCGAAATGTGGACACTAAATTAACCTTATTACCATCCTAGCCACCGATCAAAAATACAACACTGATCTTAATCTATCAAATTATTATTAATAATCTGTTAAACTCTCATTATTCTTATAAAATTTGTCAAAGTAGTTTTCCTACTAAGAATTTAAAAAAAAACCATAAGCAAAATCTGTTGTTTGGTCACCAAGATGCCCTAAAGTGTTGCTGCAAAATTATGCATTCATATCAGACAGTTAGACTTGATATACTGCATGCCATACAGAAATATTTCTGGCACAATTACACAAACATACTGAAATATTGTTTGAAAAAAATGGACTTCTGTGTTAATGACATGATAATAAATTCTACATGAAGTGTAGCAGTCTCAGAAAAATTTTAAGCAATAAGACATCTTCTGGAAGGAATCAATGTAAAGTTGATCAGCTAGAAATGGGATGTACAAGCATTAATATCCTAAATTCAGAGCTGGAGTATGATCAACAAATGGCAAGACTGTGGCATTCAAAACTGATAACTGTTTCATTCCAAGAAAAAAGCAGTCCTACAAAGTGTGATTTTGTCTTGTCAACACAGAAAGTGTCAGCCTTTTAAAATTCCCAGTTATACAAAACACTGCCTTCACCACCAATACAAATATATGGGGAAAAGTTTCTTTGCTGGGAGATAGTTTGACCATATGAAGAGGGAGTTTTCTAGCAACCCACAATTTCCGCTAGTATCATATCTTGATTCATGAATCCAAACCAAGCCCATGATTTGCCTCAAACTTGTAAGCCCTGGACAAGTCTGGCTTTCAAAGACCAACGTTTCCAATTCCAATTCCAACCATTCCTGTTCTCCATGCTAAAACCGTCATAGGTCAGGCCTGTTTAAATTTTAACCCAGTACAATAACACTGCGGACAGCAGCATAGGCATATTACAACTGCCTTACACTGCAAAGTTCCATGTATTGCAAAATTCACAAAAACAATGTGAACTACAAGGCCAAAGTATTATGAAGCAATTGAGAATCAGTCACAGCTGATAAACGTCAGCTGATGATATTCGCTCTGATCAGCCAAAACGACCCGATTCGCAATCCTCTATCTTCTCCAATAATAAATTCATCCTGCGCCGTTTCACTAGTGCTTAGTGACATACCTGCTTTGCATAGATCCTGAGTCGACGCTATAAGTAGTGCCGGAACCAAAACAAAAGCTAATCGCCAGCGCTGTTCCACCACGCGAGGCCTGTCCAGCCCACTGACCCCAGGCCTGACCCGAGACCTAATGACACTCCGCCGATCGGCGTTTGCAAACAAGCGTGACGTCACTGCCTCCACGCTGCGTCGACGCATGCGCAGAAAGGCTACGAGAACCGGCTTAGGCCGGATTAGGCAAGCTAAAATTAGCCGCGATCTGTTGCTATTTTTACGTCCGAGCAGATGACCTCGAAAATCGGGACAGCCGTAAGCCAGCTGGAGAAACTAGACCAGGGAGGATTGCCGCTAATTGTAGTATAGGCAAAGATTTTTGGTATTGGGTGGTAAACAAGTGAATGCCCGCTAAGACAACGACTACTGTTGCTTTCAAATGAAAATATAAGGACGTTTGGAAGTTGAGGTTACATGAAGTAAGCCCAGCGAAAAAATGTCGAGCAGCCTGGTAGAGCTTAGGCCCTTCACCTCCTTGTATTTCATTATTAGTTCAGTTGCGATCGTATATTGCGATGCTGAGGCCAAGAGCTATGCGCGTGTGCGCGTGTGTTCGTGCGTGTGGGTGCGCGCGCGTGTATGTAGGCCTACATGTTTTCCTATGGCAAACATATGGCTTCGACTCTGCTTATTTTTCAACGAATTAGGCCAAATCGGGTGCCCGTTCGAATGCCTCGTGCGTAGGCTTGGAAGGTTGGTTTTGCAATTTCAATTTTCGGGCGCCATACGTGAACAGTTATATGCTCGGAATAGTCTAATTCTCAGGAATAACGGACACTTAATCTACTGCAACACAATTCAATCCTCCTAACTCGCCTATCTTCATCAGTTATTTGCCATCCAACCATTCCTTTCAATCCGCTCCTCTGCTGCCCTTTATAGCAATACAATTCTCCGCCTCCCGTCACCTCATTCTTAAAATTTGGAAATCGCTCCATAGCTTCTCCACCCGTCTGGAATAAACTCATAAACTCCCGCCAGAATTACGACAATTATCTGATCCAGCATACGAACTCACCAACGCTTCACTTCTTGCAATCTCTGCGCAGGTCTTCCACTCAAAACTACATACATTACTGTTTCAAAAATCGTATCCTCACTCTTCCTCTTCCCCGTATCTCACAACCGCGCGAATTTCAAACACCATCCACCGTAGCCATCCGACTGTTTGCCTGCCTGATTCCTGGATCCTGACCTGGAACCGAACCCTTTCTGCCCATCGATTTTGTTATGACTGAGCGCCTATGAATAAGCTGGTTCTCGCGACTTAGCTTTCGTTTTGCGCCGTAGAAATCTCCTGATTACGATTACTTGCATTAACAAAAACTGACTAAAATTGAGACCCAATCCCCACATCTGTAGATATGTAGGCCCTAGGTAAATAAATAACCCAAATACGTAGCCTTTTACTGATAATAATAATTAGCAACTTCTAATACGCCGGTGTCTAATGCACAAGGCATCAACCGATGGCACACCAAAACCAAGCCACAATCAGGTCGATATCCAGAAGGTCAGTCCGCACGACAGAGAGGCAGCCTATGGTGGATAAGCAATTTGAAATAGGTAAGTTTTAAGTTGAGAACGAAATGACAGAAGCGACTAACAGAACGAACAGATACAGGGAGGGAATTCCAGAATTTTGGTCCAGCAACCGAAAATGCTCGTTTACCCAGAACAGTTCTAGCCCAAGGTATGACCAGAGAAAGACAATCAGATGACCTTGCAGAATAATGGTAAGTCTGGGGAATAAGGACCGATTTCAAGTATTGTGGTTGGCCGTAGTTCAATGTTTTGACTGATGAAAGAACAGAAAGACAAAAGCTCACAGTTTACAAGATACAGAGTTGAAGCAGTTAACGATCAATCAAGAAAAGCCCAAATCCGCTCGTCACAGCAGCTTATGCCTATATGAGCGCTTATGGCGCTTGCTTCATGATGGCGTATGTTTTGAAGAACGGTAAGTTCATTGGTAGCAGCCGACTGATGATCGCAGAGATGACGCCCAATTTTAAGTATTTTAAGAGCAGATGAAAATATTTGGATGGCACAGTTGAAATTGGAAGTATACGAAGAGCAGGTGAAGCTAGTGACCGCGCATGTCCGATGTTAGAAGATTCTCGCCCACTGTAGGCCCAATGTCTCAAGATTTTGGGTCACGGATGGTGTGTTGCTGGCATCTTGACCATCCAAATTGTAGACATACGGACGAAGCGCACGGAAATCCCTGATTGGTCGGTGGCAGTTCGTCTAAACCATGGCTGCCGCCTGTTGCAATGTGGCGGATCGGCCACAAGGCAGATCTGTTTGGAAAGAGGCAGTAGTAGCCATGACGCACTTTAGGTGGCCACGCAGTATGCTGCGCTTGTGTGTACTGTTCAGCCGATTTAGCTGCATAGGATTTTTATAAATTAATCTTAATTGAATTTAAGTTTAATCTAATGATAGCTTAATAATTAGGCCGATCAGACTTTTTAGTTCATTTTTAGTAAAATAATGCATAAAAGGGGTCCTGTTGTTCAAATGTATAGGTCATTGAATGTCTATTTTATGGCACGCAATTGGTCACATTAATACACCTTTATTTAAGCATGATTGAGATGATCACCATATAAGCAACACAGTGCAGATGGGTGTCGCATGCTGCAATGCCTATATTGTGAAGGATGGTTGCTAGCCTTCACATATACGAGTGTGTTTTTGATAACGTTCGGTTAGCGAAATTCCGTGATCGAATTCATATCATGTACAAATATAGGGACAAGGGTGACGCCTGGAGAAGCCTCTGTTCGATACGGTCCCGCTTACGATACAAATATATGGGCGAATCCAGGAAAAAGACTAACCTGTGCGTTCCCAGAGGGACAACTGAGACAATCACTGTCTGGTTTCGGGCTGACGGCGCGGATCCGGCAGGGTGAGAGCCCACTCTGGCGTGATCGCAAGATGGTCTGTCACAACGGGGAAGGACCCCGTTCATAAGAAATAAGCATAGGTCTGTGTAAGGTAAAGGGGTGGCATCGGGAAGCCTACCCCAGTGGTGCCATTAGTGAAACCAGTCAGTGCGCTCCCGAAAGCCAGCCAAAAATGGCATTAGTAGACCAACAGGGTAAAATATTTGGCTGAGGGTCTAGGTGCTTGGCCATCTTATTTTGTCAACCAAGTAAAGGCCCTGATTTTATTTTGCCATGGAGGAGCCAGTTGCCATTTTTTCTTCTATAAACTAACAAGAATACGTTATGGAACGTTTGCTCATAAATTCCACCAAAATGTGAACTTTAAAGTTTAAATGAAAGATTTACTATTGCATAAAAGTGTTTAACTTTAATCATCCACAAACTCAGAGGAATTTATTGGTAGCAGTTCTAAATTTTGTCAGAAAACAGCACCAAACATCCCAGCTCTTCAAGGTATGTGAACGACTGCCTGATAACAGCATCCAGAAAAAACAGCAACAAAAGTCCAATAAGTCAAACCAGTCTGGAAAATGCCGGCTTAATGCACAGGTTGTAGATGCACTAATGTTTGCAGTTTTCCCAAATGCTTTAAGCCGTATTGGTTTCACTATCAAATGCCTAAAGTTCTAGTTGTCTTGAATAACTCACTTCTAAATGGCATCACAAAGACAAATTTGAACAAATTGCAAATGCTTCAGAATTCCTTCCAATGACCAGGATTATAATGAAACTTCCAAATCCAATCAACATCATGTTCAAACTGCAATCAAACTCATGAAGAACTGCAACTAACATTACCTCCAAACCGTAATCAAACTCCCAACTTTAACTAACATCACTTCCAACTGCAATCATTGCACTGGCTCCCAAATTTAACAAATAATGCAGCTGAAAACTTGTCTCATAGTTTAGAGTTATGCACATCAAATGGCCAGCCAACTTTTAAATCTTTGTTTACCCCTCAGATTCACAAATACTGCACTCGCTCTTTGGATGCTTCAATTCAAGCTTTAAGCCAAAACGGTACGGGGTTCCCGGTCTTCTTCAGTCATTGGCCCAAGACTCTGGAATTCGCTGTTTCTGTCTGCGTGGCAAATTGTTGATGTCGTTTAGTTCATAGGTGGTCATGTTTTTTTGCGCTCCTTATCCTCTGTAGCCTGTCTTCCGGTCACAGGGGCCTTGACTGGTTCATTATGAAAACGGCACTATAGAAGTTTCCATATTACATATTCTGCTCCTATCTTTGTTGCTACTTGCCTTTGAGTGTTACTTCTTGATACAACTTTTTGTCTGTCTGCAACAAATGCCTTTACTACAAGAAATAGCATTGTACATGCATATGCAATACAGAATTCTGTTACAACTTAACGAAATGCCTGCAGCAGCTACCAACCAAACCTTCTATTGCAGCAATGTTAACTGCTCAAACTACACTTCATGCACCTCAAACTCACATGAACTGCTCCAAAGAAAAACTCAAATTGTACATTCCGACACAATAAAATTAAATATTTGTTACACAGAACTTAACACAAGTATCATAGAATTTGCATTCGTATTTGCGTAACATTATCACTGGTTACTAGTAGCTTTTAATGGTCACCTGGAATATCTTAATATGCATTAAAGTTTATACTTAATTTCTTATAGAATTTTGCAACAGTAACTTATTATGATACACAGAGGCAACAGTAACTTCACTTAACCCAAAGTACAGTTGAAAGTGTCATCGTCTAAGCCTAGCTTTATCTTTGCAACACCATTTTAGTCCCATCGAGAAATACGTCGCCGTTTCTGCAGTTCACCTTTATCGTCGAGAGCCATGTACGTTGCTTTACGGTTCTCAGCGGTAACATTCCAGTATGCAACACATGCAACACATGATGAGAATGCAACAACGCCAAGCACCATGATAACTTTATTCTGAAAAAATTGAGACAATGTTATTAAAAATTTAAGGAACAAAACAATGCAATTTCATCTGTAAAATGAAATCATGAAATACAATGAAATTCATCCATAATAACTGCCATGATCTTGCCCTCATTTCATGAAAAGGTAGCATACATTTGGTAATGAAAGATGCATGTATCACTAGTTACCCTGTATCAGTGATGCTAGATGATCTTGGTTTTGGGGCCAAATAATTTGGTGGCTTCAATCACATGATGCCTGGTCTTAACCTCACTGCTCCTGGCGTTATGACTTGTGGCTTCATGCCCAGCCACGTATTGGAGTTGCACTCTTGTAGTTAACAATATAATGAGTAAGGTTGATTACCCTAGTAGATAGACTTACAGATTCTGAAGATGTAATACAGAAATGTTAAAAAATAATCAGAAATGTTAAAAAATAATCCTGCCTTTCTTAAATGCAACAATGAATTGTAACAAACTGGATTGTAGCATAGAGACTTTGACAACTTGAACAATACTTCAAACATCTTGTTGATTACTTCACGCCTCGGATTCAGATTTACTGATGTTGGTGTGTAACAAATGCAAATGTTTTAATAATAATAATTTGAATCATTAAATGATCAAACTTTATGGTTATGTTGCTAAAATCATTTTCTCATTGGAAACTATTCACAGAACAGTCGTTTCCATAACAGCTAAGATGTAGGAAATACTGAAACATGTACGTTCACTGCGGTGTAATTCGCATCAAATAAACTCGAGCACCTGGCTTATATAGGCTTCAGCACTAATTAAATAGATGCTATTTGTCAGTTTAACCATGCTGTTTTTGCCACCATCTTCTCACTTAAATATGTCCAAAATTTTGTAACTTGTACTCAAGTATATGCTATGCAGTGCTATTATAAAATCATTATTATCAATAAAATTACTATCATTATTTTCAATGTTCATTGTGTTTAAACTGCTACCTTCACTTGTGCAACTTTGGTCTTAGCTTCCTAGGTTCTGGCGACCGTGACCTTGTGTCCTGGCTTCAACCTCCTGAGTCCTGGCCTTAGCCTCATGGTCCTTGACTTTACAACATTACTGCAAAGTACAGTGTATATATAAGATGCAAACTTTGTTTTGTGCATCTTTTGTTTGGTCTCATGAACTTTGAATTCACCTGTGGCCTCACCTTCAGGCCTTGACCTCCTGGACCTTTCCAACATCACTGCTTTGGCTTTTTCAACTTCACTGCCTAGTATAGATGAACTATTACATGACAGATGACAAAAAGACAAGACACATCTTAATTAAAATAAAGTAGAAAGATTAACATTTTAAATGTCAGCTCAATATAAAGAATTACAAAGGCTGTGAAGACTGGGAGAAAATAATGCTTTTAATTCATACAAGTTAACGGTTACAGGAATGAATACATTTTTTTATTCATTTAAACTGATACTATAAAGAATCCCAAATTTAAGAGAACATACTGGCTTTACGAAGAGTTCAAAGTTCAAAGCTCGAAAAAGGGAAGTGGTCTGTGGCACTGCATCTTTTGACGATACCTTAGAAGCATCAACTTTTGTTGAATTCTGACTGTCACTGCTTGACATGGCCTCCACTGACTTAAACCTGAAACAGGCATACTCAAATTACATTTAAAGATGACTGAACGAAAGAAAACATTCTAGTTTCCAGAAATGTTGTACTTAGTTCTTGTACTAAGTCAAAGTACTCATACTTGATTCCAAAGTACTTGTACTCAAGACTTGACAAGTGCAGCAAGTTCATTATAATGAAAATATACAGGAGCTGAACAAACTGATAGGCTTATACAGATATTCCGATTGGTCACCAGTTAATAATTAACTGTTACGAAGTTGAATTTTTCTGTATTTCATTGGCGCCTGCCAGTGTTTAGACGGACGTCTTGATGAAAATTTGCTTCCAGAAACAGAAACTCTGTGTGGTCCTTCTGTACCAAAAAGTATAAGTTAATTGGTACTACACAGCAACTGAACAAATTTAACTCATTGAATTCTATTCACCTAGGCAATTCTGCTATACAACGTAGTTTGGCACACAGTTTGGGTGTTGTCTTTGATTCAATTAACATATTAGCTCAACAAGTAGGTCAGCCCACTATCACATTCATGATGTCAAAGGATTATGTGCCATAATACTTTTTCTGCCTTGGTTTTTCTGGCAAATGCCCTAGTCTCTAGCCATCTTGACTTTTGTAACTCACTTCTTATTGGCATTTCAAAAGCTAACTTGATGAAGCTTCAAAGGGTTAAGAAACACCTTGGCCAGAGCCTTTACTAAAATTCCAAAGTATGAACTACATCTGTCTCTAATCTTAAAATAATTACATTAGCTGCCAATAGAAATACCAGCCTAATTGTCTATAAGGTTCTAAATTTTGGCCGTCCTCACATCCTTGTTTTATGCTGACTCTCAAGACCTGTCACTACTCAACCAGGCCCTCTGACTTTATACTAAGGACTAAGACAAAGTTTGGTGGCATGTCTTTTCTTTTACTGGCTCTTCCTGGACTCATTTCTTCAGCAGGCTGTTTATGTGAACTTTATTCTGAACTTTTGATCAGACTTACTCTGGATTTTGACATGCATACCAAGATTTCTTAGCAGCGATGATCAACTGATGCCTTGAGCATTATTATTTTATTTCTTCATTTATTGTGCGCCACTATCTAATGATTAAGCAAGTATCAATCAATGGCGCTGAGCAACTGAGTGAGGGACTTGGGTACAGGAAGATTTGTTCTACCTCACCGAATCGCATGAAATTTTACCAGATGGTAGCTATCAAAATAAGTAGTTGAATGCCCCTATTCCCGTCTTCCAGAAGCGATCCGGCGATTTTCTGTGAATTTTCAAAGTGCCATCTTTCCCTATGTAAAATGGTGCGACGCCATTGATATTCATCCAGATTCTGGAAGCAGCCAAATGTACGATGAACTTTTGTAGCACAATTTTGTTCATCCATTAATAACTCATCGACATATTCCAAATAAGCTAGTAAAAAATATTAAATTATGAAATGAAAAAATTATGCTAATTAATATTTATAAATGCTTAAATAACTGCAGTATTCGAATAATAAAAATACTCGTGAGATTGAGGGGAAAGAATTGTAAGTGGAAGACGATACCAAACTCAGCAAGAAGACCTCTCCTAAAGATGCTGAACGCAAAGAATTTAAAGTGGATGAATAAAATTGCGCTACAAAAGTTCATCGTACATTTGGCCGCTTCTGGAATCTGGATAAACATCAATGGCGTCGCACCGTTTTACATAGGGAAAGATGACACTTTGAAAATTCACAGAAAATCGCCGGGTCGTTTCCGGAAGATGGGAAAAGGCACGTTCGATAGCTACCATCTTGTAATTGTAATTGTAATCTGACATTTATAAAGCGTCACTTCAAGAATAGACTCATCAGAAGCGCTCCCGACCCAAACCAGTGAGACCACTGGCAAATAATACAGACTTCAGGCGCTTGCGAAACTGCGGAAGAGACAAACTGAGGAATATTAGCCGAAGCTCTCGGGAAAGGCGATTCCAGCTATTGGGTCCAACATAGGCAAAGCTTCTATACTGCGCTGTAGCAGTGCGCATACGAGGGACAGTCAGAAGTCCAAGGGAGGCCGACCGGAGAGTGCTACGGCCTGGAACCAAGGAGACCGAAATGCAGAAGTCCCTAAGATATGATGGAGCAGAGCCAACAAGACAATTACACATAAGCGTTAGGATCTTGAACTGGATACGCTGCTGAACGGGAAGCCAGTGTAGAGTGTCCCGTATAAAGGAAGTTATATGGCCATACCCGGGGACGCCTCCAATAAGACGGGCAGAAGCATTGAGAACAGATTGAAGCTTGGAAATATTGGCAAGTGAGAGTCCAGCAAAGATAGCGTTACCAAAGTCCACCCTAGTGCAGATAAGGGCATGAATTAGAGCAGTAACTGCATGAAAGGAGAGGGAGCGGCGGATGGTACGAAGCTGACGAAGGTGGTAAAAGCATGAGCGGGAGACACTGTTAACTTGATCGGTCAAGGAGAGTTCCCGGTCCAGAACAACCCCAAGATCACGGACTTTGGAACAGAATAGAAGTCCGGAAACCTCTGGCGTAAGGATGATGAATCAATCTTTGCCAGCTGAGCACGACCACCAAGCCAGATGAGCTGGGTCTTAGCAGAGTTCAGTCGGAGGCGATTAGAGGACATCCAGAGACCAAGGGCATATGTTGCGTCAAGAATACTCTCAACCAGAGAGGAAGCAGCTTCCGCTGGGCCATGAACGAAAAAATTGGTAAAATTTCATGCGATTCGGTGAGGTAGAACAAATCTTCACCCGTACCGGGACTTGTTCAAGGTCCCTAAACAGTAACCGTCTCGGGGAGACTAGAACCCGTACTCTACGCATTACAAGCCAAGCGCAAAACTGTTCTTGACAAGTACAAAGCAGCGCTTTGGGCATTAAGTGTACCTGCATCTAGTGCATTTGTCAAACGTATGGTTCATGAGTGATAAAGTGCTCTATCATATTCCAAAACCATTACTATAACACTCGTAATAATTTTCAGATTTAACCAAAGATTTTGAGAAGTTACCTTCTTAAAATTGTTGGATTTAACCTTCTGCAGCTTACAAGGACTTTACGCACGTTCTTCTCTAGCCAAGGAATCTATATATAGTCGTAGGCAAGTCGTGCAAAATTGTATATCCGGTTTGAAAAGTGAAGTGTGGCGCCTCCTTGGTGGGGTAGTAAGTAAACGTTTTATTACAGAGGCCAACAGGCTCGACAGACGCGATGTGGTTTTATTATTATTATTATTATTATTATTATTATTATTATTATTATTATTATTATTATTATTATTATTATTATTATTATTATTTATTTATTTATTTATATTATTATTATTAATCAGATACTTAAATTGCGCTAATTTGCAAATTCACCTCAGAAGCACGGGTAGCTGGAAAAACAAGTCTGCAATTGTTAGCGAAATAAAATGAAAAAGAGAATGGTCCCAAAGCTGGTGGTAGTGAATTCCATAAGTCAGTAGACCTAAGGTAGTTCGGTGCTAGATCATGAAGCGCCGAGTGTATAAGGACAGCAACTTTAAACTGGACCCGCTCTGAAAAAGATAACCAGTGTAATTTTTGAAGACATTAAATCTGTCATCTCAGGAAGCTGAAGAACAAGGCGAGCAGTTGCACCTAAACCTGGTTGTAAGAAGTTAAAAGTGTTCTGCGATTAGTTGTACAAATTCGTAGATAAAGAAAGCAGCATTATCTTTTTGGATTTGCAAAGGAAGGAGAAAGGTAAATGCTAACATATAAATGATAACATATCTATATGGGAAGTGTGGTTACACAAGATGCGAAATGCCATGCTGAAATAAAAAGAAGAATAGCTATGGGAAAGGACGCATTCTGTAAAAGGAGGGAACTAATGAGAGGGAAACTAAATCGGAACCTGAAGAAACGACTGGTGAAAACCTTGGTTTGGAGCGTGGTTCTGTATGGATCAGAAACATGGACTCTGAGAAAGGAAGACATCAGAAGATTGGAAGCATTTGAGATGTGGATATGGCGCAGGATGGAGAGAGTCAGTTGGACGGAGCACATTACAAATGAGGAGATACTGCAAAGAGTAGAGGAAGAAAGATCCTTGGTGGGAACAATTAGAAGTCGACAGAGGAAATGGATTGGCCACATAATGAGAGGGGATTCACTCGTAAGAACTATTATCGAGGGAAGAATGGAGGGACGAAAAACAAGAGGAAGACCTAGACAGATGTTGCTGGACTGGATGATCACGGATGGATACAGCGGACTGAAAAGAGATGCTCAGCACCGTGAAGAATGGCGCCATTGGACGTATGAACCTGCCTAGAGGGCAGAGAACCACAAGAAGAAGAAGATCTATATGCATTATTTGAGTGGTCTTCAATTAAGTAATCCAAATTGTGGCAATATGCGTTAGGCATAGTGAATGTCTTTTTCACGCTGCAGGCCTATGCCTATGTTGCAGCTATCAGTCGCATCCGGCATTTAGGCCTAATTCGAAAAAATGAATCTTGTGTTGTCTTTCTTTAATTTTCCCAATAATTAAAGTGAATGATAGGTAATTTAGTAGTAACAGTTTTAACGGCGTTTGAGTATTTTAAACCTCGGAAATATGCAATTATTGACTCGTAGGCTTATGTAGTTGTAGTATTGCGCATCTGTCATCTTCAGTCCAACACAGCAATTCTACATTCAGTGAGCTGAGACATAATTTAAGCCAATGAAACCAATTCTGTCCGTATTTTTTCGTAGAAATAAATATTATGTTATAACGTGCATATTATAAATTTTACCTTGATGCATGTTTTGGCAGATGCTGGCGATGGGTGCAGTTACGTCGACGTCAAGATCAACTAAACAAACTCCGGCGTACCTCTATGCAATCTAACGATTGTCGCTGACCATTTCGAAGAGAACCAGTTCACGAATGGGCAAATGAGAAGCAGTTTGGTATCATGGCATGGAATGCAGTACCAACAGTATTCAACGTACCAATTCACCAAAGAGATTGCAAGTCCATCGCAAACCACCCGTTCAATGCAAGCCACAGATTTAGAAAGACTGTTAAAACACCAACAGGTAAAAGCAGATTTTACAGAACCTCTTTACAATTCTGGGTTCTAACTTAAAATATGATCTATAGGTCTATCCTTTATAGAAGTCTTGTGAACTATTCCTTAAATTGGTATGCTGTTAACTTTTCTTATGCACGACTGTTACATGACAAAGTCATCTGTCTGTTTTATTTTACAGAGGTGAATCAGACATTTCTTCCGTTTGGAACAATCTGGATGCTGTTCTTGAACTTGCACAGGCTGCACACATTTATACATACATGCATACTTACATACTGATACATGTATAGTTGCATAAATGATTTTACGTATATTTGAAATAATCAAGTAAAAATATGAAACTGCTTTGTATATATTTTTTAGCGAATAAATCCAAGGAAAATCCTTGAGGAGCATTTGTATAGACACAGTTTAATTGCACTGGAATGTTAACAACCGCTTTCATGGTGGCGGCTCCGTCTATTTCAATGGAAGCCAAAAGTATAATTATGTCATGGTACTCTTTGTCACCATATGTATATATGACTGATCATAGAGACCTCTAGTTTGGTTTTGACAAGGCAACCAATGCTTCTGTGCCTTACGCTTCAACTTTGATATGGCAACTGAGGCCCATGTGGCGTATCACAATATACCGGGCAGTGCTAAACTAATAATTGAATCACATTAATTGAAATAATTATTTATGGCCAACACTTTAGGTAAGTTCCACTGAAGCAACAAAGCATTGTGCTCCTGCTCCAGTGTGCGGCTGAAGCACATCTGGGTGACATAGTAGCTATGTTAAGGCAGTGGTTTTACACTCGTTTTTACCACTAACTTGTACGGACTGTCCATATTCATTTTATGTGACTTATCTGTTACGAGAAGTTATACATAGAAATAAAATGAAATTAATTAAGCAAGTATTAGTAGAAACAAGAAGATATTGAAATTATAGCAATTTTATTTTGAAAAATTAGTTCATAGTTCATTTGCAGCCTGACAACTGCCGCCTTTAGGGAGGCCTAGGATTCCGACGACGTTGTTTACTGGGTCTTTCTAAATACGAAATGATCACGAATCAAAACATTTAGCATCATTGTGGGGCGTAGGCCTGAGTATTATTAGGCCTTGAGTCCGGTGCAACGAGAATTTTACGTACGCATAGTGTTGGTTGCAAAGCATAATATTATACCGACTCAGGTCGATCCTTAACCCTTAACCGACGAGAGAAATTTTTCCGCCTAGGCCCTGACGACGAGCGATTTTTACCGGAAAACGCCTATTAATTAAATAGTTTTCAACTTTTTGTATCTCAGTCAGTTCTTGACCTACAGACATGTGGTTACCATCAATCTTTAGCATTTTATCTCCTCTTCCCATCCATTCGTCTAGTTTTTGATACAAAAATTTTTGGGGTACCCAAAGTTGCCCCAAACCGTACCCCACCCCATGTTTAAAATGTTTTTCATGTTCAGGTTCCTATGGAAAAACATTTTCAGGGACAACATATGTAATGTCAGCACAAAAATCGTGCAGAAATCAATACCAGACAAAACCTCACAAGAATTTTGAAAATATTTTCATAAATGAAGGAGATACAGTATTTTTAGTATGTAAGATGAAGTCGTACAAACTGAAGGAAATATAAGAAAACACCTGAAAAGTAAGAAATGTCTAACTTATCAGATCTTGGTCATTCTTCTACATACAGAATTGAGGTTAATATCATTCTTTAGCATTTTATTTCCTCTTTCAAACCATCTTCCAGTTTTTGAGAGAAAAATTTTGAAGGTACCCATAGTTGCCCCAAACTGTACCCACCCCATTTGAAAATTTTTCATGTTCAAACCCCTATAGAAAACATTTTCAGTGACAACTCATGTAGTGTCAGCACATGAACTGTGCAGCAATTAATATCAGACAAAACCTCCAAAAAAGTTTGAAAATATTTTCATAAATGAAGGAGATATAATATTTTTAGTATGCAGACAGTAGTCGTACCAGAGGAGTAACAAGAAATGCCTAAAAAGTAAGAAATTTTTAACTTATCAGATCTTGGTAATTTTTGGCAAACAGACATAAGGTTAACATCATTCCTTAGCTTTTTATCTACTCTTTCAATCCTTCTGTCCAGTTTTTGATAGAAAAATTTTGGGGCAATCAAAGTTGCCTACTCACCCCATCACCTCCCAAACGCATACATAGTAATAAAACCACGACATCAAAAACACTGCAGCATGCACACCAACAGGACAACAACAGTAACATTACAACAACCCAAGCACACAGAGAGGCAAACACACTGACGTTTGTTTCCTTTACAAATATTTGGTAGCTCTCAAAAGGGCCATTTTTATGAATGCCTGAGTGCACCGGATGGTCACCTTGAAGATGGATGAAGCCTCCTGAATCGACTCCTTTTTCTCAATAGACTGGACTGAACAGTTCTAAGACGACATTTTAGAATGGAAATTTTAACAGTTGTATCAATGTGTTATATTGCTTACCTTCCTTACACTCCACAGAACCACTATCTGATTTTGCTCGTTGCAAATGTGGAAGCATAAAACTTTGCACAAAGCAACTTTACATGCTTCACAATCATATCCAGTCTTCTTGGGGCAGCCTTTGGGATTCTTGATCTTGTTCTCTAAAACATAAGATGCTAGAGAAGAAGTAGGTTTCCATTTTATTCTGTGGGGTTTACCTGCCTTCTGTGCATTTGACCTACTCTGCTCACCATGCAGGCCTGGTCTGTTCAACTAGCACATCAAAAAAGCTTATCCAAAAGCAGTTAGAAAAATTTCAAAAATGGTGCATCAGGGGCTGGTCCGCCACAGACGTTTGTAAATGGAACAGTTAGGGGTCAAATTGGAATACCTGCTACTTGTTCAGTCCTGTCTATCTCGCCCAAGTCATCTGGCTGACCCAGTTTCACGGTCCGCTAGCGTGTATCCGTAGCCGTCTAACTCGGAGTCGATGTCAGAATGTTCTTTAGCCAAAACCACTTTATCTTCTTCACTGGTGGCAAAAGACAGGTTTTTATTGTCAGATGAGTCAAAACTGTCATCATCTGATGCAAATTCATCAAGAATTTGCCGAATTTCGTCGTCAGTAAGGCCACAACAACAACACGCCGCCATTTTGGGTTATTTAAATTCGTGATTTAAATGTCCGATTTGATTGGTCGATTTTTATGTTTATAACCGAATTCTAAAAATATCTTCCACTTATTTCTGTACTTAATTATAATATCTTGGCCTAATTGATGTAAGGTTTCAAAAATATAACGTTTGTGATAGGCTGAGAGCCGTCTACATAATAGTACATGCCCACTACCAATTACTACCAGCTCGTCGTGACCCATATACTACCAATCACTACCTACGCGTCTGTATTGGGTTAAGTCGATAAAATAAAAATATACGATGAATAGAGGCCTAAGCAACATGATTAGCCTATAGGCCTATGCACTTGTTATCGGGTTGATAGTAGGCCTATACCTTTGCCCAGATGTCATTTCCCATCCGTTTTTTTCTACCATATAAAGTATACAGCCGTTCATGGCGATGCGTGTGCATCATACATAATAATGTAATTTAAACAAATAATGTTTCACCAAAATATTGACAGCTAGAGCGGCTAGCAATCGATTCGGGTCTGTGTGAGGACACTTGTCTGCATAATTATATCCTAGTTGCAATGACCGGATGCAAATCGCAACACACAGTTCCTTAGCATTTACCATTGGCAATGAAAGTGAACAAAACGACGCAGGGTTACAAGGATACCATCATAACTTATATGACAATATTGCAAGCAATTGCTAATTTTCCCACCAGCAGGAAATATGACGGTAGCTATTATAAACTATTTTAATTGGGCGTTGACATAAATACCGTCATTTGATACTTTCATACAGGCTGTTTATCAACTTTTTCAGCCAATGGCATGTTAGGAAACCATGGCGTGCCCTACTTTCTTCGGGGAGCGGAGAGTGGCTTAATTTTATATAGGCCAATTTTTAAAGTGTAGATAGCGTGTCCGCAAAAAAGCGCACAGGCGGCGTGCGGGGCCAGTATGATGTAAGGCACAAAACACACTGACCCACACCTCCCAAAGCTGCCTAAGGACCCATCGTCTCCGGTGCGACAGACATAACTAGGTGTTCGACTTCCTGATTAGAAAGATTAAGTCCAAGGGTCATGAAGTGATCCGCGAGCCGAGTATTCTGACTGGAGCTGGGAGGCGAAAGCCTGACCTGATGGCCCGGGTGGTTGGAGTAGCCTATTTTCTTTGACGTCACCATTACGTCGGATGCCTTTGTCGTTGACGTCACCATTACGTCGAATTGCAATGACATGAGCGGTCCGTACGAGGAAAAGATTAGCTACTATGCTACACCTGAGGTGATCGACTGGGTTGCTAAAGTCCATCCCAGGCATCTGTGTGAGTTCGGGACAGTGGTCCTTAACTGGCGAGGGGCGCTACACCATGCCTCGTCAGGACTGCTCCCCAAGCTGGGAGTAAGTGCTGCTGACGAGACCCTACTGTCGGTCCGGGTGCTTACGTATACCTCCAACATGTTCAAGCACTACACCCGGTCGACAGTGCGTCGATCTTTTTAGCACAAGTGTTGTATAATCGCGATACCACAGTGCTATCACCGCGATATCTCTAGCATATCAGCTTCACATATTAGGTTTCATAAGCAAGTAGTTGTGAGACTGATGGTTTCAGACCTCCGTACGCGCCTGGTGGTCTAGACCACCGCAGGAAACAGAAGGCTCTTAGAAAAAACAAAATGAGGAAACAACTGCGTAAAATAGACGCACATATAGCATTGTTATTACGAAATGTGTGTACTGATTAGTGTAAAGAAAGACGATATTTCTAGAGACAAATTTCTAATTTTTAAATCTTATGCGCATTTTATTTCATTTGAAAGTGTACAAGTTGTCTGGCTCCCGGTTGGACATTGTCGAGCCTCAGAATTCTCTGGAACCCCACAAGGGGTCTAAGTTTAAAACACATCTCTTCCGACGTGCTTACCTACCATAGCCTGACTTCTGGTTTCTCTGACTAAATATGGAATTCGCCCCGGCTTCTCCGACGGTTTATGCTTTTTGACTGCGATTTTTACTTGCAACGACCATCGACTGACGCCTTGGGCATTATGATAACGGCGCTATAGAAGTCTTTATATTAGAATTAGATTAGATCGTTATTTGGACGTTTATTTTTTGTTTGGGACGTGGAATAATGGTTTTTGTTTAATTTTGAAAGTCTCAATAACGTTGCGGAAACGTTAGTAAGCAATTGGTTAGGATATGAGAGTTCTAACGTTAATACAACGTTTGTACAAAATATTAGTTCATGCGAGGGATGACTTGCTTGTAGGCCTACATAGATCGAGGCGCTTTGTACCAGATGCGCACAGTAACGTCTAAATACAAACATTCTGAGCACAAAGATGATTCATTTAGCATCAAACTCACAAACGTTTCGGTAACATTACGAAAACGTTTGTAAACAATCGGTTAGGTTACAAAAGTTTCTGTGACGTTGAAGAAACGTTTGTATGAAATTTTTGTTCATGTTATAGGCAATTTTTTACATGCAGACTGACCCCGCCTTATACAAAGGGAACACAGTAACGCCTAAATAAAGCATTTTTACGCAAAGATGATTTATTTAACTATTAACTTACAAAAGTTCCGGTAGCGTTGTGCAAACGTTTTTAAACAATCAGTTAGGCTAGGAAAGTTTGTGTGACGTTTGTACCAGGTGTTTCTACCGGTTGAATGCCCCTTTCATGCAATGACGATTTCTTAAACGACCAACAAACAGATATTTTGCTTGCAGGTGACATTTTGTGGCTGTATAACCGTCTTTTGCATATTTTTGTGGGTTTGAGTTTATTATTACCATATTTGCGTTTAGTCAATTCTCTAATGCAGATTTTTGTAGGCATATATACGCATAAAGCCGCTTTCGTCTAAAACATCCGATGTGAAGATTGAAAGCCAATTAAAAGATCGAAGTTTGCCTCTAAGTGGAATCGAGATCACAGTTAAGATGCAAAATGAAAAACTCGTCAGTTTTGTACTCAGTCGGAATCATTTAATCAGATTAGACTTTTCGCAGACTTTTCGACCCGTCAGACTGTGCAGAACTTGGAATAAGTCCGCTTATTAACTTTGAAGAACATTAAATTCTCTGAATGCTTCCTTGTCATTTATTTGGGTCCATTTAAGAGGTCTAACAATGAACATGGACAAATACCCCATGTAGCTGCACAACTACAAAAGGTTCATAACAAAGACTTCTAAATCTGAACATATTAAGCCAATATTAGATTCATTTCATGGGCATGCACACTGAGCAGAGAATTCATTTCAAAATATGTCTGTTACTAACGAGTTACTACATTCAGATCAGCCGACCTAGCTACGCTTCATGCTCACCCCTCGTACTAAAAGATATGGCACTCGATCAATGGACGCTATGACTCGTTCTTTGCCCCGTACCTGAACAGTATTGGGCTCTCGTGCCTTCTGGGTAGCTGGGCCAAAACTTTGGAATTCACTGCCCAGTTCAGTTCATTCTCTCAATTCTTTGATGCCTGGTCTAGAGTAAAGACTCCAGAGTAAAGATGTCAGGTCTAGAGTAAGGACTCATCTCTTTCAGCTTGCTTATCCACCGTAGCCTGGCTCCCAGTTTCTTTGACCTATCGCAATTCGACCTGTCTTCTCCAACGGATTATGATCTTTGATTGCGATTTCACTTGAAGTTACAATCAACTGTTATCTTGGATAATATGATAACGGCTCTAAAGAAGTCTAGATTACTTTAGGTTTAAAATAGCATTCTGCAAAAAACGTTGTTCTTGAATTATTTTAACTTATAATAATGTTGTGCGATGCTGGAACTTTTGATATCAACGTTATAATACCTTAAAATAATACCAAAACAACCTGTTTGTCAAACGGTACAGTAATGCTGTTTTCACATTTTACAACGCTTATATTTAAACGATTTGTCTACCTAAAAGAACTGATAAATAATAAACCCTGCACACAAATGCTAGATCGACAACTGCGCTAACATTATAAGTAACGCCAGAAGAACCTTACATCATCGTTGCTGTAACGTTCCTTTAACATTCGTGTAAACGTTATCTCACTGTAATAAAAACTGATAAGAAACGCTTAATCGAAGTTCAACACAAAAGTTAGGTCAACCATTTAGCGAAAGTTAAAATTACGCCGGAACAACGATTCATTGTCGTTATCGTAACGCTTTTAGACGTTGGCATGTAATCATTTGTCAACATTAAAAATTGATAAAATGAGCGTTTCATGGAAACGTTAGATCAGTGTCCGCAACCATATTTCATCGTTTCGTTAACGTTTGCGGCATTAACATGTGTTGCCTGTGCTACATATGTCGTCTGCTACCGCAAATCTCAGATTCCACTGGACAACAAATTTTTACAAAAGTCATGTTACTGAAATGAAATTAGTCAGTTCTTATCAATTTGTATGTGCTGAACACGAATATGACAGTGAAAATGCCGAATTGGCTCTAGTTTTTTTGTAATCTGAAATGAAGTAATTTTATATCGCACAATGCATGCCAATAGTGATACACTTACAGTTAATATTTGTAAAAACCAGGTCATAGACTAGTTCTTAGATTTTTTGCCTGTCTCTTGTACAGCTGTTCGGGAGCATCTCTGCGGAGTGTCCAGCAGTAGTCAGCCAACATTGTAGTGGACCATTTTCCCTGGTACCTTTGCTCCATTGTTGCGATATCTTGATGAAAACGTTCGCCATGTTCGTCACTAACCATACCACAGTTGTCAGGGAAGAAATCCAGATGGGAATGAAGGAAATGCATCTTCAGAGACATATTGCAGCGAAATTTCTGGTACTGCTTGAGCATGTCTTCTACTAGTTCCTTGTAGTTTTCTGCCCTAACATTCCCCAGAAAGTCTGTAGACACTAGACGAAAAGCATTCCATGCTTGTTTCGCATCACCCTCCAGCAAGTTGCTGAAGCGGTCATCTTTGAAGAGTTCTCTAATCTGAGGACCCACAAAAACTCCCTCTTTAATCTTTGCTTCGCTGAGTCGAGGGAATTTTTCATGCAGGTATCGGAAAGCTGGCGAAGTGCGGTCCATGGCTTTCACGAAGTTCTTCACCAAACCTAGTTTGATGTGAAGGGGTGGTAGTAGGATTTTGTGAGCCTCGACCAGAGCTGGGTGCTGGATATTCTTCTGTCCAACTGCCATGTTTTGTCTGGGAGTCCATTCCTTCCGCACGTAGTGCAACTCTCTTGCTCGGCTATCCCACTCACACAAGAAACACATATATTTTGTATATCCTTGCTGCAGTCCCATTAAAATGGCAACTACCTTCAAATCACCACACAGGTGCCATTTGTACCTGTTATAGTCAATGGAATGCAGTAGCTGTTTTAGGTTATCGTATGTCTCTTTCATGTGGACAGCATGCGCTAATGGAATAGATGGAAGACGGTTTCCATTGTGCAAAAGCACAGCCTTAAGACTCAGTGTTGAAGAGTCTACAAAGAGTCTCCATTCTTGTGGGTCATGAGTGATCTGTAAGGTATTCATGAGGTCGTCAATATTGGAACAGAATACCAGATTACCTTCCTTCATAAAGAAAGGTTCCAACTGCTGATGGCGCTTTCTATATGAAGTAATTGTGACATCTTCTTCTAGAAGATTCCATTGTTGGAGTCTTGATCCTAGCAATTCTGCCTTGTTTTTGGATAAGTCCAAATCACGAACAAGGTCATTTAGTTCTTCCTGTGTTATTCTGTGTGGGGTTGATGATGCACCACAGTGAAAATCGGGATCACTGCACGCTGACGGACCAGGAGAAGAACATGTCGGCTCACCCTTGTCCTCATCAGATGAATCAAGGAAAATATATTCTGCTGGAGGTTCTGGAATAGGAAGTCCATCACCATGTGGAACTGGTCTCAATGCTGACGGAATGTTTGGGTAGACTATTGTCGACTTCTTTTGCTTCGTTATTCCACCGGAAAGAGGAGGAACCAAGCAGAAGTAACAGTCATCTACGTGGTTGCTTTGCTCTCTCCACACCATGGGAACTGCAAACGGCATTGATGGTCTTTTGCCATTCAACCACTGTGAAAGCTGTGTTGTACATGTAGCACAGCATATACGCGGGGCCCATGGCTTGTCTTGGTCACCAACCTTGCATTCGAAGTAAGCATGATATGCCTTCTTGACTTGATAAGTGATACTTTTCTTCTGGTTGGCAAATGTCACTTTCCCACAAATGTAACAAAAGTTGTCCACAGTATTTACGCACTTCCGAGGCATTACTGTTCTGTATTGTATCTAAATGGATAAAGTAATAATAGTTTTATAAAACAGTAACTTAAACTGTCTCGCACAAAGTCTGTAATATTGTAAATGCTCAACCGTTCCGACTCGCTTTATATAGTACACTGCTGACGTCATCTTACGTCAGCAGCCGACTGGCTGTAGTTTTACATTGCATCAGAAAATGACGTAATCAACTGTGCATGATGTGTCCATGATGGGATTATGCAATCAGGTGGAATATTACATCATTCTAGACTTATTTAGGATATTGTCGCAGTCCTACTGCATAAATTTACATGGTGAAACATAAAAAATGAACTACAGGTATATGAAATATTTTCAAAACGAGAGCCAATAAAAAAATTTTATGGTTATATTCGTGTTCAGCACACCAAGATGCTACACATTAGGGCCTTTTCCAGTCAGTAACGATTTCTATGTTGACCAGTGTTCTTTGATGCAAGACGCATTCTTTCTGATGATTCGAAAGTCGGATTACTGGAAATATAATATGAGCACACTTTGTTTAATCCATAGATGGGCGAAGGGAGATTCTTTAAATTTGCAAAAGTTACAAATACCCGAAAGATTATTTGACTATGCGAAGAAATTCAATCACAACAGTTCAAATACAACTTTATTACTGATAGGTGCAATTATCAAAAAAGTAATTTGTATAGTAATAGTATCTAGGAAACAAACTGTATCAGCTATTGGTATAACAATTTACGACCGTCAACTTCTCGCCGTCGCAAGGGTCACTGGTCCTCAATAGCCCGCCTCCCGCGGTGGTTCAGAACCCACGCTCTAGTAACTACTTGTGTTGCAAGGACTTTTGATATATAACTGTAGTTATGTAGGAACAAATTTTAGAACTTAAGGCGACAAGACCGTGACAGCTGCCGAGACAAAATGGCTTTCTGGATGGTTCTGGTTACTGCTTTCATCGGAGGCATAATAACAGGTGCCTATTTACTGATACATGTACTTCTGACTGTTTTGTGGTATTAAGAATTTGTCCTCTATAAAGTTGAATATCAATGCCATTATATTGGCAAATAAGCTGTGCATAGTTTGTGGTTCGTCCTTTTGTTTTTGTGTCAGCGAAAAACTAGTTTGTCGGTTCGACCATATGGCGTGACAGTGTATACAGACTTTGGCGTCCGTCTGATGCGTTAACATTCGTCTCGCACCATGTACATATTCACATGATCAGATCTTAATATTCTCATAGGAAATGTGATTTTTTTGTTGACTGTACATATTCACGTGTTCAGATCCTAATATTATTATAGGAAATGTGATTTCTTGTTGGCTCTACATATTCAAATGATCAGATCCTAATATTATTATAGGAAATGTGATTTCTTGTTGACTGTACATATTCACGTGTTCAGATCCTAATATTATTATAGGAAATGTGATTTCTTGTTGACTGTACATATTCACGTGTTCAGATCCTAATATTATTATAGGAAATGTGATTTCTTGTTGGCTCTACATATTCAAATGATCAGATCCTAATATTATTATAGGAAATGTGATTTCTTGCTGACTGTACATATTCACGTGTTCAGATCCTAATATTATTATAGGAAATGTGATTTCTTGTTGACTGTACATATTCACGTGTTCAGATCCTAATATTATTATAGGAAATGTGATTTCTTGTTGGCTCTACATATTCAAATGATCAGATCCTAATATTATTATAGGAAATGTGATTTCTTGTTGACTGTACATATTCACGTGTTCAGATCCTAATATTATTATAGGAAATGTGATTTTTTGTTGGCTCTACATATTCATATGATCAGTTCCTAATATTATTATAGGAAATGTGATTTCTTGTTGGCTCTACATATTCATAAGATTAGATCCTAATATTATTATAGGAAATGTGATTTCTTGTTGGCTCTACATATTCATATGATCAGTTCCTAATATTATTATAGGAAATGTGATTTCTTGTTGGCTCTACATATTCATAAGATTAGATCCTAATATTATTATAGGAAATGTGATTTCTTGTTGGCTCTACATATTCGTATGATCAGTTCCTAATATTATTATAGGAAATGTGATTTCTTGTTGGCTCTATATATTCATAAGATTAGATTCTAATATTATTATAGGAAATGTGATTTCTTGTTGACTGTAGGAACTCAGGCGCTGCCACAAGCATTAACCAACCTTCAGCCGCCACAGGACGCTGTGTTAGTATAGTTAAGAGGTTTCCATATTGAATATTCATTAGGTATATTAGACTTAGATGCTGCATTTTCAGAATTTACAACTGTATTGGCCTAAACTAAACTTCCAAACTGAATTGCTGTGTAAGAAAACTTGCTCATGATGCTCAATTATTAAGTAGGCAAGGTCTTCACACGAACTAAATGTTTGTCTTAGCAAATGCAATTTTGGTTGCTTGGATAGAATTCTAGGCTACATGCTGAATTTCACAGTACTCAAACAGAGCACTTGTAAATTTTACATTATTTTATCTAGTTTTTTGCAAACTTTTGCTTAAATATTGATCGGCGAGGTCTAGCGTTAACAGGTCGAACGGTATCGACAACAGACTGCTGGCAATAGGAGTTACGCTGTAGCTTACATATCTATATTAAAAATTCGAGCAGATGCAGCCGGTGAGCAGCAGAAAGAACCGAGGAGCCTGGTTCACAAACCTGCGAGCCACCGGCTGCAGTGCTTGAAAAATTTCGTGTTTCAAGAGTTTTTCAACATATCAAGTCTTTGCTATCATGTAGGTTAGTAATTTTTAGAAGTTTTTATCTGTAATTTAATGTTTGTGCTTAGTCACAAAAGCACAGCAGCTGTGACCCTGAGTTGAACCCACGATATATGTCGGTTGGACTGTTTACGCCAAAAACCAGTAATGTGCTTTCCCTGGTTCGTTTCACATACTTGTTGCGTTATTAACATATGTACATACATATGGACATGCATCTAAACTTGTGGCACTTCCTCCACTCTCAAGAGGGAATGGTTGGTAGTTGGTCAGACACCTGAACGAGAGGAGAGAGAAACTGTAGAGGATAAAATGTAGAATGCAAATGTATTTGCCTTTTATCCTTCGCAGTCTTCTCTTGTTCAGCTGTTAGACCATCCACCAAACATTCCCCTCTTGAGAATGGAGGATAGAGGGTCATAGTTTTAAAAGTGTTTTGTATTTATGCTTATAAAAACTGCTCTTCTGCTCCTTATTGATATGCTTCTGCCCAGTTTTAACCTAGGCAACTCCAGTCTAAAACCGTCGAACTGGAAGCAGGAAATGAGGAACTGAGATCAGAATGGGGCACGACATTTGGAAGAAGGGGAGGGATGAGAAAGAATTGTGATTTGCTGGGAGTAGAGGAAAGAAAGAAAGAAAGGGTAACCTGAGAGTAGTCGAATGGGGCCCCAAATACTTTAGACAAGTTCACGTCCATAAGCATGAGAGTTTGAAACGGCATTCGAAATCGGCGATAATTTTATTTCGATAATTTTCAGCCGCGTAGCAGAGTGCCAGATTTAAAGCAAAGAAGGAGGCAGTGCAAGTGGCATTCAATATTTTATACGGATTGTCTTTTGCCTAGTCTTCTACCGAAGCCTCCGACAGATGTCGTCCGTCCTCGAGAGGAATTCAAATACCTGTGGCTGGCATCCGATGGCAGCATTTACACTACCCCGGCAACTGGGAGGCTGGAAGTAGCAGCCACTCTAGCCATCACCGAAAACGAACACCAAGTGGTATAACATCAAAACTCATCTAATCGGTGTAAAAAGGTTTAGATAGGCCTACGTAGTGGCGCCACAGATGAATAAAATATAGACCTAATAATTAGTTATTGATTGACCAGCAGACGTAAGATTTCAATTCCCTAAGATGTCAAGATTTGAAGTTCATTAATGAATATCGGTTCATGAATTTCAACAAAGATGATTTATCAAATTTCATTATTATTTGTAATAACGACAGATTAATATAATTCCACGCAGAAGGCGTCTTTGTTTTGATTCGTACTTAACAGGCAATATAGAGATAACCTCCTAAGAAACTGTAAAGAAAATTTTCTATCGACGTCAACGGCCTTTGATGCCGCAAGATTTCGTTAAGCTGTTGAAATCCATCCAATCCAAATAACCCACGCCCACCGAATTTGTAAATTGACTACACACAATAATCTACATGGATTAAATGTTGTAAGGTACGGTCGACGTCAACGGCTCTAGCATCCATGTTGCCAGAAGTTGTTAACAATCTACACGCAGTGTCCTTAAGAAGGATTTATTTCAGAACACAGGTAGGGTAAGGTCGATGTCAACGGTTCTGGTAGCCATGAAATGTCGTTAAACACATGATCATGCTACAACAATATCTCCGTAGCTGAAGTTGCAAGTGTAGCCTTTCTATAAGCCTGTAATTATGCTGCTGAAATGACGCCAATCATCTTCGATATGACGCATGGAGTCGTTAGATGAACGGTGTATAACATACATAGAATGTAGTTGAAACACTGCATTTCGAGGATTTTTACAACCACGGTAACAAGAAAACTGCAATATTCACGTAATATCATCCGCTGTTGCATGAACTTGGACAATATTATCTAGGCTTTGATAAATACTTCTGCAATATTTGAGGTAACAAGATGACGAAGTTTAGGCGAGCGAACCCAAAGATTTTCACTTTGCCCCATGCCTGGGTGGGTTGTAACACACTGTTATTTGTCAGTATTGTTGCGTAAACTCAACGTTGTCATTCTAAGCATTGTGTACCTGTTGATCAGCGAGGTCTAGCGCTAATGCTAATGCTGTAGGTGCTGCAAGTAAAACAGTGATTCCATAGACCTGCCTTCATAGGCCTACTACAGAAATGTGAAAGGTAAAAATTTTTAAAATGCGGACCGAAATTTCTCTGCCCAGACTGGCCCTTCACCGCGAACTCGGCCTGACCCGAGCCGGCTCGACTCGCGGATCATAGTCTAGTACTTATCGATCACTGCAGACGAGTCATCAAAGAACAATGTGACATTTGCTTTGTTGAAACTAATTGCCCTCCCTAAGCCGATTGCTTAAGAGGTTCTCATGCTTAGCTGTGAATGCCTCTTTAAAAACAATGCAAACCAATTAGCGCCCATCGTTTCAAATTCAGACCAACTTTCTGGTAAAAGCCTATTCACTTGATCAGCAGCAGCGAATCTGTATGCAAGCTTGCGAACCTCCTTCGATAACATTAGGCCACAAAACAGTTTCACAGGTTTGTCTGTGTAATCTGCTAACTGATTATCTTGTTCATCCGAGAAGAACACCTGATGGTTTCTCACATTACCTACATGAATGCTGTCACCTCTTTTCGGGTCGTCAGCCGAATTCAACTCGATTGCATGCTTCGTGTACTTTTGCATTAAAGTAAGCGCGAGGGAAGGAGGGAGGGAAGGAGGGAGGGAGGGAGGAGTTGTGGGGGTTGGGCGACGGAAGAACAAGTGACAAAGAGCATGTGACAAAGCATGCGACAAAAAGCATGTAAGACAAATAGCATGCGGACAAAACAGCGTGTGCAACAGAGGTCATATAAAAATTAGCAAATAGCAATTTAAAAATAAATTACACTTGTTTGGCATAGCAATTAAATTCTTCAGCCAGATAAGCAGCAGTAGGCCTATATGTACAGTAGCATGAGGTAAAGATTATGAAAATGTAAAAAGTGAGAACAAGTTGTTGAGACATTTAAGAAAGATAGATATGCTAAACGGTCTGGATAGTTACATAATTTACAATTTACACTGTGGAGTTAACACGTGTAATAGACTGAGAACAAATAAGCTTAGTAAGTAAGTAACTTGTAATTTAAATAAGTTTGATTACTGAGAACATTCTAGAAAAAATCTCAGTGTTTACCTGCATTCACTGCCTCTGTTTGAACTGACCGTTCCGTTTCTTTTCTTTACATAGGGCTAAGCTTAGTGGTGTTATGTCAAAGGACCTTTGTCACATAAGCCTACCCTTGTGTCACGTGCCATAGTTCCGCATGCTCTTGTGTCCGGTTACCGCTGTGACAGAGGAGGGGAGAGCTATAGGAAGAAACGGGAAGCAATAGGGATTTTTCCCAGAAAAGACATCCTGATGAACTAGCACCAGAGGCTCTGTGCGGAATAATTCGATCCGATGTAATCCTAAATCTTCTCTAACGCCACTGAAATATTGCATAGATCGGCATCTACAGTTATCTGCTACTTGGACAAAATGACCGGCAAACTGCAAAGCCGAGTCGTTTCCGTAGAAATTTTGGAAATCTGGATAAAATCGAAGTCTAGGTTGGGGTGTTCGATAGTCTAGCGGCCGCTTCTTGGGAACAGCGTAAGGGACGCTATTCTTCGTGCTTAGTCTCGTGTAATGTATTGCACTGTATGTAATGTATTCTAATTAAATTTTAAAAGTCTAAAGATCATTTAAGACACCGCGCAACGAATGGGTCTTTGTGGGCAATAGAGTGCCAAATAAACATAGCATAAAAACCATCAGCGTTAAAATAGAAGATGCGAATAAGTGCAGGATATGAAGCAGTCGATAGGCGGCGGATTCCTCTGAACCTGAAGCTGAATAACCATAAGTATTAGTTTGAATCATTCACTTGAAAGAAGTTTATCAATGCAGAGTGCGGAGTAGGTTCCTCATTCATTTACATAAAATCTTGCGTTTGTTAGATTTTGGTCAGCGTGTGGGGCGAAATTTTAGGATATGAAATAAAAAGAGGCTTATTATTGAGTCAGAAGAAGTGTGAGAAGCTCTTTCCACAGCGGTTTCTTGGGCAGAGTCTCATCCGCGTTTCATTTCCAAGGCATCATGTAAAACTTTCTATTAAAAATTTGAAATTAAACGGCGACCAAGACTGTGTTGTTGACTTTTGACTGAAAGACTACTCTGGCAGTCTGTCATCAGCCGGACTTGCTGCAGAGGGGTTAATCCGAACCTTCACGGGTTATTTGTTATTACAAGGAGGAGGGTTGACTAGCCTTATAGTTAGTCACTGGCGCAAATGGCTTGCATATTGAGATCTGGGCGGGTCATCGTCTAGTCACTGGACCGTGCTATGTTGTATTCTTGTAGGGAACGTTTATCGTGCAGCAGATGACGCGAAACATGCCTTCCGACGTCTTTGCTCAACTGGCCAGTCAGGCTTCTGTCGGTCTCTTCACCTTCGACGACAAAACGACCGTCTTTCCTGAGTACGCTCACCTCAAGGATCGCCCCGAGTGCGCAGGTCGGTGGGTCGGTCGGTCGGTCGGTCGGTGGGTCGGTCGGTGGGTCGGTGGGTCGGTCGGTGGGTCGGTGGGTCGGTCGGTGGGTCGGTGGGTCGGTCGGTGGGTCGGTGGGTCGGTCGGTCGGTGGGTCGGTCGGTGGGTCGGTCGGTGGGTCGGTGGGTCGGTCGGTGGGTCGGTGGGTCGGTCGGTGGGTCGGTCGGTGGGTCGGTCGGTCGGTGGGTGGGTGGGTGGGTGGGTGGGTGGGTCGGACCATCGGACGGTCGATCTCTGGGGATTACTACTGGGTTACATCGTTTCTTGTGGTGTCATGGTGACACAACGTCGATTCGTGTGTGCTAAGTGGTGTAACTGAAGAAGACGTTCTATGTGAACGCAGGCTTCTCTGCAGTATACGTTCACGAAACCCCGTACATGGTAGAGTCAAAAAGAAGTGTGCATCAGAAATACGGTCTTCAGGTCTTCGATGAAGCTTTTCCTTTTATTTAAATTAATAGAAAGTATTGTCTAGAGAAATCTTTAAGAAATGTATTCAGCAATTTTTAGTTTCCTGAGAGGTAGGTGCCATGCATGCAAGAAATACAACATGACTTCTGTTGGCAATGACATTTAAGCAAAACTGACACAGACATAGTAGTAAACTATAAAGTAGTAAAAAGGGCCGCGCCTTCTCCACTGTGGGGCCGTCTCTCTGGAACACTCTTCCACCAGACATCCGATCCCTTGCCTGTTCAACAGTTCAGGAAACATTTTCTGCCCGTCTCAAGACGATCCTATTTAGAGACCGTTAGGTAGCCGTGCTGCAGCGCCTTTGTGAGTTACTTAAAAGGCGCTTTACAAATTTAGTGATACATACATACATACATACATACATACATACATAAACTGATGTGTGATTGTGGCTGGCATTTCTTTTCCCTCAGGAACGTGCGCTGGTGCGTGTTCGGACACCTGCACTTCTGACGGTCGCAAGTACGACAGTCTGGCCGGTCTGGGCGGAATTCGCGCCACTTGTCTCGATGACAATTTCATGTGCACTGATGCGGATCCTTACTTCCGCCAGTATAGTGTCTTGGTCCATGAGTTCGGTCATACCATTCATCAGTATGGCTTATCTTCCAGTGATTATAGCAAAGTAAGTTTTGATATGCTAATCCACTCTCATAAGCAAACATACAATGCTGCGCTTAAGTCGACTGGAAAGATCCTAGTCCGGCATTGAATCATAACTGATCAGTGAGCTTTTAAAGTAAGCGCATAGGCACCTTACCCTGTAAAGTCACCTGCTTTCGCATACATAAGCGCTAACACTCATAAATACCAAAGCACAAGACTTGCAAGCCTACGTTATGCAATAGAGTGCCTACACTAATAGGCCTCAGTGAATAGTTCTACATTAATAGACTTTTGTGAATAGTTTTACACTAATAGGCCTTAGTGAATAGTTCTACATTTATAGACTTTTGTGAATAGTTCTACGCTAATAGGCCTTAGTGAATAGTTCTACATTAATAGGCCTTTGTGAAGTAAAAGTAAAGCTCCCATGTCCTGTAGCGGAACGTAGGGAAGAAGCGCATTTTCCGCTCCTGGCCCTTGAACTGGCAGTAGACGAATTGCAAGGTTGTATGGCTTGCCGTTTACTTTCCTGCTTACGCCGGTACCAAATTCCACTGCTTGGTAAGAGAGGCACGTGGGCGAAAACATAAATGTTGACACAGCATAAATACCAACTGACGTACAAACGTGCAGAGACCACAACTGTACTTTGCTGCTAAACCGTTTATTAGATGACACTCGTGGTTGTTATACGACTAACGAAAGTTAAACTAAATATCTCTCTTACTCATCTTATATTTCTCACCACAACTTGCCCAAGGTCGTTTCATGGAGTCCGCTTTGTAGGCTCTAACCCTCAACCGTCTGATCACAGACCAAGCGCGCTACCAATAGACCACCGTGTTGCATAAATCTTGTACATTAATAAGTTTTTGTGAAGAGGTCTACACGATTAGACCGATATCATTGTATGCCTTCTGCATACACAGTTTTGAATAGACTGCAGCCGTCAATGAGTCTGTTAAATGATCTGCAGATCTACGCAGCTTATCAGAACGCACTGACGAACCAGATCTGGGACCCGAGCTCCTACGCCATGTCGAATGAACTGGAATACTTCGCAGAGGGAAGTGGGGTGTTCTTCAACACCAACAGACATCCAGACAGCTCCGGAGGAATGAACAGGTGTACACAGATGCTTATTCAGAAACACACACACACTAATGAAGGGATGAAGAGAAGAAAGAGAAGGAAGAGGCAGAAGCATACACACTCACATGCTGATGAAGAGAGGAAGAGGAAGAGGCAGAAACACACACACACACATGCTGATGAAAAGAGGAAGAGACACACGCGCTAATGAAGGGAGGAAGAGAAGGAAGAGGAAGAAGAGGCAGAAACATACACACTCACATGCTGATGAAGAAAGGAACCACATAAACGCTGATACAGCATAAATACCAGCCTATGCACAGCTACGAACACTGTACCTTGCTGCTAAGCCGTGTTCTAAATGACTCTATCGTGTTTGGTATACGGCTAAAGTAAGTTAAACTAAATATCGTTGTTACTCATCTGATGTCACCCACCACACAGTCCGTCTTCTGAGGCCCGGATCAGGAATCGAAGGATATTTGACCATAAAACGGCAATCAATGTCCTTCATTACGGACTGGGGTGGTACTGAGAATTTCGTATGGCAATCGGGGTCAGCAACCGAGGACGCAGTATGAAAGAATGGCATCGATGGTCACTATTAGTTAGGCTTATGCTGCTCACCAGCCTATTTCAGTCATTGTAGTTGTTGTTGTATTAGAAGCCATTTGTAATTGACTAAATTTCATTGGTTGTCTAATAGTTGTGGTCATCCGGGCGGGTTTTGTGCGACAGAGGGCGAGGCGAGGGACTGGCTGGCGACGATGGACCCTCTGCTATTCGACGCCTTGTCCTTCACCTACACGAACTACCAACCGACTCTTCCAGGAGGACTTGCCGTCTGCGTCGTGTGATCTCCACTGGAAAGATCGACTGAAGGAAGAGCCAGTACCTTCGACCTCTCTCCAGTGTCCTCTGCCTGATTATATCAAAGCACATTGCATTAAATTACATTGGATCACGTTGCAGCACATTGATTCATGTTAAATCACATTTAATCGGATTAAATCACTTCGCATTAATTTATTTGGATTAGGGCATATTGAATAACATGTCACGTAATTATGGTAATTTACGGTAAATTGCGTTATTATAATAAAAAAAAAATTGTATGGCAAAATTACGAATTTTTATAATATTAGGCCTAAATGAAATTAAGTCATATTAAATCTCACCTAAATCACATTACACTCTGCGTCTATAATTATATACTTTTATATTCATATAATACCTATTTTTGATTCTGTCGATTAAGAAAGCATTCGAAAACTATAGCAAATGAGAGAAATTACTCCAGAAACGGAGATTTTGTCACAACAGAAGTTCGAGCAACCAAACATTATCGGAGAAATGCGCATGTGACCAACTAATTGGTCAAAAACGAAGCGCTAGACAAACATGCGGTCGTCCTGGCCACACGCGCGAAGCTGTATAGTTCCGTGCCTGTTGAATGATGCTTTCTGAACAACGACTGAAACTCTGGCATAATAAGATCGCACAAATGAAAGCGCGCGTGATGTGTGAGCCACGATTTTCTCAATAACCTTCGAAAGATAAACGAGGTTTGATGCCGCTATGACTGTAGTTGCTGATGTTGTCCGTATCCAGTACTGGTCCCTTCAGTGATCGTTTTATTATGACACGTTTTTGAACCGCGGAAAGAAATCCGTCGCGAAGCGAATCATTTCAGAGGAAAGGTAAAAGCTCGTCAACAAATTTGACGGAGAAGAATGTAGAAATAGGGTCAAGTGCGCATATTATGGGCGAGGATACGATGCAGGGGAAGCGATTTAACTGAGCACCGGCCACCGCATTGAATCGATCTATAGGCGGCATTGAGTTATGTGGGATGAGCCCAGCCCTCTTTCGCTCGACGGACTTCAGACACTTCATCGGTCGTACGGCACAGGTGCTCCTCGGCAGAGAATGATGGACTCTGGAGCTACGTGGCCGATCCAGAATCTGTGAAAGGTTACTACAGAACCGTCCGTTGTCTTTAAAATGGTGGTCGATGAAGCTCCTTTAGTAGCACTTCTTTTATTTGTAGAAAAAGCCAAAACTATTTACTCCTGTTGGTGGCCAATCTTGTATTCTTCTGAAACGATGCTTAGCCTCGCTGACTGTCAGGCACATCGCTCTACACTCCAATTCAAGCAAAGGTATGAAGTGATTGCACCTGACGAGGGCAGCACGTGACAGCAACAGGGCGCTGATGATAGACGAAAGTGTCGAATCCTACAGACTGAACAGCTCTGTGCAGAAATCGTCGGCCTTTACGGGTAGCTTGCAAGGGCGGTTGTCCAGCAGACGCTTTCGAAAGGCTTCTCCGTTCAAGTGTATATAATCTTGTTTCTGGTTCTTTCGTCTGACTGCACAGTCCTTAACATGTTGCATTTCCTTGCGCTTGTAAAGCTGGCCAGATGGAAAAGAACAAGAACGTGATTTGGGAAGCAGAACCTGACGGCGTTTCGTCTCAGCTTCCAACGCATTTCACAGGAGGCAACGAAGGGTCGCGCCGCAGTTCATATGCTTTGGCTCACTGGTCGTCGAGAACAATGCCATCTTGTCCGGTGCTAATAGTAAGTTTATGTTAACGGCTACTCATATATTCGCGCATGTTCCTAAACCTACGCAGGGGCGCTATCTAAGTCATTAGCAATTCTATGCATTAAGGAGTTGTTGAAGGTCACTTCAGAGTGACGACCCAGAAGAAATATCAAAACCAGGTCCAAATAAACTCAAACACATTTCAGTCAAAAGCCAAATCATCAGCATCATCGTTTCCATCATCAATTCATCAGTGCTATCACCTTCCGCATCTTAATTACCTCAATTGTATGTATGAATGAATGCATGCATGTATGTAGGTAGGTATTTATGTATGTATGCATGTTTTATGTCTGCATACATACAATTGCTTACATAGCGCATTTTTGGAACCTCACAAAGGCGCTGCAACGCGATTATCTTACAGTATGCCCAACCATACGAACTGCATTTAACGGAATCAACCGTATCGATTCCATTACATCCAGTTCTATAATTCTGTGGCACTGGACTGTACCTCCGATGCACAGGCAAGTGCATCCGATGTGTAGCATGTCAATTGCAGCTGAACACCATCGGGGTATTGGTCAACCTTGGCTCAAAGGCTTTGGCGACTTGCGTCAAGTCGGCTGTGTAGAAGATGTGGAAAAGCAGGAAAAGGATCAAGTCCGACGAGATGCCGTGTGGGACTGGTTCCCATTCCGATCTGTCGGATCCAAATTACACGGCCACGGTTCGCCCAACCAGAAAGAGCGTCGTCGCCATTCCAGAGGCTGACGGACAATTCCGTATGAAGTGCTGAGTCGATCGAGTCAGCAAGATGTTCTAATTATCTAATTACTGCACTCGATTAGATGAAAGTTGGACGGCGGTCCCTTGTGTTAGTTCGGCGACTGGCATCGAGAGAGAAGAAGCTTCTGGAAGACTCGTCTGAATTCGGCGTTGAAGATGGTGTAGATGGCCGGGTTGAGGAAACTGTTCATATATCCGAGCCAGACAAGAAACGAGAAGAGGATCGGATCGATCTGGCAGACCGAATGGTTGTCGAAGAGATCGTAACGAATGCAGATGGCGTTGATTATGTTGATCGTGAAGAACGGAACCCAGCAGAAGAGAAACACTCCTACGAATAACACCAACAGAATAACCTGATAAACCATCTGGACGCCGCCATCCAACATCCTTTTGCCATCCAACACCGAAAGACATTCAACCCGACTCTATGTGATGCCGACATTTTAAAAGAAAACGATAAAGGTAGTGCATGTCTTCTCTAGACACTCATCAGAAGCGAAATCGGAGATCTTTCACCAGGATCGCTCTTGTCAGATACATAAAAGGCGCTATATCAGGTGTCTTTAAACATGTATGCATATATGATACACACGACCACAAGACAATCTAACAACTGGACACTTTTAACCTCCTAATTCGTTTAAAGTGGCATCGTTGCTAAAGTCCCAATGACTAGACAGCTTCTGAATGGCTGTGGTCGTTCTAAGCACTCTGCTTTCAAGACTGTGGGCTACGCGGGAATAAACCATACTCAACGGCTTAACACAGTTACACCCTGTTTAGCATATTTCCATTTTAGCACAGTACTTGTCGCACTACGACGAGAAAATCAGCCTAAGATTTCCTTTCGCTTTTGAATAAACTGCCCCGTATTATGTTATTAATTATCAATTTCTTCGAACTAAAGAACTTCTCCAGATTGTAAAGACTTGACAGCTTTATGATAAAATATAATACAGTAGGGGTGTGTGATAGGCTAGTTGTTAGTGTGCTGAATCTTTGATGGAAAGGCTGAGGTTCAAATCCCCTGAAAGGCAGAAATTTGTTTCGATATTTCCGCTCCACTTGCGCCTTTAGCCAGCTCAGCTATAATGAGTAAACTGCAGTGTCATTGGGAAGATCAGCCGGCGAGGAAGAGGGCTGTCCAACCACTCTCATATGCCAAGGCTAAGAAAAATGAAGTCGCTAACACTTCATACCCATCATGTTTCTCTCGAGGCTAGCATAAAGGACTGCTGTTCTTCTTCTAATAGGGAAAAACATGCTAGAATAGAACCTATTAGAATACAGACTGGAATAGAATAGAGCAGAATATCAGCCGAATAGTTGAGAACGAAAGAGCACAGAGCACAAGTGACATCAAATATTATCACAATATGAGATTTAGGTTCTAACCGAGAACAATGGCAAGTGTTTTCGTCGCTTTTCTCTCCCTTCTGCTGGCTCCTTTGTCTCTTTTTGGCTTCAGCTGCTGATGAGGTTTTTTACGAAAGTGAAAGTTGAACTTAGTGACCGTCGTAGTCTTCTTCGTTCCTCCGTTATTGCTTTGATGTGTTTTGGCAGAGTTATTACTGCTGCTGCCACCGCCTGATCTTTGGCGACCCGGACACGTGATCTCTACCTCGGTCCTTCCCAGGCCCTGAGTCTCCATTCCAACCACCTCGATGGTCAGTGGGCGCCGATATCCGACCGCGCTGAGGCCGTCCTCATCAGGGGCTGGGCTCAGGTAGCAGTCGGTTGTTGATATATCTGTTTGATTTCCGTGGACCGGAAGCAATTCATGATCGGCGTGTGTAGTGATGACGTCAAAGTCCCTATGGCCGGAAGATGTCTCCAGCGTCAGTGGAGCGCTCATTTTCATATCCGGAGCCAAGTCCTGCCGGTGACCTACCAACGTTATTTCGACGTCGCAGGAGTTTGCTGCGAGCGCGGTATCTACATGGCTGTGTTTTCTAGTTGCCGTCGTCGCATCCTTTTCCTCCGTTCTTCCGATGTCCTTGAGATGCCGCTTCTCTGTCTCGACGACTTCCATTTGCCGATCGACCGTTGTTTCGGCGTTTCTGTTCGGGGCGGAAGTGACGTCAGAGGCAGCGGCTAGGTATTTCTTCTGCTTGGCTGCGTTCCTGGCACGGCGCCGAATGGCGAGAAAGATCTTCGAGTAGAGAAAGATCATTACGATGCACGGGATGTAGAAGGACCCCATCGACGAATAGATGAGGAAGTCGGAGTTGTAGAAGGTGCAGAGGGTCGGCGTCTGAAGCCGACGCTCCGTGTAATTCATTCCGAGCGCAATCGGAGACGAAATGGCCACCGATATGACCCAGGTCAGCGCCAGGGTTATGTAGACACGCTTCGAGTTCTTATGCCTTGCATACTTAATCGGCTGAGTAACAGCGATGAACCTGGCGAAAAGAAAAAGAGATCAGTGAGTGCCGTGAATCTATCACCGACGCAGATCGTGGATTCATTGAGTTCATGGATTCATCGATTGCCAAAGCTAATCTCAAATTCAACGAGGGCGATCAGCGGGACAGATCTAGGATTAATTTATACGTGCAATGAATCAACCGCTTAATTGATGCTCTTGTTTTGTGTAAACTCTAAGTTGTCTATTGCGTGTCATATCAGTCCCAACAGTTGTACTGCCCAGGTCTTCCGAGTACCATTCCAAGCCTTACATCTTCAAGTCCCAGTGACAGTCCAACTTATGATCACCAAGTCCCAATCCGAGTACTTCTTCAAGTCCGAATCCTAATCGGGTCCTTCATCTTTACCGCCGACTGTCGAGGCCTGAATCAGAACACAAGCATTCAGCGCTTCTGCTGATATCAGGAGATTCGGGATGTCGAGGTTCACAACTCCGCCAGTGCAGAAGGAAAACTATTCGATATTTTTTACCATTTGCGTCTTGCAAACACTCACGATATATGATCAGTGTATCGAATGAAGAGGATCAAATGGCGATGGAGATATCTGGATATCGTCCTAATATGCCAAGGCTAAGAAAATGAAGTAGATAACATTTCATGCCCATAGCCGCTCCTATTGGTTATGCCACTGTGATTAAAAGAACAACTTAATACAACATCATCATTGGGTTGTTGAGTACTTGGTTGGAGCTGACTCCTCCGGATCACGGCGGATATCGGAGAATTTCTTCGTAAAATAGTGCACGCAGTCCTTTCCAGCTACAAGTGCGACCCAAGATCGTCGACAGATCGTTCCAGACCTTCTGGCTGCCTTTTCAAGTCACGGGCCGTCAAGCTCTCTCAACATTGTCACTCCTTGTCGTTGACAAAGATATGCTTTCTCCGCAGCAGCCATATCCATTTGATGCGATCCTCTTCCAACCCAGACCTTTTTATATTGATGTTCTGCACATTTGATTCTCTGGTTTATGACTCTGAACTCCGAATCAAACCATGAAATGAGAGCACAAAGAGTAATGGTCACTGCTGCTCACATGAACTGACCGTGACAGGAGCAGATCGTCGATAATGGCACCATAGTATGATGCCTTTACAAATAGAAACAGTTTTTTTCCGGTTATCTCCGAGTAACAATACATGTTAACGGATATTCCTTATCTGTAATAATCGACTCTGGAATTGAGGTCAGTATACTGGACAATTTTACTCTAGCAAGGTTGAAACCGAAACCAAAATGCGAAGTTAGATACTAAAGGTCTGGCTTCGATAATAATCTGAGTCTTGATTCGGCGCCAGAGAAGCGGTCGGTCGGTATGTATGATCAACGGAATCGGTAAGCTGTAGAACTACCCAATTAAGCTTCAAATTGACAAAAGAAAACAGTCGTACTGAAGGCTCGTCTTACACCGTTCAACATGAGAGAAAATGTCGAGGCTGAATTCGAAACCAGGAACGGGACCTACACCTTGGATTTCATCTATCGTATTAGCAACGAAGCCTAATAATCCTGTTGAGGTCTGATTCTGCAATATCGCCCTCAACCTCAGCCCGTCGAGCAGCAGCAGCAGCAGCAACAACAGAATTTGACTGCTCCTGTTCCGAATCTTGCACTAGCACCTAAATCGGTTTCTCGGCGTTATCGTGAAAAAAACATAATAGACGCCAACTCTCAAGGCTGCAATACTACGAGTTTAATATACCCCCGCTATATAACATTATCTCAAGATCTGGAAAAGCAAAGAGATAATGTTGAAGACCAAGTTGGCGGTGCTAGATACTTGCGTGTTCAGTGGGGCCCTGTATGCATGTGAGACGTGGGTAATAACCAAAGAAATTGAAAGAAGAGTAATGGCATTTGAAAGAACATGTTATCGGAAAGTACTGAGAATCGGCTGACGAAGAAAGATGACGAACGAAGAGCTATACAAGCAAATTGGCCCAAGAACAACTTTACTCCAAAAACTAATCCGTAGAAAATTACAATTATTTGGACACATATGTAGAATGGATGACTCCAGAATACTCAAGACGATAGTGTTTGGCAGGATGGGAGGGAAGAACAGAAGAGGACGCCCTAACAGAGAATGGGTAGACGACATCATCTCTTGGTGCAGTAATAATTCCTTACAACAACTAAGCCACCTGGCACAGGATGGAGGCATTTGGACGGAGATAGTGAAGCGCGCATCAAGCACCTACGGGCGCTGAACCCATGGTGACTGATGATGACGATGATATAACTAAAATGATAATATAACGCTGTTGAACAACCGTATTATTTTGGATGACTGTTTCAGCAATTTAAGTATCTATTTTAGGATGGGGAAGATATAGTGTTCATACAAAATGGTACTGGCCAAGTGACAAGCTATAAATAACTGTTGGTCTACAGAACAGAAAGAGACTATTACCAATAGAGACAATGGCATTTTGAGGTTTGGGAGTTGTGGTATGCACTGAGTGATTTAACCAAAACAAAACAGTTAGAAACTTCACTTAATTGGCCTATCTCTTAGGCCTTGATAGAATAGGCGTATTCTAGAACTACAGTATCGTGGAACTGTCTTGCTAACAATAAAAGCAGCGAATAGTTACGTAGACCTATGAGTAATCATCTGTGTCTTGGTGAGAGAATTGGCTTTTAGTGTGTGTAAAGGCCACAATATGCTGCAGCTGCCTGTGTGTGATACCTGTCGACGCTGATTGCCGTGAGATTGAGGATGGAAGCCGTACAGCACATGACATCGAAGGCGACCCACATGTCACACGTCGCGTCGCCCAACGCCCAGATAGACCGATTGACCTGCAACAAATGGGAACGAAATCAGTCACCTTCACTCATTCGTCCACTTCAGTTAATCAATGCTTCGGAGTGAGCAACAGTGCAACATATTTTTATACTTCATAATATGATTTGACAATTTTAAAACGAAATTCTAACAAATGTGGCTTTGGTCAAGAGGCTGTTCTTGACGCTTTTTGTTCATTTTGATAGATTAGTTGCTGATATGCTGATTTTTCTCAACAATTTGTCGTATGTCAAGACTTCTGTTGTGATCGAGTCTATCCTGCAGAGTTAATCTGAAGTCTGCTTAGCTTTCGTGCGTTTCTGGGCGTCATTCGGACACCTACTGAAGCCCAGTCGCCCTCTTGAACCGGTCGAACAGTAACAGATAGCCTGGTCCCCGTCTGCTGGTGTCAAACCCCAGACTTAGGAGTGCCATCTGCAAACTCTGAATATGATGTCAACTGTCGAATCTGGATGCGACTTCGTTTGTTCGGCTCTACATGTGTGTAAGAGTCGACTGTGATGACTTCTCCAGTCATTGAACAATTCCTGCGTGTAGATGAACTTGTTGTTCTTAATGAATTTTAATACCACTTAGGCTGGCGAGGAGTGCCATCTAGAGGTATTTACAGTGCACCATGAAATGTTCAGTTACATTACATTCTATTAAACTGACTTATACACATGTGTATATAATGTTATATATCCATGTAGGTATATGACTGATCATTCTATAAATGCGCGTATATAAACACAGAGAGAGATGAGAGAGGGAGACAGTACATTAATGTCACGAGCCAGTGATTGATGCGTTCAAGGTCTGAACATTGAGATACACTTGAAGTGAATTGCAGCAAAGCAGGCCTAATAACCACACACTGTAATGTCGGAATTTATACCGGAGTCAATGTGTTTCACAAAGAACTGTTGCCTTATATCTGCGTAATTAACTCAGCTTTTTCATCAGCGTTTTCAATTCTCTTCCATAGAACTTTAAGTTTCTATATAAGCTAAGTATGAAGGTTATGTCAGTAGTTTTCTGTATTATTGATAACTCAATTCACAGGGCGTGAAGTGCGATAATGATGCTTGAGTCTGAATGCGTAATGAAAGGTCAAGATGTCCTGTCATCGTCGGATTACGAACAAGTAACGGAGTTGCAACGGCTGTCAAGGTCTTAAAAAACGGCCTTGCAAGGCAGTGAATGTTGCATGCTGGGAAGAGGAGATAGGACAACGCAGCAGAACAGAGCGCTTCGGAATTGTTCGGATTCGTTGTCAGGCTGTGTAAGCAGAACCATATGCTTCACGCACAAGTTTTATCTTTCCAGGTTGACCAGTGAGTGCTGGACCAACATAGAGCTGAGAAAATTGTCAGCATATTTGTTTAACTGAACTCAAAATGACTAACTATGCGTTTTCTGAGGTCTATTAAGAGGCAAGACCTCAGAAAACGGGCAATGGCAACTCTCGATCTCATTCTTCTCTGTCTACGGCTGCCGTGCAGCAGTAATATCCCTTTCGTCCTTCGGTTTATTACAGTTTTCGTACATCATGCTAACCGCATAGTTAGTCTATTTTCTGAGGTCTTTTAAAGAGGCGATATAAGAGACTGGTGTAAGCAAGACTTGCACGTCTTGATAGGAACAGCGCAGGATCGGGATCTGTGGAGACAAGAGATAATGCATGCAGTGGATACCAACGGGCTCTTGGCCCATGGATGATGATGATGATTAAAGAGGCAAGTTGACAGATTTGAAGGGAAACCGGGAGGCACCTACGCCTTTAATTTTCATCTTTTTCTTGACTCATTTTCTCCATAGACTGTTTCTGCGTCTTCTCGGATTTCTCTCTTAGCTTTAGACCGGACTCACCCTGGAAATTGGAACAACAACTTTGCCTGATGCGTTTAGCATTATTACAGGGGCGCCATAGAAGTTTTTGGATTATTATTTATTATCTATAAAATAGTTGAAAGGGTCAGTAGTATCGAAGGCGCTTAAGACCTACTGAAAGATACAACCTGCTATGGTTTCAGTAGAGGATAGATACGCTGTCGAGTTTCAGAAATGGAGGAGCAGTTAATACACCTAGTCTTCGACCAATGATATGCAACTAAATGCATAGGCTAACAGGCATAGAACGTGCTTCGACCTGCGACAATATGCGATCCTAATACGAGGTGGTTTGCCTCCTTGCGATGAAGCGTATGAGGTTAAACGTTTGGAAAACATTGTCCAAAAAGAGCTAACAGCCAATTACTGTTTAGAAAAGTTCATAGATAAGACTGTATGTGAACGGCAACAAAGTAGAAATGACAGGAATTTCATGTAAGCTAAAATACGACATTAAAAAATTAAGTGCATCATTGCAGAAATCAACTTTGTCTAAAAACTAGAAATGTAGTAATTATATAAGGCAAAATTTTGTAAAATTGCACAAAATTGTCTTCACAGCAGTGCTACACAAATGAGCTGTCACGGCACATCAGAGTGACCTGTGCTGAACTCCGCCACAGTCTTTAGTCGGGTAGTCCCAGTCCCAAGCCTAGATAAAAGAGGAGGGCGACTTCAACGGCCTTTGATGCCATAAGATGTCGTTAAACATTGGAACTACTACTACTACCAGCCAAAATAAGACCCAGAACATTTCAGACCTCACTGTACTGGTCTCCTGTCACTGCAGTAAGGTTGAACTGTAGGCTATTGAGGTTTAATTTATGATATAGTATGACAGAAGTCAGTCGATGATTGCTGCTAATACAGTAGATACGCCAAAAGGAAACCAAAGTTAGTGTTTGTCAAGTGGTAATCGAGCATAGCATATCATCGAATACCGTATACTAATTGTAACGTTCAAATGTTTACTTTTTAGGCCATTTTAACGCTAGAATTTTATTATTGTTTGGCGTTGTTTCTGGTATACAGCCTGCGGCATACTGCAATTTTTCTCATTTTCTGCTAAAACTCAAAACTGTTTGCAACTTTTAAACCTCTCATTAACGATTCTCAGTTAGGGTAACGTTTGGGCTATTCGAAGCTGGTATAACCTAAATCTAAACTTGAACAATTTGTAAAATTATCACTTACAGACTACAGGAACTGCCCAGACTTTATGCCCGCTGACCCGGTGCAACTTATCTCTTCTAAGAAAAAGTTAAAACTTTAAACTTAAAACACCTTGCAACACTAAGGCAACTGTGGGCGAATGGCCTAGGCGTCGTAATTCAACCACTTCCAACTAATGTAACATTAGAATTTCATACGTTTGACCTTATGATTGCACCTACATTTCACATATATTTTACGCACTGACGCTACAGAAATCTGCAATTTTCTAGAATTTAAAGAAGTTGGTCGTTGAGATGTTGAAACTTTATAACTCTCAAGAAACGTCGTCCCTTTTACCACATGCAACGCTATACTTCGCAGCACATTTGGACACAGCCTACTTACAGTAGTTGCGTCTAGAATCTTCTTTGATATTAAAATAACAAGCCTACACCTTACACCTTTCTGAATATATATGAACCACATCTATACGACATCTCGTTTGTTCATATTCAGGATTGATTTGCAGCATCCAACCATCCACCCTCGTTCATCACGATAGATTTGTTTCTAAATAAAGTACATGTGATTGCATATACTGATACATGCATGTATGCTCACATGATACGCAGTTTTGCGCATATACTGTGTATAAACATATGCGTGGGCTAGAAGACTGTTCGTGTTGATGAAGAAAATACTTATGACACGGAAGAAGAGAGAGAACAATGACGTGGAGGGACTGGTGTACGTGTGTGTGTGTGTGTGTGTGTGTGTGTGTGTGTGTGTGTGTGTGTGTGTGTGTGTGTGTGTGTGTGTGTGTGTAGGTGCGTGATTGATTACTGGGATCGGCTTCTGCGAGTAGTTGGACAGCTCCATCCGTCTGACTAGATATAGGCCACGCGCCCGACGCATCTTCAATTGTAATCTTAGGGAACAAACCCAGGTCAGCAGAGATGTTGCTGATGCTGCTCGTGGTGCTGGATACTTGAAGTGATGATGATGCTAGGAAGATTACGTCAATACTGAACGTGATAATAATGAAGATGAATTACTCAGAAGCGCGTTCAGAAGTTAAGACTGCGGTAATACACCAACAGGGCACCTTCTAAGGTTCCCAACTGCCAATCTCGAACAGATGGATTGCCGAATTGTCCCAAGGGGCCTGTTATTCCATGGTTGGTCGCCCATTCAATATTTACGGGGCTCAGTGTTGCCTAAATTTCATGCGCTTGCTAGCATCTTATAAGCAGCGCCAAACTGCCATCCAGGTAGTTGTGATTGCGGTGGCAACTAGAAGGATAATGACGATGACGACGAATGAAACATGGAGATAGACTTGTAAATGAAATGTGTGTGGCCCGTGCACATTTTGCGCATGTAATTAGCTTATAAGAGATCTTAAAGTGACATTTCAATTCGTTTGTACTGTGGATCTTCAAAGCTGTATTGCTGCAGGAGCAACGCCATGAACTGTCTAGCAGGAAGAAAGAAGACTTTTGTCTGCATGCTCAAAAGAGCATCATTTCATCTGCACGTCAAACGCCAATAGATGATGCCAAACAATGAATTCGAACACATTTAGTAGAACTGGAAAACTCAGTTGCTGCTGCAATTTACTCAACCCTTGTACTGCTGCGCTAAAGATGCACTGACTTGATACTCGGCTGTGGTAGCAGTTGGAAATGTTCCTCAGTGCCTATACTCGCCCTAGAATTGCGCACGAAATAACACAGGAGCAGGAATAAGAAGTCACTTAAAGTGTTACCTCTTGTTTATTTATGAAATGCTATTATTGACAATTATAACTGCATTTGTTCAGCAATGCATAGCAGAGCGCCATAATGGTGAGGCTTAGCGGAAACATATGAGTTTATTCCATGAAAACCTGTTCAAGTGTTTTGCGATTCCGTTACTTTGAGATGCCTATGGAATGGATGTTTCGTGTCGAATTCCACAGCAGCTTCGTAAATAATCAGAAAATAATACTAATAAACTCTGGCCAAAAATTCTTAATTTAATCTTCTCATTTCCTGATAAGCATTTGGCTCTAAACCTCATTCCGATTATTCTTCTGAAGACTCCTTCACCTCTTACCTTGTCAGAATGAATGAGCCCCAGAACATGTCTAGCACGTTTGTCTCCGATCTTTTCAAAGGGTTGCGATGATGTTTACCCTTCGCTTGGGCTTCACAAAGAGCAACTGATGACATCTAAGACGACGATCGATGCCATATATTCATGGAGTTCGTTGACAACAAGGCAATGAATGAAGTTGCAATGGTCCAGCGACGCAATCCATTTACTTCTACGACAGTCCATATAATTCTTTCTGGATCCACATTCAGCTGCTTACTTACCACTTTTAAACTCGGATATTTAATAAAGACGGTAAGAAAAATATACTTTTTAAACCTTACTACTGGGACACATGACCATTAGTGAATTTAAAAGTATTGTCGTTTAAGTTTGGGTGTTTTATATTAGTCAATTCTGTTGTATTACTCTTAACATCCATTAAGCTGTTAATTTTTTTCATAATTGATGTAACAGAGAGCATTTATACGACATGAAATCTTCTTTTAAAATTAATTTAGGTTGAATCTGCAAAGGCGTCACAGCTTAGTTCACTCTTTCGGCGTGTGTCTCTGTTAGTCTGTCTGTCAGTCTTTGTTATTGCTTCGATGTATGTTGCATATATAATTATGTATATATAAAGGAATGCGCATATATATATATATCACGGGATGTGATGTTGGTGCAGCTTGCTAATCACTTTTGCATGAATCGGGTGTGGTAGTCCTGGCTTTGTTCTACGATCTGGATTACAGTGGACTTGGCAGCCAAACGACAGAAAGCCGCCGTCTCAAGATTGCTTTCGAGTTAGGGATTAGAAAACTGATTGAACAGATTTCGTCAAAGGATACCACACAGCCATACGACGCGCCCACGCACGCACACGCGGATAGACACAGGCACGGCTCCGAAAGGCGTGGCTGAAAACTGAATGAACTGACTGACTGACTGACTGATTGACTGACTGGCTGGCTGACTGACTGACTGAATGACTGACTGGCTGGCTGGCTGACTGACTGATTGAGTGACTGACTGACTGACTCACTAAATGCTTAAATTTCACTGCGCCTGCAAGCGTCGAATCCACAGGAACAAACCGCCATCGAAACCAGTGTTAGAAAAACATCCACTGCTAATATTATTGGGATAAATTAACTGCTATCGTCGTCAGTGAGTGTAACCTTACTCGAATAATATAACGTGCACTAGAACGACGTTTCCGAAGAATTTGAGGCATATGCCTATTTTTGGCGTCAATCTAGATGAGTTGATCTGGAAGCAGGTGCTTCCTCCAATGGAACTCCATAATCGTGGACGATTGGTTGAAGACGAGTGAAAGAGACTGAATGTAGACTTTAGAAATGGCTATTGAAATCACTGCTCGTATGAAACATGCACAGCAGAGGTGGCCATCAGTCGATCAGGTGCCGACATCGACCAACTTCTATCTGTGCCCAGCCTCTCGTCGTTTAAGCTGTGACTATCGGCCGTCGTTGAATGTTTCTACTCATTTGAACGTCTTTTGAAGGCACGAATATAACTCAGAGAATTGAGGCGCCATTTAAACCAGAGAGATTTCGCCTAATTACATCAGTTCGTCCGGTTCCGCCATTGGCTCACCGCAACAGAGACGACAGCCTATGAATCAAGTGGAATCCGGTCCTCCATTGGCACGCATGTGTTCGCGCCAGTTCTCATAAAGGTAACCTCTACAACGCCTGAACTTTGACTGACTGACCAAATAAATAAAATAATGAATTCGTTGAGATTCAGAGCTTTCTACGTTCATGCTGGTGGTCCAGATTTCGTTTGTTATTTCATTAACTGTTTTACAAGCTTCCAGTTCAGGGATTCTGTTATTTTAGATAAATATACAGACTGCGCTCTATCTTAAATATGTCAAATTTTTAAAATAATAATAATGATAGTAACAATCTGAGAAGTAGCATAGCGTCCATGTAATAATGCACAGGAAAACGGCCTATGATTGCTACTAAGCAATATCATTGTGCAAGCTAAACCCTAGGCGGGTCCAGTCAAAAGCAAGGACCAGAATTTGATAAGTCACGAAAACAGCCTAGTCGAGGTCTAACGGTCACACCAGACTCTGCAGAGCAAAAGTTTCCCGGAAGAGATTCCCAGAGTAGGCCAATAGGGCCAGCGACGGAAAAAGACACCCCTGCCGAGAGCTGTCCTTGTCCGAAGAATAGTCAGATTTAGACATTCAGAAGACCTGATGGAGTAGATGTGAGTCTTGGGAGTCAGCATAGACTGAAGATAGTTGTTGGCTGAAATGTAGTCTTACATGTATATACGATTAGGCCGGTCTTGAAATTTATTCGCTTTACTATTGGCAGCCACTGCATTGATTTCAGGGTCGTGATACATGTTCATATTTCGGAGTTTTATTGATAGCTCTTGTCAATGTATTTTCGACTCTTTGAAGCTTCATCAATTTAGCTTTTGCCAAGAAGCGAATTGCAGTAAATAAGTAAGTAATGCATTTGTTAACACGCCATATGTCCATCGACTGAGCGAGGAATCGTAGGCAGCAGTAAAACGCTTATTGGAGTGGTGTACAAGGAGAAAAGTAAGAGGCCGAGAACAGAACCTCGAGGGACACTCCAGGTGAGTGGTACCCGGTCTGACATTGCTCCACTGATGTAGACAGAATATATACGGGTGTAAGATATGATTTGAACCAGTTTAGGGCCAGACCCAATATACCAAACCAGTGCTCAAGGAGATGGCGCAAGATAGCATGGTCGACAGTGTCGAGGGCCTCCGATAGGTCAAGAAGAGCAAGTGCAGTTACTTTACCATTGTCCATACAGGGGATGTTACTGTGGACAGAGTGGAGACATTGCTCTCAGCCTAGCTGACCCTTGCATTCTGACCTGGAACCAAATCTGACCTTGCCTGCTTATCGATTTTGTTTTGACTGATCGCCTGTGAATAAACTGGTTTCCGCGACTTAGCTTCTTTGAATGTTGTAGAAATCTAAAGTTTACGAATACCATTACGATTACGCAATACGCAGTAGCAGTTAGTTTCGAAGGCTTCGTTTACCAGCAGCTGATACCAAAAGGCGGAAGTTGCAAGCATATTGGTGAATGCCCACAACTCAGTTTCTCGAGAATAAAGAATCTGCATATGTTGAGGATGACATGATGGATGCGGGAAAACTGAGACAGGGCCAATGAACTTCAAACTTGATCGTGGTTGCGGAATCCCTACCCAGAAAAAGTTTGATAGCAATCTGGTTACCGACATTCACTAATATTGATACGACAATAACATCCTGGTTCTTTGCTTGTCGCAGTGGCCAAGATGCCCGTTGTTTAAGAGGAGACATTCAAGGACAAACTGGTCTGATACTGACGATATCCTGTCCTGCACAAAACTAGTGACCCGAAGGATAGGCGGATCCTGCATCTTCTACGATCTGCAAGGGAGTGGCAATCGGTGAGCGTGACAGTGTCCTGCAGGCTATATTCAGCTGTCGTCATTCCTCATTCTCAGGACAACACGTTCTTAGAAGTCCTGAACATCGCGTCAACTGTCAACTCCGGATGGGACTCATATGGTTCGGTTCTACCTGTTTGCGAAAGGCTGCCATTTGTGACTTTTCCAGTTATCTAAGCATTATTTGCTAAAAAAATCAACTTGTTCTTAAAGAACTCTAGCACTGTTTAAGCTCACGAAGAGCGCCTTTTGGAGGTTCTTAGAATGCACTATCAAAATGGTACATAGACATACATGTATATACATACATACATACACACATGCAATGCCATGCATATATACATGATACATACATACACATACACATATCATATACATATACATATATACACACATACATACAAACACGCACATACATATATACAAACACATATACATACATACATACTCTGTTTCAAGATTTGGCAGCATCAATGCCATTCTTTTAAAAACATTAGAACTGCCCATGCAATACATCTTTGTGCGAGCTCTGAGCCCGACTTAGCTCATGTTTGCTGCTTAAGACGGTATATTGTAATGTCATGGGTTGTGGCATTGATTTAGATAGGTTGCTTTAACATGTTAGATATAATGCTGGGTAAAGGTCAAAAATAAGTCCACACTGTATAAGGACAGCCCAAACTGGAAGTTTTGTTAGTAAAAAGCAATCTTTAAGGTAATTACTGTCGTTAAAATTTTTTATAACAATCGTTAGGGTTGAACAATGAACTTTCAATTATATGAATATAAATTTCTATAAATTTTTATTTGTTCAAATTAACCAGATGATTTGGTAAGAATTTGAACTGGATTTAATTAGAGTGTAAGTGGAATTGAATTGTGACTGACCTCGACATAGATGGACAGAGGCATTACGAGCAGAGCGACCATGATGTCGGATATGGCGAGTGAGACGATGAAGTAATTGGTGACACTTTGTAGCGATTTCTCCCTGTAGACGCTCAGCACGACGAGCACATTTCCAAAGACAGTGAACAGCGGGAAGATGATCAGCACCAGCGCCCAATGCTGTCGATCAGTTGAGGAGAAAGAAACGACATCGAACAGGTTGCTCTGGTTGGCGTCCAGTCCTCCGAACAGACACGAAACCGACCCATTGTCCTCTCCTGGCCAGTCGCACTCAGAGACATTCTGGTTGAGCGTCTCCCAGAAAACTCCAGCCGCCGCAGGGTCACCGAGGACACCTGCCCCGGTCGCCTCGACCAGGGAAAGGGACCAATCTCCGTCGTCAGGAGACGTCGGCCAGTCAGTTGTCTCTTGATCCATCGCGACTGATGCTTTGCAGGGCAATGCCTTGATGAATAACGGCTAGGCAGAGACAGACAAATACAGACAGAGAAGGAAGCAGGCAGACAAATACAGACAGAAAAGGAAGCAGACAGACAGAGAAGGAAACAGACATGCAGAGGCTGATAAAAAGAGGAAGAGAGAAAGTCTGTTACAGAGCTGCTTGACACTCAGACGAGATTTTATTTTGTCTTCGATCTTCCTTTGCCTTCGGTGATCCTAGAGCGACTCCTTCTTCTTCTCCTCCTCCTTCTCCTCCTCCTCCTCCTCCTCCTTCTCCTTGTTCTACCTGTTCTACCTCCGCAGTTGAAAAAATACACGGTGGTTGATTTTTTCGGCGCACCTGCATAAGTAAACAAACTATTCTGAAGAGACTTTATTCTACAAAATCTTCGCAGTCGTCGTCGTTTCGTTTGAAAGTAATTATTTAGGTTTGTTGTTCGTAATCGTAATCGAAACTGCGCATTTATATAGCACCTCTTCAAGAAAACTACCCAGAAGTACTTCCGAACTGATAACACAAGACCACGATAAAGTAGAATGGTCTTCAATCGCTGGCGAAATAGAGGCAGAGAAGGGGCAAGAAGCTCATGTGGCAGGTGGCATGGCAGACTGTTCCAGAATGAAGGACCAACCGCAGCCAACTGTTGTATTGCAGTTGTCATGCTTAGCCTAAAAATCGTTCAGCCTCAGGACCGATATTCCTCTAAGAACCGATGTTGATGTGATCATCTGTGGCCGGCTCCTCTCTGGACCGTTGCCGTTTCCATTACGTGCAGTCAACCGTCGCTATTCTGGGCTCGTCTCCAGGCCGTATGTTACCCGAAGTTCAGTGGGTGCAGGTCAGCTACCACCGTCTTGTCCATGTTTAGCGAGGACATCCGACAGGTCTTTGCTGGTCTCTATGCGTCGCCAAACCTCAGGTCCACTGCCGCCATCAGCCTAAACATGGGAACCGAGGTAGGAAAACCCATGAACCAGCTCCACTTGGTTTCCCACTGCCCGCACATATTGGGCATTGGTCCAGTGTAGTCTGGATATTTGTTATGGTCCAGTTGATCTCAAGTCCGAATGCATGTGCTTCCTGGTCCATTATCTCCAAGGACATAATCAGGATTTCAAGCATCTCGGCAAGAAGAGCCACGTCATAGGCATTATCTAGGTCAGTTAACCACTTCGACCTCGTATGTGCAACTGGCTGCCTCCAGATGGCATCATGATCATCCGAATCAAAGGCTGCCCTCAGATCGACGTAGGCAATCCATATCGGATGTCGAAACTCTCTTCTAGGTTGAATTATGCCGTTCAGGGTAAATATGCGATCAGCAGTTGACCAACGGAGGGGTGTGAAGCCGCTCTGCTCCCTAATAAACGCCAATGAATGAGCGAATTGTCTTATAATCTTAACAGCTAAAAGTTGTGCCCAGTTCTTCAATTATAGAGTAGCCATTCACGAGGTTCCGAAAAGGTGTTAGAAATGTCCAGGTGTCTGAATATTATGTATGCGTGTATATACTGTACGCTCGTACGTATGTATGCATGTATGAGACAAAAAGGTATTCTAAAGGTGTGTGTGTGCATGTGTGTATATGTGCATTTATGCAAAAAATAAAAAACTATACGTCTAATCGGAAAGAGACATAGCTAGGCGCCATCTAGCAGCCGTCTGTAGCTATCATAACCTTCTGTCAACAAGCAACAGAGAATAAAGCACAGACTGACTCTCTAGATGCACGCACGCAATACTGCACACAATGAAGTAGTTGATAATGCTCAGCTCCACACAAAACAACATGGCTTTAACATTTATACTTACCAACAGCTGCTTAGATGTACATATGTTATCTGCGCATATATATATATATATATATTTCTGTTCTATGAGATCCCGGGCTTCATCAAAGCCATGCAAGCAAAAGCTACATGAAAAGATTAATACCACTGGCAAATTGTTTAGGCCACCTTTCTCGCACCAACAAGAGACGCGTTGAATTCAGTCGCCCGACCTGTAGCGCAGAGACGATGACAGCGAAGGAGGAGGTGGAGGAGGAGGAGGACATACAGAGGAGTGGAGCCGAAGAAGGAGTGGCTGGAGGGCTCGAAAGAGGGCCTAAGCTGAGGGGTGGAGTGACATGCTCTTCCGGTCGGTGCAATGAGTTATCGACTGTCTACCGATGTGTATTTGGCCGCTGCTGTTGTTGCTGCTGCTGCTGTAGATCGCTTAAAGTCCACAGCCTTATTGAATTGTTCGGCATAAATCCGTCGACGACGAGTTATGATGCGCTATAGTCCATTAGTCAGCTTTCCTCTGCCTGTCTCTCTTGCGGCTGCGCATCAGTCGTCCGAGTTTCCTTAGAAGAACATTCGACGACGATGTATTGATTACAAACGACAGCTTCAGCGCCACAGACGACGACGACGAAGGCGAAGATGACGAAGCCACTCCCTGTTCTTCTAAGTCCTTGCGACCATGCGTCCACATGTGTCTCTGCGTCTTCGTCTCTTGCGACGGCGCTCGAGTTCCTCGAGTTATCCTGCCCGGTCAACTGCGCCGCCACCGCCGCTGCACCTTAATCGCCCAACTAACGCCGTTAGAAAGCGCTGCTCGCTCGACGCCTGCCTTCTTGGCCGACCGACCGACCGACCGAAGGCATCCAACGCACAACGGCCGCAGATGCACGACTGCCGAGCAGGATGACCCCCTCAGAAAACGGTCGGGTCTAGCACATCTGTGGCCGCCGGGTGGCTGGAGCGGAGGAGAAGGAAGTTGGCCTCGTGGGGTCAGGGCGATGATGGAACAGGCGGCTAACTTAGAATAAAGCATTACGACGCCTGATGGTCTTCGTTATATAATCACGGGAAATGTAGGCCGTTACTATTCCTTGAAGGCACATGGAAAAGGTATCATAAAAGACCATCTACGCCACACTTACAGCTCATCGACAGAACACAGAGACCGCTATGAACGTCTTAAACAGAATTAGCTACAGAAGTCGAGAGAAACGGATGACAGCTAAAAGTAAAAAAATTAAATTCTAAAAGAAACCAAAGAGAAATTCATCATACCAGAAACACTGGGAGAAAATTATCGGTGACATCAGAAACAGAAGCGAAAATACAATAGAAAAGTAGTAACAACAAAAACTAAATAAATTACTGGTAACAAAAACATAGAAATATAATGCGCCAGAAACGCGAGTGAGGTTATGACATTAAAAACAGAAGTTAAAGTAACGGCTGCAGAAATAGAAAATAAAGTAACTGCAGAAGAAATAGGACATAAAGTAATGGCATTTGAAAAAGTATAGAAAGCAACGGCAGCAGAAACAGAACAGTACATACATAGGTATAGTAGCTGATCATCGCAGAACCTCTTTTAAGTCTAAGCTTGAGGCCACGACTTACACAAAATTATACAGATAAACTTAGGGAAACAATTAGGCTCGACCCCTCCCCAAACATCTAGGCTCTACGCCTATTGCCTTTGTTCACGCCCCGTTCCAATATTTCCTGCATTTGGCTCACGTATAGGCCTACAGATAGGCCCACACATAGGCCTACACATAGGCCCACACATAGGCACGCTGGAATGAGCAGCTACAGAAAGTGTTGCAACGACTAAATCCTGTGATGACTAAATCACTGCTCAATTCAAAATTCAGATTCAATGATGTGTCCTCTAATATGTTAACCACTTCAGAATACGCTTAGTTTGAACGATTGCTTCTGAGTTCAGTTCGCTGAGGAATTCATAGATCAATTCATCGATCAATTTTAGATGGAATTCGCTGATAAATAGATTCAAGTTCAACTGGGAATCATTAATTCAGCCGATGACAAGCGAGGAAAAACACTTATTCCCCATAAACATGGCGTACAATAACTGGTCGGTGGGGAGGGGGTTGCTGCAAAAGCGCTGATCTACAAGCATTAGACTACATATATTACACTATATGCAGCACGTATTGTATGTATACATATATATTATAGCAATATACATGTCATATATATGTATATGTGTTGTGCGTGTGTCAGCCGATATGTATACACACACACGTCCTCCTCTTGCGCCTGTTGCTTGTCATCGTGGTCGACTCGACGGGGTCGAATGGACAGAGGGCGCTGGAAATCACTCATCCCCCTCTCTGTCTGCAGTGTAACAAATTCGTTTTTCGATGGAGCGATTTTTCAGAAGACTTCTTCCTGTCAGACAGAAGCGGGAATCGTATCAACAATAACGCAGCTAAGCGAAAGCCATAATGTCTCCCCACAGTCACACCAAATTCGCCTCTGTCTACACACGGGTCCGACATCACGCATTATATACGCAGGCCCGTATATGCCTATGCATATATAGGCCTTTTGCATTTAGGGATATACCTAACTACATGCCTCTATATCTACATACGTGTAATTTAATAAAAGATTTATGTAGCGCGCTTTTGTGTATACCCATTGATGGCAGAAGCGCTTCGGGTGTAAATCATACAATGTTATGAAATATACATAAAGTGTGCATGAAAGTTTCTATTCGTGGACACCTCAAAAGGATAGCAAACAAAAAGTAGAAACACAACGAAGCAATATATGATAAATGCCGCAACTACGCCTGTCGTATAGAGACTGCTCACCGGCAGATGGTCACTTGACGCTGCATAAATTCCATTGTGATCAGGACGCCTTTTGTCACACCTCCAGTCCGGTAAAATAAAACAGTTTTTGTGGTCGACAACCAGACACTTCTGGATGTCATAATGTTTGACCTCATTATAAACCTGTATATTAATCTGCATTCAAATTGAACCTACGCTTTTTAAGGTCTGCTAAGAGCGTACACTCTTGTGGCTAAATAGCTTTAGATTAACTGTCTGCTATCAAAACACATTAATTTCGCCTCAGAAATGTCTGCAGGCCATAGGCACAGAGACTGTGTTCGATTACTAGGCAGTCGATATCCATAGATATTCTGGTCACACGAGACAAGCTGCTTCAGACATTTTCAAAAGAGTGTAGCAAGTAACAGACACTGAGGGTGTGCTGCACATTGTTTCGACTACACATTCATTGTACTCGGAATGGCTATAATGCAGGGTTTAGTCGCTCGCAGTATACTCGATGAGTAAGTGCTTGGAGAAACAGAAAATTTTAGAAGACAAATTTGCATTATTTTTTGTGTTAAACGATGAAAATTAATTTTAGCAAAGCGCTGAATATTGACATATCCTCTTCAAAATGCACTAGAACATACATTGTATTGTTTACACATAACGTGATAATTAGGTGAAATCTGTCAAAATTTGACAAGATGCACTCTTTTAACAAGAAATGTATCTTAGACACGCAGCAATTTGGCACGAATTAATCTGCAAAATTTGGCAATAATTGTTTTGCTTCATGATGCAACCATCTGACAAGGATTACTAGTTTCAAATGAAATAATACACACCGTATCCATAGTTTTACCTCCTTATGGCATAAAAGTGACCCATAATTTGTGGTGTATCTTCGCACCAACTAGTCTTTTATGAAGCCGTATAGTTACGGCCTTCTAGCACAAGCTTCCTTAACGTCAGTCAATCCAATTTCTGTCAAAACTCCTATTTCGCAAAAAATCGTTGATACGACCCTTTGGCTTATACCCCTAGAAGACTAGACTGAATTCAGAAGCCTCAGCATAGACCAGATTATAAAAGCGCTGGAAGTTCTGGAAGGATGGTTCCAACAGAATTCGCAAAATTCTGTTGTACTAATATTGATCCCGTTTGCATTGTCAATGAAACGTCCAGCGGCGTGGGCAGCTGCCTCATGTGCCGCATGCAGGTACATCTACCCTAACTTCTTTGTGCGAAAAGTATGCTGCAACCCTTGGGAAGCAAGCATATTTGCACATTTAGAAGCAAGCCTGCACCAATAATATCCAACTACGATTAGACGCAGATCCCCTCTTGGCCAGATCCTTTGCTCAGTGATAATAGCGTAGGCCAACTTCAAAAAAGAGCTTAGGGGACCTGTTAGGGTATACGGCAGCTAACACTAGGTTGACACTGGAATGATGGCTGAAATAAGCTCAGGTTCAACTTTAGTCCAATTGGTCAAATCAATTGGGGTGGGAGTGCCATCTGGCCCTCCAGATGAGACTGTTGAAAAACAGCGGGTGCGAATACGTATCTCCTCTTCGGTGGTTTCGACTGAAGTGTCACAAGTGGTAAAGGTGTGATTGGTTGACCAAGAAGTGCTCTATGCAGTTCCACAAGAGTATACTACTACTACTGCCACTACCACCACTACCACTACTACCACTACCACTATTACCACTACTACCACTACCACTACCACCATTACTACTGCTACTACTACTACTACTACTACTACTAATATTAATAATAGCATTAATAATAACCATAATAATAACATTAATAGTAATCATAAAAACAATAATAATAACAACAACAATAACAGTTGTAGTCGGATATCATCAATTGCGTTCGACCAATTTTTGCTCTTTATGGATTACAGAACCTCGGATAAAAATAATTGCGATTATTATTATTAGTAGTAGTAGTAGTAGTAGCAGTAGTAGTGGTGGTGGTGGTGGTGGTAGCAGTAGTAGTAGTGCTATGCAATATTACAGACAGAGTCCCTTGCAACTTGGCTGCCAGTGCCATCGGGTTTCTGAAACTGGACCTGTGGACGATGTGGTTGGTGCCTTCAGAAGATGGGAGGTTGATAAGGCCGGTCGATTAGGTGCTTATGTTGAGGGATGGATAGACGGGTGAGACATCGCATAAGGAGGCGACCAGTGCATCGAAGAAGCAGGAGGAATACCAGCAGGAGGAGGAGGAAAGAGAGACGACGCCGGAAAATCCGTTTGACGTATTGACGAACGCAGAGCAGATGTTGGACATCACCTCCATGCAGTCGTGGTGATCCATGCATTTTGTATACTTATAATCTCCTGAGATTATTCTCTTCCTACACGGAAACATGTAGAAGCCAACGATAATTATAACCTCAACTACCTTTAAAGTTTGCACCCCGGTCTTCCGGGGAAAATTCCGTTCTGCTACTGCGCATGGAAAATTGATAAGTGAGTGGGTGACCTTGGCGTGCGTGAACTGATCTCTGCTCCGTAGGAACCGGAAGGGAGAGATGGATCACTGGCACTGATTCATACTTAGAATTCCGATCACGTCCAAGACGCTATCAAACTAAACTGGTCACACCCATCTATAGACATTATATATGTATAATACAGTGCATATATAATGAATGCATATATATATATATATATATATATATATATATATATATATATATATATATATATATATATATATATATATATATATATATATATATATATATATATATATATATATATATATATATATATATATATATATATATATATATATATATATATATATATATATATATATATATATATATATATATATAATATATATATATATATATATATATATATATATATATATATATATATATATATATATATATATATATATATATATATATATATATATATATATAGCCTATGCGCATCTGTGTCAATTGTGTTCATCGTTTTTCGCTACCATGTAAACGGAATTACAATTCTGAACAAATTACGCTAGATAGTTTGACTAGTAACCTGAACGTTTTTCCAGATTCGTTTCTGAAAACAAATCTAAATCAGTTGGCATGCAGTGAACTTAAAGAAATTAATGGCTAATTATTTGTACAAAAATTCAACAAACCTAGAAATTAGCATAAATATTTTATCTTACTTTCATAGGACACCTCAAAGATTTAGGCCTAATTCAAACAACTGCAATTTATAACTTAACCTTAGCGAATTGCTTATTTAATAGTAGTACTTAGTAACAATATCATAAAATAATTTTATCATGCAATTGAGGGATCTGTTTCTAATCTAATCTAATCAATTTCCGATAATGTGACACGTTCGACAATCAGCCGCTAAATTGATTTTGGAATAATGTAATAAATACAGTTAGAATCACGATTAATGTTATAAATATATTTGGATTACAATTTGCTACGATCGAGGATTAGTTTGTTCGAAAGGCCGAAGGAGAACACGACGACTGACCGTGAAGACTTGAGACATTCGGTGGAATCCCTCATCCTGCGCCTAACGGTTTCACTGACAGCTGTTGCCAATGGTGGCATACAAAACACTCTCGGGTAGATTCAAGGAATTCTCGAAAGAAACAGCCGAGGTAACAATGCATGAGTTGACTGACGTCCGACTAAAGATCTACGAAGAGAAATCGTTCGACTGTCAAACGAGAAAAGCCACCTGATTACACGTCTAGACCAACTTAAGAGTTAGTTATTCAAAGGTCGATAATTTGTGATTCAGGGGTCTTCCGCCGAAAAGGTCTCGGGTTAGGAACTTGGTGACGGCGAATCATCGAAGGAAACACCTCTTGACCTTTGCAACAAAACGTGGGGTCAATCTCACCAGAGAAGACTTAGCCTTAGCTCATCGACTTCGGAGAGGTAAGAATAAGAAGTTTCGTCCTATCGTCGTGCGCTTCACCTCTCGATGCATTCGTGACAAAGCGTCCCGGTCCCTCAGAGTTCTCCGTTCGTCTGATGGATCTTCTGCTGCTCCTCAGTAGCCCTTATTCATCAATTCACAACTCACTAAGAACAAAGCCGATATTTTCTTTTGTGTACGTAAGCTGGGTCGTGGTAAGCGAATTGTGGGAACCTGGACAATAAACGTTGAAGTTTACATTAACAGGCTATCATCCGTAAACGAGAAACCCGTCCGAATTACCTCAATCAGTGATCTATCGAAAGAAGACCAGCAATCCTGCAATCACCCTTAAACTTATGGAAATAACTATTATAAGTGAATTACTTAACTGTGTTAATCTATCCATTTCTATTCTTACTTAAACCTATTTTCACTGGCCAAGTGTCCACCTGTTTTTGATGTAATCTTTACCTCTATCAAGTTTCAATGGACACCTTGGACTGTTTAGTTTTGTTGCGCAAAATTGTTAATAGGAGTGCCCTGTGTAAATCTGTACCTCATAATTCTTGTGCATTTTCACCTAATCAAACTGAGTCTGTATAGCATTGGTACATGTATAATAGTGTTGAATCTATCTCTCAATTTAATCATTTTGAATTTTCTAATGCCATTTCACAACCCAGTCATCATAGACTATCAACCGTGTCTACGTGTATCTATTGATCTATTTTTTCATCCTGTCGATGAATACGCAGAAAACTCTTTTTTGTTAACTAATTCCGATGTTCACCCTTACATAGTACAAATAACAGTATACAACTGTGCACCAACATATATATGTGTGTGTGTGCTTATAGAAGAAATAAAACAAACAGACCAACCCTCCTCTATAATGTATCTTCGTTGTAGCAGCCTATTTGTATGTAGTATCTTCGAGCGTGGTATTGCGCTGCTTAGTCAGCAAGTTTTCAGTGAGCACTTGCATACGAAATTTCATCAGGTTATTGACTTGTTTTTGATGCTGCAGCTGTTGCGCTATTCTCTCGCAATTTCCTGAACCTAGCTGCGCTTAATTTCTGTCGCTCACTTTAAAAAAGGCAAGCAATGCGCTTAAAGTGATGAACTAAAAGCCTAAACTTGGTGTGAATGTAATATTGCGCTGTTTAGTCGGCGAGTTTTAAGCGAGCCGTTGTCTAAGAAATTTACCCGAGTCGTTGGGTTATTGGTTTATTTGTGCACGAGCTGCTCACTGGTGGGTAGTTTGGTTGGCTGCAAGCCCTCCAGGCAGGCGGGCTGATATCACCAGTAGTCAATGTTGACGCGTATTTTATCACCTTGGCGGTCGCGCAACCTATGTTGTGATGAGTCAGCGGGAAATTTTTTTGGAAACAGAAGGCTGGTCTAAATCAGCTGTACTGGTCTGCTGTCTTGGCGGAAGAGGGCCTGTATAAGCGGACGCAAATGCATTGTTAACAGAGTGTGAGGACGTGTTGCAGAGGTCTGGCGTGTGATAAGTTGAAAGTTTGAGTTGCAAATGCCGTTGATAGGTTCGTGCATTTAGAAACTGTGACGATTCAAGTTCTGTTGTGGTCGAACTGTTCGTTTTAATTATAAACTACTAATCATAGCTACGCTACAAAACGGAAGAGTCAACGGTTCGAAGCCCGATTGTTAACAACTGTATATAAAGATTGTAGCTAGTATCTGATATAAATGTCTTGCTACTTCAGTCCCAGACAACCATTTGAGCAGTAGCTGAAACCTGGACGGACAAAGATACAGTGGACACTATTTTTTATACCTGGTCACAGATTTACATGTATATATAGAAATAATGGAAGAGGAGGAGACATTTTTTATATTAAGACTGGTACTGAATTTCATTGACATAAATCAAATGGTCTTCCTGTAAAACTGGTCCTTATGAAGCATGTTTGTTAAATTACACCAGAAGACGTGTAAAAACAGGAGCTATTTATTGGCCATCTGGTGTCAGCCTCGATATACTCAATCAGAAAATTGATTTCTCTTTGTCACATCTACTTCATGCGAATAATGATAAATTTTGGCTAGAGATTACGACCTGGACTTACTGAAGGTTAATATTCAACTATCTACTCAGGTCTTGTTCTTTAACATTCTTGCTTCAAACCATTTTTGTCATTAATATTAAGGCCAACTTGAATATACTCGAGGCACTCCAGTTGCTTCTTGGCAAAATGTTTACTACTACATTATATGATTGTTTTCCATCTGCAGCAATTATAAATGATATATCCGACCATCATCATACAGAGTAATTTAGTGTGGCCTCTAGTAGACAAAACTCCCACTTCTCAAACAAGGTTAAGGCTGCTAAATGTAATGCTGCTGACTGGGCAGCTAAATGTAATGCTACTGACTGGGCAGCTAAATGTAATGCTACTGACTGGGCAGCTAAATATAATGCTGCTGACTGGCCAGCTGTTAACAGGACATCGGAACAAAGTGACCCATCCTTTGCCTATACCCTATTCTTTTAAAAGTATGAATCTTTATATAAAGTAGCCTTCCCAACACATATATACTATCATTCGAGTAAGCGCCATAAATTTAAACGACGCTAGAAGACTTTAGCGTTGTTAAAGGCATGTAACAAGAAATGAAAAGCCCATACGTAAAATATATTAAAAATCCTACACCTGCAAACAAGGCCATTTTTGTCACATATAAAAATAAATTTAAACGAATAACGAACGCTGCAGATCAATTATTATATCAATAAAATTTAGAATTGTGAAAATGACTAGGAAGGATATGGGCTGTAATTAATACACTTCTACACGGAAATGGAAAATATCGTTCGGTCTCAGTGGGTTATAAGGGGAACCCCCTGTCATCCAGCCGAAGTCCTCCTTTACTCAATGCCCCTCCAAGGAATCAAATCTTCTGTCAACACCGATCGACCAACTGATGCTAAACTAATCTAATCCAATTAGTTCTAGAGCAACGTTATCATAATGCCCAAGGCATCAATCGATGGTGGCTTCAGTGAAATCATAAACAAAATCATAATCCATTGGAGAAGCCAGGTTGAATTCCAATAGGTCAGAGAAACAGAAGTTAGGCTATGATAGGTAATCAAGTTGAAACAGACGAGTCTTAAGTTTATATAGACCTGAATGACATCACAGAACTGACAGAAAAAATCGAATTTGGAAGTGAATTCCAAGGCCGTGGACCAGCAACCGAAAACTGATCTGCTACGTGGCACAATAAGAATCACAGTGTGTCCATTAAAAGAGTGCAATATTTGTTGGTGGAATTGTTGCGCATAGAACAGAGATAGGTCGGCTGATTTAAATGCTGTACTTATGAGCTACAAGACGGAATTTAAACTGGATTCTGCTTGATGGGTAACCATTGTAACGAATGCAATGTTTAGTGCAACATGCTGATACTTATGTTTTTCTTATGTCTCTGGCCAGAGAGTTTTGAACCATTTGTAGTTTCTGCAGATCTCTCTGTGATGCCAATAAGAAGTGGTTAAGTACCAGACCTGAATTAGTTGTGGAACAATGTTAGAATGTTGCTAAAGAAAACGGAGTTTGGAAAAGAAACAAATCGGGGGCGGGGGTGAATAATAAGGTAGAGAAGGCTTGACAGAAAAGACCAAATTAGACCAAACGGACTAAAAGTAAAATACTTCCTCAACGAAACACTAGACTAACTGTTAAATCTACCCGTTAATAGGATTTAAGAAGATGCTGCTGCTGCTGCTGCGGTCCCATCGCCTTTACACGGTCTGGCTCTGCACTTTACTGATGCTGCAGCGTCCTGCTCCTCTGATTACTCCATCCATTCCTCCCTCCGTCCATTCTTCTGTCCCTACTCCCATCTATGCATATAATTCGTTCCTACCTCGGTTATTGTTCCTTTGGTCGGGAGATTGGAACATATGTGGCAGATAAATGAACAGAGACCAAGAGAGACAGAGAATGCCACGAAGGAAAACGTCTGCATATTCAGTTGGCCTTGAAACTACTGTGTGTCCTTTGAAAGACCCGACATTAATTTCAAGATACCGGCGCCCATTGACGAACATGTCTCCCATCCAACTGACTGAAGGATACAAAATAACGAAAGATAGGCTGAATCCAAGGTCAGTGCAACGGGTCAATCCTGTTGCAACAACTACCAAAAATGCTGGTTAGGTTCCTCTACAGCTGACGGTTGGCCTCTTGTCGCCATTGATAACTGGCCTTGTGTCGAATGAGTGATTATGGACATCGGTTTGAAATGGCGTAGTTTGGGGGAAGCAGAAGACGCTCGTAACGGCCCCGTGGCACGCTATCTATCGGATTACATAAGAGAAGCAATGAGGTCTTTACTATGCGAATACGATCTACACAGAGGGCGCCAGTTACGGCGGCAGACAATGAGCAATTTAGTGGCCCATAATACACCGCTGACGATATGAGACCTCGTCTACCGACGGGCAAGTAATTCCAGGGGAATGTGGTCCTAACTAAAGGGCACAGACAGATCGCGAAGGAGGGACGGAGGGAGAGGGGAAGGAAGGAAAGAAGATGATCGTCTCGAAGATCGAATGTCTACCTGATTATCCGTAAGTGAATTCCGGGGAAATATCGACTGAAAGGATGGATGCCGGGAATAAAGATGAAAGATTGGACGGTGGGTCATAGTAGCTCGGCTGGAATTGCCAAGCATCGGACTCCAGTGCAGAATTCTACTAAGAATCTAGGTATTAGAGGCAGATAGAGTCACCGCGTATTTATATAAGAAAGAATATCAATATATCTAAGCGATAAACGATGCATTGAAACATGTCATCATTATCTGAGCAAATTCTCTTCTGCAATGAAACGGTGTATAACGCCTTAGGCCAATTCTGATCTTCACTGTCGTGGTGGCTTTGCTATAATAACTGCACAACACTACAGCTATAGACCTACCGGGTCAAGGCGATAAAGCCCCCAAATGTAACTCCGCACCCGCCAAGCTATCGCCATAAGTACACAACTATTAGCCAACGTAGCACTGTGCAGTCTTTCATTTAATTAATTGTAAATTTAGGACTTTTAGGTATATTGCTTTTTATCTGCTCGCCTTAAGTGAGTTCAATTCATTTTCAATTAGTGTTAAGTATATTATAATCATCAGAAGATCTAAAGTTCAAAAGTGGAAGCAAATTTTACCAAATATTACCTTAGTCCAGATATTGTATGGCGAAAATTTTCAGACGAATTTCTTTAATTTTAATTTTAAATGCGAGGACGAAATCTCACTTTTTCGTCCCGAAAAATTTCTGAAAGCCTGCCTTAATCCTCACGCCTTTCGGGTCCTGTTTCCAAGTTTCATGAAGCCAAAATTTCTTACGACCTTTTCTTAAAAGTAATTCGCATTTTCCCACTTTTCGGCTGATTTCTCTAGGTGGCTCTCTTTCGGCTCCTCCTCACTCTTTTTCTTCACGTGCTGTTCTTTTTTCTACTTTCCTCCGACTTTATCGCTTTGATTTTCCTGTTTATTCTTCCTGATCCAGTGATTAATGATTAAGTGCAAAACGGTTAAGCCTCCTATTGCTTGTAATATTATATAATTATTACTAATTAGTATTAATTAGCAACTTCTATAGCGCCAGTGTCTAATGCATAAGGCAGACGATCAATCCAGTAGTCAAACAATGAATCAGCTGAATCAGTATCATTGACCGACGCATTTCTTCTTTCTTTCTTTAAGTCCGTAGGGGCTGACGCTGCCCCGTTGGTGTCGATCGCACGCCTTCACTTGTTGGACCATTCGGGTCTTATCCGTCCTACGTACGTCATCATCATCATCGCTGTCCATCTACGACGCCCTTAATCTTTTTACGATTATCATGTGCCATGGATTTCTGTAAGATATTTTGTACGATCGATTTCTGCCGTCTTGTTTAGGTCTGTGGCCGAAACTATCAGCAATTGAAGGCCCAATCCCTCCACCTTTATCCAGGTTTCGGATTGGCACATGTGAATCTGCAACACGTATCGGCTACAGTACTTCCTTATGAATCATGTCTCGGTCAAATCACAAGATCATTTCGTAAAATATCAACTTTCACCATGTTTTAGCTTAAATATTAAAATTCATGTTAGCCTAAGACGTCGGTATTTATGTTATTCTAAGATGTCGGTATTTATGTTAGCCTAAGACGTCGGTATTTGATGCCGATGAATTAATCCTTCCTCCAACACAGGCTGACTCTAAGTGAAAGCACCTACGCTGACAGTCACCTTCGTTGAGCTCGTTGCGGGCCATCAGTTGCCACAAGTGGCACAATGCGGGCCCGCTATGGGTCCAGTGAACGGGGTTGTCTGAAGAACCTCACTGGCCTTGCCATGTAGTCAAGTGATGCTCATAGGAGAGGCGACGTATCCTGCATAAAAATCGGTCAATGCGTTCGTATGGCCTACATCCAGGCTAGAGAACTTAGAAACGAAAAAGACGCAGTATATCTATGTCGCGTGTCATAGTGGACACCACTGGTCAACCCTTCAGTCCTGTTCTCTTTTTGGACGAACATTTGTCAGCTTAATCACTCCACATTCCAAATCAATCGGCTTAGGGGCTAAGGTTTTACAGTAGGTATAGAAACCCTATTTTCTATGTCTCATTCATGCTGCCGTTAACACTTGGATGCACTACCGTGGCAGCCTGCGATATAGGCAGGCTATGGATGTGGTTGGTGTTCAAGTGAAAAGTGAAGGGGAAGACCACTTGCTTATTAGGCCATCATTGAGTCCATAAAAGTAGCCACCTGGAATGAAGAGTATAATGTGAAGAGCAGTCCCTTAAGCTATAGTCCAAAGAGGCAGCCGTAGGTATTAAGTATTGTGTTAGCGGCTTCATTTTTCTTAGCCTCAGTGTATGAGGCGGGTAGCCAACCCTGCCCATCGCCGTCTTAGCCTGATCTTCTCACTGACAGTGTGAGGTTAGTGTACTCATTATAGATAAATTGACTAAGGGGCGCAAGTGTAAACAAAATCTCGAAAAAATTTCTGCCTTGACGAAGATTTGAACCTCCGACCCTCCTGTTGACATCCAGAAGACTAACCATTAGACTAACGCGCACCGTTATGTATATAAATTTCAGTTTAATCGCCTTAGCATAAGAAGCTTCGCCACCTTTCTCTCGATCACTGTAAGTCGCTGTATTCATTTTATACATTTCATTTATTTTTAGATTCGAACCGCCGTCGACCTCAACGTTGACATCCATGGCTTCAGCTGACCAGTAGGCCGTTGCGAGTGAGATGCGCCTGAAGCGGAAAGCTTAAGCCATAGAAGGAATGCATTGTCGATTAAACAACGCAACTGACGACGTCTGGCTGAACGAATCGAGACTCTCCTCATTCCACTCCTGTAATTGTCTCCAGCTCAAATTAGTCAAATCGTTCGAATTTCTAGATGAGAAGAAATGACACTTCTTCCTCCGGTTCACGAAAAATGAAAGCAATTAAGCTGACACATACACCTACATATAGTAGGCCTACGTCATATACAGAGAAACGAGAGAGAAGAGCAAGTAGACTTTGCATGAGAAAGTCCAGCTGTACGTATCCGAGTAGTTTACCTACGTCTTTGCTCAGCAATTTTTCCAGCATCAGGATGCGCTAATCGGCGGCGAACGAGGGGGAGGAGGAGGAAGACGTGTTGGTGGAAGATGCTGAGGCGGAAGCGGAGCAACTGCGTTTCGACCTGATCCTTAATGAAGCCGATTTTATATGCTCGTCTTTTGACACAAATTGCTGTCGTCGTTGAGACAGAGGCGCCCTCAGTCGAGTGCTCAGCGAAACGTATTCGCCGCTTTAGCTGCACAGTTCTAAGGATGTGCATGTATTGCTGCCTGCATGCACGACTGCACTACATGCAACGATCACTCGGCGTTCAATTAAATATGTTCCTGATATTGAAATACATTCCATCTGCTGGAAGCCATCCAGGCGTCGCAGCTGATTCAGGTGGCTCTCTTGCTGCACAGATTGTCGTTCTATTCAATGGCCTTAACGGTTACAAGGTCCTAGGCCTCTAGCATATTGCATGTAAGTGTATATATGTATGTGATATTTATGCATGTATCTGAACATTTGTATAACATCATACGAGGACCAGGCAGCAGAAGGTTCACAGGTTCAGTCAAGGTCTTAACCAGTGGTTAAGCGGTCTCTCGACGACCGATCAGCTCCAACAATTGTCCAGTTCTGAACTGACCAAGGACCCCAGAGAAACCCACTGGAAATAAGTCGATAGCCTGCCTGAAGTGCTTCAGATTCCGTAATCACTACAGGATCTGGTAAGCTAGACAGTTTTTCAAGGCAGGCGTCAAAAGAGTGTTTTGCTGCAAGAGCTTAAGATTTTTCTTCACCAGGCACAGCTGCTTAACTCTCCTCACACACAATGCGAATAGCAAGCAGCCCGCTTGTTGCCATATTCCAGTGAGGAGTTGACCTTGACCTCGCTAAGATGAGCCTCTGAGTCGCGCAGAGATGTGCTCGGCCTTGACTGGAAGGCTCTGGAGTCTCTCTACCCTTCGGATCATACAACCATGCCTCAACCTGGTTCTTAATAATGTTTCAGCAAGGACCATGGATATGTGGAAGTAAAATAATCCCAAAATTGTTGCGGCGGGTGGGGCCAACAGATGTTTACAGAAGTCTGTTAGTAATTGCATCAGACTCTTTGTCGGCAACAAAGCCGTCAAGGTCGTCAGTAAAGGCGCTCCAGAAAGTGGACGATTAGACCCTCGGCAAGAGTGTCTGCCTGGACCGTCGAGGTAGATTTTTCCATCTCTTATTAAGGACAGTTGTTTAGTGGTTGAACAGTGGTTATAAACGTCACTAGTTTTGTCAGCCCGTTCAAAGACACAGAATAAAAGAAGTAACCCGGAATAAATAAAGTTTTTATCATGCCCAATGATACAGTGCTGTGGCCTCCGACAAAATACTCCGCCTTGCAACATTTGATCTCATCAGTTCTGTCGTTTTCTACCCGAATGCATGGAGGCCTCTGTGACATATTTGCAACGTTCGAGTCAGCGTAACTGTCCAGATTTTCAAATATCGCAGAAAAGTAATATATTTATTATATGATTGCCATTAAATTGATATAACACAAACTGTTCATGAAGGACTTGAAGGATCGTCTGTCTCAAGACTGTCGAAGACAATGAAAACTGACTAAGACTATTTTGGTGACATCTGCTGAATAATACGAGTTCCGAATACAAAGCGTTTATCGATCTTCGCAGTTATCAATCTGTGACGGTGACGTGTATGTCGTATGCCACCTGGCGAACGAATAGAAAGTAGAGCGACTGAACAGAAAATTTGAAAGCGACGTAAGCTACATCATTTTCAAAAAACTATTTCCTGAACTTTAAAATTGGCAACAGCTTCTTTCTATTATATACGTTGCGTAACGAACATCAGAAGACCTGTGGACAGATTTCCCCTTGCAAGCAGATACAATGAGTTCCCACCTTGCACAATCCAGTTTCATCATTAAAAACTGATGCAAATTTCTTTAAAATGTCCTGTGACTGATTTTGCTGCTCACATTCAAATGCTTTAGGCCAATCTGATCCAGTGCAGTTGTCCCATCCTTTACATCATTCAAGTCATTTCTGGGTTGATATTCGACATGCCCAAAATCTTCCTCCCCTTTGCATGTTAGACCAACTGCACTAACCCTTGGGTTAAACTGCCTCAAGTAGTTAGCCTGCATGGTTTTCTCACTTCCATCTGGCAACTGTACTATGTAACTGTATGAGGAAACCTTCTTTGTAATGAATCCTGGTCCAATCCAATCAGCACTTAACTTGTCAGTGTGATCTTTCTCCAAAATCACTACCTGATCTCCTGTCTCAAACTTCTTATCCTTGGACCACAGACTGTAATAATGAGCATATTGTGACTGAGCCTTTTTTGAAACCCTTTGCTAGCAGGCAAAGTTCAACAAGTTGTTCTTTATCTAGCTCTATTACAGCTGCAACATCAAAACCAGCTCAAGCTAAAATTCCTATTAAAGTGTCCATACTAAACAGTTTAAGTTTTTCTCTCCTTTCTACCTTAGTTACAAATTAACAGAAAATTACAAGTAAGTGATACTGAACAGTCAAAGTCAAGACCACTGGAACTTGAACTGAAACTTCACTCCCACCAGAACTTAACTGGAACTGGAACCTGACTAGAACCAAAGCATGACTCCAACAAAACTTCACTGGAACAGTCAGTTTTCACATGGAAAGTCCATTAACCGGAAAGTCAAAGGCACACGAACCGAACAGCTGAAACAGTTGTTGTCGTTCGTCATCGCACACCGGAACACCTTCGTCTTCTGAAACCCTCAGAATAGCTTCAGAATTCGTCAGATAGAAGAGCCAAATGGCCGACTCACCGTCTGCCACGTCAAACCCGACTGAATTGACCCCTGCAGACTCCGTGAAAACACCTCACTCCGACGTCTGAGCCCAGAAGACCGACTCCACATAGTTGCTCGACAGCACCTTCCTTGAATAATTCCCTAACTCGAGTCGAAAACAGTTCCCCGAGCAGTCTGGCACAATGTCTACCACCCGTCAAGTTCATCTTGGCTACGCCTTTAAACACCTTCCGACTTGTTTTTCCGAATTTCTCTGGTCGATTTTCGGCTAAACCCCAAGACCGAATTTCTTTCTACTGATCCTGGTCACGGCACCAAAATGTCGCCAGCCAGTCGCTAAGTCAAAGCTCAGGAACAAGTCAAAATAACATTTAACAAGTTTCTTCTCTCGTTGTGTCTTTTCAACAGTCTTCATACCGACATAACGTCGACTCTCCGTAGATTGTCATCCTGCCCCAAATATGTTCAATTACGTAAGTAAGTGGGGGCTGCCCATCCCTTGGTCCTGACAAATGACAAAACGTAGGCCTATATTTAATTAAACGCAATGTACTTCAGTTGCCAACATAAAATCTTCTAAACTCACGAATCTAAAAATTGCTATCGTCAGCAATTTGTAACTCAACCTTTCAGTTGAGTACATGACTATCATTACAGTACCTTCCTGGACTCTTCTGCTCAACGCATTTGCGATCCCTTAATATAGGTATTTGCCCGCCACATCAGCATCAAGTCTAGACATGCCTATGACTCATCGCAACGTAAGTCTAACGTTCCCTGCTTGAACTTCACGTGGTAAAAACGCGCGTCAGTCGGCGTCAACCAACCTGAGCACGCACCGACCAATGACAGAGATCGTCCTAGACTTGCACAGAGAATTTAACAACCAGATGACTAATCGATGTGATTCATTCTTAGAGCAAAGGCTCTCTAACCAATCACTTAATAGTCAACAAATCGATGAATCATCGATATGTTATCACGAAAAATTTTGATATGAACACGTGCTTAAAACTTCCTGACTCACATGAAAAAATTACGTTCATATTACAAAAATTAGAAATGAAGATATGACAACTGAATGAATCCCACTCAAAGCAATAAATGCAAGAGTTAAAGGAAAGACAACAAAGGAAAACTACGAATACGATGAATAGATAATATAAAGGAAAACAGCAAAACTTGGGCTAAACATGAGAAAAGCTCTGGTCTTGACAAATGACCGAAACGAATGGCTATCATTCGTTCACCTCCATCATCGCCATATGCTTGGCATCAGGAACTGATGGTGGTGGCGGTGGTGGTGATGATGATGATGATGACGACGACGACGACGATGCTGATGACGATGCTGATGACTACGATGATGATGCTGATGATGATGACGACGTAGTGCTGTGATTGAAATTAGCAGATGTTTGCGTTGAATGAGAATGTGGAAGCCCCGCCCATTTGATTGCCATCGTTGACTGAAGTGCGCATCAAAGGCTAAGGAGAAGATGTCGCCGTCGCTTAGGTTACGGATGCTGGTGCCGTTTCCTTGAAAACGCTGGCCAATGATGCTGCGATTGGATGTCGTTGAAGATAGAGGCCCATCAAAGGTTGGAGTTTCTGCGGGCGAAGGCGGCTGTGGCTGATGCCATTGCATTCAGTTGCTGCAGCTGCTTCTTGATGAGATGACTGTCTGCTTGGATGCACGGGTTAAATTAGCCAGGATAGTTGAGCAAGTGAAATGCACTGGATAAGCCAAAGAAGAGACTGACATACAAAACGATAAGCAAAGTGAATAGGAATCGGATATTTGCAAGAAAAAAGGCAAACGAATGCAGACCATTGAAGAATAATTACGGAAAGGACGAAAGAGAAAAGTTATTTGCAGTTAAGCTAAGACCCCCAAAGCATTAAAGTCGCCGCTCACCTGAAGAATCATCGGTCAGTGACAGAGAAAAGCGACGCGAGATTCCGGCGTCTGGAGAAGCACCGTCGTCTTATAGGTAGGCTACATGTCACACTTAGTGAACTACGTGCATCGTTTAATGCACATCTAGGCTGGGATAGCTTCCTTTAGAATTTCTATTTGTATCGCATTATACTGAATTAACATCCTGTAGTACTTATCTATTACATAAATCGAACCGCAAATTCTCTTCCCTGCACTGAGGAGTCTTATAACACGGCTCAAGTTTTGTCTGCAGTTGCTTTCAGCTTCAGTCTTGTTAATCTTCATGGTCTACATAAGACAGGCCTATTATGCTGTGCGTCTGTGCCCCGAAGATGGATTAGTTAGGGTTAACGTACCGCTATTGCGTTCCCTTATTTTCAAGAGATGCTGCGCCTTAATTAACTGAATTAGGTCTTGACAAACACGACAGCACCAGCGGTCCAACAACGGGATAACCTGTCCTTTTCGCTTACATGGCTCTACAAAACAAGCGACAGAATTCGAACTTAAGATAAGGTCGATGTTTTCTTTTCTGCAGGGCTTCTTATGCCAGAGCGAGTATACACTTACTTTGATGACTCTAAATACTTTGACAGCGGGCGAAGGCTGCATATCTTTCTAACTACCCTATCCCTCGCAAACGTTCGACGTGTATCCAACGCGATGCTTCATAATCGTAAGATTCGTAATTCCGAGATTTCTAAAGCGTCCAACGAAAGCCGCGCCGCGGGGACCAGCTTATTCACAGGCGCTCAGTCAAAACAAAATCGATAGGCAAAAGGTTCGGTTCCAGGTCAAGATCCAAGAGTCAGACGGAGAGACAGCGTGACAGCTCTCGGTGGTGGTGTTTTGGGTTGGAGAGGAGAGAGAGATACGAGGAAGAAGGGGTGTCAGGGTACGATCAGTTTTGAGTGAAATGCCGAAGCAGAAATTGCAAGCGGTGGAGCATCGAGGAGTTTGTATGATGGGTCAGAAAACTGTCGCAATTCTGGGGGAGTTTATTCCAGAGTGGTGGGGCAGCTATGGCTATACAGCGATTACCAAATTTTAAGGATGAGGTGAAGGGAGGGCGGAGAAGTGTTAGGGCAGAAGAGGAGCGGGTTGAGCGGTTGCCGCCTTCTGCATTGCGCTTCCTCTGCGTGTCTGCGTCTCTCCTAGACATAGTAATGTTCAATCGAAAAACAGAAACATCTAACTACTTGTCTCTTTCGCCAACGAAACTTAACCAGTTCGACTGGCAGTTGCCGCAATTTAACAAATTTCCCATTTATGCTGAAAAGTGTGTGAAAGAATAGTGTCAGTGTTAAAGAATATAATCAATGTAATTGTAGCTGTAATTAGTAACTTCTATCGCGTCGGTGTCTAATGCAAAAGGCATCAACCGATGGCGCACAAAAGTCAAGCCTTAATCAGGCGAATATCCAAATCAGGCCACCTAGACAGAGAGGCAGAGGGTTAAGCCAAATGAAACAAGTAAGTCTTAAGTTGAGAACGAAATGTTAAAGAATATTAGGGACCTATAATGTTAAAGAATAATACCAATGTTAAAGACTACTAAACATTTACGGAATTCACTGACGGTAAGTTGCAGGCCTCCTAGCAGTAGGTTAAGGTTTCACATTCAAATGTATTGTCAGTTAACTTTCTTTGTGTAGCCATCAGTGTCATAACTTCGTTTATCACACTAATTGCCGAATAACTCAGACTTGGCCCCTTCTGTCCACCACCCCACAATAGTTAGTCGTAATCTCAGTGAGTCGCACTTCTACATAGTTAGACTCGGGTAAAACTGCGGATCAAAAGCATTTGCGCTTTTGGATGGTCGCCCTAAGGATTAAAGACTTCTCCTATAATATCTTACTTTTGGCGACAGTCGACGAGGTTAATGAGGACAGGACTACATGGTAATCGTCGTTCATTAAAGATGAGTTTGGACTTTTAGCCTCGTAAATATAGCAATACCTGGAAACCTCTCTCTTTACATTTAGGCCTATAGTTGCCTAGACACATAGACACACAGTTATGACCTACAGGGTCACAGATAGAACAGTCGCAGATGATGTCGATGCTCGTCAACTGTCGACCAATCAGCCATAAATATGACCTTTAACTGGGCTCGTCCTGTTCAGATTTCACATCAAAGTTACGAGGACTTGGCTAATAAAATGGCGTGTCTTTGGAAGGGAAGGCTATCCGCTGGCCGCGTCTCCGGTGACCCAAAAGTTCAGTGGAGCATGGCGGCCGGCCTTTTGAAGAAGTCTTTGATTGCCAACGACTATCAGCGGCCAAAACCTATTCACTATAATTAAGCACATTTACTGCTGCCGTTGAAGTCCTTAGAACCGGACACTGTGCTTGTTATAGGTAGGCCTAGGAGCTAAAGGAAAGAAAACAAGGGAAAACTACGACTCCGCTGAATAGACAATATAAAGGAAAATCGCAAGACTTGAATAAAACACGAGAAAAGCTCTGGACTTGGCAAATGACCATAACTAATGACGATCATTCATTCGCATCCATCACCGCCATATGCTTGGCATCAGAAACTGATGATGATGATGATTATGATGATGATGCTGATGACGATGCTGATGATGATGATGGTCGTGGTGATGGTGGTGATGGCGGAGTGCTGTGATTTATTCAGAGATTTAGAGACAGTGCCCGCCAGCCAGACACACAGACAGCCAAACAAAAAACATTTAAACAAACCGCCACTGTCAGTGCATGCATCTCCATCTCAACCAGGGAGCGATGGCGCCTCGACGTTTCTGAAAGCTAGGTAGGCACATATATCTAATATGGTAAAGGTCATTGTTAACTGCATGTGCCTGCCTTCCTGCCTTCCTACCCTCCTACCTTCCTGCCTTCCTACCTTCCTGCCTCCTACCTTCCTGCCTTCCTGCCTTCCTGCCTCCTACCTTCCTGCCTTCCTGTCTTCCCGCTGGGTTTTGCAGATAGACATGCGGTGTATATGTTATTTCATGCATAACAAATCAGAACGACAAACGCGTCCGTAGTCTAACAGTTACTTCATATGAATAATTTTTCAGCGCCCAATTCAAGTCTTCGTCGGCCATGCCTGAGTCATGTCAGTCAAGCGTGATCGGAGACAGTCTAGTTTGTAGCCTTTCCAATAATGTGCAACCGGCAGACAACGATCGCCAGCATCAAAGGCACCACATTCCTGGGCTGCCGCAACTAGATCGGACTGATTTCCTGCGCATTACAGCAACAGACGAAGTGCGCTTACCAGTCAACAAATTACCAAGAAATCCGAAAAACTCAAAGAAATTCGAGTCTTCGAGAAAATTGGATATTGTTTCGAGGCACCATGACTCACAGGAATCGCACAAAAAGAAGAGCGCCGCCGTCGACGCCCAATCGTTGGCACAGAAACTGTCACGTGACGAAAAGCGCCGACGTCGTAGAGCGACAGAAAAGTATCGAACTGCGCATGCGTCTCGCGAGAGAATTCGTGTCGAGGCGTTTAATGTGGCCTTTGGTCAGCTGCGTCAGCTGCTTCCGACTCTACCACCGGATAAGAAACTGTCGAAGATTGAAGTTCTGCGGCTAGCCATCTGCTACATCTCCTATCTCGACCACGTTCTTCAAATACCATGACGCAAAATATCTCGCAAATTCGGCCTTCTCAAGAATTGGTTTTCATCTTTTCGTTCTTGTTTCACGAGTTCTTTCTTTCTGTCTGATTTGCTTTCTCTCCATTCTGTCTCTTTGTCCGTCTGTCTGTCTGTCTTTCTCTCCATCTCTCTCCCTCTTTTTGTTGCCCACCAGGGGCATGTGCCCTCCTCCAAAGTCAATGGCGCATTGCCACACGGCCAATGATTCCCCTTCGCTCTTATGGAAAAGATTTGCTTGTTTTTACAACAGTTTCTGGCGGATCCAGATGGTTAGAGGAGGTGTGCCAAGTCGAGACATTTTAGGATCTTTCTAATCACTAGAACATTGAACGACTCCTGTCGCTGGAGTTTCTTCTGACATTTGTTTAGTCTTCATCACATCTGCTCATCTTGTGAATAACATAATGAACTGATTTTCTGTAGAACGCAAGACAGTATTGCTCTGCACTTCAGTGTGTGAATAGTGCATATGAATGGCCCTGCACTGAATTTGTTAGCCACATATCTCAGTCCACGCACTTAGTGTACTTAAATGACAATTATATGCGCAAAGCTTTGGCAAAATGGGGCATCTCACACAGGATTCGGTGCGTGGCCCTCTTTTGTTCACAATGTATATCACACCACTAGGTACACTACTTGGCAATCATTTACTAGGATATAGTTTCTATGCGGATGATACTCAGATTTACATTTCGTTTGACAGTTTGTCTTGTCATTCGTCTGTGCAGCTGCTGTCCACTGCCTCTGAAAAGCTGCAGCTTTGGATGGCGGCTAATAAACTCCTCCTCAACCGTCGAAAACTGTATCTCTGCTGTTGGGCATTCCACAGCAGCTCAAAAAGTTTGAATATTTACACTAGGCGAATTACTTATTGAGTTGGTTGAATCTGCTAGTAACTTGGGGGTTGTCAGTAACTTTACAATAGGTCCCTCATCGACTTTGCAGATGGCATTTGTAATTCTTCATACTTTTCTATTCGTGACATATGCAGAATTAGGTGCTATGTTCTGATGTCATCAAATATATCTCTCGCGAATGCATTGATCTGCAGTCGCCTAAATTACTGTAACTCGCTTCTTACTGGTATCACAAAGTCAAATTTTGTGCAGAAGCTCCAGAGAGTTTTAAATTCTTTAGCTACAGTCATAATTAATACATCAAGAATGAGCACATAAACCCTGTAATTAAATCATTCCATTGATAGTAAAGAATTCCTTTCAAACTGGGGCTTATAGTGTAAAAAACACTGAACCCAGAGCCAACCACAGTACTTAAACTCAGTCATCATTTCCCAGACTTATCATTATTCAGCATATTTTACTCTGGCTAATCACAATTAGCTTGGATTATTCGGCAGCCATCAATCGTTGTTTGATTCTTCTTCTTCTTCTTCTTCTGTCTTCTCTTCCGCCATTTATGGCGATGAGGCCTTTATGAAACTTCTCCAAACTTCTCTGTTCCTGATTGTTTCTCTAACTCCAATCAAGCTTGTGCCTCTTTCTCTCAGATCTTCTTTGACATTATCTATCCAGGTCTTTCGTTGTCTTCCTCTGCTTCTCTTTCCTTCTATGTGTTTGATTCTTGACCTCTCACAAAACACTGCACCTCACTGAATCTCATCAAAGCACTGCAATTGAAAACGCACAGCGATGAATGAGATCCGCTTCTCTAAACAGAACATAGTCATAGACCTTCTGGACTAAATAGCGTAGTTTTCGATCAACTGGACTAAACAGAGCTTAGTCCTTTATATACTGGACTAGAATAAACGTTAGTCCTTGAGGACTAGATCTCGATCCGTTGCAGTGGGAGTTGATCTTTCTTTTCGTATAAGATTCTTTGATGTCAGATTCGAGAGGCAGGACATTCGCCTAATCATCTAAAACTTCTTTCAGCTGGTCTTCCCATTCGCTCATTGGTCATTGGTGCTGGGCTGAGAAGATGCAACTAGTCCAAGATGCGCGTGCGGCAAAGACGCATCGTTGACGGTGAAAGTCATTGAGTGGCAATCGGTGGCTCCTGTCTTTAATGCGCCTCATCAGCGGACGCAATTTTATCCACCCCACCCCTCCCCTCCCCACCCCGCCCGAGCAGACCACGACCACCGCCTCCATCATCACCACTACCACCACACTCAACGAACACGATCATCGCTGCCCTGTCACGTCGTCCCTCTTTCGCACGACGGCCGACCGACCTACCGACCGACCGTCCGTGCGTCCGAGGGGCGGATCGACCGATGCCTGGCGTCTCTGCTGCACGCAACGGATAGAACGATGTCTGAAAGGCTACGGACGGACACGCGATGTCCTGTCAGCCAACGATCAAGTTACGAAGAACTCATGCTGAGAGAATTAAAACAACACACACGAACAAAGACATCCCGCCATCGTCATCATCATCGTCATCATCATCATCATCATTATCACCACCACCAACACCACCATCTCCATCATTTTCATCTTCTTCTTTATTCCGCTCCTTCTGCTCCTCCTCTTCTCTTCTTTCTTCGTCTGCATCAGTTCCTTTTGTCATCCTCTTCAATACGACTACTATTATAGCGCTACATAAGCTGCGTATTGCATTAATTTACTTTATAATTTCTGATGAAGCATTGTCTTTACTCATATATCGTACTCGTAATAGCAAACTTGAGATTTATATAGCGTCCTACGAAAGCTAAGTCGAAGGAACCAGTTTATTCACAGGCACTCAGTCAAAACCAAATCGATAGACAGGAGGATCAGATATTCGGTTTCCTGTCAGATCCAAGGGTCAGGCAGGCAGACAGTCAGACAGGCTACGACGGATGGCGCTTGGAATTGGAGCGGTCTTTAGTTCCACTGATGTCATGAATCATCCATCTATATAGACTGTCACAATAATTCACAGAGGATAAAATGAATCGCCTCATATCAGTCGACGACACATTTCAAATATGGAATTTTAGACTATTAGCACACTAAGATAGCCCATGTTTACCTCGTCTAGATTTGGCTAAACCTATGTGCACGATAACCGGCATGAAAAGCCTAACAATTCAGAAAAGTCATATGGAAATAGTCATTTGGCAGTACTATGAGTATTGTGAGATGACATTGCTGACATTACTATTATAATAATGACATCACTGATGCCTGCTGTTAGAAGAGGCGTGTATTCTAGCAGTTGAGAGATAGTTGTATAGCCGCAAAGCCATAAGTGTCATCAATCATTTCATCATCGTCACCAGCGGCAATAATAAGGAACAGCAGCAGCAACAGCAACGGAGGAGGAGGACAAGGAGGAGGAAAAGGAGGAGGAGGATAAAGCAGTGACTATGGCACCAGATGATCTAATTGCACATACATGGATGTACAGCGGTTGTGTTGAGTGGCTCTGAAGGACTTTGTTTTAATGGACTTTCGAGGAGCGTTTGATTCGGTTAACGTAAGCTGTGAAAAACGACCAATAAGGATCAATTGTCTGCCGCGGGAGCCACGCCGTCTATCGGCGCCTTAATGTGATTAGCGCGAGTCGATTATAATTAATCGACAATTGGTCGCGTAAATCGATAATTATTGCGCAGTAAGGATTTCATTAGTCACCGAGACACGCATGCATGTGCCTGCTTAAAGCATTCGCTTCAAACGCTCAAATGATGATCCGTGTATGGCCTATAGTTGCACTCACCATATCATCCACAATATCACTCAATCTATACATGTATATAGATGTATGTAGTGTCAGACGTGTCACATAGAGACGCAGCACTTGCACGTGCATCAAATGTCGGTGTCTGTCCGACTTGAAGTGTCACCCAGAAGATGTCACGATAGAAACTCGTTTAATTCGGTTGACCGAGTGACTTAGAAACCGCGGAGCCTATAGTAACTGAGACGCCGATTGTGGAGCATCATGGGTCTCCCCCTCTGAAATCCTGGATGGTCCAGTGCAAGGACGAATTTTGCCAATACAAGAACTTCCGACAACCCAGCTCTCGCTAGGCAACCATCCTACAGAAGATCTCGAAACCGATTAGAGGTAACCTAAAATAGCACAGCAGTGCAACAATATGCTGAACCCGACGACGATCAAAACGTCTACATAAAGCAGCAAAACGAGGCAAACACTTTGTTTTTTATTAACAAACAATGAGCAGAATAATCTCACTAACATCTAGAAACATTTCAAGTCCAGTTTGTCGTCTACCGAACTGTGACATGTTGTAGTTTTTTATTTTTTGATTAGTCTATTGGCAGCATTTTGCCGTTTTGGTTCGAGTTGTCTTAGGAGACACGACTAACCGGTTGACTGAACATTGTATGCATAGTTCTCTAGTTGGAATAGAACGATATTTGTAACATTGTATGCGCAGGTTATGCAGCCAACTGCTGTGGCTTAGATGTTTTGCAAGTGAAGAAGAACTTGGGTCGGGATATCTGCTGCAAATGCTTACTGTTATGAAGAGACGGTTGCGGAGCTTTTTAGAGGCACCACAATTATATGTACCATTAGTCCAAGCTCTGCCCCCTGGAATTGAGCACAGTTTTGCACTATTCTAAAGAGCACGCATTTGAAATTACAGTGTTTTATGTCTTGAGAAATGGTAGGGTGCAGTATGGTAAATAGGGTGAAGTATGGGATGTAGATTATACTTTATTACTGTTTTACTGTGTGTGCGTACTTATGGACAATAAAGGTTAACTCACTTGCCACAAAGTATTGGTAGAAGTACTGGTATTGCAGTACTTTTAAAATCGTTATTGGTATTGGTAAAGCCAATGCATTTTCTTAGTATTGTTAACAGCCCTGCCAGCGCTACTCTTGAAGAGCTTGCTAACCCATTTTCAGTGTCTCATGCTGGCGATTGGACAGCCACGGCTGAAGCTAAGTTTTCTGTCTCAGAAGCAGTACTTCAACTTGAAGCTGCTGAGATGTGGGTCTAAGATGCTCTTAGACTGAATCTGCGTGAATTGGAAATTGTAACATTGTATGCGCAGGTTATGCAGCCAACTGCTGTGGCTTAGATGTTTTGCAAGTGAAGAAGAACTTGGGTCGGGATATCTGCTGCAAATGCTTACTGTTATGAAGAGACGGTTGCGGAGCTTTTTAGAGGCACCACAATTATATGTACCATTAGTCCAAGCTCTGCCCCCTGGAATTGAGCACAGTTTTGCACTATTCTAAAGAGCACGCATTTGAAATTACAGTGTTTTATGTCTTGAGAAATGGTAGGGTGCAGTATGGTAAATAGGGTGAAGTATGGGATGTAGATTATACTTTATTACTGTTTTACTGTGTGTGCGTACTTATGGACAATAAAGGTTAACTCACTTGCCACAAAGTATTGGTAGAAGTACTGGTATTGCAGTACTTTTAAAATCGTTATTGGTATTGGTAAAGCCAATGCATTTTCTTAGTATTGTTAACAGCCCTGCCAGCGCTACTCTTGAAGAGCTTGCTAACCCATTTTCAGTGTCTCATGCTGGCGATTGGACAGCCACGGCTGAAGCTAAGTTTTCTGTCTCAGAAGCAGTACTTCAACTTGAAGCTGCTGAGATGTGGGTCTAAGATGCTCTTAGACTGAATCTGCGTGAATTGGAAATTACAGATCTTTGAATTTTCAGGAAGTGGATATTGCATTTTTCTAAATGTTAATAAGTAAATATATCGCATTTCAGAGTTTTAGGAAGTGAAATTTGTGGATTTCCAATCGACATTTGTCAGCCTTTGTCAATATATCCAAGCACCAGAAAACTTGGGATAAAATTAAGTCATAATGCAGAAATTCTCTGAAAAAGAGACACTTTCATAAGGCATGTAGAAATGTAAAGACAATACTCTCCAGATTACAAAAAAAAGAAACAAAATGAAGCTCAGAACCCGTTTTCCCTCAATGAATCTATAGTTGCTTCATGTGCAAGCAGATCGAAAATAGATTTGTTTTCATTTAAAGACTATCCTTTTGCTTTCTATTATAGTCAGACCCTACATTAAACTAAAACTTATAAAATTAAAACAACTGTCTTGAAACACATGGTCGACTGCGTTATAAAATAAAATTTAAATGTCTTCTCAACATGAAACTGAATTGTGCGGACGCAGGACTGCAGCCTTTCAAAATTTCTTAACCTCCTCGTGAAAGGTTTCAATAGCCCTGCCGTATATCATCCAGCAGTGGTGCCTGAGAAGAATTATGCGAATTAACTATGCGGCACGCGTCACCAGCACAAATGTCTACTGGCACAATTTCATACCCGGTCGTTGGAGGCCTTTCCAAACAAGAAGGACTCGTATGTTCGGACAAATAGCATGCTGTTTATAGGCAGGCAACAAAGCTCTAGCTCCAAAAGCCCCATGATATCCGGACCAAAAACAGCTGGAATAACGATAGCTTACTAGCTCAGGTAAACTTGTACCCGACTTATGATTTTGATCTCTACTTGAAAAGCGTCGGGCTATAAATTAGCCTCGAAATGAGCACAGGAACCGATTTCCATTTCCACAAAACCCTGCCAGTTTTTCGTGGAAATTGGAACGCTCTGAAGAGGGTCACACCAGTGACAATAATGACAGAAGGGGAATGAAGTTAAAGAAACAGGAAGGCTAAGAATGATAATGTTCAGAGATGGACTACATGTACAGCAAGCTTTTGGGTATAATCTAGTGACAAATCCTCACAGTGCTGTGAGGATTTGCGTCATTAGATTATACATACTTATCGCATGCAGATTATTTATGCTTACTCGTAATATGCTTCAAAATGACTTGCACTCAGAAAATGCAACAGTTTTGTTCACCGTTTCTAGTTTTGCTTCGAAAATGATATGAATTCAAAATATTGTAATATTTTCTATAAATGAAACATTTCTCTTAAAATCGTAAAGCAAATAATTAATTCGAAACTGTTCATATTTGCTCAAATAAATTATTATTGTATGCTCATAATTTCTCAAAAGCCTGTCACAGTCATGCTCATGCTCAGGCTCGATCCGAACTCAATCGCACAAGATCTGTTCTATATTGCTCATATTTAATTCTAAAGTGCACACAATGAGTTGCTTGAAATGGTTCAGATGTGAATTCAAAGAACCTAGAATTCGTCATCGGCCGGGGCTCCGCCCACAACGCAGAATTGAGACTCGATCTCTCCAACAAAAAAGGTAACTGCCTTATTCCTCATCAGTGGTCCACTGATCACTCTTTTCGTGAAATCAACTTCAGGTAATATCAAAGCTTAAGAATTGCCAAAAACCCGTTTAGCGCTTTGTTTGTATTACCAGAAATTGTTTAATCTATTTTTGTCTAGTCTAATGTAAGAAGTTCTACAGCATCATGATGTAATAAAGTTCTGTTTATATTCGAAATTATTCTTGCATTTCCCTCCTCGCAGTTCCGTTTTCATTTCCTGTCAGAAAGCCACTTGCTTTTCTGCACGTAATTCATCCTTCTTCAGCCTAATATCAGCGTCACGTGTTGAATGACTTTAAGATCCATAGACCGCAGTTCTTACTCCACACTTCATCGCCATTTCGCGCAGAGCATGACAACTTTATTGGCGATAAAAGGACCTTTTAACGCGCACATAACAAACAGACATCGTCGCCAATCTACAATTTCCTGTTGGTATCGTCAGGAGATTAAGAACTAAGACGCTCTCGGAAGCGGAAGGACATTTACCGACTGCAGCGGTGCAGGAAGGATGGCCATTTTGGCTCAGTGTTTGCTACAGTGAGTCTCAGTGCAGATGCATTCAATCTACGCCTTATGTGCCCATCATCGGTATAAATCGGTTTAAATGGACATAATTAATTGTTTCAGCGTTATAAATAAAATTTTAATTACATACGTTAGCTTGTTTTATGTGCTTAGTTGCTGAACATGCGTGTATCTGTATTTTGTACTGTATGTATATGCCTAACAATTAACTGTTACACATTTACTACCGTAGACCTAGCCTCCTTAGAAGGCAGATTGCCTTGGTGGTGCAGCCAGTTGGCGTAATGGCGTCATGACTTTAGCAATGAAACATTAGTTTTATCTTTTGTAAATAAAACATTGAACCAACTGACTTCAAATTTGATCAGAACGATTACGCTGTGTAGATTTTCACCAAAAAGAAAAAAATGGGGAGATTACTGGTGATGCCCGACCAGCATCCTACACATAGGCCTATATGGTTTGTTCTCTTTTTGTTTCTTCAAACAGCCTATAACCCATAAGACTTTCTTGATATACTTTTCACTATTGGTTTTTTAACTTGAATTTGTGGATGTTCTCGGGAATGAGTGTTTACAAATTGACAATAATTCTTGTTGATTTGAACAGCAGATGATCTTGGCTTATAGTAAATATACCCTTGTTTAATATAGCGACCGTATTGCTACGACCTTGCTCATTTTTCAATTAATTGATCGGGTGAGATCCTTCACCACCTCTGCCCGTTTGAATGGGTGCCACGCCATTTAAAGTCCCCGTGGTATAAGAATCAGGTCCAGCAGCATCAGTCACAAGGTTACCTTAAAACACCGGTGCATGGACAAACTAATTGTTCGATATTGTATTTTTCAGTTTGCCGTTTTGCAGGAAAGTTGGAGAACTCATTTATACGAAATGCATATTCTGAGATAAAAATATCAATAGAATATGATCTTAGGTCTTGATAAACAGGTAAAGGAATTCCCTGGCTTTTGGCATGTCTAACTGGAAGAGTTTGTCTTGGTTCACTTTTATATGTGTGTGACTGCACTAAATATAATTAATTGAGAAATGAATAGTGCTACTTTACTGGCACGTGAAGCATTACTTGTTCCCGACAAACTCATGCATCGAATGTTGGGCAGTTTCTCGTTCACTAGAAAGAGCCATTGAACTCAAACTTATTTTTGAAATAATTAGGTTAGCGGTATGCATTAAATTAAAGCGTTTTGTCTGCTCTAGAGCTATCACAACAGAAAGTCTTTCTCTCAGAAAGTCATTATCTTGGTCTCTATCTTTTAGGATCAGGAGAAATACAGTTGAGTTTAGATATAATACACTGTGTCCGGAAAAATTCCAAGGCTTTACGGTAAATATGAAAATAATTAGTAAACATTAATCGATTTTTAAAATTCCAAAAACAGTTTAATCCTGAAATATTATTTGCACTATAATTGTTGTTTTGGCGTAAAAATTTTATAACAATTTTGTCTTCCTCGCTGAACGCCATTTTTCTAGCAACTTTCTTTACAAAATATAAAATTCAAATACGTCACTGTGACGTAATTTTAAACGGGGGCCGTTAATAAATTACAAAGAATTTTGTTGGTAATTATATATTTCAGGATTAAACTGTTTTTGGAATTTTAAAAATCGATTAATGTTTACTAATTATTTTCATATTTACCGTAAAGCCTTGGAATTTTTCCGGACACAGTGTAAAAGTCAGCTACTTAATTCACTAAGTTTACATACTGGAATTCTTTGCGTCGTTAGCTCCAACATCTAAAGATAAGAACCTACTTCTGCAAATGCAATGATCCCAGTTTCCATACTACAGTCGGATGTGACTTTTCCACATTAGCAGCCGAAAGGCGCAGTGCCAATGCACTTTGTTTTGTATGTAGGTTTACATGTATACTTGTATGTATACGTCTTAGAAGCTGATTTCCGGAAGTTACCTGAACATCCAGTTATCTGTTAGAACAGCCGTGAAACTTATTGATAAGCAATAAACGAAACTAAAGTAGGATTAACCTGAATACAGTTCTGTTAATTTTGCAAACACAGGACGTGTTTTGACCCGCAACCTTTTTACTGCGTGTTCTCAGGTCAGCGAGATGGAAACCGGCCAAAAGGAACGGATGGATATCTAAAATTGGTATTAAAGTTACTGACAACAGGACTTCTCAAAGAAAACCGACTAAAGTTCATGACACAAAAGCGTATAAATGTACTAGCGCTAAAGAAATTATTATCTTCAGGTGAGGCAAAGAAAACTATAACTGAGACGTACAGAAGGTATAAAAGGAGCGGCTATAGACGGTAACTGCGCATGCATTCATCCTCGTGACACTTATAATTACCTTATTATTCTATTATTAGGAACTGCGAAAACAATCTGGCATTTGATTAGTAACCAAAGTCGTGCTTTGCTTAATGAACTGCTAACAAGTTAACGCTTGTCGCATCCTTTCTACTTTCTACTTTTTGCAATCGACGAATACACGGGGTTGTAGGAGGACAACAGATAGACACGACGCCTAGCGAATGTAGTTTCAAACTTCCGTTTAACAGCCATTTAACAAAAATGTCGACCTATTACCCTAAGAAGATATAGGCTTTCCGTATATGTCGTTAAACATGGTCGGCAAGGCATGTTCTAACTGTCGTTTTAGACAATATGTATAATGCAAAACGGACGAATTAATCATAATTTGCCATTCACTTTAACAGCATGGCTGCCTGGTGTTCTATTTATCACTACGGCTGAGAATACGTGACATTCCCGCAGAGAAGATGATCGAAGAATGTTGAACTATTATTTTAATTATGTATTTAATGAAATTATAAACGAACAAACAAATGTAACCGTGCAAGAGAAAACCTTCACAAAGTCGACAAAGTAAATTTGCGAGAAAAGCACTCGGAAGGGCAAGTATACGCCTATATAGGGTTTCAATGGGCTATAATGAATTCTTCGCATATATACTGTATAGCCTATTTCTTGTTGTGTTAGCTAGCAAACTGTAAGTCCTTATGTAGCGATTCGCTGTCTAAATTTTTTTATTATAACTATGCTTTGCAACCAAACTCAATTTAGCATGGTGAAGGATCGAACCCGATAAATTCACTGAAAACTGAGCAGGGTAGAGGTCATACGGTCGCTAGGCCTTATTGAAAAACACGGACATTCTACTGTCCGTACATGGATACCTTACATGATGTGGCGCCCATTCAAACTGACAGCGGTGGTGAAGGATCACGATAAACTCATTACGAAATGAGAAGAGTCGAGGCCACACGATCGCTAGAGAAACACGTGTATATTTATTTTACATTTACATCACAGGAAAGACACAAAGACACGTCTACATTTATCTCTCAACATACTAAACAATATTTTTATAGCGCAGAAACTGTCTTTCCGGTTTCCAAGTCCTCAGGCACTTTTAAATGATCTACATCCTTTTTTACTGCAAAATGACTCGCTTGACGTTACATTAGTCTTGCCTTTTTTAATTTTTTAATTTTAGTGGTGATATTGAAAAAAGAACAATCCGATTTTAAAACGATTTTCATAAACCTTTCTGCATGATAGCTAAGGAGATCGAGTTGAGTTTGAAAGCGAAGTCTGGTAAATATGTGCTTAAACCTGAGTGCCGGGTTATGTTCGAATGATGCTCAAAATTAACACCAAAATTAATTCTTTACTGAGTTCCATTTTTAATAATTTTTAACTCCATTATCGATCGGTCCAACTAATTTCTCACAATTACTTCACACGTACCTTACCTGATCTTACAGCAACCACAAAAATAAATCACTCTAATCACAAAATCCACACTATAAACATTCTAATCAATCCATCATCCAAACTACTCGATAAATGTTGGGTAATTTTCACACAATAAGTTGCCACAATAATTTGTCACAATGAAATCTTCACAGAGAATAGTTTTACTAAGAACTGACAGTCTTTATAGTAAACACTGGCCTAGTTAGCTACATTGATAACTGCGTACGCCAAGGAGCCTCTATGCAGGAGGATCCCCGGTTTGCGCCCCGATCGTGGCTTATTTCAGAGATTTATATCTCGGGCTAGTATGGTCCGTGCACGGGGTGTGGCGCCCATTCAAACGGGCAGCGGTAGTGAAGGATCTCACCCGATAAATTCATTGCAAAATGAGCAGGGACGAAGAGATACGGTCGCTATATAAACATTTGCATTTATGTTTTCTTTCTGCTGGAGGACCACATGTGATGGAACTCGAGGCCGTTTGGTTTGAAGATTATTTCCTCCACAGTGTCGCTCAACTGAAAATTTTCTGGTGTTTATGTCGGTCCACTTTGGACATACACGTAAGATTAAGAGTTGCATGCCTAATTATATCACTCAGATAATTAAAACGTCTTAAATTAGCCTACAGTGCATCAATCACAGCCTTAGTGATTTTCTGTTTTTTTGGTTTGTGTCTAATTAGGACATATGTCGTATATGCCTATATCTACACGATAATGTTGCACACACAATTATATACGAGTCTACTGGCTGTAGAGAAATAATAAAACTGAATGAAAATGGAATTGTGTTAGCAAGTTTTGGTTAAAATAATCGACGAATAAATTAATATATCAACACGTACACGCATGTAATGTCGTTTTATTAGGTGTCTACATTTACACAATTTATACACACATGTATTTACAATCTTTCGATATTATGTATATGTTGTTTATTATTATGTAGGCCTATATATATATATATATATATATATATATATATATATATATATATATATATATATATATATATATATATATATATATATATATATATATATATATAAAAGACAAAGACGGCTGAAACTATTTAAGAATAAAATTCGAATCGCGTTCCAGGTAGTCTCCTTTCGTTTCTTTGTCCGTTGCGACGTCGTTCGACGCCTCTCTGTTGTTGTCCGCCACGTTTGTCAAATGGCGATGCGCATGCGCAAACATGCAAAAAGAGTTGTCGTCATGGTAACCAACGGAATGGAGGGTGGAGCTTGGCACAATGCCAGCGCTGCTGCCTGCTTGGCCCGGAGTGACTTCGAAGGGTTCGTTCGACTGAGATGCGGGGGAGACAGGGCAACCGTCGTCGCTCGATTTGCGATGGACTTTCTTCTGCTTCATCCGCCGATTCTGAAACCAGGTCTTCACCTAGAAACACATATAATTATCACTTGTCTCATAAATTGAACCTTTACCAGACTCTCAGACAGTTGTACTCAGTGCTTATAAAGAACTCATAAAATGCGCGATATAAGTGCCCGGTTATATTTGACTACAGTATTTGACAACTACAATGACAAAGATGGTGATGGTGATGATGATGATGATTATGGTGTAATTTCTATTAAAATATCAAACGAAGAACAGCTGTAACAGCAAAAACTCTTTAAAATATATAATAGATGCTGATTAATTAAAGCAGGCCATACGAAGGAAGTTCACATGTCCAGAGGCTGATGGCTAAAGCAGGACATACGAAAAAAGTTCACATATCCAGAGGCACACCCTGCAGGTGGCGAACGACGAGTTGTTTATTTCACGATCATGACTATGAATTCTTCTCCAATGTTTAACCGCTCTCGAGGCGTGCTTATCACATACTATGCAGCATCTGTCAATTTCGACTGCTGCTCCGATCAAAATTTGACACTGTAGAAACGGACGCAGTCAGCATAGAACCTTATGGATGGACGTACAGTAGGCTAACGTTTTGCTAGATCCTAAAATGACCTCGCTTACCACTCACTTTAGCTTCTAATCACACCTGCGACAATTAGCAAGTCTTTTTTGCGCCAGTGTCACAGCTTTGAAGAGTATATAGGCCTATACCTGCGTCTCGGAAAGGTTGAGTTGTGAAGCCAGTTCAACCCGTTCCGGAGTGGAGAGATATTTTTGCGATTCGAACCTCTCCTCGAGACCGTTCAACTGCTGGTCCGAAAACACGGTTCTGGCCTTTCGTCGGCGGTTGTGCTTTCCGCATGAGTGCCCGTCAGCGCCATGAAAGAGGCCGCCGAAATGAAATCCTTTACAACACAAACACAGATTGCACGTTTTGTAATTTTTCAAAAGTATTCATTGGCTCGTTTTTAAAGGGTCACCAGTGTGGTTATTTTTTAACTTTAATAAGTAAAACTATTCAGTTATGACAATGGATTGCATTCGGCTACGCCTTTTGCGTGGTAACAGGCAACAGCTATTTGAAAAATTACATTTGTCAACATGATATCTGCTTCCTTAATTAAATTTGCTGATTTCCCTGCAGTTTTTTGTCACTGATCAAAGAAATGACAAGTAAATTGTACTTTTACCTAAAGTTTTAGAGAAATTGTCTTTAGCTGTCAAGACTATATTTGCTATATGCAGTGTATTATTTGCATATGTAGGCTGCGTCTTAGCTAAGAACAATTACGCCTTTGACTTGTGTCATTTCATGCTCGCAATGGATCAATAACTGCATGCTGACTTCGCAAAATTTGATTGATGATTAATTAGCACTATGCTGGAAATATGAAAATCAGTTTCAGTTAGTGCATCGTTTTCTGCTGTAATCATACATGTGATGAATAGTGAAAGAGATTGCACAATTAATTGCACGTGATTTAATGCAAAGGTAATTAAACGACAATTTTGTGATAGAAAGAATAGTTACTGTTTGTGAGTTAATAAATTACTGACTTCTACAATGTAACGTACTTGTGTCAACAACCAAGATACTTTGGTTGTTGACACGCGGCGAGTCCACCTTGAAAGAACAAGATCATGACTCCGTTGGTTAAGAAAGCATATGAATTCTATTTTGGATGTAAAGTTGGTGATAAGGGCAAAGCTTGGTCGCCTCATATTTGCTGAACATTGATTAATTAACAATTAATCTCAGAGCCCATATTTAATGTTCTCGACCAGATATGCGATTTGCTGTTCCATTAATATGGCGTGAGCAGGCAGATCACGTTGCAGACTGTTACTTCGCTTCAAACCTTTATTTATTTATTTATTTATTTATTTATTTTAAGCACTTATTACGCGCGAAATGTCACTAATTCTGAATCTGAGGCACGGATGTATGCTTGCTAGGGGCCAAGATGGAGTTATGCAGAAGCCAGACTAAAATAATGGATCTTAACAAGTGACTTAAAAGATGTGAGTTTTTTGTAGACGAATCTAAATACGAGGCACGTGACTCAACAATTGTCCTGAACCTAGATCTTACAACAAACCAGTATCAGAAGAATGCAAGAATTAGGAGGGCAGTATGAGGTCAGCAATGTATTAACATATGATGGAAGGCCGGGCAATAAGGGTCAAGCATGCATTCTGAAACTTAATACGCTATTTAACAGGGAGCCAGTGAAGTGCACACAGGCGATCTAATGCATTTGATGATGAAGAAGAACGTGTAGCAACCACAGAACGAGAGTTTTGAATCTTCATGAGCTTTTTAGATTGAAAGAGGTTATTCCATATAGCACCGCATTTGCATAGTATAATCGAGAACCAATAAGTAAATAAGCAACTGCGGTCTTCAATCAGAAAATGCCTGATGTGACGAAATGCCCTGATGCGGTAGAAACAAGATCTGCAAACAGAAGACACGTGCGAAATCATGGTGAGCGAGTTATCAATGGTTGTTACCAAGAGTTTTAATTTTGTCAGGCAACTGGATTTTGATCCTGCAAGGTCAACAGATGAGAGTGTATACGCCAATGGGTTGTAAAAAGAATTTCCTCTGACTTATCAGGGTTGATTGTAAGATCATTAAAGCAGAACCAAATGTGAAGAGAGGACAAAAAGTGTCGAGTTTAGTTTTAACTGAGGAATCTGTTGCGAAAAGAGCGACGTATACTATAGAGTTGAGTATCACCAGCATATTGCTTGATCATTGTATTATGCATGTGTGCAGTATGACAAATGGGCAAAATGAGAGGCCCAAAAGGGAACCCTGAGGTACATCTGACCGACAGGCAACAGGATCACAGTGGAGTTTATGGCAACTTGTTGAGAACGTTCATTAAGAGGTGAAGATATCCATCTGCAGAGAAGAGCAAAACTCGAAATTCGAAATGGTGTATATGAAGGCGAGACAATAGCATACTATGATCTGCAGGAACAAATGCCGCGCTCAAATCAAGAGACAGAAGAAGAAATGCTTTGCCAGAATCCATGGAATGAAATAAGTGTGCCAGTGAATGCAGTCTCAGTTGAATGCTTTTACGATAGGTAGACTGAAAGGATTAAAATTCACATAAGATGTTACATGCCACTGAAGACGTACTAGAAACAGGAGTTCAAACAGTTTAGAGATACAGTATAATAAGTTATAATTAGCAAGACAATTCTTATCTATATGGCTTTTTAATATAGAAGTACCACAAGAGCAGTTTTAAAAGCAGAGGGGAGCGGCTTTCGCAAAAAAGAGATTAACCAGGTGAGCAATGAGTATTGAACACATGTTAGGGCTGTTCGAAATGTGGAGCATTTTCTTTACATTGCTCCAAAGACTCTATCATCTTCTTCGTATACGGTTACACAGATCTCCTGCATGACATCTAATCTTCTGTGCATGAACTCATCGAAAAGCGAATTCATACTTATTAGCCTACATGAGCAGCTCAAGAAAATTCCTAATTCCTCTATTTCCCTCAGACTGGACTCTGTCTCCAACCACACTTTTAATACTAACTCTCCTGTAAGCAATTTAGCTATTATATTCGACCAAAACCTCACCTCTTCTGATCATATCACTCACCTTTCCCGTTTTTGCTTCATGCATATCCGTGACCTTCGCAGAATCCGCCATATGCTTGACTTCAAAACTGCATCTATCATTGCCACGTCCATAGTCCATGCAAAACTAGATTACTGCAATTCACTTTTCCTCAACACAGGTAACACTCAAATAAACCGTCTCCCAGCTATCGCTCTCGCTCGTGATGTCACCAAAACCCCAAACACCATCATATCACTCCTGTTCTCAAATCACTTCACTGGCTTAAAATACCGGAATGCAGAGAGTATAGAGTTCTTTCGCTTACCTACAAGTTATTACACACTTCAATCCTCCCAACCCTCCTATCTTTGTCAGTTATTTACAATCCGACCACTCCGTTTAACCCGTTCCTCTTTTGCCTAAACACTTCTCCCCTCCCGTCACCTCATCCTTAAAATTTGGAAATCGCTTAATAGCCATAGCTGCCCCACCCCTCTCAAATAAATCCCGGCCAGGAATTGAAAGTGGGTTAAAAGAAGAGCCACCTGCAGAGCCACCAACACATCTCTCAGTTTAAAGTCTACAGAATGTGAGCGCTGGCGCTGAAATAGCCCTTGATCCTATTGCCACAGTAGGCCTACTTCCTGAGACTATTGTGAGGCGTGGAGCAGATAGATCTGCGTTTCCTAGAAGTACTCATGAAGTAAGTGCAAAATATAAAACATGGTAAAGTCACTTTGCAAAACGAATTATCGTTCAAATACATTTCCAAGTTTGCCTAAAAGAACTAAACCTATGCTGGTATATATTATATATATATATATATATATATATATATATATATATATATATATATATATATATATATATATATATATATATATATATATATATATATATATATATATATATATATATATATATATATATACTATAGTAGACATTAGAAGTAGTGCACACACTTGCATACGCACTTCTCCAGAGATATTAGTAAACAATTGCGTTAATTTAGATTTAAAAAAACATTAAATCTAATTGTGGTGGTCTTCGATTCTCCTGTTCGATTTCTCTGCGGGTCTTCTAAATAGTCACGCTTCACTGACTTTCCGTTGACTCAAATCATCGACATAAGCAAAAAACAAAACACATTAACTGTGAATGTGATACCCGTTGAATGGCTATTATTCCCATCAGGATAAAGAATGCAAGAATTCGACGGCTCCATAAAATCGGCGGTCATGCTCGACTAAACACCTGAAACATGTTTAAGGCCGGCCCTGCATGGGAAAATGTATTCAGAGCCTCACGTATGCAGCATGCCTTAATTACACTTTATAAGCTTTAAAAGAATAAAGAAGGCTACAAAGAAGAGAGTCATGAACGGACGAAAGCTTCGGTTAAGTCCGACTGAAATTTAGGCCAACCAAAGACTTGCACGGCAGCCAGATTGAAACGCAGTGAACAGATTTTACTTAAGTTTGCAGATATTAACAGAAATGCCAGATGTGAGGTTGCTTTCAAATCAGATTTGATGTCTTCTTCTGTCCGCTCTGCCAGTTCTTGGATTTCGTTCAGGTTAAATTTAAAACCTCGTCTATATCAACTTACTTTTGTCCACCGCCATGCAGCCCAGCTGTAACGGTGCCATAAAAGTTTTAACAAAAGATTAGATTAGGTTAGGTTATAGAATAGAATAGACTGGACAAGGATAGAATAGAATATATTATATTAGCTCAGATCAGATGAGGCCGCCAAGAATTCTACCAAAGCTAGACGAAAGCCTGCCAATAAGAATTCCAAAAGCTCGTTTCTAGACAAGCTGATTCCTTTGTGAATGCACGAAAGCTAACTGCATTTGAAACAATGTTTATGTGATTGGAGAGTAAAGAAGGGAGGAGAGGAACAAAGAGAAGAACATTGTTTCAATAACAGTTAACAAGAGGAAGAACATTTGGACACTTCACTTCATTATCACCTGATGCCATACAAACCGCGCCTTAGAATCACATTTCAAGGTGACTGCGTCTTACAAATTAATTAATTAATTAATTAATTAATAATAATAATAATCACCATCATCGTCGTAGTTGTCGTCGCCATCGTCGCTGTCATCATCATCATCATCATCACCATAATAATAATAAAAATAACAATAACACCAACTAAAGCAGAAAAACAGCAAGAAAACAAGAAAACGAATGAGATTATCCATAGACAATATAACAGAAAGAACAGAGTAGGTCTCATGAATGTGCTTACCATCTGTGGTTGGCAGTAAGTAAGTATGTTCTACTGCTGTGGGAGGTACGTGACCAAAAAGTGGCTGCATGCTACCCAGGTGCCTCGGCAGGGAAGAAGGTACAAAGGCGGCAGATGCAGCGGCTGCAGCAGCCACTCCTGAAACAGTAGCGTTTAAGTAGGCCTGGAGCCTGTACCGTGAGGACGATGATGACGTCGAAGATGGCGACCGACATCTGGCATTCACTGTTCCAACCCTTGTCGACATCTGTTGGCCATCGACGCTTGAACTTAGATGCTGCAGCTGCTGGTGGTGATGGTGATGATGTTGCGGTTGTTGAGTTGTTGGGTTCGAGATACTGGAGTTGGTTTTGTCGAGGAGAATGTCATCGATGAGAAAGGAAGTGAAGCATGGCCGACTGGCACCGCACAGGAATGAATTCATTGTCTCTAACGTATACAAGGCAGCAGTCGCAGAGGATAACTGGAGAAGCGAAACAAACGATTCTGATCATAACCTTCAAACGAGCGACAAAAACAGAGAAATGCAAACGAAACATCAACAAAAAGCACTTGCAACACAGCGCGTCATTATAAACCGTCTTAGGAGATTTCAATTAAAAGGCATTGAATAGAGGAGCTGTGATTGCGACAACAAGACCAACTGTATTTTATGAGAAGTCGCACTAAGACAAATATTACGTTGTTGTTAAAAACACTCAGCAAGAAATTCCGCCGATACAACCTCATAAAATCCAAGCCACTTAGTCTAAAATAAGAAATGGTCTGTGGACGACGATCTTTCAAAATGCCCATCGATCGGGCTTCAAACTGTCAATTTGCCAGATTTGTAGCGTAGCGTGATCTCGAGAAAATACACACAGTCTTTGATTTTTGCATAGCCTATGTAATTGATAAAACAACACAGTTCACTTACAACAGTATTTCAGACGTCGAATATACAGACGAATCTATCAACGATATTTGTAACGCAACTTTCAACTAAACACAATCTTCTACGCGCCCTTAACTATGCACCCGTAATTGCTTTATGTAAGCTGTTTTCCGCCAAGTCAGCAGATAAGCCTGGACATGCCTTCCGCTGTTGCTCATACATTGGTTTTCCCAAAAACCTTCTGACTCGTCAAAACGTAGGCTTGACGTTATCCCGCTCGAACTACCACGTGATGCAATGAGCATTGACAAGAATCACTTGACGTCAGCCTGTCTGCACGCTAGACACCAACAGCCAATCATAAGCACGCCAACAGCCCGATGACTCATCAGCATGACGTCACGGAAACCTCCAATACAAACGCGCTCAAAACACGCTGAATCATCATCAGAACAATCACGCTCACATGGTCCTACTATTAACTACACACAAACTCATAAAATGATTACATATGACATGTTAACTAGTATGAATGACGACAATGATATTAATTAAATAAAACCGTTATTATATATGTTAAGTTTACCATATAGTCAGAGATGATTGGTTTTTAACAAATATTCTCCTTCATTGCTAGTCCTGCTCATTTGTTCCACAAATATTAAGCACTGCGATACAGGTGGAATGATTTTTTGTAAAGTCATCGTGTCTTTTATACAGTATGTCGTCGACGCTTTCAAAATTGTGCAGACGTCTGTATATGGCTTTTTCCAGTATTTTAGAACTGAAATAGGTCGATGGTTAGACTAATCAAGATGATCAGCTGATCTAAACAAGGGATTAATCTTAGGCAGTTTCATGCTCTCTGCAGACACTTCAAACGTATAGAGAACTTGATTGATGATGATGCGCGTTATAAGAACAACAAACCAAATCAAATGAATAGTTAGTAGGCCTAGTGTCAAGACGATGATTATCAAAATATCAAGAGGCATGCGACAAATTTTCTGTCTTTTATTATGTAGCCTGTATATGCTTGTTAATTCGAATGAAATATAACTTAGATTTAGAATATTGTTCATTCGTAAATGCTTTTCCATTCTTAAAAAATTAAGTTTTTGGTTTTAACGCTTTCAAAATATTTAATACAACGCTAAGAAACTCAAAAATTTAAGAAACTGCTTATCAATCCAAATATAGCCTAACACTACAACGTTTAAACTTGCTCTAATATGTTTTCAAATTAAGAATTGCGATATGAAATTGCGTTAAGATATTATGCGTACAATTATTTACATTAATTATCATTTTATAAACCTCTGCAGCTGTTGCAGAATTGTGTCTACAAATCCTTTAAAGACAATAGACAGTAATAACAATTATCGTTGTAGGAAACTCCTACGTAAGAGTGTCGTTGTATGGCATACTTACAGAAAGCCTCTGAGAGTTGACGAGGGGTCAGACGGAATCAGTCTGATTCCGATGCTAAGAGTCAAGAGACGGACAGACAGAGAATGAGTCTGAAGTGTCTACGTACTTTAAAAGTAATTTAACCTATTACACAATAATGACCAACGATTCGCTAACGGCGATTGGCCAGAACAGAAAGAACCGGTTCGTCATAGAAGCCTAATGAGTGCGCATGCGGACGGGCGGGCGGTGCGTTTGCTTCCCAGTTGTCAATGCGGGATCTAAATGGTTCGGCTGTCACTCCAAGTCTATTCTCCTCCTCCTTTCTCCTCCTCCTCTGCTGAATCGCGCCATTCCCAAGTAGAACCACTGCTATGCTGAGAGGGGTAAATTGGCAGGACTGACGGAGCCCTTTGCGTTGGTCAACGTCCGCTCAAAGACGCTGATTGGCGCCACGTGTCATCGATGGCACACGACAGGTGCACCTATGGGCACACGCTCCTACTCCCTATTACATACGTACACATATACGATTACGCACATAAAGATACATATTCATATATATATGCAATGCATGATACGTGATTATGTATCAAGCATATGTGAATGTTGTGTGCGTATACATAGATTAATTATATACACACATGCATAAATGTACATATCTGTGTAGATACACACATATATACATATAGCTGTTGATATTGGGCATTGTACTCTCGTTAGCCTTCTTGACCTAAGTTCTGCATTTGATCATAGTATTCCTCTGGAAAGATTAGCTACTAGCTACGTACTAACTGGTCAAGTCCATGCCTGGTTGACCACTTACCTGTCCCTTCAATTATAGAACGTTAAATTTCGTGGCCTACCCTCTCCTTCGCCATTCATATGTGATGTTCCTTGAGGATAATGTGCTACTGTAGGTTCATTACTAATTCTCCTATATATTCGGCTCCTCTGCCTTCGTCTCTCATAACGTCGTTTAATCACTATAGTCACGCATTTGCTGACAGCCTCCAATATATTCATCTTGTCTAGTTCACTCAGCTACTGAACTGTCTTCCAATATGTCTAAAAGTATCTTCTCAGTACATGACTGGATATCTCAAAACTATGTCTTAACATGAACAAAACTGAAATTCTCTGATGTGGTCCTCCCAGATCTAGTTTGCCATATAGCCTTCATATGTTCCTACATTTCATAGACCCTACCAGTGCTCAAAGTTCGTGACCTAGGTGTGACCTTTGATGCCAGGTTAACATTGGAATCTCATCTTACCAACATTGCTGTTATTTTTACCCAAGGGAACTTCAACCTGCATATTCGTCGGTCTCTCAACTCTTGAAGTTGCCCATGCTCTTGTCCATTCACTAATCTTTATCACGCCTAGAATAATGCACCTCGGTGCTTAGTTCTCGTCCTCATCGTCTTTATGACGCCTTACAATTTGTTTTGTGTGCAGCTGCCCGCCTTGTTCTTCTGCTTCCTCCAAGATCTCCATAGCAGCTACAGACTTAATGCCTTCAAAATTACCCGGGCTATCTTTTCCAGCTCGTGGCCAGTTTAACGCTGCATGCTATCCTTGCGTGCAAGGCGTCTCATGGTCTAGCGCCGAGCTACTTTGCACACCTTTGCATTCCACTCACACTTAATCCCACCAGGACAGACCTAAGATCAGCCTCCTTTGGCCAACTGTTTGTCTCATCTTACCAAACAAAGACGTACGGTTTCCGTGTATTTTCACATGCTGGTCATGATCTCTATAGTCTATGTGGATCTTACTGCTACCAGCTTTGAGGCACCCTTCTCTTTCTCTTAGTTCATTTCACAAACATTAGAAGACATCTGTTTTCCCGCTACCCCCGTTTTTGAGGTAAATTTATAAACTAGCGCATTATAAGTATCTTTCTAATAATAATAATAATAATAATAATAATAATAATAATAATAATAATAATAATAATAATAATAACAATAATAATAATAATAATAATAATTCAACGCTTCAACTCTACTGCCTTCCACGGTATATGCCTACTTTTGTTCCGCCAATCTTGAAGATTTCTTGCAGTCTCAGAAGTTTTCATTCTCCAGAGAATTTTTAAATTCCTGAAGGATCATATATACCTTGGGTAAAATAATAATAATAATAATAATAATATTATTATTATTATTATTATTATTATTAATAATAATAATAATAATAATAATAATAATAATAATAATAATAATAATAATAATAATAATAATAATAATAATAATAATTGACTTTCTGCTCTGACGATCTTCCCATTCAGGCCGATTTTGAGTCTGCTGAGGACCTGCATGCAAAACATTGTTGCGCTCCACCGGTGTATACCCTTTCCGCCAAAACGAGGCCGAGTTACGGAAGGAGCCAGCATGGTCTTCTTAATGCTTACCCGAGTCCGTATCTGTGGGGCTCCCGGGGTATATCGGGATATGACGTGGTCAACAAGGCCAAAAGTGTCCGAAATATAACGTTTATTCTCGAGTAAGCACATTAGCAGCTTCTTCAAACGATCGACAACTAACAACGATAAGTACTGCCCTATATATACGAGAATCTCCCACCTTCTCTACTATTTCAACAACTCGATACCCCGTCTTATGTAAAGCACTCATTTGCATATTAGGCACTCATTATTTCGTCACAACATCCTCTGTCTCAGGATACGTTGGAGACTTTAGCACCAGCTCCAGACAAGCCTCCCTTCATGTAGCCGAGGGCAAGGTCTTGCGCCCAGTCCGTTCCTTCCCTAACGGAATTCTCCCCAGCACATCCTGGATTTAGTCAACTGCAGAGAGGTTGGTTCTAATCCCCGACATCCCTTACTGACATACTGGCAGGGATATGTCTAGGGGAGATCATTCCATATCTGTTTGGGGCACCTTGTTCGCCCTCAGGAAGAGGTCGGAGGAATTCGCCCAATTGTCATTGTTTACTATTGGCGACGCCTGGCTTCTTAATGTCCTAATGCTTTTGCCTTTACTCAGCTGTCTCATCACTTCGCTCCTTTCCAGCCTTAGCCGCAATCAGATGCTGACGACTAGAAACACAAGTAGCTAAAGAAGAACGGAGGTATAGAGAGTGGACTTTACAGACGACAGCAAGCACTCCAGCCACGATTAGATGTTTGACAGAGATACCTCACAGTGGGACTTCACTGTACACTCAGGAAAGGCAGAGGCCGAACAGAACCGGGAACACCTCCAAGTAACCGCATACACTTCGAAGCAGAGCGCCGAACAGACGCAAACCTGCGACTGCATTGCATGATCATTGCATTGATATGCCACTGGTCAAAAAGTCCCAGTCCTCCGGGCTAAATGCTGAACAGTCGAAAACTAGAATCAGGAGGAGGAGGAGGAGGAGGAGAATGAGGAGGAGGACTTATATATATATATATGACAATAACTTTGAAATTTTTTAACCGAGAACTGTTGTCTGTGACTGACCTTCGATCGATCGATGGCAGAAGAAGACACGATGTTATGACGACGCATCAGTATACAGGATAACGAGATTAAAGACGAACGAGACCTCGAGGAGTTCGACCAGAAGAGACAGTCATCGAAGTCCTGATCTTCACAGCCATACTCGATGCATTGAGCTAGCGCTTCTACTCGTACGTCAAGGGCTTCATCGACATGACTAGAAGAAAGAAGAAGACGGCGCCTATGTATACAGCCGATATTAAAGAACCGGAGAAGACGAGATGCCCTGTACAGCCGAGGTTAAAGAAGCGGAGAAGAAGACGACATCCACAGTAAAAATCAAAGAAGCTGCTTCTTTGACTGCCCCCTCATCAGCATGCAGCAATAACTGGCGCAACTCCACCCCAGCTATCCAAGAAGAAAAGGCCCCTAAGCTTCTTCCAAAACCTAAAGTCAATCGACCGTTGGTCTCTGCGGAAGCTCGAAAAAGAACTGTCGAGCCCAGGGCAGCTCGAACCGTAGCCTGTTCCTCCACGAGTCTGCAGCTGCAGCCGTTTGCCCGCCTGGCAATTTATCCATTTTAAAACAAGACAGGGTGTTTGCTCCACCAGAAGAAAACCACGGAAATGACACTTCTCCTGAAGAGTCGTCCATTGATGCCCTAGGAGATAAATGCGACTACCGACGACATGCAGATGATCATGGAGCATGCGTGGAAGCCGCTAAACAATCAAACACCGATCCCTGAAAGTCAGTAGTAGACCAGTAGTCAATTCCCGAGTTTCCCAATACACCGAGCGTAGAGCAACCACGCAAGCATTCGCTTCCAAACATCACTATATCCAGTTCGATTCCAATTCACAGGATTCCATTTTCCAGGCTTCCCGAAGAAGTGGAGGATTCTGATTCTAGTTTGAATTCATCTGTCCTCCGGCCAGACAGTTCCAGCTTCCAAGGCAACGCATCATCATGAAGTTGAAGAAGGACTTACGAACGAAGTCTCGATTATCCTCAGCAGCCTTGTGCAGCTGGCGTTGATCGATGATAATAATAAGAACAACAACAGCAACAATACATACACACATACAAACATACATATATACATAAAAATACATACATATATACAAGAATCAGATATACGTATTTACATTTATATCAACAGTATTTTATCATATATCAGTTGTGTTTATGGTGTAATAGGCCTATAGTGTTGCCGAGTTTTGGTGATGATGCTGAATCCCGTGGGTTTTATCAAGCAATCAGAACCTTAACATAATGACTGGCCATGTGGTTGCCATCTAGATCATATGCCTGCTAAGAATTATAGGAGGAATCCATGGAAACTGAACAGGAAACGGAAATTCTCAGCATTATATAGGTGAGCTTCCGGGACTTGGTAACTGGGAACGTCGACCGAGGGATACAATAGTTTAACTGTCACAGCATCGCTTCCGTCCCTGCGTCAGTCCGTCCCTCTGTCCGCCAGCCTCTCGTATCGAATGACCATCGGAAGGAGGGGACCACACGGCGGCCGGGCCGACTGCGCGACGCATAATAGCAGCGGCGGCGGCGGCGGCGGCGATAGGTCTACTCTGTGAGGGGCGCAGAGGATGCACCGACTGCAGCAGAGCGCGCAATTACTCGGCGCCGGAAAATCTTGCGAGTCTATCGGTCAATTAGTTCCAATTAAGAGTCGAACGCCGAGACCGGAATCGCCTTCTTAAACGACGCTCGACAAGCAGATCCGGCCGCCAGGAGGAAATCGACAGAAAGAAAGCAGGACTCGGATGCTCCGCTTGCTGCTGCTGCTGCTGCTGCTGTTGAAGAAAACAGGCGGAATCGACTAAAGCCAGTTCACATAGGGATACTGTTAGGATGAGACGATGACTATTGTTGGCGGCCGTGCAGCTTTCCATTTTCACTTGCTGTAATAATGAAATCGCAGTTGTCGGTGGGCTCCATCGTCATTGCCCTTCCCCTCTCCCACCGACTGACCGACCGACCGACCGACCGCCTGGGGGAACGAATTATTACGGGCAGGGATGTTGCAGTCATCGTCGCCTGCACAGGTATACATGGCGACTGCATGGGGTGGGGAGGGGAAGACGCAATGCAGAGGGGCAGAGGATGGAAGGGAAACAACGGCGATGGACATTATTAGTCTAACGACCGCCTGCTTGATTGCAGATAATGAAATCTCTAAACCAATTAGGACCAAGTGACGTGACCATATTTCTAAGACATGATCATATGCAAGTCGTGCCTAATTGTCTGTGTAATTCTATGCATATAGGCCTATATAGTCTACATGCAAACAATTGATTATAGATCTAAGGCCAAGCTGTTCATCGCGTATTTGGAAAGTGGTTCAATTGAAATGGTTATCTTTGGAGCATTTTCCCTATTTTGGCAATTAATAAAACAATGATAATGTATATATTATTACAGTATTAATGAGTTATTAGTGCAATTACAGAGAACAACCCCGATAAAGCCAATTCACTCACTTTAAGCAACAGACAGATAGGCAGGCAGACAGACAGACAGGCAGGCAGGCAGGCAGGCAGACAGGCAAATAGCGTACAGAGCAGAAGAAGAAGAAAAAGACAAGGCAAAGAACGAGTGAGAGATGGTTGCTTCTCTTTTTTATCCTATTTACAGAAATTTAAATTGACTTGACCGCCGCATATGTGGAAGTTAATATCTCATAACATTTGAATCCTTTGTTCTTTTTCTTTTATGCATGCAGTTATCAACTGGAAAGCTTCCTTTTCTTTAAATTAACTTAGTTCACAGAACTTCAGCCTCATGACTATTTATTGAAATCGATGTTGAGATACTCATAAGGCCGCTATGCAGATATCTGGAAGTAAACAGCGATTACCTTGTATACTTTTGCATATCTTATACATGTATATGTACCTCAATCGTCTACGTTGTTACAGTGTTAAACATTATACAAAACAAGGCGATCCATGTCCGGTGGTGCAACACTTGCAACGACCGGAAGCCGTCGTCATCGCAAACTTAGGCTTGTCATGATCAAAATCATCACTATCATCATCACTCATCATCATCAATAACATTTGTAGTCATCGTCTTCATCATTATCTTCACCATTTGACCATTTTTCTTCTTTCCAGACCAATCAGTGCTTCTTGCATCGCATGACTAAACAGATTTCGATGCTTTTCTGATTTCTTCCTAAGGCGAACAACGGATTACAGTTAAGAAGCTTATGCTATAAACACACGCATTATTATTAACATGCACGTGACAGCAAATCTGTTGCTAAATACGGGATAGGTTAGTTAAATGTGCTTAGACACGATCGTGGTCGCATGCATTGCATGCCTCAAACATCAATCAACACACACGAGTCTCTCTCTCGCCCTACACTCTTTATCCTTTTTCTTCTTCCTTCTCCTGCTTTCTCCCTTTCTCCTCTTCCTGGTTTCTCCTTATTCTCCTCTTCCTCCTTTCTCCTTTTTCTCCTCTTCCTGCTTTCTCTTTTTTCTCCTCTTCCTGCTTTCTCCTTTTCTCCTCTTCCTGCTTTAATTCTCCTTTTTCTCCTCTTCCTGCTTTAATTCTCCTTTTTCTACTCTTCCTGCTTTCTCCTTTTTCTCTTCCTCCTGCTTTTCCTTTTCCTCCTCTTCCTGCTTTCTCTTTTTTCTCCTCTTCCTACTTTCTCCTTTTTCTCCTCTTCCTGCTTTCCCCTTTTTCTCCTCTTCCTGCTTTCTCCTTTTCCTCCTCTTCTCTTTCTCCTCTTTCCTCTTCCTACTTTCTCTTTTGCTCCTCTTCCTGCTTTCCCCTTTTTCTCCTCTTCCTGCTTTAATTCTCCTCTTTCTCCTCCTCCTGCTTTCCCCTTTTTCTTCTCTTCCTGCTTTCAATTCTCCTTTTTCTCCTCGTCCTGCATTCCCCTTTTTCTCCTCTTCCTGCTTTAATTCTCCTTTTCTCCTCCTCCTGCTTTCTCCTTTTCTCCTCTTCCTGTTTTCTCTTTTTTCTCCTCGTCCTGCAGTCTCTTTTTTCTCCTCTTCCTGCTTTCTCCTTTTACTCCTCTTCCTGCTTTCTCCTTTTCTCCTCTTCCTGCTTTCTCCTTTTTCTCCTCTTCCTGCTTTCTCTTTTTACTCCTCTTCCTGCTTTCTCCTTTTCTCCTCTTCCTGCTTTCTCTTTTTTTTTCCTCGTCCTGCATTCTCTTTTTTATCCTCTTCCTGCTTTCTCCTTTTTATCCTCTTCCTGCTTTCTCCTTTTTCTCCTCTTCCTGCTTTCTCCTTTTTCTCCTCTTCCTGCTTTCTCTTTTTACTCCTCTTCCTGCTTTCTCCTTTTCTCCTCTTCCTGCTTTCTCTTTTTTTTTCCTCGTCCTGCATTCTCTTTTTTATCCTCTTCCTGCTTTCTCCTTTTTCTCCTCTTCCTGCTTTCTTCTTTTTCTCCTCTTCCTGCTTTCTCTTTTTACTCCTCTTCCTGCTTTCTCCTTTTCTCCTCTTCCTGCTTTAATTCTCCTTTTTCTCCTCCTCCTGCATTCCCCTTTTTCTCCTCTTCCTGCTTTAATTCTCCTTTTCTCCTCCTCCTGCTTTCTCCTTTTCTCCTCTTCCTGCTTTCTCCTTTTCTCCTCTTCCTGCTTTAATTATCCTTTTTCTCCTCCTCCTGCTTTCCCCCTTTTCTCCTCTTCCTGCTTTAATTCTCCTTTTTCTCCTCCTCCTGCATTCCCATTTTTCTCCTCTTCCTGCTTTAATTCTCCTTTTCTCCTCCTCCTGCTTTCCCCTTTTTCTTTTCTCCTCTTCCTGCTTTCTCTTTTTTCTCCTCGTCCTGCATTCTCTTTTTTCTCCTCTTCCTGCTTTTTCCTTTTTCTCCTCTTCCTGCTTTCTCTTTTCTCCTCTTCCTGCTTTAATTCTCCTTTTTCTTCTCCTCCTGCTTTCTCCTTTTTCTCTTTTTCTCTTCTCCTCTTCCTGCTTTCTCCTTTTTCTCCTCTTCCTGCTTTCTCTTTTTTCTCCTCTTCCTGCTTTCTCCTTTTTCTCCTCTTCCTGCTTTCTCCTTTTCTCTTCTTCCTGCTTTAATTCTCCTTTTTCTCCTCTTCCTGCTTTCCCCTTTTTCTCCTCTTCCTGCTTTAATTCTCCTTTTTCTCCTCTTCCTGCTTTCTCTTTTTACTCCTCTTCCTGCTTTCTCCTTTTTCTCCTCTTCCTGCTTTCTCTTTTTTCTCCTCTTCCTGCTTTTTTCCTTTTCTCCTCTTCCTGATTTCTCTTTTTTCTCATCTTCCTGCTTTCTCCTCCTCGTCTTCTTCCTCACTCTGTCTGAGGCGGTCTGCTTTAAGCTGCGCGTCATTTGAAGTCTTCGTCTTGAGGCAATTACTTTCGAATCAACCAATTCGCCAGAACCTTTACACATGACACGCAATGGAATGCATCTGCCTCAGTAGCCGCAGCAGAGGCTGAGATGCGATATGGGCGGCAGATCATGCATGGATGTACAGCGCCAGAAGGCCTACAATCATGCTGCATCTGATGGGATGCAACGACCACCTGCAGCAGAATGCTGCTGGAACGAGGAGGCGAAGCTAGTCCTTTGCACACACACACAGGCCTAGGCCTTTAGGCCTACTGTATGGCTGCATGATCCCCTGCGGCCTTTGAAGAGCGTCTGCATGCTTCACCGCTGTCGTTCGCCTTTTCTGTCTGTCTGTCTGTCTGTCTGTCTGTCTGTCTGTCTGTCTGTCTGTCTGTCTGTCTGTCTCTCCGATGCATGTAGTCGACTAATCGCAATTTTCGACACCAGAAAAGCAGATCATTTGATTACGCCGCCTCATTAACCCCGGTTAGCGAGCACGCAACGTGTCCGGCCTGAAATTAGCCGAACGAACAGTGATAATGGCGACGAAGATACGCATGCTTCTCCTAACTGCATCCCACCACCTCCACCACCGCTGTCATCGCTCCCACCGCTCTCACCGCTGCTGCTGCTGTCGTCGCAGTAACTCGATTTCTGGAGACTGATTGGGTTATTGAATTAGAAAGGATGAAGCTGTCGCGGATGACGTGATTTCTGGTGCAAGGAATCCGGTGTCCTGCGTCTCTACGGTAGGACGCCTCGCCTTCGGACGGGCACCGACCAATTTGCGCCTAATTGCCACAATTTGCAGCGCTTCTTTAATCGTAATTGGCGGAATTTCGTTTATTTGCCGTCGTCGGATTAGGCGAGGTACAATCGGACATTGGCGCATCCGCAGACGTGTCAGGAATGTTTACCTCCAGATCATCTGCCTCGCCCGTCCTTCCGTCCGTCCGTCCGTCCGTCCGGTCGGCCTGCCTGCCCTACCGCCAACAGTGCCGTGTACAATAAATAGGCCTGGACCATGTATACGCGAGGCCCAAAAACATATTTTTATGTGGATGCCGTCATACTAGTTTGCTCTGTCAAGAATCCTCTAATTGCGTGAAGGATGATTGGCAAAGGAGTGGCCATAGAGTCAAACATTCGTCGTGCATGGGTGACGAGCGGAACGAGTCACTTACTGTTATGTGCTTGACGAGAACCTCTGGTGTCAGAGGCAAAGGTCGGCTGTGCATCGAATTTTCTTGGTCTGTTTGGCGCCATCTACTAAGAGACTTGCATTAGGAGATTTGTCATAAGACGAGTCCTTTGAACGCCAATTTCAGCAGCCTTCAGCCACAAAAGAAATCGACTAAGTGCCACTTTCTTTAACTGTGCGTTCGCCTTTCCGTCCGTCTGTCTATCCATCCAAATGGCATCCATCCGTCCGTCCGTCCATCTTTCTGTCTGTATGTGTCTTTTTCTTTTCCCTTTCCACCGTTCCTTTTTTCACTCTGTCTGTATAGCTGCCTCGTTCGGCGTGGTTCCCTGAAGTGGCTCCTCCAGCTGTCTCGCTCCATAACTTACTCACTGACGCCTCCTTTTACATCACAGCTGATATGAAATTCAAAACATACAACATCCACACGCGTCCTGCATTAAATGTTGAGTCCTTGATGCGTCTCGCATATAATCTTTAATTGTAGCCAATATTCTTGCTAATACGTGCTTTCCAACGGTTTTTGTTGACCACGTGCGGTAGGTAATTTATTCGCAGATGAAGTCTGTCTACAGCCAAATCGAGGGGCGTCTAAGTTTATCGAATCGTAATTCTAATCTTAATCTCGAGATTCTACAGCGCCCAAAGAAAACTAAGTCGTGGGAACCAGCTTAATAGCAGATGAGGTCATGTAAGGCAATTCAAGGTCAGGTTCGGTTCCCGGTGAAGTTACAAATGTCAGGCAGGTAGACACAGGGGTATGGTTTCGGCAGCTGGTGGAAATGGGACAAAAATCGGATTCAGCATTTGGAATATTTTCATGCGTCATCGTATCAATAATATCAGTTGAACTTAAACGCATTAGGGTTGCGTCAATTATTTATTTCTCCAGCACTTGACACCCAACATTTCAGAAAACAGCCAAGTTTTAGTTAGGCCTACTTGACAGTGGAGTGTAATACCAAAAAGACGACCTGTGTTCACCCACTGCGTAGACATAGATCAAAGAAGTTCCATTCACGGTTGACATCTTACGCTCATTCTGGGTCCCTGGACCCGGATTCTGGGTCCTTGGACCCGGATCGCGCCGAAGATGAACAAATACTACCGAGTCAAAAGTATCGCTCGCATAACGCGATGACGCTCTCACGCTCTCCGACCGATATTCTCTGTAGCTGAGTAAATGAGCGTAACACATCCAGAAGTCCCCAGTGTTCCCGCGTCTGTTATGCTAGACGGGTTTTGGCCCCGCGTTTGACCCTAAATCTAAAATTTTTTGTCTATTTTTTCGGGATAGGGTATAAAGCCCGGGAGGTCTGCTGGGAAGGAAGGAGGAGGACAGATAAATCATCCACCCAAAAGCGTGACAAGTAGAGACCATCAAGTCGGATATGTCTTAACGTCAAAATATTTGCCACCAAAAAACACAATCTTCCTTACTTGCCCCCCTCCCCCTCTGGATCTCCTCACCACAACCGTGCCGACCCTTTGGACAAGAATCTGTCTGAAATGGACAGTCGATGCCGACAGGAAGCTTTCCTTGGCAGAATCAAATCCATCATTGTTAAAAATTACGCTGTAAAATCGTTGGAGACCGTGGTTCATCTTCGTATACACTTCACCCAAAGGCTACGTCATAAGGTAAACACCCCAGTCATGATTGCAAACTTGAGGACGGGGAAGGCGGTTGTAATCGTTCATGCACAAATTAATCTACAAAATCACTTTTTGAATTTGAATTTTAAGCAAAGAAACTTTACTAATCTTCGTTAATTCTATTGGCGGCCAAGGTTCGGCCCCGGACACAACTGGAGTAGGCCTACTTAAGGAATAAATCGAAAGTCAGTCACTCCAATCTTGATCGAAAATTTTACACCCGAGTTTCGGTTTCAACCTTACTGGCAACCTACCTGTCATTTACGCACAAATTATTCTCTGAAAGCTCCCGTCCTGTATCGTTCAGGGCGAACGTACACAGTCACACCAAAATTTGGGTGGGAAAATAGGTCGTAAAAACAGAAAGTTCTATTCTCCTCCTTTCACTAGAGTGAGCCACAAGGCGTCCTTTATAAGGCTGCTGTTTCGGAATCCGCAACTTATCTGCATCTACTTGAGGTGTTTCACACACTCGGGGTCCGTAAGAAGGCTCCAGCAGAGTTATTTAGCCCGGGTCTCACATTGAAAAGAGGCGTAAGATTTTTAAAAACATTTTCATATATTAACTAATTATAATTAATTATTTATTAAACTGTTTTTCCCATAATTTTTAAGCCTAACAATTAAATTCGGAGGAATTGACAGCATAATCTTTTACTTGTAAATCGCTTACGTTGAATTAGTATAGGCATTTGATATGCATGCTAAGAGATTGGGGCCTCGCATTTGTAGTGGCCCAGGCCTTTTTGAATCTCTACAAGGTCATGCAAACACTCCCTCCAATTGACTAAAAATCATCAATTTTATCTGTCTAGTGTCTGCTGGTAGGCCTACTCTTCCTGTTCTCATTTCTCATAATTGCTCCTATTATGTTCGTCGATGTTTTACTTTTACCCTCTTCTGTTCATTTTGTAATATCATAACATTTCCAAACTTGACATAAGCAGTGCAAAAGAAAGTTTGCATCTGCAGCACGTTTATACTGTCCGTAGGCCTAAATTAAAAAATAAAAATAAAGCAAAACCTGCCAAAAAGCATTAATAGTAATCGCCGATCAGCCGCTTACAAACTGACTGTAACACTTACAGGTGTGTAGTATTCATCCTATGGAGGGTGGACGTGATGATAGTTAATATGCCAGATCTTCACAGGAGGAGTCAGAGGTGTTTTAAACCGAACCTGTAGACCGACATAAGCTGGAGGTTAACTTCTGGTTAAGCGGGGTTTCAAGCCCTTAGTATATACATATATACAAAACATATATAATATAGAGAGCCAAACCCTTCTTGCCTATCGATTTTGTTTTGACTGAGCGCCTGCCTGTGAACAAGGTGGTTCCCGCGACTTAGCTTTCGTTTGGCGCTGTAGAAATCTCGAGTTTACGATTACGATTACGATTACAATCTACGAGGAGCTGGACTGATTCACTCAATTCTTCATTCTCCAGGATATAGGACACGGCATAATCGTCAAATGTCTTGATCATTCCTGCCTTAGATTTCTCGATACTGTTTGCAAGTTTTTTTTTTTATTCGTCGCCAGATTTAGCACGTAGCTAATTCGTGGAAGGGCACGTTGTATAGGTCTGTGCGAACCCAAAGGGTAGGCCTAGTGTTAGAAAGCTGACCCGCCAGTTCGGTTCAAGAAACTGGACAGTGCGTTTCCGGGTCACAGCCGAAACATTCGCTGCCCTATTCAGAAACCGGTTCACACGAATCCGATTTCAGGGTTCGGATCCACCCTGTTGTGAGGTCGCGAGACGGACTGATTCTAGATAGCGAGACTCTGGGAAGAACACGATCAGTAGGTCTGTGTGAACCAAAGGAGTAACGTTACGGAATCTTACCTTCTACCCATGCCATTAGAAAAGCTGGCCAGTGCGCTCGGGAGTAAGTCAAAGCCGAAATATCTGTTCCATAGAGATATCATATCTTCCGAAGCAGAATTTGTAAACTGTCGAGAATTGCCAACACAGAGTCCTCGTATTATAACTTACTCCGTAAGTTGTGGGCCTGACAAATATACGTGAGAGTCTGTATTAATCACAGGCAGATAGAGCGAGCGGCGTGCGATAGTGGGGAGATGCGTTGCCTGATATCCGTGTACCTAGGGCGTAAAGGCTCAGAGAGTTGTCGTAATAAAAAGACTAGTGTCTCATACTAACGGTGGTAGCTCTAAAGTTACGAGATGTAGAATGGGGATGAAATGGAAGCCCGCAGTTAAAAAGGCACACGAAAAGGGACCGACTATTGTAAAATTTAAATTGTAAATTGTACACATTTTTCTAAAGCGGTCATATGGATTCCACCCGCGCACGGGTGAGATCCTTCACCACCGCTATACGCCATTTAAGGTCCCCGCGCACGGACCGTACTAGCCCGAGATTCAAATCTCTTAAATAAGCCACGACCGGGACGCGAACCTGGGATCCTCACGCACCGAGGCTTCCTTGGCGTACGCGCTTACTGATGTAGCTAACTAGGCGAGTTAGGTGAGTTATGGTTACTCCTTTGGTTTACCTATTGCAGGTAAAAGAAAAAAAACTGCTCTTAAGAAAGATATCCTCAGAACGTTGTCCATCCGGCGATCGCGGAAGAGGCAGAGTCGGAATCCGAGACACAGCTTAACAGTGTTGTCTCCCTTAAGGATGCGGTCAATCCTGAACCTTCATGGAGAGCAGAGATGGTACGAAACGGCCATTTACGTTGAGAGTAAAAGAGGAAGTTATTCGGGTGGCTGTGAGTGTATAACTGAGCTGGAGTCCTCACACACCGTGAAGTTAAGCACAGACCGCGACCGACACATATCCATTTCATTCGTCGAGAGTCTGTCTATGACAGACTTTGGGAGACTCTGGCCCACGGTCCTAATCTGACCCCCGGCATTATTTCCGTTGGTCCGTGAGCTGACTTGACCTAAAACTCTTGCATGCAACAACGCATATAGACCAATTCATTCTCGATTCTAGTGGCTTGTATACATTTTCGTGGCATGAAGTTATTTATTTTGTTTTTAAAAGTTATCTTCAATTATTATACTGTAAATTGTTCCATAAGTCTTACATTGACAGAATCAATTTCATGAAGGCGAAAACTAAAAGTTGATGTCAGACATTTGGAACAAGAGTGAACATGTAGGACCCACAGTAATGCAGAAACCTTTTTCGTGACGGCGAAGGTTGTGGTTGCTGTGGTTGCTGTGCAAAGAGTGTTAGTGCAGTAAAACTGTATAGTTTTCATAGGTATGTTGGAATTTTGTACCTTAAAATGTTTACACCTTTACGGCACTGTTGGAGTTGGAGCAAGCTTAGGCCTATAGGCCTACAAGTGAATCTGAAAAAGACGCTTGAAAAGAGCAAAGACTAAAGAAAGCCGCGGCGCCGCATGATGCAAGCTAGAGTTCTATATGACCATAGAAGGTACTGGTGAGCAGCAAAATCTCCATCTGATGACGGATTTGTAAAAGAATGGTTAGTAGCAATCTCACATTTCTCGATATCAGACAAGGAAGGCTTACAGGTAATACAAAGTCCATCATTTGAATTATATACCCTGGCATTAATTTCATTAACTACTATTATATTCTAGATTATTAATTGATCTGCTCAGTATATTGCTATCACCTATTTGCAATCCATGATGTAAACAGGTGACCTTCGTAGCGGAACTTTTTGTTCTTTTTAGGTCAGCTCATTGGCACCAATGTATGTGACAGACTGTGATTGTAATTGTTAATTGGTTTAGTGATCAATAAAAATCTCTGTCTGTCTGTCTGTCTGTCTGTCTGTCTGTCTATCTGTCTGCCTGCCTGTCTGTCTGTCTGCCTGCCTGCCTGTCTGTCTGTCTGTCTGTCTGTCTGTCTGTCTGTCTGTCTGTCTCTCTCTCTCTCTCTCTCTCTCTCTCTCTCTCTACTATACCCCATTTTTTATTCATATCATGCCTTTTTCTTCAGCGTGAAATTCTTGTAAACTCGAGATTGGCTTTGGGGTGAAGCCCCAAGACCTTTAGTACAAATCCCACTTGGCTCGTGGAAGCATCTTAGTTTACAATAGTTTTTCAGGCCTGGTCCATGAGATAATCTCTGGAGATTGGTGATACAGCTGAGGACAAAACATTGTTAAGCGCTGTACAAAACGGAATCAGCGTTGATTTGAATTCCCCAAGCGTGAGCTGGTGCAGAGTAGGGAACCAGATGCGAAGGGCTGCATTAGTGTGTGCGAAGCAGACGGAGACGAGCGCTGTCGTAAGAAGGGATACCGCGGAGCTAAGAAACGGGGAAAATAATTATGTCAAGCTACCAGCGATTTATTATCGGAAAATTCGTCTAAATCAAGCTCGGCGACCTATTTTAAGTAAGCTTTTTCTTTGTAATAAAAATTGTTGCGAGGAATGACGCTACTCAATTTGTTAAAGTTATATGGGTCAGTTACCATAATCCAGGCCTAGGCCTAATATTGTAGACCTGGGCTAATAGATTTAATTGGATGATGCGTATATTGATTAGACCTATATGTCAACTTCAGACAAAAATAAAGTAGGGACAACACTGGGAGCTTTTTGTGGATTGAAAAATTGTTTACGGAGAGGTTTACATTTTTCGGATCAATCCACTTCTTATAGATTTTGGCACTATAAGTTGCAGTTGTAAATACTAGTTAGTTATTCAAATATTTTTTGTCATTTGCTGAGGCTAACTCGGAGAGGCAGTGCAGATGAATTTGTCTTGTAGATCATGTTATATCCCCCTCAGCACTTAATTAGGATGTAATTAAAACATAAATTTAATTTATAATGCTCTGCAGTAAAATGATAAACAGTACAGAATGAATTTGTTATAGAATAGATTCGGTTGGGAAAATTTTATCGCATTTTATGAAATATGTGCAAACCAAGCTTAGACATATTTTTAAATTGCTGTGCATAAATTTATGAACAGTTGGCTTCTGATCTCGGTTGCTTTTGAGGACACAGTAGGTTTTACGAAGCAGATGACTACAGCCCCTTTTCTGTTGTTTGCCTCATATTGATTTTTTGCTACAAATTTAGAAAAATACTTGTATGCATCGTGTAACTTTGAAAACTTAATATAAGACTACTGCATGATAATGATATTATTTACTAAAACTTGAGTGAGAACTGTCCCATTCATTAGTTTGGTATAATTCTAATTTTGGATCTTGGGTATCTTAACAGGATTTTTTGCCCCAAGCAGTGTCTTCCAATTTAGGGAATGATGTGTGGCTTTTGGGTCCCATTGCAGCTGGGGAAAATCCAAATAGAATTTATGGTGCTTTTTGTTACCATTCTTGAACACTTAGTAGCAGCTAGACAAGCCTCAGGCTTTTCCTGACTGCAGCAATCCTCCCTTTAATTCACATTTGTATTTGTTGAAATAAGCTGAGAACAGCTTACTTACCTACTTAATTAGTGTGTAGTAGTTTAGTATGGTTTGTTTGTAGTAGATTTGTGTACAGATATAGTAGATAGGATAGTTCTGTAGGCAGGCCAGCATATGAGATCTATAGCTAGACTATAGAACATGGCAAGCTAAAGTAGGAACTTAGGCTTAATGAATCATATGGGAGTGTGCCAAGTCAGCATGGTGGATTATGGCCTACATGATAATCTACAAAGGACTATTCTGGTATGACAGAGCAAATTTGAAAATTGAACATTGGCTGATGTCACAGAGCAGACGGAATTATAATGGACAGTTAGCATTGGACATGCGCAAATCAGCAAAGTGGTTAACCGCCATTGAAAAACCAGATGAACTTTTATGGGTATAAGAGGATGCTTTCTGCGTTAAATCATCATATACATTCTTTGGTACATGTTGGTGTAGATGTGTAGAAAAATTGGTGTAGATGTGTAGAAAAACCTTTGAAAATCTCCGTTTGAGATTGAACGTTCGTCAGCTTTGATTATCATTTGTGTTAGAAATGTCCTAAGTCGTAGGAACTTCAAAAGTAACTGGGACTTACCTGCTTACTGAGGAGGTGATAATGGTGTCGAACTGTGTGGAAAGTCATAATCCACGCTATGGACTGTGATTGTATCAACAGAACTCTTCATTCGATAATCGTAATCGTAATCAAAAATTTATTAAGTGCCACTTCAAGAAAGAAAATGTTAAACGAACTGCCGATATGACGAGAAAAGAGTAAGCAAATGCCTTGTTTGTTTCGTTGCCCAGTGAATTGGAGCGAACGTAACTTTTTACGAACTTTTGTGGTAATAAAGCCGGAAAGTTTCATGAAAGAAAATGGCGAATATCCATCATCCGCCTACAGCTACCTATTCTTGATGTTTGCCTGGTGATGGATTTTGGTAAAATGTGCTACATCTAGTATGATACTTTGAGGTCAGCGATTTCTCTCAAGGACTGAAGCGTGGAAAGTCAGGAGCTCATTTTGTGGGAGGGAAGCCATTAAATTCTCCCTTTTAATTAATTTAGTTAGATTAGTAGCTGGCCTGTAGTAGTCATAGAATAAGGTAGTCATATAATGATACTAGTTTAATTGCATAGTGCGAACTGAAACATACTGTCTTGACTAATAGTTTGTTTCCATAATAAAACTGTTTAAACTTTACAGTTAGTTTGAATGAGCCATCATTTCATCAAGATCAAATTCATCATTTCAAATTGATAATATAAGACTTGGGATAGATGTATCTTGACAGAAGTTTGAGTCATTAGCCTGTATCCTTTCCCAAGGCTTATAACTGAAAGAGAGATCACACTCTCTAGAGAATGTGGTGTAAATTACAATCTGACAGTAAGGTAAGGTTACAAAGGGTACAACCGGTAGTAGTTCGAAAGGATTGCTACATTAGAAAAACTCACCAGTACACTGATTAACACTATTATGTAATACAGTTCTGGTCACTGAAGGTGTAAAACGTGCACTGGAAGTGTGTTGTTGTATTAGTATTAGTATTAAATGGGTTATATAAGGAAATCGTTAACTGGTCAAAGATGCTTAATGTTTTGCACCAAAATGTTCAGCATTTATAAGAAACTAAAAAACTTACCAAGAATTGTGTAAGTATGTAAGGCACACTAGAAGGAGAAGGACAGCAAAGGCACAAATATGGTCTGTTGGGGATTTGTAATTGCACCTAAAGCCACAAAACCTGTCCCTTAGGATTAATGGTAAATGTTTCTCTTTTATCATTTTAGGTTGTTTCAGAAGGTGTCTTTAGCAACAGAGGAAACTTTCTTGTCAGGTTTTGGAGTATTACTTGTGGAATACTAGAATATATAAAGAGATATATATCAAAAAGTATAGCAGAGGCCAAAGTTCAAGAAGAGCTGTCTTTTAGTGCTTACAAGGGAAATGAACTCTTTGTCATCTGGAGGAGGAATCAGTCTGTTTTCCAGCACAGCCATGTCAGGACTAAAACGCCCATGTCCTGAGAATTCCGAAGACAGTTCTGACTCGGACAGTGAGTGTACTATTGTACCACAGGACATGCTGAGTGGTATGAGTTCAAGCAATGGTACATTGTTCATTGATGGTCCAAAGCCTGGCAAAAAGACAAAGGGACGTGTCAAAATTAAAATGGAGTTCATCGAAAATAAATTGCGACGGTATACAACTTTCAGTAAACGTAAGACTGGAATTATGAAAAAGGTATTTCTTAAGCTATCCTACAACTCACTTGGTGATTTTTCCTTTGTCTCTATGTGCAGTATCTGCTGGATTAAGGTCTCACTGGTGGCACACTCAGCTGAGGGAAGTTGTTGCATTAAAGAGAATTACTTAAAAACGCCTTTTATGCCAATAAAGGTCAATTTATGAAGTAATGGATAATGTATTATCTCGTATACTTGCCTTTATTTATGCGTAAATATGAAAACTTGCTGACTAAAGCAGTGCAGTATTGTGTTCATATGTTTGAAAGAGTAAATTTCAAAATTTAATTGAACACATTTAAGACTTTTCCATGCCATGTATATTTTTACAGTGGAATTATTATTGAAAAATGATTTAAAAACTTGTATATTGTAATCTAATGAAGATTATTCATTCTGTTAAAAAGTGCAGTTAATTTACAGTTCAGTTTACAATTAAAACTAAATTGATCAATTAATTGCAATTAAAAATTTTAATCTATGGGCAACGCTAATATATATATATATGTATATGTTTGTATGTATGTATGTATGTATTTGTCAACTTCTGGCGGCCATGATGTAGCCGTGTTTTCCGCCGCCTGTCATTTTGGCTTAAATTTCGTCCAAAAGCGAAACATGTTCGACAATTCTGTCGTGTTTGGACTCTTCTCTTGTGATCAAGTTGGTGTTCCGGTGTCATTTACGTGAATTCGCCTTGGATTTTCAGTTTTGGGACGGTTTTTTCGTGCTCGTGATTGACGTCTCTATTGTTGGAACAGTTCATTATGTATTGAAGGGAGGTCAGGTTCAGAATCTCGATCATGGCTCACGCCGTTGAAAGGCAAAGGAAGGCTTCTGAATTGTTTCGAGCATCTATCAGAAAGCGGTTCTACCTGTCTGTCACAGATCGACCTGGTGGTTCAGGTTATGCCCGGATGCCGCGTCCTCTACCATCTGCGAAGGGCGGCGTTGGGATGGTGGTGATCACGTGTACTGCGGACGCCATTGCCCGTCGTCGCTGTACAACCTTGACGCTGAACACGTTGTCATCTGTCAACTGGGAATGGAATCCTGTTGGTTGGGCTTAGCGTGTGTGCGCGAGTCAGCTACGGAAGACATTTCTGGTGACCTCAGCATTGCCCGCCAATCGACAAAATTTTTGCTCTTAATGACATTTAACATCACAGGCTGGCGTATTTAAGCGCCTTTGAAGCTGTTTGTTAATTGCACGTGTTATAAATATCTGTTTAATAATATGTATGGATGTATACAGTAGACACTCCTCAGAAGCATGGTCGTGGGGTTTGAAGGATCTCTCCTCCTAAGCACAAACACAACATAAATCCAACTACAAGACTTTTTTAACTTCCTTATTAATTACCTACACCAACCTTGAAGGAATGGTGGCCTAAGTTGTCTCAGATAGCTCTGTATTCTGTGATTGGTCACCCTTCCAAGTACTAACCCTGCTCAAATATATCTGTAACATTAGGCCATCACCCGTTTTAATTACGCAGTCCTAACAGTTGCCCGAGACTACAGGTGTATGGCACTGTCAGAGTGAATATTATGTCGGGGAACAAGGTGTATGAATAAGTTGCCATAGTAAAAATCTCTAATTAACAATTTTGTGATTCAAATGCCAGTGTATGGTGAGCTGTAACAGATGCATAAATGAGTCCAGGTTTAGAAGATGGCGAATAGAACCAGACTGGATCTTCTGCTGCACAAATGTGACCAAGTATTTGTAGCCTGTAGATGGTGCATTACCACAGACCGTGTTAGGCTGTTGAATGTTAATCTCATTCCTTGTCTGATAACCTTTATATCACTGCATGTAGTGTTGACAGTACATCAAAATCTAGCACATATTTCTAGACTAACAGATAACTCTGTGGATATCTTCTTGTCCAGGTTGAAATTTGTTGTTTGGTTTGTGTTTGGAAGTCCTCTAATTGTGGAATGCCGTAATCAAGACGGAGCAACAATTAAAAGTAGTTGGAGCTCTAAGCTGCAGCTCTATGTTATTTCTGGACATTTCTTTATCACCAGGCATACGAACTGTCCACCCTGACTGGTACACAAGTAATGTTGCTAGTGGCCAGCGAGACTGGACACGTGTACACCTTTGCAACACGCAAATTGCAGCCGATGATCACAAGCGAGAGTGGCAAGGCCCTCATACAGACTTGCCTTAATTCTCCAGACAGTCCACTGGATGTTGGCAAGGTTTCAAGTGACCAGAGAATGAATCCAACCGGATACGAGGAGACAGATCTTAGCTACGCAGTTTCTGATGATGAAACATGCCAGACAGCTTCTTCTTCTCCATGCAAGGTATCGAACTTATGGATTGCTTATTTGGATTGCTTTGGCTGTTTTCTGTCAAAGAGGTGTAAATGTTTAAACTTGTGGTTGTATTTAGACTACAGTTGTGTTTTAGTTTGACAGTCGAAAAGACAGAATTTCTCTGTTAAACCTGATGCTATCATTGCATAATAACATTGAATTACATCAGATAAAGGCAACAGAAAGAATGAGGTGATTTCTGAAATATCGTGGTATGTATGTGTCCGTATATCTGTATATTGATATCTATACATGTGTGAACACTTGGATATATGTAGGCTGCAACAGCAGCAGCAGCAGCAGCAGCAGCAGCAGCAGCAGCAGCAGCAGCAGCAGCAGCAGCAGCAGCAGCAGATACAGTAGTTTATGAAAGGTACTGGTAGCCGTAAAGTCAAGTCAGAACAAACTCCTACTCAGGAAGAGGCAATGCAAAGCAGAATTAATGACCACATATGGTTTATGTGTAAGAGCTTAAGCTGGCCGTTGCTATGGTGATACGTCTATGGCCTGCTACTTTATATAGTCAGAAGAGGAAGCTGGATGTTCTGCTCTGAAGGAAATCAGAAGATCATCTGTTTATCTTTGAAGTAGAAATACTGTTAGTCAGGAAGAGCAACTGTATGCTTAAGGAAGAGAGAGAGAGAGGCAGACACAGAGAAGGAGAAGAGCAGAGACAGTGGGAGCTGCAGAGAGGATGACTCAAGGCCATCAAGTTGATTAGAGAAGAAACAAGTGGAGTAAGTAGAAGGAATGAGTAGAAACCTAAGGGTAGGAAGAAAGAGGAGAGGGTGGAGAATGAAAGTGGAAACCATAGATGATGCCTTACTATAAGAAACAAAATGCTACCACTGCTAATGAATTAAGAAGGAATGGTATACAGAAGAAGGTGGATGCCGTTTTCATTAAATTAGTTAACAGACTCGAAGGTCGTTGATCCACAAAACCACGGCATAGCAGAAGTTGGGAAATTCCTACCTACTGTTGTTACATAGGTCTGATGTTTATTCTATGTCAGTTTTTAAGAAACTCCACAAAGTTCAAGTTATTTCTGAGACTGATACAGGTTGACATTTACTCCTTAAATAATGTAATTATATGCATTGCTTAAATGATGTCGCTTTTTACTGCTTTAACCCTCAGAACCTTGCTTCTAAGGGCTAATGCTGACAGACCTGTAGTAAATGATCTATTGCCTTACCTTATCATACCTAACCTTACCTTATCATACCTTTCTTTATGCTCTGAGTGTGAATTACTTTTACATGTATATAAGCACATATGTGCAAGAGTAAAAGCAATGAACTCATTTGACATGACATAATTCAGTGTATATATATGCAGCACTGTTCTGATGCAAGACATCTGAAAAAGATCTGCCTTTGTAAGTCTTGTATTGGACTTGTTTGATTTGAATGTCTTTGTCTCAAGCTAAATTTTGCTTCTTTGTTGATCTGTGTGCTGACAAGTGTTGGCTAAAAGTATGCACTTTATGCTACTGTTTTTATTTCAAGTCAGCATTGAGAACATTTTCTGTTGCAAATCTTGAACTTTGTTTGGCAGTTGGGTGAGTGGTTCTCAATAACTGATTGGATGCTCCACCGCTGGTTCAAAAAAGACAAAGGCTGGCCAATTTATTGGCTCTGTCGTGCATTTGCTATTCTAGTTCTGGAATTTATGGAATTTATAGCACCATCTATGCAAGCCATCATCCTCTGTAAACTGCTTTCTTCAATTCTGCTGTCATTCAGGAAGCCATATGAACCATGGTTTAATGCAGTGAACTTACTAAAAACTGGAAAAGCCTCTATTGACAGAGATGAGTTCTGTGTCTCTTGGAACTTTATGGCTGGTGTTATCCTCAGTCCACCAGACAGCTGCTTGCCTTGGACAGGTTTGTGTTGGTTGTTTGCTGAGCAGCCTGGTCCACATTCAGATCCCAAAAGCACAACATAACCTTGGGACTCGTGTCTTTGTTTATGCTCTTTCTGAAAGTCTTGTGCCTGCCATCAGTTGCAGGTATTTTTTCATTGGGCATTGCTGTGCTTTGTAGGTCCTTTTAGGTCGTACTATCCACAGTCTCTGTGCAACTAAATATCAGATTCTTTAGTGATGATGTTAGAAACAATTTCGTTAATTTGGTGCAGAATGTGTGTGTGCACCTTAAACCAACAATTATCTCAAACTGACAAACCGTTGATTTAGTGTCAATGCAACAGTAGGCTGCTAGGGTCTTATGAAATGGCATCAGCCAAGGTCTTCACCATCATCATTCTGAAACTGGCTGGTCCCTCTGTGGATGAATTCAGAACAGACCATGGATCTCGATGCAGCATTTGCTACTACCAGCTTGGGGAGGGACATTTGGTCTGCATAACCATGTGTGTGTGTGTGTGAGCTTTATCCTGCTGTTTGAACTTAAATTGCCTGTTCAGAATGAAGTCACAGCATTTAGGCTTGTGAGAAGTGCTTTTAAGAGAGCTGAAGAGGTGATGTATAAATTTCAAGATACATGTATACATGTGTGCTTATATACATGTACAAATAATTCACACTCAGAAATTACTTGATATGGTTATGCTTAGCTGACTCTGAATCCTACTTTGAATAACAATTAAACGTATGTTTAGGAAAAAACTAATTACAGAAGTTGTTGATAACAATAGTAAGAATGAAAAGATGATTTATGTAGTTCTGCAGCATGGCCAAGGCTGAGAAAAATGGTGCTGTGCATGAACAAGTGTGCTAGGGTTCTGTACCGCTATTTGCTGACTGTTGATGAAGTTATCCTAAAGAATATGAACGAATATCATAACGAATATGTGCCTTTTGTTTCATCAGGCATTAGTACTGGCTTATTATTTGTTAAAATGGTTATATGTTAAATGAAATGAGAGAAAATGATGGGGTAGAAATACAAATTTGACGTGTTGTGGTAGCTTTAAAGGCATTTAACAAATTTATATCAAGTATATAGGTCTACTGAGCAGGTTTTTGCAAAGAATGGGTAAACCACTTACAGCAATCATTACTAACACAATATAATATTAGGTCCAAGTATTTCATGATGTAAGCAGCCGGCGGAGTTTGTGTCCTGGTTTTATCAAGTATAATGAGCTACATGTAGTGGAGGTTAATGTGTTGGAATAGGCGGAAGTCTGTGCTAAGTACTTCGATATGGCATATTCATCTGGTTCCTATCATACGGCGCCTTTTGACAGCAGAAAGGAAGGAAGGAAGGAAGGCACTGCTCTATACTTGGATAGCTTCTATTTACAGACATTGGCCTTTTAGGTGAACTCATGCCAGATAGACAAGGCCGCCGCCGCAGCCGAGCCCAACAGCTATCTGATCAGCTGGGCATGACCCACCACCACCACCATCACCAGCAGCAGCAGCAGATGCAGCAGCGGCAGCAGCGGCAGCAGCAGCGGCAGAGCCCCTACTTCTGGCTGTAGATGTGTTGGTTAACTTGCCAATAATGGTACCAAGCTATGTTTGCCACAGCTGTCTGGTCTTACTTCCTTTGCAGCCTAATGATGTTTTGGCTACGGCTGCTGAAGGCTAGATTCTTTGGCTTACGAGGACCCTAGAAATGGAATTTCAGATAATTTTGTCTAGAAGTTTCATTTGATGGAATTTGAGCAATTCACTTAGTGTGCATTACTGATTACTGTCACAAATATGTTTCATCGTAGTCCTGAAGGCAGTTCTAGATTTCTTTGCACTGTGCTAGATTAAAAGTTTCATGTTACTTAAATTAATGTAAACAGGCATTTATTTTACACCAAAAAGAAACCTCCTTGCAAGCCATCCATGTTCATCTACTTGTATCTTCTGTTCAGCAGATTAAAACTTCTCAGTTGTTATAGAGTCACAGGAAATTTCCAAATACTCAATCTTTCAGAGCTCAGGACTTAACATTTATGTCCACACTTCATTTTGTTGCTCTCTGCACCATCTGCATGCACACGTAGAATATGTTCTAGAACATTGAACATTTAAGGGCTATCTATTGGAACAATAGTCAGTAACATGTTATAATGAAGTTATGTTTTAATGAAGTTGCGTTATAAAGCTTGGTTTGATTTGAGATCCATGCCTGCAGCCATACTTTATCAGAATTTATGTCATAAGAAGCATGCTATAATGAGACTTTAGTGTGTAAATGGGTATTTATGTATTGTGTATATAAGAAAAAGAAGAAGACAAGTGAAAAATATGAATAACAGTTCCTTAACTCATTACCGACCGCACGGTACTAATCGGTAGTCATGGCAGCCGACCGCATGGTACTAATCGGTAGCAGGGGGATAGTCATATCGTAACCTCTTGTTTATTTGTGTCCTTATAATTTTAGAATTCTACATCATTTAGGCAAATAGGTATAATTTTAATCCATATGACATCAGCGGAATCCCTGGAAAACGCCTCAAAATATAAAAAACAACCAGTCAAAATGGCCATTTAAATGGGCCAGTGTGTAGCTAAAAATGGATATTTAAATGTCCCAAAATGGCGAAGCGTTGTTTACCGGAGGAAGGAATTCGCCGATTGATCGACGAATGGTCGTATATTAACGAAAGTTGTGATCCTTCTGATGAATAAAACGGGTCAGATGGATCACATGAGACTGTTGGCAATACGAAGCGAACGAGACGCACATTGACATGGAGTTTGATGACAATGGCATCCGCTATATGCCTGCGGCCATTGTGGGTCAGTGTTCAGTTACTCAGAAAACGTTGTGTTGAGCAACAGAATTACAGAATGGAAGAGAAGAGAAGATAAAATGATAAAGATTGGTGTTTACCTTATGTCTATATGTCAAAAACTGACAGAGATATCACAAGTTCAATCAGTTTTGCTTTTAGGCTTTCCTGTAATTTTCTTCAGTTTTTACGACAATGGTCTGAATACGAAAAAAATTGTATCTCTTTCAGTTTTGAAAATATTTTTAAAATTTCTTTTTAATTCTATGTGGCAACAATTTCTGCACATTTCTTGTGCTCAGTTACCATATGTTGTCACTTAAAATCTTTATGTAGACTGTCTTGAAGATAAAAATATAGCAAATTTTTTGGGGTACAGTTGGGGGCAAATTTGGATACCCAAAAATATTTCCTAAAAAACTTGACAGATGAATGGGAAGAGGAGATAAAATGCTAAAGAATAGTACTTATCTTATGCCTACATGTCAAAAAACAACAGAGATATCAAATGTTCAGTGTGTTTTACTTTTCCTGTAATTTTCTTCAGTTTTTACGACAACGGTCTAAATACTAAAAAACTGTATCTCTTTCAGTTATGAAAATATTTTAAAATTTTTGTTTGGTTCTATCTGGCAACAATTTCTGCACAATTTTGTGCTCAGTTAATCTGTGTTGTCATTTAAAAATTTGTCATAGACTGTCTTGAAGATAAAATTACAGCAAATTTTTTGGGGTATAGTTGGGAGCAACTTTGGGTAGCCAAATAGTTTTCCCCAAAAAGCTTGACAAATGAATGAGAAGGGAAGATAAAATGCTAAAGAATGGTACTTACATTATGCCTACATGTCTAAAACCAACAGAGATATCAAATGTTCAATCTGTTTTACTTTTAGGCTTTTTCCTTTAATTGTCTTCAGTTTTTACAACAATGGTTTAAATACTAAAAAATTTACATCTCTTTCATTTATGAAAATATTTTTAAAATTTTTGTTTTTTGTTTGGTTTTATCTGGCAACAATTTATACACATTTTTTTGCTCAATTAATATATGTTGTCATTCAGAATATTTTTGTAGACTGTCTTGATAAAAATGTAGCAATTTTTTGGGGGGTACACTTTGGGGCAACTTTGGATACCAAAAATTTCTTTTTTTCAAAAAACTTGACAGATGAATGGGAAGAGGAGATAAAATACTAAAGAATGGTGCTTACCTTATGTCTACAAGTAAAAAACTGACAGAGATATCACAAGTTCAAATTTTTATTTTTTGGCCGTTTTTGCCAAACATATGCGGTCGTGAGGGGGTAGGTGAAAAAATTTCTGCGGTCGTTAAAGGGTTAAGCGAACCCTGAGAAGCAGCCATAGGTTTGAAGTATTAACAAATTCATTTTCATAGGCTCATTTTGTAATTGCATTCGATAGCAGGTGCTAGTGGGATAAATGAATATATATATATATATATATATATATATATATATATATATATATATATATATATATATATATATATATATATATATACACATACATATATTTATACATACATATATATATATAGATACATATTATATATAGGCATATGAAATTGGTATAGAAAATAAACAAATAGGTGTGAGAATTGAACTGGTGTGTTTAAACTTGAACTCTATTTTTCTTTAATGAGTTGATTTTCATGGTATAACTATGTTATGTTTCATTTTTCGCCTATGATTCCTCACTCAGCCGATGGGCACGTGGCATGTTAACAGATGTCTTATTTACTTACTTATTTATAAACTTGTACATGAATTGACAAACTGAAGAGCAAATTCAAGTTAAAAGTCTCAAATTATCGCAGTTTGATTAAAAGTGGTAAGACCTGAAACTAGACCCATACTGAACTGTATTTTAAAACTGTCAAACCCAATCAGTTACATCAATCAATTACATAAAACGTTGAGTGGAAATGAACCAAACCCTCACACGACAGAATTCTTTGAATCTCTAAAACCAGTATGTACTGCCTATGGGCTATCTCACTTGCATGTATATACATGTGCGTGTAAATCTTCCAAAATTTGTTTCAGTAAAACTTGGGTTTAACAGACAGAGTTGAAACATACAGATTGGATTTTAAAGGTGACATTGATATGGCAGTGATGTTACCAGCTGCAATCAAATACAGAATCTGGGTGACTCTGGTAGTGGAACTGGGTTTGCCATGGGAACCCATGGATCAGTTCATCTTGCTGTAATGTATTTTGCATTTTCAGTGAACAGTGAAGTATCTTAAACTGAATGTGACTGTGGTTAGTTGAATTTTTGCTTCTATCAGGTTGGCTTTATTGGCCTTGGGTTGTTTCGATTCTGCTGTTTCTCTCTCAGCTGGTCTGCTAAATTAAGGTATCGTGGTCTCATAGTTTTAAATTGTGTGGCCACAGGAACCGTGGCACCAACATAGTTTATGTCTATGAGCACCATGGCCACCTTAATGTGTGCTCGTAGCAAACCTGTCTCTATGCTCATCTACAGCTGAACTTTTAAGAGCATGCTTAATCTTCTGTTTATAATTTGATATTCTTGTTTCAAGTTTAAAACTGCCTGATCCTGCTATGCAGTGTTAGAATGCAGTCATTCGGGTGCAGAGCCAAAGTGCACTGAGTGAACTGATCGTCTTGACAATGCTTGTTCAGTCACTGAAAAGGTGATGTTTTGTGTTATCCCTATGTGCAGAACTGTTTTGGTGCATTCCAGGTTTGCATTTAAAGTGCAGAGTTATTCTTTTGTTCTTGGGCACATGATTCCATTCCTTTGTTATTTTCATGTATTTCCACACATATGCTATGTAACGTTGTTTGACTACCTGACTGTGTTTATCTAGCAGAGATGGAATAATCTGCTATATTTACCGGGAATTAATACTTAGTCAGCCGGCACCGAATCCTCCTCAGTCTCGGAGTTTTGTATTCACGGCTGTGTTGTGAGTTCTATCTGTGAGGCAAAGGAATTCGTTGAGGAATCAGAAGCCGACCGACTGTGCCTCACAGCTGGCTTATTTTGTGCAACTGGAAATGCAGACAAGCATCAAACATGGGCCAGGACCAAAAACCAGGTAGATGCGCGGCTGCAGCCTGAAGCCAAAATAGCAAAATAGCATCTTTTGGATGAATATTTAGTAGGCCTTAAGAATAGAAGAGGAGGAGGAGGAGTGGGAGAGGAGGGAGGAGTAACAGATATTGGCTATTAACCAGGGGAGGCCGATGACAGGAGCTGAGCTACCTTACAGTGGATGGAGCTGCAGTAGGCCTTCATGTGGCTGTGAGGAATTGCTGATCTTGCTGACCTTCTCCTCCAGCGCAGGCTCTTCCCCAACTAAGACCTAGAACCAGACATAATTTTCCCACTCCTATTTCTGTTCTGGCCCTGAAAACATTATTTTATGTTTGCCATGAGTTGGAAACAAACCATGTATACACCTGATATAATGGTATGTGGCTTGGCATTTCACATGGCTGTGATGTGCTGGTTAATACTCCAATTTCCTGAATTCCAATTTTGTTAAACAGACTAGAGTAAGAATGTGGCCTTTAACTTATCAGCAATATAGCCATTTCAGATTGTGAGAGAAAATAGAGTGCTGTAGTCTAACAGAAATTAGCAAATAAAAGAAATAAATATGTAATTAATCAATAAGTAACAGGGTAAAACAAGAGGTTTTCAAAATACTCTTATTGGTTTAAATCAATTATGGAATTGGGTTTATGTAATACAGCTAAGACTGTTCGAGAAAATGTTCTCATGACAAAATGCGCTGCACCGTATAAACTTCTGCGGATATGTTGGAAACAAATAGCAACTTGTGTCAAATTGTCTGTCAATACTCATTTGGCACACATCTACATGTTTTCCAGATTTTTCTTGGATCTACGAAGTTGTGTTCATACACAACAATGGAATGCATTAATATGCTGTTCTGAAAGTTTTTCAGATTCCCATATGCTCTCCATCCGTTGGACATGATATGCATTACTGTTACTGATTGCTTACTTACTTATTTAGTGGATATGTGCAACCTGCAGCGCCCTATTATCTCTGCATGTGGGGTGGCCAAATTGTAACCTAGGATGAAAGCAAAAATTACTACTTTCTTGTCTACTGCCAATACCCCATTGAATTTGACAGTTCCTCTTTTATTATCAAATGTGGAGACCAAATCGAAGAAGCCTCCGTCATCTTTCTAAGTCCCCTTTGCATTGGCAACCTTAATGTCCACTCCCTCTGAACAAATCTCCATTGGAATTAATCTCTTCCTCTGGATTTGACATCTTCTGAACTGTGGAGACCTGGCAGTCATCTTGTCAACATCTCATTGTTATGTTGGCATTGAAAAGCTGTGGCTTCTCAAAACTTAATAAACCTGGGTTAAACAAGTCAACCAATGACACTTCTTCGGGAACAAGTGTGCTGAATTCATATGTAGACAACATGATGATTAACAGGGAAGCAGAAACACCTGGAACATCCTGAACTCTCTTCTTCACCCAACTGGTCCAGATTACCAGGCCAGCATATCAGATGAGCTGTTACAGTTCTTCTATATAAAGTTAAACTCTCATTCTCCTGAAATAGCTATCCTTTCTATGACCTCACTATCAACTGATGACCCTGTCACTTCTGTCTATATTGTTGACCTACTAATAAAATCGGCATCCAAATGCTGTGAACTTTATCCTGGCTTGGCTTCTAAATTCTCAACTTCATTTCTTTACCATTCTTTGCCTAGCTTTTTGGAGTAACTATGTCTGGTGAAAGCTGATCTGCTAATGAAACAACTGGGACCCATTTCCTGCCGAGTTAAAAACTATTTTACAAAATGAAAAATACCATGAAGAACAAATTTATAACTGACAAAACAGGTTTATTGACAAAACTAATGCCAAAAAAAATGTTAGCATTCAATTAAAAAATTAAAAATTGAGTATTCCTGTTTCTTTCTACAAACAAGACAGCCATATTCTTCCAGCTCTTCTTCTTGGTCAGTTCTCCAGAGCCCTTGCTGTTTTAATTACTTGAACAGAGCCTAACTGCCTGTAATTTCTGCATATAGCAAAAATGCATGGATGACTAAAGACATTTTTGATGACCCGTTCCACACTAATTTCATCCTAGCCATTCGTAATCATGTGCGGAAAAAAGAAACTCAAAGCGAAGGCTCTTTGTTACTTGATAATTGTCCTGCCCATCTTCCAACAAATTCACTAGTGTCAAGGGATGGCAGAAATCAAGTCCTACACCTGCCAATGAACACCACCTCAAAAATTCAGCAGTTAGATCAGGAAATCATTCAAATTTTTAAACAAAACTATTGATTGATGGGAGCTGATTTCGGAGATGGTGCATGTCTTGACAGTTCCAAATTTCTGAAACAATTAAACATCAATGAAATCACCTATTTACTTAAAACAGCTTGGGATTATTAATTGCAATTGTAATTGCAGATTTATACAGCACCTCTTCAAGAGAGATTCATCAGCAGCACCAAATGGAATGAAACTATAAGCAGTTGAAAATGGCTGAATGAAGGGCTTCCAGGATGCCTATTATGGCAACTAAGGGACAAGCAAGGAATTGTTGGGTTCAGAACCTGACTTGAACATACTAAAGAAAAGGCTACACTGTTCTCTGGGACCTCGTAAAGGATTTTAATTTTGATATGTCACCAGAAGAAGTAACTGAGTGGCTGGACTTGGACGAAGACTGTCCTGCTTCCGAACTTTTTTCTAAAGAAGAAATTGTATTGGGTCTTATGGTTAAATTGAATGGAGAAAGTGAAGTTCAGAGTTCAAACATAGGCTTAAATGAAAACATTGAGAATTTCTAAAAATAGCACCCACAGAAGCTCTCAGTGTATTGTACTCTCATTGGAAGGCTTCTCAATGTGTGATGACGACGCCTCTGTCCGAGACCGATTCTGATTCGCTGTTGAAATGTCATCATAATGGGATGTATCAGCCTTAGCCCTTCCACAATACCTTAAAATACCCCTTCCTTGCTGTTTCATCGTGAAACAGACTGGTGGTTTACTGAGCTTATGTCTAAAAATGGGCGCTAAAGTTCGTAGGAAGAATGTCGTGTCTCTGACCATTTAACTGCAGCTGCTTGAAGCTGTTGATTCAGACGATGAATCAAAAACAGAAATTTGCAAAAGTTTGGTATTCCAAATTCAGCTATGTCAACCATTTTAAAAATTGAGAAAAAGTAACATCTGTGTTTGAGCAAAACAAATTAGAACCAGAACAGAAACGTCTATGCACTGCGAAACATGAGGAGTTAGAAGCCATGCTTCTCCTTCGGTTTAACTGTTTATTCTACCTGTATTTAAAATCCTTGCTAACAGTTTTAAGTAGAATTAACTGTATAATAATAATTCCAGTCAACAGCATACCATAACCATGTACATGTAGTGCATATACACGTGCATGCTTATGTGTTATTTGCTGCTGCATGGTAAGACGTGCAGTCATAATGCAATTCTGGCTGGCATGCTGCGCTCATTATTGTCTTACGGTTATGCGAATTTTGGTTAAGACAAAACATCTACTCTGGTACCCTGTCTTTCATCTTAACCGAACTGCGCTGTAAAAGTCTGGTGTCAGACTGTCAGAAGTCAAGTTGTCAGAACCACGAGTTGCTTGCTACCTGAATAGACTGAAATTTCATAGCATTAATGTATTTATTTTATGATTATGGATGGTTACTGTAATAACAAAAAATATGATGCACACAATGCTGATGGAAATATTAATAATAATAAGCATGAAGATTATTGTCATGATGGTGAGGAAGACAAAGATGGTAACGGTGATGATCAGGATAAAATAGCTAAAGGGGTAATGATGGGGAACAGTGTCACAGTCAGGTCTGTAGAAGGGATTTACCATTTAGGCAAATTTCAGAGTTAAGTTTTTGGCTGTAAAATCAACACTACATTGATATTAGCTTTTACTGAACTTTCCATTCAAGGTATAATATATTTGCATACCTAAATGAATTCCTGTGAATTTCTTATCAGAACACATATGGGCTATTAGGAAAATAAGAAATAGGTAATTTTACTTTCCAGTTTTGATGAAATGAGGGCCTCAGCTGCAACTAAGCACAGGGCCGATTTGAGGCAAAATACACCTCTCCTTTTAACAGTTGGAATGATTGTGGCATTTGTGTTTAGAATATGGTTTAACTTTGCCATGCCTGTAAAACCCCAAAACTTTAACCACAAATTGTTGTGCTTTTAGACTGAAGTAGCTAAAACTTCAACATCCAGTTCAGCATCTTCTGTTAGCAGTCGATGCCAACCTGGTGCAAAATCATCGGCTTCTGTTGAGGCATCTTCCAACCATCAGCTTCTGTATCAGTTGGGACAGGACATTGCTGCTTCCAGTCGACCTCCGAGCTCCATTGCCACCATTTCAGACATGTGCCTGAAGCAGGAACCGGCCTCCACACATGTTTCCTACACCAAAGACAGCAGCAGCAGCAGTCACAGTCAGTCAAGAACAAGAGATGAAGTGCTAGTCAGCCGGGCAACAGCAGCAGCAGCAGCATCTGTGTCGTTGCCCAGTTCAACTGCTGGTCAGTATGTCTATGATCAATATGATTTACTTAACATAATGGAGTAATATTATGATATAAGATGGGTTCTGAGATGATGAGTAAAAAGTTAGTACCACAACAAAAACTGTGCAGAAGTCACGGCATGTGCAGTACATGTAGCTCATAATGATCAGAAGAGCATGATAAAATGATGCAATCCAGCTGATGAAAAGATCACAGACAGTGGTGGATAGTAAGTTTTTACAAGTATTATCATAACAGTTACCGCTGTTGTAAGTACCTATACATAACTAAGTAAGTTATTTGTTATGTGTTACATTTTGATTATCCATGACCCCAGAGGGTTACACTCACCGACTGACACTCCCTTACAGATGGTAGAACATGCAGAGTCCAGATATCCCTCTTGCCATTCTGTCTGTGAAGGACAGCCATTAATCAGTTGGCAGCCAGTTGGTCGTAGAATATTTCCGTGATTGATGGTCAGTGTCACTTCAAAGCCTTTGCCTCACCATTGCATCACCTTGCATTTTGACTACTAGATATCCTCTTTGCAAACAACATGAATAAGTCTGGCTCAACACTGTCAAGACTGGAACCAGGCTATCTGTCACAAGTCAACCATTTACAAAGTGGTAGTCACGATTTGGTGATATGCAAACAAATACCATCCAAAAGTGCATGACAATCCACAGCAGACTTAAGAAAAACTGCTGAATGCAGACTAGGACACAGTAGATGTCTGAACATATGAGAATTGTGGAGCAAATATTGCACATGACGGATTAATTTATCCAAGTGAACAAGAAGCACAACAACGGCCATCTTGGTTGCCAAACACGAGCGGCATCCAAGAGTGGCTAATATGAATATCTTAGAAGTGCAGCATGCTGTATTTTCATATATATAACCCAGATATGCATATACCCCACAGAAATTACCTAATGTGTAAAAAGTTTGTTATAACTGCACACACATATTGTGCAACCTGTGCAGACCATAAAATGAGGTTATGATAGTCTAAAAGTGCTAACCTATGTCTTAAGATGTCTAAAACGATATACGTGATTTATATGTGCCTGTGAATAAGCTGGTTCCCACGACTTAGCTTTTGTTGGGCGTTGTAGAAATCTCAAGTTTACGATTATGATATTTATTAAATTCTCATTAAATTTTAATGGAAATATGGATTCTTCAACCTTTCTCTTGGTAACTTGGCAATGTGTTTAATGTTATGATTTTAATGATGAAATAACTTGCAGCAGTCCTCCAAACAATGCTATTCTGGTTAAAGGCCCTGCATTGTGCATATACAGGCATAAAGGATGAATATGATAGGTTATCCTGAATAAAGGAACGTGTGGCCAACTGAAGGGTGCCTAGCTGTTGCTGTAGCCTGACCCATTGGGCACTGCCAAACCCAGATGACAAGGCTGTGTATTGGATGAGCTAATGGATATTATTCCTGTTATTCTGGGGATTGTATCTTTGCCAAGGTAGGGGAGTTATCTTTTTTCTGTTAATTATTCGTTAGATTTTTCGCTGGGAACAGCATCTTCACTGGTGATGCCATCAGCACTGCTTCATCAGAATCAGTCAGCTCCTGGTCGGCATACATCACAGCTGCAGCCAACATTCTACAAGATTCCTGGCACGAATCAAATCATCTCGTTAGCCTGTGAGTCTTTGATCTTCCTGAAAACATTTCTTGTGCACATATTTTGTTGATCAGGTTTTGTATTTATCATGTAATCCAGTTGCAATCATCACAGAGGTAAAGTATCAAATTGGTGAAGCATCCTATTTTCACTTCTGTCTCACAAATGACTTCCAAAATCCCTAGTCAACCTGTTTACCAACACTCCTTACAAGCCAGGTGAATGCTAATGAATAACTGATCCCCCTTTCTTGCAGCTTTTTGATCGCTTTGAGGAAGATAAAAAACAGTGGAGCGGTCATAGCCACGTGAACTTTCTTCTTACATCACAAACCACGGGTTGCAGATGATGGTCAAGAGAGACCATTGTCAAACATGATGATGTCCAGTCAGTGATCATGACTGTACATATGTTGTACATTTGTTGTTTGATAGACCAACCTATATCTTTAACCCAATACAGACGAAAAGGTAGTGATTGGTAGTGTAGGTGTCATGACGAGATGGTAGTAATTGGTAGTGGGCATGTACTATTATCTAGACCACTCTCAGCCTATCGCAGACGTTATATTTTTGAAACCTTACATCAATTAGGCCAAGATATTATAATTAAGTACAGAAATAAGTGGAAGATATTTTTAGAATTCGGTTATAAACATGAAAATCGACCAATCAAATCGGACATTTAAATCGCGAATTTAAATAACCCAAAATGGCGGCGTGTTGTTGTTGTGGCCTTACTGACGACGAAATTTGGCAAATTCTTGATGAATTTGCATCAGATGATGACAGTTTTGACTCATCTGACAATAAAAACCTGTCTTTTGCCACCAGTGAAGAAGATACAGAGGTTTTGGCTAAAGAACATTCTGACATCGACTCCGAATTAGACGGCTACGGATACATGCTAGCCGACCGTCGAACTAGGTCAGGCGGATGACTTGGGCGAGATAGACAGGACTGAACAAGTAGCAGATTTTCCAGTTTGACCCCTAACTGTTCCATTTACAAGCATCTGTGGCGGACCACCCCTGATGCACCATTTTTGAAATTTTTCTAACTGCTTTTGGATAAGCTTTTTTGATGTGCTAGTTGAACAGACCAGGCCTGCATGGTGGGCAGAGTAGGTCAAATGCACAGAAGGCAGGTAAACCCCACAGAATAAAATGGAAACCTACTTCTCCTCTAGCATCTTATGTTTTTGAGAACAAGATCAAGAATCCCAAAGGCTGCTCCAAGAAGGCTCAATATGAATGTGAAGCATGTAAAGTTGCTTTGTGCAAAGTTTTATGCTTCACATTTGCAAAGAGCAAAATCAGATAGTGGTTCTGTGGAGTGTAAGGAAGGTAAGCAATATAGCACATCGATACAACTGTTAAAATTTTCATTCTAAATTGTCCTCTTAGAACTGTTCAGTGCAGTCTATTGAGAAAGAGGAGTCGATTCAGGAGGCTTCATCCATCTTCAAGGTGACCATCCAGTGCACTCAGGCATTCATAAAAATGGCCCTTTTGAGAGCTACCAAATATTTGAAAAGGAAACAAATGTCAGTGTGTTTGCCTCTCTGTGTGCCTGGCTTGATGTAATGTTACTGTTGTCCTGTTGGTGTGCATGCTGCAGTGTTTTTGATGTTGTGGTTGTATTACTATGTATGTGTTTGGGAGGTGATAGGGTGAGTAGGCAACATGAGTGCCCCAAAATTTTTCTATCAAAAACTGGACAGAAGGATTGAAAGTGTAGATAAAAAGCTAAAGAATGATGTTAACCTCAAGTCTGTATGCCAAAAATTACCAAGATCTGATAAGTTAAAAATTTCTTACTTTTTAGGCATTTCCTGTTACTCCTCTGGTACGACTACTGTCTGCATACTAAAAATATTATATCTTCTTCATTTATGAAAATATTTTCAAACTTTTTTGGAGGTTTTGTCTGATATTAATTGCTGCACAGTTCATGTGCTGACACTACATGAATTGTCACTGAAAATGTTTTCTATAGGGGTTTGAACATGAAAAAAGTTTTCAAATGAGGTGGGTACAGTTTGGGGCAACTATGGGTACCTACAAAAAATGTTTCTCAAAAACTGGAAAGATGGTTTGAAAGAGGAAATAAAATGCTAAAGAATGATATTAACCTCAAGTCTGTGTGTCAAAGAATGACCAAGATCTGATAAGTTAGACATTTCTTACTTTTCAGGTGTTTTCTTATATTTCCTTCAATTTGTACGACTTCATCTTACATACTAAAAATACTGTATCTCCTTCATTTATGAAAATATTTTCAAAATTCTTGTGAGGTTTTGTCTGGTATTGATTTCTGCACGATTTTTGTGCTGACACTACATATGTTGTCACTGAAAATGTTTTTCCATAGGAGCCTGAACATGAAAAATGTTTTAAACATGGGGTGGGGTACGGTTTGGGGCAACTTTGGGTACCCCAAAATTTTTTGTATCAAGAAATAGACGAATGGATGGGAAGAGGAGATAAAATGCTAAAGATTGATGGTAACCTCATGTCTGTAGGTCAAGAACTGACTGAGATACAACAAGTTGAAAACTATTTAATTAATAGGCATTTTCCGGTAAAAATCGCTCGTCGTCAGGGCCTAGGCGGAAAAATTTCTCTCGTCTTTAATCAGCTGAGCTGTTTCTTCTAAGTCGTCAAAATCTGACTGCCATCATGATTGATCTGTTGGCCTAAAAGACATTTCAAAGTCCTCGTGCCTCTTGATTAAAGTGACTGCAGCTGCAAAGCAATGCACTGCAGACTCAGTCAGGCTCACTGAAGAGAATCATTCTAGTATGGACACTATGTCTGGATGTTACACGAAAAGCATTGGTCAGTTCTTCCAGAAATAGGATACTTAGACTGGGAGTATTTCATTGATCACAATTCCGAAAGCATTTGGTAACTCTGAGAAGACTTACTGGCAGGCTGTCTTGAGCTGCAATCCTATGTGTTCAAAGGCTGAACTATGCAGAACATAGTGAAATGATTTTCATTGGTTGCCTCTTCACAGAAGAATAGAGTATAAGATCTAGTCAGTTGTGTTAAATTGCTTGGGTGATTATATCCCATTGAACAGTATTTAGACAGCTGTCTCATAACTTCCAGTTTGCAGATCTTTTCACTCTGCCACTTCAGGTACTTGCTTGTTTTGAGCCTCCACTATGCTTCATGGGAGTTTTGTTGTGGTTCACCTGTTATCATAGAAAAGTTTACTTAGAAACTTTAAACAAGAACCTTTGAACCATCTTTCATTCTGCCAGCAGCAGAAAACCATCTGCATTATTCAATGTTGGTTTTGCAATGTTCAGTCAGGAGTGCCACTGAGGTTTCTGTTAAGTGGTGCTGTATAAGTGTGTGATTAATGACATTCCTACATTATTTTGGATGTTATGGTGTGGCTAAGGCTTGTTATATAGAAATATTTGGTTGCATTACACTGTGTTAGAGTACTTTCATTGTTCACAGTGACAGGTGCCAGTAGCCAAGGAACGGTGCTTTACCAGACATATACTACACCATCATCTTCCGGTGGCAGCACGTTACCTGAAGGCTACCTGCTGAACTTACCTCAGGCACCAGTGCTGTCAAAGGCACTAGAAGCATCCAGTAAGAAGACGTTTCATTTTGAGTAGAAGTAGGTTAGTGCATACTTGACTGAAACAACTAACATTACATATAATTGAAGGCAGTTAGGATGCATGCTGATCAGTCATTCTAAATGTCTTTGTATTCTGTTAATTCAGTACTGTTCCATCGTGTTTGGCCTTTTGTCCTGGGAATATTTCTTTCTTGTAAAATGGCAAGATGATGACCATCATTATCAGCAAGTTCCTTTCTGAAGCGGTGCCATTTGCATGATGCACTTCCTGTCCTCCTGGACTTGTTGTAAGGCTGCATGAAACAGTTTACTCAATGGAGGTTGGACTCCCTCTGAGGTTCATGTCCAGTACTAAATACTGTTGTGAAGCTGTTACCATAGGTTGGGTAAGTGAAGTCTGGTATTGAAATATTTGATTGTATTGGATGAAGGTTGCTATGTGGTCTGTGCAACGCATCAGTATTATGTGACATGGGTCATTCTAAGAGTTTTATAATAAAATTTAAGCAGTCATGTAAGGGCGGAATGTCCGTGTAAATACAAAACCATATTCCTGAAACATGCTACATCACCAGTGGAAAGTTCAGTTAAAAGATCAGCCATGGATCTCATATTTGCTTATGCACATGTGTTCTTTGAAAGAAAAAACTCGTAGCCTTTTCCCTCAGTATAGCATGTATAATAACATTAATGTAATGGTAAGCAGAGCACTGATAGTTTTAAACATTTCTTTTACAATTGACTCAAGGACATCTGACTTTAATAATGACAGTATTCTGTGTGGCCTGAAGTGTGCTTCAGTAATTCATTTTCAGTGGAGCTGCACATGTTGACCACTATTTTCTTTCACTTTAAGTTGAATAATCTACATTGATGTTTGCTCAGATAGTTCATGTTTTTGATGACTTTGTGTTTGAGTCTGCATTCAAAAGTTAGTTCTTAAGTCTTCCATGGATTTTGTTTGGTTTTGGTCCTTGGACAATGTTTACACCTCTGCTGTTGTTGAAGCTGGTGGGCACAAGAGTCTTTGGACACAGCCAAACTTGAAGAGACATGTGGTGCACTGATGCCAACATTTGTTTTACTTTGCCGCTGATCTCCTGTCAACTGTCATAATTTTGATTTGATTTTGTTTGATTTGTTGGCTGTACAGATGGTGCTGCTGCTGCTCAGCAGTTCATCACAATTCCAGTTCCAGTCAGTTTGGCCAACAGTTCTCAGGTGAGCTGCTCCCTCTGGTGATTGCAGTAAGGCATAACTAAGGTAGCGATGGTACAGTAGCTGAAAGAACACACTTTTTAAGGCTATTTCCAAGTGTTATTACTGATAGTTTAATGATGAGTTGTTTCCTTTTAAAAATACACCTGACCATCAATATAACACATGTTAATATGATGTGAATTCTGGTATAACACGGTTGCAGCCTTAGATCCCAAATTTACTTTTAAAGTATCCCATATCTCGCAAGTGAGAAGTAGGGGAGGCACTCATCTCCTTTTCTTAGGCCTTTGAGCCGGCAATGGACGAATCCCAAAGTCCTTGACTCGGGGCCAGTGCATCGCAGGACTTACTGTTTACTTCCCAACTTACGCTGGTACCAAATTATACTGCTTGGTGACAGAGGCATGGTGTGCGCAAACAACTTGCCCATTGGTCGTTACATGTAGTTGAACCTTCAACCACATTAAATGGAAGTTTTTTAGCAGCCATTTTAAGTGCAGTGATGGCGAGTATCTAGTCAACTCAGTTTTGTTACAACACTGAGTTCTAATGCTTTTGTTAGCCCATTATAACCTGCAAATACACGGCAACCTAAACAAATACAAGGTCACAAAATACCATTTCAGTTTAACTTGGCCTTCATGGTCCTTAGTATGAATCCTAACTCCTGTATTGTAGTGAGGGTAGGTACATGTGTACCCAGGCACTTGTATAGTGCATTTTAAGAACCTTACAAAGGTGCTACAGCACGGCTATCTAGAAGATCCCAAAAAGGTATTTATTAAGACGGGCGGAGAATGTTTCCTGAGCTATTAAGAGAGCAAGAGTTCAAATTTCTGGGAGCAAACTGTTCCAGGGAGACAGTCCCACACAAGAAAGAGCACAGTGTGCCCGTACTGTCATACAGGAGCACGGAACTATAAGCTGTCCACTTGCAGTCGATCACAGCTTTTGCCGACCTGGTTGGCTCACAATGAGTTTGGGCAACTCACTGCTGTATTCCTGAGATGAGCCAGCTATCGAAGTCCTGTCTATGAGAAGTATCTTGAACTGTATTCTCTTCTCAGCCGGAAGCCAGTGCAGGGTATCATGCTTGTAATTTTAGGCAAGTTGGCCATGATCTGGGCGGCAAAGTTAAGGACCGGCTGTAGCTGACAAATTCAGAACTCTGACAGGCCTACAAGACTGAGTGACAGTAATCCAAGCATTCCATGATAAAAGAATGGACCAGGGTCACTGCTGCATTGTTTGACAGATTTCACCGAATGTTCCTGATCTGGTGCAGTTCGTAGGAACAGGACCTGCAGAGTGAGTTAAGATGGGCTGCCATTGATAATTCTTCATCCAAGAGGACATCTAGGTCCCAGACAGCGTCTTCTGCATCAAGTGACCCTTCCAGAAGCCAGACTGGAGCTTTGGCTTTAGGGTCTGGTGTATCATGAAGTATCAGAGCTAAGTCTAATGTATGTGCTTGGCTGTCATTTTATGCTGCCAACCTCTGCCAGTTGTACACATGAAGCAGTGACCTGATGTTAAACTTTGGACATAGGAATATGTTTTAATCGGGTTCTTTGTTTTTAATATGTTTTAATTGGGTTCTTTGGTTGTCTTTGATTCCTGTTAGGTATTTAAGTATTGTGTTTCTGCCTCATTAGTCTTTCTTTGTTTGGCTTGCAGATGTTTCATCCATTGTTTGCCCAGTCAGCTTCAATCAAATCTGAACTGCTGCCCACTGATTTACGTTACAACAGCCTCGAAAAACCTGCAAAATAAAGACAGAGCTTTTTATGAGTCATTGTATAACGAATCTCACTACCAACTTTTTTGCTAGAGTTTTTTTAGAACTTGTTATGATTTTTATATTGGCACAACTGTTAATTCAGTTGTTGATTTTCTTCAATTCATATTTTGTTTTAATTTATTGTTGGTTGACTTTCCCACATAAAGTTTGTGTGCATTTATGCCAAGTTGCCTTACTATACTTTGGGTCAGGTGATGTAAAACTTCATTCAACTGTATAGACTGATTCTTTGGGACAGGCAACATTTTCCCATCACCACTTACATGTACCAGGTAATCATTGTTGAAAGTTTTAGATGTTTACCCTGCTGCTTCCGTCTTCATGATTTCCAAGTTAATTTTTATGACCTTCAGGTCTAAACTTACGACTCATTTGTTTCAATATGCTTCCTCACCATAAGCCTAACTTCTGGTTTCCTGACCTACTGGAATTCGACATGGCTTCTCCAGTGGATTATTCCATTATTCTTTGATTATGATTTCACTTGAAATGACCATTGATTGATGCCTTGGGCATTATGATAATGGCACTACAGTAGTATCTGGTTAGATTTTCCCATGCCCTTCTTGGCATTTAGATAAGCAATTCTGTGCCCTCACTCCCTCTAGTGCCTTAAAAAATCAACAGAATATGTCTGTTGAAATATCATCTACAAAGGTGGTGATGAAGGATATGCATTTTTATGGATTTGTGTTCTTTGAGATTGTGTTTTTTTTGAAGATGGCTAGCTCAATCTGTTACCATGAATGATTATAAGGTTTGTAAGATTTCACATGGTAGAACGGTCCCTAAAAATGGCTTCAATTCCTATGCAATGGGCATGCTGATTTGCTGGCTTAAGATCTTAGTACCTGGTACTTGATATTCTGAGTCAAAGAGGAACCAGCATCTGCATGTTGTCTTTATGTTCTGTAATCCTAAATTTCAGCATCTCTTACTTGGTTACTTCTGTTCTCACAACCAATATATGTTCTGTGTCTGGTTAGTTTTTTTGCAACTTCAAACAGCTTCATCGCCTAACATTCGCCTCCATCATGCAGTCTTGCATCTCTGCCTTTTGTCATGTTAACTCCATTTAACACACACTCCATTTTAGATTTCTCACATAGTGTATCAATCAACCATTCTTCTCATTTTCATCCTGTGCTGATGCATCATATTCTTTAACAGATATCAACTCTCCCACCCCGGCTTGCCTTACATAACCCCAACAACCAAGAGTTTCAACTCCGTGCAATTTGGCGCTATGCAATATGGAGTTTTTCGTTACTTTATTGTTCTTCCTAACCTCATCCCTCAGGCGACCACTGCATCACCCCACGTACCACACTTTTGTGACATATTAATCCTGCTTTCTGGAGATGTCCACCCAAATCCTGGCCCACAGATTCTTCACTCCTCTCCTCCTCTTTCGCCTCCTCCTACCTGTCCTTCTACTCCTCCCTCAATTTTTCCCAAATTTAACAAACACATGAAACAAATAATGTGCACTCTTAATGCTCAATTGGCTACGAGTTCTTGCAATAGTTTTCTAAGACATATACTTACTTGAACGTGAACACTGAACACTGACTGTTATCAAACACAGTTAGATGTCTTGGTTGTTCTCGACACTTTTCGTATGCTTACTGAACAACATGGTTGAATTAAAGTGTGATTATTACTTGACTTTCTAGGCACGTATCAAGACAAATCTTTTCACTAAGGATTTTGCTGATTCCTGAATGCCTTACAATTAATTTTGCCATTTGTCCACCTTCTGTAGAGTTTATTTAATACTTGCACTGTACAGTATTTTTTAAATATAAACTGTTTTTACTGAATGACTTCTTTTAAAGTAGTAAGTTAATAAATTATGTCATTTTCTGTCAGATTGTATCTGCTACATTGTCTGCAATAATTTTTATTTGACATCATATTTATTGTGCAATAAAAGCACTTTCTTACCAGTTGGACTTATATTTGTACTCTTTGCTTTGCTAGGTGAATAAGTAAGTAATGCATTTGTTAGCAAGCCATATGTCTGACCGAGGAAATTTGAATTCTGAATACATTTGCGATTATTACAATCCGCTTAGGTTCAGACCAGCCATACACCACATGCCTTTTTCAACCTCCAACCTCCTCCTTCTGCTCGTCTTCGTTTGAGTCTAGTTCAAGATGCTGCGTTGAGTAAACATATGCATGAACTAAGCCCCAGCAGCTTAAAATACCTGAACAAATAGAGTACAAAGTCTTATCCCTTACATATAACACGCTTCAATCCTTCCAGCCCCCCTATCTTCGTCATTTATTTACAATTCAACCATTCCATTCAGCTCGCTCCTCGTCTGTCCTAACACTTCTTTGCCTTCTCTTCACCTTAAAATTTGGAAATCGCTCCATAGCCATAGCTGCCCCACCCCTCTGGATTAAACTCACTCCAGAATTATGACAGACCTATGTGCTCCATCATACGAACTCGCCAACGCTTCACCTCTCAGTTTCTGTGCTGGTCTTTCATTCGCGACTGAAAACATTACTTTTCCAAAAATCTTATCCTGATTCTTCCTCTTCCCCTTATCGTAATTGTAATCTCAAGATTTCTACAGCACCCAACGAAAGCTAAGTCGTGGAACCAGCTTATTCACAAGCGCTCGGTCAAAACAAAATCGATAGGCAAAAGGGCTCGGTACCAAGTCAAGTAGCTGGCCCAGTTAGCTACATCGGTAAGTGCGTACGCCAAGGAGCCTCTGTGCGTGAGGATCCAAGGTTCGCGTCCCGGTCGTGGCTTATTTCAGAGATTTAAATCTCGGTCTAGTACGGTCCGTGCACGGGAACCTTAAATGGCGTGGCGCCCATTCAAACGGGCAGCAGTGGTTATGGATCTCACCCGATAAATTCATTGCAAAATGAGCATGGTCGAGACCATACGGTCGCTATATAAAACCTATACATTTACATTTCGGATCCAACAGTCAGGCAGGCGGTCAGACGGCTAGGGTGAGTGGTGTTTGCAATCGGATATGCAAGAAAGATAAGGGGAAGAAGAGGAATCAGGATCGGATCTGTGAAACAGGACTGTTTTCAATTTTGAGTGGAAGAACTGCAGAGAGACTGCTTGGGGTGAAGTGATGGTGAGTTCGTAAGATGGATTAGATATTTGTCGTAATTCTGTCGGGAGTTTATTCCAGAGGGGTGGGGCTGTCTCTCCGTCTGACTTTTGGATCTTGACATGGAACCGAACCCTTTTGTCTATCAATTTTGTTTTGACTGAGCGCCTGTGAATAGGCTGGTCCCCGCGGCGCGGCTTTCGTTGGGCGCTGTAGAAATCTCGAGATTACGATTACGATCACGATTATAACCTCCATGCCCAAACCGTCAATTGGGCTATTTTTTTACTTTTATTTGGATGTCTGGGTGACTTATATAATTAGCAAGGAACCAAAGATACAGAACAAGAACCATGCGTTGCTGACTGTAACTGGTTTTGTTTGCAGTTGAAATAAAAGACAAATGGTTAGTATTTTTCATGATTTTAGACTTTATACTGATTTATTGAAAATATTTTAAGACGTATACAGTAATTAAAATCTAAGAATAGTTACGTGTATTCAGTTATAAGTAGATGTGTCGTTGTTAAAGTGTTGTAAGTCGCACTGCTGAGTCACTCGTGTGTTAAAATTCACACTGGCCATTTCACGCAGTTATAAAAATAAAGGGTAAAATCGTGCTTCGTGTAATTCATTCCCTGTAAAATAAATAGCATAATTGATTCTGTTCATTATAAAAGACTACCTGAGAACTTTCTATAAGGGAAACTGAAATTCTTACGATCCAAACCTAGGTTAATAGGAGAAAGTCAAGTTATAAACAGGAGTCATTTTATGGGTACGTAGCGAATACTCGAAACTCAAATCCTCGAAAATTGCCACCTAAACCCCGAAATCTGTTTTCTAAGTGAACACAAAATTATTCGTGCAGATCTAACTGTTTGGAATTTCTGGATATTTTCCCAAGATTCTTTTCAGCAGATTGACTGACTAATCTATACTGCTTTCAGGATTTTGAATGCTTAGTAGAAAATGTGGGTAAACATGTAAACAGCTGCTTGCAATCACCCACTTAAAACCAGTATTGCTGCCACAGACTGCAAGAGAAATTAGGATGCTGCTACCTACTGGAAGCACTGCCATTTAATAAGTGGGTCATCCGTAAGTAACAGACTCATGATGACTTGCGTCTGGAAAGTGTTTTGTGGTTCCAGTAGCAGATTGGACTGCTGCAACCCTGGAAGGCAAAATATTACCTTACATCCTTCCGGGAATTCATTATATACGATGGATGGAGTGCTTATTCTAATTTGAAGAACTTAGAAGGTGGCATTTTCATGCATTCTGCTGTTAATGCAACTTTGTAGATCCGAATGACATTGAAGTACACACACACACACACAAAATGTGGAGAACGTTTGAATGTGTACCAAATGCAAACTTAGAAGACAATCTGGCACAAGTCATGATTTGTTTTCAATATATCTGCAAAAGTTTGTCCGGAAAATGCATTTTGCAAGAACGTTTCCACAAACCGTTTTATTTGCCTCACAGAAACTTATTCGATTTCTTGATTTACTTATACCTTTATTACTCTGTGATTTCTTTCACTAATAAAAGTATTTTATAAACTTTGTTAGTCTGTTACTTATGGGTGCTTATTGAATGACTCGATTACTTATTTACTGGGAGTGCTTCCGGTAGGTAGCAGCACTCTAATTTCAGTCTCAGCCTGTGGCAGCCATATTGTTTTTAAATAGGGCGATCGCATTGTAGAACTCGCCATGGGCAGGGGTCACATTGGTGGTTAGCCTACCAGTTGAAAGGTTTTTGTATTCCCATTAAAGGAATGTTAACCCTTAGCCGACGAGAAAATTTTCCGCCTAGGGCCTGATGACGAGCGATTTTACCCGAAAATGCCTATTAATTAAATAGTTTTCAACTTGTTGTATCTCATTCAGTTCTTGACCTACAGACATGAGGTTACCATCAATCTTTAGCTTTTTATCTCCTCTTCCCATCCATCCATTTAGTTTTAATACAAAAAAATTTGGGGTACCTAAAGTTGCCCCAAACGGTACCCCACCCCATGTTTAAAACCTTTTTTATTTTCAGGCTCCTATGGAAAAAAATTTTCAGTGAAAACATATGTAATGTCAGCACAAAAATCGTGCAGAAATCAATACCAGACAAAACCTCACAAAAACTTTGAAAATATTTTCATAAATGAAGGAGATACAGTATTTTTAGTATGTAAGATGAAGTCGTACAAATTGAAGGAAATATAAGAAAACACCTGAAAAGTAAGAAATTTCTAACTTACCGGATCTTGGTCATTCTCTGACACACAGACTTGAGGTTAACATCATTCCTTAGCATTTTATTTCCTCTTTCAAACCATCTTTCCAGTTTTTGCGAAAAAAATTTATGGAGGTACCCATAGTTGCCCCAAACTGTACCCACCCCATTTGAAAACTTTTTTCATGTTCAAACCCCTATAGAAAACATTTTAAGTGACAACTTATGTAGTGTCAGCACATGAACTGTGCAGAAATTAATGCCAGACAAAACCTCCCAAAAAGTATGAAAATATTTTCATAAATGAAGGAGATATGATATTTTTAGTATGCAGACAGTAATCATAGAATCGGAGTAACAAGAAATGCCTAAAAAGTAAGAAATTTGTAACTTATCAGATCTTGGCAATTTTTGACATACAGGCTTGAGGTTAACACCATTCTTTAGCTTTTTATTTCCTCTTTCAATCCTTCTGTCCAGTTTTTGATAGAAAAATCTTTTGGTACTCAAAGTTGCCTACTCACCCCATCACCTCCCAAACATATACACAGCAATACAATCACGACGTCAAAAACACTGCAGCATGCACACCAAGAGGACAACAACAGTAACATTACAACAAGCCAGGGACACAGAGAGAGGCAAACACACTGACGTCTGTTTCCTTTTCAAATATTTGGTAGCTCTCAAAAGAGCCATTTTTATGAATGCTAGAGTGCACTGGATGGTCACCTTGAAGATGGATGAAGCCTCCTGAATCAACTCCTCTTTCTCAACAGACTGGACTGAACAGTTCTAAGAGGATTATTTAGAATGGAAATTTTAACAGTTGTATCGATGGGTTATATTGCTTACCTTCCTTACACTCCACAGAACCACTATCTGATTTTGCTCTTTGCAAATGTGGAAGCATACAACTTTGCACAAAGCAACTTTACATGCCTCACATTCATATCGAGTCTTCTTGGGGCAGCCTTTGGGATTCTTGATCTTGTTCTCTAAACATAAGATGCTAGAAGAGAAGTAGGGTTCCATTTTATTCTGTGGGGTTTACCTGCCTTCTGTTCAGTTGACCTACTCTGCTCACCATGCAGGCCTAGTCTGTTCAACTAGCACATCAAAAAAACTTATCCAAAAGCAGTTAGAAAAATTTCAAAAATGGTGCATCAGGGGCTGGTCTGCCACAGACGCTTGTAAATGGAACAGTTAGGGGTCAGATGGGAAAATCTGCTACTTGTTCAGTCCTGTCTATCTTGCCCAAGTCATCCGCCTGACCCAGTTTGAAGGTTCGCTAGCATGTATCCGTAGCCGTCTAAACTCGGAGTCGATGTCAGAATGTTGTTTAGCCAACACCACTTTATCTTCTTTGCTGGTAGCAAAAGACAGGTTTTTATTGTCAGATGAGTCAAAACTGTCATCATCTGATGCAAATTCATCAAGAATTTGCCGAATTTCGTCATCAGTAAGGCCACAACAACAACAACACGCCTCCATTTTGGGTTATTTAAATTCGTGATTTAAATGTCCGATTTGATTGGTCGATTTTCATGTTTATGAGCGAATTCTAAAAATATCTTTCACTTATTTCTGTGCTTTATTATATTATCTTGGCCTAATTGATGTAAGGTTTAAAAAATATAATGTCTGCGATAGGCTGAGAGTGGTCTAGATAATAGTACATGCCCACTACCAATTACTACCATCTTGTCGTGACCCTACACTACCAATCACTACCTACATGTCTGTATTGGGTTAAACATGCACTCACATGCCACTTGCGACAGGAAAATAAAAATATTGTGATGCAGTGGCAAGGTAGGGCCTTCAGAGTGGCATGACAGCCCGCTACTTATGCCATGTTTCTAAGATCTATCCTTTTAGGAGAGGATGTTGTTTTATTGTATAAGAGGGAGTGAACTCTTTTGAAAGAAAGTCAGAAGAGGATTTGAGACTTGGACTGAATTTGTTTTATTTTATAAAAACATCATTCTGGGTAAAATCTTCAATTTGGCCCATTAAGTCCAGCTGAGTATAAACAATATGGCCACTCCAGATTGCGAGAGAAAATAGAGCACTGTAGGCTCACTGAAAATTATGCAATAAGAAATAAGTGAGTACATTATGGACACATTAACACAAATTTTTTGAAAATTGATTAGACAATTCATCACCTAGAACATGTTTTAGTATAGTGTCCACAGAGTTTATATTTCAAGAGGAACATGTTAACCTCCTTAACGTTAACCCCGAGCGTTAATAGGACCCGGAATTCTCTGTAAAAACAGTTAACCCTGAGCAACGCTCGGGGTAACTAGTGCTGTTATTAGATGGCAGACATTATTGCATACATTATATTTTCAAAACTTTACTCCATTTAGGCCAAGATAATATAATTAAGCACAGAAATAAGGGGAAGATATATTTAGAATTGACTCATAAACATGAAAAACAGTCAATCAAATCAGACATTTAAATCATGAATTTAAATTACCCAAGATGGCATCATGGCATGGCCTTGGAAATGGCAAAATTTGGTAAATGTTTGATGAATAATTGGCATCAGATGATGACAATTTTCAACTCGTCTGACAATGAAAACCTGTCTCGTGCATCCAGCGTGGCAGGTGAAGTGGTTTTGGCAGGTGCCTTTCTGTAGCCTTGTTTGGTACCTCTTGTGATTGCATTTTACAATATATGGGTGCTCTGTATGCTTAAACTGGATTCCTACATTCTTGTGGTTGGTTATTGCTGAGTTTAACCTTTTGAACTACAGGGTCAGCAACAGTCAGGTGGTGGAGGACATGGTGGTGACAAGAAGGATGACAAAGTTAGTTGCTATTACATTTTCTTTATAATTTTGTAAGTTTGTTTTATGAATTTTCACCTGTAGGTTCATCCTACAGGTGAAAATTCATACTGCCATATGAATTTTTGCATTTATTGCATGACTGTTACAGTGGCAATTTTGCCACTGTAACAGTCGTGCCATATTTCTAAAGTCAAGTTGGTCGTACCTCTCAAAAATATGACTTTGAAGAAAACTGTTTTTACTTGGCTACTGTTGTGATAATTGTAATTAGAAGATATTTTAATAAATAAAATTATAATGAAAGTTAAATTATTTCAGACTGAAATATCTTTACCTGGTTTTATATATTTTTATTTAAATCCTTTGGGTAAATTTAGTTGTGTTTGATGTATACTGAAATCAGAAAAGCAATTTGCTTAAACTCTGTAAATTAGATTTGTTTAAAATTGAACTGTAGGACAAGAAGAAGAAGTACGAACCTCCTATTCCAACTCGTGTTGGTAAAAAGAAAAAGAAGTTAAAGGGACCAGAGGCTGCAAACAAACTGCCTCAGGGTCAGCTAAATATGACTTGGTCTTCTAACAATAAAACTAAAGTGAATAGTACTTTAATAATGAAGTAACAAATGTGAAGGTATTTTACCCAAATTTATATGTGCAAAATATTTATTTTGCAAAGGTATGTTTGTATCAGATTTATCATGGTCAGTGTAGGGAGCTCGTAATTTATGCTAATCTAGGATTTTGTGTGATTTTTGGCCTAACTTGGAGGAGTATCTCCCCCCCAGTGGCAGTGATTTGTTTGAATACAATGCACAGTACATTTTGGAACTGGCTTCTATTGAAAACTTGTGGGGAGTACCTTTTTGTCTTTATGCTTTGTCCAGCAGAGATTTTTGTGCCACACGACCTCCAGTAGCGTCCTGCACACCTTCGGCCATAGGCAGCTCAGTAAGTGGGCATGACAGCATACTGTGAAAGCCTGCTTTTATCCTCCCCAACAGTTGAGACTGTTACGAACTTGTCTTGGGAATGTTCTTTAAAAAATTACTCCTAATATCTTTTAGATCGTTGTGTTCTTTGTGATATGCACCATTTGTGCTCATTTAGCTAAAAGAGTGTGGCACTTGAGGAAGCAGGTGATGTTAGACTAAGTCAGGTAATTTTTAATGTTGTGTTAAATACACTCCCTGAATTTGCAGACTGGCTAATGCTTGTCAGAGGCAAAGCAGGTGTAAACCTAGATCAGATGAATTGAGCAAGTATATGTTACCTGTTAGAATGGAGCCAACACGTTTCATTCAAGTGTGCATTCGATTGGAGCTGGTGACAATAGCCTTTTGACTGTTGATTGAAGCCTGTGAATGATGAATTGGTCGGGAGTGAATTACAAGCTGATGATGACGGTTATCTGGATGATAAAGTCAAGGACTGTGCACTAGTTTCTGGTGCTATTTTCTGTTTGGGGTATATAGTGATCTTGAAGCTTAAAAATTGCTCATTAACATGATGCCCGCTGTGACTACGAGAAAAATTTGTAAGGAAATGGGTGCATTATAATTAGAAGTTCACAACAAGGTTAAATGCTGTTCCGACAGCTTTTCTTCCAGTGCTGGTATGTGATGATGCTGTAGTGTAAAGTGACGATTCTTTAAAGAACTCGTAGCTAAAGTTATGTAACTGAATTTGTACTTTTTTCTTCTGTGCAGTGACTCCACACACAAGATGCTATCTCAAGTTACTGAAGCTCGACAGAATAAAGGATTATCTTTTGATGGAAGAAGAGTTCATCAAGAACCAGGAGAGGCTGAAACCCCAAGAGGAAAAACAGGAGGTACTCTACTATACTTGCCATGATGACACACTAAGCAGTTGATTTACAGTCGTGATATTTGATTGGTTATCTGTTACTTCTTTATAAATCAACCTAATATTTTAATTTCTTGTGTTGTAACTTAAGTTAATTTCATGTGTTGTAAAAACAGGATTTCTTACAAGTCTAGGTCTTGCTTGATCTTTGTTGCTTTGTTGCTTCACTTAGGTATCAGTTTAAGTATTTTCCAGATGCATTTGTGTTAAAGCTTTTATCTTTTGACAGGAGTGTGATGTAATGTAAGCATTATTGAAAAGTGACTGAAATGCTGGAGTTTAGACTGCATACCCATCCGAATATTTATATTTTCTGATAAGAATCAGCTTTTGCTGTGGTGTTTCAAAAACTGTCAGATACAGTGAAATTTTATTGATTATTCAAAAAAGATTTTATTAGAAAGCCAAAAAAGCCATCTGAACTAATGTATCTGATGTTAGTCACAGTGTGTCTGTTTCTTGTTTGAAATATAAAAGTGATCAAACCTCAGTGTCCCATTTAACAATAAGCTAAACGCATAGTATTTGCTAGGTGTTTGGATGTTCTGTATAGGTAATGATCAGGTGGTTAGCTTACTGACATACAGATCACAGGATGGCAGTTTGTAACCCTGCTGAGAACTTTTATATTCCACTATTGCTTTCTGTGGCATATTGCTCCTTAGCCAAGTTAAATGTGGGCAAGAGAGAGAATTGGCCACTCCTTCCTGTATAAAACATGGCTGTGAAAATGATTTTTGCTACCCCTTAGGGTTTGGAATAAGGAAGTGATCTTCTGTTGTCCTAATAATTGGGGTGTTCTTTTCATATTCTAAAACTTGACTCTCATATTTTATGCTTCCCAGGATCATTATTTTAAGCTGTCCTGTTTTGCTTAGATGACTACCAATGACCATCAAAGCCCTGAACGCCTTTGTTGAAATCTTTGTCTCAGAGTTTTGCTTCTTATTTATTTATTTATTTATACAGAACACTTATATAGCACCCCTTCAAGAAAACTACTCAGAAGCGCTCCCAAACCAACCTCGGCGAAAAAGAACAGTCTTAAGAGAAGAATAGAAGATAGAAGTAAAATCCCGGGGTAGAAGACGTAGAGTAACAGGAAGTCCATTCCAGAGAGTTGGGCCAGCAACAGAGAAAGCACGACGCTGCATGGTCGAGGTATGAGCACGAGGCACTAATAGATTACCACTAGCAACAGGGCGAAGAGAAGCACGTCCCAAATTGGACCGGACAGGTAGGCAAAGCTCCCTCAAGTAAGAGGGGCAATGCCCAACAAGGAGTTCCAAACAAAGACGATAACCCTATAGTGGATGCGCTGACTCATAGGAAGCCAGTGCAACTCATCCTGCATGAAATCAGAGACGTGACCAAACCTAGAGATGCCACCAATAAGCCGTGCAGCCGCCCGCAACACACACTCCAGGCACGAATGCCGTACATCAGGGAGTCCTACATATAGAGAAGATCAGTAATCCAGCCGACTAGTGACAAATGCATGAACCAGAGTCTTAGATGAGGTGACTGAGAGAGAACGTGAGACAACACGAAGTTGCCGTAGCTGGTAGTAGCAACTACGACAAAGACGATGTACCTGAGCTTTAAAAGAGAGCTCATGATCCAACTCAATGCCAAGGTCGTAAACAGTGACTGAGAAGGTGATGTGAGGAAACTCTAAATGTAGTTCAGGTAGATTGATTTTAGCCAATTGCTGCCTAGTGCCCAACCAAATATATTGAGTCTTGGAAGGATTCAATCTCAATCGATTTGAAGACATCCAAGCCACAAGGGAGTCAGAAGCACAACACAGCTCGAACAGCAGCTGCGGCATCAGAAGCAGAACAATGAACATAGGCCTGCACATCGTCGGCATAGGACTGGCTTGAAGCCGAGCACGCAGCTAGCAAAGAGCTAAGGTCAGCAGTAAACAGTATATAAAGCAAGGGACCCAAAACTGACCCCTGAGGCAATCCAAACAAGGAAGGAACCCAAGGTGAGCGGGATGGGCCATAAACCACACAGAGCGTGCACTCAGATAGTAAAGAGGCCAACCAATCGAGAAAGTTGCCAGATAAACCAAAAGAAATAGCCAGACGTTCCAAAAGTATAGCATGATCGACCGAATCAAATGCAGCACTAACATCAAATAATGGAAGTAAAGCAACTTGAGAACGATCTATGGCACCATATATATCAGACAGAAGTCGAGTTAAGAGTGTCTCAGTAGAGTGAAATCTATTGGTATGTTGTAATTCCAGAATAGTCTTTACTAAGCTTGTGGAGAAATGTGATGCTGCCTATGAAAAGGGACCACAACACATGATTTATTTACTGAGATATGGGCCTCAGAATGTGGTCACCCATCAAAATATTGAAATTGGGTTTTCACTGGCATTCGCTAGGGGACGCCTCTGTCTATCCACCTAGCACAACTGTTCATGAAAATGGAACATCGCAAGCGTAAAATTGCAAGCTGTATAACTTCCAACCAATGGATTTCCTATGGGCTTTCTTAACTTTATGTGCAGTTTGCCGAAAATTGCATCTTTCAGGTACAGCATGTTTTAATTTCTACATAAAATGCCAGAATACTCCTATTTTACAACATTATACACCATTGTTTTCAGATTTTTTTGCTGGTTGTCACCACCTCTTCCTAGGCCGACAAAGGGTAACATGTCCAAGAGGTTGGCGAACTATTGAGTTCATGTGTATGCTGACTTGAGCAGAAATTGTTCTACAATGCCTACCCTGGACCTAGCACTGTAACCTTACTCTGTGACTCCTCGTTTAAAATTGTTCAAAGTTTGCCCTAATTCACAACTGAAAGAAAGTTCTCTTCTCTCCTCTTTAATGTTGAAATCAGACTTTATTTAATTAATTAACAGAACGATGCTTTTTCATATCTACAGACAGTCACAGTTAAACGATAATTTCTGACAATCAGCATTTCTCAAAATGAACATCACAGACTTAATTTCAGTCTCAGACTACTTGTCTAGACATGTCTGCTCACGTACACCCTAGACTAATACGACAATATGTACAACTCATTAAAATGCAAGAAATCAGCAACACAAAACAGCCACCCTCGTTTGCGCTTCACGCACGTGTCAGCCAATCAGTAAGTGAGCCATAGGCCAGCTGTACCCCTTTCCCTAACAGGTACGTGTTCCCGTCTTAGCATACATCGGGGCTGGCATCAAATAATCAGTACCTGCTTGGCAAACAGTTATACACATACACTGATCTAGTGGTCAGTGTTGTGCGTTACTACTGCATGACTTGTAACGCATTGCTGTAACTAATTACTATTTTTGGTTAACTTTTGCTGTAACTTGTTACTTTTTAAAAATGTAACATGAAGCAGTAGCGGATTATTTTTATGAAGTAATGGTAATACAAAAAACTTTAGTTACTTTGTGTTACTTATAAAGCAGCCTATGTTTGCATCATAGGTTGATGTATAGGTCAAGTTATGACGCTGTAAGTATCATTAAAAGTAGTTGTATGCTTGATGTTTAATTGTTTGGTGCACATCCATTTTTGTAGACTGAACGCTTCTGTTTGTCTTAATGTCTAATTCCTTTTAATCATCGATTTTGCCATGGAGAGAGCTTAAAGTTCATGTCGAAAGAGTGTTTTTGATACGTGGCACATTAAAGAAAAACTGACAGAAATGTTTTGGTAAAATGCAAACTTAGGTTAATTGGGCTACAAGCAGGAAATGGCAGATCTTGAAGGGACCATTTAAGGCCGCCTGTTAACAAACAATAGGCTTATAGATCGAGACAAAGAACTACAGAGAATATTTAATAAATCCGAATTAATGGAAATATCTTTACTAAAAGAAAAGAAAATGGGTCATATTATTGTATGACCTCCTAGTCAAATAACAAAACTTATCTTTGGCCATCTTTGGTACATGTCTGCCAAACAGTGGTGTAACACTGCTGCTTTAAAACACACATGATTAAGTCCAGCAACAAGAGAAACCATACATTAGTATAATTATTTCCATGCAGGTATTTGTTTTCACCTATGAGTCAAATACAAGATTCTGGTGAATCCGAGGAGCTTATTTTGGAGAAACTAAAAGTAACCAGGTTCAAAATGGAACAATGTTGCTTTTAAAAATGGCTTGCAAATAAAAGCAATTTTGAATTAAATAGCCCATTCCTGCTTACTCTTTTCAAAATTTTTGCTGCAAGACTGTCGCATCAAACTTATAGCATTTTGTGTTAGAATACAAATTTATAGCTCTTGATTAGCTCTTTTTATGATTGTCTGGAAACAAGCCTAAAACAGCGACAGCTGGCAACGTGTCGAAAGAGTTTTCATTAAATTCAATGTTGGAATTTAGGGGACTGGTTCAACGACTCTGTTGCAGTTGATCAGAGTGATAAAATGACGAAATCGACTTAGTGACAAACACTTTGAGATGCTTCTTATGTTGCAAGCCTATAAAGATTTAGCTATTTAATGTGACAAATGTTTCAATGCATGTTAAGTATACTTCATATTTTTGATTAACCTGTCTATTATGTTATGCTAAACCAACAATGTAGCCAGGTTTAGTGTACACATTCCCATGTGTAGTAACTAAAAAAGTAATTAGTTACTTTTATGAAGTAATTAGTTACTCATTTTCTAAAGTAACTTTTTATGGTAACTAGTTACTTTATACTGCCCAGTAACCAGTTACTGTAACTAATTACTTTTAAAACGTAACTATCCAATACTGATAGTGGTATGAATAACTCAAAACCCGCCATATGGTCCCTTTTCATAGGTGGCTTCACAAATGATGGCATAATATTTACACATATGAAAATACATATGAGAGGGTTATTAAAATAACGGCGTATGATGAAAGAGTGATTTTTTTTAAAGGTATAAGTTCAGGATGTTGAATTACATGTTGGTGAATATTTTAGGAGGAGAGGTCAAAGGTTGATGATCTGAGAGGCACACCGATGTCAGTTGGAAGTCTGGAAGAGATCATCGATGACAATCATGCCATAGTTTCGACCTCTGTTGGAAGCGAACACTATGTCAGTATTCTGTCCTTTGTTGACAAGGATCAGCTGGAGCCAGGTTGTTCGGTGTTGTTGAACCACAAGGTTCATGCCGTGGTTGGAGTGCTTTCTGATGACACTGACCCAATGGTAACTGTAATGAAGCTAGAAAAAGCTCCACAGGAGACATACGCTGATATTGGTGGTCTTGACCAACAGATACAGGAAATCAAAGTAAGTATATCTTGGACTGTGGTATTAACTGTAAGTTTAAAGAGAAGAATTATTCCTAGGCATCAGTGAAATGGCCAGATAGCCTTGAAATGGTGCAGTATGCTTACCATGGTGTATATCATTCCTACTTGGGCTGGAAATTTCCTTTTTGTTCGTAAATTAATTGGTTTTTTAGGACCAATTTTTGTTTAGTTTTTCGTAAACTTAAAGTTATACAGTACTCTTCTCTGGCCAAATTATGTTGCTGTATTTGTGTCCATCATTTTATTTGAATATTATTTAATTTACAATAATGTTCACATCTCTTAGCAATAAAAACAGTATTTTGCTGATGTTATACTGTAAAGCCCAATCTGCTGCTCGTTCGGTCTTCGTTAAAAATGTATGATTCAATTAATGTCAAATCAGCAGAGAGCCTGACACAACGCTGTCCAAAATTGGCAGTTATTTATCTTGATGAGAAATTTTAGAAAACAAAATTTCAGATTTTTGAGTCAGCCCGTGTCCAGTGTAACAAAGTACGCTATATTTTAAGACCTTACCTGGTGTGTGGGACACCTTACTGTGCTGGTGGAAAGGTAGGATGGGCTGCTCAGCACAGCGAAGGAGAAAGAGGCCGACTAGGCGACGGAGAAAGCTGACGAAGAATCTGGAGAATTCAAAGAATGTTTTCATTTAGAAGGAGTGGCAAAGCAAGGCCATGACTGAATTGGAGGAAGCGGGAGAAGAGCTTAATGTACCCTAGGCTTCGTTTTCCCCAGATGGATTGGTGTTGAACTGGAGCTTTTGGACTGGTTAACAAGTGACACAGAACCAGCGCTGAAATTGTCTTCGCCTGTGGTGGTTACAGATGGAATCCTAACCCAGTGAAGTCCCTTAGGAGTGGCTCATTTCGATGGAGAAGACGAACAGAGCTGAGCCAATGCTGGATGCCTGCGTCTTCTATACATTGCAGTGAAAAATAAATAAGCGATTTATTTATTGTAATTATCAATTATGAAGTTGGCATTTCAGGTAAGCTTGGTACAGCCGAGCCCTAGTTGCATGTGGTAATGCTTTTTGTAATAGGAATCAGTGGAGCTTCCTCTTACTCATCCAGAATACTATGAGGAAATGGGAATCAAACCACCAAAAGGTGTAATTCTTTATGGTGCACCTGGAACAGGTAAAATTTTGATTGGTATGTTGTGTTTTGTACATTGTGATTGTTCTTTGCTGAAATGCATTATATGTGTGTGTGTATATGTATGTGTGTATATATATATATATATATATATATATATATATGTATGTGTGTATATATATATATACGAGTTGTTTGCAAGAACTCAATGTTTCACATCTGCATAATCTAATTTTAAATGTTTTATTATTTAATTTTGTTAACTGTGTATTTTGGGTCTTTTCTTAACTTGTTTTATGCCATAAATACTAGAAAGACACATTTCAGACTTGAATAACTTTTGATAACTGAAGTGAGCTGATTGCCTTCTGAGCATAACTTGTGCATCATCTCTTTCTCATTTATGAGCACAATCCAAAGTTTACACTGGTTATTTATTTTTACGGTTATTTTGCATTTTTGTCATAATGTGCAGACATGATTTGTACCTTGGGAACTTAAGCTGTAATGTTGGCTGTGATAAAGTTCATGAACTTTTTTAGTTTATTTATTTATGAACAGATTTAATTAAATTTCTTTTTTTTCTATTTTACAGGCAAGACTTTGTTGGCAAAAGCTGTTGCCAATCAGACATCAGCCACTTTTCTTAGAGTTGTTGGATCTGAACTTATACAGAAGTATCTGGTAGGTTATTAGACTTAAAAGGAGCTCTTTAAGTTACAAGATTTTAGGAAGGACTTGGATATTTTAATTATCTGAATGTTGGGATTTTAGGAATCAAGTTTTTTCAGGTTTAATGAAAGTGTTTTAATTGCAGGAAAATAATCATATTGCATTTTGTTTCATTTTAGGGTGATGGCCCAAAACTTGTTCGTGAGCTGTTTCGAGTTGCCGAAGAGCATGCACCCTCAATTGTCTTCATTGATGAAATAGATGCTGTGGGAACAAAAAGGTTTGATTTCTCTGGGAAAATAAATGAGCCTTTTGATGATGTGTTCATGGTTCAAATTCTGGCAGCTCATGCAACATTAAGAATTTACTATGCAACTCTTAAGAAAAAATATTTAAGATGTGTGGGTACTTACTATCTGTAATTCATTGAAAGTTTCTAACAACCAAGATGAAATTATTTTCTGGGATTGCCTTTTTGTCATAAAAGGCCATTATCTTAACCCAGTGACCAGGTCCAATGTTTCCTTATGATTACACAAATCCCCATTGAACACTAGCCATTATTTAGCCACTGAGTGCTATGAACTTGATCTGCCTGAATCTTAGAATGTCAAGCGATAGCTTAGTTGGTTATGCTAAAACTTGCAGGCTGTACTGCAAATGCTGTTAAACATTAGTGTCTTATTACCACTGAGCATTTCATCTAGATATTATAATGTACTGATGGCTTCTTCAAGTGTTATTGAAGCCCACAATCATAATCTGTTCTAGTCCAGTAGAAATCCAGTACACATAGGTCAGGAAACTGGTAGATAGGTGTTGCGCAAGTATAGTGGCTGTTATAGTGTAGCGTGATCATTATCATTAAAATTGCTTTTATTGTTGGAGAGTGTCTAATGAAAGAGCTATGTTTTGTCACTACTAACTGCATTAACGTTAGTACTGACAAGATACTTATGTGCCAGACATAAAACTTGCCTTTTTCTTTTTAGATATGAATCTAACTCGGGTGGGGAACGTGAAATTCAGCGCACCATGTTGGAACTGCTTAATCAGCTGGATGGATTTGATTCAAAAGGCGATGTCAAAGTAAGACAGAGCACATTGACTGACAACAGTTAAGGCTAATGAATTAAATTGAGACCTATTTGAAGTAATTTTTCCCATCTCTTGTTCATTCAGAGTTTGATCAGTTCCAAAGGCTGAGAAGTAAGAAACTCAATATTAACATCTGCAGTGTGTCAAAAGATCGTTTTAGACTGCCACGAGAAAAAATTGTCAGATAGCTAAATACAGTGCAGTTCAGTTAAGATGAAAGAAAGGGTACCAGAGTAGACTTTGTCCTAACCGACTTTCGTATAAATCGTAAGGCAATAGTAAGCAACCCAGCCAGAAACACATTATGGCTGCACGTCTTACTCTGTAGCAGCAAATGACACATACACATTACGTGTGTATATGCATTACGTGTATATGATTATGGTAGGCTCCTAACTAGAATTAATATTACACAGCTAAGTTTATTCCACTTAAACACTGTGAGCAAGGATTTAAACACAGGTAGACTAAACTGTTATAATGCTACGTATGCCAGGCCTTAGTTTTAACGGTCAGTGATACAGCATCCTCCCTACGAACTTTAGCAGCCATGTGAATTTGTGTTTATTTACTACATTAGCGAAGGAGAGTCTACCATGGAGGTTATATATTTTAGAGTATACACCTATATCATTGGTCACTCTAGAAGTAGTATATATCAACAGAGTCAACAAAACTATGAATCTATGTAGGCCTACACAGTCCATGGCACCACAGGTCTGTTCACGGTGACCCGTCTCTGATTCACTTGCAGTTTTCTCTAAATACAAGTAATCGGATCTTCAGTTGCTCACATTTCTTTGCCACTTGATATGAGCCCCAATTTACCCACAAATGAAATGGCCGCATTAGTGTAGACAGCTATAAAAGTCTACTTTCTGTACATAGGCATTATTGTGGTAAATGGTCTCATGCACCAATGCATTTTGACAGGGCTGAGGTCAGTGAGTTTCTTATCATTAATTACCCAATTACAGTGTAAATATGTACTCTACCTCATTCCTTGAGTGGTGACATTCATCAAAGACCAACGCTGTCAAACTATCGTAGGCGTATACGGAAGTGCGAAACCTTACTACAAGCTGCAGCTGTTGTGTATCAGTGAACATTTCATCTTATTGGACAGACTTTCCATGGAATTACATTCACAGGACTGGAAATCGTTTTTGTAATAACCAATCTTTTCGTCTTATCAGTTTTGTCGTAAGAGAATAATTTAACGTTAAAATGCTTCGACATCGGAATGGACCAAGCTTTCATTTCATACTGAGCAATATTTTGTTTTATCAGTTTTTGTCTAAAGTGTTTTGTGCTGTATGGACAATCATTCAAGTGTTACATCGCATGATTGTGTTGTAATTATCCTGTATTTAGGTGATCATGGCTACAAACCGAATTGAGACGCTTGATCCGGCTCTAATTCGCCCTGGACGAATAGACAGAAAAATTGAGTTTCCACTACCAGATGAAAAGACTAAGAGACGTATCTTTACTATCCACACTAGTCGTATGACGCTGGCTGAAGATGTAAATCTTGAAGACTACATCATGGCCAAGGATGATCTCTCTGGAGCTGACATTAAGGTACAAACTTCGTTTTCACCAAGGTTTCTGTTCAATCCCTTTTGACCTATCAAACAACTTTGCAGCCATTCATGTCCTTTTTGGGTGTGCAATATACAATTCCTAGTAACCCTATGACTGACACCAAAATATCCCTGACGACTGGCAGATCAGTTATTTCCAAGTCCTGACAACTGGCAGTTTTGTAATAAAAAAGGGTAAAGGAACTAACAGTTTGTATTCGCAGTATCTGTATTAAATTCTTTAACCCAATACAGACGCGTAGGTAGTGATTGGTAGTATATGGGTCACGACGAGCTGGTAGTAATTGGTAGTGGGCATGTACTATTATGTAGACGGCTCTCAGCCTATCACAAACGTTATATTTTTGAAACCTTACATCAATTAGGCCAAGATATTATAATTAAGTACACAAATAAGTGGAAGTTATTTTTAGAATTCGGTTATAAACATAAAAATCGACCAATCAAATCGGACATTTAAATCACGAATTTAAATAACCCAAAATGGTGGCGTGTTGTTGTTGTGGCCTTACTGACGACGAAATTCGGCAAATTCTTGATGAATTTGCATCAGATGATGACAGTTTTGACTCATCTGACAATAAAAACCTGTCTTTTGCCACCAGTGAAGAAGATAAAGTGGTTTTGGCTAAAGAACATTCTGACATCGACTCCGAATTAGACGGCTACGGATACACGCTAGCGGACCGTGAAACTGGGTCAGGCGGATGACTTGGGCGAGATAGACAGGACTGAACAAGTAGCAGATTTTCCCATTTGACCCCTAACTGTTCCATTTACAAACGTCTGTGGCGGACCAGCCCCTGATGCACCATTTTTGAAATTTTTCTAACTGCTTTTGGACAAGCTTTTTTGATGTGCTAGTTGAACAGACCAGGCCTGCATGGTGAGCAGAGTAGGTCAAATGCACAGAAGGCAGGTAAACCCCACAGAACAAAATGGAAACCTACTTCTCCTCTAGCATCTTATGTTTTAGAGAACAAGATCAAGAATCCCAAAGGCTGCCCCAAGAAGACTGGATATGATTGTGAAGCATGTAAAGTTGATTTGTGCAAAGTTTTATGCTTCCACATTTGCAACGAGCAAAATCAGCATGTAAAGTTGCTTTGTGCAAAGTTTTATGCTTCCACATTTGCAACGAGCAAAATCAGATAGTGGTTCTGTGGAGTGTAAGGAAGGTAAGCAATATAACACACCGATACAACTGTTAAAATTTCCATTCTAAAATGTCGTCTTAGAACTGTTCAGTCCAGTCTATTGAGAAAAAGGAGTCGATTCAGGAGGCTTCATCCATCTTCAAGGTGACCAACCGGTGCACTCAGGCATTCTTAAAAATGGCCCTTTTGAGAGCTACCAAATATTTGTAAAGGAAACAAATGTCAGTGTGTTTGCCTCTCTGTGTGCCTGGGTTGTTGTAATGTTACTGTTGTTGTCCTGTTGGTGTGCATGCTGCAGTGTTTTTGATGTCGTGGTTTTATTACTATGTATGTGTTTGGGAGGTGATGGGGTGAGTAGGCAACTTTGATTGCCCCAAAATTTTTCTATCAAAAACTGGACAGAAGGATTGAAAGAGTAGATAAAAAGCTAAGGAATGATGTTAACCTTATGTCTGTTTGCCAAAAATTACCAAGATCTGATAAGTTAAAAATTTCTTACTTTTTAGGCATTTCTTGTTACTCCTCTGGTACGACTACTGTCTGCATACTAAAAATATTATATCTCCTTCATTTATGAAAATATTTTCAAACTTTTTTGGAGGTTTTGTCTGATATTAATTGCTGCACAGTTCATGTGCTGACACTACATGAGTTGTCACTGAAAATGTTTTCTATAGGGGTTTGAACATGAAAAAAGTTTTCAAATGGGGTGGGTACAGTTTGGGGCAACTATGGGTACCTTCAAAATTTTTTTCTCAAAAAACTGGAAGATGGTTTGAAAGAGGAAATAAAATGCTAAAGAATAATATTAACCTCAAGTCTGTATGTCGAAGAATGACCAAGATCTGATAAGTTAGACATTTCTTACTTTTCAGGTGTTTTCTTATATTTCCTTCAATTTGTACGACTTCATCTTACATACTAAAAATACTGTATCTCCTTCATTTATGAAAATATTTTCAAAATTCTTGAGAGGTTTTGTCTGGTATTGATTTCTGCACGATTTTTGTGCTGACACTACATATGTTGTCCCTGAAAATGTTTTTCCATAGGAACCTGAACATGAAAAACGTTTTAAACATGGGGTGGGGTACGGTTTGGGGCAACTTTGTATTTGCAGTATCATGATGATTACATGACATGACATGTATTAAATTCTTTAAAGCTGGAAACCTGTCCGATATTGGGTCCCATTGCCCCCACATGTGTCTTTTGAAGAAAGGGTAATTTTTATATTGTTAATTTCTAGGCAATCTGCACAGAAGCGGGACTCCTTGCCCTGAGGGAGAGACGTATGAAAGTGACAAATGAGGATTTCAAGAAGGCCAAGGAAAATGTCTTGTACCGCAAGAATGAAGGAACACCTGAGGGACTGTACTTGTAGAATTTGAAATTCCACTGTTTTTTTGTGATTTTTCTTTAAATCATTTGCCTAAGCTAAGAGTTCTGCTCTAACGCTATTTCTGAAAAACTATACAAAACTGGTTAATGACAGAAAAACAAGTTACAGTTGAATGCTGGAGTTTTGTTTCACTTTGTAAATGAAATGGTCATGCTGTCATGAATTGCCCACTTACATGATATGGGTCTGCTAATACACCAGAGCCTCCTTACTACAGTGTCTTTAGGGGCTGCATCAAGGACCTTTTTATGGCAACATTGTCTTATAATAGTCATTCTCTTAAGCTAATCTGAATTTGGGCTTCATGTACCCAACTGTGTTGTATCGGAATCCGTGTTATGATGAAGTGTATTATGAATGTAAAAACTAAATGTACAGTACATGTTTTTCAGTACCAACCGTGTGACCTTGCGCCTGCTCATTTTTCAATGAATTTATCAGGTGAGATTGTTCACCACCATTATAAGGAGGGTCTGGTGTATATTGTCGCGAAAGTTCGTCTGAGAGGGCTTTTGGCCCAGCCTGGGTGGTCCAGGACTTGACGGCTATGCACAGAATGTCAACTGCAACCGTGTTGGCGAAGGTGCCAGATATATGCAGCTCCAAGCATTGTTCCCTCTAATTTTTTTTTCATGCGCATACTGGCCTACCGCATGGCCTGTAATATTTGAGACGTGAGCTATTGTCCGTGTAAGAATGCATATCTTTTGGGCCTAAACTAAAAGGCTATAAATTTGCATTGTATAGAAAGAAAAGACAATCAGGACAAGTTAAATTTATATTAAGATTGTCTCTAGTTTGTATTTTCAATCATCCATAAGGAGATTAAAGCACTTTTGACACTCCCTACCTTTGTCTGCATTTGGCATTACATCCCATTCCCTTTGCCGACTTCCGCACTCCAACGGAGCACTAAGGCATATAGATTGGGCTTCTCTGCTGATCTTGCAGGGCTAACTGAGCTATGTAGTGGGTTACTTTGATACTGTCGCATCCACCAGTGGGATTCTAATAATTTAGATCCAATGCAGTACAGACTGCTGTCTGAAGTTAGTGTTTAAGGCACAGGGTGTGTACTGAAATAATTTTGATTTGGATAACCGCATTGGGCATAGCGCCTTCCGTTGTCTGCATTTGAGTGACCCCTTCTTCCGCCCTTTTCGGACATCCTTAATGGACGACCCTTTGTGCAATTGCCTTGCCAACAATCGTACATACGATCCAGGTTGATTTCTTACAATGCTATAAACAAAATCTATATACATATAGAATGTAGTAATATATTGCAAACAACGGTTTTGGATTTGACGCGATATGTAAAGCTTCCTTTAACACAACGGTTTGCGTTTTGTGTTCAGAATCGGTTTTATTTAGCCACTCGAGTCTTTCTAGCCAAAAAACCGCTGGCGGATAATTTTTGTTTTGACGCAAAAGGTGGAATCTAATACAGAGCTATCAAGTGAAGTACACTACTAATAAAACAATGAAATAGGCCTACTAACCAAGAGTGTCTGTACTACTGTATATAAACAAAGGGCTACTTACTTAGCAGATAGGTCTGCAACTACTGACCAGTCTTGCCTCTGTATTAAGCTTCTTTCATAAAGAGGCTAGAGTTCAGACAGCGCGCACCGTGAGCCTGATGATAAGTGGCGACCAGCTGTTTGGCCAAATGCGTAGTGTGGACCAGACCGGAAGGAATCTTCACACCCCACATGTACTGCGGACGCCATCGCCTGTCGTCGTTTTACGATTCTGAAACTACATGTACTCGGTTCACGAACTCTGAACACGTGATCATCAGTCAACTCGAGATGGAAGCCAGTTGGTTGGGTTTAGCGTGTGTGCGCGAGTCCGCAGCTGGTGACATTTCTAGTTATCTGAACACTGCTTGCTAAATGACGGAATTTTTGTTCTTAATGACACAACACCATTTAAGTTAGCGCAGGAAGCGCCTTTGTGAGGCTCTTAAAAGGCGCTATATGAAGTTTCTACATACATAGGGGAAAGTGGTCTAAAACGGGCCCCTTGGTCAAAACGGGCCCACCCCCTCCGCGGCGACACCTAACGAATTTTTCAAAGTTTGAAAATGCACACGATAGCAGCTTACTATGATGAATATTCATGAGTGGCTTGACTGCTTTGGTTCGTGCTGTGGTGAGAGAAAAATTACAAAGTTTAATTTCGACAAGTTTCCTTATTTTGTTGGTTGATACTAAAAAAGTGTTAATATCTGCTGTGTGTGACATTCACAATCAGGGTAGAACACTATTTACTGTGCTATTATGATATAAATACACTATCATTGAGAAATTAAGTATACGTTATCGCCAGTTTTCAAGATGGCTGAATCTTTTCGATAGGTTAGAATTGTCTAAAATGGGCCCAGAGGGGCCCGTTTTGGACATAGTATATCTGTGGATTGAGCTATTGCTGTTTTAACGCATTTATTTTTAGGATTACCTACAAGTGCACATGGGGCGGTATAAGAGAAAAACCGAGAGGCAGTCCTGGTCAGAAATCAGCATGGAAAAAGCCATTGAAGCACTGAGAGCCAAAACAATGGGATTAAAAAAAGCTTGCAAAGTATTTAATGTACCCAGAACAACATTTCAGAGGAGGTATAAGTCAGGCCTTGCAAGTCGAGATGCAGCAGCAAAAGGACTTGGATCAAAGTGCAATATGTTTGATGTAGAAATGGAGAATGAGCTATCACAACATGTGAGACATATGGAAAGCATGTTATTTGGGTTTACTCCAAAACTTTTGAGAAAACTGGCGTACCAACTGGCAAAGGCTAACAGTATTTATAATCGATTCAATGTTGAGAAAGAGGAGGCTGGTTTGGATTGGTACCGATGTTTTATATCTCGACAGCAAGATCTGACTCGCATGCTGGACATTTCACCTTTGCCAAAAATAAAAGAGCACAGTCGTAACCAGTCCCGGGGTCAAGAGTAAGGCGGCCGTTTTAACTGCTAGTCCTTACAAATTAGAGCTGGAAACAAAGAAGCGCTTGTTGGAAGAGACTATATCTGCCACTTTATCAAAGAAAATGAAGAAAGTAAAAGAGGATAAAAAGGTTCAGCCGAAAATAGAGAAGAAAATGAGAAAGATGACACCCAAAACAGGATCTAGTCACACAAAGAGTTGTTCAACAAAATCGCTGGGCAAATTCAAAGGAACTGGAGGCGAACATCCAAAAGTGTCAATTTGTCCAGGATGTGGCATCAAATAAAATACAGAACAGGATGAGCAAATGAATTGTGATTGGATTGCATGCCAAACGTGCGACATTTGGTATCATGAACCATGCGCGGAAGTGAACGGTGTACTTGATGATGACTATTTTTACCTGCTTACAATGTTGTGAATAGTGTTTGTGTTGCTGTTATATTGTGTTTTTGTCAAATTAATGACATAACTAACAGCTGAATGAACCAAAATAATTAAGCGTTTTTACTTTTCTTCAGGAACGCTATTACTGCAATGATAAAGAATATGGCTAAAACAGGGGCCCATTTTAGACGTAGTAGTAGGGTAAAATGGGCCCCCTGAGTGTGTCTGCTAAAAATGTTTTTGTCATTTTGTTAATAAAGTTAATCGTACATATATGCTGCCTAGTAAATGCACATTGAATTACCTACATTAGCAATGTATTTGACAGAGAATATTTGCAAAACTGTCCCTTAAATCACTGGTTTTGTGTTAAGGGGCCCGTTTTAGACCACTTTCCCCTACATACCCCAGGCGGCCGTATGGCTGTGCAGTTTAGCATTTGGAAAACTTCGGCCGTCTGAGCATAGTGGGATAGCAAGCTGATGTTCAGTTTGACAGGGAAAGAGAAAGTGCATAAGCTGCCTGTTCTGATTGCAACGATGAGGGAGAAGAAACTGTCAATTCCAAAGATACCCGCAGGGGCAGGCCAAGCTGTGATTGAAGCTGTGCACAGCAGAATACAAGATTGGGGCCTGGAAGGCTTGGTCCAGTGCATGTGTTTTGACACAACCAGCTCTAACAATGGCCGACTATCAGGTGCCTACGTCATTCTGGAGCAGCTAATGGACCGGCCTCTTCTACACTTTTGCTGTCGACACCATATTATGGAACTTGTATTGGCTGCCACCTTTGGAGTATGTGTGGGGACTAGCCATGGACCAGAAGTCCTCGCCTTCAAACGGTTTCAAGAACAATGGTCATCCATCAACAAAGAAAGAATCGACGATGCCTTCTCCAATGATTTCGCCTCATCTGAGCTCATCTATGTCCGAATGTCCGAGACAGCATCATTGTGTTCTATGAGCAGCAGCTGCAGGATCAGCAACCCCACGAGTACTACCACGAGCTACTCCGACTAATGCTTGTCTTTTTGGGAAGAACGCCAAATCATGAGACAAACTTCCGAGCCCCTGGGCCGATGTATCAAGCTCATTGGATGTCGAAAGGAATATACAGTATCAATGTTTGGCTCTTCAGGTCACAGTTCAAACTGTTCGCAAGAGCATCTCGAGGACTGCTATGTGTGAACATATTTCTCGCAAAACTGCATCAAGTAGCGGTTCCTGGCACCTGTGGCTTCCAAAGCAGCCAGGAATGACCTGCTCTTCCTGCAGCAACTTGATGCTTACCCTGATCGCGACTTCACGCAAGTTAGCCGGTCACCTAGCAACCAAAAATAATGGAGGTTATTTTGTTTGCTGTTTGGCACCAGCTAAGTTAACCTTCATTATTTTTGGTTGTTAGTTTATCAAATCCAAAGCTTTTCTGTTTTTCAAAACTATTAGGCAAAAGGGGTCGTCCATAAAGGACGTCTGCAAAAAAGATCCATTTTCTGACCATTACCTAATCCCTCGTCTGCATTTGGACCCTTCTCTGCACACTTGTTAATGGACGATGCTAAAATATAAAAAAGCTGACCCTAAGGTTAACCATACTGCAACAGGGAACTGAACTACTACAATTTATTCCGTAGTGACAACTGCAAATTAAATGATTAGTTTTTAGTTACTGTTGACAGTTGAACAGAGTCGACTGTCGTTAAAACAAACTCCATGTTATGATTTTTTTCTGAGCGCCACTGTTGAGTTTATCCTCTAACAGGCGCTTTATAAATTTTAAATGAATTTTAAATTACAATTACAATCATTGCATCAGCGCAGCGGGCTATCCAGATCTGCTGTGCATCAAAATGAATATTCGTGTGAGTCAACCTTGGCTCTGGCTTCATGGGTCTTGGCGTTCTTAGCGTCACGTGATCAGCGGCGTCGTAACGTTCGAAGTTTTGTCGTACGTGTAAATCCATCGGATGACGCGATCAACACCTCAGTGTAAGACGAGTTCGCAAATTTACACCCTGTAGTAGCCCTCAATGATTCGGCTGAGATAGCTACAACAGTCTAGAGATGAGCTAAAACTGAAAATTGCAGTGCAAGGTCGTATTCACAACAGAAACGTGATCTGTTCAAGTTTTTTTTCTGCAAGTGTAGGCTAAACAAAATGCACTGGATATAATCTGCTCGATCTCTGCTGCGGGTTGAGTATCGTCGCCGTCTGTGTCGTGAAGGGTCTGCTATGCATTCGCTCGAGGACTAGGGTCATCCTCTCAAAAACCAGGGCATGCTTCATAGATGTGAGACGCAGTTTGAAGGCGTAAGTTTCGAGAAGCGTTACTGCGTTCGGTGTGACGTTAAATTGATGTGATTATCAGCGCGGTGTTATAGATTAACGACACCTGCTGATTTCGATCGTAGTGGTGCAGATCTTGCACTTAACGTAACAGCACCAATAGTACTTGCAGTCACACCGGTAGCTCCTGTCGATCATCTGAGTTCGAAATCCCCGACCGCAACACATGGATTGACATCCAATTGAACCGGCATGGTCTTTCAGGCACTCTCTAAAACGATGAAAAGTCACTGTGAGGACAAACGTAGTTTGATTGATTGAGGCCACATATTATTCACTTGTCCTCGATGATGTAAGACTAAAACCAGTAATTTCAGTTTATTAACGACGCCTTTGTATCTAATACTAACGGTGGGCGTCTTAATTTCATGTTCTTGAAAGCCAAGGTTAACAGCGATGAAGAAAGACAAATAATAAAGAGGAGGAGGGAGGGTAACCCCAATGCGGACAAGGGGAGGGAAGATTGTGCCCAATGTGAACGTTGCTATTTAAATTTTGTATATCCAGTTATTTCAGTACAGCCAATGCTTCAGTCCGACAGCAATCTGTGCTGCATTTGATCTAATCACTATTAATCCCTTTGCTGGACGAGACAGATCAAAGCACCCCATCCCCAAACACAGTAAGCCTAGCAAAATCAGCAGGTTAGCCTAATCTAGGCCTTAGTACTTAGCTGGAGTGCGGAGGTTTGAAACGGGGAATGTGGGGAAGGGTAATGCCAAATGCGGACAGATAGAGGGTAATGCCAAATGCGGACAGATAGAGGGTAATGCCAAATGCGGACAGATAGAGGATAATGCCAAATGCGGACAGATAGAGGGTAATGCCAAATGCGGACAGATAGAGGTAATGCCAAATGCGAACAGATGCGGACCGGGGTGAGGGAGGGATCCAAAGTTGGTTATCTTTTGCGGACACCCTAAATAGACGAATCTCAGGGAGAATAGTCTAGTTCGAATTCTTCTGAAATAGTGTCATAGTCCTGTGTTTTTACCAATCCATTTTACACAGCGGTATCTAAATCTGGGGGCAGGATACACCATCGAAATTTCAGAAGGAGGATCCAAAAATTCGGAGTTAGCATGTCAACAAGTCTAATTAACTGAGTCAGCCATTCAGAGCAATTATATAGCGCCTCTTAAAGTCTCATGCTATACGTAGTCTAAAATAAACCTACCATTGAAATAAAACTGACTTATGATAATCACTAAAAGAAATCTGTGAGACTGCACAGAAGAGCCAAGAGTCTTTACATTAAAGACCTACTTGACAATGATATCAGCCACCTTATAGGCCTACATGAGTATTTGTTTTCCCACTGAAGTTTCCCACAGCGCACAACACAAAATCAGTCACGTATACGTAGAGGAACAGTTTCGTTTTACTCTTGCTATCAGTTGCTATTTGGAGCGCCTCTGGCTATATTACTTGAAGGGGCGCTATATAAATGTTCTGAATGAATGAATGAGTAGCGTCGGGACGAGGCAGACACAGAGAAAGACAGCGACACATATACAAAAACTTGGGGCTAAAGGTAATTTCTGGGGGCAGGTGTCGTTCCCGATTTAGGAACGGATATGCCGAGTGTTTTGCCCATGGCCGTGTTTTGGCCCTGAGCCAAGACGTGTTACCTGTCGTGTGTGCCCACTGAGCCAAGACGTGTTACCTGTCGTGTGTGCCCACTGAGCCAAGACATGTTACCTGTCGTGTGTGCCCGTTGAGCCAAGACATGTTACCTGTCGTGTGTGCCCATTGAGCCAAGACATGTTACCTGTCGTGTGTGCCCGTTGAGCCAAGACATGTTACCTGTCGTGTGTGCCCATTGAGCCAAGACATGTTACCTGTCGTGTGTGCCCATTGAGCCAAGACATGTTACCTGTCGTGTGTGCCCATTGAGCCAAGACATGTTACCTGTCGTGTGTGCCCATTGAGCCAAGACATGTTACCTGTCGTGTGTGCCCGTTGAGCCAAGACATGTTACCTGTCGTGTGTGCCCGTTGAGCCAAGACATGTTACCTGTCGTGTGTGCCCGTTGAGCCAAGACATGTTACCTGTCGTGTGTGCCCATTGAGCCAAGACATGTTACCTGTCGTGTGTGCCCATTGAGCCAAGACATGTTACCTGTCGTGTGTGCCCGTTGAGCCAAGACATGTTACCTGTCGTGTGTGCCCACTGAGCCAAGACATGTTACCTGTCGTGTGTGCCCGTTGAGCCAAGACATGTTACCTGTCGTGTGTGCCCACTGAGCCAAGACATGTTACCTGTCGTGTGTGCCCGTTGAGCCAAGACATGTTACCTGTCGTGTGTGCCCGTTGAGCCAAGACATGTTACCTGTCGTGTGTGCCCGTTGAGCCAAGACATGTTACCTGTCGTGTGTGCCCACTGAGCCAAGACATGTTACCTGTCGTGTGTGCCCATTGAGCCAAGACATGTTACCTGTCGTGTGTGCCCATTGAGCCAAGACATGTTACCTGTCGTGTGTGCCCGTTGAGCCAAGACATGTTACCTGTCGTGTGTGCCCGTTGAGCCAAGACATGTTACCTGTCGTGTGTGCCCGTTGAGCCAAGACATGTTACCTGTCGTGTGTGCCCGTTGAGCCAAGACATGTTACCTGTCGTGTGTGCCCGTTGAGCCAAGACATGTTACCTGTCGTGTGTGCCCGTTGAGCCAAGACATGTTACCTGTCGTGTGTGCCCGTTGAGCCAAGACATGTTACCTGTCGTGTGTGCCCGTTGAGCCAAGACGTGTTACCTGTCGTGTGTGCCCACTGAGCCAAGACATGTTACCTGTCGTGTGTGCCCGTTGAGCCAAGACATGTTACCTGTCGTGTGTGCCCGTTGAGCCAAGACATGTTACCTGTCGTGTGTGCCCGTTGAGCCAAGACATGTTACCTGTCGTGTGTGCCCACTGAGCCAAGACGTGTTACCTGTCGTGTGTGCCCATTGAGCCAAGACTAGGGTCCGGCAGACAGTAGTCGGGTGATTTGTTGTAGTAGATGAGGTCATCCTCCGTGAATTCCTTCTTCGTCATCGACATCGACTCAAGTCTTGTGGTCGTTTCGTTCGGCTTTGTTGATGACTGCCTTCCTCGCGCCGCCCTCCTCACCTCAACCGCCACGTAGTAGCTGTTGAGCAGAGCGGAACCGATGCCACGCAGATCCGGAAGTGCTTTCCAACAGGTCTTTATCGAACAGGAACCGGAAACTCCGTGGCACTTACACGTCGTGCCTAGACTGCCGATCAGCTTCTGCGCCAGACAATAGGCATTTCATTAAGTACTAAAGATGCCACAAGTACCTTGGTGCCAAGTTCAAGTACGAGTACAAGTACCTTGATGTCAAGTACAAGTACATCGCTCATAATTCAAGTAAACGTATTTACCGTGCAAACATGAAGATAGCTATTGAACAATTAAGACTATAACGACGTTTAGTTACACATATTTTGCCATAAGACACATGCGCTCATTAAAATTGTTCTTGGTAACACTGGACAACAAATTTTTACAAAAGTCATGTTACTGAAATGAAATTAGTCAGTTCTTATCAATTTGTATGTGCTGAACACGAATATGACAGTGAAAATGCCGAATTGGCTCTAGTTTTTTTTGTAATCTGAAATGAAGTAATTTTATATCGCACAATGCATGCCAATAGTGATACACTTACAGTTAATATTTGTAAAAACCAGGTCATAGACTAGTTCTTAGATTTTTTTGCCTGTCTCTTGTACAGCTGTTCGGGAGCATCTCTGCGGAGTGTCCAGCAGTAGTCAGCCAACATTGTAGTGGACCATTTTCCCTGGTACCTTTGCTCCATTGTTGCGATATCTTGATGAAAACGTTCGCCATGTTCGTCACTAACCATACCACAGTTGTCAGGGAAGAAATCCAGATGGGAATGAAGGAAATGCATCTTCAGAGACATATTGCAGCGAAATTTCTGGTACTGCTTGAGCATGTCTTCTACTAGTTCCTTGTAGTTTTCTGCCCTAACATTCCCCAGAAAGTCTGTAGACACTAGACGAAAAGCATTCCATGCTTGTTTCGCATCACCCTCCAGCAAGTTGTTGAAGCGGTCATCTTTGAAGAGTTCTCTAATCTGAGGACCCACAAAAACTCCCTCTTTAATCTTTGCTTCGCTGAGTCGAGGGAATTTTTCATGCAGGTATCGGAAAGCTGGCGAAGTGCGGTCCATGGCTTTCACGAAGTTCTTCACCAAACCTAGTTTGATGTGAAGGGGTGGTAGTAGGATTTTGTGAGCCTCGACCAGAGCTGGGTGCTGGATATTCTTCTGTCCAACTGCCATGTTTTGTCTGGGAGTCCATTCCTTCCGCACGTAGTGCAACTCTCTTGCTCGGCTATCCCACTCACACAAGAAACACATATATTTTGTATATCCTTGTTGCAGTCCCATTAAAATGGCAACTACCTTCAAATCACCACACAGGTGCCATTTGTACCTGTTATAGTCAATGGAATGCAGTAGCTGTTTTAGGTTATCGTATGTCTCTTTCATGTGGACAGCATGCGCTAATGGAATAGATGGAAGACGGTTTCCAAAAGCACAGCCTTAAGACTCAGTGTTGAAGAGTCTACAAAGAGTCTCCATTCTTGTGGGTCATGAGTGATCTGTAAGGCATTCATGAGGTCGTCAATATTGGAACAGAATACCAGATTACCTTCCTTCATAAAGAAAGGTTCCAACTGCTGATGGCGCTTTCTATATGAAGTAATTGTGACATCTTCTTCTAGAAGATTCCATTGTTGGAGTCTTGATCCTAGCAATTCTGCCTTGTTTTTGGATAAGTCCAAATCACGAACAAGGTCATTTAGTTCTTCCTGTGTTATTCTGTGTGGGGTTGATGATGCACCACAGTGAAAATCGGGATCACTGCACGCTGACGGACCAGGAGAAGAACATGTCGGCTCACCCTTGTCCTCATCAGATGAATCAAGGAAAATATATTCTGCTGGAGGTTCTGGAATAGGAAGTCCATCACCATGTGGAACTGGTCTCAATGCTGACGGAATGTTTGGGTAGACTATTGTCGACTTCTTTTGCTTCGTTATTCCACCGGAAAGAGGAGGAACCAAGCAGAAGTAACAGTCATCTACGTGGTTGCTTTGCTCTCTTCACACAATGGGAACTGCAAACGGCATTGATGGTCTTTTGCCATTCAACCACTGTGAAAGCTGTGTTGTACATGTAGCACAGCATATATGCGGGGCCCATGGCTTGTCTTGGTCACCAACCTTGCATTCGAAGTAAGCATGATATGCCTTCTTGACTTGATAAGTGATACTTTTCTTCTGGTTGGCAAATGTCACTTCCCCACAAATGTAACAAAAGTTGTCCACAGTATTTACGCACTTCCGAGGCATTACTGTTCTGTATTGTATCTAAATGGATAAAGTAATAATAGTTTTATAAAACAGTAACTTAAACTGTCTCGCACAAAGTCTGTAATATTGTAAATGCTCAACCGTTCCGACTCGCTTTATATAGTACACTGCTGACGTCATCTTACGTCAGCAGCCGACTGGCTGTAGTTTTACATTGCATCAGAAAATGACGTAATCAACTGTGCATGATGTGTCCATGATGGGATTATGCAATGAGGTGGAATATTACATCATTCTAGACTTATTTAGGATACATACGCTCATTAAAATTGTTCTTGGTAACCATTAATAGCGACGTGAGCTCTGTCACTCATGTTTGATCAAAGCAGTTTTAATGTTACACCGCTAGAACTAAACACCTCTGTGGCGAGGATGCCGGTTCGCATTCCGATCCGGGCTAGATTTAAGAGATCTGAATCTCGGGCTAGCACAGTCCGTACACGGGAAGCTTAAATGGCGTGGCACCCATTCAAATTGGCAGCTGTGGTGTAGGATCTCGCCCGATAAATTCATTGAAAAAATGAGGAGGATCGAGACCATACGGTCGCTATAGAAAAACACGTACATTTACATTTAAGCATAGGTTCGACGGGAGCAGATGCACTCAATTCTCTAAGAGTTGGTTCATAGAGCTGTCTAGAAGAGAAAAATTGCTTTTTCATAAGTCAAAACAATCGTCTTTATCAAAGTCATCATGGCTTTTGATACTTAAATATGTTGTTATGTGTGACGACGGGGTGCTTGACTTGGCCGAAGACCTTATGCTGTATTATTAATAATCCGAGAACTTCTATAGAGCCACTGTAATGATGCTCAAGGCATCAGTCAATGGTTGCTGCTATGGATAGTCGTCGAAAGTCCAGAGGAAAACCCGAGAAAACACAGAAACAGCCCCCTGATGAAATGAGTCCAGGAAAAGAAAAGCTTTTAATTGATATCGAAAGGCCAACACAGACTGCAAAGCGAACGTTTGCCGGAATAGAGTTCTAGAGTCTAAAGTCTAGGGCCAGCGACAGAAAAGGTATGCCTGCCAAAAGCTGACCGTGTCCACGAAATAGGAAGGTTCGCTGAAATTTAGAACCTTCTAGACAATTAACCGGGCTTTGAATAGTAATCTCTTTCCATGGTAGCCAATGGAACGATTTCAGGACCGGAGATAGATGTTCGTACTAAGGAATTTTAATGATGGCTCTGGCCACAGTGTTTTGGATCCTTTGAAGCTTCATCAAGTCATATACTGAAATGCCAATAAGAAGCCAGTTACGATGGTCAAGGTGGCCAAGGACTAAGACATTTGCCAGAAAAACCAAAGCAGAAAACGGAATGTGGCACCTAATCCTTAGGACGTCACAAATGTGGGTGTGTGTGGGCTGACCTACATATTGAGTTAATGTGTTAATTGAAGGATAGGTTAAAATCAAATACAACACCCAAAGTACGTGCCCCGTAACTTTGTTGTATGATAGAATTGCCTAGGTGGACAGAATTCAAAGAGTTAAATTTGTTCAGTTGCTGTGTAGTACCAGTTAACTTAAACTTTTTGGCACAGAAGGACCACACAAAGTCTCTGTTTCTGGAAGCAAATTTTCGTCTAGACACAGTCCATCTAAACACTAAATGTAAAAATAATAACAGTTAATATTAACTGGTAACCAAACAGAATATCTGTAAAAGCCAACTAGTTTGTTCATCTGCTGTATATTTTCATTATAAAGAACTTTAGTGGCACTTGTCAAGGCTCGGTAACAAATACAAGTACTTTGCTTTCAGATAAAAGTACTTGAAACAAGTACAAGTACTAAGTACAAGATCTCTATTAAATACTCACGTATAGGGGCTTTTAGTTTTCTCAAGTGATATAATAAAGCGAAGCCTAACACAGCAAATCCCAATAGAAGCACGAGGCGACGATAAGAGGAATATTAAACTAGAATAGAAAAGAATCTAATAGAATAGATTAGAATAGACTATGGTGTGTTTTTTGGAAGTGGGCAACATGAGATAAAAGTTGGGATAAAGGTAAAGTGATCGTTACTTTCTTATAAGCATACTTTGGAAACTGTAGTCTTCAAAACCGACAAGAACCGTAGACAGACAACAGGACAACCTTTTCTACGGCGTTATTTTTCGACGACGAATGGCCACCATTTGAACATGACACAGCGAGCGAGAGACGAATCCCCGAAATGCTTGTTAAAGACCACTTTACCGCTGTACACCATGCAGATAGCAATCGTCTGTATGGTTTACCTTTCTTCCGACGTTGCTGTTGTGTGAGTTCATGAGCGACTTCTTTGACGGCCTCGCTGTCTTCTGATCGCCGAACACGCGACTGAACGCCAGACCGAACCGGATGTTGTCACTGCAGCCTCCCCAACGGAAATCGGCCTTGGGAAGGTCAGCCGGCAGAGGGCCACAGCCGCACTTGGACGTAGTTCCTGCGCTGCAGGCCTTGGCGACGGAATGTCCCAACGATGCAGTGGCCAAGGCATAGACGACACTCTGCTCTCGGCTGCCTGTCAATATTGCGTTTGCATTACGCAGGTAAACGAGTCTACAATACATGTGTCTATACGTGCATGAGGTGTATGGGGCAGATAGGAAGACTTGACTACGGCAAGCTGCAGACATACACGAGAATATCTCTTTTTGTAGATTAACTTATTTAGGAATTGATTATGAAGCCTTTAGTTCTGAAGCTACATCGCTTGGAGACCTATTCGTACAGTTATATAGTTATATACCTAGACATTTGTGTAACATCCATTCATCCATCCATCCAATGATAAATTTATCGATCGATCGATCGATCGGTCAGTCAGTCAATCAATCAATCTCATCTAAACATCCACCAAGAAAATCGAAAGCAGTATTTAGGATCTTAAGGGTTGTGCAAAAATCAAAGATATGTTGGATGGTTTAGATGCAAGAGCTTGTACGCTGTGACAACTATTCTGGATTCTTTGTTTGACAAGGAAACAATGTAGAGGTGATAAACTGGATTTCTCTGGATCCTTTGTAGTTTATGAAAATTTGTGAGTTACAGAAGTCAAGTCTACTAGAAGCCAGGTGTTTCAAGTGAAATCAGGACCGAATGACAAGAATCGGAGAATGACCCGCATGTGAAAACGAGCTCATCGGCAGAATAGAATGAATACATGGCTTAAAAAGAATTATTCCTTGGGCTGATCCCGTACAATTACCAGCTGATACCCCAAATGAAGAGAAATAAGCCAGTCGAATTGGAGCAGTTGTTGAATTACTCCAAGCAGAAGAAATTAAGTCCTAGATGCAGATCACTGTACAAAGGCAGTTAATGGCGCCTTTCAAGCACCTAACAACAACGCTTTGGTTCAGAAGGAAGTACTTAAAAGCCATCAAAAACGACACTTCACTGGAAGCAAGGAGGCTTAATTGTGGCTGAAGAACAGCAGTAGATGCGTCAAACGAAATTAACACTGGCTGTCATGAGCAATTTCAGTGGTTGTCATGAGCAATTTCAGTGGTTGTCATGAGCAATTTCAGTGGTTGTCATGAGCAATTTCAGTGGTTGTCATGACATACAAATGGTTGTCGAGAAAGCGATCAGCCAGCAATGCACTGAGTAGTTGTATACTATGCATGGAGTAAACAACAGAGGGTCGTTTACAGAACAGAAAGAAGGCCGATGAAGTACAGCCTTTGCTGATGTGAAGTGCTTGAGTGCGCAGGTGTAGGTAAAAGACAACCAGCCGAGAGCCAATCCAAAAACTCCATACCAGCATTCGAGGCGGTAAAACTTGGGCGTAACTTTCTTTAGTAACGATGGTGTCCTGTCATCCATCCATCCGTCCATCCATCCATCCATCCATCCAGCCATTATTCCTTCTTTACATCCATCCATCCATCCATCCATTATTCCTTCCTTCTTTCCTTCCATCCACTATTCTCCTTTTTCCTCCTTCCTTCCTTCCTTCCTTCCTTCCTTCCTTCCAACCATCTGTCAATCCGTCCATCCGTCCATTTGTTCATCCATCCATTCCTGCAATTACTTTAACGAACTAGATCATTTAATCGACCGTTGCCCTCGGACCTCCTGTGGTTGGAGGCTGTAGATGAGATGAGGTGAAGGAGAGCGAAGAATGGTACCTTCAGTGAGGTCGGCCATGAACTGAGGTGCCAGAAGGATGGATGAGCAGTTCCATCGACTGTCGTAGAAGAGCGCCTGGCAGACGTGCATCGTCTGCTGACCAGCCAGGACGACGGCTGGCATCAAGTCGAGGGTTCGGCGACAGATGCGTCGCTGCTGCTGCGTCAGTCCATCGTCAGCCACAGGTAAACAGTCAGACGTCTTATTCCAATGAACATCTCTTCTCTTGACAACCGCCCTGGCAGCGTTGCATAAACAAAGCAACACATGCAACGAATTAGCCGCCACTAGATATGTCGTCGGGCTCGTTTTCATACCACTGCTCCCTCCATCCTCTGTCTGTCTCTCTGTCTCTCTGTCTGTCTCTGTCTGTCTCGCTCTCTTCTTTCTCGTCTTCTTCTTCCTCTTAGCCTTTCTTCTGTCCCTTCACTCCACAGGCGGCCTCTTGTGTTTCGTCGGAATCCTTGCGGACTCAATTCATCTAAAGGCCTTAACATATATACAGTATATACATAATTACATGTATATATGCCTATAATATATATATATATATATCGCTATCATACTTTGCGTGGATGATAGGTAATTTGCCAATTATTACATAAAATAATATTTTAGGAGTTTTTTATTGAAATAATTTTGAAACAAAGAATGTAATGGTAACATTACTAACACTCACAAAATAATAGTCACTCTATTAGGCCTATTTTCTTTTACATTTGTATGAATGGTGACCTTGGGTGGCAGATTTGCCTTTTGTGGTTCGAATTCCGCCTATTTTTGTGAACTGTCAATTAACTCTCAAGCCATGTGACCAGTAAAGATAAGTTGACCGATAGTTGGGTTGCTGTTATCGCGTTGGCGCTTCAACCCAAAGACCATTCGAAGACCAGCGGACCAGGAATGCTTATGCTAGAACTAATTTTATGAAGGCATGTACGCCTAATGCACTATTAATTATCATATGACAATTATTAAGTTTATTTCGACTTGTCAGTCATTTGGAATCTTACATGTAAAATGGTCTGTAATCGCTACATTTTATGCCAGTATTTTTACGATGAAATGGTGGCGAGGTCGAGAAGTGGCAGCCTGATAGTCCGACATGGACAGACTTTGCATAGATAGATAGACTTGCTTCACAAAAAACGTTGCAGACTCCATGAGCATTAGCAGGTAAGATCAACAAAATAGCCTATCGTTGCTTATTGTATTACTGTGTACTTTAAAATAGACCTACACATCGTTCTTTGTCAGAGCCCAAAAGAACCGAGTCGAAAAAGCCAGATTTTCCTAATCAGACTCGTGATCACTTAGGACAAATCGACGAAGATTGAACCAGTTCGGCTCCTAGTCGAAATTAAACCCTTAAATCTCTTTGTTGGTTTTGTGATGCAACGAGTGAAAACGTTCTAAGCTGATTTGGTTCGGGATGATGCATATCTAACTGGTGCAAATCAAGTTTCTGTAGTGAACTATGGCGGAGATAGATGGTCAAATGCAGAATGTGAGGAATTGTGCTGTAATAGTGTTCGAATAGGAAACGTGAAAATGTGGATTGTTGGCAGTCGCAATAATTTCAACTCTAAGCTTTACTCGTGATCTTTTGCGGACCTCAGGCCTATTGTCAGATATAGGCCTAATATTTTAGTACCACTGCTTTTGGTTAGTAATGTTTATGAGGCACACATTTACTTGAAGAAGAAATGCCCGTTGCTTCTCTTTTGGACTGAAAATGTAATGAATTATAACGACTAACCTCGAAGATAAAACGCCTCAAAAGACAGAAAGGCGAACTCGAATAACTTGCGTCTGTTTTGAAGAACGTTCTAGTCGTGATTTACCTAGCCGTTCCCCCAGTTAAGAGTTCAACTGGTTCGAATGATCACTCTCCCAACTCCGTCCCCAACTTCAAGCCGTATTGGTTGAACTTCCCCCTCCGCCCGTTTTCCGACAGACCTAATCTGTACAGGCTGCTGTGCCGGTCAAACACTTGTGAGCCACATGTATTGCCACGTCTAGCGCAATATAAATAAACCCAAGTGGCCGATTCGTAGGAAACTGGAAGAAAGGAATTCTCAAGAACATCGAAGAGATAAAAGCCATCGACGAAGGACGTCAGTGAAAACGAACGAGGGAAGTATTTCGCTTAGCAGAGAAAGTTGGCGACCATCTTATTATTGCGGTCGACATCTTGTCTCATTTATCTTATCTCTGCTTTACTGCGGCCTCACTGAAACACTTGAAACTAATGCATCAATGACCTTTTGACTTGTTTATGGTGATGATGCTGGTGATGCCTGCAATGCCAAACACCAAGCATACGTCCTCCTCATTTATGAGGGGGACTCTGTCTGTCTGGCTGTCTGTGTCTGTCTGGCATGTGTCTGTTGCGGGTCGGTATTCAGTTACCATACAACGGAGAATCATTAGGAAAATTTAAACACACGAACCAACATTCTGACATGATGATGAATTATCCGCTGACAGATAAACTCTTCCAAACGAGGCTGCAGCGCCTCCAGCGACGAGTCTTATGATCGCCAAAACGTGAGAACAAAGATGGCCGCCACGCCAAGTCAAAGCAGCAAACTCTCGAACGATTCAGAAGCATATCTAGGGCAGGAATCTCATCCGGCTATTAAGTGCTTTGCTCTCTTGAATAGGAACAAGGCTTCACTCGACGACGCTCCTTAGTCAAATAGCAGTTATAAAAACGACACTTCAACACTTCTTTGAATAATAGTATAAGACTAAACTCCATGATCGAAAGAGATCAAACACACATACAAATCAGACTACATATACACCTGGCATATTCTGTTAGCTTTAAATTTCGATTACTTTATCGAATTTAACTACCGTAACCTTATTTACATTTAAAAATAAGACTCGACTGAATCACAGGGCTCAAAGGCATTTGGACAAATAGAAAAGAAAAAGTACAGACAGAGAACAAAGAAAACAAGGCAATAATTAATGGTGCAATGATAAACCCAGCTTTCTGAATGGACTTGAATGTTAAGTACCCAGAAAGCAGCAAACTGTTTACCAAAAATAGATGTAGAAAGCAGAAAAATGAGTTGGATAATTGCATGAATCTCCTGCCTACCAAAAATAGATTTAGTAATTATTAATAATTCTATATTCAATAAGCGCCACTACCTAATGACAAAGCAATGGAAGGCGCTGAGGAAGTGTGATTGAGGGACTTGTTTAAGGTCCATACACAGTAACCGTCTCAGAGGAGACACGAACCAGGACATTCCGCAATGAGAGCCCAAACCAATCGGACAAATAAGACTACAAAGATAGAATGAACGAAATTAGGCTGCAATAAACAGAAAGAAGTAATAGGACAGCAGCCGGTGGATATGCAGACAGCTTTGCTGGTTTATGTCGTTCAACGAATACTCCGTTGGTTGGTTGACCAGGTGGAAATTAAGAATGTCAGTTGATAGGATCCTGAATAACAACGCACTAGAGGTAAGATGTGAAGGACAGTGCCGTGGAACTCGATTATATAATACTGGCAAAACTCCCAATTTCTATTTTCAGTTGTTCTATTTGTGAAGTCTATTTACATGTTATTATATACAATTACAATTTCTTGGTCATATTTACAAACGCTCAAATATAATCTTACCAAGAAAGCTCCTAAACACACATTCTCGTAAAACAAATTCTCAGTTCATACAGACGCTGTGAAAGAAATTAGCATCCGTCGCTCATACGGCTTCGTTCGTTCTTCTCACCCAGTACGTTGAAACACTCCACAGACATAATCATATATATATATATATATATATATATATATATATATATATATATATATATATATATATATATATATATATATATATATATATATATATATATATATAGTGACCAATATGACCGCATGTTTGTCTATATATGTATATATTATAACAGTTAATATATATATATATATATATATATATATATATATATATATATATATCCTCTTTGGTCAAAAGAGGATTTTACTCGGTCAGTATGCGTTCTTGGAACTATTTCTCTCTTTCGCATCGTTTTTGAGTGTTTTTGGATGGTGTTCAGACATTTGTTATCGAAATCTTGTGCGCCGTCATTGGACTTGTCTACCCTGAGGAATTTCAAGTTACTCGCTGGGCAGTGTCAAGCTCTATTTGGAAATGCCAAGAGAGTCCTTGATTCAGTGCTGTTGGTTCTACTGCGGATACTCTCTACTACCAATTGGTTGATTGCTCAAGAATGTCGCTCTCTATAAACCTGGTGGTTGAGGGATGTTCAGACGTGGCCTCACCATTCGTGAGGGACTGCTTGGCGTTGGGGCTCTTGTGCTGCGAACCTCGTCACCTACCGTCGCTCCTCCTCTTCGATGCTACGTAATCCAGAAACTCTAAACATAATGTCTACCATCAGCTGTGGCTGAAAATCCGTCGGTTGGGCTCTGCGTGTCTGCGGGAGTAACCCCAGTGGTGATTTCTCTAGTTATCTGAGCATTGTTCGCTTACTGATTAACTTCTTGTTCTTAATGACTTTAACATCATTTAGCCAGCGCTTTTGTGAAGTAATTAGAAGGCGCTAAAGCAAGGGTCTACATACATACATACATACATGCATGCATACTACATACATAGGGGCCTACATACATACATACACACAGAACTTGACTATAGCTCCATTTTAAAGTTCAGTTCTGAACGACACTGGAGAATCAACAGAACGCACAGAACCATGCAGTAAATTCAAAAGGCCTTGGAGCAGCCACCGAGAACGCCTGAGAGCCTAACACTGTTCTGGCGCTACAGTCAAAGTATCTGTCGATCGAGTGCACTATTTATTGGTGTGAGGAGTGAGCAAGGAGCGGAGATACGTCGTCTGAACCTAATGTAATGCCTTGTAAACTATACGGTAGATTTAAACTAAGTTCTTTGTTCGATGTCTCGTCTTGTCTTGTCTTTAACCGTCCTCGAACCGAGAGCTGGCCGAACCACAAACAATTCTGTACCATCTTCTTCTGTCCCTTATCTCTTGTAATAACTGGTCAAACGATAATTCAGTCCACGACTTGATGTTATCTATCCATGTCATCTTGGGTTTTCCCTGAGCTGGGGATCCAGGAAATGTGCCTTGGATGATTTCTATTTCTAAGCAGTCTCCACTGTTCCGCAGCACATGCCCGAAGTATGACAACTTCCTCTTTATGATTAATTCAAGCAGACTCCTCTCTAATCCTACCGTCTGTAGGACCCAATCGTTTGCCTTCATGGCAGTCCACAGTACTCTAAGAATCTCCTACTTATACTTCGTTGATTCTTGCCTCTTGTCTTTCTTTATGGTCCAGCTCTCGCAGCTATAGTGTGCCACTGGCCATACAAGAGCTTTCAGAAGTCTTATCTTTTTTGCAAGCAATATGCCTTGACTTTTTCATACTTTTTTAATGCTACTCCAACACACTGTCCTTTTGCCAGTCTTGACCGAATCTCTTTACTGCACTCAAAGTCTTTGGTTATCAGTGAGCCAAGATATGGAACTGTGTCAACCTGTTCAAGTTGATTACCGTGTACCCTGATGTTGCAGGTTGTACCATTTGTTACCATGATCTTGGTTTTCTCCACATTTATGAACAGGTCCTGGGTGCTGCTTGCCTGGTCAAGACAATCCACTATTTCCTGTAGTTGACCGGGCAACTGCAGTATTTCAATGGGCAACAAAATTAATATTGGAGTAACAGGCTAATATTTATGGGTTTTCGTAATGGCTCTTGCCAGAGAATTTTCAACCATTTGTAGTTTGTGCAAATCTGTTGGCGATTGCAGTAGTCGAGAGATGGCATTTAAAAGAAGTTAAATTATGGCATGTGCGAAGCAGGCAGGAAAGGATGTCCCAGCGAAGAGAGGTTACAATAGATGTGATGGTTGGTTCCAAGACATCAAATCAGTCTTTTAGAAGAGCAGAAAGCACACTACTCATCAGGAGATGAGAAAATTAAAATACAAACCTCGACCAGAGTTGTTGGTTAAGTTATACTAAAAGACGGTAGAGCAACGTAGGGTTTGATAGGTCGTCAGACGTAGGAACATCAGAAAATCTGAGTCTGAGAGCCGAGATCTTGTCTGAGAATAAACTTAAGAACTTAAAAACTTGAGCTCGGTAGTGTATTGCATTTGTCGCAGTGCTGGATCTTATTAACGGTATGCCATAGTAACTCTGGAGAAAGAGTTTTCAGAGTTGGGCCGAGACAAGTACGAGGATTTGGTTGCTATAGGGCAAGTTTACAAACATTACGATATTGACGCCTAAATATGAGAAGATCAGAAGGTAAATGAGAACATAACTAACACCTCTAAAGCGGCTGTGCAGCCTTCTGGCAGCAGCTATATCTGCAGGGTTGTACCAGGGCTGGGAAGAGCATGCAGCAACTCTTTCAGACTTTCTGGAAATATTTCAGAAACAGTTGAATTTATTTGGGCAGCAAGCTCGATAGCTGTCTGTGCTGGGCATGGCCACAGTTGAAAGGGAAGGATGTCAGCTTTGAAGGTTGACAGATTGAGCAATATCTAGGGTCTGTAATTAATAAAAGAGTATGCAGAAGGCGCTTTATGACGGATAGAAACCTCAGCTGTAATGACAGTATGGTCAGACAAATATGACTCAGACAAATATAATAGCAGAACAACTGGACCGGGTTATAAAGAGATAAATGTATGACCCATGTCAAGGGTTGGAAATGAAATGTGCTGCATAAGATCAAAGCCAGATAGAACAAACTATTGTAAAGCCTTGTCCAGAATATCCAAGTGCACATTGAAGACGCCTGTTATAATAAGTTCAGATGGAGAAGAGAACAGCAATTCAAGAAGATATTGGAATTCTGAGAAAAAGTCAAAAGGTGACAGAGAGGGAGGACGGTAAACATTGACAAAGATGATGCGCTGATTTCCAGAGTCCAGGGTATCGATAAGAATTTCAAATGGCGTTTGGCTTGGAATGGGTAAAGGGAAACGAGACGGTTTCAGGTATGATTTGGACTCTTGGATCTTGACCTGGAACGGAACAATTTTACCTATCGATTTTGTTTCGACTGAGCGCTGTGATTAAGCTGTACCCCGTGACGTGGCTTTCGTTGGGCGCTGTAGAAATCTCGGGATTACGATTACGTTGATCAAGGAGGAAACCAACTCCGCCACCAAGTCCATCCGGCCGAGGTTCATGTAAGAAAATAAACGGAGGGAAGTGTTATGTCCCAAATAAAGGATGTGTGTCAGATAAAGTTGAGCCAAGTTTGATTGATTGACTGATTGATTGATTGATTGAGAGAGAGAGAGAGAGAGAATAACTACTGGGTGATTAAAAATGTAGTTTTGGACAGAGGGGGACTTATTCCGGATAGAGTGATTATTGATGTGGCAAACTGATTGTTTCAAGACGGAAAGGACCGGATTTAACTCGATGTCACCAAAGAAGAAGCAGAAGGCAACAAAGCGATATGAAATTCTGATAAGTTTTGAACTTAGATGTAGATTTGGAGTAATGGGGTATGGTGAAGGAACAGAACGAGTCAGAAAAGGCATTTTGGTATTTTATAATAGTTAATTAAATAAGGTAAAAGGCACAGGTATCAGAAGGACGGTAAAACAAAATAAGCAGTTTATCCCGATAACAACATAAGGTGATGGCCGTGGAGACTGAGGAAATTCATGTGACAGTGAACACAAAAGAGGGACAGCAGTACCCAATGTAGAGAATGATGTGTGCTTGAAACCAGTAACAGCGAAAATTTACAATATACAGATTATTTAGTCAACAGGTAGGCCTTTTGCTTAAGTCGGAATCCGGAAACATGCAGCGAGATTAATAGACGGACTTTATAGTCTAAAGAACACGAGTCAGGAATCATAAGCTTATGGGCCGACTCACCAGCGCACTGCAATTAAAGGGTGCCAGGCCTATGTCAGTTATGGACTTACGTTAGAAAATTTACTAAAGAGAAAGAGGAATTCGCTGCATGCAACGGTCATGCGGAATATAAATAGCAGCGAACGAATGGGCGATAATATAGGAAGCATATGTACGCCAAATTACTTAAATAAAACACGAGAATGAATAGGTAAAGTATGATAGCGCCTTGATTAAAACCAAACTAGCAATTGATAGTTAAAGAAATTAAGCTGATTTTAAAAACTTGTTTAATATCCTATTCAGCGAACATATAGTTAAAATCAAACAATAGGCCAACTACGTGGCGAAGCTTTCGTTCTCTCTTGTGCAAAAAGCAAGTCCAAACTCCGGTTCGCCTCTCAACCGCTGGGCTAAATTTACATACACAATAAACCTTTAGAAATACGCTTACAATAAACTCTAAAATATGTGTGGTCCTCAACACATTGGCCCACAAAGTCAAAAATCCTACATATCCAAAAATCCTGCGTTTTCAATTCTACTATAAAACTGCCCTATATTACAGAAAATCTTAAAGTTCAACAAGAGTCAATATATCAACACATTTAATCACATAAGTTATATGAAGTTTTAAAGTATTAAAATGTCTATATATAAGAAGACTCCAAACTGTTGATATCTATGTTGATATATATATTTCATTCAAGACGCTGTAATGATATATTCAGCAAACCATATAAAACTATCGAAGTAGGCTATCTCCAAAATCGTTCAAATTATTATATATGTGTATAACTTGCTATCGAACCTTATCTTAAATAAGGTAAATATTCCGCCAAACTATACAAATAAGTTGAAACCTTCGAGAATAAAACCAATAAAGTCTATATTTATACATGTCCTCTGATGTTACCAAGCCAATATGTTTATACATAAATATATCCACATATATATACGCATATCTACGCTTACGAAAAAGAAGACAAGGGAAATTGAAGCTATTCTTCGCTTGCCCATGCACTGCCTCTATTTCGCTTCACGACCTCGTTTCTCCATGCAGTCCATATCCGTCAGTCAGGAACTTTCTTTAAATTCTCTGATTTATATTTCAAATCTCAGTTTGCTCCGTAGGCCAGCGACTGATTTAAGACCATCCATCACCTCCGTCTGATTCTCGTACACGCAGGAGGCATCAGCCCATCCTCCTTCACTGTCCCCAGCCGGGTAAGGCCGCCAGATAAATAATCTCATACAGGGTATTTTGTAACAGAAAGAAATGCAAAGGAAGAAGATCAAGGCTACGATGGACAGACAGCAGAAACCAAGACATGACGAGACTTGGACTAAACATGAGAAAAGTACTGGATAATTAACATGATATTTCGGACGCAACAGAAACGGCTGGCTTCAGGAACTGATGATGATGATGATGATGATGACGATGATGATGATGATAAGTATAATTATACTATATACAGTATGTGTATGTGTATACTTTTTGCCCTTTTGTTATGAGGATAAACTGTCTTATAGTAAGGTAGGCTTTAATGGATGTACACTCAATACTGTATTCACATCGCACATGTACTTGGTTGCAACTTCAAGTACCTGAAATGGAACTCAGATACTACATTGCTGCTTATAGTACAGATTAAGGTTTGACTCAAGAGACGGGAATGCGGTTTATTATTTTGCCTAAGCTGGGTACTCCATCCGGAGATTTTCGACAACTTGTCTCTATTGTACATGTATTCTTTTAATACAGTTATGTAACTGTGGCGTGTCGCCAACTGCAGGTGTTGGATCAGTGAAGTGCAGCGATGCGAGGAGGCGGAGATGTTCATTAGCCTCCAGTTTTGTCTGGCACATGAAGTTTGCATGGCGGGGCCGACTGTCCATCGCCCCCTGGTCCCTCCGCCGCCGCCGCCGCCGCCGCCGTGAGCTGTGAGGAACAAATGGCGAATCCGCTCTACGCTACTTTCCAGGAAAATTTGCTTTTTGTCAAGTTTTTTTGCTGACTATGGATGAAGCAACATCGCTGGTCCGAAGAGAAATTGGGATGAATTATAAATCGAATCTCTTGTCAGTCTGTATAGGCTGAATGATAACATCAACATCAACTGTCGTACACACATGTTATCTGCATTAAGGATGGATGAAGGTAATTGTAATTGTAATTATAAGGTAACTTGAGGATTGCGCTTAGCACAAAGCTCAAAATGCACCAAGTATGATCATATGACCAGTGGTTTTTAACACGAACATCGATGGTTGGGACTCCACAAAGTTGAGGTTAAGTTTGACCCAATAGTTAAATTCCTTTAATATATCCCTTTAATAGCATTTCCATTACTTAATTACTTAATTAAGTCAATCTGTACTGGCAGAGTATCGCGATAGTATGTGGACGAGCTGAACGAAGCGAATTTCTCTGCTGATACAGAAGCAGAAGCAGAGACAGAGGCGAATAGAGGCCAGTGTGTCAGGCAGAGTGAAGTCAAGTACTGTTAGTATACCCGTATGGGTGACCATCCTCAGAATATCAGCCCATATAACTCAGGACGCCATAACTCTGAGGTCGATATCAGCCCATATAACTCAGGACGCCATAACTCTGAGGTCGATAAATGAGTACCAAAAGCAAATTAGGAAGTTAAAAGGAAGTTGTGCTTGTGTTTCACCCGGAAGACCCTTCAAATCTTCAAACCGGAGGCAATTCTTATCAACTGGTTACCTGCACCTCATCACCTTTAGAGACTTAAGAGAGGGTAGGCCTATGTGATGCATTTATTCGCTCACATATAGCGGCGCTCGTGGCTACTGTAGGCGGAACTTCGAATCTCCCACAACCTTCGATGATTCAGATTTATCTACCATTTGTTCTTCATCTCGTCTCCTTCGCCCTTTGCTTATGCACCCTGTTCTTTTTCAAAGTTGATCACTTCACCTCTCTCTCTCTCCTCTCCCTCTCTCTTTCTCTCCTCTCTCCCTCCCTCCCTCTCTCGCTCTCCCTCTACATAGAGTCCCGGTCTTGTTTGTCTTAATCACTTGCCAACTCTCTCTCTCTCTCTGTCCCTTTGTTTGTCTCTATCTGTCGCTCTCTGTCTCTTCTTTCCTCCCTCTCTCTCTCCCTCTCTCCCTCTCTCTTTCTCTATGCGTGTGTCTATCTTTTGATACATGTCTTTCTCTATACTACATCTGGTCTATTCTGTTTTGCCTATATTTCCTGTGCGTCTCACTGCGTCTGTCTCAATCACTTGCTCACTCTGTCTCATAGCTCTTTAATCATGCACACATATATACTAAATTTATATATCTCCCGTTTCAGATATCTACTCAGAGTCATGTTGGGTTGGCCTATATAATCATTAATGAAACACACACGCACACACATACACACATATATATATATATATATATATATATATATATATATATAATTTTAATGTCTTCGCGGGTCTTTTTCGATTGCTTTGTAGCTTTGAATCGGATAGAGTTAGTTTTGACATGAGCCGGCGTCTAATGGTGATTGAGGACACTGCCTTGTCCAACAGAGATTTTATCCAGAGACGCCAGAACTGGAATTCCCTTCAGATATTTCACAATCAGAGCCGATACTGGCCAATAGGTTCGCTGCATTATTTGCTTAATTGAGGCACGCTGTTCATAGCTGATTTGGAAGCACTGTGGTTCCTCAACGTCTTAAGTCCAGGGTTCAAAACCTGGCTCGTCATACGACGATATAAACAGTTAGGCTAAATATCATATCGGGTCATACAACCGAGATGAAGGAGTTGTCCAGATATCGATCTACTGGTGATTTGCTTGGTGATTAGCAAATAAAAGCGATTTTTCATTTTCTTACATTGGGTTTCTGCGAGACAGCAGTGTCTCATCTGGGAGGAAATAACGCAGGGTACGTCATTGAAATTTAAGCGGAGGGGAAGAAATCCGAGTCAGCATTTCACCAATTAGAGGCCTAATGCTACAAGGTCTCTATGCTGATTGAACTGAAATACGTGGCTAATAGTATTTATTTATTTCATGGCACTTAAGTCCATTTGCGAGGCTAAGCAAATGAGACGACCGCTTCTGATTGAAAAGAAACGAAAAATTGAATTTGAAGACAAAAAGAATTGGGCGTTGAAATGCCTTGTATATAATTACAATAGCAACTGACATACCGCCAAAGCTTATGCTGTTTTTTTGGCGGAAAACCTTATTCCTCTCTTACTGAACGGTAAAAGAAATGTTAAGCTTTGAGGGTTTTAAATGCAACATAGATGGAAGCTGTATTCTTTGGTGCCTTACGAGAACGCAATCTGAGAATGCCTTAAAGATCCGGAAATTCAGAGCTGGATTATATCAAGAGCAGGAACGGAATAGAGATAAGAGGCCAACATGGAAACTGCATTAGACAACAGAAATAGGAAAGGTTGGCCTCAGCTAAATATCACCTGCTCATAATACAGTGCGAATTTACAAGCGAATTGTTCAGTAGGATATAAAAGAAAGTCATCATGGTTCATTAGAAACTCTGGAATCTTGATAAGTATCACACAATCATGGGCTCAGAAGTTTTAAGCAATCTGGAGCAGAAGGTAAAGGCCTATGCACGTCTCGAAGCAGAATGTGAACTAAGAAAATCCCAGAGTGTACCCAGCTCTTAGACTCTGTAAAGCTGATGTCTACCGCAAATAATACGGAAGTAGGCCTATACGAATGTAATACCGATGTAATACGGATGTAATACGAATTAATGTACTTGGCGTTTGATAGTTTTGATTGACATTAATGTATTCGTTGCTTTCTGTCTTCCAGAATGAATGATGGCAGTCATAAACGCGGTCGCTTGGGACTTTTGGGTCGCCTAGGTCTTACGTTTGCTATGTTGTGCCACTGGGCGATCAAACACTTCTATATCAATTCTCACGGACTAATGAGGAAGAGAAAGAAAGAATGAACTAGTGAATGAATGAAATTGTATGGATGCTTATCAAGACACTTAATATAGCTCCTTTGAAGGACTTCCTAAAAGCTCTGCACAATTAGTTATTTAACATGGTCTAACATGATGCGTCAACTCTTCTGTTTAGATGAGTCGTGTGAATGAATGCAGGAGTGAAGGAAAGAATGACAGGTGAAATGAGAACAAGTGCACACTTACAACCATTCGATGCCTTGAGTTCTGTGTAGAAGTGCGAGCAACGCCAGGCTGCAGATGAGTGCTAGACTTCTGTTGGTCGTGTGTCGTCCCTTGGGACGATCGCCCAGAGCAGCGCCGCTCCCTGTCATTGTCTTGAGGCCCAACTGAGCCCTTCAGCGAACCAAGTCATTACAGCGAATGTCGTCGATTGACTGCGGCGGCAGAGGTGGCACACAGCCGTAGGAGTTGGCCATGGCAAGGTCCTTCGAGGCCGCCATCGTATCATTCTTCGGTTGCCAATACAGTATCATAGGACGACGACGACGACGACGACGAAGACCGTATCCATGTCCCACAAAACCATTTCGCCCAAAGAACGCCGCCGCCGCTGCCGCCGCGAGCAAAATCCGGTTTTCGAGTTAGGCCTAAAGACGGACTGGCATTGCTCAGGCGGGTATGACGGGACCTATCTCTCTCTCTCTCTCTCTCTTCTCTCTCTCTCTCTCTCTCTCTCTCTCTCTCTCTCCTCTCTCTCTCTCTCTCTCTCTCTCTCTCTCTCTCTCTCTCTCTCTCTCTCTCTCTCTCTCTCTCTCTCTCTCTCTCTCTCTCTCTCTCTCTCTCTCTCTCTCTCTCTCTCTCTCTCTCTCTCTCTCTCTCTCTCTCTCCAAGGAATGCATGCACTTGAAGCATTCGACCCACCGCCTCTCGCTTTGCAGTCTGAAGACACTCGGTCTGTCCGCACAGTGTATATGTTGCAGGGGAGGAAAAGCAGGGAGGAGGAGGAGAAGGAAGAGGAGGTCTTCACCCGGAGGCGGCGAATGACTGATGCCGCAGCGAATCTCAAGCGACCTACAGACCGACCATCGGGGTAGACGAACCAACCAACTCACCAACGACACGCTACCTCTGAAATTCCGACGAAAGAGACTGCACCGCTTCTTGTCTCCCGGCTTCAAATCCTCCTTTAGTCGCAATTGTACTGCGCCAGAATTCTCCGCATTCGCATGAACTACGAATCATGTTCATTTCATTCTGTTAATCATATTAAGACAGTAGAGTCAATTTTAGTTGTCTGTTAAAGCAAATTAGAACGTGTTTACCGTTCTCTCTCTCTGTCTCTCTCTGTCTCTCTGTCTGTCTGTCTCTCAGTCTCTCTCTGACATATCCGCAGAGAGCATTATGTCGCCATTATAATGAAATTATCGCCTAGATTATTGTCTTCCAGTGTGCTATTCTGTGTAATACTATGATGGTGGCCTTGGAGTAAGAAATTTGGAGTCGCTCTAATCGTAAACATTTAGTTATTTCAAATTCTTTTTTAAATTAATTTTTGCTCATATTTCTTTTATTCTGATTATCTTTTTTTCTGTTACTCGGTCTACACGGTCTATGCAGTAGTTTCCACTGTTTGCATTAGTAATCCTATTGCTGACGTTAAGTAGGCATGAGCTCGTCACACAAATATAGACTACTTACTCACGCTTAATTAGTTAGTCAGATGCAGACGACTGTCCAAGCAAAGTCATTTAAATTCTGCCTCACGATAGAAATTCCGTCGTGAAATTGCTAGACATGGCGGTACGTTGTGCTTACCTTATGTCAACACGGGCTCTGTCCTTATGGCGCCACTGCGCTTCGGACATACGGAACCACTCATGCATTCACCGGCGGCGCAGTTATTGTTGGGGAGACATCTCTCCCTCTTCCCTAGAGCTAGGCTCTCCCGTCTTCTCTTCCGTTTACCCTTTCCTGCCTCACTCAGGTCAATCCTTCTTGGCGAAGGATGGTTTCCGTTTTAGCAGCGTCAACTTTTGTTTTCCCCCATTTTGCACGTATAGCGGCGAATCCAAGCAGCCACGGGTTTTCTCTTTCAGGATTGAACTACCTTTAGCACAGAAGTGGCAAATCATGCCTGCATTCGCTTCTGACTGTTTACCTGGCACTTAAAATGGACATATCATGAACATTGGAAGTTTAGCTGACAATGAAGACTACTTGTACCTGTGGAACGAGGCCTTATGATCATTTTCAGTTCACAGACCCAAGGCTGCACACAGTCACTTACTGCATTCAGAACTCTTAGTTCAGCAAAAGGTAAATAGGTCAAGGTGAGACATATTTACACGCCTCTGTAGAAACTCCTCATGAGAAGGGTCGTCCCTATAGGTCCAAGGATCCTTCGGCTGCAACACAAATACAACCACAGCTATGATCCTAAGATAGGACGTCTTTTCTAGTCTTTCACCTTCCACGGGTACTAACTTACCTACCAATAAATAATGGAGGCGGAGTGGCCTTCAGATGGAGTGGTGTTCCATAGATGGTCAAACGTCCAAGTACTAACCCAGCTCGATGGGGCTTAACTTCGCTATATCTGCCAGCATCGTATCAACAGCGCCAAGCCGCCACCCATGTTCTATGCCTCAAGTGATTGAGCTGAAGCTAAACCAGCGATTATTAGGCCACGAGTACATTCACCTTCGATGAGATATCAAATGCTACCAGTCGACAGCAATTTAAGTTGCGGAAAAAGTGGGTCATACTTCTTCAAAACGTTTTCTTCCAGTAGACCCTGACAAGTTGACATTACAGGCTTTGACCATGGAAAATATTTACCAAACCAAACAACGGCTAGCAGGGTAGTAATGCAAAGAGTGGGGGTTCGAGTATCCTCCTCTGGGACGGTTACTATGCAGGGACCCTGAACAAGTCCTTGATAAAGGGAGGAATAATAATTATTACATAAATTGTCTTTGTTGAAGGTAACTTGGCGCTAGGCAAGTGCCTATTACGTGCAATGAAATGCTGTAAGATGGAACGTAAACATAATGCAGACTGGCTGCAATAAAGGTCAATTTTTACCGACTATCTGCAACCGAACTGGCAGATGGCAACCGCTTGCGCCCGCGACCGTTAGATCACAGGCCAAGAGCTACAGCAATGTGAAGAAAGGTTGCAAGTTATTAGACGCCGTTTGAATTGGTCGTTGAATTCTGTGAATGAATAGAATGCATGGACTTAACTTGTCAGGTACAAGATTTGAACCACAAACTTCGTGTCTACTGAAGTCGCATCGGTCTTTGGGAGAGATCAGATCAGAGGTCGAGTCGCTTATAAAAGCGATCTCAGTCCTCTATCTCATGCTTGTGGAAAAAAGTCGTTCAGTTATTTGGGGCAAATCGGGGCAAGTTCAATTTTGGGGTTGAATCCATTTTATCCAATAGAAGGTTAAGCCTATGTAAACACTGAGGAACGCAGTTACCTTCCCCAAGAAGTCTTTATCCCAGGCAGTGTCTAAGAAGCCTCAAAAGCTCAAGAGACAACCGTTCTCAGTGAAAATCCTTTTTCAACATCGATCTTTAACATACATGTATAATGATTTAAAGTCTATATATCTAGGGCACATGAATTAATGCATTGATGTGAACTTACACCTGCGAAATTCGGAACTGTTGGATGCAGTTTATCTAGATTTTGCCAAAGCATTTGACAAAATACCTCATGTAAGGCTGGTCTAAAAGTTGGCCATTCCATCACATAATTACTACTGACTGCATCAGCGCTCGCCTTCTTTCTCGCCGTCTTATGTGCTTCATTCGGTCTTTGGCGCCCAGTTGCTTAGCATCAACTGGCAGCGAGTGACTCAGTGAGTGACTGAGCGAATGAAAAAGAAGAATGAAAAGGGAAAGTATAGATTAGGTTGGTAGTTGGTAGGCGGCGTAGGATAAGGCCTGGGTTTCTCGAAAGGTCTTCGACTACCACCTGTTTTGAAGCCAGTTGCAAGAGAACAGAAGAACTACATGAGATTCATTGTTACCTGGTTATTATCAAATATTTACTGCTTCACATCAGACTAAAACTAAGCAGTTGATTGAATTATTATTTCTGTTGGGAGCAGAGCATTGGCTTTATCGGATAGGAGCTCAACAATCAATCGAATATCTCTCATTCCAGTTCGTTAGTCTGCCAATCTAAGTGGAACATGTCTTCTGTCTGCATTAAGTATCTTCATACATGTATGCATGCATACATATATAAACACATGCATACATATACATACATACATACATACATGCATACATATATACATATATATGTATACATTCTTACAAACTTACATGCACACATACATACATGCATACACACATGCATGCATACATACATAAATACCTATACATACATACTCTCCTATATACATACACAAATACATACACGCATACATATATGCATACATACATACACAAGTATATACATACATATCTATATGCATACATACATACACAAGTATATACATACATATATATACATACATACATACACAAGTATATACATACATATATATATGCATACATACATACACACACTTACATACTAACATATATACATACATACATATATGCACATATACATACATACATACATACACACACACTTTCATACATGCATGCAGACATACATACACATTCATATATACATACATAATTACATACTTACATACATGCATACACACATACGTACATATATACATGCATACATACATACACACATACATACATACATACTTACATATATACATACATGCATGTATGCACAGTTGCACACATATACATACATACAAACACACTTTAATACATGCATAACACATACATACATATATGCATACATACACACATACATATACTTACATTCATAAATATTCATACATACACACATACATGCATACTTATATACATACATATTCACACATATACATACTTACATACATGCATACCTACATGCATACGCATTCATACATGTGTACATACATACATACATCCATGCATCTTGGTTCCGAAGTTTCCTACGGGACCGCACGCACACCGTCTTTTTCAATGGCCAGTGTTCGCATCCTGCTCCTATCACCTACGGTGTTCCAGAAGAAAGCTTGCTGGGACCTATTATATTCCTACTCTGCACAGCTAACGTGATGACCATCTCCACTCGCCATGGCATGTATATACACACACACAAACACACACACACAAACAAACACACACACACTTATGCCAAAGACGGAGAATTGTGTCAGCCGACAGACGCCGCCACTTCTTCGCTTGTGCTACATCCCACTTCCCTTTTACCTTGCATCGCGAAACTGAGCAGCGGATGGCATCAAATCGTCACACTTTTAAAGTTACTGTCTCAGTGGCGCTGGAAGCCTAATCACTCGTCAGTGTAATGTAAGCATTTACGGGTGATTAGGCGTCCGTAACCATCAACAGTCAATAGATAGATTTTAAGATAGGTCTGACAACTACAATGTTCCTGCAAGCGTATCCACGTGACTGAGCGAGTCAGTGACATTCCAGATGTCGTAAGGGCCGTGAAACTAAAATGATTGTATGATGATGATGATGAAGATGATGATGATGATGATGATAATAATAAATATACAGTAAGAGTAGGGCCTAATAATAATTAAAGTGGAGAGGTCGGCTGTTTGGACAGGCGCGGAAAAAAAACGACTGATCGAGCACGGTTGGTTGAAATCAGTTGCTTCCACTCTGGTGATTGGCTGACTGCTGTTCCCATCTCATCTTTTGGCCTTTGCTTGAACAGTGAGGCAGTAGGAGCAGCAGCTGGCCTCCGATTGGGCTTTGACCACTGCGAATCTCTTCAATCAATGTCGCTGCAGGATTTGGTTGGCCCTGATGGCCACCACGGCCTCGCCTATAGACGACTTTCGGACGATCCCTTCATCATTATGTCATAAATGACAGTCTGGCGGGCCTTACAGAAAGCTGATGTTCCTAGCACCAAGGAACCAACAGGATTGCTTCACTCAGCCCCGAGTTAGGTATGATCCCCAAGATCTAAACAATTAGACTAAGACCAATAGGGAAATGCCTGGAAAATCAATCTTCGTCCTCAGAAGTTTGCCCTTACTATTATTATTATTATTATTATTATTATTATTATTATTATTATTATTATTATTATTATTACTACTACTACTATTATTATTATAATAATTGATGCATAAATTTATACAATTATTAAGCGTTTTCATGTTAAGCATTTTCCACTGTATTGAATCCTTCGATGGACCGTGACCGGTGCGGATCGGACGAACATCCTCCGACTCCGACTCCCTCCTCTTCGTCGTCGCCGTCGCCGTCGTCTGCTTCGATGGCGGCTGCGTCGTGGGCTTCGCTGGTCCGAGCGTCGGCGTCTCCGGCGTATTATTATTATTGTTGTTGTTGTTGTTATAATAATAATAATAATAATAATTATTATTATTATTATTATTATTATTTTATTTTTACCCGATGTAAGTGTAATCCTGAAGGAACAAAAATTACGCTATGAGCTGTTAACGGATATCTATTATTATTATTATTGTTGTTGTTGTTGCTGTTATTATTATTATTATTATTTTATTATTATTGTCATTATTACTATTATTATTATTGTTATTATTAATCAGTAAATAATCGTTGATGACGAATGTGGTTCTCATGCAATCTCTATGAGGAATGAAAATGGTGTTGATGCATGCATAATGTTTTAAGAATGGAGGAAAGAATGTACCGTAGATGATGATATTTATACAAGGCCTGGGGCAGATGTTTCTGATACGTCGATGGCAGAGCCCGATCAAGCAGTGCAACCTCCTACGCGTGTTTTGTGAAGGGATTATGATGCTAGCATTGGGCACTTGATTCTCTTTTGCTGCTCCCCGTCATTCGTGATTTCTGTCCTGGTTTTCGATTTCTAGGTTGTTGATAAAATAGTTCTTCCTTATCTTCTGCTCTTTGTTATCCATCTGTCTTCAGAGAGCTGCAAGCAGCAGCAGCAACAACTAGAGCCGTTCCTGTCAGGCATCGTTCACCATCCATCCATTCAGCTAACCATCATCATCCATATCATACCATATTGCCCATACATCTCTATAATAAAGAACCTGCAGCTATATATATATATAATCTATGACCTGTATATATGTTTTATATATAGAATTCTAACAGTGTAAATTATATATGGAATCTGTGTAAACAACATCTCACTTTTCCTGTCTATTGAGGTGCAAATATACGATGCCCCTATTAATATATCTTGAGTCAAGAAGGCAGTCGGTGAATTCATTGAGTTCAGGAGAGGATTTATGCAAAGCATTGGCTTGACAACGGTAGTGTGTGGCTTACAAGTCACTGAAGACCAATATGGCTGAAAAATACAACTGAGTTAAGTGGTCTAATCAATTAACGAGTTACATCAATCGGGCAGTTATTCATTTTCAAGACTCACCCTGAATCTGATACACGTTCGACCACGGCAGCTTTCTAGACTGAGAGATCTGGAAGCGAAGTATTTAGCTCGACTGAGTCAGGGATCGAACTCACGACCAACTGACCGACTGTTTGTCATCAGACTTATTCAGTTCCTGGGAAAATATTCGTTGTGGGTACAGATTATACCATGAAAGAAGCGCACACATTAGGCTGAAATAAGGTGCAGTTGCCACTCTACCGCATATATGAGCAATGCTACCAAATGTTGATGAGTTTAGAAAATCGTACTTCGTTCCCAATAAGTCGTGTTTAAGAGGCGTTATATCAAGTTCTTGATTGTCCGTAGACGTAAACCAGTGGCTCTCACGCTTGATTAGAACAATTAACTTGAATGCTGTGCATCATGAAGACGATTGCATTTTTTTGCAATAAGAAGGTCAGACCCTTCAGTCAATCTCAAAAGGCAACCATGATTATGAAGCTTCAGCGACTTCATTTTCTCAGCATCGGCATATAAGGGCTAGTGGTGTAAATGTTCTGTGTCGCCGCCTTCTCTACCACTAGGTGTAAACCAAATGCCTTTATTTTTCCAGCTGAATTCGCTAGAGAGCACAAGTGGAAAGTAAGGGTTAAATTTATTTGCTGTCATCGTGGGGAATCGAACCAAGAACCATGGAGTGACAGTCCAGTATGCTAACCACTACAGCTAGTCTACTACTTCGTCTCCCATAACCAAGTGGCAACCATCCTCTTGGATCCCGGTTTTCCACGTGTACGGACATACGTACTACAAATTACTACAACATACTTACATGCTTCCACTGAGCACGTTCCACTAAAGTTACGGACCGACGGGTATGTTTGCAGAATAGCTTTGCTATTGCATTGAACAGTAAATTACTGTACATTTAATTGAAATATAAAGCAACTTCACACTTTTTACTTAATTTATGCGTGGTCACTGATGAACGAACTGTGCAATTTACAAGTGGAGGAATTCTCATTCAAATTTGACTCGCAAAGTTTGCAGAAAATCAACGTTTGATCGATATCCCGCACTTAATCAAACCTGGACACCAAATGTCCAGTGAAAAGGAGTAGAAGGACAAAGAGCTCCGTATAATTTAGCTAAATCGCACAGTTATAAGTCTGCACGGGAGACAATTCACGAGGATAAGTCCAACTGAGCAAGACACTGTGGACGCACATGAGGCTGTATTACACTGGCTAACTGCCAACCCAACTCCAACCAGGCTAATATTTGAAGAAAATTCGCAATTCGAATTACGAAGCACTATATGACGATCTTAGAATTAAACAAAAGAGATATGCCTTCAGTCGCGTTTTTGCCGTTAGCACACACACGCACGCACACACCATAACTGTAAAGGCTTTATAATAATCCAACACAAAGACATCCAACATGCAAAACACAATGTCTATCACTTTCTAACCTATTGAATACAAGGTCAAGTGAATTCGTTTGAGTCAAAGCAAAGTAGGATAACTTTGAACTAGATTTTCAAGTTGAAATAGAGATAAGTATTTTAACCATTTTATGTAGTAAGAGATGATATCGACTCCATCTTTCTTCCGCACTTTGGAGTCACACGCAGACGAGGCAACTGGTGGCTGTTACAACTCACTGCTCCTCTAGACCACAACAGAAGCCCATACATTCCAGACGATTCAACGCTGTTTTATTAAGTCCTAGTAGGCCTTCAGGCTTAACAAAGAAATAAAAACAGAGAGATTCAGAGTGGACGAAAGTAGAAGTGAGGCTACATACATTTTTAATACGTTACATTAGACGTGAAACGACAGTCTTTGGTGTCTGCAGGATTAAATGAAGACGGATATTGCTTGGTTCCTTGGTCCTGGAAAGCCAAAGGTAGAAACGAAGATTAATGCGAAAGTCTAGTAACATCAAAGAGAAGACAGTTTTATTCATGCGTGACATCAGTAGTCGCGCAATCCGTACAAAGCCGTTTCTTCCTTAACTCAGAATGTATACACTCACAGAAAATTTGAGGGAATTCCAGGGAGGGTTCCATCCACATGTTAAATGTATAAAGTCGGAGAATGCCGATCATTTATTTACTCTTTCACTCATTCAATCATTCATTCTTTCGCTCGTTCGGTCGTGCGTTTGTTCGTTCGTTGCATGGAGCCCCCACCCCGTTGATAAGGGGCCCTAGACTGGACTCAGAACCTTTTCTGGAGTGACAAAACCGACATAGAATTTGTTAAACCAGCTATTATTTTACAGGAACGAGTTTCTGTTTTAAATAAGAATTTGCATCATGATCGTCTTGGTAAATTGAAAAGGTCGACCATGTAACCAACTGCTTTTACAGACTTTTCTTGTAGTCGAAGTTTCTTCTGTCAATATTTAGGCCTATTTTATGCTGATATCACATTTGTTTTCTTGTTGACACACGATAATTTCGTTGATTATTTAATTAAAGACAGAGATTAATATAAAAACAGACGAGGATATAGATAGAGGCAGAGACAGAGATAAAGAGGGAGATAATGATAGTCTATGTATCATAGAAATTGACAGTTTGCAGTGTTGTTTCACTGTAACAAAAATCTTTGAATGGCTAGTGTTTCGCTTGGTGGGGGAAGGTTTTGCAAAAATCGATTGCAAGAAAGCGCTGGATAAGCGCTGGTGGAGGAAATTAGTTCCCCAATTATCGTCCGAGACCTGTGCAAGTCAGTAGCAAAGGCGGTTGTGATGAGAGTCACCTTGATTTAATGTGCCCAGAGTTTCAAAGGCCGAAATGAATCAAGATGGCATTTATGTGACCTTTCAAAGTTATTAATATTACTGTTATTGCTTTTATTAATATTATTATCTTTATTAGTGTTGTTGATGGTGCTGTTGTCGATGTTGTCGTTAATGTTGTTTTTATCGCCGATATGTCGCGAGTATCGACGGTAGTAGTGGCGGGGTGTGGGCGCAGAGCTTCAGTTATAGTTGCGCTAAGCGGACAGACCGGATCCAAGATTTCCTCATCGGTGGCCACGTGGCGATCGTGGAGCCTGACCCTATACGGGAGTCCCCCTGAAGCTGCGTTTTTTGCAAGTTACGTCATTTTGGGTTATTTCCTTACATTATTCTTAGGTTTTAACATTGTATTCTAGCCCATATTTTGCAGCTTGATAAACGACGTGCTGCACAACTTAATAAAAGCTGTCAACAGTTTACCTCAACTACAATTGTGACGCTATTTAGAAGACTGCGAGAGAAATTCGGGAAGGAGAATCGAAGGCCCCATAATTAAATCGAATATTTAAAATTTAAAATAAGCCAATTTGTAATTTGTAAATGCACATTTATATAGCGTCTATAGAAGAAAATTCATCAGAGTTGCTTCCGACCTGACAATACAAGACCACGAACGAATAGAATGGTCTTCAATTGTCAGCGAATCAGAGGCATCATCCTCATCATCATGATCCATGGGCCGAGAGCCCGTAGGTGTCCACTGCATGCATTATCTCTTGTCTCCACAGATCCCGATCCTGCGCTGTTCCTATCAAGACGTGCAAGTCTTGCTTACACCAATCCCTTATATCATCTGTCCACTCCCTATTAGATCTTCCTCGTCTCCCATTTCCATCCATGATTCCCATCATCACGCTTGATATTTTTCTGCTGTCATCCATCCTGCATATATTATGTCCAAACAAACGTAATTTCCTTCTCATTATTACTTATATTAGATCTTCTTTTATGCTCAGTCTTCTTCAGACTTCCGTATTTTTTACCTTCATTGTCCAATTTAGATGTAATATTCGTCTATAGCAGTACATTTCAAATGCTAATATCTTATCTTGATCAGTCTTTTTGATTATCCATGACTTACATGCATACAGAGCTGTGCTAAACACGCATGTTTTCAAGACGTTTAGTTTGGTCTCGTTACTGATTTTCCTGCTTTTCCAGATGTTATTTAGCCCTGCCCTAACTCCCTTTGCCTTTACTATTCATACCTTGATGTCTTTTGTGCAATCATTATTCCATGTCATGAGACTCCCTAGATACATAAATTCCTTTACATTTTCAATCACCTCATCCTGCACTTTAATTTCCATGTCTATTGTCTCTTTGCCAAATACCATTGTTTTTGTTTTATCCACATTTATTTTTAGTCCAGCACGTTCGACAAACATGTTCAGTCCACATACATTCTCCTGCAGCCTGTCGCAGCTGTTCTCCAACAGGTCAATGTCTTCTGCAAATCGCAGGTTATTGATGAGTTCTCCCTGCACTGAGATTCCAGTTCCATTATCTTGTATGTCGTGCATGAATCTTTCCAAGTAAATAATAAATGTACTCGGTGAAATTGGATCTCCCTGCCTTGTCCCTTCTGAAGTTGCAAACAATCTTCCTACTTCCCGTCCCACTTTCACTGCAGATTTTGATCTCTCTCCAATGTTCTGTAGAATCTGTACCAGTCTGTCACCTACTCCATATGATTTCAGTATTGCCCATGTAACATCATGCCTGATGGAGTCGGATGCCTTTTGGAAGTCCACAAAACAGTTGTATACAAGCCTGTTTTTTCGTTTGGCTTTTTCGGCAATCAATCGTAACATCAGAATTTGTTGGACTGTACTTCTATCCTTTCTAAACCCTGCTTGTTCATCTGACATGTATTCTTCAGTTTTTGCCTTCAAACGTCTCAACAGGATTGTCATCAGCACTTTTCCCACGTGGCTTATTAGTGCAATAGTTCTATAATTCTTACACAATGTTAGGTCTCCTTTCTTTGGTATTATTACAAGTACTGACTTTGTCCATTCCTCGGGTATTTTTCCTTCTTGCCTCACCTGCTTGCATATATTGTGTATTTCTTGTATCAAATCCTGCCCTCCAGCTTTTATCGTTTCTCCTGTTATTCCATCTGTTCCAGGGCTTTTATTGTTCTTCAGGCGGTTAACCGCCCATTCTAACTCTTCATATAGGATGTTATCATTCTCATCATCTTGTAATTCTTCAATTAGCTCTTTGTTCTTTTGCTCCATCAAACTGTATAGCTCCCTGTAGTACTCTGTCCATCGTTCTCTAATCTTTTCTTTGTCCATCAGAATATTTCCTTGTTTGTCCATAATTGCTGTCTGTTTTGATTGCCACTTTCCGTTTATGCTTTTTATCAGCTTGAACACTTCCCTTGTTGTATATTCCGCTGCGTATTATTCAATGTCGCCACACTGTTTCTCCAGCCAGTTCTGCTTGTCCCTCCTGGGCGATGGCCTCACTTTGTTACACAGTTTTCTGTACTCCAGTGTTGCCTGCTCTGATTCCTTTGCCTTGAGTCTCATCTTCCTTTTTTCTTTTGCTAATTGTAGTGTTTGTTCGCTTATCCATTTCTTCTTTGGTTTTTCTGCTAAAGGTATGACTGCTTCAACTGACTGCTCTATGATCGCGCTGAGCACGGCCACCTTCCTTTCCATATCAAGTTGTTCCATATCTGCGTCTTTAATTCTCTGTGCTATTTCATCTTCATATTGAGCCCGTACCTCCACATTGTCAAGAACTTGAATGTTTCTTTTCTTTACATATTGCTTACAGGGTATGCACCTCAGCTTCAGCTTCAAATTGCAGAGCACCAAGTTGTGGTCAGACGATATATCCGCTCCTCGAAATGTTCTGCACAGCCTTACTGATGTTTGCCATCTTCTGTCAATCAGCACTAAGTCTATCATGTTGGTGTGTTTTCCATCTGGCGATGTCCATGTATACTTCCTGCAGTCCTTTTGTTTGAATTTGGTGTTGCAAATTATCATTTCATGTTTAGCAGCAAATTCCAGCAGTTGCTCTCCTCTCTCATTCCTTGTTCCATACCCATATTTCGACATTTTGTGTTCCCAACCTGTGTTATCCTTGCCAATCTTTGCATTCCAATCTCCAGATATGATCTTGATGTCTTTCCTTGGCAAGTCATTCAGGGTGTTCTCGAGGTTCTCATAAAACTCCTTAATATCTTCCTCTGTGCTGTCTGCTGTTGGTGCATATATCTGAATGATTGATATGTTCAGTGGTTGTCCACTGAATCTAGCTGCAATCATCCTGGCGTTTACTGGCTTATATCCCAGTAATGCTGCCCTAGCCTTTGAGATCAGTAGAAATCCCACACCTCTCTGGTGTTCATGTTCCTCCCCTGACCAGATCACTTCTCCGTTGTTAAACTCCCCACTCCCTGTACATCGCATTTCCGACATACCCAGAATGTCCCATCGATATGCTTCCATTTCTTTCCTCAACAGCTCCAGCTGTCCCGCAGCCCACAATGTCCTCACAGTTCATGTTCCAACCGTAAGTTCATGCTTCACAAGTCTCAGTTTCTTTTGATCTTTCCGTTCTCCGGTAGCCAACTTTTCGACCCAACCCCGGTCAATCGGTTGGGGATGCGGACCTTGTTTCCCCGGGCGACGTCCGAGCCGGGATCCTCTATCTATGATTGTCATTGCATTGGATTTCCTTCGTCTGTTTCTTTATGGTCGGAGTATCTGCATCAATTTGTTCGACCCTTGCACTTCTCCTACGAAATGAGTTCCAGGCTTGATTGAAGTTGGTTAATCCGAAAAAGAGAGGGCTGCTTAGATGGCATTACCATTGTCAAACCTAGTGCGTATGACTGCATCTTTCAGGTAGAAGCAGCTTTGGCAGGGAGAGAGACAGACAGACAGACAAAGACAGACGGACAGACAGACAGAGAGACAGACGGACGGACACAGACAGAGAGAGCGAGCAAGTGCGGTTCTGAGGCATTTTCGACATGCTGTCTTCACATACTCAGAGGTCAACTGCTCGTCCAAAGCCACAATTGTTTACTAATATCTGTAGAAGCATGCAAACAAGCGTGTGCCTACATTTAATGTGTATTGCTATAATAGGTTGAGTTGGTTATCATATTTAAATTGGTTCTTATAGGGTAACTTTAGAACTGAATTTGAATGATAGCTCCTGTTCCAAAGAGATATCATCCACTATTTATACTTTGCACTTACTGCATCAGCCGTCGTCTAGAAAGCGTAAGCCTCTCTACTTCATCCCCACACCAGTCTCAGGAAGTAGGCCTCTCTACTTCATCCCCACACCAGTCTCAGGAAGTAGGCCTCTCTACTTCATCCCCACACCAGTCTCAGGAAGTTGGCGTCTCTACTTCATCCCCACACCAGTCTCAGGAAGTAGGCCTCTCTACTTCATTCCCACACCAGTCTCAGGAAGTAGGCCTCTCTACTTCATCCCCACACCAGTCTCAGGAAGTAGGCCTCTCTACTTCATCCCCACACCAGTCTCAGGAAGTTGGCCTCTCTACTTCATCCCCACACCAGTCTCAGGAAGTAGGCCTCTCTACTTCATCCCCACACCAGTCTCAGGAAGTAGGCCTCTCTACTTCATCCCCACACCAGTCTCAGGAAGTAGGCCTCTCTACTTCATCCCCACACCAGTCTCAGGAAGTAGGCCTCTCTACTTCATCCCCACACCAGTCTCAGGAAGTTGGCCTCTCTATTTCATCCCCACACCAGTCTCAGGAAGTAGGCCTCTCTACTTCATCCCCACACCAGTCTCAGGAAGTTGGCGTCTCTACTTCATCCCCACACCAGTCTCAGGAAGTAGGCCTCTCTACTTCATTCCCACACCAGTCTCAGGAAGTAGGCCTCTCTACTTCATCCCCACACCAGTCTCAGGAAGTAGGCCTCTCTACTTCATCCCCACACCAGTCTCAGGAAGTTGGCGTCTCTACTTCATCCCCACACCAGTCTCAGGAAGTAGGCCTCTCTACTTCATCCCCACACCAGTCTCAGGAAGTTGGCGTCTCTACTTCATCCCCACACCAGTCTCAGGAAGTAGGCCTCTCTACTTCATCCCCACACCAGTCTCAGGAAGTAGGCCTCTCTACTTCATCCCCACACCAGTCTCAGGAAGTTGGCCTCTCTACTTCATCCCCACACCAGTCTCAGGAAGTAGGCCTCTCTACTTCATCCCCACACCAGTCTCAGGAAGTTGGCCTCTCTACTTCATCCCCACACCAGTCTCAGGAAGTAGGCCTCTCTACTTCATCCCCACACCAGTCTCAGGAGGAAGTAGGCCTGCAGTGGCAACAGGACCACGGACTATTTCAGCGCCAGCACCTTCATTTTGTAGACTTTCAATTTAAAGAACTGTTGATGGTCCAGCAGGTAGCATTTCTTTGACCCGGATGACTCTTATTAAAATTGAGGCGCATAATGAGCGAGTAATTGACTTGTTTTTAATAAATAGAAGACGTGTACATGGTCAGGTTGATCAAGCTCTTCTTTTAGACGCATATTATTGTCTCTAGGTCTTTCAACTAACGACACGTAACAGGACTCAGTTTTTCCAATGCATGGTGTGCATGGGGTGAAGTCCAGCTCTCTTAACAGCTTGTCCATGGCAAAAACAGAGGAGCTGAACTGTAGGCATTTTGTCTTTAAAGTTTAGCTTTAGACAGGCATGTGCTTCCAGGTGAATATACATCACACGTACCGACAGAGATAGAGAGAGAGAGAGAGAGAGAGAGAGAGAGAGAGAGAGAGAGAGAGAGAGAGAGAGAGAGAGAGAGAGAGAGAGAGAGAGAGTAAGAGAGAGAGAGGGAGAGAGAAAGAGACAGAGAGAAAGAGACAGAGTGCGTCGATTGGTTCTATTGTGTCCCTATGGTCCACTTGCCTTGGTAGAACATTTTCGTAAAAACTTATGTCTTTGTTCGCTATAGCGTACATGGAACACGTGGAATCAACAAATTATCACCGAAGAAAATGGCACCCAAAGGGATCGGCGAAGCTCAACTAAGCAATTTACTATTTAACGTCTAAGTTAATTTTAAAAAGTTAATAAAATAGTTACACGCATGAAAAGGAAAATTTGCTTTTAAATTTGTTGATTGCTTAATTTAGTTTTTGAAAATGATTTCATCGCCGATTTCTGTTCACATAGGCCTATTGAGCCTATTGAGCCTATTGAGCCTATTGAGCCTATTGAACCTATTGAACCTATTGAGCCTATTGAGCCTATTGAGCCTATTGAGCGCCACGTATAGATGAATGCTTACCGGTAAAACCGTTCCTATCGGTCGACACATCTTGCTTTAAAGCATTTAAGTCTTAATCGTGTTTCATTTTTAGATTAACCCTTTCTAAACCTGGTTTGTGTTGAATGAAAGCCTCATGTTTTATTAAAGCTTCAACTTATTTAATCACCATTTTTTTAAAATATCACTTGACTTCTACGTCATGCTCGAAACTCTCCTCTGCATCCGACGTACTGTCTTTCTTAGGCTAAACTTTCTGTCTCCTCTCGACCTCTTCTTTTGCCATTTCCCCCTTTCCAGATATTTAGCGCCTCAGGTGTAAGCGGCACAAGAGAAATACAGTGTTGTAATCTATTTAGAATGATTGATGTGCCTCCGTATCAACTTTTCTTCTGGGTGGTCACTGGTCATACTCTGTCTACTCATGGGTGTTTTCTCATTTCTTTCACATAAAAAAGGTGGTTCGCCTATTTGCGAAATAGAAGACGAACCTTCCTCCCGGTTCTTTCGGGTTCCTTCTGGTTCCTTCTGGTTCCTTCTGGTTCTTTATGGTTCCTTTCAATCCTTCGGAGGCGACAAAAGCAGCGCATTCTTCGACTGGAGAACTTTCGAGAAAGAGGAAAATGTGGATGAATTTTTGCACAACTCCATGAAATGTTTCTATGTCCTGCAAAGGCTGCTATACGACGGTCGAAGGATTTCCATGAAGCAATGAGTTCTCAGCTGCGACGTGGGTGGCGTCCTGATCGAATCCGATGGACGATGTCTGCAGTCGGTGAAGCGCATCCGTGTTGTTGGCCACGGATGAGTGATTTGCGTCGATCGTCTGAGACCATCCGGGCGCGCAGAGAGACAGCGACGTCGCGTTGGCGTACACTGGCTGCGAATTGGGTCTCGACTGGTTTGTCGCGTCTGTCGAGTGAAGGAACATCATCGGCGGCTGCTGCTGCTGGTGGTGGAGGAGCTGCAGCTGCTGCTGAGACCGGTGGTTCTTAGAAAAGACGGCGGGCGGCAAAGGAGGAATGCTGGGAACGAGGGATGTAGCTGTGCCGTCACAGTTCGAGTAAATGTCTGAACTGAGAAGGGTCTTTGCATTTTCCCCTCCTCCTCCGCCTCCTCCGGCGCCGTCGCATCCGGAGCTGGCGTCGATATGAGCAAGCATCTGCTGTTCGTGCTCCATCTCCCTCTTCATCAGCCGCCTCTCTCTCCTCATCCGATCCTTCTGATAGTACATAGCAGCGAATATGAGGACATTAAGAAAGAGCAGAAAGCAACCGACGCCAACTGTCACGCTCAGTGACAATTGGCTGTCACTCGATGTCTGAACAAGCACCTGGTCACGTGACGTGGGTGGAGTCTGGCCTCCTTGTCCTTCCACCTCGTGACTCTCGTCTCCTGAGGACGACGCTCTGACGCCCTCTGGCGTCGACATCCGGCGTGCCATCACACCGGCACCGGATGTTGATTTCCAAACATGATTCCCCGTCGTCGTCATGGTTACAGTTGTGGCCGGATGCGTGGCGACGGACCGGAAGTCGTCTGTCGGCGGCGTCCACGTGTCTTCTGGGATAGGCGAGAAACGAGTTCCTTCCGCTTCGAAGGTCGTTAGGTTGTCGGCGTTGTCGAGTCGATGGTATCGTTCGTCGAGGTTGTCTGACTTGTGAAGACGAGGAATGAGGTCGAGCCAGAGAGCCATCTTGGCGCCCTTGTAATGGTGTCGAGGGTTCAGCCTCGATCCAGAGAATCCTGAAAAGAGGTCAAATGTGAGTGGAGATCGGAAGTCACAGTGAAACACCAATGCAAGGCAATCAAATAAAGATTAACAGTCTGCTCTTCACGTGTTGTTGGTCACCAGATGGACAAATACAGAACCAAACTGATTACATTGCAATAGCACAGCGTTGGAAAGCCAGCGACAGGAACTGTAGAGTCTACCCCGGGGTCGGACTGTGATTCGGACCATAATCTGCTGCTGGCAAAGATCTGGGTTAGATTGGCTAAAAAGAAGAAACTGGAAACTGGAACCGCCTAAAATTTTTAATCTGGAGGAGCTAAAGGATGAGAGGGCAGCAGTTTACACAGTGGAAGTTAAAAATCGTTTTAAGATGTTAGAATTGGATGAAGGGGATAGAACTCCAGATGAACTCTGGTAAGAGACCAAGACAATTCTGCTTCATGTAGCAAAGAATACATTGGGATACAAGAAAGGTCAGAATCAGAAACCAAGGATAACTGATGAAACACCAAAGCAGTACAGGGAGTTGAAAAGGGAAGTTCAGAGAAAGCTGAGGGAAGATAAACAAGTCCAACTTTGAAGGTCTGTGTGAGGAGCTGAAGGGAGCAAATCGCAAGGGAAACACGTGACATCTTTTCCAAACAGTCAGGATACTCACACGGAAATTTCAACTTCCGACGGTTGAAGATAAGATCTTAAGACTTCACTGATCCCAGACGTCAATCGTAATGAGGACGCCGTATGCTAAAATGACCTTTGCCACTCGACCGAACTTCTAGTGAGCACCATGTAGTGTGGTTCATTTGGCCTCAAATTCCATATGAATTAGAGGCTAAATAAACTAGACCATATGCGCTATGGTTCAGGGAAGCAGTTTCTTATCTGCTATGAGGTCGGTGCATCGTTCTTAATTGAGACGAAAGAACACGCAGCGGAGGCTAAGAACAACAGGTCTACACGACGCATTCTAACAAAAGATTGGCAGAGCAGTTCGTTGCTTTGGACACATGCAGGTCTCATTTATAAGCACAGGAGCGACGAATTGGCGAGATGTCTAAGAGCATCAGATATTTTTGCGCAAAGTCCTCCTCCGCTCTTAGTAAGATCAGCAGAACATCGATAGGATCCACCAACCATCGACAGATACATTCGAACGAGGAAGAATAGGCTCGTTAGCCGAATCGGGATCTACCGTCCCAGAAAGCTCCCTGGCCAGACTGCAGGGGCTGCCGCTGAGATTGCGGCCGAAAGAAAAATAGCCAAATATTCTGCCATTTTACTCGCTTACTGCTTTGTGCTCTTGGCCTTCCAGACACTCGGCCCAATAAACCTAGACGGCCTGGCTTTCCTTAACAGCCTTGGTCATCGCTTTGCACAGATTACGGAGGAAAACAGGGAAACCACTTTTCTCTACCAACGTTTATCTCTGACCATCCAACTTGAATCAACGAAATCGCTTTTCGCAACACTTGTGACGCCGACCACGACGACATCACGGAATATTAGCCGTCACAGAACAATCCAATCCCTAATTTCTGAAATCCTGAGGGATCATAAATACCTCGGGTAAAAATTAACAATAACAAGAACAACAAGAACGGCAATAATAATTATAAAACAAGTAGAACACGAAGAAGTAGAACAAGAAGAAGAAGATGAAGAACACGACGAAGAAGAAAAATACGAAGAAGAGAAAGAAGAAGGAGGAGAAGAAGGAGGAGGAGGAGGAGAAAGAGAAGAAGAAGAATAAAAAGAAGAAGAAGATGAAGAAGAGATCCTTAGTCTACCATCGAGAGGCAGCCACTGATATAGTGTTAGCGACTTCATTTCTTTGCCTCTGCTCTCCCATTGCCAAAGTCTGGAAACAATTTCTGCTTTGGTCAGAATTTCAACCCATATAATTTTTCGATTGACGATTTGTATAGCGCCGCTTCAAGATAAACTAATCAGAGGCGCGCTCTACGTTAGTTTAGATGTTAATCTTAATTAATAAAATAGTTCATCATTAAGCAAATCAATGTTCAGATATTTAGAATAGATGACAGCATGCATCTTCTATGTCAGTCATATGATATGATTTGGTGTTTTGAAAAGACACTAGTACTACACAGGTTGAGTCTCTGTCTGTCTGTCTATCTGTCTGTCTGTCTGTCTCTCTCTCTCTATATATATATATACATATATATCATAACTTGACATTCTTCCTGAATGTCGGCTTCCCTCTGGACAGCGCATTTATTGGAGCATTGTTTGCATATTGATTGCATATTGTTTGTTGTGAACAACCTCCATCATCAGTTATCAGTTAGGCTCTCGAAAAACGTCTTAGAGAGGAATATTCAACCACTCAACTACTAATGAGCTACACATTAACTGTTCACTTGCATACATACATACATACATATACATATAAACATAAGGCACAGAACAGAGAAGAGTGGCGTCGTTGGATTCTTAGACCTGTCCAAGGGCAGAACACTGAAGAAGTAGAAACATACATACATATATACGTGCATACTTAAACACACATACATAAATACATTACCCGCCAAAAGCCAAAAAGTATATGTACCTGTCTCTGAAGACGATTTGTAGTCATTTATTTTCGTTTAGTGACTTATGAGCAACTACCGATGAACATTGTCCCGAAAGGGGTTTCTGCATGTGTGGACTGACTGATTTATTGATAATTAGATGTATGTTTAGGCTGAGGCGCGTGGCTGCTGGCCGTCGGTCTTGTCGATTAATATCTGGATTTGGGCGCTCTTCGCGCAAGTTTACCTTTTCTTGCACCCCTGATGAGTCTGTCTTGAAGTTGCGCTCCATAAATTCTAAATTACAATTGCAATTACAATTGTCCATGCATAAACATTGTCAAATGAATGATAATAGCAGAATGTGTTCTATTTTAGGCAACTAGTCGTCAGCCTAAGCGACATTGACTTGATAAATATGATGTACATGTAGCAGTTACTTACTTAGTCCTTCCTCTTCATATTGGCAACACAACTTCTCCGCTCATCTCCGTCCATCGCCCGTCCCCTCCCTTGGCTCGTCTCCCGTCAGTTCTTTCTATATCGTTCCCTTCTTCTTCAGCGATCCAATTCATCGCTTGGTTTCCGAGCACATCACTCAGCTCGACTTATGCTGCTACTTGGCTTATAGTAAACCTCTTATTCTTAAATATGGTGATTACTCTCCCCAGTCACAGTCTGGCCTTCAAGAAGGAGACCCTCGCGGTCCTCTCCTATCCTGTCCCCCTATTCAGACAATCTTGTCTAGACTCCAGTTTCCTCTCCCTATTGGTTATCTAGAGACCTGATTTTAAGTGGTACTGTAGCCACAATGGTTAAAGGTGTCCAGGCCATCATCAGAGAGGCAGGTGAAATGGGTCTGGAACTCAAGTTTGCCAAGTGTGAGATTATGAATTTATGAACACCGTCGATGTTGACCTGCGCCACCGCTGGACAACGTCCCCCTTAACATCCGCTTATGATGCATTCCTCCTTGAAGCACCCTCTCGGCGGGCTCTGCAGGCTCGAGGCTGCTCTGGAGATGCACTGCACAAAGCTTTCGATTGGAATTTCACGGGTGCCATCCATATCTTGACATGATGCCTCGTTTTCTTTCGTAGTTCGGTTCGCCTTCTTTTCTTCATGGCCTTCGTTGTTTTTCTTGTATGGGAAACTCAATCCCACTCCGGTTTGACCAGATAATGCGCACGGGTCTAGGTTGCATCCTCAATCTGGACATTATTTATTGCAATTGGGTTCAAGGCGTTCTGCCGATCAGAACTGGGGTCTTGACATCCGACGGTTGTCCTCGCTGGCATTGCCCGCCTTTCTGGCTTCCACCGCAGGCACTGCATCTTTGCTAGTCTCCATTCTGCTCAGCTGCGATGTACACCGAGACGGGTGTCTTGTGAGGGCCCTAGAACAGTGGCTTACTGAACCGGGTGCTTCTTTGACGGAAGAAACCTTCTTCTGTAAACAAAGTCTCTGGCGCCGCCCCCTCATTCAGAAGGACCTAATAGCCTTACAGGGTTCCATAACAACTGATTACCATCAAGCCATGACGAAAGCAGGTGCTTCAACGCATGCAGCTGATTGGTTCCTAGCGCTCTCAATATCTTCTTGCGGTTTGAGGCGCGATGACGAGACAGATCGCGTTGCAACAGGGTTGCGCCTTGGAGTTAACTTGAGCGCCTAGCATGAATGTCCTTTTGAACAATAGTCCAAGAAGACCGTTCGCACAGCTTGTCATGCAGCCTTGGACCAGGCCAGACTGCCAGATGCGCCTTATTAAATGACATCATATGGCATGCCTCACAAAAGCGGGCTTTCCTGCTATAAACGAGACATTTGGACTTGCCAGGTCCAATGGGAGACGTCCTGATGACGCGACTCTGATCCCTTTGGAGAGCGTCAGATGCCTTGCCTGGGACGCCACTATTGCTGACGCCCTAGCAGAATCATACCGCGCCAGATTAGCTGAGGCTGCAGATGCTGCTGGTGAGATGGCAGCTGAAAGAAAAATGTCTAGATACACCGTCATTCTTTCATCATAGTGCCTTGTGCCCTTGGCCTTTGAAACTCTGGGCCCAATAACCCCGATCAGCAAACGCCTCGACCATCGCCTTGTACAGATATCAGAAGATAATAGGGAGAATACTTTCCTCGATCAGTGCTTATCTACGAATTAGTAAGTAAGTAAGTAAGCTAACATTTATAGCGCGCTTAAACAAAACTAGTCTTGCACGAAAGCGCGTAACATGAACTAAGTTAAGCGTAATAAAGTCTAAATAAATGAGTTTTAAGTGCAGCTTTAAATGCGACTATCGTAGGTGAAGTTCGGATGGCCATTGGTAACTTATTCCATTCTGTTGGTCCGGCGAGAGCGAACGCGCGGTTTCCAAACTTCCTGGTTGAGCGGGTGATAGCAAAAGAGCCGGATGTTGATGAACGCAGACCTCGTCTAGATTGAAGGGAGGAGCACGGGGTAACGAGAGATATCAGGTAGGATGGGGAGGAGTGGGTAGATATGCGGTACATTAAAAGACAGATCTTGAAAATAATGCGGGCTGGTTTAGGAAGCCAGGGGAGTTCACGTAGAGTCGGCATGATATGATCACGTGGGGAGAGATTCTTAATAAGCTTTGCTGCAGAATGAAGAATGGAAGTAAGTGGATGAAAAGTGGAGGCAGGGAGGCCATATAGAACCGAATTACAGTAGTCTTCGCGCGAAATGACAAGAGCTTGTATTAGAATATGGAGAGATTTTTCGTTTAGGCTTTTCTTGACCTGGCGAATGCGTCTGAGATGGAAGAAACAAGATTTGGTTATAGAGGAGATGTGTTTTTTTAAGGCAAAGGGAGGAGTCCAGCAGGACATCAAGATCGCGGACAACTTGAGATGGAGTGATACAGCAATCGTTTGAAAGGTTAAGTGTAAGGTCTTGAGGATCAGAGGCGCCGGAAGGGCGACGAATGAACCAAATGAGTTCGGTCTTTGAGGCATTAAGTTTCAGGCGCATGGAAGCACACCAATCTTGGATTTCAGAGAAACATGAAGAAAGACGATGTTTAGCATTGCCTATGTCATGGACAGATAGTTTAATATAAAGTTGGGTGTCGTCGGCATAGAGGTGAATAGAGATGTCATGTTTGAGAGCGATAGAAGATACCATAGAGGTGTAAAGAATAAAGAGAAGAGGACCAAGTATAGAACCCTGAGGGACACCAAAGAGAATATAGAAACGTTTAGAGGTGTTAGCGCCAATGCGCACACAGAAGGTACGATCTGTGAGGAAATTTGCTATCCAGAGGAGTGCTGAGGACGTTATTCCAAATTGCTTCTCAAGTATTTGGAGGAGGATTTGATGGTCAACACAGTCAAAGGCAGAGCTGAAGTCGAGCAATAACAAAGCAGAGATGAGGCCAGCGTCCAGTGCTAAGGTGATATCGTTATAGACTTTAAGAACAACAGTTTCAGTGGAGTGAAGGCGACGGAAACCGGACTGGATAGGAGGAAGTAATAAGTTAGATTCAACATAGTGTGAGAGTTGTCGGTGGGCGGCACGCTCGACAAGTTTCGAGAGGAAAGTAAGGTTGGATATAGGACGATAGCTAGACTGGTCAGAGAGGTCTAGACCAGGTTTTTTGACGCGAGGACGGATGATTGCTTGTTTATGAGAAGAGGGGAGAGTAGCAGTGGAAAGCGAACGGTTTATAAGTAGGACTAGAATTGGGGCAAGAGTATATTTGAGGGATTTGATCAACCAGGTAGGAGAGGAGTCAAGCTCACAATGTTTAGTAGAGGAGTCAGCGAGGAGAAAAAGCAGGGAAACCAGGAAGGTTAAGGTTTATAACAGGAATTTAAATCAGGTGGAGGAGCGTTCTTAGTGGAGTTTTGGATATCCAGTGCTTCAATGCTATCGCTTTTTGCAGCACCTTTTCCACCGATACAGCCATCAGCGCAGATTAGCCTACCCATAATAATACTTTCCTAATTTTTGTAATCCTGAGATATAGCATGTACCTCGGGTAAAATAATAATAATAATAATAATAATAATAATAATAATAGTAATAATAAGAATAAGAATAAGAATAAGAATAATAGTGTCAGGACAATTTTTCCATTCAGGTAAAATAACAATAGTAATGAAGATTTCAACAAGAAGAATCACAAGACAACAAGCGAACAGTAATTATGATAATGATGATGACCTCTACGACCACGATGATGCTGATTGAGATAAAAATGTCCATCATTGTGATGACGATCACTTGAACCCTCCAATTACGAAACATTTCCATGGCATGGTTCACAAGCCAATTTTATAACAGAATGTATATCTAAATAAATCATTCTTGTTCCACGAAATTGCTAGTTAGATGCATAATGACCTTGGGTTCGATTCTGGTACTCTTGCAATTTATCTTGTATATAATGACCTAATTTAGTAACAACATTTATTGATGCTATTTGCCGATGATGCGAATTTTTGTCGCTGATCATAATTTCAAGAATATGGCAAGGCCCTATTTGTGTAAGCCTAAACGATGAACTACTCAGAATTTGTTTATTTATCTGAGTCTCATACTTCAAGCGCAATTCAGTAGACCTGAATCTGAGGCGCGGATGAATGTTTACTAAGGTCTTAGACGGAGTCATGCAAAGGCCATAATGAAATAGTCGGTCTTGAGAAGCGACTTCAGTGTCCTTAGCTCGATGGCTATTGTGCACATATTGTAGACGATTCCAATTACAGTGGACACAGCAACTGAAAGCACGTGATCACGCAGTCATCCTGAACCTAGGTTCTTCAACCATGCCAGTATCTGAACACAACAGTCTAAAAGGGCGATATGGGGTTGGCAGTGTATGAAAATATGATGGATGGATGGTATTCTGTGTTTTGAAAGTCAAGCATGCAATTTTAAACTTAATGAGCCGTTCAATAGAAGCTAGTGAAGCTGAAACGGACAGTCTATTGCATGCATTTATGGTGACGAAGAGCATAAATCTAGCAAGAGACTTTGAGGACATACGGGGTCGAGACCATACGGTCGCTATAGAAAAATATGTACATTTACATTTACCATCGCTTAGTCTATGGTTGAGAACCGACAAGTGCACAAGTCATTGTTTTAGTCATCAGTCAAAAAATGGCTGATGTGACGAAATGACTTGATGTGGAAAAAAACTGTAAATGGAAGACACGTGTGAAGTCAGAATGAGTCACAAAGAGTTATTTTAATTTTTCTGATACTAGCATTTTGAGAGACAGACAGACAAACAGACAGACAGACAGACAGACAGACAGACAGAGCGACGTACTGTTGATTATCATCCGCATACTGTCAATGACATTTCCGCAAACCTATAGCCACACTTAATCCATACCTGCAATTGACTCCATTGATTAACCCAACTGATAAGAGCTTATGGAGCTCCTTATAAAATAAATTCACTTTTTGCCTTTAAAAAGCTAATAGATTCATTTTTGCTAAAATGCTGTTTTGCAGAAGATTAAAAATTAAAAAGAAACGAATGATTAAAGCTCTGCTGATGTGGATCGGGGTGTTGTATGGATCTGAAACATGGACCATGGGAAAGGAGGACATCAAGCGATTGGAGGCCTTCGAAATGTGGATTTGGCGAAGGACGGAAAAAGTTAGTTGGATGGAGCACATAATAAACGAGGAGGTGTTGAAAAGAGTTGAGGAAGAAAGATCTATGATAGCTACAGTAAGAAGGCGACAGAGAAAATGGATTGGTCTGATTGATACTGAGAGGGGACTCACTCTTGAGAACCGTCATTGAGGGCAGAATGGAGGGGAGGAGGACAAGAGGATGACCCAGACAGATGCTGCTGGATTGGATGATGACTGACGGATACGGAGAAGAGTGGCATCGTCATCGGATGTCTGAACCTGCTTCATGAGGTAGAGAACCAGAAGAAGAAGAATAAACTTATTCGTTTCTTTCACTTTTGCCATCACCGTTGCCCTCTTTGTTTCTTCCTAATCTAATTTTTATCATTTTATTGTAATGTTTCGTTAAGGTAGCCTTTGGATAAAAACCAAATGGTAAATAATAATCAGTAATAGCCCACATATATACATAAATACATAAATACATAAACATATACAGTATACGCACAGTCGCACATACATACACATACAAACATGCACATAAAAATATACACATACAAACGTACATATATCCGTGTAAATGAGCATTTATATAGCATCTTTTAAGAACCCCTCAATTTCTTAATGATTATATTTCTCCTATTCTTCGAGGCTCTTAGACGAAGCGGAGTCAGAGTGAGCTTAAAGAAACCGTAAAGATCCCTATATACATTACATATATGTCGTGTTTCGTAACAGGATCCATTTCCTTAAAAGCCTTTTCCTGACAAAGCAGCAGATCTACTTAACATCCATCGTCTTGGGCATCAGAAAGATTATCTAAAACCCGGATGTTCTCATCCGCATACGACCCAGATCCCTTGTGAAGTTCACTTAGCCCAAGAGAGCTGGATCTGCATCTTACCAAGTGATGCATTATGCAGCAGAACATCCAAACAGAGCATTTGTGAAGGTCTTTTAACAGCGCCTCTTACAATGAACTCCAGGACAGCGATTGTTCGATGCTCAACTGAATGTACTTGAAAATGTGAACCCATCCAATGTTGGAAACTTATTGGATCGTAAGGAAATCTCTATGACGGCTGCTACTAAATACTGTAAACTAGTAAAACAATAGATCAGTTGACAAAAGTCAGACAAAATTGTTCAACATACATTTGTGAAATATCTTTCTGCCTCATAAGTTGCACTTTAAAGTTTAATTTCTATGTAAGTTTGTATTGGGTGTCATCGCTAATAGTGGCGGTGCTTTAGCTTTAGCTTCAGCTAATCAGACTGTTGAGTCCTGTCAAATGAAGACAATAAGAAAACAAGACATTTTTATAGCGCCTTAAAATGTCAGTCTCAATGGCACTATGTGTGTGTAATACTGGATATACGCATGGGCTTTGCCATGTGATTAAAGATTGGCGTATCATAAATAATTATTATTTTGACTTAAGTCCAATCTGACTCTGCTTCGTCTAGAAGCCGCGAAGAATAGGAGACATATAATTATTAAGAGATTTAAGAAGAAGTCAAAGCACTGAATTCATATGAGTATATTAGACTAAAGATGTCAACGGTCATATTCTGTGCGTCAAGTGTTTAGGTCTGTTTGCATGCAGCCTTTATAGCCGAACCAATTTCAGGTAAATCCTTTTATCTATAAACCCACTATTCGCTTTATACGACAAACCGTTAAACAGATCCGGTGGAATCCGCCTTCGGCACAATGACGTCAAGTGGTTCTATTCAGATCGGATGCGACGCCATTATTCGGATGCGATTCATTAGCATGGCAGACGACGAAGACAGAGGAGGAATGGACCAGGAAGCCTCAGTGTTCATGCTGCGTAGATGGCAGTTAATTTCAGTGGGTTGCCAGGCCTAGGGTGCCATCGCTGCAGAATACTTAAGCCAGAGGCGATCCGTAGAGAACCTCTTCTCTTGCGAGCATCGCTGTACGTCTGAAAGACTCCGACCGACCGACCGACCGACCGACCGACCGACCGACCGACCGACCGACCGACCGACCGACCGACCGACCGACCGACCGACCGACCGGCCGGCCAACGGAGCGACCGACCGACCGACCGGCCAACGGAGCGACAGACAGATTTATGCCGAGCGATAATTGGGGGGACAGAGATGCATCCTTCGGTTGAACATGATTTCGTGTCCGTCTAACCGGTCACGTACACGACACGGCACCAAATAAATGATCGTTTGCATTGACATCCGGGATAGTTTGTGTCATGTATAGACTCGTCGGTTGGCGGCGTTCTTAGCTCTGAGAGGTTAAGGAAGTCTTTTGACCAGTTTATGTCTGATTTGTATTTGAAATCGGTCAAAAACACTGAGACGCAGCAGAGATGTCTGGTGGCAGGGATCGCGAAAGTTCGACTAGGTATCGAGATCAAAACAGACAACTATATTGCTGCTTGTGCTGCTGTGACCAATGTGTGGTGATGCGACGATTAAATAATTTTAAGTGAAATATGAATCGAGGCAGAAAAACAGACTCACAGACTGCTCAAGGACTGTCCGAAAATTATGTGGAGACGGTGTTCTTCAAAGGAATTTCGTCTTCTTCATAATAATTTCATTTCTCATTGTGTTTTCAGAACCTGTTTTCCCTCCAAAAATCTGCGAATAAATGTTACTATCACCTGCGTTCGCAAGTCGACGTCAGATCTGTTTGACCATTTTGGACGAAGAACTTGGCGCTAAAGAATCGCGAAAGGTGATGTTTATTAAACTTTGGCGTAGATGCAGATAAATAGCAGAACCTGGTGAAGCCCTTAGTTGATCGATTAAAACATCAGGTGATGTAAAGGTCTGCCCTCGAGCGATCAACCGGATACGACCTCCAGAAACTAGTTCCTAAGACAAACGGCAGCTGCCACCGACAGAGTGAAGATGACGTCGGCTGACAACGACTACCAACGACGCAGATTGTCAATGACACTGGCTGTCACGCACAGACAGGCTCAGCTTCAGAGGTTTCTGTTCATGATGAGACAGAAGAGGGACGTGTAACAACGAAGACAAGACGCAAGATTGAAATTCTGGCAACCAACTAATCAAATATGTACATCAAGTTTTCGCAAGCATAAACATGCACTTTATCATTCGCAGATCTCTCCCCTCCACAGATTTTCGCTCAGGATTCACAATGGTCACTTTCCAGGCAGCACACAAACGTTAACGTAACACCGAAATATGGTTTGCGGACTCGTTAATCTAACGCCTGCATAAAACGTTATTTAAAAATTGTTTTGTCGGTTGTTTAACGTTCATTAAACGCCTACATGCAAATGCTAGAGAAACGTTAGAATAACGATAGTGCAGAGTTGTTAGGGGTTATTTAAACGTTATCATAATGGTTGATTTAACGTTTGTGTGAAGCGTTTATTAAACATTTTTATCAGTTTTTAATGCGTTGATTAACAAACGTTAAAAAACGCTCCGGCACCAACATCGTTGTCATCAACAACATCTTCGTCGTCATTATCACCATCATGTATGTAATCGTTGTTGTTGATGCTTAAATGTACGCATTAAAAAGGATGACTGAGAATTTAAATGGGAGTAAGAGAAAATTAAGTAGGCTATTATTATCCTCTTCATCGTAATCATCGTTGTCCTATTCCAAAGTTAAAACGATGATCTTCACTTTTAGGCTATCTGCAGCCTAGTAAGCTAGTATAAGAAGCCAATTCGACTGGACAACGTAACAGGGATGTTTAACTCTTGAGGCTCGACCTTGAGGGTCGACGTTTAGGCGACTTAATGCAACGATCGAATGGTTCTGACGATTCTAGTGAGTGCACGATACTCCGATCAGCCTGCCTAAGCCGAAAGCCAATGGTCAATGTTGTCAGTGAGTTCGGCAAGCGGCTCATGCAACAACCCGTTCGCTCTATCCTTCCATTCAGACGCTGGTCTGTCATCTACTCCTTTCCCATTCTTTGTCGTCATCATTACTTTGTCCATCTATCATTTATTGGACTCGACACGGTGATAATCGACGGTAGCTTTTAAGCAAACTGCATTTCATAATAATCACATAATCCTTTGGACATGAACCAGGTGAAGAATTATCTCGTCATTGACAATAACAGATGCTGCAGAGAGGTCAAAGTTAAATGAGAGCAGCGAAGCTAAACGAAAATCTGTTTACAACCCGGAGGGAGGCAGTCTATAGCGACGGAGAGGTTTGGAATGGAAAAATGAGGGGCCCAAGCCTGTAAGAGGTCAAAGCAATTTCTAAGAAGAGCAGCTTCAATTAAAGACAAGATTATATTTCCTTGATGTTGAACAAGATAATGAGGCTATGAATTTCAGACAGACTACTCATTGGAAGAAGCTGAAAACAGAAATAGTCTATTTTCGGATAGGAAAGCCATCGAATGAAGACTTTCTAGAAAAAGAGAGCCGCAGTACTTGAGCACTCTTTCAGAACTCCATCTTATAGACAGCGCGCTTCAATAACATTTGATGATAAGACTTCAGAAACTAAACTTCAGAGGGATATGAATTAAGTAGAAGGTGGACAACGTGCGAACAATGTGATTGCTGTGATTATTATGATCGATTATGTAGGCATACGTTTTAAAAGAACTTAAGATCGTTAACCGCGGTATAGCAGGACTTTGCATATAGATAACATTTGACATGGTAAGAATGAATAACACTCTTGGTGTCTAAATATACAATTTTAATGATTTGTCATGCAGATTTGGAATATTTTGTTTTCCACAGTCGTTTATAACTTTTTAAGTTTAACATCTTTAGAAAAATAAAATGCATGGCAGCTGTGCCAAAAAGAAATATGTTTAAGTTTCAAAGTCATGAAACGGAGAGATTTTAATGTCAACATTAAACTTCTGAGTATTTCAGACTGAATTTTAATATTTTGTTGGTCACGGACGGGTTTAATATTGCATGTTACAAATCTCTATAAACAAAATGGGGAGCATTTTAATAAGTTAGAATATGTTTAACTGTAGAATTCATAAGAGGAGAGTACTGATATTGTTGTCGAGCAATAAGCAATTAATGAATTTTGCTGAATTCAACTATTTCCTTTATTACTTTTTCTTTTCGCGTTTTCTTTTCAAATTTCTAAAAACACAGCGGCAATCATGCAAACTTTAGTACATTTAACTTTTGAAGTTTATGCTTTGAAACTAACATACTGATCATAACATTTAAAGTCACATGTGATTAATTTTTAAAGAATAAAAGCAACGATCACCTGAAAATCAAACGATGTGTCCGCTATACTAATCATGATAAGCATCGCTTGGGCGCCGTTACTAAGCGTTCTAATCCATCCATTAAATTTGTTGTTTTCACCAAAGCAGCATTCCCATCGATGACGTTCGTGCTCGACTTGCTACTTGTGTCTGTACAGTTATAAGTTTCAGCGCATAGGGCCCTATGAGAGTTTCATTTCTTGCAGGAACACAACCGATATGCAAACTCCACTATATATCTGCACTAGAAAATGTCCATGCGGGAACCTAAATTGGAAGTAGACAAACGGGTTTTTCATTAGCCAAGTTTTCATCTCATGCAGAAGTAAAACAAACAGTAAAACAAATTGATTTGGTCGATTGCACCATGAAGCTGTTGTAACTTGTACGTGAGTAACTGTGTTACTGTTTGAGCTAATTAGTTTTTGCATAACAGTCTAATTCTTGCTTAACAAAAGCTTCCTGCTTTGCTAAAACCTACAGCTTGCGCACTAACTTCCCGGTGTCTTTCGTTTTGTTTCATGTCTCAGTTCATCTTCTTTCGAGATGGCCTGGTGCGGTTTTATCTGCTCGTAATTAGTTTCAACTGTCCTTTATCAGTTCCTAATAGCCAGTCTGTTTATTCTTACCAACCAAAATTCATCTGCAAGGATAGACAAGCATCGAAGAACACGTGTCGAAGAGAAATCTCGAAAGCAACTACATGTCGCGATAATTGAGCCACCCTGTTGCTATGTACAGACGGCTTTGTCAGTGTAGGCCCATTAAAAACATCGTCTGTTGTTGATTGTGAATAATAAATTATTGCAGTGAAATGAAAAAGATTCTTTAAAGATGTAAACTATAAATCGTCAAAAGTGACAGTGACAAACAAAATATTTGAAATCTCTATGCTAAACTAATTAAAGGCTTATTGTTTGATGGTAAAATTGTTGTTTTCTTCTTAATGCCATAATTTCTAAATTTAAGTTATGCTTAGAGGTTCTGTATGGCTGCCAGTTTCCTTGCTTTAAGATTTTGAAAACAAAGCACAAGAAATAAAAAGCGACAAGGCCATACAAAATATTTGGAATCAGTATAGTAATATTATTCAGAAAAAGTTGCTTGCTTTCTATACTTTTTAAAGCCACATATCTGCTAATTTGTCCTCGTCTAATTTGCAATTTGTGCAATTTTCCTTTGTGACGTTGCTTAGAAATAAGTTACAGTAATCAAGGATTTGCCAGCAGGAAGAAATGTGAGTCAGAAGCAAGTGATTCGATTGGAATCCAGAACCAGGTGCAACGCAGTGGAACAGCGCATATAGGCCCCTATATTAGTACTACAGCCAGATGAAATGCGAGGTGAGGGTATTTTGCAGACAACAGTATACCATACACTGCAACTAAATATCGGAATAATTTACAAGGTAGAAGTCATTAAATGATTTTAACTGCAGAACTTACGACGGGAACGTAACAAACCGTATAGCAGCACACTTCTCCGGTCCAGGGTGTGAAATGAGGAATCGATCATCTGCCAGTTGTGTGAAGACCAGAGATTTGTATGAGACCTGACTGAGAGGACGGGGAAGGGTATGAAAGCGTACGTTCAAGTTTTGTATGTATTAGAACAGAAGAGAACAGAAGGCGGGCGAATGCAAGAACCCAGCCTAATAAGTGCAGACCATTTAAGAAGAACACCACTCGAAGGACTACACTGCATTTGACAACACAGTATTAATGGAATCGCAACTTAGCACATGCTTTTGTACGGTCAGTGGAGAATCGTACATTAAGAGCACTCGACCACCCTATACTCTCGCAGTCAGTCAGTCGTGTAGCTTAACAGCTTCCAAAATGTTCGTTGTTTATTCTGCATTCCAGCGATTCTTTCAGTCCTTTCTCTAATCCGCCTCCTCCTCCGACCCATGCATCTCTTCTTCCTTCTTCTCGTTCTTCTCGTTCTCACATTTTTTCTCATTTCCACCGCCTCCTCCTCTCATTCCTCCTCCTATTTCTCTTTCTCTTCTTTTTCCTAGTATTTCTTCTCCTACTCCCTCCTCCTAGTTCTCTTCCTCTTATTTCTCCTCCTGTCCCTCCTCCTATACCTCTTCTGCTCCAGCGCCTCCTCCTCTTCCTCCTCCTCCTCCTCCTCCTCCTCCTCCTCCTCCTCAGCTACCAAAAGCCTTCTGCCGACCTTTAGTCTAGCGACACATGACAGAATAAGTTATTCGGTTCGTACCTTCTTCCAAGCGGTCTTGCATTTTCTTCTCTGAAAACAAACAACAGCCAATCATCGAGTGGCGACGAAGACACGTGACAGAAGACCGTGTCCTTCTTTCGCAGCCATAAACAACGCAGACGGCCTTTATGCCGTGACGACTGGCCACGGTCTCCCTTTGGGCCACGTCCAACCGGCGGGTGTCAGGTGGTTTGTCCAAGTTAATAAACGATAAACACTTCAGCCAACACAACATAAAAGCTTCCTTCGCATCATTTTCCCCTGTGCAAACTAATGCCTGGCTGTAGATGGCAAGTTTTAACTGTTTAAGACGAATATTATATTCTGAGGTCAGTGGACAGCGCAATATTCTGTCAGTGCATTTGCAGACAGAGGCAAAGTTTCGACCAAGGTCAGACCAAAACTGATGTAGGTCTATCAGATTCTATCGGTGCCTTTTGACTTTCATTGCATGTGCATGTATTCCGGGACGTGGCGCTTTAGAAGTCACTTGATTTGGGTGTCTTACGGCTTTGATTTCAAGCTGTTTATCAGCAGCACAGCGGTACACAAACGACGCACAGGACTAGTGTAGACCGACAAAAGACCCAAGCAACACAACTGAGTCTAAAGTTGACAATTTAAAGAAAGATCTTCGGCGTCTGAATGCGAGAAATGACTTTAACATAACATGAACTTTAAGTGATTCAGAAGAATTTTCATCTTGAATTTTAAAACTGCATTTTAAAATGTAGGCTTTTCAGTAGCTAGTTTATGTCTTCCATTTAAAAACTATGTTAGTGTCCAATGAGACCATGCTATCATCCAAACTATTCCACAAGTCCTACAAAACCCTACTGCGGGTTTCTTAGACAATTTACACTGTTATAGCCTATAAATGGCCTTGTTTGGTACAAGGCTTTCAAGAGACGGAAGAGGAAGAGGAAGAGAGAGAGAGAAAGATATATATATATATACATATATATATATAGAGAGAGACTGACCAATATGTAGGAACTGTTGCTTATCGAGGTCGAAGATCGGCCACTCAGCATCAGTCGACGATCTGCCTCCTCCCCCTCCTCCTCCTCTCGATCGACCTGAGCTCAGATCATTCGGATTCCTGTCGAAATCACAACGCAGTAAACTGCACATGCCACACACGCATACACAATTAATTAATATGTTGTTAGATATAGCTAATTAGAAAGGTAATATAAGGAAATGAAGGCAGCTGTAGGAGATCCAACCAGAATCGCAATCCATTTAGGTAATTGTCAGCCAATTCAGCCGAGTACGAGCAAGAAAAATCCTCAGTAGACAGACGACTGTGAAGAACAGTAGACGTGTCTTAGGACACGTGACCCATTCAGTCTGGCAGCCGCCCCTACTCTCTGGCGCTGTAGCTGAAACAACCCTAAAACTCACACTGAGAAGGAATGACCAGGTAACATATATAGCATTTCACATGTCAATCCTACGATCGTCACCTATTCACTCTACGAAAGGAAGCGGAGGAGAATTTTGAAGATGGCAGTCTGTAGGCAGCTGAAAGTCTGAAAAGCAACGAAGGTGGCTTCGCAGAGCCAGAAAGTAGGTCTACAGGAGCCGCAAGAGCAGATGCGCCGGTACACTGAGGGACTGATTGATTATCAATTCAATCACATGCATTACATTGGGCTTATATTAGCCACTTTAAGGACTAAAGCCTTTCAACTGATTGCCCTTACGATCACCTCATTAGGACCCATTGGCGATTGGCGCTCGTCTTGTAAACGACAAATGACGCTGAGCACCCCACTCCTTAACAGCGTTAGGCAATAACCCCCCCAGCGTCAGCGATCCTCACCATCATTCATTCAACCCCACCCAACAGCAATCATTCAGGCTCGACGAATTACATTACCAAATTATTCATTCTGGGATGGTACATATATAACATATATACATAAAATGATATACCAGCACCACGTATGAAGCAGAAAATTTATCCATTTCATATATAATGTACAGTATATGTATATGCTTTAACATGTAAGGACGGCGTGGACTCTGCGCAGGCGTCATGGGCATCTAACAATAATTGACTGTCGGTTTATGCCGCATCCTCTTCCGGCGTCCGTAGCCGTTCGCCATCGCCCTTGAAGGTTTACTCGTGCGGCTCTGTTTTACAGCGAACTCTCGTCATTAGGAACCGGATTCGAGCACTAGATACACACGCACTGAATCAGTATTTCCAGGGAATCACCGAACGTAACTATAACCCCAACTTATGAAGCTTTATGGGTTTCTTAATCTGACCGCATGCATGAAAACACACGCACATACATATATGTTACTATGGATCGATCCTTTCTTCCTGCTATTGACCATTAAAACTCCCTTAAGCATTGACACAAAAGACAGAATATTGTGTGAAGTCCCAAACCAAAGAAAGGCAATTTCTCCTTATGGGTTGATGGCTATGGAAATATAAACTCAGTCTTACGCATCGCTGACAGATTGCGAATACTGCAGGCCTACGTCTGATGTCTTAAGGGCTTATGGCTTCATTAATACCAGCTTTGTCTAACAGATTGATGAATTGGGAAAATATCTACTCTGTAGCCGCTTAGGCTGATATCTGGGCAAAATGTCCTGTAGGCCGCTTAGGTTTTTAATAGGGAAAACGTCAACTCTGTCCCCTAGGCTTTTGTCTCTTAAGTTGTTGGCTCCTCTGTCTCTTAGGTTAATGGTTTGAGAAAATTTCAACAACATTTTAGACTGTCTGCTTAAGGAAAGGTTAACTCTGTCTCAGTTTGTTAGCATGAATAAATGTCAACCATGTCTCTTAGGTCCTTGGCTTGAGAAACTGTTGGCTTGCGTAAATATTATCTCTGTCTCATAATTCGTTGCCTTCAGAAACTATTCACTCTGTCTCGTAGGTTGTTAGCTTGAGAAAATGTCAACTCTCTCTGTTAGGCTGTTGGCTTAAGAAAATGTTAGCTCTGTTTCTTAGGTTGTTGGCTTGGGAAAATACTATTTCTGTGTCTTAGGTTGCTGGCCTGAGAAAATATTATGCATGTCCATTAGGTTGCTGATTTGAAAAATGTCAACTCTCTCTATTAGGTTGTTGGCTTGAAAATTTTTTAACTCTGTCTCTTAGGTTGATAACTCTTGAAAGTAAGCTTTCTAGAAACTAGTGTTTCCCTAACTGTGGAAATGACCTTGAAATTGATCCCAGAGTCCATTCGTGTGTCGCTATTTGTTTTCTGACCCACTTTTATGGTTTTACATGCATAGTTTAAAGTTTAGATGTAGACTTTAGACCTCGAAGTGATCAAAGAATCTCAAAGTGTGGAGAAAGCCTAGATTTTGAACTGATGAATACGCTATTTTCACCCGGGAAATGGGGCTATAACTTAGGTAAAACCAACTCCATATGATTACTGCTTAAGTATTGCTAATTGTAGCTTCAGCAAAATCAACTCCATAAGATTACTGCTTAAGTATTGTTAACTATAGTTTCAGCAAAACCAACTCCATATGATTACTGCTTAAGTATTGTTAACTATAGCTTCAGCGCAATCAACTCCATATGATTACTGCTTAAGTATTGTTAACTATAGCTTCAGCAAAATCAACTCCATATGATTACTGCTTAAGTATTGTTGACTATAGCTTCAGCACAATTAACTCCATATGATTATTACAGTGATTAAATATTGTTATGGTTTATAATGACATCACTTTCCATCAACTTCAGTAAATACCTGTAATGTGGCGCCACGCTATGCCTTCTACTGCTTCTAATTGGCGATGGTCGACACATTTTCTTGAATCGTACTTGCATGTACAAGTATGCAAGTCTTATTGTGTAACAGAACAGTGCATTCGTCTTAGCGAATTAGTAGACGTCGCAATGACAAGATAGAAATCCCGACGTCTGCAATGTTAGGGAGCTTTTTCCGAAGCTGAAGAGAAGAAGCATTGTCTACGACTGACATCACTTTGAAATAACAACTCCATTTCCCTACATACTCTTGTGTAGCCATCATTTATGTATTTATGTGTCTACACAAATACTTCTTAATGCTCGCTTAGTTATTTTACTGCTCGCCATTAAACGGAGGTTTGTACGGCCTCCGTCCAATTAAGTTTTGTCAGTGACAGCAGCAAAAGACAACGAGGCAAACGTTACACCTACATCAATACTGTACCATGCAGATTCCCAGAAAAGGCGCTTGACCGCTCCGACCATCTGACGGACGGACGGACGGAAGGACGGACGGACGGACGGACGGAAGGACGGACGGAGGGACGGAAGGACGGACGGAAGGACGGACGGACGGACGGATGAAGAGACTGAAGGTCAGTACGAATAGCCCTCATAAAAAATACATTTGCCACCACTTTGGAATGGAAAACCACACGATTGCTATGTCACCTGCGATTATTGCAAACGCCTACGACGTGCATATGCATAGGCCTACACTTAACGGGGGACAGAACCTAATATGGTATTACATGTACATGAGAAATAACGGTCGGAGAAAAAACAATATGTAAAATAACAGAAGAAGTTGATAATTTGCCAAAAAGGAGGAAACGGTGATATAGGAGTAACTACTAATGTTGGCATAATGTTTTCATAGCAAGAAGGTTTACTTTATGGCTGTGATTGAAATACCAGGGTTGAAATACACGAAAATCAATTGCCAGAGAGAAATTTATCGCCTGCTTGAAAACATACACAGGTAGTTTTGGAAGATGATTTAGGCTGACTGGCCAAACCGTGCACTAAAATGACAATATAATATGTGGTGGTGGTGGTGGTGATGATGATGATGATGACGATGATTATAATGATGATGATGACGATGATGTTGATGACGACTATGAAACTGATTATTACATTTAGATTATGAATCTTACTGCGATGATGATTATTTTAATAAGGTGTATAAACTGGTTGCAGTGATTTTTGTGATGGCGATGATGAAAAACGCGTTTGTTGCAAGAGGTTCATATTCTGTAGGCCCACATAGCAGAGCCTGGCTGGCAGTGGCTATTTAGAGAGGATTTTGGAGGAAGCAGAGGGGAGGGAGGAAGGGAAGGAAGAAAACAAGAGCAGAGACAAACGATGACCGCTAACCTCCGACAGCAAAACTAAAAGCAAACACAAATGACACTGAAAATTCTCCCTCAGCAGGAACTCTGAAAGTCTGCTTTTACGTATAAGTTTGAACTCACAACTATGTATGTACAACTATCATGTATGTGTGTGAATATATGTGTGTATATATATAGACAGAGAACAAAAATGCGTATATTGAAATACAGGTGACTGACCCTGTCACTTCAAAGTTGGTCGAGTATCTGAGACAGAATAAGAGAAAAGAGATATAAAGAGGGCAGAGAGAGGCAGAGACAGAGAAGACAGAGACAGACAGAGACAGGCAGAGACAGACGGAGACAGACAGAGACAGACAGAGACAGACAGAGACAGACAGAGACAGACAGAGACAGACAGAGACAGACAGAGACAGAACAGCTGTGCATAAATTTGAATAGTAGTGACTGACCCTGTCTTAGCGAAGTTCGTCCAATACCTAAGGACGGTCTCAGCCAGTGCTTTGTCCGTCTTACTGAAGACAGATGCAAATGGATCGATTCCATCCGTCAGTGGGGCTCCGAACACAAACGCCATTTCATCCCCATGAATGCCATTCGCCCATTTTGGGTAGTTATCCATACGACCGGGGTAGCTGAACGTGTAGAGATAAGTTGGCGCAGCATGGAGCCTTGCGTGCACCAGAGTCAGCTCCATCGACGGAGCCACGTACTGGCCATCGCCGATCAGCTCCATGGCGCTGTCCCTCAGGCCGGCTGCGTCTCCCGGCCGATCCCAATCCGTGTACTGATGGACGAGGACGTCGTAGATGTACTGGCGGTGGTAGCGAAACACGTTCTGGACGTAGGTCCTGAGTACCTGGTGCATCCGGTCCGCCGTCAGTCCTTCGTCCACTTCGCGCTGGTCGAAGAACTGGAAGCCCTCGTTGCGCGTCACTCCGACGAGGATCTTCGTCGTAGCGAAGACCGAATCAGAGGCCTTGGCGGCCATCCGTCGGGGGTCTGCCGGAAGCACGCTGCGTCGGTCGATGGTCGGTCCAAAGGCTGAGAAATAGCGAGGGGCTTTGATGTCGGCGTTGACCAGCTGATCAGCGGGCACCTGCTTCAGACAGTGCATAAGGTCGGCGTTCTGGCTGAACCCGGTCCGCCTCGAGGAACAGTTGAAGGCGGAGGCCAACTGCTTGGCGTAGTGAAGAGGGTCAGTTGTGACTGACCAACTGCTGAAGGCTGAACCACTCTGAACGATCGCTCGCTGAAAGAGATTTCTGCCTACAAAGAAACACATCGCTAAGCCAAGCGAAGATGCTCAACTCTACGTCGTAGCTAATAAGGTCAGACCCCAAATGACCTGGCAGCAAGTAATACTCAAACAGTACAAGAGATGCAAAGATTGAGACAAAGAGTATGTTCCTAGCAACTAGGATACAGAATGCGCATTTCACTAGCTATACAGATATACTGACATAAAGAAATCTACACAGACGGATAACTTGATACACGGATAACGAAAAAGACGGATAACTAGACAGACAGATAACTAGACAGACAGATAACAAGGCAGACAGATAACTAGACAGGCAGATAACTAGACAGACAGATAACAAGGCAGACAGATAACTAGACAGACGGACAACTAGACAGATGGATAAGTTGATATACGGATTACGAAACGGATAACCAGACAAACTGATAACTAGACAGACAAATAACTATAGGCAGACAGATAATTAGACATACATGTAACTAGACAGACAGTTAACTAGACAGATGGATAACTAGACAGACGGATAACTAGACAGACGGATAACTATACAGACAGATGTACATGCCACGGACAGACAGTCATGCAGACGAGCGAACAGACCGACAGAGAGACATACTGGACTGAGGGAATCCGATGTTACAGAGACGTGATATGTTTCAGTCTGCCTCTAAACGCTAGCGTTTATGCTTAAGAACTAACCATGATATAATTTTAATTAACCTTTTGTAATTGGTGAGATCATAAGGAGATTGACAAGAGACGCTCCATATCCGTGACCCATTAGAGTAACGGAATTTGGATCTCCTCCGAAGGCTTGGATGTTCTCCTTGATCCAGTGCAGCGCTGCCACCAGATCCAGAAGGGCGTAGTTGCCCGGGGCATTGCTATCTCCAGTGCTCAGGAATCCTGCGCCACAAAACACGCACATACACCGACACACATCAATGACTCACAGTCAGCATAATTAGTCTAAAGTAACCACCAACTCACTTTTTATGCAGGTAATATATTTCCTCAGAGGCCTTAAATTAAAAGGCCAACATGTCAACACGACAACTAGTTGTTCTGGTTTATGAGAGCAAGCAAAGAAATAATGCTCTCACATGTGACGCCAAGAATTTAATCCAGGAAAGAGCGGTTAAAAGCCGGAACGTTTCAACTCAGCCATAAGACCAAAGACCAAAATTGAGGAAGACATATGCTGCTTGTATTCGACCATTTTGTGTAATGACGACTTTTTAATCTCAGGTGAATGGACCGTGTTTCTCGACGCTGTTTAGTCCCTTCACAGTTCACAGACTCTCTTCCTCCGTATTTCCTTCCTGCTTCTTCATCCTCTTAAAAAACCGCTTCTGAGGAAATAAGATGATAACACTTTGTGGTCTTCTCATCGACGCCAAATTCTCACCAGGAACTGTTTATTCTGTCCTCTCCTGTTTTCTCACATAACACGACACAATATATTAACATGTGTTCTTCTTGTGAGACGTAATAGAGCCTGCCAGTGGCTGAACTCATAGGCCTATTATCTGCCTCTGTCGCTTCAGTCGCTCCAATGACACGCACCTGTATATTTCAATAAACTGTAGATTTGGAGAAGAAAATAAGCTTAGCTTTTTACCAATCTGCCAGTTTTACATCAGACCGAAGACGGTACCCTCGTCAACACCGACTTCCCGGATAACATAAGACGGAATGCAAGGTAAACGGTCATTTCTTAGCGGGACTCTATTAGCAAACCTTCTCATAGTCGATCTGAGGAGATCGTTTGTTTGAACCCTCATTCACAACAGCTGCACTCATTTCTTTACATGTTCTTCAGGTAGCCTAATCATAAATCCGTAGCATATAATTATACTTAACCTTTTTACCTTATCACACCTAAGATAAGGCAAGATAAGATCCATTACCTTACCAACAGCACTTATAGAGGGCATAAGAAGCGTTCTTAGTACAACATTCCATGCTATTTAGGCTTTCAACGCAATGGAGAGTGCCTCTGGTCACTGAAGACGAATAGACGTGTGAGAAACGAGAAGTTCCTCTGTCTCCTGCTTCTGTACTGGAAGCCGTAACACGTCTTATGTGATTTGACTGTGCTGCTGACAATGACCTGTTGACCGTCGACCACTTCGTCGCTATCTCGGCCGAGTCTCCTTTAGCCAGATGCGTCGATCGAGGGTCGTATGACAGCGATCCTCGCTCGTTGCTCTATCCTAACGCCATTCAACTCCTGATACTCAGTCCTTGTAAGCCTGCTGTAGTTGGGGATACGTTTCCTGTAGCCCGTTCTCAGCAGCCTGTCAACGTTCTCGCATGACTTGAATTGCATGCAAGAGCAAAGCAATGAGTCGAGGACTAAATGGCAATTGGGATCCTCCTCATTGAGTTCGACCCAGGTTGGTGGGAGGGAGCTATGCTTCAGTGTCTCGAACCAGCTGATCGGTTCGAGGGTCCTAGCGCACAGCTATTTGAGTACACCGTGCCTCCTCGCGCACGGGGCAGTCCTTCTGTAACACTCTTTTGTGGGAAATCAATTGGAACCACCGCTCCGACACAAGCAGCGCAAGAAGCATTTTCTTAAGTCGCACCTTCACAGTTCAGTCGTATATATATATATATATATATATATATATATATATATATATATATATTCAGCCGTATAGCCAATGTTTGAGCGCCTTTCCAAAGTCTGTCCATAGAATCGTCTTTATATTAAAGACTCAAGTAGTGCTTGCATCATTGAAACCTCTTTTAGGTTGCTCAGTCGAATAGAAAACTTTGCTTATTTTTCTTCTCTCTCATATTTCTCCCTTAGTTCCGAAGACCGTTTCAAGCAAAAGCAACATAAGTCCAAACCATTTAGAGAAGATTTTATTCTTATCAATTGACTACTTTTCATCTCCTCTTCTGCGCTTTCTGTTCGTCTGTGGCCCATCACTGTCGCTTGAACTTTGACTCGGAATCGAAGCAGAGCCAATCCTTACCTTAGCGACTGATTGCCTGGAAAGACTGGTTCTCTTGCCTTAACTTGCTTTGTCCGCTGAAAGAAATAGTTTGCCCCTTAAGCCAGAAAGAGAAGAACAGGTAATTATTCAACTCTATTTCAGGTCATTTTATGATTTTATAAAAGTAGTAAATGAGTCTTTTTGTAGTTGTTTAATTATGACTAGAACATCTGAATTTAGGTCATTTCTTGCGCAAGGGAAGCGCTGTTAGCAAGGAAGGGGTTTTGGAGTTTGGAAATGGAGGAAATGAAAAGATTGGTATGGCGAAGCGACTGCATACAACTCCTTAGGGTGTTAGAAGACGGCATTAGGTCGTCTTCAATAAAGATATATATATATATGACCAAGTTATTTTGAGTAGGCTATTGTAGTATATTACACTGCACAGTAAGTCTAGCCACTATAGAAGTTATTGAAGGTTAGGATGAAGGGACATCTAATCGCACAGAACTTATACCAACACCTGGTTTACATCAGCGGTCTCTGTCAATGAGTAGTCAGTAGGGCGTCTGATTTATTACCTTGTCCAGACAGGTAGAGGAAATCTTAGATTTCATACAACTGACTCACCAGCCCACTCAGACAGCTGTGCAGAGACATGCAAGAATACACGAGGCCAAACTTGTACAGATACAGATGCAGATCGAAATGGAATAAAGCCAACGGACAGGCCAAGATCAACAGAGCAACACGGAACCAGTCTGAGAGAAGTACGCAGACAAACCAAGCTGTAGATTTCAGACAAAGAGAATCCTAGCGTCCAATCAAATAGACTACCTGGAGTAACTCCATAACCATTGACCACTGGGGGTTCGACACATATCGCTGGACGAGAGCACCTCAGACAGGATCTACACTAAGTCTAGTCTGGTTTGAGATACCATACAGATCAGTCGAGTTGCTCTGAAATTCTACCCTCGGAGATAGAACGCATTTAGAAATGTAGCCGGAGTAGTGTCTAGTGTCTTATCGACACTACCAGGTAAAATAGAGTAAGGTTTGTCTTAGGCTTAGGCTTCTGGCTCGCTCCACAGTTGAACTAGAATCTCGCTCGCGTTATGTCAAACAATCATTCGAAGAACATTCAAGTGCTAAATGACAATTCGAGAATAAAAGATGAAACTGTACAATGCGAACTGGACGAGAATCTTCATCACAATCGGTAGGAATGAACTCTACCATATATATATATATATATATATATATATATATATATATATATATATATATATATATATATATATATATATATATATATATATATATATATATATATATATATATATATATATATATATATATATATATATATATATATATATATATATATATATCTGTCTGTGCATGTCACGTGCTTCGGTTATTTTTTCCACGAGTGAGGAAACGATGTCTGTCTGCCTGTCTGTCTGTCTGCCTGTCTGCCTGTCTGTCTGTCATTGTATTTATTCTTTTAGCATTTCCGGTATTTATCTGTATGCATGCTTGACTGTTTGCTTGTCATTTTACAGAATGTCTTGCTTTTCTCGAAGCAGCAAGGCAGTCAGCTGGGATCTAGAATTGCAAATGGCAGTCGTATGCATACATGTATCTGCTACTATTAGGCCTACACTATGTGTGGGCCATGGGCTGCACCATCCGCATCAGCACCAGCACCAGCACCGGGACCAGCACCAGCATCGGTAGCCCTACAGTCAGCAGACGACGACGACGACGACTGGCGATCAATTATACTGAAGAACGATTATCAACGCAAGCAATTTATCTGCTCCTGCCAACCGCCCCTCCCCACCAGAGATTTCACATCTGCTGTATATGTCTGTATATGTAAATCAGATACATACATACATAATATGCAGTAATGAAGCATATGTACACAACATAAGATAGACACACAAATGTATATTGATTGAGGACTGGATGAAACGCCGTTTGTGATACACATATGATTATTCACAAGCAATGCATGTGAAATCTTTCGCTGGATCCTGTGGCTCATCTTCAACTGCAACAAGTACACATCGTGGCACAAAATCAGATTAGAGAACTAGAAGGAAGAAGAGAAGGAGGAAGAGAAGGAGGAAGAGAAGGAGGAAGAGGAGAAGCATGAGGAATCGGAGAAAATGTTATACAGCAGGAGACGAGGAAAGAAAGAAAACGGTTAGAAAGAAGAGAAGAAGTAGAGGAGGAAGAAGTAGAGGAGGAATAAGAGGACAAGCAATAGGGAGAAGAATAGGCGAATAAAGAAAAAAGTGATAGAAGAGAAATATCACGGAGAAGAGCAGGATTAGGAGGAAGAAAAGAATGAGGAAAATGAGGAAGAGAAATAGATGAGGAGAAAGTGATGATTGAGAAAGAGGAATAGCGGTGTGCATTTAAGACGAAGAGAATGACTACATTGGAGAGGATCAAGAGAGGAAGAAGAAGAAGAAGAAGAAGAAGAAGAAGAAGAAGAGACGGAGAAAGACGAAAAGAAGGAAGAGGAGAAGGAAAAGGAAGAAAAATAAGGGGATAATAATGAGGAACAGGAAGAAGGCTGGGGAAGAAGAGCGGGATGAAGATTTATGGCCGACTTAACGCTCGATAGAACATTGAGCGAAGAAGAGGACCACGTTGTTATTGACTACACTCAACCTCATCAGCTCAGCGTAGAATACAGTCCTTGTATCATACACTCGAAACTAAACTGTGCCTAGACAATCACTGTAGTACAGTAAGTGCTGCCATTCTGAGTGTAAGCATACAGCAACAGTGTCTGGTTACATGCTAAAATGTTCTATTGTGTAATCAGACAATTTATGCTAGTGAACGCCCTAGCCAGGGCGTTGACGACGACAGGAGTTGCAAGGCACCTGGTTTAAACGACGGCGATTCAACTTCTTAACGTTCAATACTGTGGTGAGCAATTCCGTCCTTTGAAGAACGTATGGACAATTCGATGTGAGTTCCAGAGTGACGGAGGCAGTCTACCGTGTTGGTGTCGATTTTAAATTTCTTGTCGCATTTTACATAGACTTTTTGTTTTAAACAGTAAAATTTTCGATTCTGGTATTAACATTTTTATTTTCCTACTAGTTTTCTCTTTTTTCGCTGTCAGATAAGTTTTAATTATTTATTTCTTGTTTATATCGATTTTCGTGTCATCTGAACGGAGGTCGCCGGCCTATGTTTTCTATGCTTCATCACCTCGATGGCACATCCATAGTCTGAATATGACGGGTTTTAGGTCCATACTAATACTGGCTGGCACTCTTAATTACCTGCGTTCACGAGTCGCTAATAACACTGGTCAACATAGAAATCGTTACTGACTGGAAAAGGCCCTAATGTGTAGCATCTTGGTGTGCTGAACACGAATATAACCATAAAATTTTTTTATTGGCTCTCGTTTTGAAAATATTTCATATAGTTCATTTTTTATGTTTCACCATGTAAATTTATGCAGTAGGACTGCGACAATATCCTAAATAAGTCTAGAATGATGTAATATTCCACCTCATTGCATAATCCCATCATGGACACATCATGCACAGTTGATTACGTCATTTTCTGATGCAATGTAAAACTACAGCCAGTCGGCTGCTGACGTAAGATGACGTCAGCAGTGTACTATATAAAGCGAGTCGGAACGGTTGAGCATTTACAATATTACAGACTTTGTGCGAGACAGTTTAAGTTACTGTTTTATAAAACTATTATTATTTTATCCATTTAGATACAATACAGAACAGTAATGCCTCGGAAGTGCGTAAATACCGTGGACAACTTTTGTTACATTTGTGGGGAAGTGACATTTGCCAACCAGAAGAAAAGTATCACTTATAATATCAAGTCAAGAAGGCATATCATGCTTACTTCGAATGCAAGGTTGGTGACCAAGACAAGCCATGGGCCCCGCATATATGCTGTGCTACATGTACAACACAGCTTTCACAGTGGTTGAATGGCAAAAGACCATCAATGCCGTTTGCAGTTCCCATGGTGTGGAGAGAGCAAAGCAACCACGTAGATGACTGTTACTTCTGCTTGGTTCCTCCTCTTTTCGGTGGAATAACGAAGCAAAAGAAGTCGACAATAGTCTACCCAAACATTCCGTCAGCATTGAGACCAGTTCCACATGGTGATGGACTTCCTATTCCAGAACCTCCAGCAGAATATATTTTCCTTGATTCATCTGATGAGGACAAGGGTGAACCGACATGTTCTTCTCCTGGTCCGTCAGCGTGCAGTGATCCCGATTTTCACTGTGGTGCATCATCAACCCCACACAGAATAACACAGGAAGAACTAAATGACCTTGTTCGTGATTTGGACTTATCCAAAAACAAGGCAGAATTGCTAGGATCAAGACTCCAACAATGGAATCTTCTAGAAGAAGATGTCACAATTACTTCATATAGAAAGCGCCATCAGCAGTTGGAACCTTTCTTTATGAAGGAAGGTAATCTGGTATTCTGTTCCAATATTGACGACCTCATGAATGCCTTACAGATCACTCATGACCCACAAGAATGGAGACTCTTTGTAGACTCTTCAACACTGAATCTTAAGGCTGTGCTTTTGCACAATGGAAACCGTCTTCCATCTATTCCATTAGCGCATGCTGTCCACATGAAAGAGACATACGATAACCTAAAACAGCTACTGCATTCCATTAACTATAACAGGTACAAATGGCACCTGTGTGGTGATTTGAAGGTAGTTGCCATTTTAATGGGACTGCAGCAAGGATATACAAAATATATGTGTTTCTTGTGTGAGTGGCACTACGTGCGGAAGGAATGGACTCCCAGACAAAACATGGCAGTTGGACAGAAGAATATCCAGCACCCAGCTCTGGTCGAGGCTCACAAAATCCTACTACCACCCCTTCACATCAAACTAGGTTTGGTGAAGAACTTCGTGAAAGCCATGGACCGCACTTCGCCAGCTTTCCGATACCTGCATGAAAAATTCCCTCGACTCAGCGAAGCAAAGATTAAAGAGGGAGTTTTTGTGGGTCCTCAGATTAGAGAACTCTTCAAAGATGACCGCTTCAACAACTTGCTGGAGGGTGATGCGAAACAAGCATGGAATGCTTTTCGTCTAGTGTCTACAGACTTTCTGGGGAATGTTAGGGCAGAAAACTACAAGGAACTAGTAGAAGACATGCTCAGGCAGTACCAGAAATTTCGCTGCAATATGTCTCTGAAGATGCATTTCCTTCATTCCCATCTCGATTTCTTCCCTGACAACTGTGGTATGGTTAGTGACGAACATGGCGAACGTTTTCATCAAGATATCGCAACAATGGAGCAAAGGTACCAGGGAAAATGGTCCACTACAATGTTGGCTGACTACTGCTGGACACTCCGCAGAGATGCTCCCGAACAGCTGTACAAGAGACAGGCAAAAAAATCTAAGAACTAGTCTATGACCTGGTTTTTACAAATATTAACTGTAAGTGTATCACTATTGGCATGCATTGTGCGATATAAAATTACTTCATTTCAGATTACAAAAAAACTAGAGCCAATTCGGCATTTTCACTGTCATATTCGTGTTCAGCACATACAAATTGATAAGAACTGACTAATTTCATTTCAGTAACATGACTTTTGTAAAAATTTGTTGTCCAGTGATAAACGGAAGAACTGTTCGTTTCTATTTAGGTCAAGTCTTTTTATCTGCTCTGCCCGGTTTCCTTGTGTTTTCAATTTCTGTGTCACTGACTGCGTCTTAACGATGCCTGCTTTTTTACTGCATTTTGCTCATGTTAGCCTACTGCTCCTCGCCAAATCTGGTGGAGAGAAGTCTGTTGCTGGATTTACACATGTGTCGATGCGGTCTGGTATATGTTTTAATTTGGTTCAAGCCTATGCATTGTATGTGTTTTTGTTGCTGCTTTTTCAATTCAGTCATATACTCTGCTGCTATGTGATACCAGTAACATTGTCATTCGTCCTGGGTTGAATTTAAATTCACCTAGAACATCTTCAGCTACACGTTTCCTGTTGCTTCGTTTGGTTGATGATGTTGAAACAAATCTTGGAATAGTTAAGTTACACTTAAGAGTTTGGATATTGATAAATTAAATATTTGGTCTTTTTGAAATAAAGCTGCGGCCTTACATAATTTTCTTTGTGAGCATTCCTTGCATATACTTGCTCTTACTGAGACCTGGCTTCAACCTAGTGACACACCAGTATTTGATTTCTGATTTTATTCCTCCAACCTTTTTCATGTTGAATGAGCCTCGGTGCAGGGGTAAAGGTGGGAGACTTGCTTACTTTTTTCGGTCCTATCTGCCACTGCATAAGTTTATCTTGCCTATTACTCCACCCAGATCATTTGAAGAAGGCTGCGGAAGAGGACGGGACGAAGATTTATGACCGACGGCTGCTAAGTACTTTCATTTCTGGCAAAACAGGTATTGCTGGTGAATATTTATCGTTCAGCACCCCTCTTTTTGACTGATTTTCTTAGTGAATTTCAATCATTACATTAATATTTGATTTCCTCCCTTTCTGAAATAATTATTATAGGTGACTTCAATATTCATTTTGATGTAGCTAGTCATTGTTCTTCAGCATTTCTTGATATGTTGGAAGGGCTTGACATGAAACAGCTCATTACCTTTCCTATACATAATAAAGGTCATACATAAGATGTCCTCAAAACTCATTCTGATTCGCAATCTCTTCAAATCTTTGTCAAACCATTGGTCTTCAGTTGCCTTGACTACTGAAACTTTCTTCTTTTAGGTGTCACAAAGTTAAATACGCAGAAACTCTAAGGAGTTCAAAACTCATAAAAAAATTGTCAAATATGATCAAATAGCCCCTGTGCTTAAATCCTTGCATAGTTTCTTGTTCAGCTAATGATTAATTTAAAATTTGGACTTATAGTTTATAAAATGTTGAACTATTGCCAACCACAATGCTTAAAATCAATCCTAATTTCCCAGACTTGTATTATTCAACCAGGTCATGTGATTGTCTTTCCCTGGTCATAAATGAGACTAGAACTGTTCTCGGCAAATGGACTTATTCGGTTGCTGTACCTAAATTTTGGATCCCTCTCCCTGTGTCCGTTTGCTCTGTTCGGTCGCTTGCGTCATTTCGTACTCACGTAAGACTCATCTCTTTCAAGCTGCTTATCCACCACAGGCTGCCTCTGTCTTAGTGTACTGGTCTTCTGGATTGCGGTTTGGCTTTGGCGCACCATCGGTTGATGCCTTGTGCATTAAACACTTGCGCGATAGAAGTTACTAATTAATTTAGTATTATTAATATTAATCTATTTTCATTCTCCGGAGAATTTTTTAAATCCTGAGGGGTCATATATACCTCCGATAAAAAATAATAATAATGATGAATATATAATCTATTCATATATTGCATACGCTGATAAATTCAGCTATATGTATATATCTGCGCAGAATATAAACTGTTGATTTCACCTTATACCACCACATGTGTAGGCTGTATAGGATACCAGCTGCATGGTCAAGTCTATCGCTTGACATGAAAATGTAATTTAATCTAGGCCTGATATTCATATACATGCACGCACACGCTGACTCACGCACTTAATGATTTACTGCTAAATTCACACAAACACTCACACAGTCATACACATGCACACACAGAAAATCCACATGCATAACGCACATAAAACAACATACATGTAAACCTGATTCCTCTGACTAGACGCATGCCTCAGGCTGCAAAACCTGTGTCATGGACTCAGTTACCGAGACCATAACATACACCTGCTCTTCATTCTCTACACTGGCTTCATATATCTCACCGTATCCGTTTGAAGCTGGCACTCGTCATGTACAAAGCACGTGCAAATCATCTGCCATCCTACCTGGTTTCACACTGTGACCCTGTTAAGTTAAAGGCTGAGCGTCTCTTCGATCAGCAGTTTATGAGAAATATGTTGTTCCTGGTACACATCTTGTTTTGGCCGGTGCTTAGTCACAGATTGTGGGCTCATCATCTGGAATTCTCTGCATTCTCGTGTTCGCAACTCTCTTACAGAGACTGTCTTTCTTCCTTTAGACTGAAAACTGACCTCTTTCAGTCTGTCTACGGTCCATAATGTTTCCTGTTGCCGGGCCTGGCTTCATTGTGCACTTCTGAACCTTGTAAGGAGGCATTAACAAATTTCAGTCGTGTTGTATTGTGCAGGTGCGAGAATAGGGCGACACACATCCTCCCCCCCCCTACTGCAGATCTCAAAAGCCTGACAGCAGGCAACAGAATATAAAATTTGGTGTTGAATATTATCAGCGCTAACCAGAGCTCACTTCAGCACAAGAATTATGTGCACGTATTCAGATGCAGACGTGTTTCCTATGCAAACACGATTGAAATACGTGAAAATGTATGTCTATCTACGAATGATTGGAAAAGTAGAGCCATTATAGCGGGTCTATAAAGAGTTTGTCTTTGTTGAGCGCAAAGTTATTGATCTAAATTTGGACGAAAAGAGAAATATGAGTCAAGTGTTAATCTGCAACAGTGGACCGACAGGAGGCTCATTGCATGCAGTTGGCCAACACCTCCATCCTTACAAAGACAGATGACTCCGGCGGGCATTGCCCAAAATGTCGATCTGGTCAAATGCCTTCGCCTCTTCTGTAGCGCAAGTATAAATGGGCTCCTTCCTTTCCATTCATCGCTCCAATGCGAGCCAGAGACGAATAAAAGTACTTCTGGCACACGCAAACACATATAAGCCATAGGGGTATATATATATATATATATATGTGTTCAGCTGAATATATAGACCTATAGGCTACATACACACGATCTAATAATGCTCGTTTTAAAGTGATCTCAAAAGGCTATGAAAGGCTCTTAGTCACGCAATCAGAAGTCCTCGAGTGACTATAGTGAGTGGGAAGAAGGCCACTGTCCTTCTTTCGTACATACTTGTCTTCGTACCGCATCATGTATTCAAATATATGAAATACTCACACATGATAGGCCTACTCACACAGTGGCCTACGTAATACACATATACAATACTCACACGCATAAATTACTCGCACATATAATATAATACTCAGACATCTATGCTATGATGCTCATGATCGCATATAAGCCCGAGAGACCTGCGGCTAAGAGGATATGTTGATGCTGCAAGTGCGGTCATACGAGATCATCACGATGCATTATGTAATTATGTAGCGCCTTGATACGTTGTCGTTAATTATGAAAGCATGCACTTGAGATGTTCTGAGCTGGATCATGACACTTATTTATGAAGTAGACCTACATCATGATCGCCGGTAATTTCAAACCTCCGTCTTTCCAGTTTCAGGTGGGCGAGTTTTCATCAGCTTCTCAACGAGTGCAAATAAGGAAATGTCGAAAGCCCAAGTTTCAGCTGAGCGATGTACAAATCCCACCCGACCAGATGAATTATTCAGACGTTGGTCTATTCATCTACTGTGGGAGCGAACGATGGCTGCATTCAACGGACAAACACACAATTGTACAAGTCTGAAGTGACCATCAATCGACTCGCGTACATGAAGACTGTTTCCACTGAAGCGAATTAAAAATGCCTGGAAAATCAAATCTAAACAGAAAGCAAATGGGCCGCCAAGTGAAAGGCTAATTGTCATTAAAACGCCTAAATATGCTCCTTCGCACATAAATGAATTTCCTAGAGGGTGAAAAAATCCATAGCGGATTTGTGCGAAGGTTTTATTCAGGTAATGTGTCTCTGGTTCAGCTAGGTACAACCGAAGTTCCACGGTCACCCAGAGCGATGACGGACATGGCTTTGATTGGTTTTCAGTGGCTCTTGACTGGTGCTTTAACTGCCATAACCAGCAGGATAATAAACATTTGAGTGAATATAAAGTTTTATAAAAATTTTCCAAATGCATAAAATCTGTAATTTTATTCATTTATATTTGTTGTTGTATCTAGAGTTCTTAAGAAGTTGTAGCGATACAAAAATCTTCATTTGTTTTCTCAGGTAAATGAATTTACAAAAACAGACCAAACGTATCGCTATCGGCAGTTTCAGTGTATAGCTGCAATAAATAGAGGAATCCTATGAGCGTTTTACGCTCAAACTGTCAGTCTGCATCTGACTATTAGATTGCTAACAGTTATTCGAATGAGGTTGTCATGAAAACCGTTTTAGTGCCGATGAAGGATTTGTTTCTGTGATTGTTTCTGAATTGGCATTTCTATGTCTATACCTAGTTGAAGGGCAAGAACTGTCTTGATCCTAGTAAAACTTCAAAAAATCCTTCCCGCTAATAAATTGGGCTAAACAATGAAAATTCAATATTAATTATTTCCTTTTAGTTAAACAAAATTAAAGTGATATTTTAAGTCTGATTCCTACGGAAAGTTTTCGCCAATATCGGTGAGCAGCAACAAAAATTGCAGCAAATACAGAAAAATGTTCGTAGACGCTTTATTTACAATTTAAGTTCCGAGTTTTGAAATTAATCCCAATACCAGAGGTCAAATTAGGGTCAATAGACAATATAAATCGTAAATGGTAGTTAAATGGTCAAAACCTTTCAGCCAAAACAACTTTCAATGTCAATCCGTTACTAATTTATGTTGTGGGTTGTAGACGTCAGACAAGAGTGGCTGGTGCATTATATACTTATTTATAAGAGAGGAAGACCAGACTGTAGAATGAATGAATTATGGTGCCTGATACCAGACTAGCAAGGAGGCAGAAGCCAGATTATTTATGGTGAGGTCATAATTGGCCAGAAACAAGCCTCTCAAGAGTCTTCGAAAGAAAGGAGGAGAGACTGGAAATAAGACGATAATTGTGAGGAACACTGGGGTCAAGACCAGACTTTTTCAAAGAGGAGAACACAATAGCCCGCTTGACATTTTGGATCGCATTCTAAATTCCTTTTCCGCTGCTAAAGATGGGAAGTGCCACTTCGAATCTCCTGCAAGGCACAGCTACTGCCGTCGTCCACAGACAATAAGCAACACACTGGCTCTCCATCTGTCTCTTTAGTCGGTTTTCACTGCGCGGAGGTTTTTGTTGTCCTGCGTCGACCTAGATAGATAGGAGAAAATTCACAGTCGTACACTCAGGACGCACGCAAACACCGTCCAACAGTTCGTCGTCGATGGTGGAAAGCACAGCGTTGGGATGTCTTTCGAGCCACCTGGTCTGTGCAGCGTAGGCTTTCGTCGCCATGGAGTTGGTCTCAGAATCTCTCCGTGTCTGACGGTCGACGCCTCTTGGATGACTCCTTTCGCCCTTACTTCCCCGAACCCATTATTTTTCCCTGTTGCAAACTGCGTAGGTAAGGCTGTTGGCCCGAAGCTCGACTGCCTAGTTGAAAACCTGTCCGCCTTCGGAATAGGTCTTCAGCTGGTCCAATGGCGGCGAAGCTTCGATCATATGAGAATAGATACCGACCAAAACACTCGAAATCTGTGGCGAAATCTAAAATTGACTCCTAGGCGATTACTCGATAACAGTAGAAAAGTCCGTATATTCGATAATCATAGGGCAAATTCAACTTTAAGACGAACATCCATCGAATTAAAAATATATATAGACGAAGCAATGACCTTCGTAAGTATATATACATTCGTAAGTTCGTACATACATATGTATATACGTTTCTAAGTAAGTAAGTAAGTAAGTATATTCTTTATTAACCAATAGCTTAATCGCGCATCGGTTTACCAGTATTTAAGAACACAAGAACACTGAATATTCATACAACATCCTAAAAATAAAACATTTACGCGTTAAATTGTCAGCAGGAGGAATCATGGGTGTGGGGCCGTAGAGAATAACTGAGGGTTTTAATTGGTGGGAGTAGCTGATGTAAGACATGATTTGGATTGTTCAAGATTGCTTTAAAGAGACGAGCATCGGCTATGCCACAGAATTCACGGAACGTTGTGAAGTCCCCAGGAAGATAGCGGAGACGCACAAGTCTCCGCATCAAAGCCTGGAGCCGAGCCCTGGCCTGTGCCCCAGCATAGCCCCACCACACGGGAGAGGCGTACAGCATCCTGACCAGTGTTGTGGCTCAGACAACGTCGTAGAGCCGATGGTCAGTTAGGCCATGTGCTACAAGAATTCGTATGGCATATAAAGACTGACGCGCCTGACTATGAATCCGATCAAAATGAGAATCAAAATTTAACATACTCGATAGGTTAACATCCAATATTGTCATCTCTGGTACCCTGGTTAAACCAGGAATAACAGTAGGTAAAATTATTTGACGATTTCGCATTCTTGGCCGGTGAATTATCATTTCCCGTGTCTTTTTATGATTAAGTTTTAAGTTACACGTGTCCGCCCAAACAGTAACATGGTCCAGTTCAGCCTGAACCATCAAGCTATTGCAGGATGGTACAAGAAGGTAACTGTCATCAGCGTATTTAAATAACCTATTGTTGGGCGCTAAAGGCTTATACTTGGATATGGCAACTAGGAACTTCACTGGTCCCAGACCCGAACCTTGAACAATACTGGAATTTATGCCGACTAAGGTAGAGACAGAGTCATTGAATTTGGTACAATGTTGTCGGTATGTATGTATGTATGCATGTATGTATATATATATTCATCGTGTACATTATATATGTGTGTAAAATATATATGTATGTGTGAATGAATCTGATCATTTATATAACGCATCTTGTAACCTCTTGAAGGGGTCGGAAACATGGCGGCTATCTAATAAATCTAAAAGGTGCGACTGAAGATAGGTTGAAAACTGTTCCTTGAACTGTCTGGTGGAAGACTACATAATTTTGCTCATTGTTCCAAGGGACGGTCGAATGCAAGTGAAAGCACAACGTCGAACGGGAGCGCGGCACCAGCAAGTCCCCACGAGCTATAGCAACTTGGCTGACTGGAGGCAGGAACTCAGAGCTCTCTGGTGTATTCTGGGTCCGCACCGACTATCGAGGCTCGCCCTATGGTGAGGATCTTGACTGCAATCATGTCCTCCTCGGTCGAGAGCCAGTGCAAGCAGGTGTCTCGCGTATAGCTCGAAATATGCGAGCATTTTGACAGGTTGGCCACCTATTAATACAGACCTATTACTATTACTCGTTAACACAGACCTATTACTATTACTCGTTAATACAGAGCTATTATTATTACTCGTTAATACATACCTATTACTATTACTCGTTAATAGGGAAACTGGTGGACTCAATTAGAAACTACTTAAGTGAACAGCTGCTCATCTGGTTTGCTATGGTCGTCAATGACATGCATTTAGATGACCACCTGTGCGATCTATGTAACAACATGTACACGTGTGCGCGTGCGTTTACGTATGCGTAGCGCAAGTGTGTGTGTGTGTGTGTGTGTGTGTGTTCATCCGTCTTGGATGGAATGATGCGTAAGTTATTGACTTTGAATTGAGCGAAATGGCTTCTATTCTTTCGTCTTCTTTCGTCCAATTAGTCATCTGGTCTGACCCGCTCAACCTTGCACCCACTCTAAGTACATCATGCTGACTGACTGATTGATTGGCTGCTTGACTGATTGCTTGATTGATCGATATTCGTCCGATCGATCGAATATTCTGGAAGACCAGTTCTCGTGCTCCGTTACCCAGCAGCGCATATCAGCCCAGCTCCTGCCCTGCTGCACTCACGGTCAAACTGGCGCCTCGAATCGTGGACTTCTGTCTATAAACGTAATTGGATGCAAAACTGCGTGTACAGCAGAAGGCTAATACAATTGCATTTTAGCCACGCAGGGCTTGAAACGGATCAGACTCGATAATCAGGTGCAACACAGGGGTTGCAAGTGCGTTGATCTATTAAAAGACGTCTGTGGATGAATTGGTCAACAGAAGACAGGATAAGATGGACGGTTATGAGTGAACCAGCGACCAGCATTTCATGGCGTAGTTCAGGGTTAAAATCCGTGTAGGCCTACGTCTTAAGAAATTCGCTTCCAGTTTAAAGTTTCTTGTTGCAGAAATTGGATTGCTGTTTCGCTAGCGTTCCAACCGCATTCCATGCATAATGCATTAGTTTGGACGTGTTTTAGTTTTCATTTGAGGTCTATTTGCGTCGGCGTACAGAGAACAAGAAATTATAGTCAGTTTACCCTTTGTGTTATATATTCAGGCCCATTAGATAGATATATACGTACATGGTGTATATATAAATGAATGACGACTGTTACATCTGTCGGAAGCCACTTCAAGGCGAGAAGCAGAGTGGCAAATTCAGCAGCCAAAAGCTGCTGCAGAAATAATTTGAGTGGAAGCAAGCGGACAGAGAAACGGGCGGAGAAAGAGACAGATACACACGCACATAAGCACAGATATACGGAATAAGGGAGAGGGATCTAGAAAGCAAGTAACTGAACAGAAAAGAAAGAGAACAAACAAGAGAAAGACAGGGACAGGAAAGCAAGTGAGAAAAACAAAGCACAAAATTGGAGGCAAAGGAGAAGGCAAAGAGAAAACGAAACAGAGACATAGGAGCAAAAGGAGAGAGAAAGCGAAGAAAGCACACAAAAAAGGAAAAAGAAAGCATATAAAGAAGAAAGACAAGAAAAATATAAATGATACAATGAAGTAGAAAGGGATAAAAAGAGGAAGAGAGAAATATAAAAGTGAAAAGTAGAGAGTGAGACAGAAGGGAAGAGAAAGAGACTGAGACAGACAAAGACAGAAGAGAAAGAAAGACCCAAAGGAAGAGATTAAAAAGGAAGAGGAGAGTTTGAGGGAGAGGGCTTCTTGGGAAGGATCTTGAGCTCCCTCAGAGAACATAAACGACGGAACTGACTGGAACCTCGTCAGTGGCGCAATGACCCTCGCAGACGCTGATCACACAACTTTGCTCGTAAATCATTGTAATGAACATCTTTCGACCCATAAAGACCGCTATGAACACAACACCGACATCAGTAACAGCGGCAGCAGTCGCAGCAGCAGCATCCCTACTAGGCAGCATAAGTAGCAGCAGTTATAACAGAAATAACAGCAGCAATGACAGCTTCACGAGCACCAGAACCGGCAACAACAGGTCCAAAGGATGAAGTTAGTCACAACCCTGACATTTTTCATCAGAAGATTTTCTACTTCTTTCATTTGTTCAGAGCATTAGTCCAGTTCGCCTCACCTGTTTTTTATAGAATGGATTCACTACAATGTCTTCAAATATTTAAAATGTCCAGTCCTTTTAATCTGTTAGACTTCGTTTTGGACATCATCCTCCAATCAACTCTGGCGAATCTAATGTTTTAGGTTTCATTTGATAGAAAATACAGTGGCAGTACCCGCCACCTCAACTGTCATCAAACTGCAATATATCCATCCGGTGCATCAGTCATGTTTCGATAAGAACGACAGCTCCTTGTTTTTTAAAAATCTGTTTCAAGTTTACGAGTATCTTTTTACCAGCCAACCTTTCTCTGTTTCTTTCTCTGTCTGTCTCTCTGGCTGCCTCTCTCTCTTTCTCATTCACTTTCTCATATATATATAATATATATAGTCTACAAATATAGACAACTGTATACAACTAATATATTATAAATACACGCAAAGATGTCGTGTTCTTTGAATCAGTGAGAGCCTAGATGATCCGTTTAATCACGTGAAATCGTGAGAAGTCTCGAGATGGGCACTTTGATAGAAAAAGGGAATATGTTGAAAGCAAAGGAAGTAGAAAGCAAAGAAGATAGAAAGGAGGGAAGGAAGTAAAAAGCAAAGAAGACAGATAGCAAAGAAGATAGACAGGAAGGAAATAAAAGCGAAGGAGGTAGACAGCAAGGACGCTAGAAAATAAGAAGCAAAAAGCAACGTATATAGCAAGGAAGCAAGAAGGGAAGGAAATAGAAAGGACAGGGGTAGAAAGCTAGAGAGTTAGAAAGCAAAGGAGGTAGAAACGAAGGAAGCTAGAAAGCAAAGGAGGTAGAAAGCAAGAAAGCTAGAAAGGAAGGAGACAAACAGCAAAGGAGGTAGCAAGTAAATTGAAGGGATGTTGACAAAAAGGAGGTAGAAAGGAGGGAAGTAGAAAGCATGAAAGGTATAAAGAGTTGGGAGGGGTGGATGGAATGTCGTTTCTTTATGTAATGCTGCTGTTCTGCCATTTACTTCAAAGTCGTCTTCTGCTCTTTTGCTCTTTTGCGGCTGCTAATTGGGTTGTATGACCCTTCGCCATTTCGGCCAAGAGATTTATAGCCGCAGCGGTCGAGAAGGAGCCCAAGTGCGGTGAGCAAGCAGCGCCGACAGTTGCACAATCAAGCAACCAAGTGTCTTGATGTGCGCATCCGTTGTCCAACGACCGGACAAACAACGCGGTTGTACGCTTCCGTAGACTTGGTGTTGTGCATTTCGGTCTGTTGCACATTTTATTTCATATGCTTTATTCTAAAATTTTTCACGAGGTACATATAATCCTTGGGGTTAAATAAATCTAGCAGTAAGTATTACATCTGAAGCGGCAATTATTCGTCAGGTTATTATTATAATTTTTTATCCGAGGTAGAAATGGTCCCCAGGAAAGAACAAATTAGATCAAGAGGATGAAATGACTGATCTTTGACAAATTAGGCCTCATTCCAGTAGTTTTCAAAGCCATTCTGAAAATCTGCCTCTGAATCCAATTACATTGTGGCGCTGGACACAGAAGGAAAGACGTTGGAAAAGGAAGTGAGTCTCGCGTCGGTTGTTGAAATGCGACGCCCCAACTCTGAGACAAATCCTGCACCCTCAGCATTGATAGGACCAAGGATCTCAAAGGCAATGGGAACAAACACTTGGGTTGTGGGCAGCAGTGCATAGTTGAAATTGCTGTCTGCGTCAGGTAGGAGTAGGCACAAGTATGGACAACTCTAGCAGTCCAAGTCATCTATTTACCAGCAGCAGTCCAAGGAACAAGTGTAGGACCCTTTGGGCCGTGGGTCTGCAGAAGACCCTTTGGCTCCTTCGTTCTTCGAACATCTGCAATCTGGCGTGAACGCCATGTGATATCGTATGTAGCATGATGGTGAATAAAGCGTCCCTTAATTAGTTTACAAACTAGCCGGTGGTGGCTATCTGGGCCAAAAGCATCATAAACATGTATGGAGCGGCAAGGTCAAGGCCGAAACGAAGACCAACTCCCACCCTAACCGCTTCGATATCTAACCAGAAGCCACAAGATGAGGCTGTGACAGCAGTTAGCCAATCTCCAGAGTGAAGAATACAGGCAGCAGGCAGCCTAGCCATTTCTACAAATTGACAGCTTCTCCTTCTCTACTGACGGCTTGTCTCGTGTACCATGTTTAACCAGCAGAGGATCTAGGACAGCTGGAAGAGTGTCTTGGCGTGCCACCAGCATTTCCTCGAAGTGTCTCGGACAGTCTTGCATTTGGTCAAATAGCAGACTGAAGTTCCCGAGTGATCGCAGCTGAGGCCAAACAGGCTGAGGAAGCCAGTCAAAACACTTGTCTCAAACTACTCAGTCCGCCATCTCGATTGGGAGTGAGGCTTGCTTCCATTGGTGGTCGTTTAAACTGGCGTATATGATGCATTCAAGCCCTTCCCCTCATTACGTGGTCCAGCTGTTCCAGTACACAACCTTGGCAGGGAGATCAGAGGAGAACATGGCTAAGCTTAGGGGTACCATAGAAGGATTTCGCTCTGTGATGGCAATTGGCACAGATGATCATTGGCACTCCCAAGGACCTCGGAATGTGGCTCCAGCATGTCAGCTAGAGCTCAGCCTTAAAAAACAAGATCCCAGAAGAATGAGTGACTCGCGATTAATACGCGGGAATTGTGAAAACAGCGGGTTTTGAGGAGTTAGCGAAGGAGAGAACTATTTCCCAGGGGCTCTCATGCTGAAAGCGCCTCTGGGTAGTTTGTTCTGTAATAGCGCTATATAAGTTATCAAATACAATACAATACTCGCATTTCTGCAAATTCAGATGCAGCCCAAGTGAAGAATTTAAGGACGCTAATAGGGCAATGTTCTTTTCAACGGTCTCTGGGCTCCCCACCCAATGAGAGGTCGTCCAGGTAACCAATGCAAAGGTCAGATTGCAGGGAGTATAGCACAGGTTGAAGAGGGAGACGAAACAAAAGTGGACCAAGAGGGTCTACCAGCTGAGGGCCCATTTGGTACACAATAGAGAAAGAACCAAATTTCAACACTGAAGTACATGTTTAGACTGATAAGCAAAACTTTCAATTTCAGGTACAGTGTTATAACCAGACTTGAGAATTGCATCTCTGTCTAGATTGTTAAATACGTTAGAGAAATCTAATTTAACAATTATATGGTCCAGGGGATAGCAGTGACATATTTTCTTGCAGCACGGACAGCCGTCTCACATTCCAACCTACAGCAGAGCAAAAATTAATTCAATTTACCAATCGCATGCCTGTTGGCATATTTAGCAACTACCCTTATTAGGGTGTATACAATGACTATAGGTTTTAGGCCCCCTAATTTCTTGGTAAGCGCAATAAGGCTGCCACTAAACAGATTGGTCTCGCCTATGATGGGCAAGCACTGCGAAGTGAAGTCATTTTCCTAAGTAAAGCCAGGGAAAATTCAAGGTGGTTGATAAGCTCAAGGAGGTGCTCGGGACGCAGCTCACCTTCCCAAAATTATCATCATCACCATCACCATCACCACCACCATCATCATCACCATCATCACCATCATCATAATCATTAAGGTCTTATGGGACTACTGCAGTCGTTGATTGCTATAATCGAAAATGAACTCCGTGAACTATGTGTATTTTATGTTTTCTTCGATGAAACGAACGCCGCTAGATGTCATGTTGCACCACAATAGAAACGCCCATAAACGACAAGTTCGCTTGCGTACGAATGGACGCTTGGTTCAAGGGATGGAGGTCGGAATCATTCAATCATTGCGACTCATGAAATTCCTTTAAATCCATTACAGTTAAGTTTATGGAAAGGATTGATCATAGTTTTTGGATTGGACCTCTGACTAAACTGCCTCTTCTCTTTTTCCGTAACCCATTTTAAACTGAGAATCTTTAGTAAAATTTAAGGAAATGAGTGAATGAATGCAAGTGAAAAAGCGGTAAAAGACCTGGTAGTATTAGAATATCCAATGACGTAAAGTAATCGGAATACTTTAGCGCCTCTGCGAGGACGTTGTTTCTCAACCTGACATGCGCAGACATGAAGTATAGGTGGCCAAGGAAATACCAATCGACCAACACAATGCCAAAAATAGAGTCCCTGGCCATGCACAGAGACAGAGAAGTAGGAAGAGTGAGAAACCAAGAAATTGGGGTGATTCATGATAGGACACCCAGTTGGCACTTTGCCCCATCAGACCCTGTGCGGACTCAAGTCTCGTGTGGCCCGGAGAGTTCAAGGATGGCAATCGTCGGGCGACAGATGAGCCGAAGATAAGAGAAGTAAACGAAAGCAACCTCTGTGCAACAAAATAGAATCACACGAAGAAATTTCAGACATATAGAGGAAAGAAAAGGTGTTTTCTGGTGTCGCTGAGATCTGGACTCATGCGTTCCTACTGTATATGCCTAATTGCTCATCGACTATAGCCTTCAGTTTGGTCTCCAGTCTGATCTCTCCGTTCTCAACTGGAGATCTCTCACGAATTAGATGTACGACGATGGTGCAGTCACTGGGGCGAATATATATGTATATATATATATATATGTATGTATGTATGTCGATAGAGTCTCTAGCTTCAGCTCGAGCACACAGTGTCGTATGCATCCGAGAACTCCTTCTGGCCGACATCCTTCTGGCCCACATCATGAGTTAGCCTATTCGACTCGATCATCGGTGAGCATTGTCCGGGTTCGGATGTAACCGGAATTCGCTGCCTATTTCTGTCCACTCCGTCAGTTCTACGAAACCTGTTTTTCGGTCTCTTAGTTATCATCAAAGGATCCTGATTATATAGTTAAGTATTAAATAGCTGCGACCTAAAGATTGATGTCCTGAGAATTACGGTAAAGGTGCTTGATTAAATTAGATTAGCTTTGATTAGACCCGCATTTAACCAGCTGTCTGCAAAGCATCGTATTTCCAAATAAAAGCCATGCGCCATGCTCTAAAGTGCTTACCAACGGAACTCATGTATTGAAGTCACAGCAAAACTCGACTCCTGTAACTCGCGCTGTACGGCATTACAAATCTAATATTGCCAAACTGTAACGCATCCAGAACTCGCTAGCCAGACTGACGAGAGGACCCCGCAGGTGTGATCGTGTCACTCCTGTAGGCCTACTGGCAAAGCTACATCGGCTGGCTTTCAGGTCCAGAATCACTTACAAGATAGCTCTCCGGGCACGCAATATTATCTCAACTAATCGATCTGCTTGCCTGTCGTCTTCCTTAGACCTACGCCCTGCAGCCTACTTTGCATCCAGGTATTAGCGATCAGCTACACAAGACTGATTATATATTTTAGGTCTATCTGTTCCTGACATTAGATACTCTCGTTTACATCGCGGCCTAAGACCTAGTTGTATCCGCTTGCTTTTGTTGTCTGATCGCTGTGACTCTCCCACGCCAACGATTCCTCGCTCAGCTGATGGACAATATGGCGTCCATTACTTACTTACTTACTTAGTCATTAGATTAGAATAAATTAAATTATATTAGAAATTTGAATCATCATGAATGGCCGAAACAAATGGCGCCTTTGCCGCATGCACTGGCTCACAGCAGCATTCCTTTATTTTGCCTCACCTGTTAAAATTTCTGTGAATGTAAGCCTTATAGGTCTATTCTATGTTATAAAGTTACTGCCAATTTGATCGATGTTGCCTAGGCTTATTTTTCGGATGTCTCTAAACCTACTGCTCAACGACGAAACACGAAGAGTCATTTAAGCCAAATCTGAGAGGCAAATATAGATGTGAAATGATCATCCACTTCTTTTCCTGAGCCTTGGCATATGAGGGTGGTTGGCCCGTCCTTACTTTCACCGCTGATCTTCCTACCGGCAATTTAACATTGTCAGCAGAAAGATCGGTGGTGACTGTAATGACCTGTTTCCTAGCTAAGTTTGTAATTAAGTACTTATTGTATAGCTGAGTTCGCTAGCGGGGACTAGTGGAACAGATGAATGGAAATGTACTTGCGTCCTGGGTTGAAATTGAGCCAGACTTCTGGGCAGGAAGACCAAAAATAGCGGTAACTCAAGAATACGGTTGCTTCATCTGGTTTAACTGTAAAAGTTGAACTAGTACAAGAGTTCTTGTCTTGTCTTGTTTTATCTTCAGCCGACGCCGAGACAAGGATTCGCTGCACTACGAACAATTTTGTCCCATCTGCTTCTGTCCCTTGTCTCCTGTATCAACTAGTCGAACTATAATTCTGCTACTTGTGATAGTTCTGCTACTTCCAATTTATGATAAAGGATGTAACTGTCACGCTGAGATCAAATGAAGGATAGCAATGGCCAGGGAGGCACTATGTGAGAGACGAGAAGACCTGTGGGGGAAAATGAATCTAGATCTAAAGAAGGAAATGGTGGAAAGTCTCATATGGAGGATGGCATTCGATGGATGAAAGACTCTGTGGATTCCAAAGAAGGCAGAAAACCTTGTGGCTCTCAAAGATGTGGGTGTGGGCTGTGAAGACAGTAATGAAGATCAATTGCTCAGAATATAAGACGAATGAGGAAGTATAGTGGGATTGGTGCAGAAAGAGAGGACGCTTGTGATCATCATAAATGGAGACAAATGAACTGGATTGGACAAGTGCTTTGTGACAACTCAGGACTTGTAAGAGTACTAGATGAACTTAAAGATCGGATTGGGCTACTGAGGAATAAAGGCCAGGAAAAGAATGGCGTCGTTTAATTCCGGAACCTGTCTAAGGACTGGACACCAAAGTGGCAAGAAGAACTACTTTAGGATTTAATTGTTCTTTATGACTGGCTTGATCTACATACCCAGCGATTCAGAGGCAACTACTGGATTCGTAAAGACTTTTAATTTAAACCGCTTATATACTTCCAATTGTAAAACCATCTTGAGACAACTGCGGGACCACAGTGGCGGGACATAAATGATTTGCTCTTTGGCAGAGTAAAATTACACCTCCTTTCATTTCAGTCAGATGTAGCCATGCCTCACTTAATTGAAAATGAAGGTTTGCTGCCGACTAATAGGTTCCTGTCGTTGCTTTTCCTCTGCAGCCATCGTGTGGTGAAGTCAGACTTCACTGTCAGCAATAACTGTCATCTCCTTTTCTAATAACCCTTGCTTCCGCTTAGGTAATTGTCAACTCAGTTATGCTGAAATTGATGCACAATTCTACCTATCTGTCAGTCGACAAGGTCTGAGTGTACCAACCAACATGGGATGACCGTGAACCCCCACGTGATTCTTATATCATCGGCTGCTGGACTTTAGTCTAGCAGACGACGATATGCGGCATTGTCATATTGTATGTATATGTGCGTGTGTGCATGTATGAATTTGTATGTATGTATGTATGTATGTATGCATGTAGACACTTGCTGTCATATTTTAGTGTTGTTTACGATTATATGGACAAGATAGATTCATGCTGATGTGATATATCCTCCGCTCTTACCACTTTAGATAAGCTTTTGCTGTTAATCCATAAGACCCAGTAGAGATTCCAGATATTTCATAAGTAGAAGAAGACAGTCACCTGAAACTTGGTCGTATGTCTTTCTTATATATATCTATATTCTAAAGTTAGCAGAGGGAGAGTCTGGTAATCGCTGCAACCCATAGCGTTATCAGCTGCCTACTACTGTAGAACATGTAAAAGTCAGTACCCTGCAGACAATTCGACATCTCTTTGTGCATGTCACGAGTAGGGGCTCGCCCCGGTATTCAACGAATCACACACAAAGTATTACGTGTAGGATTCGATGAAGGAAAGAGAAACAAAGGAAGACAACGACTAAGCCGAATAGACAATATAAGCGAAGACACAACAATACTTTCACTAGACATTGAGCTTGAGGGACGAAATAGAATGTAGGTTTCCACACATCGATGCCTAACAGCAGGCGTCAGGGACTGCTGCTGCTGCTGCTGCTGCTGATGTTGATACACATAATCAGAGATGCAAGGCATATGATAAAGGCAGGTGGAATGTGTGCTGTTGCATGTATTTTTAATAATGTGAATGAATTTTGTAATGAAAGGATTTTTGCATTTTATTGGCTGTGATGTGTCAGGCGTCCTTGTGAATGACTAAGCCGACTTATCGAGTCTTTCTTCAATTGTATTATGTGTAAATAAGAGGAAATTATCCAATGTTTTTTAGCATGATGGCTATCTAGACACGGTCCGCGTACGGGACGGGGACATTAAATGGCGAGACGCCTATTCAAATGGGCAGCGGTGGTGAAGGATAGCATCCGATAAATTTCTTGAAAAATGAGCACGGTCGATGCCATTCGGTCTCTATAGAAAAACGTGTAGGAGTGCATTTACATTTACATTTAGACACAAGCTGCTACAGTAGTGCAGCCAAGTGTTAATGGCGATATGTCTTAAGCCATGAACCCCCCCCCCCATACAATAGCCCCGGGACTGAAAGGCTGAAAACGACCGATGCCGCAGTCATACAACCATTGCAACGATTCAATTCAACAGTGTTTTCAGGTAGTGTTTTAAATAGATTTTTTAATGCAATCAGTCGACCAGAATAGCAATCGGTCAGTAGAGCAAATGACCAGAATAGCAATCGGTCAGTACAGCAAATGACTAGAATAATAATCGGTCAGTACAGCAAATGACCAGAATAACAATCGGTCAGTACAGCAAATGACCAGAATAACAATCGGCCAGCACAGCAAATGACCAGAATAACAAATGGCATCCCCAGAGTCACCCTAAATAAGCATTCTCTGTACATATATTGGTGCTAAAGGTTCCGGGCCGCCCTACAGGTCGTATACTAACAGATCATATAGGCCTACCTACTAGAGGTCATGTACCTGCAGTCATAAACCTGTATCTAAGGCCCAGCTAACGACAAATGCTGTTTGAATGAATCTATTTCTCTCCAAAATTTTGATCTAGGTCACATCTTTAAACCAAAAAATAGGAAAATCATAAATAGTGCTTCTGTGTGAAATATTTGACTCATTTTCAACAGGTTCGCATTTCGTGCTTCCCGCAGTAGTGAATGACCATTTGGCTAAAGTAGGCCTTTAGAAAATGGAGTAAAACTGAAATCCCTAAACTCGATTGCTTGAAATTTTACGTGTGATTAAATTGTCAAGATCTCTACCGATGAAACTTTGGAAGCGATCGGATTAAATGTTTCGCACCTTCTTCTTCTTCTTCTTCTTCTTCTTCTGCTTCTTCTTCTTCTTCTTCTTCTTCTTCTTCTTCTTCTTCTTCTTCTTCTTCTTCTTCTTCAAGTTCTCTGCCCCCCCCTGGGAGGTTCGAACGTCCAGTGGCGCCTTCCTGACGTTGTTGGGTCTCCGCCTTCAGTTTACCGTATCCTCCATCATCCAGTCGAGTAGCATTTGTCTAAGTCTTCCTCTTCTTTTCTTTCCTTCCATTCTTCCCTCTATGATATTTCTCAGAAAGGAATCATCGCTCAGTATGTGCCCAATCCTTTTCCTCTGTCTCATTTTTATTGTAGCCATCGGAGATCTTTTCTCCTGCGCCTGTTGAATCACCTCTTCGTTTGATTTATGCTCTGTCCAGCTAACCTTCTCCATCCTGCGCCATTTCCATAACTCAAAAGCCCCTCCTGTCTTCTGATGTCTTCTTTTCTGATGGTCCATGTTTCCGATGCATATAAAACCACGCTCCATGTCACTGTTTTAACAATTCTCTTCCTTAGGTTTCCTCTAATTAATTCTTTCCTCTTTATGAAAACGTCTTTCCCCATCGCTATCCTTCTTTTTACTTCATTGGCATTTTTGCATCTGTTGACCTAAAGTGTTGCGTCTTATTAAGTTTTATGTCATAATAAGTATAACGTCATATTAAGCTGTAGACTTTAATTTCGCAGCAATATTGACCATATCAGTGCGTTAACAACATCTGTATGGTAGCGATAAAGATATTTTAATATTAGATTAACTGGTGCATTTGAGGACACGTGATTTGTTTAGATTTTTGGAAGAAATGATCAGAATAGGTTTCTATACAGATTGGGACGACTAATTTGATCGTAATTAGTTAGAAATATTGCTTAGCGTACTGATCTTTTGGATATTGACCCTATTGCGATTTGTGTTGGAGAGTCATCATCGGCTGATGCTTTGTGCATTAGACACCGGCACGATAGAGGTTACTAATCAAGTTACTAATTAACTTAATTAAGCTATTTGTTCTGATTTAGTATTGACCGTATTAGTGGAAGCGCTGACGCTATTATTACGTTATAAATATGGTTAGGTTATACAGAGGCTGTATCTCGTCTAAATAATGCATATAAAATCGTATAGCGCCATGGTAGCGAGATAAATATTGCTGAGAGGTTGAACACATAGGCCTAACCTTAATAAGATATGGAAATGCACAATGAAGAACAATTAATTTCGTAGCCCATGTCTACACATGCAGTGCTGTAATGCACAGAAAGTATTAATGTAACCAACTGTACAGTTTGAGAGAATGATTTTTAACAGCAATACAGTACAATTGACACATTTACTATAGAAAATATTATACGTCATTAATTTTTAAATCTAACTAATATGGCACATTAATACAAAGCAGAAACGTGTGGCCATTTAGGCAAGTTGAACAAAACTCAACTTTGGTCTCAACAATTTACCTGAATTTTGGCCTGAAGCTTTGCTTGTCAAATATTTGTTTTTATATTTACTTTCCGAAACTCAAGCTATATCCAGTGATGTTCAAAACAAGATTCAATAATAATCGTATTCGTAAACTCGATAATTTCTAAAGCGCTATTGAGATGGGTTGTCCAGAGATGTTGTGTGAAGAACAAATTCCAGTTGCCAGAAGACCAGAGAGAGAAAGTGTAAGAGAGAGAGAGAGAGAGAGAGAGAGAGAGAGAGAGAGAGAGAGAGAGTGAAAGAGAGAAAGAGAGAAGGAGAGAAGGAGAGAAGGAGAGAAGGAGTCAGAGGATCTGCTACAGTGGGTTGTGTTTATTGAGAGAAATGGAGAAATGGGAAGGCAGCGGATGGAGTGGATCAGAGTGAGGTTTCTTGAAACGGTGGAACTTCGGGTTTGAATGGCAAGCCTAAGGAGTGATGGATAGAAGGGCTTAAGATAGATTATGGTGGGTGAACGACAGGAGGGATGGAGGACCAGAGACTCTGTGGACTTCAGGTGGGATATCGTTCCAAAGTCGGGATGCAGTGTAGCATTTGGATCGGTTAGAGAACTTAAGATGAATAGTTATTGGATGACCGACAAGAGTGGAGTACAAGAATAATCGGGCAGAGCGGGGTGATTGGATGGCAAAGAATTCACGAAGATAAGTCGGTCTGGAGTATTGCAGAGAGTTTTGGGTTAGTGAAAGAACTTTGAAATGAATAGCGAAACTTTGAAAAATTTACGAATTAAGAATAACGAAAATTGTTTAAGCATGAGTAGAAGTCGAAGGACACAGCGTCACTTTAATGCTAAAATAGCTCTTAATTTTAAAGATATATAAATCGATAAAATGACGCAGCAATTGGCTTATATTTTATAAATACGTCATTTTAATGAAGTGACACGAAGAATACCGTCATGATGCAGCCTGCTGGAAATATCATATTAGAACATTTTCATGCATTTCTTATATTTTACTAACTCCTTTGCCGTAGCCTTTTTACGACCAGAGCAGCTCTCTTTTTCTTTGTCACTCTCCCTCTGTCTATCTCTTTCTCTGCCCCTCTTTGTCTTTCTGTCTCTTATATGTGCTATACATAGACTACAATATAGGAATAAGTCGGCCTATAGGGGCCTATAATGTGCATAATAACTCAAAGATACATAAAAAGCGGTGACGTTGAGAATAATTGTTTTGCAATATTTAAAACCAATCCACTTTTATGGCAGAAATTGGAACATTGTAAAGTAATTGTAATGTAATGAGACATTTAACCAGCAAAAAGTTTGGAAAGTACCGGAGCTTAATATTTGCTGTTTTACATGTGACATTTCAACTGTAGCGTATAGCCGTTAACACTCGCTGCTAAGCTACGATGTTCTTTGCATGAAACATAGTTCAACGGAACAACCATTAGAACAGCAGACCAAGTGCGACTTACAAGATCCAATGACCAAGCTAGTTATTCACCAGCAGTATACATATAATTTACCTCATACATACATGCATACATACAATTATGTATACACACAGGCATACATATATACAAACCCATACACACATACCCATAGTATATATAATAGGCCTACATCGTATACGGTAGACCTGAGTAGGTAAGCAAGTATACTGTAAAGGGACAGTAAGCCGTTCTAGTACATAACACTGTGCAGTCGGGCTGGCCACCATAGAAATCGTAGGCTTTGGTGTGAGTTATTTGGAGCAATATGAGATAGGTCGTGCCGCTAGAGAGGCAAGACATACGGCTAACATCTGGATGAGACCAGATACGACATCAAGAAGCGCCATCTAGTCTAGGAATAGCGTCGCCAGCCTGGAAGATGCCATCTTAATCAAGAGATGAGTGATATATTATGAGTGATATATTATACTAGGTGACTCATCAAAGTGATCTGTGAGAGAACCACGCTTTCCAGCAAAGCAGTCTGTTAGTTAAGACTGACAGGCAGGGTTCGCATAGCGAAACCAACCGAGCCAGCCCATAGGCACGATCCTATGCTAGGAACAGGAGGAGCAGAAGGTTAGATTAATGTCCTCACTTGGGAATTTATAATGCAGTCCAAAAGACAATGACCAATCAGAACTCAACTCGTATCACTTAGAATTAGAATTGTAATTGTAATTTAAGATTTATGAAGCGCCTCTTAGAGAATAAACTCAACAGGGCGTTCCCGACCCGAACAAGTAAGATCACTGTTCAGCAGTGCAGTCTTCAGGGTCCTACGAAACATACATAGAAGCTATGCAGAAACTAACTTAACAGAGAAACCAGAAGTTAGATGAAAAATCAATCAGAGCAGTCAGACATGGAGTACAGACAAGCTAGTAAATAGCAATCAGACATGTAGGAGAGTAAAGATATTCAACACAATCCGTCTGACACTTCAGTCAATCGTATCGGGTAGAATAGGATACAAGTTCGTCAAAGCTAACGTCTTCGTTCTATGTAGGCTAATGTAGATGAGTCAATTCGTGTTTGAAAGATATTCGTAATCAAAATAAACCGATAGATAATCACAAGACAATCCTGCAGTATGATATATATGTGATTGCATGATGGCCACCAACCCAAGCCAACAGTGCTTTACGAAGGCCAGTCAGATAAAGTCGGATCTAGCGCCTGATTTATGCGTGTCGATTCTAAATCCATAATAATACGTTTAACCATTTCTATTACCAAAGACAAACATCTGTAGAACCCCTTCACCTGTGGTCTGTTTTATTTCTAGTTCATCTGCCAAGCCGACATGGTCCATGCAAACATCCCATGCAGCAGGCATAATTTAGAAATGCGTAACTGACATCCGATTAATTCAGAATCTTGTCAGTGATGCATATATGCTTCACAGCAGATCATACGATGGCGATAACAACAATGTTGGTAGCGTCATTACTTCGTTGTGGTCTTAGTCATCGTGATCTTAATCGTTGTGGTCTTAGTCGTTGTGGTCTTAGTCGTTGTGGTCTTAATCGTTGTGGTCTTAGTCGTTGTGGTCTTAGTCGTTGTGGTCTTAATCGTTGTGGTCTTAGTCGTTGTGGTTTTAGTCGTTGTGGTCTTAATCGTTGTGGTCTCGGTCGTTGTGGTCTTAGTCGTTGTCATGCGTTAGTCGTTGTCGTGCATTAATCGTTTGCTAACCGAGAGGGCCGAGTCGATAGTTGATAGTGACGACGATAAGTTGGCCGTAGGAGGCGAGGGTGCTTCCGTCGTAGGCATTTCCGGTTCCCATTTCGTACGATTCGCCATGAACGAAAACGATGACGGTGAAGAGCAGAGAAGAGTCGTTCTTATCGGCCGCTGTATAACACACGAACAACATCCTCCAGTCTATATAGAAACAGCTAAACTGCACATCATTACGAACAGCAATTGCAATTAGGAACAGCTACTATATTCTGTGGACTGTGAATGGGCATACTGCTCTTGGAAACAACTACTACTTGCGTGCTAAATAAAAGAGCTAATGCCGAAGGAAAAGCTATGTGGTCTAACTAGGAACAGTTGATGTGATTAGAGGTCGTTTGATACAGAGTGTTTACCGTAGACCTATCAATGACGGACGACTGTCTGATGACGTCTGAATGTTGTTGTCGTCATCTGAAGCAATCGACCGGCATCTGATGAATCTGCCATCTTCCTCTGCCTCCTGTTTATAGACCCTGACTCAGAATGAGATTCTTGGAAATTGAATTCCCCTTCTGCAGCCACTGGCGACAGGCAAGTTTAAACCGAGCAGACGACTTATATATATATATATATATATATATATATATATATATATATATATATATATATATATATATATATATATATATGTCATCTGACCTGCGGTTCTCTTCGGAGTCGGTCAGAGAAGAGATGGAAACGGGTTGTAAGCAGCAACACGGGCCATATAAAACCTAGTAAATTGCTCCAGGTTGAAAAGGACATCTTAGTTCTGTTCTGCCTCTGGATCTGGTTGCTATAGCAACGCTGCTGAATTTAGCCAAGTATATACTCTGTCTGGGATGAAAGACATAAAACTCTCATATTCGCAGATGATTCGTACCGTCACACGTACTCACGCGTCCATGATTATACAGATATATTTCGAATTATGTAGATGCTGAGATTTATGTGATCGAGTGGCTGCTTGAGAAAGAGCTTTGCGGTTCTTCGTTTCATTTCATGACTTATTCATATTCTGCGCATCAACGATGCATTCTTGCACTTCTGCCCTTTCTTCATTTCATCCTCATCTTCACATTCATTTCACCAGTCATCCATTCTCAAAGGCATAAATTTGTGTCTATTCCTTTCGCTTCACAAACCTTCGGCAGTTTTATAAATCTGAGAAAGTAAGAAAAACCTAAGTAAAAAACTACTGGTGAGCCACATATCACCGTCAAAAGTTTATGGTGACTAGAAAAGGTCATAAGAATATTTGCGTGGATATTGAACTCAACCTGATCCCGCCATCTCGGTAATTTGTGGAGCCCCTATGGAAAATCGCTCACATCGTGCAGCTTAAGACCACTTTAACAGCTTCCTGTGCATGAGAGCTTGGAAATTTCTGGCATCTCCATTGATTCCTGCCCCACTTTTCGAAGTATTTGTCAATTTCGGTCAAAGTTCGCTGTTATATAATAAATTAATAATCAGTAATATAACCAAAGGCTCGGATAGCGCTCGCGTTTTTTTTTTTTTTTTGGTAAGTTGGGACAAACTCTTTATTCTTAAGTTTATTCTGATGGGTTTAAATATGAGTGGAATGTATAAGCGAGCAAGTTCCTCAGAGAACGTTCCATTGATGTGGAAAGAACCAACCCTATAAACTGTAACAACGACAAGAGAATGCGAGTTCATTTGTGTAAGAATGGTCGCGATGTATTCAAAGGAAGTTGGTTTAAGAGAAATCGTAAGGGTCTTGGTTGTGAAACGGTTACGATCGATGATTGCTAGCCCCCTCCTTCACGTGAATTTTGAGCCTAGGATCAAACCAGATGATTTCGGTCTTAGTCCATGTACTTGAAGCCTTCTGTCGTAAGTTGGCCGAGGGAGAAGTCGCCTGAGGCATGTCAGGAAGCTTAAAGATACAACGTGCGTTGTCGAAAATAGTGGTTCATGCAGTAGGCCTATATGTCATTTTACTGATACTGTTACTAATTCCGATACTGATAGAGATACTAATACTTATATTGATACTAATAGTAATACTAAAACATTGTCGAATGCGTGAGGTAGAGACAACGCAGAACTTTATTCCAAAGCGAGGCTAAATAAAATTAGAAATAATGATTTTATAGCATTCTGGACACGGTTATTTTACTTGGTAGAACTAAAAAATAAATGATCAAGTCATTCTATCTGCTCCTGATCTTTGTCTATTTCCGTCTATCTGTTCGTCTGCATGTATGCCTCTGAGTCTCTTTGTCCTTCTGACCTGACTTCCATCTGTCTATCTCTTCTGAAGATTCGCTGTCTCATTCTCTCTTGCTATCTCTGTCTCTTCATCTCTCTTGCTCTACCTATTCGTGACGTTCGCTCACTGCTTGTTCTTGGCCTGGAATCTCTGCAGGTGTGTATGGGCCGACCATGCAGCTGTCCTGTCCTCCACATAAGTCTCAATCATGTTCTACACTACAATTTGTTCTGATGAGACCGGTACTCGGGTCGAACAATCTCTCATATATAATGCCCGGGACGTTGTTTATTCATAATATTTGGGGGTATGGCTCGACCTTCGCCGTTTTCAGTATATCTACGTTGATCTTAACTCAGCCGTCCATATCAGTGAGCGATTGAGTGAGTTAGTTAGTTAGGGAGTTAGTTAATTTGTTAGTTAGTGAGTAAGTAAGCGAGCGAGTGAGTTGTCTAACAGTTGGTATTATATATTATATTTAACCCCTGTGCTTAAATCTTTACATTGGCTTCCTGTTCAGCAAATGATTTGTTTCAAATTAGGACTTACAGTTTATAAAACATTGAACCATGGCCAACCACAATACTTGAAATCAATCCTTATTCCCCAGACTTACCATTATTCTGCAAGGTCATCTGATTGTCTTTCTCTGGTCATACCTTGGGCTAGAACTGTTCTTGGTAAACGAGCATTTTCGATTGCTGGACCAAAATTTTGGAATTCCCTCCCTGTGTCTGTTCGTTCTGCTCAGTAGCTCCTGTCATTTCATTCTCAACTTAAAACTTACCTGTTTCAAATTGCTTATCCACCATAGGCTGCCTCTCTGTCGTGCGGACTGACCTTCTGGATATCGACCTGATTGTGGCTTGGTTTTGGTGTGCCATCGGTTGATGCCTTGTGCATTAGACACTGGCGCATTAGAAGTTGCTAATAATTATTATTATTATATACATTAAGGCAGAAGGCAGCCTACTGGATTACTTGGTCTAAAATATTGTCGTGCTTCGATATCAATTAAACTTTATTTGGAAACAGTTATATTATAAATTTTACTTTAAATTTTAGGAGACAAGTTTATCTGTTTATTTCTCGCTTATGTTGGTTTTGGTCATTGCTTATGACTGTCCGCTGACGCTTACAGATACCCTTTATGTTATAGCCTGCTGTGTTTGTGCTGGTTTGAGGGGTCTAGCCTATCGGTCTGCTTCGTTCTGTGCAAAAAGTTTCCCCCACTGCTCTATAATTTCTCGATATGGATCCACACTAACATGGCGGGCACAATTTAGTTTTTTTTGCTCTGAAATACTGTTCTTTTCTTCACTAATTTATGTCACGTCTTCATACTTGGTGCGTGATTCTAGTCGATCAAAGGTAGATTTACTTTAATGTCTGCCTCACTGCAATGGGTCATAATATTGGGGCATTTCTTCGTTGAGATCAGTTTTTGAGCACGGTTTCTTGGTCTCCAAATGTACAGATGCTTCTCTTCTCTATTGTCTGTTTAGTAGTTTGTAGCAGGTAAATTCATTCAATCTTGTTCCAAGCACAGCTCTTTCGCTATCCACAGTCAGCATGGTTCATTCAATTCTCACTGATATTTATTTTTCCTCCTGATAAAGCTTGACGGGTTATGTCGAGGTAAATGCAGATCCGGCCTCAGTTCATAGCTTTAATTTAGATTGGCTTAATAAAGCTGTACCTGCTCAAGGCACACCAAAGGTTTCGGTCTTAGTATAATACAGTTTCACGTAGAACATCCAATACCTGTTATGCATTTTCCTGATACTTGTTTTGCTGCTTCTTTTGGCTGGTGATATTGAAACAAAACCAGATCAGTCAGGCTCCAGAAGCCGAACATTTGTTCTCTCCAGAATAGAGCTGCAGCTCTATATAGTTTTCTTTGAGAGCATTCCTTACATATGCGTGCCCTTAATGAGACCCGGCTTCAACCTAGTGAAGCACTGGTCCTCGTTTCTGATCTCGATTCGCCACTCGTCTCATTGCTAAATGAACCTCGGTGCATTGATAAAGATGGGTACTTGCGTCTATCAAGTCATACCTTCAACTAAATAGATTTACTATGCCTATTTCAGCACCTAAGTCATTTTAGGTCCTCCAGGCTGCTACTCTGACTTCTGGCAACAAAGTTGTGAACGTTTAACGCCCACCGTCCCTCTCTTTGACTTGCTTCTTGAGTGAATTTCAATCATTATATGAAAATTGATTTTATACAAGTTGAAGCATGATATTCTGTCATCTCCATTATGGATATCTCCAGCACAAACAGCTAATGAGCTGGCTATGCAGTGCCAGTCTACTTTAACTGAGTTACTTTGATAGGCATATGCCTTCAAAAGTAAGTAATTTGTTGAGCACACCCCTCAGCCTTGGTTTAACTCTGCAGTTTCTAAAACTAGGCGTCGCAGAAGTCATTTGAAATGTTATTGGCACCACTCTCGTCTCGGATCGTTCACTGTTTTGCATTGCCACCAGCATTGGTTTCGGGTTTCTGGTTCTGCACTGAATTGGTTTGCTAAACATCTCAGTCTACGAATTTAGTCACTATACTTAAATGACAATTATTTGTCCAATGCTTTGGCAAAATGGGGCATCTCACACAGGATTCGGTGCGTGGCCCTCTTTTGTTCACAATATACATCACACCACTAGGTACACAATGTATATCACACCACTAGGTACACAATGTATATCACACCACTAGGTACACTACTTGGCAATCATTTACTAGGATATAGTTTCTATGCGGATGATACTCAGATTTACATTTCGTTTGACAGTTTGTCTTGTCATTCATCTGTGCAGCTGCTGTCCACTGCCTCTGAAAAGCTGCAGCTTTGGATGGCGGCTAATAAACTCCTCCTCAACCGTCGAAAACTGTATCTCTGCTGTTGGGCATTCCACAGCAGCTCAAAAAGTTTGAATGGCTTAAATAAGTAGGTCAATTCTGTTCGCAACCTGAGAGTTGTCCTTAATTCTACAATTTTCCTCATCGACAATGAGAATAGTATTTATAAACCGTCATACATGTACATGGATATTCGTGATACGCAAAATTAGGTTTTATATCCCAATGTTTTGAAGGATATCTCTGGCGAATGCATTGGCGCCTTGTCGCATAGCTTACTTTAACTCGCTTCTTATTGCCATCACAAAGTCAAACTTGCAGAAACTAAAGAGAGTTTAGAACTCTTCAGTTAGAGTTATAGCTCATGAATCAAGATATGAGCACATAATCCTGCCCTTAAATCATTGCGCTACTTTCCTGTTAAGCAAAGAATATCTGTCAAATTCGGATTATGATTTATAAAATATTGGATTGTCGCCAATCACATATTTAAAATCAATTTTTGTTTCTCAGCCTCATAAATATATTCATCTAGATGTCGAATTGCCTTTCTCTGATATACCTAAAAATAGAAGTGTTCGTGAAGACCGTGCTTTTTTGGCTGCTGGATTTAGATTTCGGAACTTTTCCCAGCATCTGTTCGCGCTGCTCAGTCACTTGTGTTATTTCATCCTGAACTTAAGACTTGTCTGTTTCCAGTTACTTTCCACCACAAACCCCTCCCTCTCTGTCTTAGTGGTTAATCTTTCGGACATTGACCTCACTGCAGCTTGGTTTTGCTGCGTCATCGGTTGACACCGGTGCGATAAAAGTTACTAATTAACAATATTAATTAATAATCTGCCAATTATGCGTGCCATAAACTGACTTCATTCTAATTGCTAAGCCATTTCCGTAGCAAGCTGTTACCATCAACGTAAACGCCCCACGAACTTTGATATTTCCCAAAATGCCTCGCGGCATTCATCTGTCGGATGGCCTTAGGTGGAAACTTAATCTCCTCCATTCATAGCGCAATGGACTGCGCTGGACGATACCAGCCTCTGGATAACAACTACTCAGGCATTCGACACAGCTCTCGTTTCTAGCGGCTCTCCATCATTAAGGACGCAACCAAGTCGATAAAGTTGCTTGTTACCTCGGAAATATCGACAATTAACTTCAGCCTATCTGTCGACTCGGTGCATTCAAGCAATAACACTCTCCAAGGTTTGTCAGCGCATGCGCGGACAGCGAATCGACGGCAGCAGAGGAAGAGGGTATAGTTTCCGGTTTTAGATGAAAAACAATCGGAAGCGATGAACGAGGAAGCAGAATTCAGTTACAAAGTAAACAACAGAACGGAATTTTACTAAAACAATTCAGTCGAAGAAAAAGGTTTGAGGCCAGGATATTCACGAGAACAGATAAAGCGAAAGAGAGGCGCTTGTATGGTTAGATAGCCTCCTCCATGGATTCATTTCTCTGACTGATTGACTGACTGTCTCATTTAGTTACTTACTTACTTACTGTCTGTTTGACTCACTGACTCACTGAGTTGCAGATTGATTTGTTAATGACCCTGTGACCGACCAATTAGCTGACTTATACTAATTGATTCTTTAGTTGACTATATAAATGGCTTTTGTACTGAATTAAATACTCGCAAATTTTCTCATTTTCTATTGTCCTAGTGATTAACTCGCTAAGCAATTCATACAATAACTCAAAGTTTCACTACCTGATTCAAAGACTAGAGTTAGTCTGGAAAGAGACAGAAATATATATACATATATAGGTAGATTGATGGATTGATAGGTAGATACATCGTCAGATATATATATATATATATATATATATATATATATATATATATATATATATACACTTATATATCTGGCGAGAGAGAGAAAGAGAAAGCAGTTTTATTCATTCAACGGCCGCCAGAAGAACTGGAGACGATGAACAGGAGCAGCTGAAGAAAGCATCTACCAATAAATTTGGCTTTAGCCTTAATGCTTCGAAGGTTGCTGTGGTTGGGGTTGGGAGGGTGAGGTGGTCTGTGGTCGGTGTCTGTGTGCGTGTGTGCGCGCGTGTCTGAATATGTGGCTTAATGGATTGGCTAAACTGAGTTGCAAATAAGAAACTAGAGTTTCTTTCGGCAGAGTCAGTCGAGTGGATCTTCAAAGCTTTCTTGCGCTTCGTTGACTTCTCTGTTGACCAATGAATGGTTGAACCCAGCAGAGCCTCATCGTTGCACTCTGCCCCAAATATGCTTCTCTTTCTCTCATCGTCTGTTTCTGTATCTTTCATCATCTGTGTCTGTTATTCGGTCATTGTTCTTTGCGTTCTGTGTTAATGTCCCTTTGACTCTTTAAATGTGGCTCGCTGTCTGCCTGTGTGCCTTCCTGTCTTTCTTCTTTGCGGTTGGTGTCTGTCTCGCAGCTGTCTGTCTGTTTATCTTTCTATCTTCTTTCACAGAATTCATGTCAGTTCTCCGTTGCCTACCTGAGTTTGATAGAATACACCAGACCAGACCAAGGTACAAGTACTTTTTCCTCCCACTTGGTGATGCAATTAAATGTATGATATTGGAAAATCATCCCATCTGAGGCTAGGTTATATGTGCTCGTGTGTTTAGCCGTGTGTGGTTGTGTATAGCCGCCTGTGCTTGTGTATAGCCTTATGGCTTTACACAAGCACCTATGACCTCATATGACCCTGTCAAGGCCTATTGCCATTTTGCAGTCCACATTTTGACTTCACTTAATATTAAAAAGTGCAAGAATAGTATAGGCCTAGCACTGTGGAATACGCAATAGAGCGTCTGAGATGGACAATTTGGCCTATATATAGCGTCTGTCAAGCGTGTAAAATCGGCGCAAGGGGCGAAAGGACCGTCTTCTATAAAACGCCACAATCCATGAAACTACATTTCACCGGCAGCACAATATAAACTGATATATGTAAAACAACAAAAGTAAGCAACATTACTTGCCGAACCTTTTGCTGGCCATTAGTTCCAGCAGCAGCCCCTAAGCATAAGCAGTGGAGTTGTTTGACCCTATGTACATTAGAAACCCCTTAACTGATGGAGTTTAAATTTTTATCCGCTCTGCTAATTCCCTGTTGCTATCCAGATCCAAGCTCAAACCTCATCTTTCCAAAAATGCTTATCCGTCATAATGCCTCTCGGATTTTGGCCTGTGGCTCGTGAAATCGTTGAAATTGATTCAAACAACGGCAGCCTGTAATCCGGATGGACCGTTGCTTTGTGTTATAACAGCAGCCATATAGAGGTGCAGAGAATTCGAGATAAGATGAGATCAGATTAGATTAGAACATGCAGAAGGTCATGAATCGAAACACGTGTGTTTGGCGTATCTACATTGGAAGGATGAGAAAAGCCTACTGAAGAGACACAACGACTGCTGTTTCCGTCTTCGTCGTCGACCGCCGTTGTTCTTCCCAGTCAGGTTTAGACCATAGTCCCAGTCTGCTGACCCTGACATGACCTCTGGGATCCGGCTGCCACTGATCGACCATCGACGATTATTAGCATAAGTACACTTTAGAGCTACGGCCTTGTTTAACCGCAAACAGCCAGCCAGATTTACATCAATGAAAACATACGCAATACGTGACTGACATCTCAACTGAGCACTTTATATTTGCATTCTCTTCTTTGACCTCGTCCGCGGTCTTTTTACAACCCTGTGCATGCTTGTATTTTTTATGAATGTATCATGTATATATAGTTTATATAGCGCCGAGGAACCTCTAACACCAGGCTATCTGAAGTCAATAAGCGCAGAATTTTATCCGCGGGGGAATGATGCCTGAATTGCAGAAAAGTCTGCTTTGGTAGGCTTTTGCAGACACGTAGAACCAAACCAACAGATTCAACAGCAAGACTGACTGCTGACGTCTTCCTGGTCAGTATCTCGAGCTGTGGCTTAGGAATAATAGCAACAGAAGAAATGTGTTCGGTGCATTATTTCGTTACACACACCGACTGACACATCCTTGGTTGATGGTAGAACGCGCCGCGTCCAAATGTTACTCACTCCATCAGGTATATCGTGCAGGCATCAGCCCTCAGTAGCTAAACTACGAAGACATCTCCTAAAATTCTAAATTTTAAAAGTTTAAAATTTAAAATTTACATTTTACAATCTAAAATTTTTGAGTGTCCTAAAAAGACACCCTAAAATTCTAAATAACCCACATTATGGTGCCTAATTTGTGTTCGAAAAATTTTACCTTTTTGCCCAAAGGATTTTTTTACAATTCTGTAATAGACGTGACATAACTGAAGTCGGTTTTGAAGTGCGGCTTCAATATTTTGGGTGGTGCTGTGGACGCAAGTGGCCAACACCCACACTTCTAAAGGCCAGAAGTTTCATCAACATAAGCACCTCTATAAAATTTAAAGTCAATCGGTTCAGAGGGATTTACAGAAGGTAGAATAATTATTGGTAGGCCTTTGCACTCACGTAACATACTGGCACAGGACCGCAGAGTATGGAGACATGTGATAACATGTGCATTGGACACTTACGGGCTTTCTGCCCATGGATCTTGATGACGATGATGATGACGATGACGATGATGATGACGATGACGATGATGATGATGATGACGATGACGATGATGATAATGATGATGATGATGATGAGAATAATTATCCCATTTGCGGAACTTAATCTACGTGACCGTAAACAACTAGCTATACTACCGCGGCAGACTGTTAGCAGCTAGAAGCGACGTAATATGAATACTCATAATGTAATGTAATGTGGTGAAATGTAAATGCAAATCTCCAAAATTTCTCAGCACTGCACAGAATTCGCGTCAGGGAGACCAGCTTATTCAATGGCGCTATATCAAATCAAGTCCGCAAGAGCCCGGTTGTTTGGTCAGTTTCGCTGCAGGCTCAGAATTCGGAGGTCATGGCGGGGGGATACAACATGCAGCTACGGGGTAAATCGTTGTTGGTGGTGGTGTTGATATGGCGCAGAGGCGAAAGCAGGCTAGGAAAACTTGAAAAGTGCGGTTTTCAGTCTTGAGTGAAATGTTGCAGGTAAGAGGGCAAGCGGAGGAATACTCAGATCGACAAGCGAGAAAGGGGATGAGCGAACTGACGGAGCGAACTGACGGAGTTCTCTCGGGAGTTAGTTCCAAAGAGCTGACTGAAGCGCTTGCAGAATTTGAGAGAAAAGTAGATTGGAGGTCGAGATAGAGAATGGTTTGAGGAGGAAAGAGCGCTATAGTTCTAGGTTTCTTGTTAGTCTCATATTCGAGAAACAGCAACGCCTGGAAATTGGTTTTTATATGTATGTGATATCAGAATGATTTTTTCAGACCCAATCACTGTGCATGCCAACGCATACGAATAGAGGGACATCTGGCCGTTGCCAATAGCGACCAACAACAGCCGACAGACAATCTGTCGGTCTTGACAGCAGACACCAAAACAGTCGATGGAATGTTCCTGATGCTGTTTACGAAAACACCTTCCAATCAATCGCAAGTCAATGTCCCCATTTAAAACAGGTCATCGGCTCTCTAGCGGAATGTTTCAATAAATACTTATTTGGATGTGTCCTCGTGTGTGTGTGCATATTTGAATGTATGTATGTATATATATATATGTATATATATTAAGGATGCACGTAAAGTAGGCTATATTCAGCAGCGTAGTAAATGTATACGGCAGAAACATATATGAGATATATTATGAATGTCGCCACATCTTCATAAATGTGTGTGAATTTGAGTTAATTCCGCGTTTGATATTCTGTTCGTGGCTGTCATCATTTGATCGATGCTCGCTCTTCCAAGAGTAAATAAACGAGCTCTGCATCGGGTGCCGCAGCAGCAGCAGGACCAACAGCAGAAGCCGCATAAGCATCATCATCACCAGCAGTAGCAGCAGCAGCAGCCAGTCTTTAGGCGTGTGCAGTGGTTGCAGATGCATCTGGATGGCTTTACTGCTCAGAAGAAGCAGCTCGTCGCTTATCATTTCCCGCCACAACTGACGGTCCTCATTCGCCGACGATGAACCATGTCATGACTTTCTGTCCATTTGAAAGACAAAGCGGCAACTTGGCAACGTAAATGATCTGTTTGTTGCACAGGTCCATCTGGTTCCTCAGTTTTCGTTCCTCATAGCTATGTGTCATCATCGTATCTTATCGTTCGATATTCTTTCAACCTGATGTCCTTGAACTACTGCAACGCCGTATGTATGCATGTATGTGTAGTGTAATAGACCACACGGCTTGGAATAATATTGGCTCACACACACTTCTACACACATGTGTGTGTATATATATATATAGGGAGAGCGAGAAATTAAGAGAGCAATAGACAGAAAGATAGAGCAAGAAAGTGCATGATGTATATATATATATATATATATATATATATATAGAGAGAGAGAGAGACAGACAGACAGACAGAGATAGACAGACACAGAGAGACGAACGCATGTAGTAACACAGACTCTGTATGTATGAAGGCAGAGGAAGTGGCGTTGTTAAGTAATTTGGCACCCGAGGCGAGTGATGGCAATCGCTCTTCCTCTCCATAGAATTTTTTATTTTAACTGAAAACAACTATTCATAGAAACGTAATATGTTGAACATTAATCGATGACATAGATATTATGAAAGCAAAACTCAGAGCAAAGCTGCTCTAGCCTTGATAGCTGCAAATTCTTTAACAACTTCACAAAAATTGGTAAAAGCTGCTATATCATTCTCAGTGCAAAGAAAAGCAAAGCTCGTTAGTCTTTCTTGTGGCCATGCAGACCGCAGATAGAATTTAATAAATATGAATTCTTGTTGCTGAAAGAACATTCAAAAGATGCTACTGAGACTGGCAATATAAACAGAATCGGAAGAACTCTGCTCAAAATTTTGTATGCCGGTAATCTCGCTGATGAACTGTGCTTGAGCAGTCCAGTTGGGAAATAATCCAAACTTTCTCCAATCTGTTTTGCTCTTTTGATGGAATTGATTATATCCGTATAGTCCTGGTACAGTTTCAATCCATTTAAATCTTTTTGGTAAACCCTAATGATTCACTTAGCTTGGAGTTCGATGCGCTGTTCAAGAGTCTGAGATCCAGGTGATTTGTCAAAGATTCAGCATCACAAAGAAAACTAAAGCGGCTCTCCTATACCCGTAATTGTTGTGAAAAACGATGGAAACTCGTAAAAAATTCTAGAAGAGAATGAAGCATTTCTCCCTGCGTAGTTAACCCCGTATTTGACGCATTTTCATCAGGTATGGAACGTTTCTTTCTAATTTGTCTGTCCACTGTCACACCCCATTCGTTGCACAATTTCTCAGCATTAGGCCCACGGATGGTTGCTGCACAGTCGTCGATTTTCCAGTTTTTAATTGGGTCCATCAAAATCCCCATAGGATTCAGTGCTCGATGAAAAGTTGTTTCCTAATTCGCCTGAAGACACTTCTTAATTCGATCAACTGAAGAGACTACTTCTGACCAGAAGAACAGCAAAGCTACAAATTCAAATTCTTCAATTCCATTTTAGAATTGGAAGTTGGATCATGATGGGTACCTAGGGTCTCAGTCGGAGTCTCGCGTAGATGTTCAAGTGCAGCAATCACCTGACTTTAAATGACTTTTACTGCATCTGCTTTTAATCTCCATCTAGTCTCAGAAACGCATTTCACTGTAACATTAATCAAAGCTTTCTTGACTTTCCATTGGTGAGTCGAACAAGAGAAATAATCAAACAGACAAGTTCGAACTTCCTCCACTCTCATAGGTTGTAATCCATAATTTTGAGGCCCAAACTAACACGGCTGGCAATCTTCTAGGTTTACCAGTACTAGTGAGTCGCCCACTAGCTTGCATTCTGAATACACCCTGTTTTCAATTTAAAGCTGACTGTGATGTTTTCGCGTTCTTCAGTGTTTGGCAACTTCTCCGAGAGCTGTCTGTCAAAAAATGCGCTATAATATGAGACCTCACCTGGTGCGCTGAAAACTTTCCTAGTTGGGGGAATGGTAGGATGGGCTGTTGTGCACAGCGACCAAGAAGGATGACTATATAGAGGGTCTGAAGTCAGTCGCTGGGTGACAGAGCGAGCTGATGAAGAATTCGGGGAATTTAAATGATGTTTTCGATTGGACGGACTGGAGAGGCGAAGCCGTGATTGAAGTGGAGGAAATCTGAAAAGCGAAGCATTGCTTGGCTTCCCTTTGTCTTTATCTTCGTAAGTGGAGATATCTATGTAGTGGTTTGCTAACGTGTGTATATATTTAGAGAATATGTATGCACGCTTGTGTGCGTTTAGTTGAAGAGTCTATGCCTTACTTGTACCCACGATTTCAAGTGTTTGGATAATTTTTGTCTTAATTAGTACGCGTAGTTGTTATATATAGGTACAGTTGACATTAAGGATATATATATTATTATTATTTTAAAAAATTTTACCCGATGTATAAATGATCCCTCAGGAACTAAAAATTAGGAGCATAAAATGACTGATTTCTGAAGAATCAGGCCGAGTCTCAGTTATTAATTACAAACTTCTATAACGCCGGTGTCTAATGCACAAGGCATCAACCGATGGCAACCAAATTTAGGCCACAGTCATGTAAATATCCAGAAAGTCAGTCCACTGAAACAGAGAGGCCGCCTAAGGCAGATCAGCCAACTGAAAAGGGTAAGTCTTAAGTTGAGAATGAAATGACGTAAGAGACTGAGCAGAACGAACAGATGCAGGAAGATAGTTCCAAAATTTAGGTATAGCAACCGAAATAAGCTTGTTCACCAAAAACAGTTCTAGTTTATGGCACAACCAGAGAAAGACAATCAGACCTGGTTAAGTAATGGTAGATCTGGGGAGTTAAGAGTATTGTAGATGGCTGGAGTTTTAATCTTTTATTAACTATAAGTATATATTTTTATGTATGTGTGTGCATGTGTGTGTGAGTGATGCAAGAGCAGTAAGTTGATTACAATGTACGAATCCCCCACCCTTCTACCATCGAGGTTTTAGTTCATTATCTATTCAACTTAACATCTCTATAGGGTCCCGTAGGAGGCACTAACGAAGCTAAAGGTCATCCTCTTTTTCTACGACGATACTTAATATCATGTAATGGCCAGCAGTGATCTTAGTGTCCAGCTAATTATCTAGTTGGTTTGTGGTCAGTTGATACTTAGAAGATCGAAGATGCCAGGTCAGCGAAGACACGCAAACATAATCCAACTGACAAAATCCTTTTATGGACAATGGTTCCTGAAGATGGACGACAGACTCGAACGGAAAGCCTTTCTAGCAGACGATGGCTATCGACAGCTGAAATCTACAGTTGACCAGGCACGTTACACTCAGAAGGAGTTCCGCCAGATCCGAGATTCGCGCCACACCTGATCGGGTAGCAGATGCAGCGATCAACGACTCTATCTGCATTTATATGGCTTCCCCTGATCAGCTCACCAATAAGAGTTGGGAATTTAATACGGTCGAATACCAGAACGTTAGGATCCTCATCTTCTTCCCGCTCCTTCTTCTTCTCATCCTTCTTATCCTCCTTCTCCTTCTCCTGTTTCACCCACTCCGTGATGTCAGTTGATGCGCCTTCCAAGCAAAGGACTTTCGCACTGAGAGTGCTACCGTTAGGTTTCGGGTTGAAAGAGGTGATGTAAGTGGCTGTTGTCCCTTACAACTTGCATTCTTAGTCGAATTGGTGCAATTAAACCATTCCCATCAGACGTAGTTTAAAGATGCAGCAGTGCATAGCAATAGACGTTGCAGATCATATCTGTAGGATAGAAGGAAGAGCAGGAATAGGAGGAGATGAAGGAGATAGAAGAAGAACAAGAAGAGGAAAGGCTGACTAAGGAACTCGGCCAAATGGTTGCCAAGAGAACGTCACGGCCCACCCGCCCGCCAACCATATAGCGTTACATAAATAATGTTCGTTCCGCCGATTAAGGTCTAGATAAGAAGAAGGGAAGCCAGGTCAAAGATATCTCAGCTACAGACTCATCGCTATACCCACTGTATCGATCGATCAGTCCGTGGAAGGATCGCCGACCTTCGGACGCTTCAACCTGTAGACGAGATTTCCAGGGTTTCTTAGAAGGGCAACGAATGCGGCGCTTGTTTGTCGCCAGTACTTGAGACACACGAGAAAGATGCTACTGAAACTGTTCTTCTGTACCAACAACAGCATCACTAACGGATCCATACAGACCAGAAACGATACATAAGCGGACAGAAACGTATTAGTTGGATTTAGTTCAGCTTTGGTAGCTTATTAATTTTGGAAGCCTAGAGGCAAGAAGGCAACACCTTAATGCAATTTATTTCAAAACGAGATTTATACATTGGCATATATATATAATATAGAGACAAGCTTATCATAGCGTAGCGCAGAAAGATTCGCCCATGTATGAGAGAAAACGCGACACAGAGACAGAGAGTGAGAGACAGAGTGAGAGACAGAGAGTGAGAGACATAGAGTGAGAGACATAGTGAGAGACTGAAAGTGATAAAAAGAGAACGACAGAAAAAACCAAGAGTGAAAGAGGAAGAGGAGAGAGAACGAAAGTAAAAGAGAGCGAGAGCGAGAGAGAGATAGAAAGAAAGAACAAGAGAGAGAGAGAGAGAGAACAGAAGTGAGAGAGAGGGAGAGAGAATTGAAGTGAGAGGAGAAACAGACAAAGAAAAAGGACGATGGAGAAAGAGGTGAGGAAATGGGAAAGAGTGGGAGAACGCCAAAGAGAGGAGCAGAGATCAACGCATACAGACAGACGGTTAGTGACACTGATGAAGGCAGACTGCAGAGACAAAGTAGAGACACAGACAGAGACTGAAGTTATTGACCAGAGTTTTTGTCGTCATGTCAGTTCGCCAACAGAGACTTCTTTAAATAGATTTTGCCAGACAAGTCCCAAATTAACCTTTTATGCCAACAATTTTAAGCTTTTAAGTTATCAAATTCCGAAACGTCAAAAACTCCTCATTAATTCAGTTCAGCTCGTAGCTGAACAAAGCAAGTGCAGAACTGAATGAACAGAACTCATGTGACAATAATAGTATTAAATTTCTGGACAAGCTGCAACAGCATCTCCATAACATTTAGATTTTCTTTATTGTTCGTCAGTGCCATGCAAAGTGAAATTTTGTGGTTTGAGGCTCATATTCTATCATCAACAAAAAAGACAATGCGATCCATGCAGATTTACTAGAAGTGGATAACATCTTTACTAACTTGTTATAACTTGCTAAAAGCACTGGCAGAATGGTTTCTAGCACTAAGGTGAACGCAAGTGTATAATACAAAAGTTGTAGAATGCCAGAAGGCAATACGTTACCAAATATTGTAAACTAGGTATTTCACCATAATATTCTTAAATTGATGATTAATTATATTTAAAAAACCCAAAAGTCAAGTATTATGTGAGTGTGTCTGTGTGGACAGATAACGATCGCAAGTGGAGCCAGCACCGTAGGAAATCGGTTAGCTACATATTGTCATTAATGGTAACTATAGCAAGTGTGTCTTATTTGAGAAAGCCACTCGGACAATGCATTCCTTCCTAAAGACTAATTTAGGCAAAGCATCGTAATATAGAGATTTCCACGCAGTCCAAAGAAAGCTAAGTCAGGGGAACCTGCTTATTCACAGCCATACGACCATCAACGTTTTAACTGACCAATTCTTCAGTTAAGTCATGCCTGAAATCTGAAGAATTTCAACTTAAGACACGCAGTTTAAAAACCCACCAGAATGCAACAAAATTGAGCTGTGGAAACTGTAATTCCTATGAAAATCATTAAATAAAATCAACCTATCTAAGAATTTGGCGACCCTACAAGAGTTTTTAATTCTTTTTCGTTTAGCCTATTATCATTTGATATCTAATCATATCGAGTGACTTCTATAGACATTGACATAATAACTATTATTATAAAACCTGTTGTCATTTTTACAGCTGTCCAATGAATAACTGTTTATGTATTTGATTATATTGAAATGTCCAGAACCGTACAAGTGAGCAGCAGTCATGGAACGCTTGCAGTTGGTTTAAGTTGTTCATTTACTCAGTAGTGCTCAGCATGCATGAACAGCTGCTGCTGAACAGTCGAAGTGTTGATTGAGCGACGGACAGAACAGAAGGCTAAGATGAAAGGCAACAGTTAACAGTTACAATACAAACTGGATGCAATCGCAGGTGGCCAAAGAGTTCTGCAAAGGCGGACGGACGGACGGACGGACGAACGGACGGACGGACGGACGGACGGACGGACGGACGGACGGACGGACGGCGCCACAGATTCCCTGAACAACTCTAATGAGAGCCCTCGACCCACAGTAATATTTTCAACTTCGACGACGCTGACGCTGACGCTCGGCTGATGTAATTTTCAATTTTCAACTTCATAGCGTAATCGTTGACGCTGCTTTCTACGTCATCGACAGGAACTAATGAAGTACTAAGAAATTCCATGCTACACTTTCGAATGTTAAAAATTAACATTGACTCACATCAATATCACTTTGATATTCGCTGCTGCCTCTGCTGCTGCTAATTATTATGAAAGCAGTGATATGATTGTCAACTGAAGAAAGTGTAGTAACACATCCAGACATCACTGTAGTGTCCTACATTAGTATCCGCATTTGATTTGTAATGAAAGTATATTATACACACATTATTTATATATATATAGTGCGTGTTAGATCAGCTAGAACGATTATATATGTAGATTAATGTGTCTTAATTGTTTTAGTTTAGTAATAAGTGGTAGATACTATAATGTATATAATATATTAAGCCGGCCAGCATATAGGCCATGTTATAGTTAAGAGTTAATGGCCAGCTTAGCTAGTTAATGTAGTATTTGGGGCTCTACTGTGACTTGGGACTTCAACTGAAACGGATAACCGGTTCAATTCAGATGTACAAATAACGAAGCGAATTTTGATGGTCAGCCATTACGGATGCAATCGACCGTGGCAGTGCTAAAATTGTTAGTTAACATATAAGTTATTGTAAATCTTGACTTTATACTGATTGTTTAATAACTCCTCATTTATTTAAACTCTTTTAATATGAATGACACTTTGTTAGACAGAGGAGCTACAAACATAATATTATCACCAGCTATTTGTTTGGTGAGGTAGATGCATATATGAAAGCATCGGATGAACACTAGCTGTTTTACGCACGCGGCTTAAGTAGTTTAGATAGCACAGAGCGGTTAAACCCTCTAAAGTAAGTAAGTAACGTCGAGTGAAGATTATGTCAGAGGGCACAAAATCACCCGTAGGCCGGTATCACCCAGGCAGTCTCGATCTCGACGACGCACATAAAGCATCACCAAAGGTAGTCTAGACTGGAATGGGAGAGGCTTGGAAGACTCCTTCTGATCCCATGACCACATTGCTTATGTCGTCTGAGGTAGAATGTCACGGTGACATAAATTGTTGCTGTCGACATCGTCTGCAGTCTCAGCTAGCAGCGTCACAGACCTGGCGTCAACCAGAAACAAAGGCCTTGAACTCGCACTACTTCGTTCTGTTAACCTGTTAAGTTGTGTGCCTTATCAACAACACAAAAGGAGGGAATGCTGTGGTGATCAGCATCTGATCAAGGTCAATTATTTTAAGTGTGTGCTTATAATGATTCAGCTTAGATGTCTTTTTGCGTAAGAGTCCATTTCACTCTGTTGTGTTTCGAGTACGCTTTCAATTTCTAGCAATTTTTCGGATGAATTCTTAGGTTAATAGTTTTAAGACATAACGTGTTGCTCGGTGGCGCAAGTTAATGTTAACAACGATATTACTCTACTTAAGTCTAGGAAATGAGATCTTTGCACCTCTGCAAATATTTGAAGAAACCCCTAAACTGCAATTTGATAAGGGTGATCATGTTGTCGAGATCTCCGCAGATGAAAGGTTTGGAAGCGATCGGGTTACATGTGGAGCTCCTATCGACACCCAAAAATGTACAAACTTTGTGACTCTTTTGTGCGTCTGATGTTCTCGAGCTCTCCTACAGCCCTGATTGAGTTTGCGCACTTGGGTCTTTCAACATCGCTTGAGTTTTAAAAAAGATAGGAAGATTTATTTTATAGGAATAAAAGCACGAAACTGCATTATTCACTCCCTTGTCTACAGTTTTGGATCGATTTTCGAACATTTGCCCTAAAAGACGCGGATACATGGGATCAATTCAAAGGCATTGCAAAATAACATAAAGCTGATGCAGTTTTATCGATATGACCTAAAATTCTACGTCTTAAGATAATAAGCATATTAAGCAGACGCTTCTACCATTTGGCTTTAATTTCGCAGCAATAATTGTAATCGATCATGCTGGCGCATTAGCAACGATATCCATACAGACATACTAATCGTAGATCGCATGCCAGATTAGAATAGATGAGATTTGATCAAGTTAGAATTTTTAAGATCAGAAAGAATAATTTTATCGTAATTAGCGAGGAACGTTAGTCGAATCATTTTGTTTGGATTGTGTATTTTTTGTATTTATGTATGTTCTCACAGCTATGCATAAAGCCTTTGTAGCATCATATCGATATATGCATCCAGATCATCGCTGCTCTTGGAGCCCTGGGTCTTCGGGTATGCCGATTATCCTCAAGTGGATTTGACATGCCGCGCATTGGTTGTACGTGCTTGTGTGGCAGCTGTGACAAAAGCAAATGCGTAGAATCGTGGATGTCTGAAAAGTGTTTCAGGTTGAATCCGTCGAAAACGCAGGTCACATAACTGGATGTACGACGGACACGAGCGAAGATGGAGAAGGAGATGATGTCCAGATTCGAAACACGACAAGCCTCCCTTATTCTAGTCAGGGATGAAGATTTGTCGCTGATCGACGCTATGCTGCCAGACGTGCCGAAGCACCAAATATGTCAACTTCAGTCTGTGTTCCTGTGCTATGAGGGCCGGGTCGACATTCGCTGTAAACAGCGGCCCGTAGGGACTTTTTGGCCTCGATCTCAAACATCTTGTTCACTCGTGCATTTGACCGCTCTTCTGGAAAAATCTTTCCCTGAAAACCAGGACTCCTCCACCAGAAACAACCGAAGACATAATCATAACCGCCTAACTTTCCTTTACTATAGATGATTACTTTCACCGGCTTTCGAATTTCCAGCTACAATAAATTAATTTATCTGCTTTCTCTGCGTACATAACATTTATAATAATTTATTATCTAATCTGTCATAGATCTTTTCCTTCTCCCGCTGCCCCATCCTGATGTTCCAACATATTTGCTCACTTCATTCTGTCTAACATTAAGCGCCTAATTATGTCTCATATTTCGTAATTTATACGACCTGCAGTAGTGTTGGATAATTCATATTCCCATATAAATACATGAATGTATGTATGTATATATATATATATATATATATATATATATATATATATATATATATATATATATATATATATATATATATATATATATATATATATATATAATTAAGCGTGCCATGAGTCGTGCGGTGAGCCCGTGAGGCTATTGCATTTTCAGCCGGTCGTCTGCCTTTTCCAGTTAACCTATCCATCTATTAATTATTCATTCGGCATCGCTCGTCCATTTTGTCTCCATTTTCTGTCTCATCGACTGCGCTGCTGCACGGCTCCAGCGGACGACAATATCTTAGTCCTGATTTCGACCTATTACTTCTAATCTGCGTCCTGCCATGTCCTCTTGTGCCTCTGTCTCTGTCTGCCTTTCGCAGTCGTATGCGTCTGTGTGCATCTGTCTGTCTGCCTATCTGTCTTTTCCTCTGTCGATTCGTCGCCTAAATATTCCTGGTGCATATATATTTATAATATATATAGATGAATTCAATTTCCTGCCCTCACCACGCCGAGTATAAAAAGATTAGTGACACTCGCTGAAGTCCGTACTACAGGTCCATTGGGAATGAGTATGGCGAAGAGACACGTATTAGGGCAACCAGCATATTTATGCGGCGCAGTGTGCCTGTGCGCTGCTGTGAGTCTGGTGATAAGTCGGTTGTGATTAACGATCTAATTCAAGTGGACTAGGGACATCGATGAACCTCGGAGCAGGCCACGCTCATCCGGGGACACTCGAGTGTCAAGGATGGGAAGCCGAGCAAATCTGGATTTGCTCGATTAGAAGAACAACCGACTGAAAGAAAAGACATTGGCATTTGAGTTAGCCAAATCTCTGCGGTGGGCAGAACAGTCAGCCAACGAAATGCAAGGCGGCTAACGTAGGGCACAACTCGAAAGGAAGAACAGCCAGTCAGAGAAAAACGTGATTAAGGGTCATTGCCCGCCGGGCAGACAGTGGCCAGCGATATGGGGTCAACTCGTGGCTGAGACTGTGACTTCAAAGACTCAACACAACGGCTGTGACATTGGTTAAAGCTATGGCCAATCCTATGGCCGGATGGCGGGGCAAACAAGTAAACTCGTGACCAACATTATCTTGGACTGAGATGCCAGCATCGGACTGTGATCTAAGGCAAATTCGTGGCCGACATTATGATCCAACCGAAGCACCACAAGGGTTATGATGTAGAGTCAAACCGTGGCTAACGTTATGGCTGGATAGAGATCCCAAAAGGGCTGCGATTTAGGGTCAACTTGTGGCCGACATTTAGCCAGACAGAGGCCCACAAAGACTGCGATATGGAATTGATTCAGACGAATATGATAGTCAAATTTATTGTCTGCGGAACAATGACCTTTTACAGCATGATCCGTGGTCAGTTAAATGCATCGGAATGCGACTTCTGTAAACGTAACAGAATGTAATGGCGCACAGAGGCCACAGATAGAACGGGCGTGACGACCGGATGTTATTCGATCGATCCAGAGTCCGTTATGTCGGCCTGTTTGCTGAAATTACGCTGTTCTAGGGTTGAGCAGGAGGGGTAGGAGAAGAGGAGGAGTAGGAGAGGAGGAGGAGGAGGAGGAAGGAGAACAAGAGGGGAGGAGGTGAAGACCTAGACCGACCGAGTCGCTATTAGAGGCGGAACTGCGTACGTTAAGCGTTTGGCGTCCGCCGGAAGCCAATACATGCATCACGACTGCGCATGACACGGCCTCTGAAGAATCAATAAGATGGATTTTCCGGGGGTAGTGAACGTGGCCACTGCTGAAAAGACATCTCTAAGATACAGCTGCAGCTTTGTAAGAGAGTCGTGAGGATGGAGGAAATTAGCAGCATCGCTGATCTACTGTGATGGCTTTGCTGCTGGCGGCGACGAATAGAACGAAGACGTCGTGTCGAAGACGTTCTGGCTGAGTTAGTGGCTGTCATCACGAGCCTACAGTCGGACAGTTAGTGTCTGGTGGTCGGCGCCGTTTAATAATCGAACTTACACCGTCGCTCATTGTGTTGCTCAGAAAAGCAGCCGAATGACCAAACTTCTGTCTAGACTGAGCAGAATTTAAATTAGACGGCATCCATTTGGTGACGAATCCTTAATCGTTACCGAAAAGCGAGCTGTTTACAGATACGGAAAACTGTTCCTGGATGAGGAAGACATTATTAAAGCGATCAGTGGCCGACACAACAATGGGTCAAATGTCACTTATTGAAATGAGGAGGGACACAGGTTGACGAGCATACTGTCACAAATGCATGTGCAGAAGCAAAACATCACGAGAGAGCACGTTACATTTACAGATTGCCTCCCAATGGCAAATATTTGCCATAATATTATCAGGCGACGCAAAAAGCTTTCGCCTTCCACGTATTGATCTCGACAGTGCGAGCCTTTGGTGCTCAGGTTCTCAAGTACTCTGCGATTCTGCAATTAGGAGTCTAATGTCTGGTGTACTTTTGCAAATTAGAATCTAATGGCTTACGTGATTCTGCAGTTTAGAGCGTGATATTGATATCTACTCGTGTATCCAAAAGCTTCAAATGGGGAGAGGCCAAGTAACCAAGGAGCCGTTTTTAAATTATCTGAAAACTTTTTAAAGACTTTATCTTCTCATGACTTTTGGCGCCCATTTCCATTTGCTGTCGTGAAATTTTTGACGATTGTTTAGCCAACAAGTTTTTCGATATTTGAAAGGCTGTCAACACTTTCTCGTGGCTTTTCGTGGCTTCCAAAATGTTTGACAGGTTTTTATTAATTAAAATTTTTTATTGTACTTTATTAGTTTCACAGGATCTTTGATGACCTTCTTTAGTAGATTACAGTCGCCCAAACTCAGTGGACTGCTCCAAAATCAAATGGGAAAAGATATGGCCAGATTGACCAATCTGGATCCGCCCTGTCTAATGTCTTATGTGCTTCTTCAATTTGGACGTGTTATTTCCTAAGTGGGTGAGCGATAGTATTGTGCTGGGCATGCTAGACTGCAAAATTAAAGGTATGGGGTTCATATCTCTGTTAGAGAAGATATCTGTTTTGAGGTTTTGCCTCCACTTGCGCCTCCTAGCCTCCACTGTCAGTTGAGAGATCACTGGCCTTCATATGCCGAGGCTAAGAAAAAGGAACTCGCTAGCACTTCATGCACAAAGCAGCCTCTCCGGGGTAGCTTAAGGGACTGTTCTTCTTCTTTTCTTCTTCTTCTTTTTCTTCTTCTTTTCTTCTTTCTTCTTTCTTCTATTTCTTCTTCTTCTTCCAACTCTTCTTCTTCATCATCGTCTTATTCTTCTACATCGCCTTGTTTCAATTCTTCTTCTTCTTCTTCCAAATCTTCTCTTTTCTTCTTCTTCTTCTTTTGTTTCTTGTGTTCTTCGCACTTTGACTTCAAATGCTTCAATCTACTTCTTTACTTCGAAGGTCTTGTCTGTCCATCTTCAATTCCAATTTCAATAACACCCAGTAAACATTCTTCAAATTTTGCGCCCTGCAGTTTCACAGAACTTTAGTTTCATCGTCGTCGTCAACGTCGTCATCACGAAGTTTTCGAATGCAATAAGTAACTAAGTTAACGCAATAAAAATGCTGAACACATAAGCTGACTTTGTCATAGACGTTCTACGTTGTACCAGTTGGTCATAGGAATAAAGAAACGCTCAGTCCTCCCGCTCTTCTTGCCAACCTTTTCTGAATCTCTTCCTGCTTACATTCCTCCCACAGCCTCCATCATCATCTCTTATTGCCTGCAACTATTCTCCCTACCTACTTTCCGCCTAATCCACTTTCCTTACTCTGTTCTATGTATCCAATAATAATAATAATAATAATAATAATAATAATAATAATAATAATAATAATAATAATAATAATAACAAAAATAAATAATAATAATATTAATATTAATAATAAAATAATAATACTACTACTAATAATTCCTGGCTCTCTCCTTCCCTACTCACTAAACTCCCGGACGGCAGTTCAGTAGCCTTTCCTTTTCTGCATCCCTGCATTCTTCCCTCCCTGTTGTGTCGTTCAGTCGTTCCATTTGGTGGCAGCGGCCTGGAAAATAAGTCCTCACCGACCCATGCGATGATCCGACGTCCGTCCGTCGGATCCAATGGCACCCCGTGCCTCTCAGATGGTAAATGCAGTCCAATGACCGATGTCGCTCGCCGGGCACGCTTGCTTGGCCACGAACGAGTCACGGATCCGTTGCTGTAGCGGCTAACGAAGGTCTCGACCTCGGAATCAGTGCCTGCATATGTGATTAGTTTGGTTTCAAGGCAAGTCGTGATCCGAGCGTCAGTCATGCGCGACGGCAGGTTGCAATCGAGGGGCGTGGCTTGAATTCGACAGCAGATGATTTATCAACCGAAAACCATAGAAAAACAAGTCCCCCGGATACAATCGTTATTCTCCAATCCAAAGACTTCAAGGTCATTGAGCGATCGAACATTCTTATGCTCAGAAAAGCCACCACCATCGGCCAAAATTTTCATATCTATTGGACAATGTTTGTCTTTCACGGGCTCCAGGACAGGAACAAAGTGAGGTCATGTGAGGTCATCCTCAATGGACGACCATAAGTAGGTCGACAATAAGTCTCGCAGGTTGTGCTTCATCACAGGTTACATCTTGAGATAAATAATTCCATTGTTTCACCCAGCTCTGTAGTCCGTCAGGCAGCAATTATGCAAAAAAACTATTAAAACGGAGAACGTACACATTTTGTAAAGGCGCTTACTTGGCATAATGAAATTCAATGCATAATTAATTAAACATTAAAGGATTAAATACGAACGCAGACAATATGCCAAGCACTAGATGATTCATATCGGAATGTACGCGGTCAAAGGTGTCTATCCACTGAGAGATTTATGTTATCATTAACATCGTAAGCTATCTTCTACAGAATAGTTGAAAGGCTACACGTATGGCATTCACGCAGTTATAAATTCTAATTTATAACTGCGTTAATGTCATCTGTAATTAGCAACATAGGGGTCTACAGAGATGCACTTTAAGACTTGAGTAAGGAGACATAAAGGCCTAATAAGATATCCAATGATTAACATGGAAGATGCAAAGGGTCCCACCATTCGTAAAGATTTCGCTGGTGACCACAATATCGAATAAAACATGCCTGGCCGTGAACCCACTCACCGATGCATAGACATTCAAGCTAAACATTTGCACGCTGAACATTCGGTCAGTTCTGCATCCTGCACACTCCCTAGAAATTAAAGATATAGCCCTCACCCACATGACATATTTGCCTTGTCTGAAACCTGGTTCAATTCAAGCACAACTCTTGCTCAATATGAAGACTGTATTCCTCCTGGCTACCATCTTTACAGTACACTTCGTCCTTGCAAATCATCTACCTCTTCCAATATAAGCCACATTGGTGGTGGTTTTGCTTATCTGACCTGGGAACCTGCCACAGTTCTAGACTCACCTGGTTACAGTTTCCACTCGTTTGAATGTGCATCAGTTACGGTTAAACTTCCTCACACAAATCTCACAGTCTTTAATGTAATCGCCCTCCATCCTCTTCATATTCAAGTACTCCATCGGTCTTCTTGAAAAAAACTCACCAGCCTCCTGTCCACTGCTAACACAACACCTCATGAATTCCTGTTTCAAGAGACTTGAATAAAAATGTCGAATTTGCTTCAGAACTCCTCGCCTTATTGTCATAAAATGACCTGTTCCTGCATGTCAAATTCCCCAACCACATTCACAATCACCCACTTGACCTCATTATCAATTTATCACTTTCCAGTCTATCATCTGAAATATCTTTCTCTTTTGATACACCATCCGATCATTACCCCATCTTCACACGCCTTAGCATCCTACCTAATCCACGTCCTGGCCCTGTCTTTCATTCTTTTCGCCGCGTTAGTTCAATAAATATTGAAGCCTTCATACAAGATATCTCCTCCCAGACCTAGTTTTAAATCACCCTTCATCCATCGAAAGCCTTCTCTCTTCCTACAACACCATTCTTTCCATGATTCTTGACAAACATGCTCCTATTATTACCAACTCCTGCTCTCATTCTAACATTCCTTAGAAAAAATTTAATATCTATCTCCAGGCTTTCAAACACTTTCGGTGACGCATTGAGCGTGCCTACAAACGTACCCATGACCCTCAACTACTAGTTTTACCTTTAAATTTGCAACAAAAATAAATATCATCACCTTCTAGCCACAGCTAAAAGAAATTTTACTCATCTCTAGTTAACTTCCGGTCCTCTAGCCCTCACCTTCTCTGGAAAACTGTGAACCAACTTCTATATCGGAACTGCTACAGCCCACTTCCAAATTCACTTTCGTCTTCTTCAATAGCCGAACATGTTCTGTTCTTTATTTATGGGCAAAATTAGTACCTTTTGTCTTTCTCTTCAATCTTTCCTTTCCAAAACGACCAATAATCCAGCTGCTAATGCTCCCTCTTCCACCCACCCTCCCCACCTCGATTCTCACTGTCTGTCTTTAAACCCACATCTTAGACTGAAATACTACTTCTGTTAAAATCTCTTCCAAACAAATACTGCGAACTCGACCATATACCTACCTCCTTACTGAGAGACTGTGCATCTGGTCTTCTCCAATCATCACCAGAATAGTTTTAACCTTTGCTCGTCTAGTGGTTATTTCCCCCTCCATTACAAACACTTCCTTGTTACCCCTCTTCTCAAGAATTCATCACTTGACAAAGAAATACTGTCGAACCACTGGCTTATTTCTAACTAATCTTTCAACTCCAAATTAACGGAATGGATTGTCCTCTATCAGATCAATGACTAACTAGTTTCCAACGCACACCAGTCTGAGTTTACTAAACGCCACTCAACTCCATGCTCACTTCTCTCTACAACAAGTTTCTGCCATCTCTCATCAACAGGTTTCTTACATCTGCCTCCTTGATATCTCAGCAGCCTTTGACACCACTGATCACAATATCTTACTCAAAAGACTTTCAGCCTGGTCTGGGTTTACTGACACTGTTATTCTCTGGACACAATCCTGTCTCTTCTCCCACTCTTTCTTTGTTAAAACACCGGAAGCCTCACTTCAACATTGCCCACTCACTTGTGGAGTTCCTCAAGACTTTGTTCTTGGAACTCTTCTGTTTATCCTCTACACATCTCGCTACTTCACTCATTAAAGCATCCTTAGTTGACCTTCGCTGATAACACCCACCAATTCATCTCTTTCTCTCCAAATTGCTTCAGGTACTCTATAGATCATCTTCTTCGTGTGGTTACACAAATCTCTTCGTTGATGACATCTAATCTCCTGTGCCTGAATCCATCTAAAACTGAATTCATACTCATAGGCCTGCCTGATCAGCTGAAGAAAATTTCCGACCCTTCTATTTTCTTCAGCCTGAACTCTGCCTCTATTCACACCTTTAATACTAATTCTTCTGTCTGCAACTTGGGTGTGATTTTCGACCATATCACGCATCTATCTCGCTCTTGTTTTATGTGTATCCCTGATCTTCGCAGAATCCAACCTATGCTTGACTTCAAAACTGCATCTGCCATCACCACATCCATAGTCCATGCAAAACTTGATTACTGCAATTCAATTTCCTGAATATAGAAATAAACCGCCTTCTAGAGCTTACGATTCCGATACACAGATATATCTGTATTTAGTCACGAGCAGAAACACACAGATCCAGAAAGATTCACAAGCGTGCTTGTTAGGAACAGTCACAAAATGCAAAAATTCGCCGACAAATCGACATATGGCGTGCAGGCAAAGAACAAGTAGCTACTCACCCCTTGCAATTTCTGCACAGGTCTTTCACACAAAACTGAAAACAATCCTCTTTTACAAATCTTATCCTTGCTCCTCTTTTTTCCCTTATCTATCTTGCCGCTGAAAATCCAAGCACCATCCATCATAGCCGTCTGACTGCCCTGGCTGACTCTTGGATCTTGACCTGGAACCGAACCTGACCCTAACTGCCTATCGATTTTGTTATAAGTGCCTGTGAATAAACTTGTTCCCGTGACTTGGCTCTCTTTGGGCGCTGTAAAGTTTACGATTACGATTGTGATCGGAAGGACGAATGGAAAGTAAGACAGCTAGAAGCAGACAGATTTAAGCAGACAGTCAAACGGGCCTTTAGCCTACATCAGAGACAGACAATCGATTGAGACAAAAGTCAAAATTTTCACCAAAATCAAAGGTCTCTGCAAATCGAGAAACACGCTTAATGCTGAAACTGTCCTCGTGCGTCTACAGAAAGCTAACCCTCATCCGTCGTTTATTTGATGTCTGTCTGTCTGTCCATCCGTCTGTCTGTCTGTCTGTCTGGCGACATTCCTTTAATCTGTCGTCTACAATCGGCTTTCATTCGCCAGCGACGACTTGCATCGGACGAGATGATCCACGGGGTTCTGTTTAGACATCGCAGATCGCAGTCTCAGTAGGCTGACGAAAGAAATGACTGTGCAACGTACTGTGGCCTATGAGGTTTCCCGCTGACAATGTGTGCCGTGGCCGGCGTCCACAGAGACGATCTATATGTAATGCCACGATTACAATCGGTTACGATTGTCGCTGGATTCTAATTTCATCCAAGAACATCTGTCGAGTTATTTTATCAGACGAATTTACAAAGTGTCGTAACTGAATGAATCTCAGTACTAAAGGGGAAACCATGATCTCTTTCCAGAAAACTTATGCATAAATCTTACTCTGACTTTCGCTTTCTCAAATTATTAATTATTATTATGTCTTTTCTTTGTACCTGTCTCTGGCTTTGTTTCTCTTTCCGTATCAATTATCCTCAACCCTTAAGGTGCAACTGGGTCGGCCATCCATCTGTTTATATGATGAACTTGCCCCCTTGACAGAGTTCGCTCTGACCGGCTCTGATAGTCTGCTCATTGGCCCAATTCACAGCCTATCTAATTTCATCCGGAGTGAACTGCTCTGGTAACTCATCCGACGCAGAATGTTTGCTTCTGAAATCTTATTACATGCTCGCAGATGCTCTGCTAATTGCAGATCATTATATGCTAGGAACCTCGGCGCCTGCTTTGGGAAGCTATCCAAACAATGATGATGATGATAATGATCATGATGATAATGATGGTGATGATGGTGGTGGTGGTGATGATGATGATGATGATGATGATAATGAGAATGATAATAATAGTGCTGTGTTGAGTGACCTGCAGCTACCGTTGATATCGGATATGAAATGTTGCCTACTGTGATGTACGGTCGACCATAAAATTCTCTTCACCAGCTTCAGCATCTCTTAAGAAATTGTCGGTTTGCCTTTGGAGATACTCAGTGCTTTCCTCAATATTATCGGACGATGATAATGACAACTCGGAGGGGGCATCTGGTTCATTCCGTGTCCCACAGTGGGACCGGTTGTTTAGCACTTGCTTCTGCGTAAACATCTTTTGCACACAGCCGATTTGACCCGAATTATAACTGCACTTGGAGCCCTTATGTACTGTTAGGCCGATGATGTAGGCTTCTACTCGGCGTATCACTCACGCGATGCACTATCTTGGTTGTCATGAGTGCGGACGATTGCGATGAAAGGTGATATACCTGGTGTCTTCTAAACGATTGAGACTTAATCCAGTCTACATGTCGATAATATCACTGGACACGATACAGACAAAGCGCAAAGGTCAAGAATGACACAGAAGCGCTTAAATTTCCAGACTGGGAATCAATCACGCCTGGGAATCAATCAATCACGCCTGGGAATCAATCAATCACGCCTGGTTATCAATGTTTGGCCATGTTAACTCCCTCTGCAGGCCTTATTTATACTCTATCAATGTCATAGCGCCATTGCACAATCTTCTTATACTCACAAAAGCCGCATCCAACTACTAAAATTCTCATATTTATCAGACTATGTATGTTTGTTTTGCATGGGCTCCAGGACGGAAACAAGGTTACCTATGAGGTCATCCTTAGTGGAATGGCATCAGCAGTCAGTGCGTCAGGAAGCTCTGTGCTTTGGTCTTTACAAATGAACATGGCACTGTCCAATACGTGGAAACTTCATTCTAGTAGGCTGTCTTATAACGACCCGAGCACACTGTTTTCGCACGCAGTGAATAGTCTTGAATCTGGTCCAATCTTTCACTGAAAATTCTAACTTCACCGTCAACCACAGCTCCAGAAACATCAACCGTTTGACCAATCCATCCAATATAATTACCATGGCTTCTATTGCGCCGCTATCATAATACATAACGAATCAGTCTATGGCTACATAAATGCGCTACAACAATATTCAAATGCAATCACATGTAGTAATTTATCCCCGACGCATTGACCGGCACATGTGCAGAACAAGGTCTAAGAATGGCAGTTACAAATATTCAATGCTCCTGACAGACCATTTGTACATCTCGAGTTAAAAGGAATGATCATAACAATAGCTACAATTAACATTAACTTATAATATAAGTATTTTAAGACATATTTATTATTTTCATTATTATAATTTGTTTTAGAAGTTGTTTTAAAAGAAGTTATAGTTATTATTTTATGCGTAGTGGCAGAGGGATAATGATAGAGGTAAAATGTTAGTCAACTAGTAGCACGTAATGTGTCCATGGTGTTACTGAATGAAGTAAGCCTAAATATCGTTTGAGAGATAGTGTGTGTGTGTGTGTGTGTGTGTGTGTGAGTCAAGGAGTTGTGACGTAATGAGATTACCTTTGACCGGGACGTAGAGGTTGAGATTGAGACATTCCTCGTTCTGTTTCTCTAGGAACGGAAGAATGCGCTTGAAGTGTTCCACTCTTCCGATCGACATCCGGTTGAAGGCTTGTTCCATGTGGGACAACTTCTGTGGACAGACGGGGCGGAATCGGACGGCCACGCGCGTTGATTCCCACTTTTCCATGGAACTTGTGGGGGGCATGAAGCGCAGCTCCCCTCCGAGCAGCGACGCATACTGCAGGCCCATGTAGACCTCGACCGAAGGCAGATTGCGGTTCGGCAGGGTCACGAGAATTCCGCGGATCTTGCCATACTGTGTCTCAACGATGTTCGGACTCATCTGCGTTGCAAAAACCTTGGCTGAGGTCGGACTCAGCATCTCTTCGATGAGAATGATCAACGCCAGCCAGTTCCAGCCAGTTCTTCCCAGCTGAACGTCGACTGAACAACGCGTCATGGCCGAATAATCTTACGATCGACCGCCTGAATTCAAACCTAATCAACTGACATTTTTATAAACTGCATAACGAATAACTTGTTTCATGATGCTTCATACATCACTCGCTGGTATTCCGCAATCATATCCGCAAAATACGGCTCTAGTGAAGTTCAACACATTCGACGAATTTGTGACTTAGTGACTTCTATACCACCTTGTCGTTTGAGTCATACATTCGCGATTAGTGACGCTTGTCCTACTGATCCTAAATCAAGACCATCTAGCCTGCTGATCCAGATAAGGCAGAAGCCTCGCCGTAGACCGGAAACGAGACAGCAGACGGAAATGAGCTGTGCAACGGGCGAATTGAGTTGTCATTTGCTAAGCACTGATGGCCAGTGACGGAAACGACCACTGACTGGCTCAACTCACATCGACACCTGTTTCAATCGATCTATGAAGCTCCGACACACGCAAGCACGCACTCTCGATCTATTCTGTCGACTGCCGCCGCAGCCTCTGCCTCATTCTTCTCGTTTTAGTTCGTTTTAATGCTTTTCCTTTGAGCGACTCTGACTCCAGTGAGCGTTGGCACGAGCGCCACGGCTGCTGCTGCTGCTGCAGTTGGTCATGATGGTAATGTTGATGGTGCTGAGGCTGCTGCTGCTGATGCTGCTGTCGTCTGGCATCGGATGTTGCAATTGCAAGTGGTGGTGATGCGGCAGTGGTCCAGCATCTGTCGGCGAATGCGATGAGCGGCGGCCGGGGCGGCGGCGGCTCTTCTAAGGCATCGATTGTCCATCGGAGGCTGTTGGTCAGTCTGGTCAGCGATGTCGATGATGACGATGACGTCGGACGATGTGAAGAAGACCAACCAAAGAAGAAGTCGAAAAAGATTGTCCGTTTATTTACAAAAAATAAACTACTCGCTGTCTGTCCTCATTTCTCTGTCTCTCCGACTGACTCTGTCTCACTCCACCGTCTGTCTCTCTGAATTTGTCTGTGTCTATAAACTCTCTTTCTCTTTTGTCCTCTATCCCTTCTCTTCCAGTTCTTCTATTTGTCTGCTAATGCCTCTGTGTCGTTCTTTCTGTTTCTGTCTCCGTCTCTCTCTCTCTGCGGTTGTGTAAAGGTCAGTGATAGGCAACAATTTTGTAAAAGCCAAAAGACTTTTGGGCAGAAATCAACATGTAATGACTGATCTGTCGCTCTCTTCCTTATCTCTCATAGTCCCTCCTTCCCTTCCATCCTTTCCTCCTCCCATTCTCGCTCTCTCCCGCCCTTTCTGTCTTCCTCCCTCCCTTTCTCCCTTCTTTTCTCCCACCATCCCTTTGTCTCTCCCTTCTTCCCTCTCTTTCTACGTGTCTCTCTCCCTCTTTCTGTCTCTCCTTGCCCTCTTTCTATTGTCCTGTCCCTTCTTCTAAATAGGTCATTTCATGTTGAGACTTGCCGGATACTAGAGTACGTCCTGCGATGCTTCTATATGCACAGTGCATTAGAAGTGACCAGATGACCGAAAGAGACCAAGCAACTCTGTACCCCCCCCCCATCTGATGTCGCGCGTGAAGAAATAACACCAGATTTTATGAATAAGAAATTATGTGCATAGTTTGTCGTTCGTGCGTGTGCCCGCAAAAGTATAGGGGCATTTCGACCTTTTATCTCAAAGTCTGCATGAGACAGCATCGAATTCGTAGTTATCTCATTTTGGTGCAGAGCACAGATCGATTGCGTTGGCCGATCGACTGATGTCTATCGCAACCATAGCCCATCATAGTTTGATGAATGGCGTCTGATTGGGTCTCGGTGCACTGGCTTCACGTATTGCAATTAAGTCGGCCTTTCAAGCCGCTTACGTCTTCTTTGGCTTAGACTTCTTATGCACGGCTGAGTTGAAGAAATTCCAGCGAAGACGTTCTGCTGAAGATCGAACTGACTTGTCTGTTCCGATCCATCTGGAGTCTAACCTACACAGAAGACAGGCCATTTATCTTTGTCAGCCAGCCATTCAGAGATATGACATCCATCGCATCCAATGGCGTTTCTTTCTCTCCTCCTTTCATCCTCTCGGCAAATACTCGCTATGTCTTTGTCTCCCTCTGGTCTGTCTAAGGCTTGGTCTTCGTCTGTCTTTGTCGCTCTACATGCTCATTCTGTGCTTATGCGCCTCTATTTTGCTTGGCTTTCTTTTTTCTCTCTCTCCTCTCTCTCCTCTATCACTTTCTTTCTCTTTCTCTCTGTCCTCTCTGTCCCCTCTCTCTTTCTTTCTCGTTGGCTCTCCTCTCTCTCTCTCTTTTTCTTTCTTTTTCTCTCTCTCCTCTCTTTGTCTTTCTCTTTCTCTCTGTCTTTCTCTCTCTCTCTCTCTGTCTTTCATTCTCTTTCTCTCTCTCCTCTCTTTGTCTTTCTCTTTCTCTCTGTCTTTCTTTCTCTCTCCTCTCTCTGTCTTTCTCTTTCTTTTTCTCTCTCTCTATTTCTTTCTTTAATTCTTTTTCTCTCTCTTTCTCCCTCTTTCTCTCTCTGTCTGTTTCTCTCTCTCTGCTCTCTCTCTCTCTCTCTCTGCCCTCTCTCTCCTCTATCTCTCTCCTCTGTCTCTCCTCTCTCTCTCTCTCTGCGCAATTCTTCATGTTTGTTTCTCGGCGTCTCTTTGATGTCAAGAGGATTTCATTCGCCTTTGTTTTACTTATTATTACAAAAGCAAATTCCTCGGTTTCTTTGAGGCTCCTTTGACAGAAAAGCTATTTCTGCTTTCTCTACTTATGCCAGAAGTACTCAGAGATTTTTCTTCTTGCTGTAGTATTTAGAGATTTTGCTTATTCTGCCTGAACTACTCAGAGATTTTCTTCTTTGTCTTCAGTGCAAAGGATTTGCGCCTTCTGCCTGCAGTACCAAGAGATTTTTAGTTTTCTTTCTGTCTTCAGTGCTAAGAGATTTCCCTCTACCTGCAATATTTAGACACGTTTCTTCTGCCTGAAGCTATATGCTATTTTGCTTCTTCTGCCTGCGATATTAAAGAATTTTCTTCTTTTCTACCTGCAGGGCTAAAAGAATAATTGTCTGCCTGAAGTATTTAGAGCGTTTTGTTCATCTGTCTTCAGTACTAAGAGATTTTTTCTTTTTACCTGCAGGGCGAAGAGTTTTTTTGTCTTCTGCTTGAAGTACTCAACCTGCCAAAATTCTCACATGTTCGAGCTATATGTCAAACAAGCTACTCTGACAGCTTCTAGTCAAGGACAGGGTCACTTTCAAGATTCAGTTCATGGTACGAGCCTCGGGAAATGGAATACATACATACTGTGAATGTAATATAGTAGCGAAATCGTAATCGTATCGTAATCTCGAGATTACTACAGCGCCCAACGAAAGATAAGTCGCGGGAACCAGCTTATTCACAGGCGCTCAGTCAAGACAAAATCGATAGGCAAAGGGATCGGTTCCAGGTCAAGATCCAAGAGTCAGACAGTCAGACAGTCGGACGGTTACGGTGGATGGCACTTGAAATTGAAGCAAGAAGAGAGATAAGGGGAAGATGAAGAATCAGAATAAGATTTTTGGAAAAGTAATGTTTTCAGTTTTGAGTGAAAGACCAATACAGAAATTGCAACAGGTGAAGTGTTGGTGAGTTCGTATGATGGATCAGATAATTGTCGTAATTCTGGCGGGAGTTTATTACAGTGGGGTGGGGCAACTATGGCTCTGCAGCGATTTCCACATTTTAAAGATGAGGTGACTGAAGGGCGAAGAAATGTTAGGACAGATGAGGAGCGGGTTGAATTGAGTGGTTGCATTGTAAATAACTGACGAAGATAGGAGGGTTGGGAACACTCGTTCAAGTGTGTTGTAGGCGACAGGATTCATTCAGGTATTTTAAGCCAGTGAAGTGATTTGAAAACAGGAGTTATGTGATGGTGTTTGAATGTTTTGGTGACAGCAAGAGCAAGAGCATTCTGGATGGCTTGAAGGCGGTTTATTTGAGTGGTATTTATATTGAGAAAAAGTGAATTGCAGTAGTCTAGTTTTGCATGGACTATGTAAGTGGCAATGGTAAGTGCAGTTTTGAAGTCAAGCATAGGGAGAATTCTGCGAAAGTCGCGGATATGCATGAAGTAAGAGCGGGAAAGATGGGTGATATGGGTAATGATCAGATGGCGTGTCAAAAGAAAAAGATATATCAGGTGAAAGACTGGAGAATGATGATGTGATTGTGAATGTGGGTGGGGAATTTGACATGTTGAACCAGATTAGTTGAAGATAATAGCGTGAGAAATTCAGAAGCAAATATGTCAGAGAGTTTATCGACATGTATATTGAAGTCACCTGTAATCAGAAATTCATGAGGTGTAGTGGCGGCAGTGGACAGGAAGCTGGTGGGTTTTTTCAAGAAGACCGATGGAGTACTTGAATATGAAGAGGATTGAGGGCGATTACATTAAAGACTGTGAGATTTGTGTGAGGAAGTTTAACCGTAACTGATGCACATTCAAACGAGTGGAAACTGTAACCAGGTGAGTCTAGAACTGTGGCAGGTTCCAGCAAAACTACCACCAGGTTGGTTTATATTGGAAGAGGTAGATGATTTGCAAGGACGAAGTGTACTGTAAAGATGGTAGCCAGGAGGAATACAGTCTTCATATTGAGCAAGAGTTGTTTAAATTGAACCAGGTTTCAGACAAGGCAAATATGTCAGGCGGGTGAGAGGAGAGAGCCATATCATTAATTTCTCGGGAATGTGAACGATGCAGTAATGATCGAATATACTTAGCGGGCAAATTAAGAAGCGACTGTTGTCTGTATTTAGAGTATTGTCGAGAATTCTAGGAGGAGGAGGATAGGTAGAAGGAGGCGAGGGAGGACGTGAATGAAGATCCAGTGGGCCAGGAATTGAGTGGATATCCCCGGGAGTAGGATCAGTATGTTGAAAATGGATTTTGCGGGCAAGGTACTGCGGTGGTCGTCTGAAAGATATGTTAGGAAGAACGATAAAGCAATAAAAGACATGTATCCATATTTCAGTCCTTGTGCCAAACTGGGCAACAAAAATGTTTGGCTGATGGAATTATGTAGGGCAAGCCGATGTGGGAAGGTTGGTAACTGATATGGAAGGCAATCATGCAGTGCCGGCTGAAAATAAAAAGAATGATAGAATTATATAGTATGCTAGAAACTTAAGATCTAAGACGACGTGAGCATTAGATGAAGCTTAATTGACGGAAGGTAGAGACGCAAGGAGAACAATGGGTGCATGAAGAGGACAAATTTAGGCGAATCTTAAGTTGATTAAAGGTTGAAACAAATTGGAAAGAACTCGCCGAAAGAGTTTATTTCCGGTAAGAAAAGAAAATTAACAAATTCAGAAGAGACGCCGTAAAGTTAGAAAATATAGATTAAAATATATATGGACACTGTTATTCTTGCCATGCTTCATATCCGAACATGCTTCATATCCGGGTCCAAAGTTTTGGAATTAAATGCTCAGTTCAGTTTGCTGTATTGATTTTTCGATGTCGTTCAGGTCTAAACTAAAGACGCATCTCTTGCTGCCTGCTTATCCACCCTTGCCTGGCTTCTGATTTCTCTGACCTATGGGGATTCGACCCGGCTTCTCCAGCGGATTATGATTTCGATTGCAATTTTCATGTGAAGCGACCATCGATCGTTGCCTTGGGCATTGTGATAACGGCGCTGTATAAGTCTTTAGATTAGATTAACTAGCGCATTGGTTTCAAGCAGGCTTGCCTACTGTAACTCACTTCTTATTGGCATCACTAAGAGAGATTTGTACAAACTACAAATGGTTCAAAACTCTCTGACCAGAGCCATAAATATACCCTAGTATCAGCATATTGCGCCAATATAGCATTCGTTACACTGGTTGCCCATCGAGCAAAGAATCCAGTTTTAAATCTGTCTTATAGTTCACGAAGTACAACATTGAAATCAGCCAACCTTCCTCTGTTTCATGCTCAACTGTCATATCAACAAATATTTAACTCGATCAATGGACACATTGTTGTTGTGCCTCGTGCCAGGACAGTACTGGGTTCTCGAGCGTTCTCGGTTGTTGGTCCAAGGCTTTTGAATTCTCTTAAGGCTCATCTATTTCAACTTACTTACCCACCGTAGCCCTGGCTTCTGGTTTCTCTGACCTATCGGAATTCGACTTGGCTTTTCAATGGATTATGATTTTGAACACGACTTCATTTGAAGCGACCATCGATTGATGCCTTGGACATTATGACAACGGGGGCCTTTATTAGTCGCTAGATTAGATTAGAGTTAGAGATTTCCTTCTCCTGCCACTTTTTTCGTCTTGTGCCTACAGTACACAGATATTTCCATCTTCTGGCTGCAAAACTAAGAGATTTTTCTTCTTCTGCTTGCAGTAATAAAAAGTGTTTTTTCTGCTTGTAGTACTAAGAGATTTTCTTCTCCTGTCTGAAGTAATAAGAGATTTTCTTCTTTGCATGCAGTACTCAGAAACGTGTTTGGTTGTGCATGTGTTGTTCCTGCTTCTGGTTTTGCTTTGCATGACACTTCTACTTGTTTATTCCATTGCTGTTGTTGCCTGTGTTGTACTTTCTTTTGTTCCTTCTGTTGCTTTTTTGGTGTTTCTGTATGTTGCTCATGCGTTTTATTTCTGTTGCAGCCTTGATGGTTGTGTGTTATTGCTTACTTTGTATCGGTTGGCGACTGAGGTCAGCTGTTGCTCTCAGGATTCGGCCCAAAACAAACTCAGAAATTAACAATGCGTCAACCAAGTGCGGAATATGATGATGAGGTAGATCTTACGACATATGATGCATAATCTTGGATGAAAAGATTTCCTGATTCTCAGATAACTGTTGGTCCGTGAACTCTATGATGATCCGAAATACATCGTGCATGCATCTGCGGCGTTTGTAACCGACCACCTTATAAGAAAGGACCAGTCGAGGGAGAAAGTAGTCGGTTCTCCGAACATCACCTTCTACCTCAGCAGCAGCAGCAACAGTCACTGTTGCTGTCGTCACTGTTCTCACTGTTAGTGTCGTGCTTGATGTAAAATGGGTCGAGGTGGACATTAAAGCCGTCGCTTCAAACAAGGTTATCCCTCAGATGGACAGTCGCCATGAGAGGTAATAATTGAGGCACCAATTGACGGCTTCATTATAACGTGAGTCTCCGTCTGGCTAATTCCGATTGCAAACTCCATATGTAAGGCAAGTGGAGCGCTGCCATAATGTCATCTTCGCAGTCGTCATGACAATGTTCTTAAGGATTCCTCTCGTACCGCGCTCATAAATTGTTTATTGTGGCGCTCACTCATGAATGACAGTAAAAGTCATTGAAGACGCTGAAGATGCTGCTGTCTGTCGAGTAAAGTCATACACAGGGCTCCCGGTGGCAGAAGCTTGCCGTAAACCCATCTGCAAGAGTCCCTTTCTCATCAGGCGACGACAAATCAAAGGGGTTAAAGAAATAGTCAAATTTTGGGCGTAGCCTCAGTCGGGGCCGACCTTAGCCTCTCCTTGACCCTATTCCATCCTAATTTGGCATTCTTTTTTCACCCTACCTCTCCTTCCTTCCCTTTCATTTTCTCATCACTTCACTTCTTAGTGGAGCCTCATGGGCCGAATTAGAATACGAATAAGAAGAGATCAACACCACGACTCACTCGCCGACCCGGTTGACTTGTCACTCGTGACTGAACCATACAGACCCTGATGTATGCCGGAGCCGTGCCAAAAAGCGAAGCACTTTCCCATCGCAAGAATCTCGCATGTGAATCGATTCTCAACAGTGCAATATACGAGAACTCACTGTCAGTATATCGAACATAAGAACATAAGCTGTGAAGACTTATATGGAGCATTTCCAGTAAGTACTTCCTGTGCTGTAGCTGGAGGTAAGGCAGAGAACTCACTCTCAGTATGTCGCACATAAGAACATAAACTGTGAAGACTTAGGTGGAACATTTTTGCCCTGTCTAGTCCAGATCTACGCTTAGGTACATGTAGTTGGAAAAAGCTCACTACAATCGTTGTAGGAGCTGTTCACAAGTGGAGTGCAGCAGTTTCTTCATAATTCTCCATCTGTCTCTAGGAGTTTCAGCAATGTCTATGTAATCATTTAAAATCAAATGATGAGGAAGTAAGAACAAAGACCTTGGGTTGGTTTTATAAATTCTAAAAATAGTTATATTGTTCCAATTGCAACAATTTGCAATTGCCCTTCTCCAAAAATCAATTACAACTGCAGACCGTGAAATTTGCAGCTAATAACAATTACTTTATCATTGTTTATTGAACCAGTTGCAAGCTATAAACAAACACACCGAGACGCCACCTAGCGAATTCCCTGAAATGTGCGTCGTTGTTGGCGATAGCCATTGTTGCGCAGTTGCTTGATGAAGCACATGGAATTCTGTCCATCAGTTCAGAATACAGTTGAACACGCCAAGTCAAAAGCAGTGAAGACAATTATGTCGCCTCAACAACTAACTCTCTCTACCGTGAAAAACAGCAATGTTCTGACGAAAAACAGAACTTCTGTGGATGTCTGAGCGATCGCTATACAGGAAATTACCAAAGGCTGTTTTGCGAAGAAGAGAAAAGATCAGTTACTGAATTACCTTTCGTCAGTAATTAAATTGTAGTTCCTTAGTTTGTCGTCTGGCGTCGTCGTTGCGTTTGCTGGTTCACCCTCATATGGCTATTCAGCCATCCCATAAACCAACTTCATACCTTTAATTTATATGCGAATTTTTTGTATGACTGATATAGTCTTTTATATACGTTAGTTCACACACACACACACACACACACACATATATATATATATTTGAAATTATACATACATGAGCAAAAGGAACTGATAGTCAGGTGTCAAAGGTGGAACATAAACATTAGAAGGTGTATGCTATGTGCGCGTAAAGGCACTATTCTACGTCGTCCTGATGATTTTATCGTCTGCTGCTGAAACGAGGTTAACTGCATGTAATGCATCATTCAATCGCTCACAACTCTGCTATAATCTAGCCGACTAGATATGGCTAAGACGATTCGTGATACACTATATAACGATACGACTACGAAGATGCATAGGAAACGACTTAGAACTCCCAAAAAGACGTCCTTGGGCCAGACAGTCTTGTCTTGTCTTGTCCATCCTCATTGCTGCGGATCGGAGACCATGGCCAGCGACGTCAGTCTTCTCCACTCAGTTCTGTCTCCTGCCTTCCTTGTGCAGTCCGCCATCGACATCCCCATCCACTCCGTCACGTCGTCCCTCCAGCGCCTTCTCGGTCTTCCCCGAGGTCTTTTTCCCTCCATATATCCCTGGCATATGAAGGCCGGTAGATTGTCTGCTCTAATCATATGTCCAAAGTAGCCCAGCTTTCTGTTCATCACCACCTCCAGCAGGCGTCGCTCCGGCTTCAGCTCCTCCAGAATCGACTCATTTGTCCTGTGCTCACTCCAACTGACCCTCAGCATCCTCCTGTACGTCGTCATTTCGAACGCTGTTATTCTTCTTCTATCTTCTTTCCGCAGTGTCCAGGTCTCACACCCATACAGAGCCACCGACCACACCAGTGCGCTTACGAGCCTTAGTTTCAGCCAGGTTCCCAGAGCCCTGTCCCTCCAGACAGACAAGTCTTTAAACAATGAGTTGTGCCACTCTTGCCCCTGCAGCAACGTGAGCACGAATAATAAATAGCTTGAGTAATAATATTCCACAGTAAAAGCCCACGCTGCCACAAAGAAGTTGATGTGGAAAAGATCACCTTGTCAGATACCTTAGGAGGGAGACACAAAGAAGAGTCAAAATGGTTAAGGCAGGAGATTCCAAAGATAAGTGGGCTCTGGTTACAATAACATCAGGCACTTGAATTGGATTCTACAGAAGATAGACAAGCATGTAATGAGATAGGAGCAACTAGTGGCAGACGAGAGACAAGCCCAACTGCCGAATTTAGCAAAGGTTGAAAACATAACAACTGCAAGTTAGTCAAACACGACAACTTGGCCTATCTGCCTATTTTCCGTAAGCACTTGAAAATCGTAATCGTAAACTGGAGATTTTTACAGCATCCAATGAAAGCTAGGTCGCTGGAACCAGCTGCTTATTTACAAGCGCTCAGTCAAAACAAAATCAATAGGCAGGAAGGGTCTTAGTTCAAGGTCCAGTGGCCAGGCAGGCCGACAGACGGCTATCGTGGATGGTGTTTGGCATTGCAGCGGCGCACAACAGACAAGGAGACGAGGAGGAACCAGGATGAGATCTGTAGAAGAGGAGTGTTTTTAGTTTTGAGTGAAGAACCTGCGCAGAGAGTGCAAGGGTGAAGTGTCGGTGAGTTCGTACGATATGTCAGATAATTAATTGTTGTAATTCTGGCGGGAGTTTATTCTAGAGGGGTGGAGCAGCTATGGCTATTTAGCGATTTCCAAATTTTAAGGGTGATGTAAAGGGAGGGCGGAGAAGTGTCAGGGCGGAAGGAAAAGCGGGTTGAGGGGAGTGGTTGGACTGTAAATAACTGGCGAAGATAGGAGGGTTGGGAGGATTGAAGTGCGTTATAGGTAAGGGATAGGACTTTGTACTTTATGCGTTCAGGTATTTTAAACCACTGAAGTTATTGATTTTAGAACAGGAAAACAGAACATTCTATTCGATTGTGGTTTTGTGTTGTCAGGTCGGAAGCGCTTCTGGTGAGTTTTTTGAAGTAGCGCTATAAAAATTTGCAACTACAGCTACAATTACTGTTGATGAGCAACTTCGATTTTGAACAGCTTAATGCACTAAGATCAAGATGTAGCCAGAATGATAAATAAGGATGAAAGCGAGCAATGTTTTGAAAAGCTTAAAAATATTTTGAACTTCATAATATTTTTAATTATTATTAATCAGGTGTTTATATCGCATTAATTTATGAATTCATCCGAAAAGCGCGTGTAGGTGGAGAAAGATAAGCCTTAATCAAAGCTTGCAAAAGAATTTTAAACATCTAAAATAAAACACCATATATACGAAAATGTCACTGCAAAGTACTTTGAAAGAATACAATGGTGTTTGGAATATATAAATATTCCCTGAATATATTTTGGTACAAGTTACGTTAGCTTTTTTGGTTCTGTGGCTAGAATCCTGCCGACGCCAATGTAGCAGAACAGGTAAGCATAATACATGTACATGTATACGAGTATCCTCACTTGTGTATAGATATGCATATGTAACTATGTTCGCTTGAATAGTTTCATGTGTAATGTAACATATGTATAATGTGTATGCACTTAATCTATCTAATCTAATATGGTTACTTTTATTCGTTATGTAGCCAGTGTAATGAATGCATTTATTCGTGAAACATTTGCAATTTCTGCACATTTGTTCTTGCATTACCAGACAATAAGTTATTGAAACAAATCACCTGAAAATTAGATCAAACGCAAGGCTATAGGTCAGATTTAAGACCACGTCAGTCAATAATAAGGCTAGGTCAAATGCATAGCCATGCCAGAAAAGAGCATGGGTCAGATTTAAGACCAGCTTATTCAAAAATTCAAAAGCACGGTGGTCAATCAGTAACGCGTTTGGTCAATGATTATGCGGTTGCGGGTTCGACTCCGAGTAACTACCCTGGGCAAGTTGTTTGCGCACACCATGTCGTATCAACAAGCAGTATAATTTGGTACTTTTGTACCCGCGTAAGCTGGGAAGTAAACGGCAAGTCCTGCGATGCGATGGCCCATTGTCCAGGATCTTGGGATTCGTCCGTTGTCGGCTAAAGAGCCTAAGAAAAAGAAATGGGTATCTCCCCTATGTCTCACTTGTCTTTTACCCATGTACAGCGCCCTTTTCTTCGGCCTCGGCTGTGCTATGGCGTTATATAAATTGTCTTATTATTTTTATTTTTATTATTATTAGTATTATTGTTATTATTATTATGGTATAATTTAGTAACGTAAATGGTAAGCCATGTCAGACAAGAGGCTGGGTGAGATTTAAGACCAGGTCTGTCGCGCCCAAGACCAGCGGTCAGCATGAAGGCGATTACGATACCCACCGGAGGTCGCCATTACGATATCGGATGACATGCTGGGCCCTTCGATGAACCTCTCTGGGGATGAAAACGTGAATCCCCCGCAGACTCCGACAGCGACAGCGAGGGGGGCATGTATAGGGGATAGACAATGTAGCTGTACAAACGTGAATGGACACCCCTATACATCCGACGATCCCAGGGGAAGGGGTCGTCTTCGATTGACTGGTATAAAAGGAATGCGCTCAGGCGATTAAAGGAGATTAAGATTCGAACAGAGATCAGACAGAATATAGCCGTGAACGCGGAATAAGAAGAACTGACTGGATCGAACGATAACTTTCTTTTCGCTAATTTCATTAATTAATATATTCTTTATTAAAATATCGCTTCGTACTAAGCGAACCTATCACGTCTTGTTCCTGCTACACCAGAGGGGAATCAAGGACGTGACAAGGTCATTGAAATTTGAGGCTATAGTTCAAATGCCAGGCTAGGTGAAATGCAAATGCAAATGTAGTAATCTAATCCAATCTAAGAACTTCTATAGCGCCACTGTAATAATGCTCAAGGCATTAGTCGATGGTCGCTCCTAAGCAAAATCATTGTCCAAGCCAAATTCCATTGTAAGTCCGGTCAAAAAGCCAAGATGGGAATCCCAAATGACACAGAAACAGCTTACGGAAGAAATTAGTCCAGGAAGAGATGAGTTGATCTGAAAACCAAAACAGACTTTGCAGAGCGAACATTTAGCGGAAAAGAGTTCCAGAGTCTAAAGTTAGCGACAAAAAGAACTGTTCTTTTCCATGGAATAGTCAGATTTAGCAGCCAGAAGATCTGGTCGAGTGGGAGTCAGTACAGGGTGAAGATAGTGAGGTCGGCTGAAATGTAGAGTCTTGTGTACAATTAGTCCAGTCTTGAACATTATTCGCTTTTATATGGGCAACCAGTGCAACGATTTCAGGAATGGCGATATATGTGCATATTCTGGAGTTTTAATGAAAGTTGTTGCCAATGTATTTTGGACTCTTTGAAGCTTCATCAAATTAGCTTTTGAAATGCAAGTAAGAAGCGAGTTGCAGTAGTCAAGATGACTGGAGACCACTGGCCAAACAAACCAGTGCAGAGAAGGGAATGTGGCGCCTATTCCTACGGATATCACGAATGTGGTAGTGGGCAGACCTACATATAGGATTAATATGTTCACTGAAAGACAGGTTGGAGTCAAACACAACACACAAATTGCGGGATGAACACCTGCATTGTACGACAGAGACGCCTATATGGATGGAATTCAAATAGTTGAATTTAAGCTAACATAATGAGCATGAATCTCACTTTTTAGCATGAAGAAAGTGCGATGAGTCAAATCTTGACTAGCCACCCTAACCCACTTGGAAGAGACCTCGTCATACATGATGCCTCATTTGTCCGTCAGTTGACTTTTGTCTCAAGGATTAAATTAGAGAAAAACATTTCGGCAAGTCTTACTTCAGGGATTCGGAAGCTGGACTTTTGAAGTCATAAGCTTATATTGTTTGCTATCGTTTCGTGCAAGGGTCATTGTTGGTGATAGAGCTCAGTCAACTCGTTGTTTAAAGACGTTCTTATTTCCCCGGGGTTCTCATGTTGGAATCGCCTCTGAGTAGTTTGTTCTGTAAGAAGCGCTATATAAATTATCAAATACAAATACAAATGTATAGTAACAGAGTAATGACATGCGACTTCTTATGAGCGTCATGCATTTGGCTGAATTGCTATTTTCGTGTTTGCACTCCATTTGAGACGACCATCCACCGCATGGTGGCGCCTGCAAAACGCAACGCACGACAGATGGCGCCTATGATGGACTACCTTTTCACACAGCATTCACACGGCTGTCCGACCAATTGCACGTAACGCACTGGGATTTCCTTAACATGCACTTAAACAGGAATAGACCTACAGACGTTTTAGTAATTTCTGCTGTTAGCTATATCATACTAAAGCTGGCACTCTATCACAAATATTGTCAGTTTTAGCTGACTAAGTAAGTAAGTAATGCATTTGTTAACACGCCATATGTCCATCGACTGAGCGAGGAATCGTACTATTATGTGCTTATTCAATAATTAAGCAGTTAGTGCTAGTAAATTAACAAGGTTGGTGAGCTTCTGTCTTTTCATTTCGGCCTTAACGAGTTCTGCGACTAACACTTTACGATCCATCTGCACCGTGTTGTGAAAATTGGCTTCTCAGAGAAGGAGTTGAACCATCAACGCTCTCCAATCATCATTTGTCGGCATCAGCGGATGTTCCTGTTGACGTCACGTACGGTCTATTACCATTCGTCTGCCTCCGCTGTTAGCGTTTGCAAAGTGCCATCTGACCAGTTGAGTCGATCGACTCAACTGACCACTGCAGCCGCACAATCGGTCACCACCGATCCAGGCATGCGTTAATAAGGAGAGTAGCGCTGGCTGTAGAAAAGGCGACGACTGATGAATGAATTCCTGTTAAAGGCGACATCTCGAGGGACTTTTCCGCATCACTTTCTTCTTTTATTGTCCGTTGGCAACTTTTTGCCTGCAGTTTGTGAAATTATTTTTCGACCGAGGACTACCGAGGCCTACAGGAAAATTGGTATGCAAGGGCGCTGCATATTGTCTGGTGGCATAAATTAACAAATCCTGCCCTCAGTGATTCTGACATTTAGATGTCCTGACTTACATCTTCCGAGCAACGGGGTCATCTCCAGTTGTGGCGCCTCTCTGTGCCAATGCCTGGGACTAGATAGCACCTGCGACCTTCGCTTGGAAATTTTGATAGTTTCTAAGAAATGAGTTTATTATTATTATTTTTTTTACCAAGGTAAGTATTATTATTATTATTATTATTATTATTATTATTATTATTATTATTATTATTATTATTATAACGCTTTCGCCGTTGCTCAGCTGTCTGATCACTTCGCTCCTTTCCAGCTAGGAGTTGGGACTCCTGGGGGCTGTGAGGCGGCGTTGCACACCGCCAGGCGATTTCTCACTGATTTATCCCCCGACTCAGTACTGGTCAAACTTGATTTCAGCAACGCCTTTAATAGCCTTAGCCGCACTCACATGCTGGCGGCGATATCGGACGTCATTCCGGAGCTCTACCCCTACTGCAGTTTGGCTTATTCCAGACCTTCCTCTCTTAAATACGGCGATTTTACTATACTCTCACAAACAGGTCCACAGCAAGGAGATCCCCTCGGTCCACTTCTCTTCTGCCTTCCCATTCAGCCGCTTCTGACAGGTCTTTCTTCTCCTCTACGCCTTGGCTATTTGGATGACCTCACTCTGGGTGGGAAAGCATCTGTAGTGGCGGCAGACGTCGGATCTATTATCAGGATCGCGGGCGAAATGGGTTTGACATTAAATGTCAGTAAGTGCGAAATGATAACACACATCCAATCTACCAACCTGCCATCTCCTCTAGACTGTTTCACTCTCACACCTTCTGACAATGCTTGTCTTTTGGGCGCACCTCTTTCCACGGGCGGATCTCTAAGGGATGCACTGGAGAAGCGATGCGCACAACTATCACTAGGGATTGACCGTCTGGCTTACATATCTAGGCATGATGCCATAATTCTTCTTCGCAACTCACTAAGCTCTTGCACCCTGCTCCACACACTCCGCTGCACACCATGCATGGACAACCCGGCTCTTGACATATTCGATCAACTGCTGCGCAAAGGCCTCACCAACATGCTCAACTTGGCTCTGAATGATCAGAGCTGGGATAAGGCATCTTTACCTGTCCGAGACGGAGGTCTTGGTATACGTCGCGCGTCCTCGCTGGCACTTCCCGCCTTCTTGGCTTCAGCCGCAGGCACCATGACGTTACAGGATTCCATTCTTACCTCTTGTGACCTGCCCCCCGTATGGCCCTTTGGAACAAGCCCGGACCCGCTGGTCAGCCGAATTAAATGCCCCCAATCTCGAGGCCACAATATCCCATAAACAGGCAACTTGGGACCGCCCACTTATCCAAAAGAGTCTGGCAACCCTCAGAGCCTCAATAACATCCGAGCACCACGCAGCCAGATTTAAGGCAGTTTCTTCACCACACTCTGGCGACTGGCTTTTGGCGCTGCCCATAAGTGCCTGCGGCTTGAGGCTGTACGCATCGCAACAGGCCTAAGACTTGGGATAGACTTGTGCGCCCCTCACGTTTGCCCCTGCGGGTTTCTGGTCACTGCGGACGGCTCGCACGGTCTAGCATGCCCTTTAGGCCCAGGGAGAACAGCAAGACACGCCTGTATCAATGACATCGTGTGGCGCGCCCTCGTGAAGGCTGGCTTTCCATCAACTAAAGAACCAGCAGGATTGGTTGGATCCGACGGCCGACGACCTGATGGAGCAACCCTCATTCCTTGGGAAGGGGGTAAATGCTTGACCTGGGACGCCACAGTAATCGATACTTTGGCAGTCTCTTATCGATCCAGAACAGCCGTGGTCGCAGGTGCTGCTGCTGAGATCGCAGCAGAACGAAAGACCTCAAAATACAGTGATATTCTCTCGACACACTGCTTCGTCCCTCTGGCCTTCGAGACTCTAGGCCCCATAAATCAGTAAGGCTTTAGCCTCATCAAGAAAATCGGTCGCCATTTAACCCGAGTATCGGGAAATAAGAGGGAGACCTCTTTCCTGTTCCAACGCCTCTCCATTGCCATCCAGCGATCTAACGCGATTGCCTTTAATGGCGCATTCTTGGAGCCAGATTAAAGCGAAGACTGGCAATTCCAGAGAACAATCACCGGCCGGAAGACAGCCTCAGATCAGTGCGACGAACATTCTACCCATTCAGACCATGCTTCTTCGCTTCCTCATAATTTCCCTTGTCTTCTACCTGACCGGGAACAGTTGTCTCCGCGCGACCTTCCATCGATGGAAGAAGAAGCGATTGACTCCAACTATGACAAAGCATTTACAATGGTTAACAGGAGAAAAGACGAACGTTATCTGAAGGATTTAGTTCAGAAGAAGCAAGCAGACGATTTCATGATCTCAGAACTCGCACTCGACGCAGCGAGCGAAAGTACCCAATCGCAAATCAAGTTCTTCATCGACAACAATACAACGAAGAACAAGACGGCTGAAATCAAAGAAGGAGAGAAGGGCGTGCCTGAAGCCAAGATTAAAGAAAAGGAGAGAACCTGGAACAGGTCGTCGAGACCCAGCCGACGGGCCTCAACCGATCCCCTGGGTCAAGGAGCCATACCGCCTGTCGAAGGTCAGCCGGCGGGTCGAGGTCGAGGAGACGTCGACGCTCGGGTCAGTGAAGCCCGCGACGCAGGCGCCTTCGAAGCAGACGACGACGGCGATGAAGAGGAGGGAGTTGGTGGTGCTGGATGTTCGTCCGATCTTGCGCTTCAACGAAGAAACACCCACAGAAAGCTCTACACTTACGCGACCGCTAACTCAGGGTTGCTTCTTCACCACGGCGCTTACAGACAAGTAAGTAAGTAAGTAAGTAAGTAAGTATATTCTTTATTAACCAATAGCTAATCGCACATTGGTTTACAAGTATTTAAGAACACAAGAAAACTTAATAATCATACAACATCCTAACAATAAAACATTTACGAGTTAAATTGTCAGCAGGAGGAATAATACGATCATGGGTGTGGGGCCGTAGGGAATAACTGAGGGTTTTAATTGGTGGGAGTAGCTGATGTAAGACATGATTTGAGTTGTTCAAGATTGCTTTAAAGAGACGAGCATCAGCTGTGCCACAGAGTTCATCGAACGTTGGGGATTATGAGATTCGGAGGTGCAGCTAGTCGACCTGTTTCCAGTGTGCCAGCCTGAACGCCACAGCAGCTCTACTTGCTCCAGCAACAATAGATTTGTTTCATAATTGAAAATGTTCCGACACCCTGAAAAAAAATAATAACAACAGTAATAACTATAATGATAATGATAATGATAATAATGATAAAGGCATATGATAATAATAACATGTCAGTTATTATTATTATTATTATTATTATTATTATTATTATTAAACAGACATTTATAACGCGCGCAATTAACAACAGTCTCAAAGGCGCGTGCAACGACCCTAAAAAAGTCCTACCGAGTAATATCGAGTAATATCATGGTTTGTAGATCAATAGGAATGGACAGAAATCGAGGCTGGCCTATTAAACAAGTAAGTTTTAAGCTTCTTTTAATAACTTGTTATAGGAAGAGTTATCTTTGATGGTAGTCGGTAAGGCATTCCACACTGTGGGGCAAGAGTAACAAAATCCACGAGAGCCAAATGCTGTGTAAATCTTTGGAACTATGAGATTTCGATTGGTCGCAGAACGTAAGCAAGATCGACCAGGAACTGTCGCAACCGGAATGCAGAACCTGGATAGGTAGGATGGAGCCAATCCATGCTGGCATTTGTAGGCAATCATAGCTAGTAGGTTATCAGATAGAAGTCTAGAAGAGAAAGTCTAGAGAAAAGAAAAGTAAGATCGAAGGAAGAAAGACGTTTGCAAACGAACCAGCGAGTAATGGAAAAACGGAAGGAAATGGAAGAAAAGGAGTTGTTGATGGACAGATGAAGAGCTTAACGAAGACAGGCAGAGGAACAGAAACAAGGCAAAACAGAAGATGCGGTGGGTACTGAATCGATGGCATTTTCATTAAAGTGGCACATTGGACGGATATTTTGAGAAAAGTACCTTGACAAAGACAGATAATGATATAAGGTACAGATGCAAAGATAATGATAAAAGGTACAGAAGCAAAGATAATGATATAATGTACAGAAGCAAAGATAATGATATAATGTACAGAAGCAAAGATAATGATATAAGGTACAGAAGCAAAGATAATGATATAAGGTACAGAAGCAAAGATAATGATATAAGGTACAGAAGCAAAGATAATGATATAAGGTACAGAAGCAAAGATAATGATATAAGGTACAGAAGCAAAGATAATGATATAATGTACAGAAGCAAAGATAATGATATAAGGTACAGAAGCAAAGATAATGATATAAGGTACAGAAGCAAAGAGAAGAATGGAAGGAAGGACGTAAAATGAGAATATATACAGTATATATATAATATTATATATGTATATATAGAGAGAGAGAGAGATAGAGCGAGAGAGAAAGAGGGAGAGCGAGAGCGAGATGTAAGAACGATAGGGCAAATGAGAGAAAGATGGAAAGAGGAAGCGGGGGTATAGCATGGAAGTAAGCATAAGACAAATAATAGATGTTTAATGAAGAAATAGAGTCTAATTAGAGGAGAAGAATGGAGGCTTGGCAGCCGGATGAGCTTTAGAGAAAGGGAAAAAATAGATGGCTAAGCAATTGATGAACGGACGGACGGACAGAGGGCGGGAAGGAGGGCAGTGGGTGGCGATTGGCTGTGCTCGAACATGACAGTCATCGATCATTCAAATGTCCTCTGCGGACGTCGGTCGCAGTTGCTTCGTCGACTTGGAACCAAAACAATAAGCGCACTTAACATATTAGAAATAACGAATTACGCATGTGGTGCCATTTTTCATCAGACGCTCCTGATGAGCTTCCGACGCCCGGTGCCAAGTTTGGCGCCGCTGCCATTCGGTCTCTCGAGCCCTCGTCCGGGCATCGCTCGACGGACGACGGACGAGCACCAAGACTGCCTGCCTCCCTCAGCCCTCAACCGGCGCACGGTCCATGGCATTTGATTAGCCGATAAGCAATCGGGTGACGAGCACCTGTGCGCTCTCACCCGCGCTGCTTCACTCAGCTAATCGTTCGAGGAAAATGGCACAAGTGCTTTCGAGAGGCTCTCTGGAGGCGTCCTACATTACTGTGCCTTTCAGGCGTCGCACTGATCCACGTGATCCCAGGCAGTCGTGCGAAATCACTAATTTGCTGTCAAACTGTGTAACATATAAGCAAAGGTCGCCTTTTGTTCGATTGTTGTGTGCGCTTTAGAAGACAGTCTTATCACATGAGCTATAAACTTAGCTAATTACAATATATACATCGTAATCGTAATCGTTACCTCGAGATTTCTACAGCGCCCAATGAAGGAAAGCTAAGTCGCGGAAACCAGCTTATTCACAGGCGTTCAGTCAAAACAAAATCGATAGGCAAGAAGGGTTTGGTTCCAGATCGAGATTTAAGTGTCAGGGAGGCAGTCAGACGGCTTCGGTGGATGATGTTTGGAATTGATTCTGCGGGATTGATAAGGAGAAGAAGAAGAATAAGGATAGGATCTGCGAAACAGAAGTGTTTTCAGTTTTGAGTGGAAGACCTGCGCAGAGATTGCAAGAAGTGAACTGTTGGTGAGTTTGTAAGATGGATCCGATAATGGTCGTAATTCTGGAGGGAAGTTTATTCCAGAAGGGTGGAGCAGCTATGGCTATGGATCTATTTCCAAATTTTATAGACGATGCGACGGGAGGGCGGAGAAGTGCTAGGGTAGAAGAAGAGCGGGTTGAGCGGAGTGGCTGGATTGTATATAAGTGACGAAGATAGGAGGGTTGGGAGGACTGGTGTGTTATAGGTAAGTGATAAGACTTTGTACTTTATTCGTTCTACTCTATTCGGTGCATGCATTGTATTGTAATAGATTAGCGACTACATTGTCTTAGTTCTTTATCAAGCAGTAAATACGTTACGGTGAGGGAACCAAAACGGTGACTGGATGACGCAAGGACCATAAAGATCATCGAGTCGTCGTTGCTGATGACACGATTAGAAACTGCCATGGAAACGGCGCACGTCGTGGTATCTTAGCAGCCAGCAAGAATTCAGATGAATCGGTCGATATGGCAACTTCAAAAAGAATGCAATCTGCATGGACCGGGTCTTGGTTCACTTGTCAGTAGCAAGAGCAGGTCTTCAAGGCTTCCGCTGTCTGCAATCTCGCTCGAACAACGAATCCATTTCAGTGGTTCAGGATTAATTCATAAATGCTGTTAGCATATCTAAATAAATAAATAAATAAATGGACTATCATCAATCTTTCGTAGTTGTTAACAATAGGGCTTCGAACCGTAGAGTATCCCGTTTCGTAGCTTAGCGATAACTCGAGTGAAGACATAGTCTTTGATTTTAGAAGTTATAATTCAACGAACAGTTCAATCACAACAGTACTTGAATTGTCACGGTTTTCTAAAAGCACAAATTTATCCACGACATTTGTTACTCAAACTTTCAACTTAGTACACGCCGGACCAGTGCTAGAAATATTCGACCTCTCTGCTACAAAATCTTCGCACTATTTTTATATAAGCCCTTTCCCGCTAAAACGGCAGACTATTTCAAACTAGTTTAGACCGGCCTCCCATTATTGCGCAATCTTGCGTTTCCACAAACCTGCTGACTCTTCACAACATAGGGCGCGCGAGTGTCCACTTGATAAAATAAGCGTCAGCAATAATTACTGCTGATGTCAGGCCTCGAGTCCGCAGGGCTCTGCCAGCCAATCACACCACACTGACCACTCATCTGACGTGATCAGCTCGTGTAAAACAAATCAGTAACCCGATGACTTACGAGAATTTCCTAGACAAGCGCGCATTCAAAACTCGCCGACTAATTAGTGCAATACCAGGCTCATACTCTTCTAAAATTTATAAATCAACTTCAGGTGATTAGTAAATGAAACATAATGCAATGTTATACAGTCTACCTCAAGAATCACAAGGAAAATAAACTTAACTACGGAACAATTAATTACAAACATGAGACGCAATCCGCCACCACATTCAATTTCCGCTTCAATCCTCACTTTAAGATTCAAATGCTTACTGTATAACGTCAAACACCATATGACGAATTTTACAGATTTGGACATAATTTCAACGGATGTACAACAGCATACGAACCTAAAATAATGTTTTCAGTTTAGGCAACGCTCATAAAACAGAATAAGCTTCTTTCTCAATAGTTGCTCATTTTCTTTGGATTTCAGTCAGTGTTTGAGTAATTAACGAATTAGGCCTTTCCTGACCTACACTGTCAAATTCTGCTAACACAGCACCAACTGCAACGTTACTAATATGATTGCGGCTTGGCTTTGGTGCGCCATCGGTTAATACCTTGTGCATTAGACACCGGCGCATTAGAAGTTACTATTTACATTTTACAATTACTGCTGTCACAGCACAAATTTTTAACATTACATAAGCACTTTGATGTAGGTTACATCTGTGCAACAAAAATTCTCTGCCACTTTCTTACAAGTCAAATCTGACAATGGTCTTGCAATCTTTGCAAAATTAGGGATGAACTGTCGAATGCAACAAATCGGCCTCAGCCTTATGAGTCTGGCCTCGGCCTCGGCCTCGGTCTCGGCCTCGGCCTCGGTCTCGGCCTCGGTCTCATTTCTTTTTCGCATCGGTATCGCGATCTGTGGCCTCGGACCTCGAAGTTCGTCCAGAAGAACTGTGCTGTTCTGTTGCTTGTATTTACTGCGTATCCAGGTGTCGTTTGGTACAGTCTTTACCATGAAAGAAACAAGTTATAATCGACTTAGAGGCATGCTTATAATATTAATTATATCCACTAATTTCAAGACTAATTAGAATCAATCTGCTTAGCCCGCTTTCCAGTTTCGCTGACCTTTTGGATTTCGACTCGAATCTGGTTTCACTTAAAGCGACCATCGACTGATGCCTTGTGCATTATGATTACGGCGCTATAAAAGTTATAAGATGAAATAAGATTAGATAGTATAGGATAATATTAGATTACACTAAATGTAGGGTGTTAAATTATGTTGAGTTTAGGTTTCAGGCATCTCTACTAAGTGCTGAATAATAAAGAGGTACATCTTGGAAGGACTGAGGGCTACACAGTCATGGTGAAGAACCACTATAGCACCTCAGTGTTGATATCATCGCCCTGGGTTCTAACAGAACGTTCCATGGCGCTGACTCGGGCAAACTGCAAGTTAATCTTTTAATTTACATGCTGAAACTTTGTTAAAGTAGATTTTATATTTGAATATTTATTACATGATTCATTAGTAGTTGCGTTACCTTACTAAGCATGAGAACTTCATGCTGTTACGGATGAAGAATCTTTGCTTCTGACAATGACTCTTAACTCCTGGACACTAATCTTGCACTGGCTTCACGTTCAGCAAAGGATCTGTATCAAATTGGGTCTTATAGTTTATAAACTATTGAAACTCTGGCCAACCACAGTTCTTAAAATCACTCCTCATTCCCCAGACCGAACAATATTCCACCAGGTCATCTGACTGTCTTTCTCTGGTTGTGCCAAAACTAGAACTGTTTTTGATGGAAAAGCTTTTTCGGTTGCTGGACCCATATTTGTAATGCTTCCTGCAACTGTTCGTTCTGCTCAGTCTTTTTGTCATTTCGGTCAAAACTTAAGGCTCAACTTTTGCGGTTTGCTTATTCACCACAGGCTGCCTTTCTGTTTCAGTTGACTGGCTTTCGGGTTATTTACCTGGTCACGGCTTGGTTTTGGTGCACCATCGGTTGATGCCTTGAGCAGTAGACACCGGCGCCATAGAAGTTGCTAACTGATAATAATAATTATTGACACATCATCAATGTTATAATTATTCACTCGAGGTAAAAATAACAAATTACATTATTATTATCAGTAGTAGTAGTAGTAGTGGTAGTAGTAGTAGTAGCATTTGTTGTTGCTGTTGTCGACTATGGAATGTCTGAACTGTCAACCTTGACTATGGCACGTCTTAGCCTGGGCCTCGCCAGTCTTGGCAATTACAGCGCTATAGAAGTCATTAGATTAGATTGTTGAACATATGTCTGATGCTTCACACATATCGATGCTTCTTCTCACCAGTATTAAGGTGTTTCTTATGACTTGATAACTGCACCATCACCACCGCGGCGAATAGGTAAGGAGACATGTGGCTGGTTTAGTGGTCTACAGCATAACAGCCTCCAGCACTGGCAAGTGGGCAATCCATTCGCTGCCCAGTGAATCGAAAGACGTGGCCGGAACAAACGGATAGAATTTCTGTATAATCGGTTTCTTTGCCGACCTAAATTCCTTCGGCATGTGTCGCCTTCTTCGTCGTCTTATCGTCGGATGGACGGACGGACGGACGGACGATATGGCGTTTTTCTTAACACGTTACAAGAGCGGATGCACGTAGCACAACACTTCGCGAACACCACTTGCGCAATAACTTAGGATGACTTAACAACGACTTAGTTCACATACATTTATAGCTGTATTTAGTGTCCTTCAGCTCTCGTGTTCCTCTTCTTTCTTCAGTGATGAACGAAGAAAGAGGAATTCGTCAAAACAAATAAGGATTAGACATGTTCTTGCTGTCCGTAGCTAATGTCGCAATCAGTCTATGCAGGTGGTTATTCCTCTCAACAGGAATATTTATCTTCTTCTTTCTACTCTTCGTGCTCTTCTTCCTCCTCATCCTCCTTCTCGTTATGCCAACAAAATTTCAGCGACGGACGAAAGACAGGACCCGACGAGCGACAAGTATTGAAGAATTGCTTACGATGCACTAAGGGTTGTATATCTGTTGTCCGGCTAACGGGTGCGTTTACGAGACGCTCCTGAAATACGCTGGCTCTTCATCGCAATATTACTATTTGTGTTCATGTTAGGAGCGGATTTAGTCTACGTGATTTATGAGGTCAGTGTACACGTCTTATTAATCACCTATATGTTACTAATATGTCCAAGGGCTCATGAAGCCTTTCCGATTGGAACTTGAGACTTTTCAGCTTGAAACCTTTTTCCACCTCGGAGTAGGTGAACCAGTCCAGTGGCGACGCATGAGGCTTCGAAAACAGGCGTCCAAACACAGTTCAAAAATACATGAAATCGACTGCGCAAGAGAAAATAACTCCGAAAACTCACAATAGGCCACAGTAGATTTTCGAATACTGTATACAAGAATTATCGTACAAATTCCGGATACGACCAGGTAATCGACCAGCATATGGCCAGCTAATCGATCAAAGCGACGATTGACAAAACAACTGTCAAAATGGCCGCGGATACTACGCGGATAAAATACGAAGACAAAACGCTGATAAAATTTAGTTAATCGAAGTCACCCTAAATCAGACAGCTATGCTTTGTGTAATCAATTTAGAAGTGATTAGATCGCTATTTAAAACAACTTACTATTATTACAGAATAAATTCAATATCAGGTTCTAGAATCTTAGAAGCGCAAAGTGCTTGAATTGTACAATAATTCTAGTCTAAAATCACATTCCACAAGATGAACCAGTCCAATGTTCTTATGGTAAACGTGTTAAAAACGAGCAATACTAGGCACGTAAACGACTATTTTGCTGGAGAATAACGGAGTTACATCGGGATGTCTTGCAAATCTACTAAATTATAGGATATGCCTAATGTTTTTCTTCTCACAGTATTGAAACTTGTTGCTACAATTTTTACTTTGATACTTATTTGCCATTAAGGGTAATCAGTGTAGACCACTGCGGGTAGACATAGGGGCCTAATCATTGGTGTCCCTCAACGAACTGTGTCTACTGTTCCATAGGAATCGACCTCCCGATAAGGATTATCTGAGAGAAAGATGGATATGCGAATAACTAGCAAGATAAATAAATTAGATAATAAAATAAAACTTGAAACTGGAATTGTCGAAATATCTGTTGTGCGAAGAGTAAGCGGCATGTCACAGGAATGGCAGCTGTGATAACAGTCCTGACAGACACTTTGAAGAGCATCTGATGTTGCTGCAGTTGCTGCTGATGCTGAAATGTCAGTCACATCAGCAGCTGCTGCTGCAGCCGAAACCTAAATCCGCAAGAAAATGTCTGCCTGCTGTCAGCTTCTCCCTTCGGACGAGGCATCTAAGGAAGGAAGCGGATTGTGTCCGTTGCATGGATTATTTGGTCGCAAGCGAGCTGTAGCATTTGGTTACAGCTTCGCTTTCGGTTGCAGTGTGTGTGTGTTTGCTTCTAGATGTTTGTGTGCGTGCGTAGGTGTGTGCTACTGTGAAGAGCAGCCTGCTGAATGTCATGCATTGGCGGTTAAGCCTCTATACCTATAGGCTGTTGTCAGCATTTCCATAACTAATTTGTTTTGGCAAGTGTCACCTTATTAATTATATAGCCTACTCTTTAGCCATTTGGTGGCATTTAATCACGTCTGTATTTAACATTAAGATAACTAAAAACAGAACACAAGGTATATTTACAAATTGTATGCTCTTCCTTATGTTAAACGTGTTAAAATGAGCAATACTGCGAACGCAAACGAATATTTTGCTGGAGAACTTTCAGAAGCTGCAAGGGAAAACTGGTTGTTAATGGCAGTTAAATATTGTCAATGGCTCAGATGCTGTGCATGGGTAGCATGTTGCCTTTTTCTGCCAGGCAGTACTTTGCAAAAGGAGTTATACCCGGGCATTGTCGGTCAGGCAAAAAAGGTACACTTATCAAATTCATGATAAGCACACAGAGGAGGGCCAAGACATGATAACATATGCTGGGTTCCATTCCAACATGCCCTTCGTTTTGTGCCAGCACCTTGAACACACAGTAATAGTGCACATCAGTACCAGCTGGACGATTAAGTAAGGAACACTGTAACAACAAAATTTTCATCTTATGTACAGAAATATTTTCATAATATATCATGATGTATGCATAATTGACATTATCTTAATATTGTTAGATGTTTGGCAGTTCCACAGAATATTTCATCATATATACTTTGATAGATCACCAAATTTTGTTCATAAATTCACCTTAATTATGATATAGAAATGTTTGTTAACTATATTTTAAATAATAATTGCTTAGATATGTTGCATCTACATTTTTAAAAGTGATCACATTTGTTTCACAGTATTATATTGATATGTTAGGGTAACAAGTCTGTTAATACCACCCATAATTGCAACTTGCGATACCAAAAAACGACCATATTTGACACTCTGTAAACTCCTTAAAACAAAAAACACCATTGGGATTTTTGGAATACTTATCAATTGATCTATGCTCTATCAGGAAATGCAATAAAAAAGTAACATTTTTATGAGTCTTTTTGGGAATATTTTTTCTCTCTGACCCCCCCCCCCCTGTCAGATTTGGTGAAATTTGACCTACAATATCCAGCAGATGTGAACAAGTAATCAAATCAAACTCTGCCAAGTAATTGCCAGCCACATAGACAGAATACATATAAAAATCGACTGCATTGTGCCTGGTAATTGTGGAGATATTGATTACTGAATATTGCAAAATTTAGAAACAAAATGAATGTGAAGGCACTTTTGACATTTAATACAGCTGAAATCATAGGAGATACAATAATAATAATTATATTTTTGTAATTTGCACAAGAAAATGTACGACTTCATATAAATTGGTTTAAAAGCTCTAGAGATATCAATTCTCAAAAAGTGGACATCGTGAAGTTTCGCGAAATGCCTTCGGAGGGTGGGGTCACGGAATCAACGATCTCTTGGATAGTATCTTAAATATCGCATAACAATTTTGGGTTTTTCCATCCAGTACATCTTGCAACGTGTGGGTAAAATTTCAGCCAATTCGGAGATGGTCTGGTGGGAGGCTTTGGTTGAGTTGAGCTGGAATGACCCACCTGTTTGTTGACAGAAATGAGTGTAGCAGCCAAGACCTCAGATTACCGGGGTACGGAAATAGATAAAGTGAACCAAAGCAGCGGTAGATGCCACCAAACAAGAACAGCAAGTCTCCCACCTTTGCCACTGCACCGAGGCTCATGCAGCATAGAAACGGTTTGGGGAACAAGATCGGGAATAAAAATGCATATGTATCACTAGTTTGAAGACAGGTCTCATTAACAGCAAGTATTTGCAGGCAATGCTCACTGAGAAAATTTTGTAGAGCCACAGTTTTATTTCGCAGAGAGCAAATGTTTAAGTGATCAACATACAGATTCTGAAGTCTAGCTGGTCCAGGATTTATTCAATACCACCCGCAAAAAGAAGCCACAGAAGCAGATACAAAAGAGAACCCATGACGGGTAGTCAAAGATGTTTCACATAAATTTGCAATTAACCCATTAATGCCCAAATGAAAGTTGAATATAAAACAATTTACGCTGAAAATTGCATTGATCCCATCACATATGAAATACTTATTTATGAACCAATGTCATTATCTTAGCAAATACCTAAACCTTGTTGATGGCGTTTACACAACAGTTGTTGAACAGGAAGTTTGCATATTTTTCATTTTTTGATTATCATGCTTCCTAAAAGGTCAGTGTTTTTGAAATAATGTAGTTTTATTTCTATTTTAATGTGAAATATAAGTTCTTGTGCATTCCAAAATTACCATTATATTTTCATTATTACAGGCGATGCACCGTTATTGAAGTTAACTCTATCCTGGAAGATCTTGCAGCGTTTGCACCTGCAGATATTTACAGTCAGCCTCCATCGAATGGCGATGAAGGTGACAAAGACAGGGGCCCCAAGATAACGGTGGCACGGTATAAAATTTACTTGGTCGATAACTAAGAGCAGAAGCGGGGGGGTGCTGTGCAGACTACGGATCATCAGAAAACGACGTTTGGTGGCATAGGTAGTCACGATGAAAGTGATGTTGACAAACTGGAACGTACGTCAGCGCTGGTCCGTAAACCCATAGTAGAAACTAAGGACATAAACCGTAAAGGAGCAGTTCGTGGAATTCAGACCAAGGTCAAACATGCAAAGGAAATGAACCCACCAAAGATAACAACAAGTAAAACAGGTGCGAGTGACGTTTTGAACCTTATCAGAGGGCATCATCGATCTATGACCCTAATGTAGGTCTTGGAGGTTCTGTTCTTATGCATCGCCTATCTGAGATGCCATTTGATATGAATCCTACTGTCAATGCGGACAACTTCACAACACTGAATCCATTTGACAGACTGAGAGAGAAAGGCATAACTGCAACTGGTACAATTCAGTCTAATCACCTCAAGAATTGCCCAGTAATGGATGTTGATGAAATGAAGAAGAAGCCGAGAGGAGAATACGACTTTCGAATGGAGGCAACCTCTGGACTCATTGTTGTTCACTGGTATGACAACAGCATCGTGAACTTGGCTTCAAACAACACTGGCATTAAACCATTGATGCAAGTGAAGCATTTGGTCATCATCTTTGAAGAAAAACATCAGTATAACCCAACCGGCTGTCATTGGTCAATACAACAGATGTACGGGTGGCACGAACAAGTTGGACCAAAACATCAACCTTCATGGAAAGTCCATAAGGAGTAAGAATTGGTGTCGGTCACTGTTTTCATTCATTAGATGCTGCTGTACGCAATGCTTGGTATCCATATAGATGTGGGCCAGCTCCAAAACAGCATCTAATGCCATTGATCGAATTCAGCGTCAGATTGCACCAACATATTTCTCCAAGTACAGCCCTCGTATGATATTGGACAAATTTCTGCTGGTCAACATTGGCCACTATCATCCGATGTCAGATCAGATGTCAGGTTACCATCATCATCTGGAGGCTATCACAACACAGCGACGCTGCGTTACTGGTGGCATGAAGACGAAAGAGTCTGCTTGAAGAGCTCAGTGTTCATGCACGATCGCTGCTTTGGTGCATTTCACTCCAAACAACGAGACTAGCTTTACGTCAACTAAACGTTATTGAATTTCGAACAATCATTATATATGCAGAACTTGTAGATTTCGATTCTGATAAATTTATCAACAGCTAAATGCATTACAGTATGTGGTAACAACCTGTACCTTAAAGTGCATAGCGTCCCATTAGTGGGACGTTAGGTGTGCCCCGAGTAAAAGCGAACCAATTTTAACAAAATTAAACTGTTTGGGGGGTACAAATGTATAAAATTATACAATATGCATAAATTTATGATGAAAAAAGTTGTGCATTAATGGGTTAACACAGGATGAAAAATTATGTTATTTGTATCATACAGCAGCAGCAACAACAGCAACAACAAATAAGAATGAACTGAAAAAGGAGTACAAAAAATCAGGTTAAACGAGTGGACCTGAGCCAAGTTCAAAAACAGTCCAGCCCGCAGCAAAATTAATTCAGCGAGATTTGTCTCTACCAGATTTGACAAGGAGCAGACACATGAGCAATAAACAATATAAAAGTGAGCAACGTAATGAAGCAGCCATACTTATATTCATAGTACTTGAAAAACGAGGCCAAGGGACACAGCAAGTAAAAAAGTGTGACCTCAAGAAGAAAAGAATCAGTTAAAAGTTGTTTGACATGAGTTTACACTGACACCGGATGGAAAATAATGCTACTGGTATCAAACAGCAGCACTTATCACTGAATTGAAAATACAGCATCAGGAACCAGGTAATAGGAATGCGCCTGAATCAAGTTCCAAAAAAGATCAGTCAGCATCGATGCATATGTGAATTCAATAACAGACCTGTCTGTATTTTGGCAAGGAACAGAAACAGGAACAATATACAACATAAAACAAGAAACGTATTGGGGCAGTCATAAGCAGAAACCCTGAAACTGAAAAACACAAGATAAACAATGCAGACTGGTGCCGCAGATAAATGGGGTGATCTAATTAAGAAAAGAACAGTTCTTCGGTTCATGGGGGACTCATGAATGCTGACAAATAAAAGAGGGCCATCCTTTGTTAGTGTGGACTTACACCTGTAAAATTAAAGGATTGTAGTTAGGCACTTGCTGTGTCCATGTAGATCATGAAGTAAGTACATATAAACACAGATCGGCCGGTATTTGATGCGAAATAAGTTCCGGAGAAAAAGAGTTCCAACTATGCCAACTTCCGTTGCCAGGACCAAATTTTGCACCGAATACATTCAAAATCTCTTCCGTGTTAAAAATACCTTCCTAAATTATAAATAATTGTTCTGTTTATGAAGCAGATTACTCGCCATGCAAAGAAATTTTTGTAATTAAGCGGGACCCGGCCTAATTGCATTAGGATAATGCAATTAAATTTAGGACATAATGTGATTCTGAGGGACAAAGTGATGCTAAGTTGCGTCGCAGGAGCCTAGTTCTAAGTTTTGAAAGAAATTTCCGTGTCTGAAAAAGTAAACGCTTATTGCATGGAGTTGAGGCTAAATAATTGTGAATGGAGCAGTAGCTCAGTCTGGTGAATTAGGGATGAGTGTATCTATAGAATATAGTTAATGTATAAATAAACCAGTTGAAAGTGATAAATAGTAATGTCGCAGGAGTGCAGTCATATTTTTAGGAATAAAATTTGTTGCGTCATAGGCCTAATCCAATAAGGCGTGTTGAATTGAGGAGTCGCCCGGAACTTATTTCGCATTACACCGGCGGTCACAGGGCGAATGGCGCATATTTTAACAAAACAAGTAATTACTAACTAAAACTTATCTCCGAAGTAAAAAAGACAAATGTTGAGTCAGAAAGTAAAAAAATGCAGGCCAAAAGCAAGAATTTAGCAGTTAAAACCCATTATAATTATGTAGAAATACGAAAATAAAATGTAAAATAAACACATCCGGTAGGCGCCTCCCTGCTACTCAGTATGTCTATCTGTGTTTATCTCTGCCACTCTCCCATGATCTGTGTCTCTGTCTATGTCGTTGGCTGTCTCTGACTCCGTCTTTGTGAATGTTTCTGTCGGTGCCTCTCTCTGCGGGTCTTTCTTTGCTTTGTTTAGCATTTTTCCGTTTCCGTTTGTCTCTTTCTATGTGTTTCTGTGTGACTCTGCTTCTGTGTATGTGTGTGTTTGCATAGACTAGAATTCCGTCACTTGGCTTATTTAGGATTTGATGTTGAGACATTGATCGTGTTCCATTCTCCGTTCTTCGCCAACAGGGGTCATCTTTCGTGGCAATCCAACTGTCTTCGTATACATGCATATGCATCCGATCACTGTACAACAGAGGTTCTCAAAGTGTGGTCTATGGACCACCTGTGGTCCGCCAGCGTCAGCCAAATGGTCCGCAACGTCCTTCCTTGTATACAACAAACCACTTTGTTGCCGTAGTTCGGCAAATAGCATGCTAGCCTGGTTTTGTCTAATAATATATCCATTCCATGGTTCTGGTGACGTCATATCCATTTAATCTTTGAACAGTTGTCACATGTCACAATTTTCTTGTTTGTATGATCGCCATATGTTAACATTGTAAATGGGTCATCCGAGTTTTAAGCCGATCTGTCTGACCCTTTTCGGTTGACCCATTAACATGCACCAGCAATTTGCATATGCTATGGCTTATTTGTATTTGATGTTATACTTTCTTGTATTTTGGTGCTCTAATGTCAAAAAATAAAATAAAATTCAATCAATCTTACGAAAATCGTTGGACCGTAGCACGTAGGTCGTCCGCCGTAAGTTTGACTCCGGTAAAATGGTCTGTAGGCCGGAAACCTTTGAGAACCACTGCTGCAGAAGCATCGCTAAGATGGTTGTATTTGTTGTAATGTCGTTCTTAATGTTGTTTTCTGTTCTGTTTTTTCTTTATTTTGTTCTTATTCTTTTAGTTAACTAATATAAATTGTTTTTGGAAATGATACAGGCACTGAAATTTGTCGCTAAACGAAAGTTGTTTTTATTAACACCAGATGTGTCATCAGATGTTGCCCCCAAAGAACCTGGTTTGGTTTGTTTCAGACCCGATATCTCATTTGTTCCAAGCTCCAAAGTGCGACTATTACTTGGTGCTTGTCGATGAAAAGGTCTCGAATATTACTGCAATTATTTTAAAGCGCTCAGAAACCTGACATGAACACGCACGTCGTCCATGACACGAACTAATCCACGATGTATCCCAAGCGACGATCGCCTCGTCACCCAAAGAGGCCGCCTGTCCCACCACTACCGCCGCCGCCGCCGCCGCCGCCGCCGCCGCCGTCGTCCATCCATCCATCCGTCCTCCCTTCCCTCTCTCTCTGCTGCCGGCAGTGGCTGGCGACCGTTAGCGCTGGCTAGGACCTAAGAGTTGCCGTGGCTCAGACGGTTGATGAGGCGCTGTCCGCTCGGTCGGCCGTCTGAAGACGATCAGAATCGGATTCCAGCGAAGACCGAAGGACGGACGGCGGACGGACGGAGACAAGAGGATTGGCTGAGGCCGAGCACGTGTCAGCAGCGCCGTTATTAGGCTTCAGTCAACGATCGAACGCATGGAAAGCGCAGCTGGATGGGCGGCAGTTGTCTCTCTGAAATCGAATGCCTGCCAACTGATATATGCTGAACTCAGCGCAGTTGACAACCGCTGCATGAAATTGTTCTGCTTCGAAGATTGACGAGAGCTCAGGCAATAGTTGCGGCGATTTGACTTGTCGAAGTGCAACCAATTAAGGTAAACGTTGTTCTTCAACATGATTCAATTGTCATTCGGAGATTAAGGTCCATGGCCGCCTTCTTCTTGAATTGAACCTTAAAAAGCGATTGGCTGCTTAGTTGTTGGGTCATCGTTTGGACTTAAACTGAACCAGTCGAGAGAACTCGATATGCCGGGCAATTCGAACAAACTGGAAGCATCGTCGACATTCGTTCTTGACAGGCGCTACAACGGAAACACACGCAAACAGTACACGTCATCAAAAAGCATCTCCCGCCTCAAGTACCAGGACTTCCTTCCGGATAAATCGACAGCCGCCGATACATTTCAGTAAGTGCACGTGCCTTACCAGCTTATTAGACATGCACGTAAGAAGAAACAGACAGACAGACAGATAGACAGACAGACAGACAGACAGACAAGGAGATAGAGACTGAGAGAAAAGAGATAAAAACATAAAGGCAGAGAAAAAGACAGAGGCACAAACCCAGTAAGACCAACAGAGGCAAAGCTGGATAGATTGACAGAGACATACAGACACAATCGTCGACGACTGTTGGAGGAACAGAGACAGAGACAGAGAGACAGAGACAGAGACAGAAGAAGTGCAAATGGCTAAAGAGAAGAGTTTTGTGATGTATTTGGAATCTTGAGTTGGAACTTGAAGCGCCTGCTGGCGATGAGAAGAAGAAGCGGACTAAACTGCGTCTAAACCGATCAAATAGGTCCATTATTTAGAAATCGAATAGACTTCGTCCGGCAAATAGATGCCTTTCGTCGCTGCTGGTGGTGCTGCTGGTGACGGTGGTGGTGCTGGTGATGGTGGTGGTGCTGGTGATATTGGTGGTGCTGGTGGTGGTGATGGTGATGGTGATGGTGGTGGTGATGGTGATGGTGGTGGTGCTGGTGATGGTGGTGGTGCTGGTGCTGGTGGTGCTGCTGGTGGTGCTGGTAATGGTGCTGGTGGTGGTGCTGGTGCTGGGGCAGTGTTTGTGCCGCTTTTGTTTCGGCTACAACAATAGCCGGAGAAAATAGATCCTCTGGGAAATGCTTCTGATCGTAAAAACCATCATTTATAATTCGTTATCCGCCACCGCCTGCCTATCGGGCTGTGTGCCTGTCTGCCTTTGTAGTTGTATGTTTGTCTGTATGTCTGCCTTTGTGGCTGTTTTTCTCTGTCTTTGTGTCTGCTTCCGTGGACGCTTGTTGATGTGTCTGCTTCTATGGCTAGCTGTGGCTGCCTTTGTAGTTATGTGTGTGTGCGTCTGCTTATTTGATTGGTTACTATGCGTCAGCCTCTGTTGATGGCTCTCTGTGTACGTGTCTGCTCCTGTTGCTGACTTATGCCTGTATGTTTGCTTCTTTGCCAATCTGTCTGTCTGTCTGTATGTATGTATGTCTGTCTGTCTGTCTTAGTCCAATGGTTTCTTTTGAGCATATATACTTATCTTTCCTATCTGTCTGTGTGACTGTGTGCCTCTCTGTATGTATCGGCATGCATACATCTCATTTATGTTTGCATCATGTAAGCAAGCATGTATTTCTACAAGCTTAGCCAACGTATTAAGACAGGTGGCAGGATTCGACACTAGTGAAATTAAAACAACATCGAGTCCTGTTCGAGGTTGGATGGGTGGACATTCATGAAACACCCCCAGGTCATCGATTCAGCTTCAGTTGGCTGCTGTGTGTTGCTGATACATTGCCGTCAGGTGCAATGAAGTTAATCAGCGCTGGGTCCGCTTAGTACTTGGATGGGTGATCCTCCACGAAATATCACGCCAACTGTTTCCCACCCACCCACCCCCGATGCTTTTGTTGGTCAGTAAACGAGTACCAACGCAAGTGTGGCTTGTTGTTCGATTGTCTTCTGGTATTTGCGCTTCAACAGAAGAAGCTTCAAATGCCGATGCCTCGTTTGTTTTTATAGACGGTTGTTAACCTGGGAGTCATGTTTTACCTCTATCTCTGCGTTTACAGATTGATCCTCTATCTGACTGAGTCGCCCTATCTAGTGTCCTCTTATCCTCCCTGTCCTCACTTGTCCTGTCAGGTCCTCTTCGGATAATAACTGGGCGATGACCTTTCTTCTCTGTCTGCACTGAGCTGTTTATATACTGTCTTCACCTTGTGTTCACCATTTAGAAACGTTTCCGAAATCACGTGTGGGATGTTAAACGCTTCTGCTGCATAATTATGCCTGGCTGTGATAGTTCAATTAGAGTGACTCATTCAACAGCAGAAATACAAAAATCGTAATTCTGGTCAACTTACCCCAAACGGTAAAGTCTGAAAAGTACATATTTAAAAAATAATCATATAAAAATAAAATGTTCTTTGATTTGATTGTATATATATATATATATATATATCTGGACATTTGCATAGTGATCTAACCACTCAAAGCTGAGATTAGATTAGGCCGATCTGTCATATCGCAAGCTCTATCAGTCATATTGCCGTGGCGTCACAATTATTACAATCTAATCTATGCTTTATTGCATAAATTACATACATTATATATATATAGAAAATATATATAATATGATACAATGAGGAATTATTATAACATAACTAAATAGTATGTATAACAGGCCATGTTAAGGCGTCGACTTTGAGATCGGATTTTTTTTGTATTTATAATTGTAATCAGAATTTGTATAGAGCCTCTTCAAGAAAAGTTATTCAGATTCCCTTTCTGCGCTAGCCTTAACGATGCTAGATGTAATTACCAACAAAACACCCATCCTTTAGCAAACATTGCTCAGATAACTAAAAGAGTCATAAGTGGCAAACTAGCACACACACACACACAAGCAGGCCCCACTAACAGATTTCCAACTAGAGCTGAAAGATGACATCATGTTCAAGTTCCTGAAGCACGTAGCATCGAGGACGAGGAACGACGATAGGCGATGCGATCTGCTGCCAGTGGCTGACGGCTGTCTCACCGTCCAACAATCCTTGGTAGATGGAAGACTACGCGGCAACCGGGTATCCCTCGAACCGCCGGATATGCGCAGAACAGGCATTCGTCGGTGGCCAGCCGGTAGGTAGTTGAGCCTTTCTGTGGTTGACGGTTGGTGCCGCTCCAAAGCCTTCGTCCTTCCGACGTCGAATCCATGATTTCGCAGCGTATAAACGGCTTACGTAGGTCTGAAGGCCTGCATCTTGATTGTCCACCTGAATTCCTGTTCTTCATCTGTAGTTGTACCATTCCCGTCACAGAACGTCCAGATAACGTGCAACAGAAACCGTCCGTAACGCAGTAAATCCGTGTTCGAAACAAAACATAATTTCGACACGCAGAATCGGCAACAGTGAAAGACCAAACTGCCAGAATTATGAAGCAAATTGCATGTTTAGACAATATAATCTGTCAAAATGATATAAAGGCAGCTAACAACGGATACGGACGCGGACATGCGCAGAAGTAACGTCTAGAGGTTCTACAGAAACGAAATCTGGTGGTGAGGGAACTCCTGGTTTAGATTTTAGTATGGCAAATTTTAATCAGTTTTAAAGTTTACTCAGCCGCTTATAAGATTAGTGTCTTACGCAAAAACGGCCTAAATGAGGGTCATAACTGCAAGACCCTATAAAAAATGTGGGTGTACATTTATGGCCTGAGGCTGAAGAAAGTTATGAATTTTTTTGCCAGCTATGGTCTGGAGGAATCCTGTTTTCTTTCCATGTGACTGAATAAGCGATTTGGTGCGTTTAGAATTAGACCTTTTAGGAGCAAATTTTAGTAACTAAAAGTAAATAATAAAGATTATTTAGATTCTTTTAGCTGCAAAAAGTGTGGGCCTGGTGTCAAGATTTCTAAATTGGAAGTTCAAAACTATAATGTAGAATTCAGTGAACATTCTCGCTTATCCTCAGTTCTTAGAGTGAATCTAAACTCGAACTGTTCATTAGATTTGAACAAGGTTCGCATTCGATTACCGATTCTGCAGCAAATTTGAGCAATATGAAATAAATAGATTCCAGAACTAAACTGTATTAATTACAGGTCATTGACTGCTTTTTAGAGTAATAATAAGACCTGGGAAAGCACCAGCAGGAAACGTGCGGGTACAAAAGACCTGCAGTCACAGGTCTGATATACAAAGGCAAACAAGCACAAAGGATATGGGCTGCAATTCTGTCTGTTTCTCTATTTTACCGTGTTGTGTAAAATGTAAGTTAACAGAGTAAAGAAAATGTGTAGCTTAACCTGTCATTGGCTGTCTCTGACTCCTTTGTGAATGCATATAAAATACCATGCATAGGTTTCTTGGAAAGCTTGTTGATGGTTAGAGGAACACGAGTCCTGGTCTGATTTTGTATATATGGGTATAAACAATTATACAAGTTCTTGTGGCAATAGGTCGTATTTGGTCCAACTTTTTATTTAAATAACTAAAAAGGCGAACAGGATATGTAACCCCAGTCTTACTTGTGGAGAAGTCGTGGCCTCCAGCCTCTCCCTTTGCCGACACCTTTGTTTGCGGGCTTGGCTTATATATATATACACATATATATACGTATATATACATATACATTTAATTAAGACTGTCTCCTAGACTGAAATCTCTATATAGGATAAAGTGCGGATACCAAAAGGACTTCTGGCCTCAAAATTTGTGAGTGGGCGCCCATGGTCAGTAACCTCTGGTGTCTGAGAGTTATGAAATTATTTTATGTATCTGAAACGAAATCTTTTGGCTAAAATGGAGGCAAAGCACTTCTTGCCTAAACCGGGCATGCGATTTAAATCCCATGACCTCCTGCCCTCTTCAGCTAACACCCATTGTAAATTAAAATGTATAAATATTGTTTAGACTTCTTTCATTAGGTCTGTAGGCACACACACACATACACACGCACATATATATATGCACATAATGCAAGTCTGCAAAGTGGCAGTTAAAGCAAATATTCAATGTTATGACATTAGGATTTTCTGTGCAATTAAGCCGATATCTTTTGGCTAAAGACTGAAGCCAACAGAACCTACGACCATCTCCCAAAAGTTTCGCCCCCGAAAGAGTCTGACGAGGACACAGAAAAGGCGCTATAGCTCTGTGTCTGTGTGATTTCTTGCCTGTATGCTGACAGTGCCCGTCTTGATGTTTCCATTCTATTTGAGCACGCTGGTCGTTCGTGGCTTCCGTACACCATTGATCGTCTAAAATATTGTTCTCTAGTTGTGCGCTTTTATAGATAATAATCTAAGTAGCCAATGATTTATTGCATGAACAATCAATCAAAGCCATTTCTAAAGAGGTGACAGAAGCCAGCGAACGGATTATCCACGAAAGTACCCCCATTCAAAGAACCGGCGTCACTAAATTCTCCCGCTAAGACCAAGAATGCCAGTTTCAGGTAATTCGGCGAGGGTATTCGCCATCTACAGATTATTTTATGAGAGCCCAGGCATATCCACGGATTAATTGGCTGAGTCCAAGAACATGACACGATTTTCCGACAATCAAGAGGAAGCGAGTGATGAAAACATGAAACGCAAAAGCATCAGATCCTTTGCTAAACCATGGCACGCACATCGCGTCAAACTACTTGCTGAAAGATTTCCTCCGGGGGCAGAGAACCACATAATGACCCAACCCAATTATATTTTCCTCATCGTTAGGTTGCATTTGTACAGTCGGCTTTTGAAGTCATTCCATTTGATGGTCAGTTTCACTCGTCAGGTCAAATGCGCCACTATATATAGAAGGAAGGGACTTTTGAGGCAGCGCCAGGTAATTCGATTCGAATTACGTCATGTCAGATAAAGCATTTCTCGAGGTTTTTAATACTGAATGAAGACTAAGAGAGACGTCTTCAGAATTTGTTCGATTGCAAAGCAGTTCGAATGCGCCTTTGTTCGTTGTATTACCTGACAACTCATCTAATACGTACCTTAATGACATACAGCCAGACACACAGACAGACTAGTAGACAGGCAGAGGCATAGGCGTAATTTTTAGGGGTTACGAGAGATACCTGTTCTGACACTTTTTTGACTGCATGGAGGTACCGCATCTCCCATTTTTTCATGTTTCTAAACTAATAACCTCCTAGCCTAAAACCCCCGGCCATTAACCTCCCATGAGAAATATTCTCCCGGAAATAACCCCCAGTTTAAAAGCCCTGACCAATAATCCAAAAATTAACAAGTAAGCAAATTATGAAAATATGTAACACGTTTTTGATTTCTTGTAAACGTAATTTTCTAATGTTAAATTGAAATAAATAGCAATTCAGATAAGGTGGTTAATAAGAAATGTTAAGTGCGACTGCTGTTAGCATATGGTTTCCTTGGTGATCTCGTAGCGTGTCCTGTAAGTAGTTAGTTGCAAGTAAGTTGCTGCAAATGCCTGCAGATGATTCTGCAGATGATTCAAAACCGCCAGCTATTCGGAAGGTAGCTACCAACGCCTGCTTTAAAGCTGCGATGCCATTCTTCAACCGCATTGTTTAATTAGCAACTTCTGTAGCGCTGGTGTATAATGCACAAGTCATCAACTGATGGCACATCAAAACCAAGCCGCAATCAAATCAATAAGAATGTCGGATAACTAAATGCTAATTAAACTTCCTGTACAGACATTGTCTAGATAAGCCGGGCTTCATATCAACCGCCTTGATCTAATATTTGCATTTTAGTTACACAAACCCTTTAGCTATTCCTGTGTAGATTCATAGGTGGAATGTCACATACTTACCAAAGGAAAGCTGTAGATCGTTTTTATTTGCTTAGTCTGTCAACTGAGTAGTCAGTCAATCAGATTTGCAGTACTATATCAACGGGTCGTTGCGCAATGGTGTTTCTATGCAATCAGTTGACTACTCGAACGGCGTCCAGTGGTTTAATACTAAATCGCCATTTTGACTTGTGTCTTGGATATATTTAAATTCTTTGAATTCTTCAATTCCAGTTTCATTGTTTTTTTCAAATTTTCAAAGACTTAATTGCGAAATTGATCGTCGAAAATTGAACCGTCATTGTGGACCTAATATCATACTGTAATAATTTTTTGTAATAAAAAATCTCATCGATACGGTGTCGGAAAATGAAGTACAATAATTGAAGGATAAGTATGTATCCATGCGTATGTATGTACATGTAGGTATGTGTATGTAGGTATGTATGCAGGAGTACGTATGTGTGTTTACCTATGTTTGTATATGTATGTATGTGTGTATATATGTTCATCAGTTAATCAGCTTTTTTATCAATATTACAGTAGAGCTGGCCTCAACAGCCAGTTGTCCAAGGTTCAAGTCCAGGTTGGAAACTTAGTAATAATAATAATTCTAGTGAATTCGTTTAGGAGGATTAACACCATAACTCAGTTATTTTTGTTTATTTCTATTTACAAAGTATATTTACAGCTTGATATTTACAATGATCCTTCCTTCGATAAAATTATCGACAAATTTCCTGAAATCCTACTCAGAAGACATCAAGACCCAACTCCCACGAATCCAGAAGCAGAGTCCTACGGACACAATAGAAGACTCAGGCCTTCGGCGTTATCTCAGCTCCGTTCATCTTCTTCACCACTCCTAAAGAATCTCTTTGGGTTAGGATGCGAACTACCACAAGATAAGACAAGTTCGGTATTGGTTCTTATTTATCACTTGTCAGCCATTCCCAACTTCGCGGTTCCACTCCAAATGATTCGTCCATCCGGGCTAAATTTGCATACTTAGTAAATCTCTAAGAATACTTGCGCAATATATTCCACTAAGCGGCTTTCAACATTTAGACCTTCATATTTCGAGAAACTCTGCGTGTCAGCAGTCTCAGACAAACATTCAACTTCGACGAAAGTTCATAACAAAACGTAAATACCTCAAATGTAACACTGAATGTACCATATGCCAATGCTAATTTACCGACATACACCAGCCAAGTATTCAGTCATCTTGATATTCACAACTTCCAAACTGTTGAAATATATCTATACATCTCCTCAATTTCAACTGTGTCTATAAAACAACGTCTTAATAAAACAAGAAGCAATTATCCAAATGCTTTAATCTGTGTGCACAACTAAGGCATAGACTTTCCAGTGAAACACACACACAGGTGTATATATATATACCCTAAATACATACACTCTAATTAAGTTAAATATATATATATATACACTTATGAATACGAGGACTACGGGAAGTTAAATTGAGGAGAATTACCCATCGTCTACTCTATTATCAACTTCGCAGTCAGTATCTGCAAACATATACTCTGCAGAGTTCTTTCCTTTTCCTTACTACGTCACGACTTCTGCCTGCCTGCCTGCCTGCCTGTCTGCCTGCCTGCCTGCCTGTCTGTCTGCCTGCCTGCCTGCCTGCCTGCCTGCCTGCCTGCCTGCCTGCCTGCCTGTCTGCATCCATATGTACATTCGACCATACATCTGTCCATCAATCCTTCCATCTATCTGCCCATCCGTAGTACATCCATCCATCCATCCATCCACCCATGCGCATGGCGTCCATTGCAATGATACAGTTATTAAGTCTTACATAACGGAACTCCGCGTCATCTGGTGAACCCTTATCTTAATAATTCTGTCCAACTCAGTTGTTCACATACTAAGAAGGCCTTACTAAATTTGATAAAACGATGCGCAACCGGCCCATCAATAATGCATTTAGAAAATAGTATCACAGTCTCTTGGTTTATACAACCAATACGACCAACAAAAGTACGACCAATCCCAAAAGTACGTTAGAGATTGGTCGCAATCATTTCATGTAAATTGTCGTCGATGTCAGAACTGGCAGGGAAAAGTTGAAGGCCAGGCTATGACGACTGTGTACATTAGTTACGCCTTAACGAAGAGCGATGGGCACCCCGCAGTCTGTTCCTTTCGCTGGCCTTCACCGTCTCCATCGAAGACGTTCTGTACCGTTGACAAGACGATTAGCTTAACCCTTTCAGTGTCAAAGACGGCCTATTAGTCGATTAGAGCAAAAGCCACGCATAGAGTGAATTTCATTGTCACCATCAGCAACGATCATGAGTTACGGCGTATACTCGCTCGCTCAGCAGTCAAAGCCTTCTTCGCGATTCAACTGCCTGTCACTACATCTACATTGAAGGTGCTCCGTATATAGAGTTGGCCTCGATTGTCAGTGCAGCCCTGGAATACATCAGGTAGCTCCTATTCCCTGTCTGGAGCCGGCCATGTCGTCCAACACTGCGCTCAGCAACCAATGGGAACCTGATAAAATGTAACAGTTTCGCGCTATGGTATACGTTCTTGGGCAGATCGTCGTTTCTCGTGCACTGGACTGTTCTTGCAAAAATAATACCACTTTCTGGGAAAAATTCTGTCGATATATTCAAATCCAAGATCTTTTTAAAATGAGCTTCTTCTGCGGCATAAAAAGCCAGAAACTACCCCTCAAGCACACAGAAAGACAAACAGTGACACCGAAGCAGAGGTATCCACTGTAAAACTGGATAGACAGAGATTCTCAGAGGAACTCAGCCATAGTTACACGGAGGCAGACATACAGAGGTAGAGGAAGACATCAATTGGAATACGAAGGCCTATTCCATTGTACAAATATTGGTCTGAAGAGGAGTCGTTGATGCGAGACTCGGGTGTCCATCAATGACTCGGTTGACGACCACCTTTCATGGCTAAGAATGGCCTCCTCTTCCAATGTATACCGCATATCGCATGTCGATTTCTTTTGCGCCTATTTATGCAGCACCAGGGTGGGTTCCATAAGGGGCCCAGACATGCCACAAATGCACCGAAATACACTGCAATAGAAGCAGCTGTAGCTGAAACAAGCAAAGGAACCCAGGGGGTGGGTTAACCGCCAGTCTTACGCAAACAAGTCGACGGCTTATTAATTAGAGTCATGTGCTTAGTATTCAGTTTGTACCGAAGACTTTCCCATGGACATCGTGTCCTGAATGGCACGAATTTCAGTTGGGTCGGTGGGGCAAATGGAGGACTTTAGTGTCTTTCTGATCAGCCGCATTGTCTTCTCTTTCATTGTATTTAGTACATGTTTTATTTGAAATGCCCGAAGGCCTTCTTGTTAATTGCCTCAGCAGATCCTGAAGCTCACGCACCTGTTTGCAAAATACTATAGATCTGTAGTTTATCCATAGGCGAGTGCGTCTAAGAATGCACGAGTGAAACAGTATTTGTGTATGTGTTCATAAGTATGCCTCTTTGGATGTTTGCTACGTGTAGGGCATTTACAGGTTAACCCTATCGGGGAAAAAGGAGCCAACATTTGTAAGAAAATCATTACTTCGACGTAATTAAACACGTAGTTGTGGTAGTTGCCAGTTTTCTCCATATCACTATTTTGAATATCTTTGACTTTACCAGCAGCTATCTGAACATGAGTTGCTAACAGATCTGTGAACTTGCTGTTCAATAACATCACTTTAACATCACTTTAACAGCACTTACGCCAGAGAGGACCACCTTTGAGAGGTAATTAGAAAGCGCTATAAAATGCTTAGTTACACACATGTATGCATACACATACAAACAGACATGCAGAAAAATATACACATGCCAGCATGCATAGATACACATGCATACATACTTATGTGCATACATACATATACATACATATATACACATACATACATGCATAATGCATAATTGCATATAGACACACACATATATGCATACATACATACATACATATATACACGTACATACATATATATAACATACAGACATATATACATACCCATATATGCATACCTGCGCATACATATGTACATACATGCATAAGTACTTGCTAATACATTAATAAACATATACATACATATGCACACATACGTAAACATATATACATACACATGCATACATACATGCGTATACATACATGCATACATACAAATATATACATGCACATACCTACATATACATACATTCATATGCATATATACGTACATGCATATACGTGTATACATAAATACATGTGCATACACGCATACATATATAGTGTACAAAGAGACACACGTACATACATACACACAAATACATACATACATAGATACATGCATACATACATGCACGTGCGTATATGTATGCATAGATACTCCAAGAGAGAGTTTGGCTGAATGCGTGAGTCAAAGAGTGTGACGAATTAAAGGGACTAAGGGATCAATGGAGCGTTGATAATTATCTCTTCCGATCAGTATAGCGAACCGATGTAATACAATTCCCAACAATGTGTAAGAATTTGTTGAGACTGTGTTTGAAAAAGAGCTGGGTTTTTGTCCGAACACGGTGTACATGGTTATGTGAATTTAGGGATAAATGCCGTATATACGTATATTTTATAAAGGCAAATGATATGGTGAATGTCATACTTAAGCGGGGTTTTGTTGTTGATGGTCACCGTCACGCCTGACTGGTTCGGCAATCAACAGATGGTCCACGCATGATTGCGACCAATGGTGAAGCAATACAGAAGAAGGAGACGGAGGGTAGAAAAATACAGAAGAAGAAGGAGGAGGAGGAATGGGAAGAGAACAATGAATGGAAGACGTGGCATTCATGTGGCATCTAAAGATCGTGTTCTTTGTCTTCTGGTGGTTACTGCGTCAATCAACCAATTCGCCTACTTAATACAAGCGGCGGCTGCAGCGGGTGGTGCTGGTGACGCTGATGAAGATTATAATGATGAAGATGACAGTGATGACAATCATAGCAACGTTTTAGATGATAACAACGATAAAGATGAAGACAACGTGAATGATTAATGAATGAATAAACGAGCATAATGGTCATGATGAAGGAAAATGATGCTAATGATAACGATGATGATCACGATGATAATGATAACAACTATAAGTATGATGATAACGACGATAATGATGATGAAAGAAAGGATTATGATAATAATGACGACGATGATGATAATGAATTAATCACGGAAGTAGAGGATGATAAGGATGATGATGATGATGATGATGGGAATGATGATGGTGATGATGATGGCGACGGCTGGAAGTCGATGGATTATGGGATTCTGGACATAATAGAGTCTAAGATTTTCGGATAGGAACGACGGAAATTGCACTTCATTCAGCGTATTTGTATAGCACCAACAGGCTCACTGTGCTTTGTCGAAATCTATGAAAATAGGAAACAGAGCTAGAAAGAGGGCAAAGGAATCGGTGTGATTGGCTTCTACAGAGACTGAACCCGTCTTTAGTTCAGCTGTGTCAAAGTCTTCGACTCCATAGACGCACTTTCTTACATCAACTCACATCTGTGATAGGAAGAGGCCAATTGGAGACACGCGACGGCCAAAAGACTTTCTAAGATGAGAACATCGCTTCTATTCGTTCGTTCGTTCGTTCATTTTCTTATAGTTTGCTATTGAGCGGTAGATGACGGACGGACAGCATCGGCCTTTGCTTCCAGATGGAGCTGGCTGTCAGCCAATGGGATAGGAAGGAAGAATGAATTCAAGGAGTGGATTAAAAGTGAAAATGTGCGGCGCCATAAGAGTTTATGGGCACAAATTCCAATCAATACTAGAAACCGTTGAAGAAAGGAGATTGGTCGTTTGATTGACACTTAGACTGACAAGTCGGCTGATGTATACAGATGTTCAGCGCTCAGGCTGTGGTCAGTCCGAGTTATTAACATCTGATATCCCTCCTGGGTTGAGATGCAGACTGTGCGCTTGACTGAAGATGCGCCTAAGTATCATCTTCTCCTTGACTCCATCATCAATCGGGAGTGTCTGGTTCGAGTTAGGAAGGGCTGTAATGTCAACAGCAATGAGCAGCGTACAGAAGACACTAATGTGGAACATTCACTTACAGAAATTGCGAGATAAATAAAACAGACTCTGTTGCCTACGTACAACAACACAAATATGTGGACTTCTGAACAAAAAATTGTTATTAGGCACCATACAGTGTGGCCATTCCAGTGTTGTTACATACACGAAGACTAAGCTGCAACACGACTGTTCACGTACGTCTCTTAGTCCTTTAGTGGCCGACCAGCAGCATATTAAGACGTTATACCTGGCACTGTAACTTCATAGCCTCTACTTACTTACTTACTTGCTTACTTACCAACCGACTCGAGCCTTCGTTCTAGTCACTGCACTGTTACGTGTAGGGACATGCGTTGGAAACGGAGATGTAGAATAAAGGTTCCTTCTGTGGATCGGGTTATCGGGCCTTGCACTGATTAGCAGGCGTGGCTGACATTAACCGTGGCGCTTGAGAAGATTAAGTGATTTCTACTACGTAGAGGACGAATTATAGTAGTGATGATCTGATTAGAACATGTGCGCCTGGTGTAGGCCTATGTGTGGACTGGGTGCAAAGACAATGAGCAGCTGGTTGGAAGATCTCGCTCTTACGATGATCGTCTGCGACCGACTGCAGCTGAGACCCAATCACCAAACTGTGACCCAGTTGACCCAAAGGACAACCGACCCAAGGTTCACACAGGTTCACGCACTTGTGATCTTAGTATTGGCCTGCGTTTTCACGAGTGTTCAGCTGTTTCAACTGTCTGTCTGCAAATGTGGCTGCAGTCAGTGCTTTGGGTCTTATTATCATTCATTTTTAATCATTTATCATTTTCATTTTTATCATTCAAACATCACTTCTTCATTTGCGTTGGCCTAAATCATATTAAATGCTAGAGGACGAACTAAGATCCCATCAAGAAGCCATAGATAAGCATTGTCTGCTCACTATAAGCAATTGACCGGAGATAGATGCGTGGCTTCTTCAGACTGATGAGGCAAAGCTCAAGGTCCGTCCCCGTCCTCCACATAAGGAGTGCCAATAAAGGTCTCCCAGTAAACAGAAGAGATACGAAAAGCCACACAGATGTATATATACATGCACTTATCTCTATTTGGTGTGTATGTGTGTTTGGGTGTGGGTGTCTGCAGCGAATGCAATCAGATACATTGTTTCCGTCTACAAATGCAGTTGTACAGAGGACAGAGCGTGCATTTGTCTTTCTCCACTGGCCACTTTAAGCAGCCAATCTGGAAAGATCTAGGAGCCACTTGTTCATTTCACCGGCCACTTGAAAACATCCAGAAGTCCACGCTAAGAGCATTACATGTCATTTTCTTTCCCCATTCATGAAGGCAACGACTGTTACCCATTATATATGTATTATGTATGTATATATACATTATGTATATATGTATTATTCATATATGTATTATGTATTATGCATATATGTATTATGTAAATATGTATATATGTATTATGTATATATGTATATATTATTATGTATAATGTATGTATGTATATATTATTATGTATATATGTCTATGTATTATGTATTATGTATAAGCCGGTAGACATTGCTTAGTGCTGCGCAAAACTTAGACTGAATACTACAGCTAGATGCGTAAGCCCGTTAAGGCAATATATATATATATATATATATATATATATATATATATATATATATATATATATATATATATATATATATATATATATATATATATATATATATATATATATATATATATATATATATATATAGAGAGAGAGAGAGAGAGAGAGAGAGAGAGAGAGAGAGAGAGAGAGACTATAAGACCAGACTACACGTGTAGTTAAAAACAATGTAGTGCAAGTATGTGTACATGTATAGATCGTGTGTTATACTATAAAACCTGTATAATCTGTTGGTTGGTGGTTAAGTTGGTTGGTCAGTTAAGCTCCGATCGATCTGGTTTCGTATCTGCTCGACACGATTCTCTTGCTTCTCTTTCTGTCTCTGTGTCTCCTATACCTTCATCTGTTCGTCACGGCTCATTGACTCTGATACCAGACCATAGAATCGCTGGCTGCAGCGCTGATAAAACTGCCTCCGGAACGAATGAGACTGCTCGCATTTCGCCAGCAATGAATTGGATTCAGGTGATTCCGTGCAACTGATGTAATGTAGCTAAATGTATTTTGGCCAAGTTTATTGTGCATAGCGATCTGTTCTCGACTGCTGCTGCTGCTGCTGCTGCTGCTGCTGCTGCTGCTGCTGCTGCTGCTGCTGCTGCTGCTGCTGCTGCTGCTGCTGCTGCTGCTGCTGCTGCTGCTGCTGCTGCTGCTGCTGCTGCTGCTGCTGCTGCTGCTGCTGCTGCTGCTGCTGCTGCTGCTGCTGCTGCTGCTGCTGCTGCTGCTGCTGCTGCTTGTTCCCATATGATAAGTATGATAATTATGTATGACGCGTTGTATTATGAGTTTTCTATCACTTCATTTCTGATCATACATGCTAACGCCTGCTCTTCACGCAAGACCGATCTATACCCGATTCTAAACTCTCCGTACATAGATAATTCACTTCCATTTCTCCTTTATAGACACGTGATCAAGAGTAGGCTACTTATGTAACGCTACTACTTTAAGCACAATAAATTTTCATGTAGCGCCTTTTAAACAAAACTGTTCCGAATTCCCTGGGAGCAGTTGAGTCTTAAGGGAATGAAAAGCAGCCAACCCTGTGCTGCTACCTCCTCCTCGTGAGTATGAATAGTAATTATTAGGGGATGGTTTTGCAATGACCGAGAAACGACCGCAAAGGAAGTCGTGTAAAGAAAGACCAATTACTGCGGTTGCCTTCAGAAGTATGTCGCCTCGATTAAAGAGATATTTTCGATATGTCCTTGAAACCAAACTCGGGAAACATGCAGGCAATTACAGTTCTGACTTCTCATTTATAGTCAAGTTTTTGCATAAAGGACTCTTCGGACACTATTTCTCACTGATTGATTGACTGATTGATTGATTGCCGCTTAGAGCCGAGGGCTTAGGATGATACAGCTGCTGCTTCTGCCCTTAAGATTACGACCATAGGCTGCTCCGCTCATGAAGCTAATGACAGACGGACAGACGGACGGATGGATGGACCGACCAAGACAGGCACACGAAGAGAAATACTGATGTACAGAGAGAGAGAGAGAGAGAGAGAGAGAGAGAGAGAGAGAGAAAGAGAGAGAGAAGAAGAAGAAGAAGAAGAAGGACGGCAGAAGGACGGACAGCGTGTGGGTGGATGGTGCATAGAATCTAGTGATGCATGAGACAGGATGCGTGAAATTGCGGGCCGGCGTCAGCTGCTGTCTTTAACTTTTGTTGTAAGCGGCCGGCGAAGGCAATTTTCCGATGCATTGCCTGATTGCCGCAGTCTGTCTTCGTCATCGCCGTCTTCTCCGGTGGCAATGACGCCTCATTCACAACCCCAGTCGACTGCTGCGGCTGCTGTGCTAAGAGGGAGGGGAGGGTGCGGGGTCCTTTGCCTCCCCACCAATCACCCCCTTTATATGAGTACTCGTGTAGAATAGCAATATTCATCAGTCACTCCGATGTTCCGGCATTAAATTATTATTGATGATTCTTTCGGCCTGAATTATCAGGCGCCTGTATCAACCTGTGGCGATAACGATGATGACGATGACGACGACGACGATGATGATGAGGCCTCTAGTAAGGCCTGGATAGCCTATAGTTTACTCCACTGCTCTGAGTTTGGAAATATCTGCATGTCCGTCTATACAGCATCCATAGTCGTAGTTCTATGAAGCTTTCATGATGGTGTAACCTAACCCAACGACCTAAATGGCTGCAAATGGATGCTTGGTTTAAGGATCTCTTGAATCGGACGAGTAACACGCAAAAAGCATTTCTTCTGGATTGATTACCTGTCTTTCTCTAATCAGCGCAATTAAATCGGGCTAATTATATCTTGCTGCTGTCAGCTCTTCCTCTCTTTTTATCCCCAGAACTCTTCCTTCCTCACAATCCTCTCTTTTTCTGTCTTTCTCTGTCCGTTTCTCTGTCTATCCTTATCTCCCTTCCTCTTCGTGTATTTCCTCGTAGCCGGCTGCGGTCACAGGTAATCCAGTCTTTCATCGGCCTAGATCAGGGTTTGGACGGAAAAACGGAAGGGTGGAGGGATAGATGGATGGATTTGAGGATGAAAGACAGATGGAAAGGAAGGACTCCTTGTCCATCTTTCGGAAGATGAACACGGATTTCCTTTCGACAGACAGATGGACGCGCATGAAATGAAGGCCAAAAAGAAGGAAAGACGGACGGAAGGCTGGAAGAAAGGACGGAAGAAAGGACGGAAGAAAGGACGGAAGGAAGGACGGAAGAAAGGACGGAAGGAAGGATGGAAGAAAGGACGAAAGGACATGTTTTCAGAGAGACGAAAAAAGTAAGAGAGGCGAGTACTGCGAAATATTGACCGTAAGATAAAATGAAGAGAAGCTGTGTTGAGGGACAGGCTTAGAAAGGCAGAAGAAGAGTGGCAAATGAAGCTAAGAGGTATAATATCAGTAAGGCCTTTTAATCTTTAGTCTTGAGCGCCTAAATGGTCCAACGTTTAAACGGCCCTGCTCCTATTCATATCTAAAAGCTGCATCTGTCTAAGTGCCCTAACCAGTAACAAAGAATAGGATACTTGTTCCGTATATCAACTGAATGGGACATAGTACAGTACAGTACATAATTTAATATAATTAACATAATTAGAGCTGAATTGATTTGATTGGAATAGAAACGAATAGCATAGATGAGATGAAGCAATAGAATGCATTTCATAACATTACATGAAAGTAGATAAGATACGATCAGACAGAGATATTCTCATTTTGATGTCTTCTTCTCAAACCAACAAAGAAAAATAAAAATATATTTTAACAACTGAGTCCTTAATAAACAGCTAATTCACTAATAAACAACAAATTCAATAACGAACAACTTATTCACTAATAAGCAACTGATTCATTAAAAAACAACTCATGCAATAATAAGCAACTTCTTTGCTGGAGTCCATTGGCTCACTTCCGGTAGTGTCGATCGCATAGCTCCAATTGTTTGAACCTGTTTTGTGTCCAGATGCTATTCATCCTAATATAAGTCATTCTTATCATCATTGTCCATCCACTGCATTCACTTCATCGTTTCTCTCCGTAAGTTCTCTGTCAAGCTCCGCCGACGCCAAGTCAAGAGCAACTGGAGAGGAAACGATCCGGCGAGAAGAAGAAGAAGATTGCGAAGAAGAAGAAGAAGAAGAAGAAGAAGAAGAAGAAGAAGAAGAAGAAGAAGAAGAAGAAGAAGAAACATCCCGGCATTAATAGAAAATTAAGAAAAAGAGATCGAGAAAGCGTTGCAATTGCATAGAATTTAACGTAATTAACTGAATTAAGTACAATCGAATAAATTTTATTAGAACGTACATTAATAAAATTAAATAGAGTTGTTCGATAGCTATGTTTCGTACGATCGATTTCTCCCGTTTCTTTTTGTTTTATGGCCTGCAATATCTGCGCCCCGCCCCGCCCCGCCACCCAACCATCCTCCTTTGTACCGGCTTAGGATTGGAACAGGCGAACCTCCGGCGGTCTTAATAAACCACTAATTCTCTAACAACTAACTAAGTGAGCAAGTAAGCGAATAAGTAGAAGAAAAGAAAAATGTACGATCATATAAATTTGTGCGAGGTACGATCTTTGGTTTTAAAGCAGTTGAGAGAAGACGTCTGGATAAGAGCTTCATGTCTGGAGAAAATGTCTCCCTCTAGAGATGGTCTTAGTTACCGCCTTTCTCTACAAGTAGAACGCTGTAAATCCTCATGATTCGGAAAGATCTTCAGGAAGCGCTAAACAGCTGTCCTTTTACAATTACAATTACATGTATGATCCATACATGTCTAGTCAAGTGTAACAGAACTTCTGCAGACCTAAGAGGCATGCGCGGGAGACTTGAAAAGCATACAAATTATTATCGATACGTACTAATTCTATATGCCACGCATACAAAGGACGTAATAAAGAATCGCATCATTGTTGCTGCTTCGCTTATTAGCAATTAATGCTGAATAAACTTCCACTGACGACGACGACGATGTCTAATGATGGTATAGATCATTAGACGCCACACAGTCTGTCACCCATCACTCACCGCGATTCAGTGCGCTACCTCACACTGCAATGCACCACACTGCTCCTCGCTGTGAACTTGCCTGCGTGCGTGTGTGCGCCAGAGATGACTGATTCAGTGGAGGAGGATGCGGCTGAGGAGGGGGCGGAGGTGGGGACACAGACAAATAAGACGTCGTGCTTTAATAAAACTGTCCTCTGTATTGACGTAAACGGAAGAAGATCCCCCATTCTCTTGGTCCGCCATTTAATCTATAATGCTTGCCACCTGCATCATCTGTCTAATGGTAGTGTCGTTATGGCTCATACATATATACTGTACGTATACACAGCGTATGTATTTGTGTATATGTATGGATTCGAACTCATATATAACGTCTTTTGAAAGCTCCTTAAAGGATCTGAAACATGGCTTTCTGACATATCTATCACAGGCATTGTGGAAACTGTTGCACCAGCAGCTATACAAAAATGTTTTACTTATATTATCAGTAGATAGCGTTTACCTTTTGTCTTTAGTTATGGATGACCTCCATACAGTTAAACCTGTTTACTGAAAAGCAATTATAGTTGACCCTCTCTTATTGTTGCAGTTGTGCGCTAATTAGTCGGTTAATTATTGCAGGCCAAGGAAATCTCGGCCAAGTCGTGACTGAGTAACAATTCAGCAATAGGGTACTTGGATCTTAGATGGCCGCACTTGAACGACCCTCTAGCAATTGCAGTTAGGCGACTGCTCGCTCAGAGGCAGTCATGTCTTTAGATATTCGATCTTTTGCTGCTGATCAGTTGAACATTATGATATCGGTGCTGTCAAAATATTAAGTTATATTGGCTAGTAGAATAGAATACAATAGAATATAACAGAAGAGAATAGAATATATTGAATCGGAGCGAATCGGATTGGACTGGACTAGACAGAAGTCAACTGGACTGCCTGGACTGGAATGGTTCGGTTGTGTATATATGCATACGTGTATGTATGCTTGTCTGTCTGTCTGTCCGGCGGACTATCCGGCTGTGCTCTTCATTTGCTCTGTAATTCAGAATATTAGACTTGTCAGTCTTCTGGCTTCTGTCCGTCAAATCACGAAATTGGGTCCAAATGTTGGCTTAGAAGACAAAAGCTACTAAGTGCTTTTCGTGATCATTGGGGGCTTTACGAGCCGTCGGCTGGCATTAACACGACCTGTCCGTGATTCTGCGTCGCCTTGCTTTTTTCTATCTCTGTCTCTCTATCTCTCTATCTCTCTATCTCTGTCTCTGTCTCTCTGTCTCGGAATTCCTGTGCTTCCGATGCAGTCATAAGATGTAGTAGAAATCATGCACATTAGTGCCTTTCGTGCGAGGCTATTTATTATAAGTTTCGTGAATTCGTTCATATTTGCTTCTTGGAATTCGGATTCTTTATCCATCTGTCGGAGGTCCAGTACATCTCACAGTATGCCACTGTTATTAAGTGAGCATGGAAAAGAAGGATTCTGACAGTACCTCTTGCAGAAGAATTCACAAGATCAATTTATTTTTAAGAACTGAACCTGGTAATATTGAGGTTTTTAGTTGTTTCTATGATAGTCTTTTCAAGTTTGCACCATAAATTTAAACAGGACTGGATGACTTTAGCGTTGTTTAAGTCATCTAACAAGAAATAACGCCTGCATGCAAATTATATTTAAACTCCTACATCTGCCAACAAAGCCATTTTTGTCACATATAGAAATAAATTTCAACAAATCAGGAAAGCGCAGAGCGAAGTATTTATATCAATAAAATTGTTAATTGCAAATTATACAAATCCTTTGATGACAGATAGTTTTGAAGATATAGAAATTAAAGATAAAAGTCTTGTTGCTTCTAAATTTAATTTTTATTTTTTTAAACCGAAAATGGGCCCAAGCTAGATGCTAACATTATCAGCAATAAAGTTCTATTCAAGGATTTTTAAAACGTATTAGCACTCAGCCGTCATTTCGTACTTTTGGAAAGTTTATTCCAAAGTAATCTGTTACTTGTAGATTTCAACCATTTTTAAATTCAGAGGTACATGATCATTATGCGCTATCGTTGAACAAGTTTCATAAATACACTACTCACACTACCATTATGGAGTTTTATATTGTAGTCTGTGGGCCGATACTCTGGAATTCCCTGCCTATTGAACTCACTGGTCTGCATACATTGCGTCAGTTTAAATTAAGTCTAAAATTCTATCCCTTTTAAGTACTTATGCAAATGTTTACGCTAAAGTTTTGCAGAAGCACTATTTAATTTATGCATTTGTCTACTGCAGTTGGATACTTTACTTGATTTGATTTAGTAGAATGATGTCAACATCTGCAACCAACAATTTGTGATTAGGGCGACCCTAGTAGGTTACAGAACATTGTGTTCCTATTGGGTTTTCCCCATGACCCCAAAGCATGTGACTGTTTGGAACTCTGTTATCTTTTCCATTGGTGATCAGTACAGGATCTGAATCTGTTCTTCAGACCATGTGAATCCATAGTTAGCCTATATACAAGTCCTATTGGTCGTGCGGTCATTTACCGATGCTATAAATATGCGGGCGCACTATAAATCAGCAGGTTAAATACAACAAGCCATTGATCCTGTCTCGTTAGCAACGCAAGTCTTTAGCATCTCCGGCAGGTCATGCAATCCCCTTTGTCTTTCGTCAGAGACCAAGTAAGCCTATCTTTATTGCAGGCACTCAATGCCATTGAGCGTTAGCCTCAGTTGCTGTGCACAGACCGAACGCAGTTGCTGCAGAAGACGACGCATGAACCGGCGCATGTAGTAGGCAGCTGCTGTCTCACCTACTTCTGCTGCTTCTCAAAATGAATTGATCTAGAGAAGCGGAAGACTGTTCGATCCATGCCGAGGTCCTGTAGCTGATTACTTACTATAAACCTACTATGATGCACTGTATAGCCTTCTGTTAACCCCAGTCAACCGTTCTTTCGGTTATACATCCTCGATACACCGTTGCATTCGAGAACGAATGCCGACTTATTTTCATCACAGGTAACCGGAAATAGTGACTTGGAACTGCTTTTACACCAGCCGCAACACGAGTCATATCAGTCTCAGGGCGCTGCATCTAGGAATACAGGAACCAGGCTGAGTAGGCCCATCAATATGGCGACTGGATCTGTCTGTCTGCCACCCATAATATACGACGCATGAGAACGTAGTTCGAGATAAGTGTAACGATTAGACGTCGGTCCGTCGTGAGCAACAGATGATTTGAACGAAATCGTTGCATGTTGTGCCGGTCGGATACGTGCAAAGACGAAGAAGGCGGCAGGCTGTGTCTCTGTGCGTATCTGGCTTCCACTCAGTCGATGAGGGAAGAACGATCATTGCACCGAATAGTCATTCGCTGATGCTCTTCTTTCTCACATGACACAGTTCAGAAATCACTGACGCCGGAATCTCGTCGTCCTCAGCCAATAATAATGAAGCGAGGTCGGCCATTGTTATAATTGCCACTGGGGAGGGGGGCTAAATGGTGGATAGACGACGCAGAGGACTCTAAGGGAGGAAGCCCTGGTGCTGGTGCTGGTGCTGCTGGTGCTGCTGCTGCTGCTGCTGAGGAATTGATCTGCGTCATGAGGTGAAGGCAGCCGCAATGATACATTGTCGATCTAGGAGATGCTTCCCCTCCACTCCCTCCGCCGATCTCTGCCGCTGCTGCTGCTGCTGCGGAAGACGCATTAACGAAGTCTGGAGACGATTTACTGCCCACCATTCATCCGCCTCTTCGACTCTGACGACGGAATCGGATATCGTCTCTCATTACGCAATTCTTGTAAATTTAATCTATGGTCTAAGTTTTGCCCTAAATAATAAGCATGGCTTTTCAAGGGAGAAAACGACGCATTCATTATTAGAATTTTCCCTCAGAAACATTGTGTTTTGGACGAACTGACATGTTCATTAATCTAAGATCACTTTTTGCGTCCGACAGCAGTTCATAAATAATACTAAACCGATTTTAGATTAACCATCTTTTTACAGAAATATAATTCAGATTTGCTCGTTACCATTATGACACAATTTAGGTACATTATGAGCTGTGACAATTAAAATATCACTGTCCTGTTTTTATGGTCTTCAACAAAATCTTGTTTGCGTCATGTAACGCCTTCGTGCTTTCTTTAACTTTGGAAAATTTTATAAAATGTAAATGCAACTGTACATGTTTTTCTATTGCGACCGTATGGCCTCGACTCTGCTCTTTTTTTAATGAATTCATCGGGTGAGATCCTTCACCACCGCTGCCCATTTGATTGGGCGCCACGCCATTTAAGGTTCCCGTGCAAGGACCGTGCTAGCCCGAGATTTAAATCTCTGAAATAAAGCTACTTTCGATATGTGAAATGAAGTCATTCCGTCGGTCGGCATGTGACAGAAACTGATCTGACCATAGCTTCGGCTCTGGCTTTTGTCTTTTCGTAAGTCCTATAATTCAAGCGCAACGTCATGCAGGCCTGTAGACCTGTAGGCCTGTAGCCTGTAGGCCTATAGCTTGTAGGCTTGTAGGCTTGTAGGCCCGTAGGGGAAAGCTTTTGTTATAAGCGTCTTCCATTTTGCAAATCTTTTGTTTTCCTAGGTTAGTCTGACTACAGCTGTTGGTTTGGACTTTCTTGAAGCAGAACACATCCTTCTTCGTCGCCTGGAGCAGTTCGTCCTCTTCCTCTGGCCCTGGGCTTCGCAGATGTGTCCGTGCACCGAACGGACTTAAGCCCATTTTAATTTGTCCAGTTTTCACACGCAGCGGTACTAATTACCGCTGCACGCCACCTGGCGAGCCTCTCTCCCAACTGCATAAATTCGCCTACTGAGCCACACAAACGATCACTTCGCGGCATCCCTAACTCACCACCACCACCACCAACAGCAGCCGTAGATAATGTTTTACGTCAGCTGATGGCTCTGGTCGATGGATATCGTCTTCGTTGACAGAGTGATCTTCCTAACCGTAAATTATTTAAAGCCCGCGGCAAACAACCGACCGTTCACGTTGACAGTTATTCATATATTCAGACACGCACATACAATGCGGCGCTAAGTAAATTACCTCTGCTGTCAGCCATGGGCAGTCCTGTATACATAAGCTGGACATTCGTACAAGACCCAGCTTATGATATTAGCTCGGATCTGGCTGCGCACAACTTGGCGGCATTCAAATGCTTTGAAGACTTAGAAGAAGTAACTGGTCTTCATCCAGTACATGTAAACTCGTGCGCCCATCTATCATTTGCTATTACTTTTTGTGTGTGACTCAAAGGGTTGTTTAGGGGAAATGGTACGAACTTTAGTTTCGTTCACACATTAGAATCAGTTAGGTGGCTTATTAAGAGTACGGGGTGGGGCGTTGTCTGTGTATTATAGTGGGAAAACGCCACTGACTTTGGCTAATTAGCTGGGCGTTAAACTAGAGATGTTCGCCTCTTCAGAGACGCTATCCGAATGTAAATGACCCTGGAGCAAATTGCAGAATACAACAGTAGGGACAACAATTTGCATAGTACGTGAAAAAGTCTGCAAGTTTGTTGTTAGTTAATGGAAACCGTCGCATTTTGTCAAGGATTCGTTTAGACTTAAGATGTAGAGCATTAAGCATCCGAACAGCAAAATGACGTATATGAAAAAATCTGTAGAAATGGAATGTCTCTGGCGATGCTCATAAGGTTAACAGCTTCAATTCATTTTAATTTCGGCTATTACAAATTTGTCAAATTTCTTAGTGTATTTCTTTGACAAGATAAGCTGCAACGCTCCAACTGAATTCTTCCTGAAGTATTTTGAAGTTGCATTTCGATTGCTTCATCAGTTCAAAGGTAACAACAACAGTTTGTTGAAAAATAAGAGAGATTCATTTCCCGATCTCCGAGTGTTTTATCAGTTAAAAGCATGCAATCGCTCTAAATGCAGACTAGAACAAACTAAAGGCCTATGCCAGAAAGCAAAGCCTCTCAAAATACGTCACCTTCTCTGTTGCTTTTGTTGCTTCTCTGACGTCAGTGACGTACCCGGCTTTTTAGCCAGAAGAGTCCGATACCTAATATATAATCTAATTTAATGGCTTCTACAGCGCTGTTATCATAATGTACAAGGAATCAATCGATGTTCGCTTCAAGTCAAAATCGCAATCCAAAATCATAATCCGTTGGAGAATCCGGGTCGAATTCCAATAGGTCAGAGAAACAAGAAGCTAGGCTACGATAGGTAAGCAAGTTGAAACAAATGAGTCTTGAGTTTGACCCTGACTGACATCGCAAAACTGAAAGAAAGAATAGAACTTGGCAGCGAATTCAAACCAACAACCGAGAACGCTCTAGAACAAACACTGTTCTGGTACGAGGCACAGCAAGAGTCCATTGAAAGAGTGCAATATTCGTTGCTATGACGGTTGAGCATAGAACAGAGATAGGTCGGCTGGTTTAATAAATGTAGGACCTTGTGAACTATAAGACATATTTCAAGCTTAATTCTTTGCTCGATGGGCAGCCAGTGTAACCAGTGAATGCAACATTGGTGTAATATGCTGATACTTAAGTGCTTTTATGGCTCTAGCCAGTTTTGAACCATTTAAAGTTTGTGCAGATATTTTTCAGTGATGCCAATAAGAAGTGAGTTACAGTAGTCAATTCTGCTGGAAACAAATGCATTAGCTAGTGGGACTAAGACATTATTATGAGACAAAAGAGATGATTCTACGAATATTCCGTATGTAAAATTGAGCTGACGTGCATATGCGCCAACATGAATAGAAAATGACATAGTGGAATCAAATATTATTCCTAGACTGCGTACGCGGTCAGTACGACTAGCAAGCAAGACAATCAACAGATGTGAGGTCATCAAATTTATGGAGTTGTTGTCTTGTGCCTAGAAGAAGGAATTCAGCTTCGAAGATTTCATAAGAAGTTTATTACTAGCCATCCAAGATTGAACATAATCAAAAGCTGAAGCAAGTAGTCGGAGAGCAGGATTAGACGTTCAAATGCCAATTGAGACGAACAGCTGGGTATCATCAGCGTACAAGTGGTAGTCAAGAGATCCATCAGTAAGTAGTGAACCGGGTGGCGTTGTATAAAATTTATATAGCAGCAAGTTCAGCACAGACCCTTGTGGTTCACCGCAATTCAAAACAGTTGGCTCAAAAGCGAACCGGTTGATACGGACTGACTGAGTAAAAGGGTGTAGATAAGACGCGAACCAACTGAGAGCAGGACTGGGAAGGGCAAACCAGATAGCGATCCCCTAACGATTATGGGGTCTGGGGAGATACCAACTTATCTTTGAAGCACTTAGTATGAAACTGAGCACAAATCCTGTCCTGATTCCTCCTCTTCTCCTGATCTATCTTACGGTTCCAATTCCAAACACCATCCACCTTAGCCGCCTGCCAGCCTGCCAGCCTGCCTGCCTGCCTGTCTGCCTTACCCTTGGATCTTGACCTGGAACCGAATCTGACTCTTCCTGCATATTGATTTTGTTTTGACTGAGCACCTGTGAATAAGCTGGTTCCGGCGACTTAACTTACTTTGGGCGCTGTAGAAATCTCGACTTTAGGATAATAACGAATTGTCCGCATACAGTTAGTCTACTCTGTCGACTCGTTCTCCAGGTCGTAATGGAATGGAATTGCATATCTCATAAGAAGAAACAATCTAAGAATGGCAATTAATCTCCATGTTGCCGACACGACGGCACTTGACCCTCTGCCTCTGCCAGGCCACCAGCCGCACCAACCACAGCCGAGGACAGGACGATTGAGGCCGGACGAGGGCCGACAGAGATAGCTTTCCCTTCATCCAATATTCATCGACGCACGAAGACGCAGTCGACCATTGATCAAGAGCATCTCTGATCTGTGCCCCTAAGAGTGAAGAGCAGCAGCAGCAGCAGCAGCAGCAGGAGAAGGGGAGATGGAGGATGGCAGCGAATGAGGATGGCAGAAGGAAGAAGAAGGATGGCAGGAAGAGGATGGCAGGAAGAGGATCGCACGCAAGATGAGGACAGTAGAGGGAAGATAGGAGGAGGAGGAGGAGGAGGAGGAGAAGGAGGAGTAAAGAATGTCAGAATGAGGAAGATGAAGAGGGAGACAGGAGAAGAAGAGGATGGCATAAGGAAGAGGATGGCAGAATCTCGCACAGCCAAAGGAAGATGGTCGAATGAGGAGGAAGATGGCAGAAAGAGGACAAGAAGAGGAAGGAGATAGACATGAGCAGGAGGAGGAGGATGACAGCAGTAGAGGAAGGGAAACATAAATTATGTGGAGAAGGATGACAGGAAGATGATGATGGTAGGAGGAGAAGGGTGGTGACAGAAGTGGACAATGCAACAGAATCAGGATAAATGGTAGGAGAAGAAGAAGGAGAAGGATGAGAAGGAGGAGAAAGAGGAGGAGTAGGAGGAGAACACGTGACGATTGAAGCGGAAATTGAGAGAGAAAAGAGACGAAAGGAGAAGACATATCGTAAATCGTAATCGTAACTTTAAGATTTCTACAGCGTTCAACGAAAACCAAGTCACAGGAACCTGCTTATTCACAAGCTCTCAGTCAAAGCAAAATCGATAGGCAAGAAGGGTTCGGTTCCAAGTCAAGATCCCAGATGCAGGCAGGCAGGCATGCATGCAGGCAGGCAGCTACGGTGGGTGGTGTTTGAAATTGGATTCGCAGGACAGGTAAGGCGAAGAGGAATCAGGATAGAATCTGCAGTAGAGGAGTGACAAAGAGCATGAAACAAAAAAATATAAGGCAAAACACTGAAACATACGAACAAGAAGATAAAAAGCATGATGCGGAGGAAGAATAGGAAAGAGAAAATAAGGAAGACTCAAAAGGAGATTGACTTAAATGAGAAGAGAAGAAGCAGAGAAGGAGAACAAGTGCGGAGTAGGAAGAAAGGCGAGTTAAAGGTAAAGAGGAAAGAAGAGGAAAAAGAAGAGAAAGAGGTGAACGAAGTGGAAAGGAGATAGTGATGTGAGGAAACAGAGGAGTGGTGTGACACAATCTGTCTGCTGGAAGAACGTCTTCTACTGAATTGTGTTGGTTGGTCAATGTCCTGTGGAGGCGTTGATCGCCAGTGAAAACTGGTCAGTGTGGTCAGTCGAAGGCGGTGACCAGAAAAGATTAACGAACCAAGAGAGAGGCAGAGGAGGCGTATGGAGGGAGGGAGTGAATGCTAACCGCCCCATCACCTAAAGATAATGACCCGTTAGACCATCGTCATCGTCGACGAGCACATACAGTAGGCCCTGGCCCTAGCCCTGGCTCTGACCCTGGTCCTGACCCTGGTCCTGACCCTGGTCCGGGCCCTGGCCCTGGCGGCGCCTGATGCCCATCAACATGAATCATCTGACCTTAATATCGACCTTTCGTCCTTATCGTTCGCCTCTTCTTTCGCTTCGATCTTCTAACTCCTTCTATACGTTTTCCTTTAACTCTTCCTTTACCGAATCCCATTCTTCTAGTTTCGTGTTCGTGATCTGATCTAAAGTAATCTAATTTAATCCAGTCTCATTCAAGATAATCCAATATCAATCCAATCTGATTCGATCTAATCTAATTTAACGTAAGCTAGTGTAGCTTTATCTAATCTTGACAAGTCCTGTCAGTCTTGTGTAATATAGGCTAATCTAATCTAGCTAGTCTTGTGTAGTCTAACCTAATCAAATCTGGATTAGTCTGGAACCACCAACAAACAAGCTACAGTGTTTCTTCAAACGTATCCTCGTGGCTTTGTGACAGCCAGGCTTGTAGGGCTGTGGAATTAAACGCCTATAATGATGATGATGATGGTGGTGATGGTGGTGATGATGATGATGATGATGATAATAATAATAACAACAACAATATTAATAATAATAATAGCCATCTCAGAATGCAATTTTTCATCCGGATAATTTTTTAACTTCCTGAGGGATCATAAATACCTCGGGGCTAAAAAAATACTAATAACCCTTTAACAGCTCCTAGCGTAATTTTTGTTCCTGGGGATTACACTTACCTCAGTTAGTAAAAATTATAATTCTCTCATTCTTTGAAATGGCCTCGTCCTGGTTGCATGTGTCCCGCTTTGCTGATTTTATTCTTTGGATATCTATTTGTGTGGCTTTTTAGCATTTCTTTTGTCAGTTTTCGCATCGACATGCAGTCTATCTTAAGTCTATCCGACTGAGTGCCTGACTCCTGGATCTTGACCCTTTTGCCTATCGATTTTGTTTTGACTGAGCGCCTGTGAATAAGCTGGTTCCCGCGACTTAGCTTTTGCTGAGCGCTGTAGAAATCTCGAGATTACGATTACGATTACGAAGCTATTTTTTTCATTTTTCCTGATTGTTTTCTTAACGCTTTAGTTCATACTTTCGCACATCGTACGCGAGGGAGATACTAAAGGTAGGCCTGCTGTATCTAATGGCCTTCTGGAGTTGGGCCCTCTAAACAGGCAGGCAAATCCAGCGGCATCTGTAGCCACTCTCCAGATAAAAGACAGCTTCATCTCCGCGAAGGGACAGCCCATCTTGACGGTCCGAGAGACAATCCCTGCCCTGGTTCTAACCGCCACCCTTGACTTTGTCATCGGCCTCACTGGATTGGGTGGGTCAAACGACACAACCCAACAAAACAGGACGCTTGTTGATCTGAACATTTGGCCACCCCCTTGCAGTTTGATAGTAGATCAGGAAGTTGGCCGCCGCCTTCTCAACCACATCCTTGAGGGTGCTCGATTGGCCTGCTCACAGTCTATGTCTAACATCCTCAGCTCCATCTGTAGCCGCCCGCCCCTCTGACCTACAGATTGCTTGCCTCTAATCTAATCTAATGCAACCTAGTGTAGCTTTATCGACTTTCTTGACTTTATTGAATTTTACATCTGAATGAAAGCGAGCTGGTCGCAGGCGCAATTCGGTAAATATTGCCAAGAACCGGTTGGAAGCCTCAGGTGACTACCTCACAAAGCCCACGATGGTTCTGGAACATTGCAGGGATGTATGATCTTGCCGCATGGACCGCCGCTGTAACTTTCAAACGCATCTAATAGTCTTAGAAGGGATGTCTGGCTGAGGTCTGCTTAGAGCGTCCGTCAGGAGCTTCAAAGCTTCATCTGTCATGACTTCAGTTCTTAAATTTGGTTCTTTTTCAATTTCACCACAAACGGGCCAACAGCAGGCAGACCATATTGGTTTCAGTTTTCTTCTGTCTCTTTCTCTAACTCAAATTGCATTTCCTAAAATCAGACTGCCGCATCGGCTTTCTACTTAACCTCACCTTGGGTGGTAGCCTGGAATCCTTTCCTAAGGATATTGAGTCAATAGTTTCCTTAGAATCCTCGGTGGGACTGGATATCAACAGACATAAATACGAGTTTTATAGGCATTCATGTACTGCAATTGAGAATCGGATTTTCAAACGTTTGACCATGAATCATTGACTATTTTGGGAGTCCCTCTTTCAAAGGCTCGGCACTAGATGTCTCACCGGAGGCACATGGTGAGGCACTTCGGAATGCACTTAATGGTCGGCAGAAACTGTCAGCACAGAGCAGCCTCGTGCTTTTAAGGTCTTCATTTGGTCCCCTAAACTAAGTCGTGTTCTCCGATGTTCCCTCTGTCGTGGTCACCATATACTGGGACATTTGGATCATATTATGCGGGGGCCTAAAATCCATCATCAATGTAAGTTTGAATGACCATCGGTAATCGTAATCGTAACTAAGCGACAAACGAAAGCTAAGTCGCGGGAATCAGCTTATTCACAGGCGCTCAGTCAGAGCAAAATCGATAGGTAGGAAGAGTTAGATTAGGTTTCAGGTTAAGATCCAAAGGTCAGGACAGCAGACAGTCAGACGGCGACGGTGGGTGGTGTTTGGAATTGGAGCGATGAGACAGGTAAGAAGAAGATAAGGAATCTGGATAGGATTTGTGGAACAGGAATGTTTTATCTTTAAGTGAAAGACCCTGCCAGAGATGGCAAGGGATGAAGTGTAGTCGAGTTCGTAGAATGGGTAAGATAATTGTCGTAATACTAGCGGGAGTTTATTTAGTAAGTGGTTGCAGGTCTCTTTCCCATTCGAGATCTTGGATTGGGTATGAGACGTGTTGCATCGCTGGTTTCATCAACTCCAATCTGCCATCTTCACCAAACGCCCCACTGTCCAAGATACCTACAGCGAGAAAAGGTTGGCTGGACGCTATGACACACTCCCGGCTATCCTAGATCCTCTGCCAATGAAACAGGGTGCAAAGGATAGACGATTGTGTAATTGTAAATGTACACATTTTCTACTGTATATCGACCATATGGCCTCGACCCTGCTTAGTTTTCCCTGAATTAATCGGGTAAGATCCTTGGAGAACGATAGGCTGTCAATGTAGCCTGCCACTGAAAACCCTGTGGATCGGGCAAGGGTTTTGGCTGCTTCCTTTCATCTCTCAGGTGATTGGCTAACTGTACTCCCAATTCCTTCTGGTGGCCTCTGGCAGACGATAAGGCGGTGCAGGTGGCAGTGGGTCTTCGCTTGGGACTTGATCTCTGCCACCCCCACAAATGCAGATGTGGAGACGCGCTTGACTTTGTCACGAATTCTTTTCCGATAAACTCTCAAAATCCAGTTTCTGTTTGTAATGACTCTATTTACAAGTCAATTTACAGCTTAAGCCAATTATTTACAGCGACTCTTACTTGGTAATACTGTCATATTCTTCTACACACACAAAAATCACCCAGTCAAACTCTTACAAAGAGAAACAAAATTTATGGTGCACACAGACCCTGTAGAAGACCTAGTATCCGGCGTTATCTACTTCAGCTCCGTTGGTAATTTTCGACCAGTGCAAAGAGCACCAGAGGAACTTAAGTGGATGCCAAAGGTTTATTCGGCAGACACCACAGGCGTAGACAAGTCCTGAGAACAACTCCAGTTCCACTTGATCTTTTATCCACAAGATTCCATTTCAACCTCCAGGCGATCAAAGTCCAGGTCACATCCAGTTGACCAAACTCCAGGGCACCGGAAAAAACGAAAAACCTAGCTATTCTACCCTTCTTCAACTTCCTATACTTCATGTCATGGCCTCGCCTCTCTATGCAGCCCGTCAGCCAAGGACTTCATCTGAATTCCCAAATTCTCTTTCAACTGGAGGTTTGCTCCATAAGACTACAACTGACTTAACCCCCCTCTGTCTATCTATCTATCTATCTATCTATCTATCTATCTATCTATCTATCTATCTATCTATCTATCTATCTATCTATCTATCTATCTATCTATCTATCTATCTATCTATCTATCTATCTATCTATCTATCTATCTATCTATCTATCTATCTATCTATCTATCTATCTATCTATCTATCTATCTATCTATCTATCTATCTATCTATCTATCTATCTATCTATCTATCTATCTATCTATCTATCTATCTATCTATCTATCTATCTATCTATCTATCTATCTATCTATCTATCTATCTATCTATCTATCTATCTATCTATCTATCTATCTATCTATCTATCTATCTATCTATCTATCTATCTATCTATCTACCTATCTATCTATCTATCTATCTATCTATCTATCTATCTATCTATCTATCTATCTATATATCTATCTATCTACCTATCTATCTATCTATCTACCTATCTATCTATATATCTATCTATCTATCTATCTGTCTCTCACACAACTCTCCCGATCGCCGTGCACGCCATCCCATCCATCACTTCAGCCACAACAAGGTGAAGTTCATCAGGTGAGGTACTTAATATAGTGAGCATTTTGTGACAGAATTGCACTGGGCTCTCTTATGATTGTCAAGGAGTAAATATGTCCGTTGACTGAGTGGAATCCTTGAAATTAAGTCTAAGCAACAAGTGAAGAAGACAGATCGGCTGAACGGAAGAAACTGATTGCCTCATCGTAGCTACTAATTAACCCATCCTAATTACGATGATCATGAACATAGCTTCCACTGAACAAGCTCAAAGTTCCGCTTATTTCGTGCATGTAATAAATTAAATGGTCACAAAATTATATTAAATTATAGATTTGTTATAAAACTCTATTGTACTCTGTCATCAGGAAGATCAGCCTCATCGTCATTGTGATGATCATACGACGATCATACGACGATCATTGTCGTCACAGCCGTAGATGTGGTCAAATTCTCATCTGGATGGACTGTCAATGTTTAAATCGCATGGGTCGTCGCTTACCCATGATCCCCGGTTCAGGCAACGCCGGTGACAAAGAGGAAGTGGAAAGAGGAGGCAGAGAATGAGGAGGAAAAGGAGGAGGAGGAGGAGTAGGACGAGGAAGAGGAAGAGGAGGGAAAGAAACAGAAGAAGTCAGCGGTGACAGAGAGACAGACAGTGACGATGGGACCAGCCGACGAACACTTAAGATGGCGCTTCTCTCAGAGGACGACATACGATGCCACAAAAAGACTTTAAGGACACTCTTCCTCTATCACTCACTCCTTCCCGTCCTCTGCTTCTTTTCTTGCCCCTACTCCTCTGTCCATGCCAGTCCCCGATCTGATATACGAAATTGTGTGCTGGCTTCGTAGTCGGTTTGGGTGTGGCCAATTGCATTTCTGCACCGACTCTTTCTCTCTTATTAGATTAAGCGCTCCAATAGTTCTAGAATTCGTCCGATCCTACTTTCAGCCGATCGACGCGACGCTAATTTTTCGAAATCATTTAGCTCTGGACAACATTTCGAAATCATATCCAGCGCCAGGAACTCCAAATTTATCTCGCAGGCGACGCTGCCAACAAAAACAGGCAGAGTCTGAGTGAGTGAGTGAATGAGCGAGCGAGCGAGTGATGTGTGAAAAAGATTAAATATACTAAAGCGAATCAAACGATAGACAGGAAGAAAGAACGATTGTGCAATCGACTGAATGAATGAATGATTCTCTGCGGAGCCACTAATCGTTAACTGAATCAACTGATTCATTGATTGATCGCAGACATTTGCTCAACAAAGCCAATGACTGGCTCCGTAGGAATCCGGGTCTGGCCGTCAGAGGCTGCGAGACAGTCACGTGGATGTCACATGACCCGAAGAGACTCGAAGACAGCGAAATGATGACGATGTCGAAGAAAGTCACCGTCGACTCCACAACCTACTTTGTACGAGGGTTACGGTGGGTAAAGTCGACTTTCGATTTGGCCTTAGCTCCTCCCCTTCTACTATGATTCATCTTCTTCACGTTTCAGACCTTCTGCACTTTATTCTTCTATTCTATTTTCTTCATTCTTCATCATCACTTGTAGGTCTGTCTCTTTCTTATTGCCCTATCCCTTTCCTTCTCATCCTAATTCTTCATCGTCCCGCCTTAACTTCAATGCCGCCTTTTAATTTCGACTGCGGAATATAATTAACGGAATATGACAAGAATAAAGTAGCATCCGAATCCTTCGTCTTCAAGATCACAGGAGCTGTGCGAAGAGTTGCTGTTTGCCCGTCAAAGAAGGACATCTGACACACACAACTGAACGCTCTTTTGGGTTCGAATCCCAAGTCCGTTATGTGAAATCGACATAGATCGCATTTTCGAACTGTGCGTAACCTCGGAAGCCATCATCTTCCATTTGAGTCCATCCTTAAATCCCTCAGAAAGTAACTTAATTAGTAAGTAAGTAAGAAAGAACGTATATGCAGCTAAAGCATGCATAAAAATTCGATCTGACATGCAGATTTAACTGCATACTAACCAGCAGACACGTACTTAAGTAGGTATGTACGGGTTTAAGCATATTATTACAGAGATAACACAGTCGCCTATGTGTGCGTTCCCCCTTCGTCCCTACCCCTGTCCTTGTCCCTGACCCTCTTCCTGGCCAAGTGAAAAGAAATTACTTTGCTATTATATTATATGCGAGGTATCGCCAGCATCTAAGGTCATTAGTATACAGTATAATCTGCCAGATCACATTTTTAGCTTTAGCTGCACATAGTTACTTAATTATTTACTTACTTAGAGAAAAATATGAGGGCGCTATACAAAATTTGACAGGGCTTAGATGCACAAGCGTGAAGCACTCTTACGCCTCACGAAGTATTGCGTAGCTCTTAATTAACGTTCATGAAAAGACAGTCGAGCGTCGTATCATTTATTTTCTAATATAGTGTCATGAGTCACTAGAACTTTCTGTTATAGCAAGTCTTTCCAGTTATTACTTAGTATATTTTCAACAATAGCACCGACAGTACATCCTTCGATAAAAAATTGATGCGCTTAATTCGGCGAACCGAGGTGGAAAGATACACCTTTTGGTGGGAAAATCCATCTTTCACTAGGATTAATCGAGACTTACCACCCCGATTATAGGCCTGCACTGGGTGAGTTTTCCACTCCTACCACAGTCATTTCACCGACAGTATTACTGTTGAAATTGTCCACCACGAGACTACCGTTTATTTGTACAGCGTAGACATTGAATTTCCAAATTCGTAAGCCGCACTGGGATTGAAACCGCAGACGCAGCGCTGACAGACCACAGTGTTATTCTCGCCACCACGACGATGCAGGAAGCGGACACTAGGTGACGACAGTTCCACAAACAGAATCGATCAGAACGACTGAGTGCAAATAGCGGCGGCGACAAAGGTTGCGGCGCGTGTCATTAGTCATCACTTGTGTCCGCAAAACAGTGACAGAGTTTGAATGATGCAAAACCAGCAGCTGCAATTATTAACGGTATCTGTATGTGTCTGAGTGAGCCTCTATTTTTGACAGACTGTGGCTCATCCCAAGGCCAGCAGCCGGCCGACAAGAGATGCTCTGTCATCGCGACTTCATCCCAGACAGTCAGACGGACTGCATACAGCAACTGATCGCAAAGGCTAACAAGAAGTTCTGCCACACTTCAAATAAAAGTAAATACTTTTCAACGTGGCTCACTCATACGTCAAGGACATAATACGCACAAGTGAGAGGAACTGCGCAAAACCCCGCAGACATTACTTTTTGCCTATTTTGAAATATGAAATTGGCAAATCCATGTAGATTTTGAGTAAATTTCGATGTATTTAGGTATATCCAGAAAAGTTCGGTTAAATTGAAGGACACAGTTTTATTTTCTGCAGTATAAAGTACGCCGCGTTAACTGATTTCACACGAAACAAACCTGTTACTGTCGAGATTAATTTCTCAAAATTGATTTCAGAAAATGCATTGGGTTCTTCATAAAATTACGTTACCTCCAGCAAAGAATTAGGCCTAAAATACTCTTGATTTAGTATTCATTTAGCCAAGAAAACTAACAACTGCCAAATATAAAAACCATATCAAGTGCATAAAGTGAATATTATTTCATGACGATATGAAATTAAATGCTGATTGATTGAGTTCATCAATGACCAAATTGTAAGAACATGCTTGAGTCTTTGTAGATTGTTATAGAGTAATCGAGACCATTAAGATCCGATAGCACGAATAGTTGTAGCAAAGGTTCTTTGGCACAGGATCTGGGGTTATTTAGTATTTACTTAATGCGATAGCTTATACAGGATTGATGAAGAAGCCGACGATAATCGATTTGCATGCAGACAGAATTTCAGTCACGCCCTGCATTTCCTGTATTTTTCGCGTTTATGACTTTATTCTGTGACTCTTCGAGTATTCAGCCAAGGGTAGCGTTGGTGCCAAAACTAAATGGCTGCGTAGGCCACGGAAAATTTCAGAGGAGCCACAGCAAGATCCTAAGTTGAAGGTTAATCCACAAGTGTCAAATGGCGCCGAAAGGGTGGGAAGTACAAGGGCTCTGAAAAGCGACGCAAGCAACCATTTTCAGACATTTTTTGACCGTTTAAATTTAATTTACCATAGTATATGTATACAGCAGTAGATCTCAGCAGGCGAGGATTTAACAAACAGCTGAGTGTACTTCTCGATGATAAATAGGCCTACTAGCAATGCCTTGAGTTGAAATTGTAGAAGCAGATATAAATCTGTGAGGTTTATGGAAGGAGCATCCTTTCCATTCTTTCCCATGTGACGATCAGAGGAGCACGTAGGTCGGGCTCCCCAGTGGTTTCCGGGCATCACTCTGTGGAAGCTCTCCAGTGGTTTCCGAAGCAGGCTGCCAGTGATTTTGCTGCATCGCTGAATGCATTTTAAACGAATTTCGAGGCGTTTTGAACAAGTGGTTTTGACTGAGTAAAGAAGCAAATTTAAAGAATAAAAGGATTGAAATACATTTAGGAGCAAATCAGAATAATTCTGTACAAGTGATTTTGAAGCACTGTTGGAACAGATCCAAGGAACAAAATTTCGCTTTGTTTCTTCTGAGCAAATTAGATCTCAAGTCATTCTGAAGCGGATTCTCGTGGACTTCATTAGAACCAATCTGACAATTTCGTGCAAGTCAATTTATTTCATTTTAAGCGCATCTCTGTACAGCTGAGATTTAACTTGTTTGAATCACAACTTTAAAATTAAGAGCTGTATTTCTGTAATTAATGGCTGAAATTTAAAGCTGACGGTAACAGTAAAAGCTCCAACGCTGATGCATCAAATTGTGCTGAGGAAGCCCTGTTAGACCTGCACCCCACAAATTGTGAAGGTCAGTTAACTGATTACTTAGTGCATTAATTATCCACTGCGTATTAAGACAAGAAATGCAATCACAGAACACCAGTTTTGCGGTCAAACGAAGCACATGTGTGCTTAAAATATCGGTGAAGTTGTCTATAAAACTGGGGACGTTCCCTCTGGCCTTATGGTTACTATTGTAAGATTGTGACATTCGGGATTAGAAGGACAGGCTACCAAATCAGGGAACCAGAAGAGTTAGGTTAGGAAAGAACAGAAGTCATGAATGGGGACAATAAAGGCGGACAAATACAATAATTATGGCCTTATGTTCAAGGCCTTATGGCTATTAACTCATTCAAGAACTTGTCTTTTAGTTTGAATTAGTTTCCTTTATCGACTTAATATATTTCCGCGTCAAGATGGCGACAACGTAGCAATCAAAATTCTTTTAGTGCCAAATACTTTATAGAGAAAAGTAATCATACAAAATAATCGTTCTAAAAAACTTTAAGAAATAAAAGTGCTAAGTAGACGTTTCTTTTCAATTTTAATTATTATTATTAGATACATTGCTTAAGTTCTACGGGACAAGAGAAAAGTTGGGAAGGAATAACTGCAGTTCTCTGTTCCCATTGCTGTGTCATAACTTTCTTGTAGAGTCAGGTCTTCTGCTCCCAGATTTGAACCGGGCGTAGCCACAACAGACACTCATGAATGCATAAACAATTGAATTCGGCATTTGAAGCACGTGATGCCACATTTCTGAGTAGCTCTAATTTAATTGAATCTCAGTCTAGATAAACCTGCGGGGTTACTATAGGTCAAATCCTGACGACGGAGACCGTGAGCATTCCGCTGCTGCCGCCGAGTGGAAGAGCAGGAGGAGGAGGGGCCGGGTGTAGAGTGGACTCTGGACTGACCGAGTGGGTCGAACCAGTCAATGACGATATCCGCTATGCCTTCGTCGTCCGAATCTACTACTTCAAGGATGCTCGCAGCAAACAGTATGGCAGCGACGGCATTCAGATCGGTAAGTCATCACCAACTTCATCACGACCAACACCAACCGCACCATCAAGACTATCACCAACAACATCTATCACCACTAAGCCCACCACGACTAGTATCACAACCATCACTTCAAAGATCTTAAACGCATTGAAGTTAACAGCTTAATTATTATGCGTAATTGCCTTGCAGTTTACCTACCTCATACCTTTCTTTTCTTTTTTCCTGCAGTCACTCCCTCTTTCCAATTTTGGACTGCTCTTAGATCTAATGTAACCTGGTGTAATCTGCAAACTCATGGAGCGCTTTTATCGTAATATACAAGGTACAGTATCAGATGATGTTTGATTTAAGCAAAATTGCATTCCGTAATCCCAAATCTTTTGATAATCGGATAACAGGTTGATTTCCAGAGGCCGCAGATCTCGAAAATACACGCAGACCATGGAAAAGAACAAGCAATGAGTTTAAGATCTTAATGCCAATACATAATTTTCTGACGGGCTGTGCTCCATCTTATCTCAGAGACTTATGTGCCTCGATCTCGTCCCATTCTGGCTGTAGATCTCTTCGCTCTGCTGCACAGGGTGACCTGTTTTTCACTCAGCCCCGAACTTCTACTCACATTGCAGCATAGAAGCTTCGTTGTAGTTCGTCTGTCTTTCTGCAAAAAATTCCCCAGCAATTTGTACGACATAACCCTCTTGAACTTTTCTTGCATATTTTTGTAAGCGCTTGAATATCACTCTGTTTGATCGTGGTCTTGTGTAGTCAGTGCGAAAGAACCTATGAGGAGTTTCTCTTGAAGTGGCGCTATACAAATTTGCAATTACAACTGCGATTGCATCAGCAGCATAAGAGTAAGTAACACCATCACCACAACACCACCACCCCAATGCCAGCACGATCAGCACCAATATCGTCACCATCACCGTTCAAATCATGTTCCCCACGACCATCGCAACCGCTGTCTGCTCCTATGTCTGCGTGTTTTGTACTCGAACTTCTGGGTGGTCCTGATTCTGGCACTGCTCTTGCATCAGTTGCTGATGCTGTTCACCATCGTTCGCGTTAATCCAACCAGATCCGCTGCCATTTATTCTGCGTTCGCATCAAAACGTCTCGCGCATCATAGTTTCACTAAGCGTCGTCGTCTTTCGGACGACGGCTGTTTGCAGCTTCAGCAGCCACAAATGTCACTCGTTTGCACCAGCAGCAGGTTTCCTTCATTGCCTTCTAATTGCCGCTGCAGCTCTAGTGGTTACGTCGTTTCCCATCTTAATGGATGGTTGCGAGTTTAAGTCTCGACAAGACGCCACTTTTGAGCATTTTCCTCCCTGCTGTCTCATCAAGCAGCAGTTGGGCGTGCACGACTCTTCTTAGATTACTTTCAATAGAATATATCTGAAGTATCGATTTTAGGAGTAAAAGACATGATTCCTCAGCCGAAAGAAGACGGCTACGAGGGCTTCGAAGAGCTGACGGATCGAGCCAACAGTTGGCTAAAAGACCAGAGTGACATCTTAGTAACGAACATGCAATCTCTGACAGTTCAGAAGAACGCCGGTGAGATCACCAGCTTCATCTTCCCACTCATCCCTCCTACTTTCTCTCTTTCTTCCTCCTTCAATTCTTATGCACGTACGTATGTATCTAGATACTTACTATAGCGCCTTTTAAGTTCCTCAAAAAAGCGCTGCATGCGCCAGTCTGAATGATGTTAAAATGTTAAAATCATTAAGGACAAAATGTTAATCAATAAACAAACAGCGCCCAGATAACTAGAAGAGTGATCACTTTTGTGTCTGTCCTTACCGTTGCAGGTGTTGTTATTACCGTTGTTTTTTTTCTTCTTCTGTTTTTTTTTGGTATCTTGCTTCTCCTATTTTCTCTTTGTCCCTGGATAAGGCATGTCTACGTCACGTCGGCCTCGATCGTTCGTCTCCGTCTATCAATACCTCAGTCTCTCTGTTAGCATCAAAGCGTTCACCCGGGTGTAATTTAGCCAAAGCTATGAGACGGCGTTGGAACCTTCAGCCAGTTGTGTAACGTCTCATGTTGGCAACCTAAACGTTAAAGCTAACTTCTACAAAGCCCAATAATAGAGTTGAATAAGGGTAAGGTGTGAGTTCAACAAGTTTTATTGGCTGTTTGCACAAGAGGTAGCCATATTAACCCGAATTACTATACAATCAGTTACTATGAGTTTAATTTCAGATGGCCGTGTGTTTCTCTAGCTTGTTGATCAATTAGTTGGTCGCAGGCGGATTTCGTTCGACAATTTTCGTTCGTTCGGACTTCTAATGTAAGCGTACTTGGAGTCATTTCTCTCTTTTGCCATCGTTTTTGAGTGCTTTTGGATGGTGTTCAGTCATTTGTTATCGAAATCTCGTGCGCCGTCAGTAGACTTGTCTACCCTGAGGAGTTTCAGGTTACTAGCTGGGCAATGTCAAGCTCCATTCGGAAATGCCAAGAGAGTCCTTGATTCAGTGCTGACAGTTCTACTGCGGAGACTCTACGACCAATTGACCGATTGCTCAAGAATGTCGTTCTCTATGAACTTGGTTCCTGAGAGATGTTTGGACGCATAGGGACTGCTTGCCTTTGGGGTTCTTGTGCTGCGAGCCTCGTCGCTCCTCTTCTTCGATGCTGCATAATCCGGAAACTCTGAACATGGTCTTCTCTGGATGGGAAGCTATCGGTTGGCTCTGCGTGTCTGCGGAAAGTCTTCAGTGATGATTCTTCTAGTTATCTGAGCACTGTTCGCTCATTGGTTACATTTTTGTTGTTAATGACTTTAACATCATTTACGATGGCGCAGGCAGGGCTTTTCTGAGGTCCTTAAAAGATAACACATAAAATTTAAAGATGTATAATGTTATCTAACGCAGGTTGCGTTGCATAAGCACTGCATAGCGATTTAAAACAAGCGTTTGAGCATTTTCATGCCTTTGGAAGCCTCGCTTTGCAACCGGAACTGTCTTCTATTGGTTCTTTAGGGCCTCATTCTGAAACCGGAAGTGCCTGCTACTATTCAATGCCGGGCGTCAACAACGAACACCCGATGGAGTTCTTCCGGATTTTGCGCGTTGCCTTCGTCAAGCCTCTGGGTGACATGTTGGTCGACCCACCTCTTGTCTACCCCTTCACCTTTCAGACATTCGCCCCGGAAGTTCTGCGGGCCAAAGATCTAGGAACAGGATCCACATCAACGGCATCCGAAATGTGTCGAATGGAGAAGATGAAGGAGACCTTCTCAAAGGCATTGGCCTACCTGAGGACGACAGGTAAGTACGACTAAAGTTCAATTATAAGTTTTATGAAGCATTCTCTAATCAACGTATAGAATAATGGGAGAGAGAAGTTGACCTCGTTCGTGCCCTTTTACGCTGACACCATGGCCTGCGTACGAGTGAATGGTGTAACAACGGAATGGTTCGTGATCATTCGTGAGCTATCGAATGGTTCCAGATCTCTCAGCGGCATCATTGGACAGGATAATTGATTCCACGGTAGGTAGCGGTGCGATGGGTCCAACTCTAGGAGATGAAGTTTTCAGTGACTTGGATGACTTGCAGATGACGTTGCATAACTGCCTGCATTTCTGTAGATGTTCTTGTTGCCCTAGAGATCATGGTCGAGAAGTAAATGCCTTTGGCCTAGAACTAACCTGGGATAAGACCAAGATCCAGAGCAACACATAGAATGCCCCAGGTCCGCACGTTCAAACAGCTCTAGAGAACATCGAGATTACGGACAGTTTAACTTACCTTAGAAGCCAGACGTTTGTCGACGGTATTTGACCCAGATATTCAGCGTTGTATGATCTCCAGCGGTAAGGGAATTTGGCACTCCAGCATCAAGGTCAAATCCAAGCTCCAACTATAAAGACTGAACGTTTTCCGGTCTCGTACCATGGTTGTGAGATCAAGACGACCATATAGGCTCGCACAAGAAACTGGATGGTTTCGACACATAGTACCTCAGGAGGATTCTCAGTATTCCCTATACAGACCATTCTCGAACAAGGAGATCAAAGCAAGGATGGCAGCCGTACCCATCTCTGCTGTTGTCCAAGAACGCCGACTGCTGTTCTTGTGCCACGTCGTACGAGCTTCACCTAAGTGGGAAACGTGCAAGACAGTCTTGTCCTACGGCGGGCAGCGATGAGTCAAACTCTAAAGGAAGGCGTGTCGCCACATAGTGGATACGACTTCGTTCAGTTCAGTTCGTCCTAGAGAGACAGACGACAGAAAGGATGACAGGCAGCCAGGCAGAAAGAGAGAGAGAGAGGAAGAAAGAGAAAGAAAGAAGGAAATGTATATATTTAGTACGCTTACGTCATCTATTATTCTCGAAAATCGTGTAATTGTGGATCCTGGAAATTCTTCGGCTGATGCAGGTGGCCAAGTATTGTCGTCCAAACTTCTGCATAATCGGAGACCGAATCGAAGAATCTCCGACTCGGACGCAGCAGAACTCGCGACTCATGAAAAATAATTGAGCGAAGGACGTGACGCTGTAGGTCCATATTCCAGTGTTACCTTGTATTCTTGAGTTGCGGTTCAGATACGAACTGTTTAGGGCCTTTTATTGTGTCAGCTCAAATGTCTCAGCTAATCCTACCCCGTCATCAGCAGCAGCAGTTCCTAAAGCCAGATGCTTGAGGACAATGGGTGCGAATGAATATCTCCAATGATTATTTTCTATCAACTGTCCCATGCATTCATCGTGTTTAGTCTGAGTCTTCGTTACTATTGCCATCAGCATGTATTGGTCCTCCTAAATAGACGGGCTGGTCAATATCTCCTCAGTACTCTAGTTCTTGGATGTCGTATGTGTCGTGTGTGGACGTTTGGATAGCACATTTCCTTGAGTGTTTGGAAGCAATTATCTGGACAGCAAAGCACTGGAATGAAACTTAAGCGGACATCTACATTGTGTCACTCCGAGAAAATTTCTGAATAGCACTGGGAACCAACAAAGTTTATCGACGAGGAATTCGGAAGGCATGAATGCCCGGCGTTTGAATGATATTTCGGCTAAAGCGAAAACACAACAGCAAATCCAACTATCAGACGACCAGCTTTCCTTACGAATGACAACAAATTATCAGTTTCCTATAAAATACCGAGATTCGGACCCCATACTCAGAGGTGAAAGGCAGAAGCATTAGCAATCTGCAACAGAGACATTCACAAAGACGTGTTACACTCTGTGCCACTCCGACGTTATCATTTATTGATGTTGTTGCAGTATATACCAATGTCACGATGTTGTCTTATGTTATGACATATCTTCATGTGATATATGTCTGTAATTATGATGACGTATCTCCATTTCCACCTTTACCTCGTGTTAGGGATATTTATCATAACTTGCATGCAGTTAAAGCCTTCTGTTGTAGATGACTAAACCACTAAACCTCCTAGCCATTTGTCCCTAAATGAAGTCAAGGCATTCTGTTGGAGCTTCATTAGCCATGCCTTCTTGTCCCGGACAGAGATAGAGATGGATGGATGGATGGATGGATGGATGGATGAATATTTGTTATTAATGACTGTAACATCATGTAAGTCAGGGCAGGTTGCACTTTTGTGAGGTACTGAAAATGCACAATATTAAGTGTCTAAATTCATACATACATACATACATACATACATAAATGGATGGATGGATGGATGGATGGATGGATAGATGGATGGATAGATGGATGGATGGATGGATGGATGGATGGACGATAGGTAGATAGATGGACAGACAGACAGACAGGTAGAAAGAGAGAGTGAGTGAGACAGAAAAGAGACTGAGAGAGACGGAAGCTCTTGCGTCTTCTAACCCTGGAGAGATATATAGAGACATACATATATACAGAGAGAGAGAAAGGGAAAGAGACCGTGAATTCAGAAGCCGTTGGATCAGTCGTTATCAGTCGATCGGGATGAGATTCGGATCGATGGATTCGTCTGCTCTTAATTCGTCAATAGACTTCATCGTCATCGTCGTCTTGTTATTGATCTGCGCAGGCGCCGAAGTCATTTGTGCCGAGACGGTTATGAATCCTATGCAATTCTACACGGAGGAGCGGGAGGACGAGGAGGAAGACGAGGAAGAGGGCACCGGTCACCAGCTCCATCCTCCGGACGAAGTCTCCTTCCTCTTCACCATTAGGTACACGACGACTTAAGTGTCTTCATGTCTTATATACATACATACATACATACATACATACATACATACATACATACATACATACATACATACATACATACATACATACATACATACATACATACATACATACATACATACATACATACATACATACATACATACATACATACATATATACATCATACATACATACAAACATACATACATCATACATAAACACATACACATAGATACATACATGTAATGTAGCAAAACATTTCTATAGAACACTTCAGCACATCTCAAAAGCGCTTCTACACAACCATCTAGATGATCTAAACAAGGGCGACTCAAGGACACAGGAAACGTGTGAGAAGCTGAATCGGCTAAAACAGTCCGTGTATTTAAAGCAAGATTTTTCCAAGCGGAACGTACGATGCACGAGAAAACCCAACGACCTCGCAATGATGTGCGGAATCCAGGAACCTGTAAATCTCCAGAGGGGGGGGGGGACAGCAGAGCGTAATGATCGGCGACCAGGCTGACTCAAAAGTGAAATCGTGATCGTAATTCCGAGATTTCTACAGCGCCCAACGAAAGACGCGCCGCGGGGACCAGCTTATTCACAAGCGCTCAGTAAAAACAAAATAGATAGTCAAAAGGGTTCGGTTCCAGGTCAAGATCCAAAAGTCAGACGAAGAGATAGCGTGGCAGCTACGGGAGGGGGTGTTTGGGGTTGGAGAGCAGAGAGATAAGAGAGAGATAAGAGGAAGAAGGGATGTCAGGGTACTCAAAAGTGAAACACCGAGCTTTGTGATATACATCAGGAGCAGTGTCGACTGTCGCGTCCTAGTAGGAGATTCTGAAATGAATCCATTCTTTCGTAGGAAGCCAGTGCAGCGCTTCCCGCATACATTAGGATATATGGGAGTAGTTTGGCTGGTTGGCCACTATTTGGACGGCACAGCTGAGAACCGACTGGAGCTTACATATTGTGAACTTTGGCAGGATGAATGAATGAATGAATGAATGAATGATCTGGGGTCACGGCAACATTGAACAAAATGCTACGCCACATGACCCGGATATGACGCAACTGATAGAGTTCAGGTTCTGTAAAGCGAATTGACGTGGTTAGTCATTTGACTTATGTCAAAGACCTGCCCTAATGCATAATGGAATATTCAGTAAATTCGTGTTATCTATAATAAGATCAGAAAGGTGAGAAATCAAATTTTCCTCATAAAACACTAAAACTGACGTCCAGAGACGCATATGTCGGCCATGCACAATGATTTCAACAGTCTGAGAGCAATTCGAACACATTCGTTAGATGTCGCCATGGTAGATCCTTTAAATTGAAGGGAACCACCATACCCCGCTAATCCCCATCGCCCCGAGTACTCCTACCTCTCAGAAGCGCTGTGTCGTCATGCGTGACCTTGTAGGCCCTATACGCGTACGGCTGAACGTCTGCTATGACTTGCCTTTTGAAACAGGTTGTTCGTGGCGGATCAGGCGAACGGCTACAATGTGGACGTGAAGCGGTCGTCAGTCGTTTCGTCGAAGGGCCGAGGCAGCCCCACCCAAGACGCCGATCACCCGGGACCTATTTTCCTTCGCAACGTCGTCACCAGGAGATATAAATACCGCTGGTTGGCCGTCGCCATCTTTGCGGTCACCTGTATGACCGTTATTGTTGTACTTAGTGTCGTGTACAGCAACAAGTAGTTTCTTGTCGTCGTATGATGACCTATTACAAGAAACTATGGTGACAAACTGGTTGAATTCTGTACTCTCTTCGACTCAGTGAAACAAGGTGCACGTTTTAATTTAAGAGGTACGTATGTGCCTCAGACAATCTACCCAGCGGCGTTCCATACTAAAGGGGAGTTCGGATTGGTTGAACCACGTTGGGCGCCATCTGTCAGCAAGAACCAAACCAAACAAAGCGATTGTCTAATTGGTTTCATATTCGTCTGTTTGGAATCGGAAAATTTGGAGCCGATCGCTTGTGATCTGAATGTCTATTTCTCGTCGAAAATGCAAAACGGGTCATGTAGGCTGTTTTCTTCTTCAAATGAGCCAAATGACGTCGATTTCTAGCTTGAAGTAAATACACGATCGCAAATTCAGACAGTTATACGACAATTATTATGCGACATAACGACCCATTGTTTTATTAAGAAGTTTGTCTTACTTTAACAGAATAATACACCGTGACACAACATATCGTTAAAAGAGGCCCCGGTCTTCATGACGATATATGCGCAGTCGCTAATATTAACAGTGTGTTGTCTGAAAGGCCGTAGTTTTAATGTAGCCTACCTAAGCCTACCAAGCGTGGCCCTTTTAAAGCGTTGCAGTTATGCTTTCCCAGGTAGCCACGTTTAGTGGGCCTGCATTGTGCCACTGTATTGTGGCTACTGATGACCACCCAGGGGTGCAACGCGAGCCCAGCAAACGGAGCTGCGAGAGATGGGTCGACGGGCGTCTCTACTAAACCTTGGCGCGATTACATAATAATACTGAGTCAGAATTGTTTAATCTGTGCACTGCACTCTCGGTTGAACAAGGAACTCCGTTGTCGCTCCGATTGGTATTTTTACTTACTGAAGGTCACTGCAGGCTAAAAACCTCACATGTAGGTGGTGGAATGCATAACCTATAACCCTATTGCAGAGGCGCTTGCATTTTAAGCAGTTGATGCTTTGTAACTTTTACCTTTTGACATAAAAATCCGCCTGTGTGGAACATCTAGAGATCTAGGCCTCTGTTAGGCCGAACCCTGCAGTGTGTGATGCAGAAGGACGTGGCTTGAAATGCAGGCACCAAAGACGAACGAGCAGAGAAATAAGGTTAGGCTTATGTTGTATTCGATTAAAGCAACACGGAAAAGTAAAACGAGAGCCAGACGAGGCAGAACAGCACGGAGAGAAGCAGCAGCGATAAAACGAGGAGGAAAAGCAAGAGGAAGAAAAGGAGGAGGAACGAGAGAAATATGAGGAGAGACAGAGGAAGAACTTTCGAGAAACAGCGATGTCTTTTGAATGTGGTATCTTCTTAAACTTCACTTTGTATACAACTTTTATGTTTGACATAATTATAACCTAATCAGATTCTGACGTTTTAATGGAACGAAATGTGTCATTTAACAGAATTTATGCTGCTCTCTGAATTAGGCTTGTGCACACCAATGCAGACAGGCCAATGAAAACACGCAGCATGTCTTAGTTAGCCAAGGCCTACAGGTAGAGCTGTATCTGTGGAACCTAGATTGAGAAATATGTCGGGTTGACGGACAGGAGTCGTGAGCTGCTTGTGATATCGTGCCAGAAACCTCGGATAATTTAATTTTTCGGGGACGAGAGGACGATTGGTTTCGTCAAATGCACTTACGGTCCGTCGACTCGAAAAGTCTCGATCGGCGACTCAAGATGAAACGACTAACGGAACTAATTTGACGAGCCCTGCTCTATAACGATTGCCCTCTTCCAAGGTGGAACCACTGGACGCAGGCCAAAGCCTAGCAACCGACACTGCACAATGCAATTACTGCTGCTGCTGCCGCTATTAAGAATGATGCTGATGCTGGTATTCTGCGAGCATCGATGATCTTCCAACCTGAATAAGTTAACGTGCAAAGAACTAGCGGATGCACGATCTTCATGTGAAGAATGTATACATACACATAACAGGTGACATGGCTTTCCGAGGCTGGCAGCCCATATGCTAGTGTGTTAGTGAGGAATGTCTATTCAGTATATATATAATACCTAGTAAGTGCAGATTTGCTATAAGACGTTACACAAATGAGTTTCAACTGCTGTCAGCTTGAATTGATTCCTAAATTACTTTCTGGTTTCTGTAAATTCTTTTTATCTCTCATCCTCATCTTGTGTGGAGGTCAGTTGGCTGAACTGACTCTGCTGCAGTGGCACGAGCCATTGCATGGAAGGGTGTTCAGTTAAATTGGTATCAAGGGTTCTCCTGCTGAACAACTCGGATTTGCTAATTATTCCTGTCAGCGACTAACTTCTTCCGTAAAAAGGTGTGAGTTGAGCACTGCGTGATCTTGCGATGTAACACCCACGAAACACAAACACCCATTGTGTGTGTGCGCACAAATATACATGAATATTATGCATTATAGGTGTTTTTTTGTGTGTGAGTTATTTCGTTTCTTTCTGAACATATGAACTACGTTATATATGCGACGTACCAAAATACTCAATCATTGTACAGATTAAATTACCTATTTCAAATCTTCTCTTACTGCTGTACATCCACCGCGTTTTCTGACTTTAATGTACAATTCGTGGCTATACTGATTTTCTAAGAAACATATTTTGATATTTCATTTGGTGTATTGCGTCGTTTAATTGACACAATATATATATATATATATATATATATATATATATATATATATATATAAGTCTACCTCTACAATGCTTGCATGCTTTACTTGTACACCTATACAAACTATCCACTTCGTCATTTGACCCATCCATTCTCACTATCATGCACTCTCACTCTGACCTCACGCACTCTCACTCACTCTGACCTCAGGCACTCTCACTCACTCTACCTCATTCACTCTCACTGTCACTCTATCACTATCTTTTGGAAAACTATTAGCGGTTTAGAGGTGTAGTAAGGGATTGTTCCAAATTCTGAGATCAGCCCGACCGAAAGAGTAAACATTTCCTAGTGGACTGATGAACAAGTAATGTCGCGACTTGTCGCTACCGGTCATAGGCTCAGCACGGTCATAGGTCATAGGCTCAGCACCGTCATAGGCTCAGCACCGTCATAGGTCATGGGCTCAGTACGGTCATAGGTCATAAGCTCAGCACGGTCATTGGTCATAGGCTCAGCACCGTCATAGGTCATGGGCTCAGCATGGTTTTTGGCTCAGCACGGGTCTTGGCTGAGGGTTACAAAAAGAAAAGGGGGCTGTTCGTTGTTGTCGAGTAGTTGTGGGTTGTTGTCGAGTGGCTGTGGGTTGTCGTCGTTGTTGTTGCCGATGCTTGATCGTGTGTTCATGTAATGACTCGTCGCCAATTATTTGGCTCTAATACAGAACGGTTAATCTTCGAAGTTAATTCAAGTTTTGTTGTTCGAATTGAGCACTAATAAATTCGGAAGATTCACTTCGTTGTTCTTCATTTGAGAAGTTGAGAAGTAGAAGAAGCCTCCCGCTAGACTTCGTTGTTCTTAATTTGAGAAGTTGAGAAGTAAAAGAAGCCTCCCGCTAGACTTAGAGAAGCCGAACCTGACGGACTTGCAGAAGACTCGTCAACGGGACACACGTACCGCCTTTCGCCACAGTAAGATACTTGAAGAGGAGCGACGCCCTTCACCCACCGCTTGCGGCCACTGAATTGCGCAAATGCCGGTGAAAAAAGGAGTAAGGAGGAGGATGAAGAGAATAAGAGGTGGAGGAGGAGGAAGAAGAGGAATCGCCCTGTCGTCTAATGACGATCTATTGAACCTCCTTTAGTTTGAAGATCGTCATTTATCACTCTTAAAAAAGTCAGACGAATCCTCTGCTCACCATCTCCGTTTGTTCAAATATTCATGTTCCTTCCTATGGTGGCCGTCTCGTCTGCATCGACGGCCACCAGTGGCACCGACCCTCGATGGGCTTCCTGTGTTACGCTAAGTAGGCCTTAAGTAACTATGCAGACACATAATGAAGCGCCTTTTAAGTACCTCACATGAGTGGTGGCCATTGGTGGCGAGATTGGTCGCCGCCGACAGAACGGTTGCGAGTTCATCTCCTGCCTCTAGCCTACGATTCCTCGCTCAGCCGATGGACATATGGCGAGTTAACAAATGTCTTACTTACTTACTTACTTGCCGCTGCCAACAATGCCCGTTTTCTGTTGACTTAGCCTGCCTTAAGCAAACGGCGAATCAAACGGCGCAGCTCATTTAGCATATGGGGGGAGGGCTAGACCCTGATGTGCCACAGGAGTCGACGGGGAGCAAACTGCATCAGGGCAGCCAGTCTACTAAGAAGGTGTTGCTATAACTGTTAGCACAATTTTACAATTAGTTGACATAAATGAGAGATTTAACAGACACTTATCGAGTTATGGATTAGGTAGCTGTCTATCTAAAATCATGGGCTTCAATCGGCAGAGGGCGCAAGGGGCGCTCGGTCACCCCGTGTATTTGACCGATGATAGACTCAGTCGGGGATAAATCATGAAAGTGCATCAAATTTTTTAAATAATCTTAAAGCAGACCCTATACTACAATCACGATCCTTAACCCATGCCCAAACTTTTACAAATCTAGCCACGGCTAATGGCTAAATATTGGCCTATTTATGATGATCTGCGAGAGTGGACAAAGTTTAAAAGAACCCATCCACCCAAAGACTAAAGGCACATTCGCCTCTACCATTACACCTTAATTTCTATCGCAGGCTTTCCCAGCATACTGCATTCAGTTTAAGGTTTTTTCTACGTATGATAAATTAATCATCAGCGTCGTACGAATTATGAACTGGAGTGGAGCTGAATCCGGTCAACCGTGAACTCAGTCAGGCGAAAAGTCGGTCACCATGCATGCAGGCGGCTTTGACCTCAGCCCTAGTAAAGCAGTCGTCGTGAAATCACATGCAAGTGGGTCAGATGACCTCGAGGTCATTAATTCGGTTATCAGTAGACGTGTAAAAAGACAGACGGGCACTGAGTCACCTCTAAGGAAGGACAGTTCATAGATGGATCTATGGCCTATCGGTAGGCAGGCAGGCAGTTAGCCTCAGAAATACACAGTGAACAAAACCTCATTAGACCTAATGGCTGTGCACAACGCCATGGCGTTATTCTGTTCCAGACAGAATAATTACCTGTCATATACCTAAAGGTAATCATTCTGATAAATCATGTGGATGTTGAAACTCAACCAGCGCAATCAACATCAGATTCGTTTTGAAGCAAAACTCTGTTCCATTGTCATTCGTGTTTGCAAGTCAGACGTGTTTGACTTGAACAAGTCTGCATTGAATCTTAGTTTTTCAGTGAAAAAGTAATGCACTGCAAAACTCTGGCTTACGATTCGTTCTATAGCTGACTTTAGTCGGACTCTGTCTCATGGGTAGCTAACGACGTCTAATGTTTCCGGGCTCCTTTTCGAGTTATTGGGAAACTCCAACAACACCCCCCCCCCCCATTAAATCTATGAAAATAATCTGGGATGGGCCTAGAGGCCTATTTTTAAGTTCGTATGTTTAACGAAGAAACTGGAAAATGGCGTCATATTATTATGTTTCAGTAAATTTAGGACATTTCACTGAAGGCGCCGTCGGTAACCCAGTCGCTACGAAAATATTAGGGTGGGTATCTCAACGACATAATCACATAAGCTAGGTCTATAGACCCTATATAACTGTATGTCAGTCGGTTCCCCAACAGGAGTGTCATATACAGGCCTAATACATATGAACCCCATATGGCAATATCCCCATATGGGCTTCATTTCAAGGGGTTTAAGCCAGAAGCTCGTATCAACGATTTTTGGCGAAATAATGGTTTTGACAGAAATTCGGTTGACTGACGTTAAGGAAGCTTGTGCTAGAAGGCCGTAACTATACGGCATCATAAAAGACTAGTTGGTGCGAAGATACACCACAAATTATGGGTCACTTTTATGCCATAAGGATGTAAAACTATGGATACGGTGTGTATTATGTCGTTTGCAACTAGTAGCCCTGCCAGATGGTTGCGTCTTGAAGAAACAACCATGTAGCAAAACCAGTGGCGAAGATTATATTTGTGCACCTGGGGCCCGGGCCCCGGCAATATTTTGAGCCTGGAGGCCCGGCCATTTGTTGGGCCCCGGCAATATTTTAGCTGCAAAATCGATACAAGGCAGCTCTGGACTGACAATTTTAGTTGTCAGTCTTCAGTTTAAGACGTTGGCAAACATTGCCAGTCCATAATTTCCAATTGTACCTCTCTAGGTACTGCTGTATGCCTACCTTTGCTTAGGTAGACAAACGGACAGACAGAAAGACAGATATACGAATATGTACTACATCAGTACATACGTACTTATAATTATACGCAGGTCGACCAAGCGAACTGAGTCACAGGCAGTCAGACATACAAACTTTAAGCCACACAGGTCGCCAGAGGGCACAGATCTATAGCATGATTTGACAGAACCCTGAAAAATTAGTCTAATGCAGGTCAGACAAGTCGCCCTCACATCACTGCCATCGTCATATGGATGTCATCTTTGACCAGTCAGGAAGTAGGGTTGTAAGCCGAGCCGCTAATTTAGTTTCTTCAGCTACAAAACCATATACATGTACCGTATGTACATGTGGTTTTTGGTGGCTACATATATACCCATATCCGTATAGTCGCCATCTATAATTATAATCTTTGACCAGTGTCTAGCATCGCTACCCGAAGAAAGCTCCCTCTGTTAAATATATGAAAATAGGATTTTGTTAATTTTGAACAAGTAAAATTTTAGAAACATTGTGTTCGAATTTGCTGATACGAAAATGGATAAATCTGTTATAAAACGGAAACGACCCGATGACGGTATTGATGGTGAAATTGCACTTAATGTGGAGGTAGGCTCATCAGCTTTCAGCACTCTTTCAGTGTAGATGCAATGAGATGAAATTGAAAGCCAGTTACTTAGTTTTCCAAGGTTCAACTCCAGGTATATAGAAACTTTTCATACATTGAGTCAAGTATCCATCTTATCTGTATAAGTTTAGTGCCTTGCGTCGGCTAAAGAACTGGATGCGAAGTACAATGACGCTGGAATGGTTAAGCGCTGTGTCTGTGTGCCATGTTAACAAAGACATTCTTGACAGATTGGACGTAGTGACACTAGCGGCACAGTTTGCTAAAAGAAGCACAGTCAGTGAGAACATTTTCGGCAGTTTCAATGTTGAATAAATAATAACAATAAAAATACTAATCTAAGAACTTCTATAGCGCCACTGTAATAATGCTCATGGCATTAGTCGATGGTCGCTGCTAAACAAAATCATTGTCCAAGCCAAATTCCATGGTGAGTCCGGGTCGAAAAGCCAAGGTGAAGTCAAGAAGGCAAGAGACAGCCTACCAAGGAAATGAGTTGAGGAAGAGGTGAGTTTTTAGTCGAGATCTGAAGGCCGAAACAGAGTTTGCCGAGTTAATTACGTGCTCAGATTGCGCTGCTTTAGCATTACTGACATAATGTTCATAACTGTTGTGTGCATTGACATTCCACTGTAAATAATATTAGTCACATTTCTCATTTTTTGTCTATTGAGATGTTGGACTTTATGTCTGCCTGCATTAGGCCTACTTCATGAATCCTACCCCCAGGCCAGAGGGTAGGATTTATGTCCCTGGAAACCAATAGGGGCTTCACACCCAGACCCATTATAGGCCCGGCCCCCCAATGTTTACGACGGATCGACGCCTCTGAGCAAAACAATTATTGCCAAATTTGCAGACTAATTCGTGTCAAATTGCTGCAGGTATAAGATAGGGAACTTACGACTCTTGCTAAAAGGGCCCAGTTTTGACAAATTCCACCTAATTATCATGTTATGTGTAAACAATACAATGTACGGTTTAATGCCTTTTGAAGAGGATTGTCATTATTCAGCATTTTGCTAAAAATAATTTTCACTGTTTAAGACAAAAATGAGTAGGCCTATGCAAATTTTTCTACTAAAATTTTCGGTTTCTTCGTTTGTCTTAAAATGATGTAAAACTTAGATACGACGTTCTGGCTTAAATCCCTCGATATCTAGCGACGAGAGTACAGCGGCCAACAATGGGTGAATTTTGTCCTTAGGAATTCCATTACAATCTTATCTTCAGGAAATGTTTGTGTATTACAACAAATATGGATTTTTTTGCATCGTAATAAAATTTGCCTAGGACTTCATTGCAATTTTTCGTATGAGTACGGTTCATATAGCGCTTTGTTTAGGGGAGACCGGGGCATAATGGGATACTCAAAGGTTTGTTGAAGTATATCTTGTATAGTTAATAAAAACTCATGGCTTTCTCGGACTCAGAATATGCCTACAGCCTACAGGCTTAAAGTACTCCGCAGACTAGAATAATCTACTTAACCTTGGCCCAGACTGAAGATAAAACTATCCTGCTATGGAATCCAAAAATCCCGTTATGCCCCGCCCATAGGGGTAAAATGGGATATACCTATCCCATTAGGCCCATGATATGCAACACCCAAGAGAAAGAATACAGGCCTTAATAAAAACTTTATAGCTGGATCGACAGTAAATTTGAACGCTTCAGGCGTTCTAACCGGGAGGTTTGGATGGCGCAGCATAAATCTTCTCGTCCAATCTTCTCCCGTCAATCCTTTACCAGCATCAACTGAGCTTTGAATGACATTCCTTTCAGCAAGCTGGTAACCCATGCGTCTCAAATCCACCAATATCAAACCAAAGAACAGTTCCTCCATTCTTAATAGGTAGCGCACCAAATCGACTTCCATGTCATCTGAGAAAATTCGTCGTTTTGATCCGAGGATTTTTGTTACCTCCTCAGCCATTTTGTTTTTATTCTTCACTCTCCTTTCAAGAGTTGACTTAGGAACTCCGTATTGTTTACTTGCCGCGAGATACCCAAGTCTTCCACCTCTAACCTCATCAATGGCGCATACCATACCTACTTCGTTCCACTTCTCTCGTTCCGTCTTTCTTTTCCATTCCCGGATCATCTGAAATGTGAAAAATAAGGAACTAGGCTTAATAGCGTGCATGAGTCACTAAATTCCTCTCCTTCACCTTCAAAGATGTTTTACTTCCACTCATTATTATTAGGCATAAGCACATTTTTTATTATAAACTAGGCATAATACCACAATAAAAAGCGGCCCATTCTTAACATAGGGCAAAATGGGATATCTATATCCCGTTATGCCCCTAATACTCAAAATTCAAACCCTCCATTAATACACAAACTACGAAAGAGGCACGACTTTTGCTACGAGAATATATGGCAGAATATATAATACTACTTATTCAATATATTGGCTAAATTTAATATAACTCCAACATTTTTCAAACAGGCCTTGGATTATCTATGTACCTTACTTCAGCTATCGTGAAAATCAACTTTTAATCCTAAAATTGATCAGACGCGTCACTATCGCAATTTCTGATGTACCACATATACTACATATAAGACTCTGTGGTTGTACTTCACATTCGAAAAGATTTTCACTTCCGGCTGAAAACGTCATTGGCCAGTAACGGTAAGTAAGAAAGATAATATTCAAGTTTCCCGTTATACTCCGGTATCCCATTAAGTCCCGGTCTCCCATGCATGCGTAACCTATATTTCTAACCATGCTTATCGTTGACAACGAAGTACTATTTTTTACTCAAATGGCCTGCTTCTACTTAAATCTCGGGTTGGCCGGTCCGTGCACCGCTACCTTAAATGGCGTGACTCCCATTTAAACTGGCAGCGGTGGTGAAGGATCTCACCCGATAAATTTATTATAAAGTGAGCATGGTCAAGGCCATACAGTCGCTATATAAAACCGTGTACATTTACATTTACTTAACTCTGCTACTGCCGCTAGTCGGGAGGTGCCAGTCTCAAGCCGGGATAAAGGAGGAGGGCGACGTCAACGGTCTTTGATGCCATAAGATGTCGTTAAACACTGGAACTACTGTTACATTTACTTGTTAACTTTGCCACTGCCTTACTCGGGCGGTGCCAGTCCCAAGCCTGGATAATCGTAATCGTAATCGTAATCTCGAGATTTCTACAGCGCCCAACGAAAGCTAAGTCGTGGGAACCAGCTTATTCACAGGCGCTCAGTCAAAACAAAATCGATAGGCAAAAGGGTTCGGTTCCAGGAGTCAGGCAGTCAGACAGTCGGACGGCTACTGTGGATGATGTTTGAAATTGAAGCGAGAAGAGACATGAGGGGAAGAGGAAGAATCAAAATAAGATTTTTGGAAAAGAAGTGTTTTCAGTCTTGAGTGAAAGACCTGCGCAGAAACTGAAAGAGTGTTGGTGAGTCCATGTGATGGACCAGATAATTGTCGTAATTCTGGTGGGAGTTTATTCCAAAGGGGTGGGGCAGCTATGGCTACGGAGCGATTTCCAAATTTTAAGGATGAGGTGCCGGGAGGGCGAAGAAGTGTTAGGACAGATGAGGAGCGGGTTGAACGGAGTGGTTGGATTGCAAAGAATTGACGAAGATAGGAGGGTTGGGAGGATTGAAGTGTGTTGTAGGTGAGGGATAAGACTTTGTACTCTATTCGTTCTGGTATTTTAAGCCAGTGAAGTGATTTCAGAACAGGAGTTGTGTGATGGTATTTGGGAGATTTGGTGACAGCACGAGCGAGAGCATTCTAAATCCCTTGAAGGCGATTTATCTAGATCTATATTGAGGAAAAGTGAATTACAGTAATCAAGTTTTGTATGGACTATGGTTTGGCGATGATAGTTACAGTTTTGAAATCAAGCAAAGGGCGGATTCTGCGGAAGTCACGGATATGCATGAAGCAAGATCGGGAAAGATGGGTGATATGATCAGGAAATGAGAGGTATTGGTCGAATATTACACCAAAATTGTGGACAGAAGAATTAGTAAATATAAATTTGTTGGTGGAGGCAGTCCAGGGTGAGGGAGTTAGAAGGGTCAGGAATTTTCTTCAGCTGGTCACGTAGGCCAATAAGTATGAATTCCATCTTAGATGGGTTCAAGCATAAGAGATTAGATGCCATCCAGGAGGAGATTTGTTTAACCACACAAAGAAGATGATTTATAGAGTCGTTAAAACAATTCGGATAAAGGAAGAGGGCGACGCTAATCATCTTCGTCATGACACAGCGTCGTTAAACAATAACTACAAACAAACATTTACTTGGACTTGAATACATGCAACAACCCTACAAGGAATAAGTTTAGTTATTAAGTCGGTGCGGCTTTCATGGCGGCTGAGTTGTACGCCATTCCAATTCCTTCAGCTATGCTGCAATTTATAGATCATTTGTATACAGTCTTTGCTAAGCTCTTCTACAGCGCTTAGTTTATTGCTTCCTTCGAACCATTCGCAAAGATGACCTTGCTTAAGCGTTGAAAGCGCAGGTTTTAGCGAGGAAGATACATGCTTAGGTTTAGCAACATGGCTCATTTTAAACAACAAAATATGCTGCTTTAGCTACTGCAGTTGATATAGACAAATGCGGAGTGCTGTCAGAACCCGAGAAACGGTCGTACTCTATTACTAGAAAATGTTACTTGAAGTCCATTTGTTGTGCGTATAGATGTGTAACGTGTCGATATGTGCACATTTAGGCACCATCTTTAAACGCTCTATATAAGTTTACAGATCATATTACAGTACCACCAGAAATTTGCGAAACAGGCCAAACTAGGTTTTTGTATGATATGGCGAAATTGTTGAAACATTTGGGGATAGGGGGTAAAAAGCCTTCGCCGAATTCCCCAAAGCTTGAATACGACCCTCAGAGGGTTGATCGCGCCAGAGGCCATCAGTTGGTTGAACCATCAGTCGGATTGCTGCACTTACCTACTGGAAATGATACGGACAGCTCTAGCACAGTATCATCTGCTGCCACTGCCGGTTCAGACGATTTTCCGCCTCCTCCAAGCGCCTGGACCCTTGAGCAGGCCTTAGGTGACAGCAGTGGACAAGCCTTTGGAGGAGCCAGGCCAAAGGAGATCAAAGGAAATCGTCAACATTCCAGAGATGATATGGAAAGGCACAAATACGGAGGAGGATCGTCATCAGATACAACAGATTCAGACTTTGCTGAATTACCCAAAATTTTAGCAAAAGTATGAGTTATGTTCTTGTATTTACAAGATGCATGTACACACCCACATACCCAACCAGCAATCAATTAGCTAACCCTGAGTAGCTCATTAAAAATTGGACTTGACCATAAATTTTGTAGGTATTTGTAAATTTCACGGGGTGCAACTTAATTTTAAAACGACTGAAATTATTTTATTCCAGTTGAGTTTCTCTTCCTAAAAGTTTTCCAGTTTATCCATAAATGAAATTTTTGCAGGTTGGCCACCCTGGCACTCAAGCACACTCATCTATCAGTTTACTTGAGTGAAGCCTTGTGTAGAAATTACAGTGTTGCTACAGAAGATTTCAGATTAGATGTTGCCAGTAGTAACCTATGAAATTGAGCTAAGTTTAGTAATTCTAAGCTATGTTCCACTAATTGTTTTGAAAAGCATTTCTTTTTATATTGTCTTTTTCTTGTCGGGTTGAATGTTGAAGTGTTGTGATGTAGGTTCTCAGTTGATGCATGAAAGACTGAATTCTACCAATGCTGGTCTTACATTAGGGCAAATATGAGGACCAACTGGTTGAAGAACATTTGTAGAACCAGGCACAGGCAGGAAAACAGACTTCTGATGAAGTTGAATATGCTTGCTAGCATTTGCAGAACGGACTGCATGTACGTAGACTAATCAACAGTTCATTGGCTGTGTATTATGTCCTGTGCACACGTGTTTGGTAGCAAGACTTGACCTTAAACATGCATTGTATTCCTATAAAAACCATCATTGCTTAACAAAACTTGATGATCATTGTTAGGAAAAATCAGCTTCATTTCTGGCAATGTCAAAGCTGTTATAGTGTATTAATGTTAACAGTGTTAAGTGATATGCAAATCAACATTGACTTTGATGCTTTGCTTAGAACTAGGACAGTGTCCTGAGCTGTAGTTGTAATTGAGTAAACTTTATTAGTCAAATTAATTTTGTAGAAGCCCAACATTTTTGAATCTACAAACATCTATGAAAACCAGGCAATGTTTGATACTTCGCTTCAACTTGTAGACAGCGAATCGTTACAGGAAGTCAAGAAATGGCTTGGAGGTTTGCTGATGCTCTATTCCAATTTAGCAATTTGAATGATGGATGGTCTACAGCATGCATTGAAATTGGTTAATTGCTTTGCAGGTTTTGTTTTTAATTTTTCTTGTTACAATTTAGTGCTTATCATATCTATGATGTGTCACAATTATTTTATTAGTATTACTGGTTTCTGTAGTAATGTTTAATACCATTCTAAAATAAATTTTTGAAGACAATATATTAGGAAAGGGTGTTGTTTTCTGTATTTTTACCTCTGTTCAAGGTTACAAAGCATTTCTCATTTGTTTAAAATCCTAATTTTGGTACCAGTATTGTCAGCAGTATTTGTAACCAGCTGTCACCCTCGTCCTTTCCTTCATCATCACGCTTCTCGACTGATGCAACTTAATCCTGATCGGCCTGCCTAAATTCCGCATCCATCAGCTCCAGTCTGTCCTCAGCTGTGCTGCTTGGCTCGTCGCTGGTACATCCAGATTCTCGCATATTTCTACCTACGTACGAGACACCCTACACTGGCTTCCAGTCGAGAAGAGGGTACAGTTCAAAATATTCCTCATGGTCAGGTCCTCGATCGTTGGCTTAGCGCCGGATTATATCTGAACTCATCAAGCCAGTTGCTGATCAACCTGGTCAACAGAGACTATGATCGGCGACACATGGTCAACTCATTGTACCACGTTCTCATACGTCTGCTCAGACGGGCCGTGCCTTCTCCACTCTGGGGCCGTCTCTCTGGAACACTCTTCCACCAGACATCCGATTCCTTGCTTGTTCAACAGTTCAAGAAACATTTTCTGCCCGTCTCAAGACGTTCCTATTTAGAGACCGTTAGGTAGCCGTGCTGCAGCGCCTTTGTGAGTTTCGTAAAAGGCGCTTTACAAAATTAGTGATACATACATACATCCATTTGTATATTGATATTCTTTTTTGTACTTCCTAGTGATTTTAATAATTACTTAACTCCTCAGATTAGCATATGTGGCTTAGGTCATCTGTTTCATTCCAGGAAGCGTGAAATTTGGTTTGAAAAAAGGCAGCTGAACAGTTGTGGAATTAAGTAGTTTTAATTGGTATTTACTTGTAGAAGTTAACTTGGACTCCTCCTTGGATGTAAATTCCAGCCCAATCAACGCACCACGTGATATTCGATCACGGATGGGATTGGATGTCCAGTTCAAACAGAAAGACAAAGCCCACTCGCAGGCAGATGCATCGGGAAAAGCCTTACCACTTGCAGCTGACAAGATTCTTCCAGTTGGAAAAAGAGCACCTGGAGTGAAGAACAAGGACAGTGATTTGACATTTAGCACTTCGATAAAAGAACAGGAGTCGGAATATGAGAAATCTAATCCAGCCACTCGAGAGCCTGATTATGAGCGATACACTCAGCTTAGAGAGGAATTGAAATTCGAGTTGGAAGAACTTTCTGAGATTCCAGAGGAAGAATCGCTGACAGAACAAGATTCATTCGATCTGCAAGTTCCTAGTGAAGAAAACATGATGATAAGGTCTGATGGCTATGAGGAGCCATGGGACTTGGAGGCAGCTCAGGGCGAAATAGAGGACCAGTTTAATGGTGTCCTTGTGGGGGAATGGATTCTGAGAGAAATGCCAACAGCACCTGACAAGACGGCTGCAACTAGTTCTCAGGCCCAAGAGCCACCATCAGCACCATCTGTGGTTCATGAAGGTGCCGCAGTTGCACAACCACCGCCACATGAGCTGGATGTTCGAACGCAGAAGGGATATGAGAAGCCATGGGATTGGAAGCCACACATGAAAGACAATCGAGGGCCTGAGGGATACGAGAAGCCTTGGGATTGGAAGCCGCACATGAAAGATGATCGACCACCGAAGGAGTATGAGGAACCATGGGACAAGAAAGCAAAGAATGTTGAAAATGAAGTCATTGCTGCCAAGATTGCAAAAGAGGCAGCAAAGGTTGGTAAAGACGCAGTGTCTGGTGGGTTACCTGCTCTGGGGAAGACTACAGAAGATGTTCGAGGACAGGAGGGTTATGATAAGCCATGGGACCTAAAACCACACATGAAGGATGGACGTCCCCCAAACGAGTATGAAGAACCATGGGACGCAAAGGCAAAGGACATTGAGACGGAACTGATTGCTGCCAAGATTGCGAAGGAGGCAGCAAAGGCAAATGCAGCTGATGGGGCTTTGGAGAGGCCAGTTGTACGACCACCAGTAGCAGGTGGTGCCAATGCAGAACGGATTGGATTGAAGAGAAATGTCAAGGATGGAAGAGTTCACATGGAAAATGAAGCACTTGGAAACATAAAAAGGACAAACCAGGTTATAAGAACAGGTAGCTTTCTGACATCATTTTGCAAGTTCATATATCTATTCTGTCATGCATATTTTTTTTGTAGAATCTGAAATTTTCCAGGTCTTTGCTTATGATGCGGCATTTGTATAAGTAAGCTTATCATTTAAGTAGAATATCATCTGTAACGCATTTAGAAAATTTAATAATAATGAAAGATTGGATCGGCATTACATACCGAGGAGAGTTACTTATATTTAAAAGTCAATGAGGTTGTAATAATAACCTACCCTTGCTTCTTTGCCTCTTGGACACTATTTCCTTTGGTTGCTTTCTTTGTGCCCTGATGAGGGTGGTGTACCATACATTTGTTGCTGGAGTCTGATACAGAAAACTGTTCAGTTCTTCTGAGACTGACATTAAATATTTGGTTGGTGTGCTTGTCAGTGAGCGAAGATGGTGGAAAGCCTTGTCGGCCAGCTGTCTTGTCCCCAGCCCAGCGCCATCTGCGGCTCTCTCCAAAAAAGAAGACTGGTCTAACTCCTGATCTGGAAAGCTCACCAAAAAACCGAATTGGTGAAAGAATACAAACTAGAATTCCACTTGAAGACCAAAGGTCAGTTTTTGGATTTTACTTTCTGTATGAAGAGAATCAGTTAAATTTGTCAAGAAAATTAGTCTTTTCAGGCGTAAATCTGATGGTCTTAACTTTGAGTCTGTCTTTCACCTTTGAGTGTTGTGAATATATTATAAGCATATTTTGTCTTGACATTACATTTTTCAAAGGTAGTTTGAAGTTTTTTCACTGAATGTCTATTCAACTTCATTGTTCTTGGTTGAAGTTTAGAAATACAAGGAACACATGATTTTTTTGCATTATAGCTGGCCTAGGGTAACTTCTTTGCTGATGGGCCAACCTGCAAACTGGGGCAGGCCCACGCTGGCCTCACAGGGCAGGTAGAATATGTAGTTTTTTTGTGGTTCTGCTCCAAAGCCAATGTCGAGCATACTAGTATTTCAGGCTGAAGAAAAATGGCTAATATGAATGGAATGGGGCATGCAATTCAAACAATATACTTTGCATCATCTGTAAGCCTCTGCCTTGTTTGGCATCAAGAGTTGCTCAGTTGCAACCAAGCATTCTTTTACAAACTGACCATCTGAGTGGAGCTTCAGATGCCAAGCACCAAACTCCATGGTTACATGTGTGTAGCCACCTTGCAACCAGCATCATACACTGTTGATGGCAGCGCACACCTCTCCCTCCAGATGTTACGATTTTAATTTTTTGCAGTGTTTTTTTTATAAAATGCTGTTTTTAATATCTAAATGATCAGTTTTGGTCTGTGAATTTCTATTTTCTGGATAATTTGTCTGCCCCTATAGCTGAGAGAAGTTTATGATTATTTATTTCTTGTTTGCATTGATATGCACCTCGTTTGTATTGGTGTCAGGATCTGTGTTTTCATTACCTGTATGGGCACAGCAGGTTTCCCACACTAACATGGCTGGAATTCTTTCATGAGTCGCCCACGAGCTGAAGAACTACTCTTTTCTCATTTGAGTCACGCCTTTTGTTTTATTTGTTGTGCGCGTTTATCTCTTGTTTTTTCAATTTCATTTGTTTTACTTGGTTGCCGATGGTGCTTTTTCACTTCAGTCGTTTGCTGTGGGTGTGTGCTACCAGTACCATCCTGTGTTTAATGCAAATTCATGTAGAACATCTTTGACTGCACTTCTTAGATTGTCTTTGTATCTGCTTCTGTTACTTCTTTTGCCCGGAGATATTGAAATAAGTCATAGACCAGTTAGAATGCAGTCTGGATATTGGTCAATTAAATATTTGTTTTGCTACGACTTTGCCTAATTTTCTTTGTGAGCATACCTTACATCTACTTGTTTTTAATGAGACCTGGCTTTAACCTAGTGATACATGAGCATTCATTTCTGATGTCACTCCAAATTTGTCTATCCTGAATGAGCCTCGGTGCAATAATAAAGGTGGGAGCTTTTTTCGTTTTAGGTCATATAGATCTGCCGTTGCATAGGTTCATTTTGCCTATTCCAGTACCCAAGTCATTTGGTGCCTTACTGCTGCTCTTGTTTCTGGCAATAAGCAGGTATTGCTAGTGAACACTTATTGCCCACCTTCCCTTCCTCTTACTGGCTTTTTGAATCAGTTCACTACTTGAATATTTGATTTCCTGCCCTTGTGAAATAGTTGTTATAGATGACCTTAATATTCTTCAGCCAACAACAAACAGTTAGGTTTACTTTATGTCATTAAGTTCATTTAAATCTTGAAAGTTGAAGCTGTGTATTACAGCACAAGTCAAGCCAATGGTCACTACAGTTGAAGGGACCCTTTGTGCCAGAAACAGCTTACCTTAAATTGCATCATACTGTATTAGATCGATTGGTTAATGGGCCATGTTTTGGCTGCTCTAAAAGGCTTGAGAGAGAAATATCCAGATACATGTAGATGAGCACATGCTGTTAATAATGTGCTTGGGTTGTATCTAGATGGTATCATGGGACCATAAGTCGAGGAGATGCAGAAGCAATCCTCCATGGACACAAGGAAGGCAGTTACTTGGTGAGACACAGTGAAAGTGGAACTGACGAATTTTCACTGTCTGTTAAGTGAGTTGAAATCATTCTTTGTTTGCGTGCTTGTTTGTAAATAGAGATTTAATAACATAACTAGGAACATGTATACATTTACATGTTATGTCTGTGTATCTTCATTGTGCATGTATGTCTTTGTTTATGTAACTGTGTTTAATATAAATCTGAAGAGTTTTTATAGTTTTTAATAAATCCTCAAAATCCCAGTTTTTAGTATATTTGATGTTTCATCTACTGTATGTTTTAACTGCACATATAACCAAAGCCGAAATATACAGACATGCAAAACAGTTGCCAATCTTGGAGATGGTTGAAACACAATGACTCCGGATGTTTGGGCACTTTGCACATAGCGACGGTAGACAGGACCATGCTAGGGCTCTCCGAGCCTTGCTTCTTGGCCCTCCTAGGACCTGGAAGAGACCAGTCGGACGACCAAGGCACACATGGACCTGGTTGATCCAAGGCGGATCTTTGGCTGCTGAACCTGATGGAATTTATATGGTCAGTTAGGGTGAATCTTCATCAAGAAGCATTGAAAGATCCCAGCCACATCCAGTGCATTCCTGGCTGGAAATGCCAATGCCTTGGTTGATTTGGAAAAGGAGTGCATGTGTGGTCAGTTTTCTCTTGAGCCTGTGACATGTCAGTCCTTATGTACCTGGCCTTGAGTGGATTCAGACGGCCATGTCTCTATTTCTTTGATGACAGCAATTATAGAGGGTGGAATGGCATGTCGAGTAGAACTATAAGTCATTGACTTATTGATTTGTAATGGTAAATCTTCTTGCAGCATGATATGCATCTGGAAAAGAAAGAAGAAAATCAGTGCTTGCTGCAGTTACTGGAAGGTCAGATCAAGAAAAATACCCTAGTTTCATTAACTACAATGTATTTATACTTTTAGTATAATGTTGCATGGTGCTTGATGCATATGTTTTGGGCCAGATGGAATTAGACTTGTATGGGTGATTGTTTTCAGGAGTTCCCGAGGTTTTATGCACATGAAGATCGTAGTTGATCGTGAGGGCAAGTACATCCTTGGTCAGTTCAGCCAGCCTTTTGTCAGCATTCCTCAGATGATCCAGTATTACACCGTCAGCAAATTGCCAATCAAAGGCGCTGAACACATGTCACTGCTCTATCCAGTCAACCATAACATTTTGTGATAAAAAAACGCATACCAGAACGATCTGAAAGAAATTTCTTCTGGTCTTCTCTATCATTACGCAGGTTTAGCACAATTTCAGGCTGAAGTCAGTGGACACTGCTTTGATTTATTGAAGGCTATGCTGCCTGAACACAATTAGTAAATATTGCCTCAACAACTGCTTCTGCTAAAAAATGTTCTTTTGGGCTTTCTCCTGCAAATCAGTAAGCAGACTTCATTGTCCCTTCTTCTTACCACTGAAATGCGGTGCCTTTCTTCCCAAAAAGTAAAATTAAATATCCATCCTCCCAGAAAAATTTAATGATTCCTGCTTCCTAAACTTAAATTTAGTGTTCCTGCTTCCTTTACAGTTATGCCTGCACAGAACTTACAAATTATTGTCCTACCCCCTGAAAACCTTAATGAATTAATGTCCCTACTTTCCCAATGTCTTGGCTGATGTTAAATTTTCAAAAAGAATATCCCTGCAATTACAGAAGGGGATGAATGTGGTTTTTGAAAATTTGTATCAACAATATTTCTGGTGATGTGAAAGCACTAAAAACTTGTCCTTACTGACAAAACGGTGAAGAAATGGATTGTGAAGAGTGATTTGCAGAAGTTGGCATCTTAGCAGTCTGAATTTGATCACCAGAAAAATTACCAGTGTAACCAATGAGTTAGCTTAAAAAGCAGGGCACACTAGTGGCTGGCCCAGGAGGCACTGCATACAAGTAAGTCCTAAAAGATAGACAACTATTTGTGTAATGAGTTTCTTGTTTTTAAAATGGATATTGTGTGTATAGTATGTATCTGTGTATCATCGTTTACATTGTCGCTTGATCATGGTGTATTGTTGCAGTGTGGCGTTTGCCTCTTCTCATAAATCTTTCTGACATCTTTCTGAATCAGAACTGATTATGTGTTTGTGCCTCATCTTGTGTTGAAGTTAGCAACTTTTTGAAGTAGTTATTGTCCGATATCATAAGGCGGCTTTAATTAGGAAAATCTAAATTTCAAGCACAGGTTTTGTTTGCAGTACACAATGAGGGACTGTGAAACTGCTTATTGTGGATATTGCCTGTATATAATGCAGTACTGGACTGTACTTCTAGTCTAAAAGTTTTGGTTGATAAAGAATGCAATTGTGATTTTTCTGTGTGTTCCAAAATGAAGCAAATGAGGCAGCAAAATATCTCATAAAGACCACTGGGTAAGATGATGATGTGTTTTTGCAATAAAGCTTAATAAGTGGGGATATCTGGATTGCTTTACTTGTCAGTAATTTATGCTGTTGCAAATAACTTTATTCCCATATTTATATAGAGCCCATTACTGTTCTGAAGCTTGAGGTTTGTAGCCTCAAGTTTTCTTACTTGTTTATGGCAGATTAAAATGTCCCTTAATCTAAATGCAAGGTATTGTAAAATCAAACTCGGTGCTGAATGAAGAAAGTCTGTTTGGCCCTCCGTGCATAATTCTTACACCCAGTATCAATTTCAGGAACTACTATAAAGTCTGGGGACCATTAGTTTAATTGGGATCTAACCTAATCTTATGACTTCTGTAGCACCATTACCATTATGAATAAAGCATCAGTCAACGGTTGCTTGAAGTGAACTTGTCAAAAAGTGATTGGGAGTGTAAGATGTTTGAAATTATAGATTGAAAATGAGAATGCTAGCAGTGAAAACATGTTATCTACTAAAAATTGTTTGCAAAAGTACTAAATGTGGTTGCAGAATTAGTGCATAAAACAAGAACTGTGCTGTAGAAATTGGATAAATTGGCTGGCACAAAGTCTAGAAATTAATTGAAGAGGAGAAAGTGCCAAATGTTTGGCAGGCAAAGAAGCTTGTATAGAGATAAACGCTTGTTGAGAGAACTGAACTGTTATATTTATATTAACTGTATGGCCTAACAGTGTTCTGGTGATCAAGTAGCATTGCACTGGCAATCTTTCTTAAAGCTTACTCTTGATTCATAATGTTGCAAAAATTATTTTAATATCACTTGCGGCAGTTTCATGAGAAGAACTTTCTAAATGTACAGAAGTCACTGTAATTTTCTATCTTACAGATTTCTTCTTGGTTGCCTGGTTAAAACAATTTGAGGAGTTGTTTTGGAAGAAGTTCTGCATTCCAAAAATGCATAGAAGTGAATTTGTCTTTAAGTATTCAAAGTTGTATGTTCAGCTATAATAAAATCAGGATTTTCTGTTCTATTTGCCCTTTGAAATTCAGAGTTTTGAATTGTTGTCAATGTCTGATTTGATTTTGTTGCCATTTTACCAAAAGTATTTTTGATCTGGTTTAATTTCAAATTTTCAAGTGATTGTCATTTTCTGATGATTTTATGGTTGCTTTTGCTATATGCATTGGTTTGTACATAATATTTTTAGTTTTTCCAGTTTTTATCAGTCATGACAGGAGTTGTTTTTCTGTTAAAAAATTGTGTATATATGTACATGTTTCATTTAGGATATATAATATCTAGATATTTAGGGCATATAATAACATTGTGTGAACAGTTGATGAAGATTGTAAAATGTGTATTTGGTCATTGTTCAAGATGAGTTGCCTTTTCAGTTATGGCTTTTAATTCTCATTTTATGCCTTAGAATTGAACTGAGCTGGTCCTTAGCCTTGATGAGCTTGTTTTATCATGTCCTGATTTACTTCTGTAAAATACTGCTTATTTACCCACATTGAGTTTTGTTCTCTTTGAGTATCCTACTTTACAAGGAGCGCATTCCACTACTGCTCAGAACATGGTGCCGGTTTGATTTGGAATATACTTTGTGTTGATGTGCAACAAGAGCAGATTGTTTGCAGAGTAAAAAAACTGGCCAATAAAAATGATTCGATCTAGTAGAGCTATTATTTTTTATGAGAGTGCATTGCATACAGTTCTACCAAGATGCAGTTTCGTAATGTACGGAGGATATGAAATATATCAGTCAATAAAACCCAGTTTTCACATATATAATAAATTTATCCTTTTGCAGCAAAGGGCTGTAGAGGTGACTTGTCTGAACATAAGCAGGTGAATGAGTGCACACAGTTTTCTTGCTCTGCTTGTTCTTGTTCCACATCAACATGGAATATACTCCAATTCAAGCCTGAACCTTGTTCCAAGCAGCTGTGGACCATGCCCTAAGGTTATCCTTCTGCCTGTCCTTTATTTTTCTGATGCTGCAGCTCACATTTGATCTTGACAGTATTTTGCTGCTGCAGTATTTTATAGGAATGTAGGTTTCTGAATGTTTTATATGCAGTATGTGCCTATGTAAAATCAAAATGACCTGATTCTGCTTGATGCCTCCAGCTTTTCCGCCTGTGGCTCATTTACTGCAGGTCATGTTAACGAATGGTCCTGCTTTTGCCTTTAAGTAAAGCCCTTTTCAGTTACACTGATCACTCATTCTGCATGTCTCTTGTGTTTAAATATTTGATTTTACTCCAGAGTGGCTTACATGCAATCAGCCTAAAGGCTTAGAGTAGACATTATCCTTGGTTACACTTGTTTTATACAATTATGGTATTTGCAATGAAGAGGTCAGGTTGAGTTTCTAATTGTGATTATGTTTAAACTCCATCTTTACAGCAGATATCAGGCAAGATGGTGTATCTTGTGAAGAAAATTTTGAGCGGGTTTTGTAAACTTGTCTCAAAAGCATAACTGGTTTTGCAAGGATGCAGCTAAGCATTGTTTTTCACTTGATCAAAGCTGTAGGTTTGGAAGAAATGAATTGTTTGAAGTGGCCTGACGGACTTGGACCATGAGAGGGGGCTTGGTCCACTTAAAAGTTGACCACCAGATCGTGATATATTTTGTGTATCTAGTCAGTTTCATCATGTCATCACTCTCAAAGTTTTATTGTTCTTTGATTAAGTATCTTCTTTTGTTTGAGACCAATGTTATGGCTTGCCACGTAAACAACTGATGCATCTTTAATGAAGAATTCTAGTCATGTGTTTGGTTTTAGCTGTAAATATGATTAGGTTTTACAATATTCTTGTTGTTTTGGCTGACTTATTGTAAAACCAGTAATAGAGCACTAAGATTTTTGTTTTTTTTTGTGCAACATTTTAAGAATTTGAATATTTGTCATGTTTTGAATTTAATTTTTCTGTATAATTTGACTGTGACTTACTAACTGATGCCTGTCGGTTGCATAATTCGACTTTGAATAAAGAAATGGCACCATCATTTGCATTTTACTGAAAAAATGATATCATTCATTAGATATAATTTAGTTATCAATGTCTGAAACTGTCTACTGAGGCAACTATTGCTTTTATATTTAACATAAGTCCTTAGTGAAGCTCTGTTTTATCAAAATGGTGTAATTGATGTTTTGCACGTTTCTTGTCTTTACGTTTCTAAATAACCTTTCACCCTGCAAGATAGGGTTTTGCTTATTCTTCACTGGTCAGACATTTAGTATTTGCACTCATGATACATGAATGCAGTTTGTCTTAAGCAGGGTACCTACTAAACATGTGATTATTCGCTAAATTGTCAGGTTTTTCTTAAGATTTGAGTTACATGTAAATCATAAAAGCTATTACTGCATTTCAAAAAGAAATTTATTCAATAGCTGAGCAGTTACTCAATGCTGTCTTTTGAAAAACTGTATAACATTACATGGTGGCCTGCGACTGTTACCAAACAGAACTGTAGAGTAACATTTACTTGGATGTAGTTATTGTAGTTTTATGGAATAGTTAGCAAATTGTTGCAGTATTAGAAATAGTTTGGGGGTTGAAATAATCAAAAGTTTGGTCCATTGTGTGGATTTGAAGTTGTGATAAAGAACATCTCTAGGCATGGCTAGAACAGCAGACAGAAGAGCAGAGTCATTCATGGACACACAGCTTCATGGAAATGGACAGATGGATAGCCAACAATAGTTATTGTTACAGAATTAATAATAAGAGTGCCGTAGTACTGAAATGAGTTAGACTATGTTAACTTCATTGGTGAATTACATCCAGTGGCATGAGCTACATTTCGTCAAGTAGAGTGTAATGTAGAAAGGTGTTTCTTGTTCAAATCATTTATACTTCTTGTTTTTGAGTAATGAATATTCATAATCTGTTGAATTTTTTTATAAGTGAATATTCATGATCAGATGTATTAAATTGATGAATATACATGCATATTCATCTCTTTGTGCAAGTCATTGGAAACATTCATCACCTAATGTTATTGATTGAGCTCACAACTGTACTATGTGAAACAGTTCTATGTCAAGTAACAAATTATGCTTAACACTGTTGGAGTTTGCTTTTTAATGCCTGTTCTACATTGATTGGCATCCGTGGGTGGTCAACAGTATATTACGTAATTGAGACGACCTGAAGTTCTAATTGAGACCAACAGAGAAACGTATTGGTAGCCTTAATTTGCACCATATTCCTTATATTCCAATTTAGTTGAATAATAATAATGATTATTATTATTATTATTTGCCCAAGGTAAATGTAATCCCTCAGGAGTTGAAAAATAATACTGGTATATAATAGACAGATTTTCGTTTTCAGTGTCTTTCCACCAGCCTTCAGCACTACAATGCTGTTGCATTTAAATTAAGCTTCTCAGACACTCTTGCAATCAAGGCTCGATTTATCCAACATTTTCATTAGCACTTCTTAGCTTAAGTTTTGAAAATCCCGATGATTCGTGGGTTCGTTAAGTAAAAACAAGTGAAAATAATAACAGCAAAAATAATCATTTTTCATCTACCTACATATTGCTGTTGTCTGTGACATCTGCATCCCAGTTAGACAGTATAGTCACCCTTGGTGTTAGCAGAATCTTTTTTTAGATCGTTAAATCAATTTTTAATTCTGAAGAGATTTTTAATTACAATGATGAGAAAGGAGTTTCCTGCTTTTAAGTACCTAATTTCTGCTCTACTAGCAGAAGCAGTTTTTGAATTCTAATGAGCCATTAATCCATCTGGCAGCTTGATTGACAGATTTTTATCAATGCTCTGGGGAGAAATGTATAAAGGAAATTGAATTTCTGCTGTACAAGTGAAATGCTTTTAGCATTAACATGACAAATACTGGAATAATGTTTTCCAGTGGTGGCTTATGTTGATAGTAATGCAACCTAAGTCAGTAACTAGTTCCTTTTAACGAATGTGACCTTTGTCAGTCAGTAAGTCATGTGACTGTACAGCCAGATGCAAACAAATATGATTTATGTATTTATCTTCTGCGGGTAGAAGGGGAATATGATCAGATAACACATCACTACAATGTGATACTCTACTCTTCAATATTTAGAAAAGTATACAATAGAAAATCAGCATAATGGTGTTTCAAACCTTCCATGGTTCTTGTCATTTGTACTTTAAAGGTTGTCTTCTGTCCCTCCTCCGGGTAGGCTATAATTACCTCCATTCTATGCCATCACTTAACTGGTTCTGTGATGCACAGAAACAGTTTCTGGTGAGAGGTCGTTTCGCTACTCTGGATCTGCATCTTGAAATGTACTTCCAGTCGACCTGCGACTCCTGCCATCCAAGTGTTCCTTCAAATCTTCCCTAAAACATATTGTTAAGTCGTATCCTCTATAGGTGATATGCATACATGTGTATAATGCCTCTGCACCAGTTGCCAATCATCTCTGGTGCCTTATCAGTTGTAAGACATCTTTCCATCATCTATCACAGACTGGCTTCTTCTACTCGTCCTTTCTTATTGGCGTACTTGTGGCAACATTCTGGTTTGAATGAGTTGCATGCGGCAGATGAGTGGATTAATGGCTTTGCCTTTTACCTGTAGTCATCTTCTGGCTTCAGCTCCTAGCCACATCACGTGAAATTAATGTAGATGTGAACTGTGTGATGCCGTAGGGATCAGTCATCAGCTAAATCTTACCCTCATCAATCAAATCTGAGCTTCAATCTGACCTTTTCCTTGGAAGAGAAATGACTTGTGTTGACAAAACCGGTTCAGCTGCACCCCAAGTACTGTAATGGTCATACAAGTTTCTTTTTCTGGTGGATACAGTTTTTTAGTGTTTCTTGTGGTAATGCTTTCCAGGTGTCGATTCTGTAAATGGGTTGTTTTAAGCCCTCATAGGACCTATATGTGGTGTATCTCTGACTGAACAGCACTGTATAATTTTTTTACTACCTCAGTTGGGTCTCATTTGGTTACATCAAACAAAAACAAGCACTGCTAGCACAGCATTAACTGTTATGTGTTAGACAGTTCTAACAGTTTTAGTCTGATTAAGTGCCAAACAACTGCTTTGACTAGTTGTGCTTTATCATACTACATGTACCTGTTGTCTGAGCTCTTGTTTTTAATATAGCCAGCATGAATTACTCCAAGCAAATTATTACATGCATCACAGTTGCTATTACTACTATCAGTGTTATTTCATTTCATGATGACTGTTTCTGTTGTAAATGACGTTTTCAATGTTTCTGATATCATTTAATAAATGTATCAAGTTACAGAATTTGAAATAACAGACCATCATCAGATATGCGCATAGACCTGTTTGACAGTTACATATTCCATACATACTATTAGCATGCCATCAGTGTACAGTATTCCAGTTACACTGCTTTGTCCGAGTTCTGTTTGCTATACTAGCGGTCAGTCTGCCTGCCTGACAATCTGTCTGATTGGTCACTCTGCCCTCTCTCTGTTTCTGTCTGTCCTCTGGTTGTGTCTGTTTGTTGTGTTGCAGTTTGGCAATGTTAGGCTTTGTAGTGCCATACAGCAGTGAATTACAGTAGTCAAGTTTTGCTCCTGCTACGCTACAAGCGACTGTCTTCTTTAGTTCCAGTGGCAAGCATGATTGAGCATGACATATGGCTTTTATTTGGAAATACGATGCTTTGTAGACAGCATTGACATGTTGGTTAAATGTTGCTTTAGAATGTGTCTGTCTGTGTGTCTCTCTGTCTGTCTGTGTGTCTGTCAGTCTGTTGTGTGTCTGTGTTGGTCAATTTGTCTGTAGATTTGGTCCCTTTGTCCCTTTCTTTCACTCTCATTCTTTCTGTCATTTGGTTTATATATATGTATGTATGTACAGCAGCGAATTACAGTAATCAAGTATATATATGTATATATACTTAAAGTCACTACAAGGTTGGGTTTTTCGCTTCGAACAATAGGATTGGGTCATATACATATATATATATACATACATATATAAATTGTCTGTATGGGTTTGCCTGCCTGTCTCTCTCCCTGTCACTGTCAATCTGCCAGCTGTCGCTGTCTTTTATGCACATTTTCTGCCCATCTGCCTTCAAGTCTGGCTATTGATTTGCGTCTCTTTCTGCTGATTTGCCCGTAATTGTCTCATTTGTCATCAGAAAATTTAATTCTATACAAGTACCTTTAGATATTGTTTGGTTTTCACAGAAAAATGCTTTTTAGCTTTCTTAATCAGATCTTGACTGCATGGAATGAGATTTTGGAATGATGTCTTCAAAGGCATTACAACAATGACGCCATAGAAGTTTTCAGGTTAGATTAGCTTAACTGTTGGCAAAAATATTTTTAAACGAGATGCCAAACACAAGTTTGTTAGTCCTACCGCACTTCTATTCATTTAAATGGCTGCCAAAAGGCAGTGATCCATTTCTAAAAGTGGGCTGTACCATTTCCCCTCCCATCGTAACACTGCATTTCTCCACATTTAGCCTTTAAACTGGAGTGAATGCAGAGCACCACAAATGCCAATGTCATCATAAAATATTAATTTTAAAGACCGGCAGTTTAAGAATGCTGAGTGCTAACTGCTAAGGCATCGTTTAAGCTAGCACAGAGGATGCCTCTAATTATAGTTTTTAAGAGGCGCTATATAAATTTCTACTTACGCTTACATAATTACATAGCGACGTGGCTTTCGTTGGGCGCTGTAGAAATCTCGGAATTACGATTACGATTAGTAGTGGACAATGCAGGTAGCGATGGCAAAGGAGGTTGAAATTGAGCAGCGAAGATGAAGAATATATATACACTAAAGCAGGTGCGAAAGCTGAGGTTGGAGAATCGACATGAAAAGCAGTAATGTTGGTCGAAAGTGATGCTGGTATCATTTACCAATATAATAGAGTAATAGCATTTCGACATCGTAATCGTTATCGTAATACGGAGATTTCTACAGCGCCCAACGAAAGCCACACCGCGGGGACCAGCTTATTCACAGGCGCTCAGCCAAAACAAAATCGATAGGCAAAAGTCAGACGGAGAGACAGCGTAGTAGCTACGGGCGGTGGTGTTTGGGGTTGGAGAGGAGAGAGATGAGAGGAAGAAGGGGTGTCTGAGTACGATCTGTGAAAGAGGAATGTTATGAAAGGACATAAGTAAGTACAGCGCTGCAACACAGACATGTGCAACAGAGCTTTTAGCGGCGTTGACTATCATAGTATTAGGCCTATTTTCTGATTGCGCCGGTTAATAGCAGCGTCAAACAAATCCCATAGTATGTGGATCCTAGTGCTAGGGCAGAAGAGCTGAGTTGAACGTCCCTTGTTTTCTGCTACCAATGCTGCAGAATGGTAAATCGCACTTGGTGAGGTACGTTAGGACGCAACAACATACGACAGACACGTGTCTATGTAGACGTGATCTTCTGCAACAATAATTGTAACTGGTTACCAAGACCATTTTGTGTAAGTAAGTAAGCAAGTAAGTAAGAAAGTAAGTATATTCTTTATTAACCAGTAATCGTAATCGTAATCGTAATCTCGAGATTTCTACAGCGCTCAACGAAAGCTAAGTCGCGGGAACCAGCTTATTCACAGGCGCTCAGTCAAAACAAAATCGATAGGCAAAGGGTCAAGATCCAGGAGTCAGGCACTCAGACAGTCGGACGGCTACGGTGGATGCTGTTTGAAATTGAAGCGAGAAGAGAGATAAGGGGAAGAGGAAGAATCAGGATAAGATTTCTGGAAAAGAAGTGTTTTCAGTCTTGAGTGAAAGACCTGCGCAGAAACTGAAAGAGGTGAAGTGTTGGTGAGTTCGTGTGATTGACCAGACAACTGTCGCAATTCTGGCGGGAGTTTATTCCAAAGGGGTGGGGCAGCTATGGCTATGGAGCGATTTCCAAATTTTAAGGATGAGGTGACGGGAGGGCGAAGAAGTGTTAGGACAGATGAGGAGCGGGTTGAACGGAGTGGTTGGATAGTAAATAATTGACGAAGATAGGAGGGTTGGGAGGATTGAAGTGTGTTGTAGGTGAGGGATAAGACTTTGTACTCTATTCGTTCTGGTATTTTAAGCCAGTGCAGTGATTTGAGAACAGGGGTGATGTGATGGTGTTTGGGGGTTTTGGTGACAGCACGTGCCAGAGCATTCTGGATAGCTTGTAGGCGATTTATCTGGGTTGTGTCAATATTGAGAAAAAGTGAATTGCAGTAGTCAAGTTTTGCATGAACTATGGATGTGGCAATGATAGAAGCGGTTTTGAAGTCAAGCATAGGACGGATTCTGCGAAGATCGCGGATATGCATAAAGCAAGAGCGGGAAAGATGGGTGATATGATCAGAAAAAGTAAGGTTCTGGTCGAAAATAACACCTAAATTACGGACAGAGGAGTTAGTATTAAAGGTGTGGGTGGAGGCAGAGTCCAGGCTGAGGGAGATAGTAGCTAATCGCACATCGGTTTACAAGTATTTAAGAACACAAGAAAACTTAAAATGCATACAACATCCTAATAATAAAACATTTAAGCGTTAAATTGTCAACAGGAGGAATAATACGATCATGGGTGTGGGGCCGCAGAGGAATAACTGAGAGTTTTAACTGGCGGGAGTAGCTGATGTAAGACATGATTTGGGTTGTAATTGTAATTTGGAATTTGTATAGCGCCTCTTCAAGATAAACTCATCAGAGGCGCTGTCTGCGCTAACGATGTTAAATGTCATTAAGAAAGCACATTTTTCTTCCACAAGTAAACATTGGTCAGAGTACTAGAAGAGTCACCAGTGGCAAGCTCGCGCACACACGCAAAGCCCAACTAACAGGTTCCCAACTAGAGTTGAATGACGACAGCGTGTTCGACGTTTCTTAAGCAAGTAGCAACGAGAATGAGGAGCGGCCATGTTCAAGATTGCTTCAAAGAGACGAGCATCGGTTATGCCACAGAGTTCATCGAAAGTTGGGGAGTCCCCAGGAAGATAGTGGAGACCACGAGTCTCCGCATCAAAGCCTGGAGCCGAGCCCTAGCCTGTGCCCCAGCAGTAATGATGGTAATAATGATGCAATAATGCCTGTGATTACTATTCCGATGTTCTGATACTTTTATAGATGCAGCCAACATAATCGAGACGTTTCCAAATTACTGGGTGATAGTTCCTTTTTGTGAACGAGCCTGCCATCCCGTCTGGTATTTCAGCAGCAGTAGCAGCAGCAGCTGCTGCTGGTGGTGGTGATGATGATGCGAGATGACGTAATTAGCTGCATCTGCTACGCATCCGCCTTGTAAACTGCGAGGGCCTCATACCAACTCAGAATTAGATTCCATTTTGTTGATGTTTGCGTATTGTCTCTTAACAGTTTTCTTTTACAGAGTCATCGTAATATAGGTTGTTCTCTGTCGGAGTATTCTGTGCGATTGTCGCTTTTGTTCCATAGGATCCATTGTCGATTAATTCGTTACGCATTCAGAGCAAAGTTTCTCGTCCTTGCTTCTCTTGGCAGGTATTGCAACAATCCCTCCTCATTCAGGTACCGAACGAAACGAACGGTAATGTAATGTAAACGACAGTGATACCTTGTTGCGTCTTCCTGTGTGGCAGTCTAGGGTATTTATAGAGTTTTTAAGTCTTGCAAATATGTGTGGCCACTGCATGGAAATAACGAATCGTCATAGTACCGCATGGGTAATTAAACGTTAGAATGTAATACTTCGGTTCTTTGCATTTCGTTCATCTTTCTTATCGTATGCTGTTGTTTAGGTTCCGATGGAGTATTTTTATTTCAAGACTGGATATTATTGTGGGCTTGACATTTCATAGTTTGAGTATATTGTTTTCATTGAGATATTCCAAAAGAAAATGTCTGATTGTTCTCCATGCATATTATTATTATTCGCGTATTCGCTTCTAAAGATAATAAGACCTTATCATATGACACCGAATCCAGCTCTTTCAATTATTGATATGTAGGCAATTTAATTGTAGATTCAGCGGTACATCTGAGTTATGTTAGCTTCCGTGCAAACTTTGGACATTGTTACTTTGGTAACTGCAGCTGCTTGATGGGCAGGCTGGTTTATCAGACATGCACTTGCATGGGTCACTCATTTTGGTGTTTGTGCATAAAAGTAGGAATTGTATGGGCATGGGCAGCCTGGGGTGGCAACTCATACAGAATTCGGCTTTCACTGTGTGCAGAAAGTCGTAATTCAACCATGATTTCTCTGCTGGACTTTCTTTCAGTGTTCTAGAAGAGCCTCTAGCTATCGGTGTTTTGTGCATAAATTCAGAACTGGAATTGGAAACTACCCTTAACTTGCACATCTTGCATTTGATGCAAATGCTAGAGAAACTACTGGACGAGAGCAAGTTTCTGTTCATCTTCAGATTTTTAGATTTTCACATTAGTATAATTTATCATGTCTCTTTGATTGGAGTCCTGCGATGACTTTCCATAATTTCAGAAATTGTTAGGAAAAACATTACTAAAAACTAATAATTAAAAAGTCTGTGGGCTGAGTTATGAGTGAGATAAACTTCTGCTGGAATTGGTCTCTTCACAGTTGTAACTTGTGCACTTGCTTCAGATCAAACACTGAGTGATTGACTTAAACAAATAAGATGATAGACAAAAATGCCTGGTTATGCACACCTAAGCATCCTGGACTTTTGCAAGAAACTGGTTAATGGTCTGGCTTTGCACAGGCATGTGTGTCCGGTGAGTGTACCGTGTCAAATGTATAGGAAAAGTTGCGCTGATGTCATCATGTTAAGAATTCTTCTGAAAAGAATTCAGTTCTGTGACCCACATTCAGATTTTGAAGAATACAGTTGAAGTAGCACAGTATAGCATAAGTCAGGTTCTTTGGAAGGCTCTATAAAAATGTCTGGTTATGCTGCATTACATTACGCGAGACCTTAGTTGGTTTTATTCAATATGCAGTTATCTGACATGACTTCATCTTTCTGTGTAATAAATAATGAAGTTTTGTAGACTGTCAAATTATCATTTTACATAATGTGTCTTCTTTTAACATTGCAGATTATACATTAAATTTGGTGGGTGTGTTTCTGAGAATTCAATGCACATGGGTAGCCAGGGATATGATAAAACTGCATGTGAAAAGCTGTCGTCAGATAATATTCTAATTCAAGCAATGTCCTTACGTGAGGAGTCGTCAAAATTATTGGCAGGTGACAAACGAACATCACATGACAATGGAATTATCCACAGAGGTAAGCACCATCAGAGAACTTGACCTCTAATATAGCTGCATTGTTTAAATATTTAATGCCAGAAACAACATTTATTCTTTAATCAACGGCTAAGCCTTGAATTTCAGATACTGCTATAACTTTTAAATGAAATTAATAGTTTTATGCATCTTTGGTCTTGACTTTGGCCTCTTGGGTCCTTTCTTTGTTGGCATCACTGAAAGAGTACAGATTAAAGACTGGTACATAGGTTAAAGGTAACAAAGGATTCTGGTGCATGGAACCAGACTGCAAATTTTTGTGGTACACAGGTTTAGAGAATCGAGGTTTCTGGTGCATGGAACCAGACATCTTAGGATTATGGTTTAGAAAATCAAGGTTAGGATTATGGTTTAGAGAGTCAAGGTTAGGATTATGGTTTAGAGAATCAAGGTTTCTGGTGCATGAAACCAGACATCTTAGGATTATGTTTTAGAGAATCAAGAGAATCATATGTGAAGCTGTCTATTGCCTTTGAAGCCGTGGCCTATGGGTCTGGGGTGTCATGCAGGTTAGTTACCAATTAGTGAAGCATATAGAATAAGAAATTTCTTTAGTGTTTTGGAGTCATTAGCAATTAGCACGCTGTAGTATGCATTGATAGGCTCAAAGATATCGTGGTGTAGTGAGTAGGGTGACTGACTTTTCTCTGTGATGTCAGAATGAACGGATTGGATCAATGCAGAAGTACCTGTGAGGCCTGAACCTGCAGTTAGTTAGTAACTAACCTGGCTTTGCTGCACTCTCGGTCCTTGTGTGTGGTTTGCAGTTGATTGTCCATTGCTTGCAAGTCATATAGTACTTCAGTAGAGTAGAAAGTTTGACTCACATGTGACCTGTTGGATGGCTGTTTAATTTTCCGCTCTGAAATCGTGCACTTGCTGACTCTTAGCTAGGAGTACATGTATAAGTGATGGAGCGTATACTAAGTCTAAAGGAGACAAGTCAAAACTCTTTAGCTTATGGCATAAGCTCATAAGCAGTTAGAGAGTGTCAGGCCTATGCTAATTGTGAACCTATGTTAGCATTTTACTAAAGGGAAAGAGGGGCTTGCTCTACCCAATGGAACAGAGCCAAATAAGCTTAAAAACTGCTAGATGTTACAGAAACATGTAACTGTAGTTACGTGCTTTCTGTTGCAGTATTCAGTGGGGCTTGACGTTTTTTGATTGCCCCATTAACCACCAGCTATCTTAAGTTGGCATTACGTGATGTTGTCTGTAATGGAATTTACCGTTGAATCAATAAATGATTACCTTCATTGTTAACTGGATGTAACGTCTGGTTTGCTTCGTTCAGCTGTGCTTCAGTTGTAACGAACTGACTAATCGAAGTTCTCAAAACCTAGGAATAACTTGTCAGTTGACTGAATCACTTCCACAAAGACTACAGGTTGTGGTGTTGAGCCAGTGCTCTGTTGGAAGGGTTAGCGGTTTGTATGCTAGGTTAGGTTTTCTTTATGGTGTTGTGACATGTGCTAATGACATGCTGACTGTCTTTGCTGTATGGGTAAATATTTTGTAAATGTCAGATGATGTACTTCCTGGTCAGCTTAAGTTGTGTACTCAATCCACAAGTAATAACAGCTGAACAGGGATGTACTGTGACCATGATGCTAGGCTGAAAGAAGGTTTTACATTGTAATTAGGTTTATAGGTCAAGTCAGGTCCTGGTCAGATTATGACTTATTGTGTTCGAAACAGACTACTTGCGTAATGCTGAACTGTTTTATTTGAATACTTTGCTTTATCATTCTGTTGTATTGGCTGTCAGTTGATACAATGGTGTGGCAGTTAATGACTCCCAAAGTCAGATATGTTAAAAGATTAGTGAGACTGTAAGTGCATTCCTCTAACAGATGGATAGGGCTTTCCCATTTCAGAACATGCCTTTGGTATATGATAAGTTCTGTAGTGTAACATTTATTAGCTTTAATGGACCCAGTTGACTACTGCCAGCTATGTTAGCATCGTGGCTGATTGGTTGAGTGCTTGCTTTTTGTATGCAGGGTTTGAGGGTCCACTGAGATGGTTACTGTGTAACAACCTTAAGCAAGTTCTTAGCACACATTTGTTTAAGCACTGATCGTCAGGTTTCTATAAAAATAAAAAATATCAAATAAATGCAATCTTTAACCAAAATTCAAAATTTCATCTTCCTTTTGTGCAGTCTACTGTTATATTTAGTTTCTGCATGCCATTTTAGAATGGGTGCAGGGATTTTTCCAATTTACTGTTGAATATAAACGAATATATTGTGTTTAAATACAGACTTGGACGAAGTCATAATCAATGGGATAGTGAGTGAACAACCAGACAAGGCTGGCAAGGGACAAGCTGTCTGCAAAGGACTAGGGTTGATTAAGATGCTATACACCTTGGGCAAAATGAAGAAGCTTATCTTTTGTTAAATAAAATAGTGAGATAGTTCTTTCCTTAACTATTCAAATATCTCATATATTATGGATCTCTGCTGAAGTCTGTTTTTTGCACTTAGTATTCTTTTTTCATTCTCACTTAAATGAAATACTGCAGAAACATTATCTGTTGTTTACAGGCTGGGCAGTTTATTGACTGGCAGCTGAATTGTGTGGGATTTGTTGGAAAGACCATTTGAGGAACTTCCTTGCTGTTGCCAGGGGTCTATGAGGTTCCATTTCTGGCTAGAGGCTGGCTGTCCATTTCTCCGCAAAGTCTGTGCTTTGTGTCTCTTTCCACTTAAGCCTTAAGGGAGGACATTGTGGGTATAGGGGCTTGTTTTTTAAAGGCCCTTTACACTGTTGCCATATGCCTTTAAATTATGCCAGTGTTCATGCTTTGGAATAGGATCACTGTTTGATTCTCATAGGATGAAAGGAACCATAGAGAACCCACTGTTCTGTTGATACCTTGAAGACCTTCTCTGTGGAAACCGTCTTATGTTTGTGGGGTCAGATTCTGCCGCATGGAGTTGTTTCCATGTACATATATACATATACATATATATATACGTATATATATGTGTATGTATATATATATATATATATATATATAACTTACATAACCAGTATGCTCTCTGTATCTAATGTTTTTGATATTATTGTACATATGAAAGGGCATTGCAATCCAGCTGGTGCATTCTGCAGCATAAATAAAAGTCATTAGGTTTTGTAATGAGATTAAGAATCTAACATTTTTCATTAGATTCTGTATATGTGTAGAAGCTTATAAGTTCTTAGATTATATTTGCAAGGCAGTGCAAGCTACATGAAAGATATACTGAAGTTCTTATTATATAATGTAAGAAGAACAGAAAGGGACCAATGAAAGGCTGCTTCTAGGGTTTTTCAGTCGGTCCATTATACAAAATAAAATGAACCAGTTTCACAAATTTGATACTGCATTATATATTATCTTAGTGTATGTTGGACAGTGCAACCAGTGATAGGCTGTAGTTTACTACTGTAGTTAGTAAGTAGTAGTTAAACTGCTTTTAAAGTGGTTAAAAGTACTAATTTTTCTTCAAAGTAATTGTAGCTAGTAGTTAACTACAGAATCGCATTTTGTAATTAACTACTTTCTTCCAAGTACTTTCTTCTTCAACAATAGAGTTTTCAGTTGAGCACAATGATAGGTGACCCAGCTGACTGGAGATTGGAAAATGGAGCTGTCTGATGTATGTGGGAGTAGTGCCAACAAGTGAGGCACATGCCAGTAGGATGATATTGAAGGAAGCTTACTTTGCAACAGGAAGCCAGTGTAGTGTCACTCGCATATTTTCTGATATATGTAATATTTTAGCTTGTTAACTATGACTCAGATTGTACCATCTCAGTCATAGTAAACAAGCTAAAATATTACATATATCAGAACATATGCGAGGGACACTACACAGGACAAACTGGCACAACTGGATCCTTGGCAGGCCTGCAAGTATTGAATTGCAGTAATCCATGTGCTCTACTATAAGCGAATGAATGAGGGTCACTGTAGCACAAAATGACACATTGTGCCATACCACCTGTATCTGGTGCACATGGTAGAAGTGGGACCTGCAAAGGCTGTTCATGTGATCTGTCTTGGTCCAAAATCACACCCAGGTTGCGAAATGACAAACATGCTCAGAAGTCAGTAAGCATAAAATGGTTCAGATAAGTTCTTTGCATGTTTGTATTCCTTGCTGTGTTAGCCATCAAACTGCAAGTTCTTATGTAGAGTTCTTCATCATGCCCAGCCAAATGTACTGCATCTTGTCAGATTCAGCCAGAGCTGATTAGATGACATCCATTTCTGTGCTTCTGCTACAGTCGCCCATGTAGAAAACACACACGTAAGTGTGTCAGATGGGTGACAAGTAGAGGACTACAGTTGTACACAACTTACAGTCAGCATATGTGTAAGTCTGCACTCCCAGAGAAGAGATGAATCAGATCAGCTGTATACAGGATGTAAAACAAAGAGGGCTGAGCACTAGTGACATGGACGGAGCGCAAGATGATGGTACCTGTGAAACTTCGTGTAATGCAGACAAATCAGAAATTGACGACCACGATGAAACCGACAGTTACGCGGATAACCTAAAATTAACTGAAGAGACATTTAACTTACTTTCTGATGAGTAATTATAGTTAAACTACTTTTAAAGTAGTTAGAGCCCATGACTGGATACAACTATGCAGGTAGAAAGCATTTGGTTTTAAGTTATGAATAGGCCCCTAGTGGTTCTGGAAGTTTATGAATGCTATTCTTTTGTGAAATCTTTGGTTAAGTAAAACTTTCCATCGATTTCATGTGTGTAAATAAAGCTCCAGCTTTAGATTTTATTTTCACTGGTTCTTAGTTTCATCTAGTTGAAAGAAGGAAACAGGTTAGCCTGTTGCTGAAGAAGGTTCAGGAATGTGGGTCTAGCATATGCCATTTCAAAAATAACTTGGCTATTTATGTGAGTTCCAACCAGTCTGGCCTATTTTACCAGACTAACTAGGTCATGTTCTGGCTACATTTGTGCAGCTTCCCAGATGCTGTCACTTACAGAGATGGACAGACAGACATTTGGTTTCATTTCCATTTGCCAGTTCTCCCTCTCTCTTTCTCCAGGTTAGGTTAGGTGGCTTTCTCCTCATAATTAGCCTTGTGATCTCCTCTTTTGATAATGAAAATCTTTTCTTATACCACAGAATTCATGAAAATACATGTGATTCCTCAAAGGGTTCCCTTGTTCTCTTAAATGTGTTAGGAATGGTTACTTACTTGCGGTAGTCTTTTCCCAACTTTTGCTTGTGGTTCCTATTTCAAACTATTTAATAAGATGCATAGAATATATTAACCTACTTAACTGATCTGGTTTTGTATCTACTAAATTATTCCAAGTCATTATTAATAAATGGTTATTATCATTACATATTCATTTTCACTGTACTATCTATTAACTGGAGATCTAAAATCTGCCAATTGTGCTGCAGATTTATTTCTGATAAATTTTCTCAGAAATCTCTCTGGCTTCACTTTGTCCTATATTGGTTTCTTGGATTGTGAAAAGAAAAAACATGGCATGAGTTTACTTGTTTACTGTGATTGTCTGGATAATGCTGATGTTTTTTTGTATAATCTTATAAAGTATTCCATCTTGCTTATTGCTTTGCTAGAACTTTGACTTGTGTGCTTCTTACTAAATTATTTATGGGTAGCTTATCAAGGCAAATGACTTCTGTGTCTGGATTCAGTTATGTGAATCTCCCTGGTCTACATGATTTACCACTATGTGCAAACTCTTGATGTACAAAGATGAACAAATGTTACTATGCCTGAGAAAACCTCACAAAGTTGGAAAAGTGAATTTGTGAGAAACGTGCTCAGAAGTCAAGTAGGCATAAATTGATTCAAACAAGTTCTTTGTGTGTTTGTAATCCTTGTTATGTTAGCTATCAAACCGCTAGTCCTATACAGAGACAGAGTTCTGTTGTCTGCATATTTTTATTTTCACTTTTATTTTGATGCCCTGCAACAGAACTTAGCTTGACATGTCCCCTAATTTGAAGTCATGTGTTGTGCATCATTCATTATGCAAATGACAGGGTCTTGCAAATATTTATCTTAACCAGTTTTTTATGGAGAATTCGTGGATGGCAGCCTTAGAGGCATATGATTGTGCTTGAATCCACTATACTTATGAACATTCATGACACCTGAGCACAACGACTTGGACTGGGTGATATTCATGGTAAAGTTTAACTCTCAGTTTCTCAAAATGAGCTGCAAAGAGACCTACGTCTTAAAGAATTGTAACTTTTTACTATTTGTGATAGAAACATGCGGTTTTTACGTAATCCAAATCCAGTGCAGTATCAAACTCAGTTTTGAATTTTTCCAACTTTATGAGTGTTTACTCGATAAAGGTCACAAATGCCAGCACATTAATGTAATGAATTTAATGTATTTTGATTTACGTAAGAAATGCATAACAAACATATTAATTTTGCTCTGTACATGAAATTGTTTTCATACTGAGACCAAGATGGAGACTATGGGATACCAAGACTGAGACAGAGACCAAGACATGAGGTCCAAGACAGTTCAAGACTGAGGCTTTTCAAGTGAAGTCCAGTGGTAGAAAAGAATAAACAGCTAACAGCTACTCTCATATTTCTGAGCTTCTATTTCTAAACACGATTACTTTTTGTGAATACAAGATCCTCAAGCGTAGTCACCTAAACATGCTTATAGAAGATGCATAAAAATTCCACATATGGCAAAAAACTCAAAGTCCAGCACTGGGAATGTTGGAATGCACAAAATTTATTTTCCGGCTTTGGAATTATCCACATACGGGACCTTGAATGACTTGGCACCCATTCAACCTGGCAGCGGTGGTGAAGGATCTCACTTGATAGATTCTGTGCAGAATGAGCTGGGTCAAGGCCTTATGGTTGCTGTATAAAACGTATACATTTATATTTACTTAAGTTCCTCTCTGTCTTTCCAGATTAATCTCTCTGGATTCAATTTTTCTGGTTTGATTTTTGAACAGCCACCAACTTTTGCTATGTGCTTTATTCAATGATGCCAAACAAACTTTTTACTGGTTGAGTTTTAAATATATTAAGTCTAAAAATAGATGATTTTCCGTTCTTTTCCATGCCCATATAAACAAAGATCATAAATTTGTAACTCGTTTAGCTGACGAAGAGAAGGTTGAAGTGGTCCCACTTTCAGCCGACCTTTCCATGTGCAGCCGTCATACCAACAACTATTGCCCTTGATCAGCGGACACTATGACTCTTGTTGTGTCTCATACCAGGACAGTATTGAGTTCTCAAGTGTTCTTGGTTGCTGGTCCACTAGTTGCTGTGGAAATCGCTACTAAGTTCTATTCATTCTGTCATTTCTTGTATGTAATTCAGGTCTAAATGTAAGATTCATCGGCTTGGACTTGCTTACCCTCCAAAGCCTACCTTCTGGCTGCTCTGACTTGTCAGAATTCGACCTGGCTTCTGCAATGGATTATAATTTTGATTGCGATGTTACTTGAGTCAACTATCGATTGATGTCTTGGGCATTAAGATAATGGTGCTATAGAAGTCAATAGATTGGATTACATAAAACCCAGTGAAGTTTGTTGGAAGGCTTACTTGTAGCTTGGTTCTGTTAAACTGGAGAAACAGCTGGGTGCCTTGCAACAAAGTACCTGGGGAGAATCGTAAGTATTTCCTTCGTGATTTACACCTCCAAAGCAGATATATGAAACAATACAAGCAGGTGTGCTGCGGATGTTCAAGGATATTGCATGCTGCAAGCCCAGGCAGCACTTTGCGAGAGCACCTTGAGCTTCAATCCCAAACATCAGCCACCGTAGCTGTCTATCTGCCTGACTCTTGGATCTTGACCCAGAACCGAACACTTCTGCCTATCGATTTTGTTTTGACTGAGCACCTGTAAATAAGCTGGTTCCTGTGACGTGGCTTTCATTGGGTGCTGTAGAAATCTCGGGATTACGATTCTTAGGAGCTGGAAGACACTGACTGGATGGGTCAGGCACACATATACTGTTGTACACGGATTGTGAAGTTTGACATTCAGCTGGTGAACTTGAGTCTACATACAGTCTGGGGATGAGCACATGAATGGCTGGCTGGCATGACGATGGAAACCGTAACATTTCAGAGGGAGCATGTTCTTCTTGTTTTCACAGATAGAGATATATACGAGATGCCTTTTAAGAACGTATGAAAGGCACTCATTGCTGTGTGAAGTGCATGATTATACGGTTAGAGAAGAATTCACAGGAGATGACTGACACTCAAGAGAGGCAGAGGCAGAGGCCCAAAGACACTGTCAGCCAATGAACTCCATCTCCATCTGGCAGACAACAGTTGACAGTCCTTAGTTCATAATCGCACTGAATACAGAACCCGTAGCAAAATACTGACAGACTGACTGGCCTACTTCTCCCAGGTCGACTGTCAATGAAGTCACATTCAGAGACCAGTCCTGTGCTCCTTTTCTACACATTTAGAAATTTCAGCAGCAAATTGATGGCTGAACGTTTGCTATGGAAGAAGTCAGCTGAATACTGCATAAAATCTAAGCTAGCCTAAACAGAAACACCAAATACAAACTTAAAAGCATGTCTTTATGTGTTTTAGTTTTAAAACATCAAAGCAGAGAACTAGATACTACTGAAACTGCTGAACAGGATGGAGTCTGTTTGTAGCCACATTAGTAAACATGTACATGCTGATAAGAGAATAGATCCACATGTTTGCCAATATTTATGTAATGATATTATAATAAGATCTTATTTCTGATTATGTTACATATGTACTCTTTACTTCTGGTACCAAAATAATATGTGAGATTTGGTTTGTAAATTGATGATGCACTAACAGGTTGATTGGCTGTTTGTTGATGCTTTTGTGAGAGTGTCATTTGCAGTCACTGTCATTGGTGGGACGCCTTAGCAGTTGCAATCAGCTTTCTGTTGTGGATGGGATATGGACGTCAGTGGTCTTTGTTAAGAATATCAGAGCTCTGCAGGTGGTTAAGTCTGAGCTTAAATGCACTTTCCAGGCTGTGTAGTGGGCTGAGTGTTCTGTGTTGTAATTCTGTTAGGTGCCATCTTATGCTGTTCCTGATTGCCAAACACTTGTGTGCTCTGTACCTGGCAATACTAAATCTAATCTTGCTCAATCTTCCCAGACTTCAATATTATAGTGTCCTATGGCAGTATCTGTGACCCGTGTGGCTTTCAAAGCATTTTTGCCCGCTCTTTCTGGGTTCCCAAATGCAGCTTGCCATCCAATTTATTTTATCATCAATTATTCATTACAAGTATAGATTCCATGGCATTTTAACCTCGAGGGTTTTTAGAATGATTAAGAAGCCCTATAAGCTACAACGCTGTTTTGTATTATAGTTTCATTTTGGGAGAATTTTGATTGTGAAATTAATGAAAGAGAATGCAGTGTACATGCAGAGAACCAGACAGATGAAACTGCACGCTATTACTGAATAGTGTAGAGCCTGTAAACAGAATGAAGGACCATGTAAAGTTTAACCCATTCCCGCCTGAATTTATTTCTCGAAAATGATTAAATTGACAGAACATGTGGTAGAAAGACAACAGTGCAACAAAGGTTACAGTAAAGCATAATAAAGTGTACATTTTCTGAATCAGCACACTTCTGGCTATGAAATGCACATCTTATTGTGAACAAAAGTTCTGTGTCATCTTCCTGCTCTTGCCATGCACAGGGCTGTGTAGCACATAGCTGTTCAGCACTGCTGTCTCATATAATGTCCAGGACACCTTCTTCCGCAACTTCATACCCTTTCTCCCCATGCTGTAGTAGACTTGTAGCTGATCATGTAAGTCTACACCATCCATGTGACTGTTGTAGTCACATATCACATAAGTTTTGGGTTGCATTTGCCTTCATAGTCTCATGATTTAGAATGTAATGGATCAATTTCACTGCCATGCATACTAGAAAGACAGTCCTGTCAAGTAGATCTTTCGCCAGCTTAGGTCGTGTGTAAAAGTTGTCAGTGTACAACTTGTACCCTCTATGCATCAAATCATACACCACCCGATACAACAGACCAAACTCTGCAGTGCCCATTTCCTTATCTGTATAGACCTGAAAGTTACACCAGTATTCATTTTTACTGTCTGCTAAAACCTATAATTTTATACCAAACCTCTGTGGTTTGTTGGGCATGTACTGTATGAAGCTGATCCTGCATTGCCTACCAGTCATCTGCTCGTCAGTAGAAATATGCTCGTTTGGTGTGTTGTGTGCCAAACAACTTTCAAGGACAGCAGTCAGAACAGGGCATACTTTGTGTAATTTGTCATAATCAGGATCAGTCTGAGGTTTAGATGATGTTGGGTCAGAGCAAAGCAAGTACCGTAAGATTTGCACGAAACGATCACTTGGCATCACTGACCCATACCACGGCATTTCAAGTGTGGGTTCAGTTGACCAGTAGTCATGAATTTCTGGCAAGTCAGCAACCCCCATTGCAATCTGCAGGCCCAGAAATGCTGTCATTTCTTGATTTGTAATAGGGACCCAACCATACTGGATGGTGTCTCATGCCTAGATTACATAGCATACTTATTAGTGTCTAGAACTAAAGTGTCAATGATGGTGTCACTGAAGTACAGTTTGAAGAAATCAGCAGGTGTTACGCAGTGACAGGCGGTGTCTGAAGGTCCTGGTGTATGGAGCGAATGGAATGTCCTTTCTGGAAAAAGTTGTTTGCCATTTCCAGTGACCATAGTCAGAAGCTGCTATAGGTTAATTGAATGATGTCCCAGCAGCAGAAGGGAAGGAAGCAAAATGATCACGTCAACCCCGACTGCGACTTTGACCACGACCTCGACAGGGACTTGATCCACCTCATATGCTACTGTTGGCTGAGATGTCCTTTTCAAGAGATGCCTGGAAATGGAAAATGATATAAATCTGATTTAGAAGGGGTGAATGGTAAAAGCATTGTTCACGGTCAGTCAACAGGTACACCCACTTTTGTCATAAAAGTATTTTCATTATGTGGTTTTTGTAGTTTTGCTAGTATTGAGTATCGGTTACTATCACTAGGCTTTGAATCAACATAATCACAAAATTTCACATCACAGCTTTCAAGAATTTGACGCAAAATAAAAACAAAGTAAAACAGTATTATATCGCTTACTTTTCAAACCTCATCATCATTCAGCAATGCTGAGTCCAACAGGCACAGTTCCATTTTGGACTTGTTTTGCATGCGGGGCCAATTCCAAACAAGCTGATCACTGCCTACCTTCAAATTGCCTATGAATTCATCATCCAAAAAGGTAAAATCGTCATCTGTGTCATCCGGAACACGCTTCAAAACCTCCAGTATCGAAATGCCTTTTCCCAACACTTTAAACTCTTTTCTCTCACAGTAAATCTAATTATTTCTCAACAAATCGGAACCCAATATGTCCAGAAATTTGCCAGCAACAACACTAGTGCTATTTTTAGGTATGTCATAATTGAGTTAAGTTTATTTTCTAGTCTGTTTCAATGCCTCCCATATCAGGTAGCTACGGACCTGATCCGGCAAGAATGGGGTAAAGAAAGAACCAAATGATTTGAAGCTGTAGATGCAGTTTGACTGAGGATTATTAGGTATGTTGGGGTTGTGTGGTAAGCATCTGAGCAATTGTGAGTGAAGGTCTTGTGCAAGGTCCCTACACAGTAACAGTCTTGGGGAGGGTCAAATTCATGCTCTCGGCGTTACAAGCCAGGTGCTCTAACCAATTGGCTACCATTCCCAAACAGACCATAATATGACTGATTAAGCTGTCTAACTCCAGGAGGTGCCCATGACTGGGGCAAACCAAGGAAGATGGATTGCCAGGGACAGCTGGATTTACCATGAAAAACAACCTACAAACTGCACATGATTTACCAGGAGCTTAAGTGTCACTCATATTCATGTCTTAGACGATGTATTTGTGCTTTGTGCTTTAGAGACTTTTAGCGAGGTAGTGGCTTTGTCATTGTGGATTCTAGACTGTGGCTGTCTGAATTTTTATGACCAACTTCTGTTTAACTTGTACAGTAAACTCTCTTCTCCAGCAGTAGTGTATTTGTTCAAAAATTAGTTTTTAGCCCGAAGTTTAACATGAGACATTCTGAACGATGTATTGCACAACTTATGAAAATTATGCACTCTACTACTTTGGACCTATTTATGTGTAACAGCCTTCGGGGTTGATTTCTTGCATCTTGATTTTCTGACATTGTGAGGCTTTCTCAAGCATGGTCGCAGTTGATTGCAAAATTTCAAAATTTGACAGTAGATTTCTGAATTTCAGTACTTTGTTATTTTTTGCATGAAGCAGTTTTTTTTATCAGATTGTGAACACAGCCTCACAGAAAAGACACTTCTGGCACTAATCCATGTAAAATGAGGCATTTTTGCATGTCTAAAAATCAGCTTGTGTGTGTGTGTGTGCTGTAGGCTGGTATAAGGACATAAAAAGTAATAAAAATGAACAGCACATGCATATGCTTGTTTCATTTGAGTGCATCACCAGTAACATGATCGCTCCTGCACTTTTTTCTTGGCGGAGATGTTTGCAGTGCAGTCACTCGTCAAATTGCAGGCCAGTCATTATGCAGGTTTTGGACTTACAAGGGGGTCAAAGTATGTCATTTCTTATGCCCAAACAAGTTTACACTCGGCTGATCTAATGTTTTCATGATCAGTAGTTAGCTGCGGACTGTTAATGCTTACTGAATTCACTTATCAGTAGGGACCTGTGAAGCTTCAAGATTTGTGTCAATTTTGAATCATTGTTGATGATTTGAAACAGTTTGAGGAATATGATTCGTAAATTTTGAATTTATCCGTCTCAGTTCAGTGCAAAATTGCTGTGTTCATGTGAAGAGTGCAAATGCCCTTTGAAATTGAATACCAGGTGAAAGTGACATGAAAGTGATATTTCATTAAAATATCTGCAGTGCTTTGATGTGCAGTAGAGAAAAGCATAAAATCACGTACTGTAAGTAATTTAAGAATGATTTTGTTACATCCTTTGTTTTTTTAAATAATTTATTCATAAGCAGTGGAAGTTACTGTTGATTTTAAGTTTTTCAGTGTGTGTCTTCCTGTGTTTGTCAGTCCCTTAAACTATCATATTAGCCGAAAGATCAGATGCACTCGTTACCCTGTCTGCATGAATTACAAGTAATGTATATTATGAGTGATGCTTATTATTATAAGACACTACTCCTCATATGTATATATTGCTGACTACAGGTTAAATAAAAATTTGAACTGTTTTCGAACCATTTAGTGGGTACTTCAAAAGTCAGATGTGTTTAATCAGGCATACATATAAAAAACAGTGCAGCACATGTTTGGAACAAAATGTGGTCAGGGGCTTTGATATCATGATATACATGGTGGCTTATATTAACTTCGTGTGCAAGATCCTGATTTTATTAACTGCACCAGATCATGGTCACGTGGTGCAGTTTGATGCACCATATTATTGTCTTTTATGCTAATGTTCATGGCTGCTGCATTGCCGTCCTTGCAAGTTTAGTCAGGTTTCGGATAAGTCCAGCTACTGTCCATCATCAGTTCTGCTACTGGATTTGTGGCCAACTGCTTGAATTCTAACTTGTATAGAGCTATATTTGAGAAACAGTTCGTTGGCTTCAATTTAAGGATAGCATGATGTCCGATTGATGAAACTGGTAATATGCTGGTTGTATGCTGTTACTGCTTCAGCAGGGTAATGTAACTATGAATTGTTATGAGTTTCCATACCTTTGGAGAAGTACCATTATTATTTGAGGCTTGCCACATGTAAGTAGTCTGCTGTTTACGACAACTTTATCGAAAGACAGTTAAATTAAGAAATTCTGAGCTAAGCTTTGCACACCAAAGCATGATGAGGGTATCCACCTAACATGTCCTTTCACCTTCATTCCTTTCTTTTTATTTCAGTGTCAGTTACAGTCACAGAACAGAAGTCATCAGTTGAGCTCTTTTCCATCTGTAAAAATTTCAATGAGTTTCAAAAGCAGTTAAAATGTTATTGAATCATTGAGCTCAGTAAATTTCATTGCAGTGGATTTCAATTCTGTCGCGGAATGATTCTGACTAATCTCATGTGCAGATAATTTAAGCAAAGAAACCTGCTCTCTAATTCTGTTCAGTCTTCCAACAATGTCTGAAGACTGATCGAGTTTGGCCAAGCTCCATCAGTTGATTCTGTTTTGCCATTACTGCGTTGCTGCCTGTCTTTCCCTCAAGAGTCATGTTTGTATGTATGTATGTATGTATGTATGTATGTATGTATGTATCACGATACTTAATATAGTATAGTATACTTAATGTAATGCACTAAGGCACTACCTATGTTAGCATGAATGGTGTTAAATGTCATTAAGGACAAAAATTGCATCATTTAGCAAGCAATGTTCAACTGACTAGAAATGACACCAGTAGCAAACTTGCATACACCTGCTGAGCTCAACCAACAGGTTTCCATCTCGAGTTGACAAATAGCTATGTATTCAGAGTTTGTGGACCTAGCAGGGTCGAAGTTGTAGGCTGACAACGGGCAATTGAGTCCGCAGTACACGAGAGCTCCGTCATCGAGCATCACTGTCCAGTGCTGTCCCAGTGGATGGTAGAAGACACAGTGTCTAGACATAACTTGAGCAACCAGGTCAGTCTGCGGATGGACAGCTATTTGGTTGATGATAGAACCTCTTTCTGGTAGACCATAGAAACTGTTCCAAAGTGTCTCGTAACTTTTCGATGGCATTCATAGGTCGGTAGTTTGAGCTGTGACCATCAATCTAGAACCTGTCTTACCTTGAATACATAATGGACTTTTCCTATGATCATGAGCAGGAAAGAACTATTCGAAAATTGAAAATCCCTGGAAAACTTGTGTAAATAACACCGGAACACCAAGTTGGTCACAGTAGCAGTCTAAAATGTGAAAGAATTATGAAAAATTTTGCCTTAAGATGAAACTTAAGACAAAATGAGAAGCTGCAAAAAACACCATATCATGGCTGCCAAATATGTGCGGTATGTCATCTTGTCCATAGCTGATATGTCCATTGCACTCATGACTTCATAGTTGATCTAACAGTTGGAGTCTGGAGCCTGTGGAGTTGTATTGGAGTCTGTCCATATAAGTCCAGCTTAATATAATTACTGTTGTGACAGATGCCAGAATATTTGATGCTGTAGTTAACAATAATATTTTTTCTACTTCAGTCCAAATTGTACAGCAACATGCTGAATGATTGAATACAGTAGTTCTGATAACGTAAGACATATTCCAAAGATGCAATGTTCAGTAGCGATGTTTGATACACTAACACTACATTAATAAATGCATTTATTGTAATAAATGTTATCTTAAAAGTAATTTGTAATTATAATTTGCAAGTAGTAACTTTGATATCCATGTCAGTTTGTTGCAGAACATGGTAATGATTATCTGTACTTTGAGGCTGCTTGTGTAAACTGTTAAGGGCCTGATATGCTGCACCATGCGACTGGATTTACGACTTGGTGTCGTGATGAGGCAGTGCAATTGCGTATGGGAAACGAGGGACCCTCATCCGAAGAACCAGTCTCCATTATCACAGTTTTCCGCAACGTTGTTGAAAACTATCCTGAACACAAAGCACTTGGTGAGCAGCTTCTTTGTAAAAGAAATTTCCTTGTTCAGTAGAGTGTGAAACTTTAGTGTTGGTGACGTGATGTAGCCCATTTTTTACTTGTTCGAGTCTTAACAGTGGGATCAGATGATCATGCAAATCCCAATCAGTGTAAGTTTTGACAGTGAGCAATTCCCCACAACAAAATTTGCTTGTGCTACAGTAACTGCACAGTTATGCCATATGTCCAAGATCTGCTTATTTGTACTGCCTATTTATGTTTGTAATAAATGTGCATTTAGTCATTTACCTTCTGTTATCTTAGCTTTCTCATCGCATGTGGACCTGAAAAGAAGTTTGTTAAACATTTTTTGCAGCAACTGAAGTAGATGGCCAGTGGCAGACGATGACCTTCCGAGAGTATTACAGCTTTGTCATCACGGCTGCCAAGTCCTTTATAAAGGTACACCATAGTGTGTTTAATTTCACAGTCAGCAAACTCTGATGTATACTTGGAAGCAACGGAAAACTTGGAAGAAACTAAAAGTAGTAAAATGAAGTTGGTCTCAAGTTAATGATCTTCTGTAAATTAGAATTTAAGCCAGTCTTCATTTGATCAGGTATCCCTCCAGTTATGCCATTTATCCTTTTTCATGGAGGCACTACTTAGTCCACTGATGCAGTGCTATATAAATACGAGGTGAATTGATTTACACAGATCACGTGAATTGTGATTTTAAGCCGTGGAAAACCATTGCACAAGGTTCTTGTTCTTTCTGTGTTTGGCTTATGACTGATGAAGATTGATGAATGAGGTTGGTGATGATGAGGAGAAGGAGAAGGATGAGGATGGTGATGTCTGTGATGATGATAATGATGATGACCAACCAGAGTGATATTCTCAGTTTTAGTTTTAATGGAGACTAAGCCAAAGCAGATGCTGTAGTCTGAGTGTAACGGAAGCTGATGAATTTTATGTGGAATGAAGCCATCAGACCCTGCGCACTGGACTTATTTATTCTTTTGTCCAAATGTCTCACATTGCACGTAAATCAATCAGTTCCTAGATGGAATAAAAAGTAGTTCCTTTGCCTTTTGGTCTTTGTTGTGAATTTCAAGTGCATAAAATGCTTTAGCCCGGTGGTAATTTTTATTTATCACCTACATCAGAAAACAACACTGTAACATTGTATCATGCTGGCTCAAGTTAGATTTTATTTATGACTGAAACTGAAACTACAAAATTCCATTACTGCCCAAATCTCATTTGACAAAACCTGAAATTCTCTTTTGGCTGACATTACTCTGACAGCCATGTCCATTGGGCCCATATCTGGTCACCAGTTGATTATCCCATCAACTTTAGTAGACTGAGGCTGTAACTGAAAAAGATTTTAATTTGACCTCTTATAATTACCATAACTCGTGCATTTGTCCATTGACATTTGCTTCAGCTTTGCACCTCGGCTGAACCAGGTGTTGGGACAACCACCTAATGGCTGTACGGCCACTGTAGTGCAACTAATTAATTGTTCCAGGTGCGTGGGTAATCAGAGCTTGCTTTTATGTGAAATGATATTGAATTGGAAATGGAAATTCAGGACAGATCGTTTACCTAATCTGGTTTTTATTCATACTAATGTAAAGCACCTGTTTGTATGAGGGTGCGTGATTTCATACTGATTGTAGCTACATTTCAGAGATTTCAATCTTGGGCTAGCACGGTCCATACACGTGGACCTTAAATGGCATGGCATCCATTCAAATGGGCATCAGTGGTGAAGGATCTTACCAGATCAATTCATTGCAAAATGAGCAGGGTCGAGGCCACGCAGTTGCTATTAGGTCTTGCTCTGGGTGAAAGGAAATTTATTGTGTGAGATGATAATATTGTTGGTCCTTGTATGGTGGTCCTATGAAATCTGTAGAACTGTGGCTATTAGAATAGTGTCTTGGTCTCATTTAGGTCCAGATACGTTTGCCCAGCCAAACATGGTGCCCAGGCCCTGAATGTTATACCCAAAACCCAACCAAAGAAGGGCAGTTATGATGATTTAAGCAGGTTGCTTGTATTAGTCGTATACAACAGATGCAAAATGTCATATTGAAATAAAAAGAAGGATAGCGATGGGAAAAGATGCCTTTATGAATAGGAAATAATTAATGAGTGGAAGCTAAAGAAGAAATGGTCAAAACATTGATATGGATCATGGTCTTATAAGGATTGGAAACATGAACCATGAGATAAGAAGACATCAGAAGACTGGAGGCTTTTGAGTTATGGGTATGGCGCAGGATGGAGGAGGTTAACTGGACAGAGTGCAAAATAAACGAAGAGGTGGTTCAGCAGGTGAAAGAGAAAAGATCTCTGATGGCTACAATAAGAAAGAGACAGAGGAAATGGATTGGACACACTCCCCAGAAGTGATTCCCTTCTGAGAAATATCATAGACGGGGAGGAATGGAAGGAAAGAAAAGAAGAGGAAGACCAAGACAAATGCTACTAGACTGGATCATGGAGGACAGATATGGTAAACTGAAGGAGGAGGCCCAACAACGTCAGGATTGGCGCCATTGGATGTTCGAACCTGCCCAGTGGCAGAGAACTTAAAGAAGAAATGCATACAATGACTGAAATGCACCTCATTCAATGATTGGTACAGGTACAGGTCTGTGAAATACAGCCATGAGTTGGAAGAAATACTATGACCTCTTACAAGAGTTTTATTATTTTATTATGCAGCAATGGAGTGACGGGTAGCCAGTAACCACTCAGAATGAACTCAGTACCTGGGCCAAATTTTACCAAAATTTGTCACCTCTCATCTTCTTGCCAACACCTTGTGCTTAGATTAGAGTCATATTTCCTCTTGTAGCACCTTGGAGTCACAACCTCTTCTCTTTTAGCCTCGTGATTAGAATTTGTAAATTTGCTTCAATGTCTTTCTGGCATCTAATGGGAGGAAGATCAAAGAAATTCATTTGTCTGTTTGCAGAATTCTCAGAAATATTTGATACATTGAACTATGTTATAATCTTTTAGACTATTAAGAGATGTAATCTGTTAAACCCCGGTAATTTCCAGGGTTGTCCATAATGTTATTGGATCAGCTTTGGTGAACAATGTGTTATTCTTTGTTTGTTAACTGTTAGCTTGGCCTCCAACCCTACAAAGGTGTCGGAATAATTGGTTTCAACTCACCCGAATGGTTTATTTCTGATTTGGCAGCCATATTTGCATGGTAGGGCTTTTTCGGTTATATCTGCTCATCAGTTGGTGTGGATTTAACAGAAAAATCTTTCAACTGGGAACATGTGTGAAATACTCAAAACTTGTGCAGTTGATGAAGCAGAATTTGTTATTGAATGAGAGATGAAATATCAAAACTTTGAGAGAAAAAACTGATACTGCGCATATGATTCATGTTTACTATTTTCATGTATCTTGAACATTGCAGCCATCTACACAATTGTTAGCTTAATTAACTTCAGTTCAGCCAAACATCAACCATCACTTAACAATTCATCACTTACAGCCAGTACTAGTGATTTAATGGCTAGAAGATGTTATTAGGAAACTTCTGCTTATTGCAGATGATCTGTTTCTCTACTTTAGTTTGCTTTCCAGTCGTTGAATGCTTATACAGGTGTAGGGCCAGATATTGTAGTGGCTTACTGAAATGTGTTGCTTTCATAGAATTCACAGACAGCTACTACGTTCTTCATTTTGACAGTTGAAGCGTAGGATGTTGCATTTTTATCACAACGTGCCTGGTGTACTTGGCCATTCACCGTGGTTTAACTGTTGTACACTGCTTCATTGGTGGATTTTATTCATGCCATAACCATTTCAAGGAGCAAATTTCTTGTATTCAAAAACTCTTCGTGAAGTGAACATCTTGTGAATTGAATTTACGGCATACACAGAATAAAGGCACTTAATATCAAAATGTGCTTGTTTTCTTTTGCTTCTTCTTTTGCTTTTCTTTTCTTCTATTCTTTCTTTTCCTTTGTTTCTTGTGCTTGTTTTCTTCTTTCTTTGTCTTTTTTCTCTTGACTGTTGAATAAAAGACCGTTTAAGTTAGCGTACGTTGGATTGCCTTGCACGTGGTCTGTTGAGCACTGCTATTAATCTTGCAGTGGACTTGCCACTGGTATCTACACAACAAATTCTCCAGACGCGTGCCAGTCGATTGCGCTGAGTGCCGAGTGCAATGTGCTTATGGTTGAAAATGATCATCAGCTGCAGAAGATTCTGTCCATCTGGCCTCAGCTGCCCAGTCTCAAGGCCGTCGTTCAATATAAAGGCCAACTTAAAGACCAAAGACCAAACGTCTATACGGTACATTGAGATTTGTGTGGATGGGACCTTACAAGTGGTGCTTTGTAATTCTCTTGTCATCTGAGGTGCTCTTCAGATTTAGGTGCCAAATAAAATAATGTAGTCATACATTTTTACAGGACCTTCCCAAATCTTAGCTTATGTCGGTGCTGAACAAATGCAGGTATATGTGTAATTCTTATTATCTGTATGTTCATTGGATTGATTGTCAGTAATGCATTTTCCCCCATAGTTGCTCTGTCCTCTACTGTCAAAAGCCATTCTTCCAGCTGCACACATTAGGGTAGTGCAAACAAACTTCTTAAAGTTACCTTCAGAACCCAGCATTTGAGTCCACCTATATAGATAATATTTTGGTAAAAATGTGAAATCATTTCATAAATTATTTATTATTATTATTAATCAGATACCTATAGCATGCTAATTTATGGATTTACCTCAAAAGTGCAAGTAGCTGGAAAAGATTACCATATTATCTCAGGTATAGGTGCATTTTATTTCTGAAAAAAATCAGCTCGAAGTCTGGGTGCGCAGTGTACATAGGAACGAAGTTCTTAAGTGTTTTAGGTAAACGCCGGTCATGAGTAAAGACCACTTTTGCACTAACCAAAAGGCAAGAGATGAACTTTACATCAGCTGAGATACCTTATATTTTATTGGTTTCATTTATTTAACTTGCATTTGGTAGGCTGATTTTATAACATATGATTTTGACATATTTTTATAATTTAAATCAGAGTGCATAGTTATGTTTGAGAAATAAATGAAAAGAAAGCCATGTCACCGGATGTTGTTTATTTTACTCCATAGATATAATTGTATGTACTACAGCAGTCAGACTGCTAGTAAGTAGGTGGGATTTAAATTCAGGATGCACAGGTAAATGGCTTATGCATTTCTATTTGCCATCTTGATTTATGAGGCATCTTTTTGTTGCAGGAAGAATTTTACTTATGCCTGTTGATCGTTTCACAAATGTCTTATAAATGTGTATACAGAGATATACCTCGTTCTTTGTAGACCCAGTTCCTTTCTTTATAAGTTTGTTTTTACACTGGGTCTTCTGTCTGATTTGAGCAGCATGGACAGTGATGCTTATAATATTGGAGCCAATGCAATCCTCAGTGATTCTTGATTACTTTTATCTTGGTTGACTGTATTAGGTGTTTGTGCATCCGCTTTCATGTTTCTTGTTCCTATGTCTTACAGTGGCAAGAGTTTCTTGAGTTTGGTAAAGATGTTCCTGACTCAGAACTGGATAAACGCGTCAGCGTACAAGCACCAAACAAATGCTGTACACTAATTTACACAGTAAGCATTTGTTGTATTTATATGCTGTTGAATTTTTTGTTGTCTCTGACTGAGCAGAGAATTCATTTTAACAGGGAGAGGATTGTATATCTGCAGATGAAGCCTACTCTTCATTATTCAGCATGATCAAAGATCCTCTGACTGACTGACTTTGGTAGTCTTTCATTAAAAATTTCTGTGTAGTTAGGTTGATTTTCCTGTTTTTCTGTAACTTCCTGCACTTGTTTGCTGTGTTATGTCCATCATTTCCAACCCCAACCTGACATCTGACGAAACTTGATCTCTGTTCTGACTCACTGGGCTGATGTTTTAGAGTTGACTGGATTTGCTGATTGGTTTGGTGCTGCATTGATTTATGTCTTATGCAGTATCATTGCAGTGCTTAAGCATTGTCTTAGATTAGTTCAACACAGACATTGCAATATTCGTTGATAGCATTTGTGGAGATACCTATTCATGCACAGTTGTATACATCAGTGTAGGGTTATGTAGGTTACATTCGTATGCAGTTGTAGACATTGTTCATACATAGATATCCTGTTGTATTCCACCGTCAAATATGCATGGATGTTAAACAACACCTGAAACACAACACCTGTGGAAAACAATGGCTGACTTCTAACACTGAGATCACACATAGCAGTAATTGTGGGACAGTGTTATGTTAATGTTGTGCTGTGTTGATACTTGCTAGTTTTATGTTATCTGTGAGGCCTGTCTGTCTGCTAGAATTGCCTTGGCTATACTGTGGTGCTTGATAAGATTTCTTGTGACTTGTTCAACATTTGAGTTCTGTAAAAACAAACCTGCAGAATTACTTGGATAGCATACCTGGACTGTGAGAGAAGGAAACCAGATAAATGATCAGGTAGGCTGTGCCCTAATGAGACTCTGTGGATGAGTGTTTTACCTTGGGCTTTCAGGTTCAGGTGTTGATATCCTTCCTGAGCTGCACTGTCTGAGCTGCCATGCTGCACCCAGCGACGCATTAGCTCCATGGAAAGTTAGCTCCACAGGAAGTGAGTGACTGAGCTCTGTGCCAGGTAAGCAGGTACCAGCCAGGGAGAAGCAGAAGTGCTGCTCCCTCCTCCACTCATTGTTTCTGGGAGACATACAGCACTTGAGATCACCGTCTCTCGCCAATGAATACTTAACGCTGAATTCGCCATTGTCTGAGACTGGATGGCATGATGCGGCCTGGAAGTGTCTTCTTGTATTGATCTGACCAGATACATATCCCACACTTTGTTTACAGAATGTGATAGACAAAAATTGCAGTGAGATGAGCACTTGCTTAATTTTGGGATGATGATTTCCTGGAAGAGGCAGTTTTGCATTGGGTCTGATGACTGTCTGTTCTTATACATCAAGACACTTGATACAGCACCTTTTAAGTACCTCACTAAAGCACTGCTTTGATCCAGCTGATCTGATCATGTGTCTGCATGTTTTTTCATTGGATCTGATCCAATTGATCTGGTGTTGTATCTGTTTATTTTCAGTCGGGTACAACTGGTAGCGCCAAAGGAGTAATGCTAAGCCACGATAATGTACGTTGTTCTTTCAAATAACACTGAATTGTCTTTCGTTAGTATTTTATTTCTTAAATTTGTGTAGCACCAAGTACTGTCTAACAGGAAACTGAAATAATTTATGCATTATGTCATTTTCAGACTTTATGGAATTTTTCAAGTTTGTTGTGAAAGTATTTCTTATGAAAATATTGATTACTGCTTGGACTAAAGAATATTCATGATTTCACTGCATCATTTCTTATGAATAAAAGGATTATTCTGAATAACAAAAACAGTGCTGCAGGATATGATTTAACAAATCCAGAGCTCTGTAAATCTGAAAAAGTTTCAAGATGGTTGCTGTTTACTGGACAAACAAATGATTATAACATTATTTAGTAATTTTAATTAGTGGAATGTTATCTTTAAGATGATCTGGACAGCCAAGATGGCTGGTCAAACAGTGAACTGGCGCTATGGATGTGAGATCTTGATCAGCTACCTTCCGCTGAGTCACGTTGCAGCCCAAATAATAGACATCTACGTCCCAATACTTTATGCAGCTACAGTTTACTTTGCACGACCAGATGCACTCAAGGTATTTGTTTAGTCACTCTAAATCCAATATCCTTGAAAGACAAGGTCAGTGTTGTCTTTTATTCAAAGTTTTCTTTGGTGGCCATACAGCTGTGACCTTTATCATTTTGAGTGATTTATCAGGTGAGAGCCTTCACCAGGACTGTCTGTTTGAACAAGTGCCTCATCATTTGAAGTCCCCATGTGTGGATGGACATTGCTAGCCTGAGGTACAGGTCTGTGAAATACGGTCGTGAGTTGGAAGAAATACTGTGACCTCTTACAAGAGTGTTTGATTCACTTGTCATAGTTATGTACTGCTGCTCATTTTGTACTTTGGAAGTGACAAGCGGAGGGAAGAAAAATACCACAAAGGGTTCGTACCAGGATTGTTTCCAGAAGTAGATAGGAAGGCACCCTGTTTTAAGCACTTTTCTTAAAGATTGGGCCTAACACAGGATTTCCAAGAACCCATGCTCTTGTGTTACACCATATGCCTTTCTTCTTTTGTTACTATTTGCAAATCCATAAAATGATTAAACATCATAAGCTGAGCTGTAGGAAAAGCTAAACATCAGTTAGCTAGTTGCTTTCAGTGCTGCCATTTTAGTGGTCAGTAATTAAATTTCTGGCTTAATTACATCAGAAGTTGTTGATGTATCTAAATTCTTAACAAGGTTGATTCCAGTTTTTTTGTGATTTTAAAACTATGTTTGTTATTAATGAACTTTTCGATTTTGTGATTTTGTACTAAACCGAGTGCATCATAGCACCTTGATATTTTAGACTAAACTTGTGTAAGAGATGATTAACAAGATTGCTGCTAGGGATGACATGGAGTCCTTAACTGTCTCTAGCAACTATATGTTATTAGCCATAAATGTATCTGGCTAATCCAGCCACAGGCTGATCCAGTCATTGCACAGCGTGTGTGTATTGTTAGGGTTCTCTTGGTGAGACCCTGAAAAAAGTCCGACCAACCGCCTTCCTTGGTGTTCCTCGTGTTTGGGAGAAGATACAGGAGAAGATGATGGCCGTTGGGAGACAGAATGGATATGTCAAGCAATGGATTTCTGCCTGGGCCAGGGACATTGGCTTGCGTGGCAATCTGGCACTGATGGACAAGTAAGTGTTGCTTAGAAGCCCTTTTGTTTATGCATTGCTAAGATAATATTACCAGTTTTCCGGTATTTTGTAAGCATGTAATGAGAGGTAAAATAAGTTCTGTAGCCACATTGCAATTTGAAAAGCTGTGCACGTATATATGCAAATCATACCAGAAATGCAAGCCTCACAATATATTTTCTATTGTAGTGGAACAGTTCCTTATGGTTGGACGTTGGCCGATTACCTGGTCTTTCAGACGGTTCGTCAGGCACTTGGTCTCGATCGTTGTACATACTGTGTGGTGACAGCAGCACCAGTCAAGAGAGAAACGTTGGAGTTCTTCCTCAGCCTGAACGTACCTCTTCTGGAAATTTATGGACTGAGTGAATGTTCTGGTAAATTTCCTGTTCAGGATTTCTATGCACCTCCACCATTTTATGGTTCACCACTTGTTCAGTGGCACAGAGGTTGATCAATAGTCTGTTTTTTCCAGTCACCTTTGTCTCCAGATGTCCAGTCTTGATAATCCATAAGAGAAGGTTTTATCAGTTGATAGGTCGCTGTTGTCTTGTCTGTGCTTCAGCAGAAAAATCCTTCAATTGAGGGTGCACACAACCTCCAACAGAGTTCTGGTGTGCAGTAAAACAGTTATCATCATATCTCACGTAACTATGTTGGCAGTAGTATTATGAGGGGCTTGAATGCAATGATGGAAAAGACCATGATGTAGTTTTTATGCCACAAATATTACATCAACGTAAGCATGTGATTGATTTGTCTTGTGTTTTGTAAGCATTATTATGTAATCAAAGTTTAATTAGTTGTTCTTCTGGACATCTATTCAGTCAGTTGTCCTTCATAAAGGAGATGGAGTTTCAGTAAAATCGTGTTTTCTCAGCCTCTTCTTAACCTTCTGAAATGTATCCAACATCATGTGGAGCTGCCAACTGCATTCAGAGAATTAACAGAGCACCTCTGTAACAGTCTGATGCCGGTTAGCAATGCTGTTGTCTTGTTCCAGGGCCACATACGTTCACCACTCCCTGGAGTTGTCGATTTACGAGTGTTGGAAAAGAAATGTTGGGTTGTTCTACAAAGCTTATTAATGAAGACAAGGAGATATCCGGTGAAGTAAGAAATGACTTGACTTGTGTAGAAACAGGGCTTACATAGAAAGGCAATTCATCAGTCACTCAGTCAGTCCTATACATGGTGTTCATCTTTGGATCAGTTTAAAGCTACAGTTCTGAAGAAGTGTTTAATAGTAAGTAGACAATCATGCATACATGGGATATTTCCAATTTCAACTGAAACAGCTGTTACCCTGATGGCCATGTTTGTTGTTCCCATGGCAGGCCACCAGTTGCCATAAGTGGCATAATGTAGGCCAGCACAGTGGCTGTCTGAGTCAGAACTGGTGCTGATCAAAAGTAAGCCTCTTAAGTTTTCATTTAAACATATGATCCAACATACTAGGTACCATTTTCTGGTGTCTACTTCATGTTCCTCATAGCAAACAATGACAGAAGGTCACTTGCCAGCATGTGTCTTTTCTCTAGTACAGAGCTGCTTACTTCTTGCTAGACATTGAGTAAACGTGCTGGCAATCCAGTTTGCAGTGCTGCGGTTGTCAGATGTTGTCTGTGTGTGTGGTAGCAGTTCATCTCGAAACATGGGTTTATAAGTAATTCACATTTGAGGAATTACAGGGTTTTGTGCTGAAAACATAGTTTATAATTTCATTAGTTTTCACACTTTGGACTTTACCTATGTCTACGATTCCTCGCTCAGTCGATGGACATATGGCGTGTTAACAAATGCATTACTTACTTACTTACTTAATCTGATTTGACCTTATTTGCACAGCTCTGCCTGAGTGGCCGAAATGTGTTTATGGGTTATCTGAACGATGAAGAGCGGACACGAGCAACATTTGATGATGATGGTTGGCTACATTCCGGTGACTGTGGTCGCAGAGATGAAGATGGTTTCATATTTATAACTGGCCGACTGAAAGGTTCTACGATTTCTTGTTAATTTTAATAGTGATTCCGAGATTAATTTTCCATTTACGGCGCAGTTCAAACGGTTTGTTGTTCATTTGAACGAAACCTGTTTCAAGCTCAAATTTCTTTGGTGGTTTTCTTCTCATCTTTCAAATTTAAACTTTTACTCTGATGATGCATCTTTTCATACATACACATTTTTGCAGGATCAGTTTACATTTGACAATAGGAACTTCCCTAGTGATGATGTGACTACCATACTCTTTCAGTGTCATTCAGAGGATTACTGTTGCATATATACACACATACATAAACAAACATGCATACATGCGTACTTGATTGTATATAAACATTGCATACATTATTTATGTTGCATGCATGCATAAATAAATATATATATTTATATAAGTATATATTCATACCTATGTAAGAATAAGATAATATGATGTATAGAATTACAATGTGAGTTTACTTATTTATCTGGCTATATACATACAGCTGTTCAACATCTACATACAGATATTGGTCACAGAAGCATTAGAGAATATAGATGATGGAGTCAAGGTTGGAGGGAATCTGGTAAACGCCATAAGATTTGCAGATGATCAGGCAATGGTAGCAGACACCAGTGCTGGACTACAAAGAACAATGGATGCATTGAATAAAAAATCACAATGGGAAAAGAAGCATTCTGGAAGAGAGGAGAACGTCTGAGAGGAAAGCTGAATATGGATCTAAAGAAAAGAATGGTAAAATGTTTCATATGGAGTGTAACACTGTATGGTTCTGAGACAAGGACTATTGGAAAGGCAGAAATAGAGAAACTAGAGGCATTTGAAATGTGGATATGGAGAAGAATGGCCAAAATCAGTTGGAAGGATGATAAAACCAGTGAGTTGTTGCACTTGGTACAAGAAGAAAGGACACTGGTCTGTACAATATGGAGGAGACAAATGAACTGGATTGGTCACATACTGCGAGAAAATTCTCTCCTGAGGACAGTGATTGAAGGAAGAATTAAAGGAACGAAGGTTCCAGGAAGACCAAGAAATATTCTATTGGACTGGATGGTGGATAAAGAAAGAAGATGGGGCTACAAAGAAGTTAAAGAAAGGGCACACACAGAGAAGAGTGGCGTCATTGGACTCTTGGACCTGCCTAACGGCAGAACACTGAAGAAGAATACATACAGCAACTTTTAAGAGCCTTTTAACAATGTCTAAAAAATTCCACATTGGCTGTGATATTAGTAATGAGGAAGAAGATCCCATATATCAGTCAAAGCTGTTAAATGGTTTTCCCACACAGAGGCCTCTGAGAAGTGCTTTATGCAGTCATAGCTCTAAGTCACTGAGTGAAAAGGGTTGTCTTCTGATTTTGTGAGGATAAGTGCATTCAGTATGTTGATAGAAATGACAGTGTAACTGGCAGTTCAGTTGATCACAGACTGATATTCTATCATGGTCAGCTTATTATTAAGAATTCTGCCAAGACATTCAGAAATTAACAAAAAAAACAATCAAATTGATTTCCTTGATCAAAAGTGTGATTGTTTTAATTATGGTAACGATGATCGAAACGTACAGTTTGATAAAGATTTGGTATATGGACAAAGTAAATAACTAGTTATTTACTCTCTCGTTTCTTGCCAGAGATTCTTATTACTGCGGGAGGTGAGAATGTGGCACCGGTGCCAATAGAAAACACTGTCAAAGAGGAGCTTCCATGCATTAGTAACTGTGTACTTATTGGAGATGGTCGAAAATTCCTCTCAATACTCCTCACACTCAAGGTATCCAAAAGAAATCTTCTTCATTAGCTGTTGGTTTAGCTTATTTGGTTTCAGTTTTTGTCTTGATAATGTGGTTGTATAACTTGTATGACTCACTGATGCATATAGAAGAAGAAGAAGAGAAAAAAGAGGAGTCCATAAAGCTAAACCTGAGAGGCAGCCATGAGAATGAAATGTTAGCCTCTTCTTAGCCGTGGCATATGAGGACTTGTTGGCAGTCCTCCTCTCCCTCACCATTTCATCTTACCAACGATGGTGCATGGTCAATGTTCTCTTTTTATGGTGGGTTTGCACGGCACAAGGGGAACAGAAAACCCAAAAATATCTTTCTGCTTTGGCAGGAAGTTGAACCCCTAACCTTCAGGTTGAGAGTTCAGCATGCTAACCACTAGATTCATTTCTGTAAATGAATGTGCCTTGGTAAGTTTAAAATTATTTTAAATGCATTTAGTTTACAATTTTTCTTGTGTTTGTGCATGTTGTTATTGCAAAGGTGTAAACTGTTGCAACAGTATCAGTGCCTTTGTGAGGTCCTTAAAACATGCTATACAAGTGCTTGGATACCTACATACATACGTACATCCACAGTAATTGTAATCATGACAATTTATACAGCATTGTCAGTAGCAATCTTCTTCAATGACTACTTATAATGTAAAATGTTGGCGCACACGAGTCCAACAATAAATGATAAATGGATGTTGTACAAAATCAAAAATAAATGCTAATACTAGACAGTAAGCAGAAAATTTTAACTGTTAGTAGATGAGTCTAGGACCTTTGCCCATAAGACTATTGCTCATAGGACCATCACTCGTAGGACTTTCACGCATAGGACTTTCGCTCATACAGTCTTTTACTCGTATGAATGTCACTCATAAGCAGCCTGCAATTACGCATTCAGTGAATTTCCTTGCACTAAGCAGGTTTTGTTTTCACAAACAATTATTAATAAAACACAGCTGCCAGTGTTTGTTTACTTGGAACATTTTATTGTGAATAGACTTAAAACTCAATACAGCATTAGGTCAAAAGAACGTAAACATTGGAAATGTAGACTTGAAGACTGTAAACTACTTGAACGATAAGTAAACCAAGGCACGTTAATACGTCATCATGGCAGTTTTCCCGTAGGTTGCCACTGTCCTCACGACACGATCCCTCGGGATGCGATGGCGCGTGATGCTCTGTTGCTCGACGCCAGTAACACACTGAAAGAAGGTTGATTTTTGTTTCACACAATCGCTCTGGAGTCCAGAGAGAAGCTTCCACATTTTTGGGTGACTGTACTGAAACAGTGCCTGAAGTCCATGGTACCATCCTTCCACGCTGTTTGTAGTTCTTCCTATTCTCTCAGCATCTGCTGGTTCCACATATGAGCGAAAGACCTATGAGTGATAGTCCGTATACCTTAGCAGATAATATATGGGATCTCAAAAGTCTCTTAGAAACAAAAACATTCTCGGCTTCTTGGATGGTTACAGGAAAACTATTCCAGGCATGTGAGCTGGCGACTCTAAAGGCACGGTCACCCATTTTAGTCTTAGTTGCTGGTTTATAACTATATATACATTAGAAGACCTTGATAATCTCAGCCGGAGTCGAGTAGGATCACCAGACGTACATCTCTGATTGGTTTTGAACTTGGTGTTTGAATGTCTTGAATTTTTGACAGACTGAGGTATGCACGGACAAAAATGAACCGACTGATGTATTGGCACCATGTGTAATCCAGTGGTGCCAGAACCTTGGCTGTGATGTTCGGACGGTGACTGAATTTCTTGAGCAAAAGGATGCTCGAGTTTTCCAGGCCATTCAAAGAGGCATTGATCGTGCAAACCAAAAGGCGATATCCCATGCGCAGAACATACAGAAGTGGTGTGTCTTACCGCGTGATTTCTCTCTCAGCTCTGGCGAATTCGGTAACTTCTTAGTTGCATTTATTTTAGCTTTTTTCAACTACTTATTGTGATTTGGAACCTAAAGTTGAAATTTATCATATGGATTCTCTCGACAATATGAAATCTTGCAGCATGATTTTCACAGAGCTTTTCAGTGAACCTGCACATACATACATACATATTGATGTGTCTGCATTTCACTGTGCTGCAGAAAATGAAGATATAGCACCAGTTTCTTCATAAAGAAGAGTTTTAATAAGAATTGTTAGCAGATTTTTATGGATGTGAAATCCAAACAAATTCCAAAGGCTTTTTGTGTATATACACTTATCTGTACATCGAGTTCAGCAGTTTGTAACTACCTCAGAGCGTTGAGCTGTTTTTTACGGAAATATGTCTATTGCATTTTAGGTCCAACCATGAAACTTAAACGTCAGGTTGTCTATGAGACATACAGGCAAATGATCGACTCTCTGTACTTGTCCACTGAGCAAAATCCATGATCAAATTAGCTGTTTAGTTGTTCATCATATAGTTAATGTTCAGTTGTTGTTTGATTGTTCAGCTTGTTTTCTGTGCCTAGTTTCAAGGATTTCCCATGTAGCATCTTAAGTTTGCGTTTGAGGCTGTGTTTGTGATGCTAATTTATTGGAAGCATGTTAATTTCTAGTGAAACAAACATCTCTCAAGATTCTACTAAAGCAGTTTCAATGTGGATTTTTGTTCAGTATTGCTTGCTTTGTGTGACTACTAGTCTTGATGAAGTCTCGGTGACATTTTGGCTGTTAATATTGATAAGAATAAGGAGCCAGCACTGTGTAAAATTTGAATGTATTAGTTTATACAAGTGGTTGCTGCATGTTTTCCAGTGTTTGTAGTAAACAGTACTCGCTGATTAGCAAGACATCCAGCTGACTGTTTTTAGCAAAACCACGGTTATGTTTACTTACTGGTATAAAATGTTCAGTTCTTAAAGCATTCTTTGTTTGCAGAGGAATGGTTTTATCCAAATGCAGATTACATTTTATAATTGCTCATGCCTTCAAAATTGCTGAATCAGCAGAGAAATATTTACCTTTTTCAGCCAGTTTATCCACGATAGGCTGCCTCTCTGTCTCAGTGTACCGACTTTCTGGGTATCGACCTGACTGCGGTTTGCAAATAACTGTTTGCATTTATTATGTTGGCCTACCAATTTCACTGTCTTATTCATGAAAACTGTTAAAAATTTGTTTGTTTTGTTAAAAGAGCTTGATTTGTGGTGTATGTACACATGTGTTGTTCTACTTGTAAATATCCATGCATCGACACAAACATGGTCAGTTTGGAAATAATGTATTTTGTTCTGCCACAGTTGTTAGTTTATGATGTACTTGTTTTCCACTGTCATTTTAAAAACAGATTTTGCTGTTTATTTAGTTACAATTTTTAGCATTGGGTTTTGTGTTTCATGGTGCCACAATTGTACCTTAGGACCTTACTTTGTTCAGAATCAGAAGTTTAACATAAGATCTTATTTTTCAGTATACCATTATTTGTATTTAGTTTTTTTCACACTGTGCCAATTTTTACTCAGTTGTCTAATATTTTTGCTTTCAGCAGTTTTTTTAAAGTGGAGATCAAATAGAAGCAATTAATAGAATTGTTCTTAAAAATATAAATTCTCGCAATTATGATGGGAACATTGTATTATCATCATCATCACCCACAAATATCAGAGAAGATACATTGTAAATTTCTGCGCTAGTTTTTCTTACTTGCTGTTATTTTTTCTGTTCATTAAATATAAAACTGGATTGCAACTGTAGGTCTAGATTCTTTAGTTGAGCATTCGGCCAGTGCGAGCGTTTCTTCTGATCAAACAAAGTCAATGACATTTCTGATGTACATATTAAAGAAGAATGCCTCCCCAGCAGACAGCCAAGAAGGAATGAATCTTAAAGCCCTTACTCTGCTCTAATTGTCATTTACTTTTTACTTACGTCATTCCAAATTAAATTGCCTGATGTGCCAAACAGAATTTATTTCTACCCCCAACAGGCTCAAACTTGAGCTCCATTTAATCACAAGTTAAAATTATAATAGACTGCTCAACAATCTCATTGCAATTAGTGCCAACACTTTCAAAGATGCTTTATTCGTGAGATCAGGGGGATGTTTGTTGAGATACATATTGTGAGAGTTGCTGCTTCTGTTGACATTTTCCTGATCGTTTATGCTTTATTTGGCTTATGTTTAACAGTGACACCTATGTGATGATCTGCAGTGAATTTGTAATAACTTTGACTTATTTAAGTCATAAAAATTTTAATAAAGGAAATCTGCGTTATTTTATATTTTTAATAAACAAGTAGATAAACTTTGGCTCTCTTTATTAAGATTTTTTAGTTTTATTTAGAAACCTTCAGCTGATTGTCTTTTGTTGATACAGTGGCAATGTACTCTGCACAGTTAGCAAATCACAAAATATTTTGTAATATGGTCTTAAGGTTATTTTTCTTTTGGTTGTTGATGGATGGGTTGATGGAGTATTAAGTTCATGTTATTAGATTCAACTGTGGTTTTTCAGTTGCATGCAGAGCAAAGATTTTCCTGCTTAAAATGCTGCCACTTTTTTTTCTATCACAGCGACACCATAGAAGCCATTTTTTCAGATTTTCATCTCTGCTTCATTGCTGTTACATTGTATTTCTGCAATCCATGCTCTGCTTAGTTATTGTTTAGCATTCATACAAGAAATTGCTTTTGCATCAGTGAGATCGCCATAGATTTGTTTCTTTGGGGTTGAAGAGTGAGGCCATAGATGCTCATTTTACTGTCACCTGCATTTCAGTGATCATAAGTTAAGGCATATGTCATATGATACATTCTTCAGAGCTTATCAAGTTCTTATATTAATTTAATATAATCATGTTCATGTATCATATGATTTGAATATGCATTCCAAATATTTTCAGCTGATTTTGAGGGATGATTTAAGGAAATCAAATTCAAATCATAGTTCTGTATATTTATAAATAATGTTGTCTGCAGTTGTCTAGGGTTAAATGACGTTGTTGACTGTTGTTTGGAACTGAAATCTATGAATTTTAATTAAGTCCATTCAGATGATCCTGGTTTGGAGTCGGAGAACCCTGTCAGTGCAGACTTTGATAGGCAGTGGTGGTAAAGAAGTGTTCTGTAGCATGACTGATACCAAAGAAAAGGCACTGCAAATGCACTGAAATTTGAGAACAGAATAATCCCAAGAATGAGTCTAGGATTTGGGTTGCTTCTTTGTTTTGTTTTGTTCAGGGTGTTTGGTGGATTTGATTGAATTATGACAGCAATGGTAAGGCAACTGCAGAACAGTGAGATGTGCACTGTGCACTTTGATCTCAAGCAGAAGCCAGTATCACCCAATTCTTGAATTTCTAGTTTCTTATGTGGTTGTATGTGAAGCAATTTGATTTCAGCATCGACCTGCTTTTACTTTCAATCAAATGGCAGACGAAATTGCATACATCTTTTTGTTTTCTTGTGTTGTCCTCAAACTCGCCCTACATTTGTCAGTTTTTGAGCCAACTTTCTTGTCAGTCATAAGCTCAGCATAACCTGTGAATAAGATCTGTGGGAGTGTTATGTAATTTTGTCGTCATTATGTTTCACTGCCGTTGCTTTGTATTTTAGCCGAATGAAGTATTGCAGCAGAGTAATGCCAGATTAGGAGACGTTACTGAGTGAGGAATATTTTCAGAGCTAAAGCCAATTCTGATATGCAAGAAAGTACTAAGCATTTACTCTGACGCAGTTCAATGAATTTGTGATGCACATAAGGTACCCTGGCAGTCAGCTTGTTTGAAAACTTGACCGTATTGTATTCATGTTGATTTTTCTTTTTGATATTGACTGCTGCAGAGATGGTCTTAAATTTGCCATGAGAGTGAAAACCACCTGTCTCGTTTTGATGGGAGTAAGTCATAGTTAGTTTAAAGGCAGAATTGAAGATTCTAGATGGTTGAATGAGATGTGTGTGAATTCTGGTGAACCTGGCAAGTCCATCTGATCAGTTTTATGACTGTGTGTTACTTGCTTTGCCATTCATTGTCTGCTTTCTGTAAATTGTAAGGGAAATATTGACAGAAATAAAAGAATTCTAGACACATCTCTGGTATGTTTCTTGGAATAGGTCTACGCAGTGATGGGCAGTAGTTAACTTCTGTAGTTAACAACTAGTAGTTCACCTACTTTTTAAGTGCTTAGTTTAAAAGTCGTTGAATACTTTTTAAAAAGTAATTAGAGCTAGTCGTTAAACTACAGAGTCTCAATTTGCAGTTAACCACTTTTCTAACTACTTCTTCACCAAGAGAGTTTTTCAGTTTCATACTTACCAACTTGTCTACAAATTATTTGGCTGCTGTGACCTAGTTGGTCGGGAGGGTTCTATTTGCAGATTGGCCTTCAGATGTTCTCTGTCATTATGCCATTAATAATATCATCTACACACACTGCAGAAAGCATATATCCCTAGATTCCTAGCACCAAAGAACCAGTGGTAGCAGCCACAGCAGCAATATTAGTAGTAATAAATAATGGTAATGACAACAATAACAAGGGCAAATAAACAATTAAAGGGAAACTAAATTTTTATTTTATTACATTTTACTGCTGCTGCTGCTACTACTAATTCATACTAGATCAGTTTCAAATGCCAAGAGAGTGAAGCACAATATGTCAGAGTACAAGAAATGTTAGCAACTTCATTTCCTTCTCCTCAGCATACGGGGACGGGTGGCAAGTCTTCTACATCACCGTCTGATCTTCCCACTAACACTGTAAGGTCAGTGTACACGTTTTATCGCCGAGTTCACTAAAGGCACAAATGGAGCATAAATCTCAAATATTTTTGGAGTCATCCATTATTAAGGGCAGGATTATCTGAAGAAGCATCATAAGCTCCCCAACGGGGTCTAGGACGGTGCCCAAAAGCCAAAGCTTTTTGAAGCCTTTTTTGAGGCTACATATGTTGGTGCTGTTTTTCATAACATATAGGGCGCTATAATTAACAAACCAGTCAGGAAAAATCCTTTTTGTAAGATGCTTGTTACAGAGCAAACCGTAAAGTCACTGACTGGGATGGGGTACATCTATAACAAGTCATCGGATCTACACGAATCCCATGAATGACGATCTTGAAAGTCGCTTTGAGTCACTTCGCTTTTTACTTTAAGACAGAGGTAGAGATAGCGGAGTACCGATGACTCGTCACCGTCTCTTTCATATCTCGTAGCTAAAGGGAGCAACAGGAGATTTTCCCCAGACGGGACTTTTTGCCCAACTAGCGCATAGATGTTGTGCGCAGGGGAAGCTAGTGATATTATAATTTAGGTTTACTATTTATATTTTAATAATAAAGTGACGCAGAACACGGGATCAGAATTGTTATTGTCACTGTTAATGTCAATGTTAAATCACGCACGTGGCGCCATCTTTTCGCTTGAATTACATGGATCGTGTTTTGACGTATAATATGTGGACTGAGTAGCCAGGCATCAGAGGACTGGAGGGCAAGCAGACGCCTCGCGATACAACCTGTTACAGGATATGAACAAAAACAGGCACTGTAGTGAATACCGAGGCATGTTATTTTAATTGGCCCACTTTAATGCTGGATCGGATAATACACAGTCTCTTTAATAGGCAGCTTCTTTGACTAGACACTTCGAACTTAGACTACATACTGAGAAACTGTGAAATCTTTCATTAATGGGCAGGGCAGACTAATTTCGAATTTTTAACAAATGTCGTTCGACCACAATCCTCTCTCTCAAGCCAACTCCGCCACTGCCGTACTCGAGTAGTGCCGGTCCTAAGCCTAGATAAAGGAAGAGGGCGACTTCAACGGCCTTTGAAGCCATAGCATGTGGTTAAACATTGGAACTACTACTATTCAAGCCGCTTTATCTATCATTCCTAAGGCTTTCCATTCAAACTAAAGTCGCAGCTCTTCTGTAAGTCTTACCCTGATCCATCCTTGATCTGTGTGTGTCTGCGGCCATAATGGACGCGTTTTGCCTAATTCTGTCATTTGGCAGACTTTTCTTCGTCTTGCACAAAATTTGAGCGATAATTCTCGTGTATTCGGTCTTCCACTGGACTTTTATGCGTTTCAGTGCTTTTTCTCGATTCCGGCATGGTTTTTGTCTGGCTCTGGACTCTGATTCGCCCCAAGCGATCGATACATCGCTGCCATTGGACCAGTCTATCAAGCAGAGAGCGACAGGTTCCTAGCCAGCAGCTGAGCCTCAGACCTACAGACCTGTATAACGCCAGCAACCTGGGAATCTTGGATTCGGTGAAGGTAGGACGAGAAGAGTCTTTGGAGTGGCATCGGCGTCAGTCGAATGCTTATTCTGCACACACCTGTGGGCTCGATATAAGGCCCACACGCGCTATATTTATACAGCAATCAGCGGGTAATAAGTCGTCCATAATACATAGTATGTAATAAGCCTAAATGTTGGGGACATCGTACGTGTTGTCCTGGTACTGAATGAGTCTACAGTTGCAGGCTTGAGTTCCAATAGACGAATGAGTCTGTTGTACAAAGGCTTCGTGTGCCGCTGAGAATTTGCAGGTTTTTGCATTACACTAGGCCCCTATTAGACGCTTTTTAAAATAGATTATGCAGTTAGTCTATGCGAATAGTATGCTTCTTAATGGAAGAATCGTATGTTTAAAAATAAACATGACTATGACGACAGTATTCAGTTATTTCTGTTTACTCGGAAAACAGTGGAACAGTCCAGTGGTTTCATAAACAGCGCCGGTCCGCGGAGCCCTGGTTACCGATCCGCAAAATGGTCCTTGAAATGAATAATTTTTCAACTTATTCGCGAAATTTAATTTTTTAATCTAAAAGAGTGGTTTAGTCTATAGTTCAGCGACAAAAACCTCTGAATCCCCTATCGCGTTATGTATGGATTCTCTATCACGAACACCAGTTCTGATTCTCACGACTCTGCGCTTGTCGTTAATGGTCCGCAAAAACGACAAAGTAAATCCCGGTTCCAGCTTTAAAATGTTTAAGAACCACTGGACCAGTCTATAGTATGTTGACCTCTACCCAAAATTAGGCTATATAATAGCAATAGCGCGTAGGCCTCTGCAGAGACACACTCGCCCAAATCCAACAGTTGGTGGGCGTATTAGCGAGTCTTTAGGCCTAAAATTGAACGATTTTGTGTTTATTAGGCCTAATGCGACATATGGTAACGTCATTAAGGAAAGCATTGTGTTTCAGGTCACATTTTTCTAAAATATCACGCTTTTAGCAAAGGTGGGAACAATAGCCCTCAGGCCTAAGCCAATGAATCCATATTTAACTCGTGGTCTTTGGGCCTAACCGAAGACCACTATTCCCAAGGCAGGTAAATGTCAAAGCAATAATTAATCCACTAACCTTTTCGCGTACGTCCTTGACCTCAATAGTCCAATGATGCCATTGGTCGGCAATATTCCCAGCGCATTCCTTGATGACGTAGCAAAGGAGGCTTCTGCTTCGAGTCACGTCGCATTCGAATGGATTGACGTCACTGCTGGCGTCACTGTCGAATAAGATGGCTGCCTGGGTGAGAGCGCTGTTGACGTCCATGCCCGGCGCAAAGACGATTGGATCGCTGTGAACATCGCGAATACCATCGCTCACGACCAACGCGATATCCCTTAACTGCATGCACGAAAACCAACTACAATCGTTATAGCACCACCACAACCACCACAGCCATCACCACCACCACCACCACCACCACCACCACCATCACTACCACCACCATCACCTTGAATGTAAGAATGTTCTTGAGCTAACCCCTAGAGACAGCCATAAGTATGAGGTGTTAGCAACCTCATCTTCTAATCTTGGAGTGGGACGGGGGTGACCTGTCCTCTCCCTCCCTCGTCTTGTATGCAGACAGTGATCTATTAAACGTTTGCATTAGGAACATACGTAAGGTTTTGGGCTTAACTAGATTGCGCCGCAATTCTCAAAGCACACTTGCTGCTTAATCTCGTTTAACGCTGTCAACTTTAGTGGCCCTTGACCCCAATAACAAAGCTTTAATCATGATGTATTCGGAAACATTTTTAAGCTTTTGGGCTTATAATCGCTAAGTCCACAAAACACATAAAACTGTTTTTTTGTCATGTAAACGCTTTCAGCTTCAGAGGGGAAGACCACTGATCACATGACTTTAGCTTTTGCCCCATGGATGACACCATTGAGGGCTTTACCAAAACCCCACTTACCCCCTCTGTGCACTTCTGGATCAGCTAATGCCACCTGTACCAACAGGATGGTGGTGAAGGTAATCACATCACATGACTATGAAAAACGCCATGATCTTGTCTAGTATAAGCTTTTGATCGATGGCTCTCCAGAACAAAACTGTTAATGCAGAGTTCGCGTCCTCACAGTGTGTAAAGTGTAGCGGACACTTAATTGTGAATTAAAACCAGCCACTTATTAAGCCAAATAAACGCATGAAACACATATTACCTCCGTAAGCTCAATATATCCAATTTGCAGGGGAGCTAACAACTTTGATATGACATCAGTTGCTATAGGACACACGCCGTATGCGAATATTCCTCACACCACCAGATCCAAACCAAAGGATTCTCGCCTCTGATTGGCTGGTGGCGGGTTCAGAGTTCCCGGTTCATGCTGCGCCGAGAACGAGGAATGACAACAGCCGAATGAAGCGCTCGCGGTACACGGTTTTTCCCTAGCTGGACAGATGCTATAATGTGTCGCATGCGAATATTCCTCACACCACCAGATTCGTCGTGAATGGAAGATAAATGCAAGGGAAGCGTGTTAACATGCACACCTAAACTGATATTTCTAGGTAGGCCTAACTGATCACTTATGGTAAATATGGGCCAAACAGGTTTTTCACCCAATTTTAAATATTTGTTAAGGGAACTGGTAGTCAAATATTTAATGCTGCGTGATATTAAAATCTGGGTGGAAGTCACTTTTGGCCCCAAACTTGTGAGTTCAGCCAGAGTACTACAGACTGTGTCCGACGTTCTAAGTGCCCTGGGGTACATGGTGGAGATCGTGGAATTCAGACCGTTAGTGCTGCTGCGAGGTACCCAATGATTGGCACGCGTGGACTAGAATAGTGGAATAAGATTTGGAATGAAAATAATGCAGAGTGAAAGGCTAAAGACAGGAAGGTATATCGTGGTTACGGCTGTGCTCAGCAGTATATTCTTAAAGAGTACTGTATTTTAATGTAACTGGACATTTTATAGCGCCCTCTGAGTACCTCTCGAAGGCGCTTTTCGCTAGCGTGAACAATGTTACAGTCCATCGAGAACAACAAGTTCATCTTTAAGGGCATGATTCTCAAGTTATTATTTCTGTATTTATGAAGCAACACTGTTTTATTAGTATTAAGGCATCAATCCATGTCGTGAGTGAAGGATTTGCTTAGGAAGCGTCTCAGGGAGTTTTTGAACCTGCACAAGGTTTGAACCTCCGCGTTGCACGGCGAGCGCTCAGCCAATCGGCTACCTTGTCACACAAGTCGCCACTAGCAGACTATTGCACGCGCGCGCACGCACACACACGTAGAACCCAACCAACGGAGTCCCATCCAAGGTTGAGAGTTAACACCTTGATCAGATTCCCTTGGCCACGTTGCACTGAGGATGAGGAATGACGACAGCTTTCGCACCATGTGGTTATTGCCACCCGACTGGCATTCCCTGGGCTGATGGTAGAAGACGCCGTGTCCTCTGTGGCCTACAACCAGATGTCGATGAGGCCTTTTATAGTAATCAGACAAAGCTTTCTGACGGTAGACCACGGTGCTCTTACATCAGACAGCAAGCAGTTCGTCTGTGAATGATCCAGTCACTTTATTGTCTCCTTTTATTAAACGTTGCCTTTAGGAGTGTAGGTATGGAAAGAAAGTATAATGTTGCCATTTAAGATTGCTCCCATATGTGTCCTAAGACAGTAATGTACACATGAACTAGATATTGAACCACGTGTATTTTGGCAAGAATGTACAGATTCTTTTATTACAGAAGTCTCGAAGGCATGAACTGAAAAAGGACAGACAATGGTCAGTAGCCGCCTGGTTGGTTGGTCTGTGGTGGACGAACGATGCAACTTCAAAGACTTGGCTCGCCTTTGCATTTATTAAATCCGAAAGTTTCCGGTCGGAGAACGGACGGTAAGTCTGGTGCTTGACCTTGCCCAAATGGGAACCAGTCTGCTTGACCTTGCCCAAATGGGAACCAGTCAACCCGCCGATCGGTTGGTCAGCCAGTTGGTAAAAATGGCGGCTCGGGCTTCGGTGACTGGTATCGGAAACCCGTCCAAAAACGCACGAAATCCAACGCAGCTATCTTAAAGGAATTATTAAGCATTCCTAAGAAATCAAAAGTTTCATTTAATTTTGTTGGCCATGAGGAGATGATAAAAAATTTTTAATTGTAAATACAAATTGAAAATTGGTCAGACTTAATTTTATATGGATGCGAGAGATATAAATGTGCAAGTATACATATTCGTGCATGCATATCTGGGAGAGGACGGGACATACCTTGCGCCACTGATAATCATTTTAATAAGAATTTTTATTGCATGTGGTTTAATAATAGAAATGACGAAAGCAATTTCCTAAACACTGGAATTTTAATAACACGAACAAAACAAAATTTAGTCGTTTCTTGCTTCTCACCTCTCCCACTCGCTTCCTTCATCCCCTCCCTTCCTCTTCTGTCTCTTTCGCTCTCTCCCGCCGTGCCTCTCTTCCTCTGTCTCTCTTTCACTCTTTCCCTGCTTTCTTCTCTTTCCCCTCTCTCTTTCCCACCCGCCTTCCAACCTCTCTCTATCCAGCTCTGACACCCACGCTTTCAGTGCAAAACTTATACGCGAAAATTGTTTACTGCTCAAATTCCGCAAATGCACGACATGCAAGACATCGTTTGTCTTGGTCATTGCATGGATTTCATGATAGCATTTCATATACTTAAATGTGTATTGTTGTTATTAATTTTTTTAAAATTTTTATAATAATATTATTATTTTAACCAAAGTAAATTAAGTAGAGCACAGTTGTATAGAATCAACGAAGGTACCTTCACACGGTCACGGAAAAGATGCATGCATAGATACTTGCACACATACAAAACATACATGCATACAACATACATACATACATAAATACTTACACACATACATGCTTAAAACTGTAGATCTATGCGGTCCATGCATGTATCTTAAAAGATTGATATTTTACCGGTGGAGTGCTAAGTTTCCTAGAATTATCGTCAAAAGATGACGTATTCATTGGTTCTCTTTGCGTTGTTTTCATGTCATTGTTGTCGCCTTCCCTGCGCCCCGCTGCTCGGTTGCCCTTCATTCTGCTAGCAGCTATTTCCCTTAACAGTATCCTTAAGCCCTTTTCAGTCAATGGCCCCATCACCTGAAACGGCGCCGCCGCCCTCGTCTCTTTTCCCACTCGCTCCTTCGCTGACCCGGGTTTCAGCCCCATCATCCTGGTATCGCCAAGTGACGTCAGAACGTCGTAATGACGCACAGGCTGGCGCAATTTGGTGACGTCATTTGGTAGGGAAAAAAGACGCGATAGTTTCATTCTTGGTTTCTCAGTCTGCAACATCGAACATAAATTGCCAATGAGACCCAGTTTTACCATAACTTAAGAGCTTCCACCAGCCTATAGATATGTTTATATAACCGAGGTGAGTATGCAAGCATGAAAGTTAGTAGTAGTCGCTACAGTATATTACTAGTCTCACTTACTGTAGTCTTTCTAGGAGGAAAGGAGGGGGAGAGAAGCAATACACGTACCTACATTTGGAAGACATTGCTTAGCGCCAAAGACCCGACCGACGCCTGCAGCCTGTAAAAAGCCCGATACCCTAAGAATAGAGTCCTCAGTCCAAACACCCTTAATGCGGAGATGAGCGAAGTATATTCAGATGGTTCATCAAGGTAATCCCGTGAGAAAACTCCGCCTACCCTGCAAATATCCCTCTGTCATGGTAAGGACGATAGGCAGGGTTGGCTTATAGAAGACAGACCGAGCCAGCCATAAGCTAGAAATGTGAATAGCAGAAGATTAGAGGGACATTACCTCTTAACGAATCTAGGGGTAAGTCCAGATATAAGTCCAATAGGAACTTAGCAAGTATCTCTTGGCAACAATTTCGTAGCAGAGCTGAGAATCAAACAGCAGTCAGAGTTAGGAGACAGTCAGAGAGAATTCGGTCAAGATGTACACAGTATAGCAGCCAATGCCTGCAAACACTGTAGTCCGTCGTTTTGGTAGAATTCGATTTAAGTTCATCGGAGGCTAACATCCTCGCTTCCTCGGTGATTTGACTCAATTGAACTGGAATGTATTCGGATTCACGCTCGCCTTACGAAAGACATTTGTATTGGAAAGACAATAATATTCTTCAAGACAATAAAACTTTAGAAAAACCATCTCCGTCAGACGACGCAGAAGAACTTTGTTACATATGTATGCATGCTGGTTTTCGATTATACTAAGCAAATGCTTTGTTATTGTCTCCTTTTAATGTGATAGTTTCAGGGGGTTCAAAACCCTCTTTCTAGAGTGGTCACATGTTCTTCTTCTTCGTCCGATCGCCTTCGTTAATTTTACTGGCTTCCTGTTGAATGACGTATGAATTTTTTAGATTGCATGCTTGACCTTTAAGGCCCGGAACACCGGGCTTCCATCATATCTTAATACATTGCTAATTCCATATCACCCTCCGACCCTGTTGCATTCCTCTGCTACGGGTTTGTTTTGGGAACACAGGCTGATGACAATCGGAGGATAACGTGCCTTTAGCCTCGGCAATCCTCGTTTTTGGAACTGTCTGCCACAAAAGTCCCGACTTGCCAACTCACTCTCATCACTTGTCAAGACTGATTGTTTTACTCTGGCTCTTGCTTGACTCCTTCATTTAACCCCTGGCGGGGAAAACATCCGCACCCGAGATTCAGATCTACTCACACTGGATGCGTAATAAGTGCTTTAAATGAATAAATTAAGTAAACTAAATACACGTAAATAAATAAGATGTAATCATAATTCTAATTGACCAAATACAAAAGTAATTGTAATCTATTTTCGGGTTTATGTAATTGACCGAAGGCTAATGCATGTATGTATACGTGTATGTATGTATGTATATATGTATGTATGTAAATATGTAGGTAGGTAGGTATGCATGTATATAGGTATATATGTATGCGTGTATGTATGTATGCGTGTATGTATGTATGTATGCGTGTATGTATGTATGTATGCGTGTATGTATGTATGTATACGTGTATGTATGTATGTATGTATGTAAATATGTAGGTAGGTATGTATGCATGTATATAGGTATATATGTATGCGTGTATGTATGTATGCGTGTATGTATGTATGTATGCGTGTATGTATGTATGTATGCGTGTATGTATGTATGTATACGTGTATGTATGTATGTATGTATGTAAGTATGTAGGTAGGTATGTATGCATGTATATAGGTATGTGTGTATGCGTGTATGTATGTATGCGTGTATGTATGTATGCGTGTATGTATGTATGCGTTGATGTATGTATGTATACGTGTATGTATGTATGTAGGCCTATGTATGTGTTAATGTAATTCGTGGAGACAGGGTAACTGCCGACGAGTGATATGAGACCTGGAAAGGAGGAGATAGGTTATTAGCTTTTAGTGGAGATCTAAAGGTCAACACAGACTTTGCACTAGAAGAAAATTTCAAAGTCTGGAACCAGCAGCCGAAAAGGCATGCGCGCCAATAGACGCCGTTGTCTATCCTTCTGCTAAATCTGTTCCCTCTTTTATTCACCCTTTCCTCTACTATGCACCCGTTCCCTTCCACATTCCGACTCCCCACTGAGTTGTATAAAACGGTTTAGAAGCGAACCGGTTTCTTGATGGATCTGTTGATCGAAATGGTCGCTGGTGGCATGTCTTCGGTTGCTAGGAGTCGCTTGATGACACTCAGGAACTCGGCAGCCATGATGACGCCACGGCAGACGCCTGCCCCTCGTCGGTCATCGGCCTCGGGACGATTGTCTCTCTCCATCGCCGCCGCCCCAGCCTCCGGTGCTGCCACCTGGGAACCATGTAAGGAATCGGAAATCTGTTCCACGGGAAACGGACCTAGTGGCGCCCTCTGGCTTGAACAACTCAAGACTACGGCCAAGATGGCGGCTACCTGGACACGGCTACGTTTCAGCATGTCGGATTCGGCTGTTCAAAAATCAGTCAGTTGAATAAATCATGTGATCGATCTACTTCATTACCAAAGAATGCATGAACGAACGAAGGAAGGAATGAGGAGCAAGATAATGAACGAATAACGTAATCATTCATTGTTTAGTAGTCGAAGAACTCACTTCCCTCACCTTTCTGCTATATTCTCTTTATAGGCCTACTTCCTACCAATCAGGCTTGACGCTCACCTGCTACCCTCCACCCATCGCCGGGTCTTTACAACTAAGTTGCTTTCAATATCTCGTTTCTGTCTTACAGCAGGACGATGTCAAATAAACGTTTGAATGGGGCTTCTGCACATTTGTCTGAGGAGGATCTTCAGAAGAAACAACTGACCTTCAAATTTAGCGCCAACAACGAATCTGTAGAACTAAAGATTTCTGTAGCAGGAATATGCAATTAGGCATAAAGTTGAATAACGTTAGCAGCAAAATACTAAGACTGAAATTAATTCCACAAAAGCATATTGCAAGTTTAGCTATAAAAGAATATAGTTGTAGTAAATTGTACATGTACTCGAATATATCATCATCATTATCATCACCATCATCATCGTCAACAGCAGCAGCAACAGCACTCTCTAGGGACCTCTCGTTGTAGCCGAAATGATGTATACACATACTGATGTTAATATTTGTTAAGGGACAAGAAGTTCTTCCCCAGGCAAAATGTATTCAAACCTCAGGGAAAATTTGGCACTCTCTCACACGTGCAGAACCAGGCCAACACCGTCTCTACACCGTCGTCGTCATTATCGTCACAATTCATCATCACCATTCATCCTCACCATTAATCATCATCATCATTATCATCATCATTTCCTGACGCAAGCCACCTGGCGGTGATGGGTGCAAATAGATGATCTACATTCTTTTCGGTCCTTAGTCAAATCTAGGGCTTTTCTTGTGCATCATGACAATTGTCATCACCATATTCTCATCGTTATCATTCTTCTTCGTTATCTATTTCATCGTTATTAAACTCCTCGTCCTCGCTTTATCTTCCTAATTATAATTATCACCATCATCGTTTATCATCACACTTGATATCCTCATTACCAATATCGTCATTTTCATCGTCATCTTCATTTTACGGTGGAAGATAGATGCCTTCATGCAGGGATTGTGCAATATGATAACGGCGCTATAATTTGGAGTAAAACAGTAAATCCTCCTCCTCCTCCTCCTCCTCCTCCTCCTCCTCCTCCTCCTCCTCCTCCTCCTTTTCCTCCTGATCATTTATCATCCTCAAAATAATTACTCATTATACTCATCATTAAATTGCCCGTGTTAATTGGAAGATGGTTCAATAGGGACAGTAAAACGTGCGACGATGCACGACATTATTAGAATTTATAAGAACTCAGGGCTCTTCACCATCTGCTGTATTCTGTACTTAGAAGTACCGCCGTTGGAGGAATTCAGAAGCCTGAATGCATCAGAAAGGAGGGCTATGATTTGTAAGGGCCAAATGACAGTCTCCCCCGCACTCAGGATTTCATGGTAACAGAGCGGGAACAATGATAACACCTTACGGCCACTTACGTACCAGGCTTGCCATACCAATTATCTGAACTTTATTTGTAAGACATATAAGCGCAAGAAAGATTAGCAAGATTCTGAAAACTGTGAAACAAAAGGATAGAAACACAGATGAAGACATAACAAGATCTGGACCAATTAACTTGGACCAGGACTTTAGGGAAGCACTAATTTGATAAATTACCAAAAAGAATTGAGATCATTTACTCACATCCACTGCTACCAAATCGTTGACGTCAGGAACTGTTGCTGATGATGATGATGATCACTGGGACTCCTGCATGCAAGAATCACTTAGGCCTCCGAAAAGAACTGAAATGAATTGAGATCATTTATTCGCAGCCATCGCTGCCAAATGGTGAACGTGAGGAACTGATTACTGATGATGATGATGATGATGATAATGATGATGAGCACAAGATTGTCGCATCCATATTATGCATATAATATAGTTATACCTATGCATACATACATACATGCTTACACATAAGCCTACATATATAAATACATAATTACATGCATGCATACAAATCTGATTATTCGGCCAGCAGTAATTAATCCATAGCCAAAAAGTAATGAGACAAATCAAAGACGTAGCAGTCCGTCTGTAAAACGTAGCAGTTGAATGCAGCAATACGTTAAATAGAGCAGTCTTCACGGAAATCATTACAAGTGAAGGCAAGACATTATATTCTCTCAAACCTTATGCGATACTAAAATTCACTTGTTATTCTGTGATCAGCGACCAAGAAACACCAAGGGAACAGAAATCGTGTTCACCAGTTTAATGTTCTGGCTGCACAACGTTTCATCTCAGGCCTAGGCCTAGACACAGACTGAAATTAATGGCGACGTAATAGACTCCATGCCAGAGTGTTATTAGACCATAGTTCATATTCAGAATTATTAGAATCATATTCAGATAAACTTTATAAAGAATAAAATCGATAGGGAAACATTAATTAAATACATCTTCTCGGGAATTGCATTGCCGTATATACTTGCAGAAGTATGATGGCATGGCCGGAGCTATCTCTAAGTAGTCGTAATCGTAAGCTCGAAAATTTCTGAAGCACTGTATAAAAGCTAAGCGCTAAACACCTGCTTATTCACGAGAGCTGCGTCAAGTCAGATGGATTGTCCAAAGATACCGTATTCGAAGACCATAATTCGGTTGCCAGATAGAGAGAGAGAGACAAAGAGAGAGACAAAGAGACAAACAAAGAGAGAGGTTGGGAGGGAGGGAGAGAGAGAGGAGAGAGAGAACAGAGGAGCTGTTACGTCGGATTGTGTATAAGGTGACAGAAGCAAGAAAGTGGCTGATTGGCTTGATCATGGAAAGATTCTTGAAGAGGTCGGACTCCGCGGTGCTTAAGAGCGCAATGATGAAATTACCTTAGATTGCTTTTAGCAATCTATTAACTTATTAAACAGTTTATTTTTGTTATTTTGAAGTCTACTGAGGAACTCTGGGCGTAAAAATCATGTGCTCAAAATCAAATCGACCTATTCGTTAACGAAACGCCTTATTCCCATTTCTGAAAACTAAAAATTCCATATAGGCGTGGGCTACAGCATTTTGCCAGCAAGAATTAAGAGCATGCTTTGGAGTTTAGATTCCATAATGCGATGTGATATAGCAAAATAGGGAAATAATATAGGCCTACACATAATAATAACATGCATGCACGTGAGTCCCCACGGTGTAGTACATAGACATATCTGCTACTAACCGTGTTTCTTGGTTTTCAACTGCAGCAGTTGCTCTCAGAAGTTGAGTGCGAGAATCGTCGAAGCGATCTGCGAAATATATATAGGCTGTCCATGTGATTGACATTCACTATGACGGTCGTAAACCACTTGCCTTCGTTGCACAGGCGCCTACGTGACCATCGGCACTCACAGCCTACGCCGGGAACAACAAGAACGAGAGGCAGGGTGCAAAGAAGATGAGGAAGAGACAGAGGAAGAGACAGAGACATGGAAACAACCACATCACGGAAGCAGTGAAGGAAAGTGGGTTATAAAAGAAAGCCCTTAGAAACAACCGTATATAGGCTCAAATGTAATAGGATATGACATTTTGATAAAGACCGATATATTGAAGCGAGGGATGGATGGATGCATGGATGAATAGACAGACCAGATAGACAGACAGATAAAAAAGATGGATGGATGGATGGATGGATGGATGAATGGATGCATGCATGCATGCATGCATGCATGGAGAAACTCATATCGCGACTGATCATTATCGCTCACTTTAGAATAACAGTCTGTCGAATGAACTGAATTGGAAACCTACTTAGTGGCGACTCTGTTATGACGACGGTGCTTGAGATAACAATGAATGGAAAGAGGACTACGAGAAGACCGACGACTTGGCAAATGGACTAAATAGATGCTGTATAAAGGAGAGAGTGATTGAGTGAGTGAGTGAGTGAGTGAGTGGGTGGGTGGGTAGGTGGGTGGGTGAGTGAGAGAGAGAGAGAGAGAGAGAGAGGGGGGGGAGCTTACGGTACAAGCAGAATGTGCCCAAAAGAAAAAAACATCGATTGTATATTTATGTATGTATCTGGATATTTATATATTGCCTTTCAAGAACGCCTGCCTCAAAGGCAGCCATGCATACAGGCACTGTATAAGCAGCAGGCACAGAGGGCGCAAGTGGAGAGGGGAGGGGAAGAGGAGATGATGTGGAGGACGTGTCTTTGTGAAATTGCTTTAAAATAAGCGATGGAACCTTATATCGCCTATAGAGTGTCACGCATTATTGGCTCTACTTTTCATTTCATTCATGCAGGTCGTCTCCGCGTTCATCATCTGCAGCTTTCGTCTGCTGACGACGCTTCATTGAAGCGGTTAATGCGATCCCATAGGCCTTATATTCCTCTAGATAGGCCCATGTACACAAAAGCCTCTTTCTCTAGAAGATGATCTGCTCTGCCTGGAAAAATTATATCTGAAACTTACGCTGTATAGTGTGCCTGTATATGAGCGTGGGCGTATGTGTGCGTGCGTGTGTGTGCGTGTGTGAGTGTGTGTGTTTGCAGGAAATTTGTCAACCTCAGTTCATCCGCACATTCTCCTCCTTTGTGCAGCGCACAATGGCCTGCATAGAGTATATGGATCTACGCAAATGGCCAGCGTTCACTCACTTCCTGTCGATGTATGACCTTGTCTTCACCTGTAGGGGGGAATGGCCTGCCTTGGGTCAAATTTTAGATTTTACCTCATAAATTAGGATTCAGTTGTCTTAAATATATTTTGTAATTATTTTCTGAAAAAGCAATATTTTTAGGAATCTACTATGAGTAAATTGCAATATTATCCCAAAAGTAAAATATGAAAATTTAAATTTTTCCTTGCCTTGATGGTTAAAACATCCCAGTGCAGGGCACCATATGGAGCATTAGGACAATATATGTGGAGTATTGGGTCAAACAACAGATGTGTGTTCTACTGTAATCTAAGTTTATCGAATGTAAAAGTTCATATTCTAATCAAACTAACAAAACACTGTCAAAACTTCATTCAGCTGAAAAAATACCACACCGTAGGCCTAAAATACATGCTAAAAACGCAGACACTTGTTTTAATCGGTTACTTTTTATCAGGTCGAGTCATCAGAATTGCAATTGTGGCATAATTACAGTACGTAGGGCCTACTATGAATTACCGTCAGTGCATTTCTGGTGTGCCCAGTATCTGCATATAGAATGAACCCACTTTTCTTTTGGGTGGGCTGTTTTAGTAGCTGTTACTACAAACCTGTATTCACAAAATATATTCACATTTGGACACTCCCAATGGAAGCCAAACATGGCTGTACCAATGCAGGCCATCAGCGACTGGTCACCTATTTTGTCATACAATAAAAAACGCATGCTCCAGATGACCTCCAAATTTTCACCATCTGCTTTGCAATGCACTGGCCTAAATAGATTTTGAAAAATTGAAGCTTAATTGGCATCAGTCATTTAATAAATTGACCGAGACTGCATGTGTAAAATTTTATATTTATTACCTAAAATTGAGGAGTTGATGTATTTTTGTCAAACGCTTTAATTTTCGCGACCTAAGACGACATGGTGATTTTTAAATGCTGTATTTAAAAATCAGCATTCATTAGGTAGCGCTACAAGCGTTAATATATAAGTAGGGCTTAGGAACCACTACTGACCCAATGCAGGACATTCTCCACTAGGCCTACATAATGACTTGCTTGGGCCAGGAGCGTTTTGTCTGTAAGCTGAAGGATGAAATTTTAATCGCGAATTTGTATGGCGCCTGTTCAAGAGAAAATGCTCAGAGAATTGCCGTTGGAATGGTTATGCTTCTTGCTGGATGAGCGGATCATGACGGTGGAAATCGGATCAGACAGATTAGAATTGGCACCAATTCCATATGGTGTCCCATAGGGCTCGGTCCATTTGTCGCGTTTGTGCATCTCGTCACAAACTCCTAGATAATTAGCTTGATTATCTATGAGCCCTTGATCTTGTACACAGCCGACCTGACTCAAGTCATCACAGGATTCACCAACACCGATGACGTTCAGCTGTATTCGACATTTCACCCATCTGATACACTCGTCTGTGCATCAAAGGTACGGGCCTTTGCGACATAATTATAGTTCTGAATGTCATCGAATCGGCTACGATTGAATCCTTCAGAAGCGCAGTTCATGTCTTGGATATCGATAGGTGCGAGCAAAGATGGACAGAGAGACAATAGCGGCGGCATTCCCGGGCTGGGAACCGCTACACGTAGTTCGGGAACTTGGTGTGTTCCTAGATGAAGATCAATCAATGGCGGCTCATGTCAATTCTCTCTGCAGGACCTGATTGTACGAATTGCGCCAGATTGTGTTCATTCGGCGTAATTTATCGTATGACGCCGCTGTGACACTTGTTCAGTTTTCTTCATAATGACGCCCTTGGACTGTGCTAATGCAGTCCTTGCGAGCCTGCTGAAGTTTCAAATTGTCAGCTTCAGTCTATCCTCAACTGCGCCTCCCTGGATGGCTGAAAAGGACTGCAGGGTACTGTTAAGGGGGAAAAAGCTGAAGGAAGGGCAACCGAGCAGCGACGCGCAGGAAAGGCGACAACAATGTCATGAAAACAACGCAGAGAAACAATGAATACGTCATCTTCTGGCGATAATTCCAGGAAACTTAGCACTCCACCGGTTAAGTATCAATCCCTTAAGACGTATGCAAGGTTATGTAGGCCATACTGGACTCACTACTGTTTGCATAATATACCAATCAACCCTGTTTACTACTTACCGAAAGTTCACTTGACTACCATTTGTTTGCTGACTATACCCAACTATTAATTTCATTTGATAGTTTCATGTCCATTCCTGCCCTCCAACTACTTGCTTCTGTTTTGGCGATGTTCAATCTTGGATGGCTAGTGATAAACAACTTCCTTCTGATTAGATTGACATGAAAACTCTGGGAATTCGTAGTGTAAGTCAAAAGAAAAGGGCCAATAAGAATTTAACACAGACCACTTAGAAACTCTGCAGAAACAAACTTAAGCAATGTAGTTAAAAGTTAAGAGTCACTCAGACAGGCAGAAGAGACAAGATGGTAGATAGAGTCCGTCGGACCCTACAGTCAGACCTTTGGGTAGAACAGACTATAGCCTAAGTTCGAACGTCAAGGCTAGCGTTTCTGTTTTCAGTAGTGTAGCTCATTCAATCTAGTAGACCTATGCATTTGGAAGGACACTCATAAACAGAATGACAATAAGAATATAGAACAATCCTATCCGATAGATAGTAATCGTAATCTCGAGATTTCTACAGCGCCCAACGAAAGTTAAGTCGTGGGAACCAGCTTATTCACGGGCGCTCAATCAAAACAAAATCGATAGACAAAAGGGTTCGGTTCCAGGTCAAGATCCAGGAGTCAGGCAGTCAGACACTCGGACGGCTACGGTGGATGCTGTTTGAAACTGAAGCGAGAAGAGTGATAAGGGGAAGAGGAAGAATCAAGATAAGATTTTTGGAAGTGTTTTCAGTCTTGAGTGAAAGACCTGCGCAGAAACTGAAAGAGGTGAAGTGTTGGTGAGTTCGTATGATTGGCCAGACAACTGTCGCAATTCTGGCGGGAGTTTATTCCAAAGGGGTGGGGCAGCTATGGCTATGGAACGATTACCAAACTTCAAGGATGAGGTGACGGGAGGGCGAAGAAATGTTAGGACAGGTGAGGAGCGGGTTGAAAGGAGTGGTTGGATAGTAAATAATTGACGAAGATAGGAGGGTTGGGAGGATTGAAGTGTGTTGCAGGTGAGGGATAAGACTTTGTACTCTATTCATTCTGGTATTTTAAGCCAGTGCAGTGATTTGAGAACAGGGGTGATGTGATGGTGTTTGGGGGTTTTGGTGACAGCACGAGCGAGAGCATTCTGGATAGCTTGAAGGCGGTTTATCTGGGTTGTATCAATATTGAGGAAAAATGAATTGCAGTAATCAAGTTTGCATGGACTATGGATGTGACAATGGTAGATGCGGTTTTGAAGTCAAGCATAGGGCGGATTCTGCGAAGTTCACGGATATGCATGAAGCAAGAGCGGGGAAGATGGGTGATATGGCCAGAAAAAGTAAGGTTCAGGTCGAATATAACACCTAAATTGCGGACAGAAGAGTTAGTATTAAAGGTGTGGGTGGAGGCAAGAGTCTAGGCTGGGGAGTCTAGAGAGATAGAGGGGTCAGGAATTTTCTTGAGTAGGCCTATCGCAGTATTCATTGATATTTGCACTTGATCCATGGACACTGCGACTATTCCCCATAGGGCCCATACTCATACAAAACTAGGTTCTCGTTCCTTCTCGGTAGCTGGTCCATAATTTTAAATTTACTGCCCAGTTCAGTTCATTCTGTCAATTCTTTGATGTTATTCAGGTTTAAACTAAAGACTCGTCTCTTTCAACTTGCTTATCCACCGTAGCCTGGCTTCTGAATTTGTTCGCCTATCGGAATCGACCCAGCTTCTCTAACAGATCATGATTTTTTATTGCGATTTTTACTTGAAGTGACTATCGACTGATGCCTTCAGCATTATGATAACAGCAGTACAGAAGTCTACGTAGATCACATTACATTAGATTAGATTTGTGTGGTGCAGAGAAATTGTAGAGATTTACATTATGAGCAGGGTCCAGGCCATAGGTTGCTATAGAAAATGTATACATATGCATTTACATTACAAAAGAAAAAGAAGTCGTCATTATAATCGCGTGACAGGCTGTGATAGCCATTTCTGATGTGGCTTTTGATGCCACAAATCCGCCCATGCGACCATCGTTGATTTCAATAGGCCTAGGCCTACTCATTGTGTCTCTATCAGATGTGTGCCTAAACTCAGTGCAATCAATAATTGTGCCAATCATGCTAAGAAAAGGGGGGTTTCAGCCTACAAGACAATACAAGGGCTAAATACATTTTAGGCTTTGGGAGTGGACGCAGGCTTTGAAAAGAACAAATAAAACATGATTATCTGCGCCTAGACACACGAATGGCTAACTCCACGCCTATTTTGGTACTTAGGACTCACCACATTTCACCCCTTGCAATCTCTGCGCAGGTCTTTCACTCAAACTGAAAACACCCCTCTTCCACAAATCCTGTCCTGTTTCCTTTTCTTCTCCTTAACACCATCCGAAGTAGCATTCTGACTCTCTGCCTGCCTGACTTTGGAGCTGGAACAGATTCTGACCCTTCCTGCCTATCGATTTTGTTTTGACTCAGCGCCTGTGAATACGCTGGTTCCTGCTACCTAGTCGTGTTTAGGCGATGCAGAAATATCGAGTTTACGATTACGATTCCGCGCAATAATGAAAGCAAGTATAGCGCTATATAAATTTTGTGCTGCGGCATAACTGACAATAACCTTGACTTTGTTGATCGGTAAAGATTGTGGTTGTTTGACGAAGGTTGAGAAAGAGTAAAATGTCTGTTCGTTCGCTTCGTTTCCTAAGGTGTTTCCGTACAGTTTAGTAAGTTATGTAAAGCAATACGAACCCTATATAATTCGGTTTTGCATTTCGCTGTTGTCCGAATGAGCTGTTATTAAGTGGCAGTCCACTGTTCCGCCTTTCAGGTCTTGCACGAAAAACGCATTTCAAAGTTGCTTACTCTAATGGCTGAGAAAATATTGCTCAGGCTGCTTTCTCGGCCCACAGCTCCATTGGAAACAGGTTGTAGTTTCTGCATAACAGTCGATAGGAGGGATGTTTTCCACTTTACAGTTATGGGACAGAATTATCTTTCTTGTAAGTTTCATTGCTGCATAGGTAAGCCTATATGTGGCCGAGGCTTATGGCGTCTTCAAATTATCGTCTGCTAAAAAAAGTACTATCAGTTTGTTTATCTATAAGTGAACTGATCACCGCTGCATTCCCCAGTTCGTGGCTTGTCCCATAGTGCTGTGTAATTGAGACTTAATTGCTATCTCCCTCTTCCCAAGGTTCTGTTAGCGTGAAAATGCATACCACTCATAATAAAACTACGACAACTGACTAACTATTATACTTGTTTGCTCATTGTTATTTCTGTTCCACTTGCATCCGTAGCAAAATTAATTATAAAATGTGCACGTTAACATACACATGTATACGTAAAGTGTTGGTAGGAAGATCAGATGACAAGGGATTATTTGTGGATTTTACTGCATGTGCCTGCACACACACACACACAGAAGGAGAAATAGAGAAATAGATACAAGAGCAGTCCCTCGAGAGAAGCAGTGATGGGTATTAATTGCTAGCAACTTCATTTTTCTTATCCTCATCACATGAAGGCAGGTGGCCAGTCGTCGTCATTTCTGTCTGATCTCCCCCCCGACACTGTACTGGCAATATACTTATTTTATAGCTGAGTATACTAGGGGTGCCTGTGATAGTATCTTTCTGTTCTAGCTGGAATTTGAACCCTGACCTCTTGCTTGACAGTCCAGCACATTAACTGCCAGAGATTAAGTACTGCACTAATATAGATTGTACATATGTATATATATATATGGATAGATATATACAGAATCTCTCCAATAGATCTATGGTAGGTTGTATCTTTGTAGAAAAGATTTTAGAGTACACGAAAATATGGCACTCCTTATCTTTGCTGTGTAACTCGTGTGTGTGTGGTCGTCATCAAAACAAAACAGCTGTGTCGTCATCGTCTGGTGGCCACTACCTTCATTGGGGCCCTATGAAGAATATGACCTTGCTGATTGGGCCCACAACTTTGTTGATTGCAATGCCACCATGCCGTTGGCATTTTGTAAGGTATGGGCCTTGGACATTAGGATGCACTGAGTGTCATATCTTAGTGCACTCTAAGATCTTTGTTTGTAGTATGGTGAGTATTTTTTAGTGTTTTGGTGTATGAGAGAATTGTTCTTGGATCTGTGCAGTTATGAATGTCTCATGATAACTGTAAGCTTGAGGTTGATCATTTTCTGGTTTTTGTTAGATTATCTCCGAGTACTGGTATCAAATTGTTTGTATGGAATATTGTTCAGATTATTTAATGCCATAAATAGTAATTACTGGTGCTGATGAATGAAAATGTTTCATTAATTTCTTCCACTCAAGAGATGTAAAACAATACTGGTACCAGTAAGTTGGGTTTGTATCTCTTGGTTACCTTGAGTGTTTGAGAATTTTGCACATTATTTTCAGCCAGGCACGTTTCATGTCTAACGACAGCCAGCAGCCTTCTTGGGGCAGTGGATCTGGAAAGGTACATTTCCTCCGTAAATATTATCTGTGATTTTGACAGAAAGCTACTCGTACCAGTCGTTTTATGCAGGAAGATTAGTCTAGATATTTATAATGCTCCCAACCAGCATGCCCAAGTGGGTCCCATGAGGGTAACTTTGTGGGTCCCATATAGGCTGCCCAGATGACATTTGGCCACAGGCCTCAAGTGGTTTATGTACATGGGCTTATTATGGGCCCTACAAGGGCAGCCTTGTGGTGTACCTATATGGGTGGAATATGGACCCTGTGTGGGCAGATGAAACGTGGAAATTTAATTTGCCTAAATTAGCTTATAGGAGATACCGAAAGAATCAAAATAAAGAAAGAAAGGAGTGAGGCAAGGATGCATTCTGTCCCCAATCCTATTTAACCTATATGCAGAAAGGATAATGAGGATGGCGGAAATGGATGGGGCAAATGAGGGAGTAAAGATAGCGGGAAGAACACTGAATAATCTGAGATACGCAGATGACACAACACTATTAGCAGGTAAAAAAACCGATCTGGTAGAACTGATAAGAAGGCTGAAGAGAAGGAGCGAGAAAGCAGGACTATACTTCAATATAAAGAAAACGAAGATCATGACAACAGCTGAGGAGGGCAGTTTTATGGTGGATGGAGAGGAATTAGAGACGGTAACCAGCTTTACATTCTTGGGATCAGTAGTAGAAAGAGAAGGAAAGTGCGATATGGAAATAAATCGAAGGGTGGCGATTGGAAAAGCCGCAATGAATGGATTAGAAAAATTATGGAAAGACAAACATGTGAGCACAGACACGAAAAAAAGATTGGTGAGGGCCTTGATTATACCAACAGTAACATACGGCAGTGAGACGTGGACAATGACCAAGAAAATGGAGAAAAAAATCAATGCTTGTGAAATGTGGATATGGAGGAAGATGCTGAGAACATCATGGACGGAGAAAAGGACTAATGAATGGGTACGCATGGCGATTGGAATTGAGCAAGATGAGACGTTACAACAAACAGTGCTAAAATCAAAGCTGAGGTTCTTTGGACATGTTATGAGATCAGACGGATTAGAAAAAGAAATGATGCTGGCTTGTGGAGAGGGAAAGAGGAAACAAGGGAGACCAAGGAAAAAATGGATGGACAAGATACACGAAGCAATGGGAATGAACTTGGCACAACTAAGGGACGCGACATTGGAAAGAAAGAAATGGAGAAGATTGATTATGACGGTCGCTAGGTAAAAAAATTAGCTTAAAATGGGCCCCATGTTTACTGCCCTCTTGTTTGCCTATGTGGACTTAATATGGGCCCCAAGTGGGCCACTCATATAGTCAGCCTGTAATAGTGACTGTTATGACCCATAAAACTGATTCAAACAGGATAAATTTAGCTTCCCAGTTCATTAAAAGTCTTCATGAAGCTTATTACATTACCACTATATTTTTGATAAAAGAAATTGTGGAAATTCCTACCTGCCAAAAGAGTTTCATGTTTGGCATTAATAATCTCTTGACAGAAATTTATTGTATGGCAAAATAAACAAAACTGTTGTCTAACACCTCACTCTCAAGTCATCATGCTATCAGCCACCGCACATTGTTTGATTTCTCCTAAATCACAATGACCCATTAAGGTAAGTAATGGCGCTGACCTTTGCGAAGGTCAACATGCGCCACTATTCCTGACTTCATAAGTCATTGTAATGCTATTTATGTGTGTTCTCCAATCGAATGTGTTAAGCATCCTAATTTTGTCGTCATGCAAGAAGTATTCTTGATCCATAATCTGTAGTTTAACAAAAATGGAAAATACTCTTAAGCTTGTGCAAACATTGCCTCAACAGATGTGCATTATTTTAAACATTTATTTAGGTGAGCAAATAAAAATTAAGATGTTTAACACATTCGATCGGAAAACACAGATAAGTAATAGCTAAGTTAGTGATCAATAAATAAGTAGGTCAGTAAGTTGTACAGCTCAACCACTGCTTGCTAGAGCAAATTCGGTTGGTGTGTTGCAAAGAGCTGCTAACTGCCCACATTATACATACAACAACATAATTGTAGTCTTAAATTTTTATTACAGCATTTAAGGAAATCGATTTCAAAAGAAGCACCTAATCCTCATAAAAATAATCTAGGTGGATTTATCAGACTCAGAGCCATTGCAGCCATGAGAGAGAGACTGGATGAAATTATAATTAAAAAATGGCTGCATGGTAGAGGCAATGTTTTGGAATTCGGTGTTGTTGTCCAAAAGTTAAACTTGCTTAGCAGATGACAGTTATATTATGGCGACTGTATGACTCTCAATCTTGCCTGTGTTATTGAATGCCACCAACTTTGCCTTGCTACTACCTCAAAAATTTTTGGAAATTTAAAAAATGTGAGATGGTGCAATTTCTTATCTCTCAAATAGGAATGGTATGGGTAACCCATGCCCATGAACCCACCTGACACCCAAATAGAATTGGCTTTCATGACTGGATAAGAAGGCTTCTGACGTCCATCCCAAAATGGGTTTCACTTGAGGAGCCCATGCCCATAAGCCAACTTGTCGCCCACACCAATGTTGGATATCGTGAGTGCTGGTTAGTGGACTTCTGACTTCAAGCCCTTATGGGTTTGACTTGGGAAGCTCATGCCATTAGCCGGCCACACAAAAATCGGATATTGGAAGTGTCAGTTTGTGGGCTTCTCACCCCAAACCGAATGAGTTTTACACATGGGCAGCCCATGTGCACGAGCCCACTTGTCGGCAAATTGGTGTCTGTTAGTGGTCTTTTCACCTTGTTCCGAGATAGTTTTGATGTGGGACAGCCCACGCCCATCAGCCCACATAAAATGTTTATTGGACCCATATGGGCATGCTGGCAGGGCTATAAGGCAAACAGCTGGCCTAAAGTGTTTCAGAATTTACATGATTCACAACTGTCAATCAATTAAACACATCCATAATGCAGACAAGAATGGCCAGTGTCCATTTTGTGTAAGAAGCAGGAGCCAGATTTATATATGTACTGTCTTCAGCTGCTTTTCTCTCCTTCAATATATATGCACATTCAACGGTCATATTACTACTTACATACGGGATGAGCTGCATTGGTTTGCCTATGCAAAGTCGCATTAGTTTAAGATACTCTGGCTGATGTGGAACTTCCTGGCCAGTTGTGCTTCATCCTGTCATAGGAAGCTGTGCATTTTAGTGTCATCTGCCCCTGGTCATAGATCTCTTCACTTTGCAGCACAAGGTGTTCTGGTTGTCCCGAACTTCCCCAAAGCAAAAAAGGTAGCTTCGGATAGGATAGGCAAGTGCAGGTTGCAGACAGATATAAAAAAATGGCTGCTAGAAAAAAGTATGTGGTGAAGTAAAGTTGTGTTCAGTAATCAATTTTGTGTTATGTGTATGACTTAGCAACCTGTTGTGTTAAATCACAAAGAGTTGATAGGTTGTTTCCTAAATTGTAGGGCGGTGGTGCTGGAGGTGCAGTGCGGTGAGCTTTTCATATGATCTTTTAGTGTCATACAGACGTCATTATGAATTGGTTCAGTGTAAATGTTAGTGCTGCACAGTTGTGCTTTTTGTTGTAGATAATGTTTTAGTGTAAATGGGATGGAAAGCAATGGCTAGTGAAAGTAGGCAGCAAAAAGGCAGTTGGATTGGCCATGTGGTATGGCCTTGGTAGTCCTCCATCAAGGATGTCCACAAAATATTACCTACTTTGGTCTCTCCCTCCCCTTGTCCACATTTGGTATTACTCTCCCCATCCGCTTTGATGATGTCTGCACTACAGTGGAGTACTGAGGCCTAGATTAGGTAACCCTTTTGATCTTGTAGGCCTAACTGTGCTACAGGGGGTAGTATGATACTGCCACATCCTGCAAAGGTATTCTAATTAGATCCAACACAGTACAGACTGCTCCTTGACTAAAAGCACAGGCAGTACTGCAATAACTGTATGTATGAAAGTTACATGCAGACGTTCACATTGGGCATAACTCCCCCTCTCCTATGTCTGCATTTGCATGACCTCTTCCTCCATCCTTCTTTGTGGGCATCCTTCCTTTATGGATGACCCCTTAGCAATCTTGCCCAAAGCAACAGGCAGTAGAAGTGGGCATTTTGGTTAGGCGATGATCACCTTGGTCAACAGCTGTGAAGTCTGGCATTGGGATGCTTCGGTATGTTAGCAAACCAAAAGCCAAATTAAATTAAATGTCTTACATCATCCTAAGTCTGTATCTTTAATTTAATTATTTAACTGTCTTTCAAAACAAGGAGCTAAAGAACTAAAGCAGATACTGGAATGAAATCTGCCTCTTTTGCAGTGATGACCGACCTTCTGGGTGTGTAAGAGCTACAGTGTGTTATAGCTTTATTAAATTTTAGCAGTGTCTGTAATCTCAGAAGTACATAATTCTTAAGTACCATAAACAAGGTTAGAATTTTTGAACACAGAGATGCTGGTGGTGCTTTTGGCAAAAGACAAGCTACGAAGGAAGAGGAATATTTTCGACAGCTGGTAAGTTAGGCTCATTGTCACCGTTATTTACCAGTTTTTGACAAATAATTATGGCAGTTTCAGTGGCCGATTCTGAGGAGTGAGCGTAACTGTGCACTACGTGATGTTAGAGTTTCAGAAGAATGTCAAGATGCCCTTTAGTTGGGTCGTGTTTAATGAGCTGTAGGTCTTTACTATTAGGCAGTAGAGGACATAAAGATGCTGGTCATCAAATACCCCTCCACAGTCTAATAATTGTAGTCTCTGGTTGCAGAATTAGTTTCTCAGCGCCTTCTGACATCTTTTACGTTGAAGTGAAATGTTTCCTTTTTGTGACAGAATCATGTTTTATTCATGGATGTTCATTGAAAGCCTGTGCCTGTCGTATTTCATAGATATGGAACTTCATGAAATTTTAGCAGCACTGTAGTATGTTTCATTGAAAAGGCTAATACTTAAGTGTTGTAATATTATATTGTCACCATCATTGGAACTGCTGTTTTTCTTAGAATAAATCACAGCTTGAAACTTTGAGAACTTCCTTGGCTGATGAGATTGAATACCACAAAGATGAAATAGAAGATCACCAGGTGAACCTGTTTTTTTTAAAGCACTTGTATGTATCTGTGACAGCTCCGTAACTTTAACAACTAGAAAAACAGTGTATTGTAGATTTTTTATTTGTTTAACACGTTGGACGCGAGGGATGTGTTAACACTTTGCACAATTGTATAGCTGGGACGCTACGGACGTGTAAACACGTCCCTTAGGTATCAACTCTTTCTATGCAGTTCAGCGTCCCAGTAATATTTCCTGCCGCTTGGTATTAATAGTGGACATGTTCTGTCATCTACTGAATACATATACGATTATTTTGGACACTGTCTAGGGCCTGGTATATCACATATATGCTGAAGACTGAATGGACCGAAGGAACTAATTTTTAGCCTTATGGACGTGTACACGTCCCTCTAGTATCAACTATTTCTAGGCAGTTCGAAATCCCAATGCTATTTCCTGCCGCTTAGTAGAACTACTGGACAAGTGCTGCCACCTACTGAATGCACATACTCAGTATATCAAATATATGGTGAAGACTGAATGGACCAAATGGACTAATTTTTAGCCTTGTTACGCTCCACTGAGAAAGTTATTGAAATGCTACAGAAAGATAGTCCTACAGATGATTTACATGGCTGTAGCAGGGGCATAACTTCTCTACAAGAAGCTTGGAGGAACTAGGCGCCAGAATATTACTCAATCTCGGCTGTGAAGCCAAGATCGATCAGAGAGCCGCACCATCAACGGCCTTCAAGCATCACAAGGCTTCGGACCTATTCAGACTCAGTGGACAGCACTATCTGTATGTTATCCCAGCAACTGCAACCGAAGCAGGACCTTGCAGGAAGTGTGTTGCTTGTAGCAAGCATAGAGAGCGCAAAGAAATGCGTTATTTTTGTGAAACTTGCTACCCAGGGCCTAGTGCTACATATAACATAGTACTACACCATGTATAGTACAATGTACTGTGTTTCAAAAAGTATTGCACTGAACGTGATTTCTAGACGTCCTTCAGTGAAACAGTAAGATAAACACATAAAAGGAACAGTTATTTTTGATTCTTTGAACAAAAGGATGTCAAAAAATAATAAATAAAAATTTCCATAATTTTTGTTTTTTTTGGCCTATATTTGCCGTGCCTATAAAAAATTTGGCACGCAGCCAATTAATAAAGCATATAATGCCAGATATGGTCACCATCTACTCTTTCTTGTGGGGAAGTGTTGAGCAATGTTATCTTTTAATCCAGTTTATTAACAAAATAAATCTATTCTGTAGACATTAGCAATTTATATTCAGCCTGGTAAGCTTACCGACTGCTGTTTCTCCAAACCTGCTGTTGACTGTAATGCTAGAGCTGACACCTTGTGCTGATCAGATTCACTGCCAGGTAGCAACAAAGACAGCTTTAGGTGATTCATTAGTTGAGAAAAACACTGAAATGTAGGGGATAACAGAGGTCTCAAATTACTTTAATTTTATGCAGTTATTTTTATCTCATGTAAGCTTCAGTCTAATGAGCCTCTCTGTTTCATCCTTCCCTTTATAGGTTTGGATTCCAGAGTGTTAGTACAGGGTGGCGCAAAAAAAACCGGACTAGTGACATTTGGGTTTGGCATTTAATATAACATTGAATGAACTGTAAAATTTCAGAATGTTTTGAATGCGTAAGAAATTTCAGTCAAAGTGATGTTCAATATGTCCTCCGTTTGCTGCGATAACCAATGATAATCGCTTGCGAAACTGTCCAATAGCCCGGTTGATAGTGTCTTCGCTGATTTCGTCCCAGCATGCGGTCAGAACTTCTTTCAAATGTTCAATATCTCGAATTCTCTGCCTGTAGACAAGCTGCTGAAGCACTCCCCAGATCGAATAGTCTACGGGATTCAAATCCGGACTGTTCGGTGGCCAATTTTCTGGTTCAATAAAGTCCGGAACGTGAGCAGTGAGAAAAGCAACTGTTTTTCGTGAACGATGAGCAGGTGCTCCATCCTGCTGAAAAGTGAAATTGTCACCAGAGTGAGCTATAATGTCTGGCAGTAATCCTTGATGTAGGACGACGTCACAGTAATAGGAACTGTTAACTTTGCTCCTCGTTCAACGAAAACTAATGACGATTTACTCAGCTGCGACACGGCAACCGAAACCATGATGCTCTGTGAGAAGTGCTTCCGACCTTTCAGCAAGCGTTCTGAAGGAATGTCTCGTTTCACAGCTACGTTGGCGTACACTCGATCATTCTGTGAATTTGTTGGTGTTTGGACTGTGAACATCTTTTCATCCGTAAACCATGTTCTGGCCAATTTAGCTACGGTTAGTCGTCGAGACAGACGTTTGCAGGCGGCAAGCCGTTTCACTCTGTCAGCGTGTGTTAGCAGCTGCACCTCACGTCGCCGAAACACTTTAAGCTGTAAGTCAAATTTAGCAATACGCTGAACAGTCCTACGAGATATACCAGTTTGACGTCCAATTTCTCTCGGAGATTTGCTTGTTCCCGGTTGGCCTTCTTGACTTGAAATCAGTTCATCGACCTTCGCTACGTTATCAGCCGTACGAACCGATCGCGGTCGACCGCTACCCTGTTTTCTTTTAGTGTCGCCAGTTTCGTCAATCTTTTTAATCAAATCATTCAACGTACTTCGCTTCCATTGTTGTTGTGGGAATTCTCTAATCATTCGAAGCAAACCCCATCCTTTTTCGAGTCTTAACGCACGAATTAATGATTTATCATCACTTGTCAACAGACGCTTCGCCATGACGGTACAAAGAATAGTTAACGCCATAGAATATATGATGTCATTTTTATTTTATGTAGCGCTCTCATTTTTCTGTGTCATTTCTGTCTAATGATAGTTTTAAGGCGATAATTACTTTGATTCTTCAAGCGATGCAATTGGAAAAACTAATAGTCCGGTTTTTTTTGCGCCACCCTGTATATATCAGTGTATACTGAAACCCCATAAAGTAATTTCTGAGACATGGATCCTTTGAAAACTCTCTCAGCGGGTGGAAATAATGAAAACCTCTCCGATGGACTTCATACCCCCCCCCCCACTTCATTTATTTTCACTTATTGTGTTTGGTTCTGATATTTTCTGTCACCTTATTGACTGGCCAAATTATATTTGCTGATGTCTGGTTTACTTAATAGTTCAAATCTTCCTTAGTCATGACTTTAAAAACTTACTTTAAAAACCACCTGGACACCAACAACCTCTGAAACTTTAGACACATCTGCAACCTCAATAACATATCAAAGATTCTTGAGTGTCTCTTTATCTTGTGGATTAAGAAACATGTCATTGCCTCGCCTAACTTCAGTCCTTACAAGTCTGTGTACTGTGGACTACTTTACTGAAACAGATCTTACCTTTACACTGGATAACATCCATCTTCTGCTGCTGATACAGGAAAGACTTGTCTCTTAATGTGCATTGACCATAGTGCTGCCTTTGACATATTGTCTGCCATCTTATTGTTTTCAGATCCTGCAAAAGCTTTGATGCCTTTGATGCTGCATTAAACAGGCTAGCTTCTTGCCTCTGCAATAGGTTTCAGCAGAGCAGGTGCTGGTACCCCTCAGTGTTCCCTGTGTCTGCTTGGCTGGTGTCCCACAGGGATCTCTTGTTGGCCCCTTATTATTATTGATACTTGGCTTTACTCTGCTGTATCCACCAAACGATCAGTCTGGCAACGTAAAACTCAAGGATTGCCTCTTTTCAGTGGATGTATGGGATGACTTCATTGGTTTGGTCATAAACCAAGACAGATCCAAGGTACAGTAATCATGTTTGGCTTATGCCAATGCCTGCTTTTATTTCCAGCATTGGCCTTGCTGGCACTGCCATCCTGTTATTAGATGCTGGAAAAACACTTAACTGAAAAGTAATCTGTCATTTTGATCTCATGCAACAAACATTTGCAAATCTTGTTTCTATCACTTCAGTGGAATCGATCCCATCAGGTTGGGTCTGACCAAGAATATGTCACAAACCATAGCCTGCTGGGTCATTTGCCCTCACCTTGTGTTGCGTGTACCTACTTAAATAAGTTCTTTAAATAACTTTATCAGCTTTACTAGCTGCCTGTGCAAATCAAATTCCTTACGGCACACCCCTTCTTACCGTCAGCTACTAGTCACTCCTTATATCCTCACAACAGTCTGCACTGTGAAGGTCTTCTGGCTGAGTCATGATGCAGAACTGTGCTTATATATTCCATGTCGCTGCCCCTAGAGTATGGAATCAATTACCTGTCCTTCCCTGAAGCTTAATTTCTTTTCCTTAAAGACTTACTATTTTCACTGGCTTTCAGACATTTCGAGATTTTTGACTGTACTACCACTTGGCAGCTGATCAGCTATCCACTGCAATCAGCGCCTCAGATTCCCGCTGCTGTTGGACTTTGTCTTGTTAAAAATTGTTAAGAGTAATTGTTAAGTAATAAGAAAAGGCAGTTTTTCCTTTGATTTCGGTTATTTTCCTTGTTTACCTTAATGATAAAGGGTTGTCAATGCATATAATATAATGTTTAAAACAAACTGCTTGAATACAACATTGACAGTAGTTTGTTTAATGAGATATAAATGAACTAGGCTGGGGTCTAGAGCTTGTAAGACCTAGAGCTATACCAAATAGCATTTTTAGGTATTCAGCTGAATACGAAGAATTGAACAGAGTATTTAACCAAATCTTAACACGAATAGTGGGTAATGGCAAAAGTAGAACATGCTAGAAAATGTTTATTGTTTTAAATATTAGTAAAAATACTAGACATTAGTATTTTTAAAATGACAGTATTTTTAAAATGATTAATGTACAGCTCACTTGTCTTCCCAAAGCATGCGGTTAAAGTTAATGATTTTAAGGTTAAAGATCACTTTGCCTATAAGTTATCATATCGGATCTTAAAGGGAGAGTATACCCATGAAAACTGTAAATGGGAGCATAAATGGCTTTTAACATATTTACAGTTAGTAGTTGTGGCAATTTATATCAGAAGTTAAAGATTGCATTGCTCAAAAGTATCCTATAAGAAGTTAAAGATCACTTTACTCACAAATATCAAACCCGAACTTAAAAGGAGAGTTTAGATCACCAATGGAAACTGCAAACAGAAGCATTTAATATTCGTGTTCAGATTCAAGACACTATTTGGCTGAAAACGAATATTCGGAGCACATTCAGGTGTGAATCACATATAAATATTCAGTACAGATGCACTGGCAATATGAACAGCCTGTGGGGTTCCAGAAAACAGTCTCTAGCATGTGGTTTAGCCTGTTTGCACCCCAGTAATAGAGGTAAGTTTGTCAATGGAGTTGGCTAAAAACTGTGGGTTTTTCTGTTGCATTCAGGATTCTGTGCAGTTTATGAATTTTTTTTATTTAGGAATCAATTGAAAGACATAAACGCAAGTTGCAGGAGCTTCAGAAGATTATGGAACAAAAAGACTAACAAGCTTTGCTTCTGCTACATCACACACACTGACCTAACGAGATGGTTGCTGATCATCATGGTCTTAGTGGAAGTTAAATACCCATGAAGTGTGTGACATGATTTTCTATTTCTTTCTTTCATAGTTGTTTGTTAAATGCCAACAGTAAAATTTAGAACTGAATTAAAGCCAAATTGCTTTAAAACAAGTGGAACCTGAAGTTTTTGCAGTTGTAGATTATTGTTGTAGCTTTGTATGATTTTGATGCTTGAGTAATGCAGTGTAATGGAACCAGAAGGCAGTGGAGTCGATCACAAAAACTCTCCTTCCCCATCTAATTTCTCCATGCAAGATTTGCACCATTACATTTGGTGCTAAACTTTATATTGTAAAATTATACTTTGCTCATTTCTTTGTTCACTCAAATGGCACTGTACAAATATTCGTGTGGGGCACAGTAGCTGTTTGAATAGAGCACTTGGCTTGTAATGCAGGACACAGGTTAGACAGTTACTGTGTAGGAACCTTGAGCAAGTCCTTCACTCACAATTGCTTCGCATCTCAGATTCAGGTTTACTGACCTTGCGTGTGTAATAAATATGCAATAACAATTCAGGGAATTACATACATATATCTTAGAATATTAAGTAGGAGACCGGAACGCAGACTTTGGCATGTAAGTAAGCTGGACCAGCAGAGACTTGATAACTTACACCAGTAAACTGATGGAGCAGACTGAACTAACCAGTGAATTCCTGAATCTTGGACAATCACCAAGGAAACATGGAAAGTCATGCACTTGGATTGTGACTAGAGGCATGGCCAAGTAATATAATGTGGCAGGACTATTGTGCTACAAGTAATTAAGTGCTTTGTGGTACATCTATAACCCGTTTTAATTAACATTTGCCATCCTAGGATCAGGACAGTACCAATAGCTGAATTCTTATTTTCAGTTTTGCCAACATGTGGAACAAGCTGCTGTACAAATCCATTTAAATTGCTTGTTCTTTTATTAGTCATCCTGTGGTAACAGAAGCTTACTGTACTGTTCCATTCAAAACCTGACGTTTTGGGTGATCTATTCTGTAGGTTTTGTAGCAGTCTAATTCAATAACCAGCCATTTATGAACTTCAAAATTTAGGTATTTTTCACTAGAATTCTTTCCAACCTGATACGGTGAAGCAGGGTGTGATTTTGGTTAACAGCAGTATCTGTAGTATAAGTAGTCTGAACCGATAGGCATCACGTTCCCTCTCTACAAATTGTACCCTGTTGTGGATTCCAGAAGATTCTGGAGAGTGACTGACCCAGTGTGCTTGCTGTATACAGCAACCACACTGGGGAAATATGAGATTATGCTTTTAATCTAGCAGTTTGTGAACACGAGCATTATTAACACTGACAACAAAATCATCAGGTTCCATTTTTAAAGCTCTGCATGCAGATTACATGAAACTAGGTGCACTGTGGAATATGATTAAAATCTATATCTAGATTATACAACTGACCTCAAGTCATGATCAGACTTGAAAATATGAGTCTAAACATAGAAAATTATTTTCCAGTAATCCAATAGCAAGCAGTTTCCGTTCTTTCTCACAGGACAAACCCTAGATAAAGTGATCCACCAAACTGATACAAATCTTTCAGGAAGCATACCAGACATGTTCAATGTTGGCTCAAATGTATCTTAATGCAACCACAGAACATGATGCCAGGAAAGTAGCAAGCCTCGGCACAATTTGTTAATTCAACAGGGGATGCAGACAGACCATCTAATCTTAAGGACAGAAGCCCAGGTTCCATCACATACAGACCCAGGCATCTCATAATGAATAAATCTTTGTCACTTAACTACAGATTGGTCTTGGGTAACTTACTTGTAGTCACACATAAGTAATTTATTTCTAAAGAAGTCGGGGCGATTCACTAAGACTAATTTTGGTACAGTCATTTTTCCTAAATCCAGGTAACTTGCTTTAATGACACCCAGTGGATTCGCTTTAATGCATAATAATAGGTTTCACCTGTAACTGAAATATATGAACGGCCAGCAGTGTGCTTGGTTCTCAGACTGTGTTAGAAAATTAAGACGCATCTGCCGCTGGATGACAGCCATTCTGCCTAAAGGTATCAGAATCGCTTCAGAAATTCTTCAGCCGATATTCGAGCCCTGGAATTGACGGCAAGCTTCATCTCGCTGATTTCCTTGTCTATCTCCTCCATGAAGTGAATTATGAAATCAACAAGCTTGTGCTTGTACATTTGTTCCGTGTGGAAGTTGGTGATGAGAAAACTTATGTCGTAACCCTGACAAATAAAAGACAGATTTTTTCATCATACTGGCTATGCTAATCTAACCTACCCCAGTCATAATCTTTCATAAAAGCTTCTTATTAGATTGATGTCTCATCCTATTATCCAGTTGTTAACCATTTGCCTGCCACATGTCCAATTTTCTGACAATTAGTAGCTTTCTGCATGAGGTGCAGATTTGCGATATTATGGGTGTCCTTAATAAAGCTGCTGGATAAATAGGGAACAAGTGCTCAGTCTATGTAAATAACTGCACAAATAGCAGCCTACCGTACTCATATACATGTAATGCATAAACAAGTGCATGTGTATGCGCTCGCATTGCCTAACGGTTAATACAAAATTCAGTTAGGACGAAACCTGTCATGATAAAGAGTTGCCAGAACTGTAGTTTTAACTTAGGCCTAATAATAACTGAAGGAACACTGTATATTAGTTGCATATATTTATTTAAAACACTGGCAGAATATAAAAAGACAGTGTAATGGCTGCTTGTGAACACATATGCCACAACATGCTTTTTGACTCATCATATATAAAAAATACAGACATAAACAATCAAATTGAACAACATAAGCTTGTTCAAAATGTATTTCTAATCAAATTTTCTGTTTACCCTTGAGCACTATCTTCAGTGGTTGCTGATTATTACTTTTAACACTAAAATGGTGACACTGGATCAAAACCCAAAAAATCAGGAAAGGTCCAGATTACGGGCTAAAAATATTTGGCAAACAAAGGGTTAAAATTTTGTAGTTACAGTTTTCGCCTCATTTATGGTCACCATCTGAAGTTGGCTTAGAAATCAGTTAGCAAAATGTTAATAACCAATTCCTACCTCCACTGGCTTTCTCCTGAGAATGATAAAATTCTCTGCTCTCATCATCATGAATCGCATAAACTTGTGGCACAGAATTTTCTCAATTTCATCAGCCTAACAGACAAACATCCATCACAGCTACATCATCACCCCACATTTTAGCAAGTTTGCAGAACAATGGTTTGCAGAACAATGGTTTGCAGAACAATGGTTAAATCGTGATCAACACAATAAACACAAGGTTATTTAGGCCTATAATTGTTATAACCCTCCCTTTCAACCCAAGATAACCTTGGCACAATGACTGTAGGACAGTAGCTTTAAACAGTTACAAAGTTATGCTAAAAATATTATTATTAATATTATGAAATAAAGTGAACAAATCGTCATCAGTCCTCAGCTCCTCTGAGGTCTCCAAACGTGCCCCTGAAAGCAACGGCATTATAACGCTGTATTGAGAGGCGCTGAAAAAGATGGGTTGTCTCATGTGGATCACCAGAAACAGCAGTTAGTCGGCCACCCAATTCAGTTATAAATTCAAGGCCTGTCAGGTTAATTGATCCCAATGTCTCAGAAGGAATTGGAATTGTTAAAAATAGGAAATAAGAAGCTAACTGCCAAAAAATCAAATCTAGTGGGAAACTTTATATCACCACTGTTGTAATGCATAGGGCATAAACTGATGGTCACTTAATGGATAATAGAAAAGAAATGACAACTTAATTCAAACTCTAATTCCCTTATGCATGACCCCGAAAATAGGAGACATCATTCTCTTTACCCAGCTGCTTGGGGTTTCCTGGAATATTTATCCAAGTTTGCCAATTTTTATGTTCATTTTAACTGCAGGATCAAATAAAACAGCTTCCCCAAATATGACAACATACCTGCTTGATGGCAATGCTGATCCGGAGAGAATTGATGGAACCTTCAATAAGCACTTTTTCTTTCTCATTTCTGCTGATTGTGACTGGTGTCAGTAACAGTTCCTTGCTTGTTCTAATTTGACCAAAAACAACCACTGAGAAAACCCCATTGCCAGCTTCCCTCAGTTAATTAGAAAATCAGAAGTTAAAATAATGTAAAGTAGCTACATGAAGTTTAACTTTATCTGCCTTCCTCCTATAACATCTGACTTTTGCCTCTAGTCTAGCATGGACTTTCTTTGCCCTAATGGGACCAATCACTTGAAAATTAAACAGCACTGAATCCAGGGACTTATCGGTATCACCTGGTCACATAAAGCTTATTCTAGTCACCAAACTATGAAAACAGAACTAATACTGATGAAGCATGTGAAACATGACTTAATTACTGTGAAAATCCTGAAATAACTTTGATACAGGTCTATCAATCCTGTTTTTGACAAAAGGCCTAAACTTCAATCGTGATCAGTCAGTCATCACATATACCATGCATGGTATATATATATACAACAGGAATGTGCAAACCAATCCCTCATAACATGTCAGTAAAACATAACTGACCGAACTTCAACTTCTGGCTTGTTGTGTCTTTCCACAACCTGCGATGAGAAGTTTTCGACACAGATTGCAGCCGTCAGCGTCTGCCGAACGGCCTTCAGGTATGGCTGAAGAGTTGTTGACTTAAAAACAGACACAGTTCCGCTCTTCTCAAGAATATTTAAGTAACATTTGTTCACAGAAAACGCCAAACATTGTTCTATATTCAAATTAAATCTTAAAATTAAGAGCTCTATTTTCATAAGTAATATATGTTGACAGACCTCACACATAAGAAATGTTGTAAAGCAGCACCTTCTATCACCCACAGAATGCCTGTCTGTAAGGGTAATTGTGTGCCGCATACACTTCATTCGGCTGTTGTCATTCCACATTCTCAATTTGCCAATTGCCCATAATGAGTTGCAAGTACCACGGTAGACTAAAGACTGCAGTTTGGTTAATGACTGTTCAGACAATAACTGATCCACCAGCCAAAAGCCATAATTATATTGGGCAGCACTTTCGGTATATGCAAATGCACAAAAATAGTTGGGGCTTAAATCCATGGCATGCCTGGCACCTGTTATTGTGGATAATGGTATTTTGGCTGCTAAGACTGAGGTTAATAACTTAAGAAAATTAATTATAATGCAGTAGACTAAAAACACTCGTCAACCTTTATGGCAGAGTACTTAAGTTAGAGATAGCGACTTGGTTAATCTGCTTTGCTTTGGGATGGCCCCCTGAAAATCCACTGCACCTACATTAGTGAATATATTCATGAAAGTCAAGTGCTAACAATGAATTGATTGCAATGATCTATTTATGAATATATTATTCCAAAATGCATTAATAATTTCAGCTGCCATTGTCACATAGGATTAATAGCAGTGCTGTGAAATGATTTTAACTGGCAAAAATGGTAAAATGCTAAATGCTTTAAGGTGTCTTTCTTCACACTTATTATACATCAAACTGAATGTTGTTACTGTTGTCACCTCCTATTTCAAAGTTACTGACAGGTGTCAGTAACTCTTTCTGAAATGCATAGTCTCAGTGTGTGCTCTGGACCTGATTCCTACTGTTATCCTTGAGCAAATGCTTAGATGGTTTGGATCCTATCATTCTTTCTGTTGTCAACCTCTCCCTTGCTGAAGGTTGGTTTCCATATTGTTACACCCATGCTTTTGCAATCCCTTTCTCAAGAACCCATTGTAAGTTTAGAATGTAGTTTGATTACAAATGACTGTTAATTGGTGCCTAGTGCATTATGATAGCAGTGCTACAGAAGTTTCCAGATTAGATTAGCAACAAGTCACTCATCACTATTAGTGTCAGCTTTATTCACTATGCTAATCTGTCAACTAGATCATTAAGTTGGATAAATCTTCTGCGGTGGAATATTCCGCAGCTAGACAGAAAAATATTACTTATGCGGCGGAAATCTCATTCAAAACTTTCAGGTATGCGCATTCAAAACTGCATAGGCTACGACATTTCGGTATTACAAACACGTTTTACAAAGTTAAAATATCTGAATTAATCTTCGGACAAACTTTTGATAGCCAGCAAGAAGCTGAACACTTGTTACTTCGTATTGTGCTTGAAATTATCACCCAGTGCCACAAAGGCACAATGTAAGTTTTACCCTGCTAACCTAGCTTTACTTAATGCTCACCTGAGCCAGGTTTAACTGCTGCAGCTGATTAGGCCTAAAAAACAGACTGTCATAATCAGACTGATGACAGTCAAATCTATATGGCAGCTCACAGAAAAAAATTACAAATGTAGTAAAATAAGTGCATTAGTAAAACTGTCAGTGTAACTGTGTAAAAGGATTTCTTTTATTGCAGCATTTGTATATGAAGTTTGTTAGAAAAACTGGTTAACTGATTTTTAAATTGGTTCAGTAATTCATCTGACAGCGGCTGGCCTAATGTTGCCCATTTAAAGTGCTTTTGCACCATTTCAGGGTAAAAACAATTGCTGGTTCAGTTTCATGCAAACACAGGCTTTGTAGTAAGAATTTATTGTGTGGAAACAAACACCCTGGTTAGCAATTTACTACTAGGGTAGTGTTACTGTAACTTGTAAACTTGTTTTACTGTAACTTGTAAACTGTTAAGCATACATAACCGAGTGATTACAACACTTAAATCATTTTTTACCAATTTTTACCATATTTTTACCATTCTGATCGGTACAAAATCCGGATTTTTTAACCACAAAATGCTTTACCGGTAAATTTACATCACCATTAAATAAGGAAGTTTATCAATCTTCAAAAACATGGACGGGACAATATGTTGACACTTTGGAAAGTTTACATTAGGGTATAATTGACATTTTAGAATCTAAGAACGGAGTAAATAGAATAAGTTCTTCACGGTTGCATGCAGGAACATTAGCAAATAAGGCCAAACTTACATAGCGCCCTCAATAAAAAAAAGGTTTAGAAAATTTGTGGCCTAACTTCAAGACATACTTTCTCGCAGCATAAATTTGGTTCATCAGCAACTAGCCTTTGATTGTATTTCGACTTATCTGCGTAGTTTATCAACCATTTCTGTAAAAAGCCACATCGGGAGTCACTAATAATCCTAGCACTGGCGGCATGTTTACCAAAAATAAAAGATTTTCCGGCACGCCCACACGAAACCAGCACCTAACATCAAGGAAGTAAAATCAACGTCACGCTCAGGCCTCACAAGCATCAGCCTAATGCTTCTCAAACATCATAAATTCTGTTCGTGGTTATTTGTAATGACCTCTTTAATCATGTTAGATGAATTTTCTATTCAATTACAATTTTCTTAGTAAAAAGCAAGATCAAACAAAATAAACCTTACCATTTTCAGCGTTGTCCTCAGTCATCAATATGAACTCATTCAGACCGGAAATCGGACTGTGACTAAGATTGTTTGCCTCGACCCCTTTAGTAAGTAAGGAAGTAACAATGTAATGTGAAACGGTTACACGCACATGTAAATGTAAGTTTATATGCTTTTCTATAGCGACCGTATGACCTCGACCCTGCTCATATTTCAATTAATTTATCAAGTGAGATCTTTCATCATTGCTGCCCATGTACGTGATGGGAAGAAAGAAGTTACACGAATATCTGACTAGTTTTCCATTCATGACAACTAGGATATCATTTCTATGCTGACGACTGTACATTTCTTTTGACAGTTTTTGTCTTGTCATTCATCTGTGCAGCTGTTATCCATTGCCTTTGAGGAGGTGCAGTCTTGGATGGCGGCAAATAAACTCCTCCTTAATCCATTGAAAACTGAACTTCTGCTACTGGACACCCCACAGCTGCTTAAGAAATTTTAATGCCTTAAATCTTTAAAACTGGGTTTCACTTGTGAGTTGGTTGATGCTGCTTGTAACTTGGGCATTATGTTTGATTCTACTATGTTTCTCACCAACTCTGTAAATACTATTTGTAAGTCATCATACAAGCTTATACACGACATACACATGACATATGCAGACTTCGGCGTTATGTCCCTATGTCTTCAAGGATATCTCTGGCAAAAACATTGGTCTCCAGTTGCCTTGATTACTGTAACACACCTCTTACCGGTATTACAAAGTCAAACATGCAGAAACTTAAAAGAATTCTGAACTCTTTGGCTAGAGCCATAACTGTTGCTTGAAAATATGAGCAAGTAACTTCTGTACTTAAATCTTTGCCCTGGCTTCCTGTTCAGCAAAGAGTTTCTTTTAAATTGGGGGTTATAGTTTACACAACCATGAATGAACTATGGCCAACCACAATACTTAAAATCAGTCCTCACTCCTGAAACTCATCATTATTCAACCAGGTCATCAGAATGCCTTTCTGTTGTTGTGCCAGGAACTAGATCTGTTCTTGGTAAGCAATCTTTTTCGGCTGCTGGACCGAAATTTTGGAATTCTCTTCCTGCATCAGTGTGTTATGCCCAGTCTGTTAAGTCATTTCGTTCTCCACTTAAGACTTACCTTTTTCAGTTGGCTTATCTACCGTAGGCTGCCTCTCTGTCTTTGTGCCTGATCTTCTGGATATTGACCTGAATGCAGCTCAAATTTTATGTATCATCGATTGATGCCTTGTACGTTAGACACCGGCACTCTAGAAGTTGCTAATTACTGTAATAATAATAATGTACGGCGTATGCATGCATGTATGTATAAGTGCTTATGCATCAACAGACTTGTGGACAATTGTACATCATCCTTTCAGAAGCTCTCAAAGGCACTCCTAAACAGTCTGTAGGATATTAAAGTTCAAGAAGACTGACAAGGTCATTAGTTGTCGATTGGTGAAGCTGGTCTCCCACTGGCAGTCTCTCGCATATGCATGTAGTCACCAACTACTGGATAATCAAATCCAATTCTTGGTACAAGTCTTTCTGCACTGATTCCTAATTCTAGTAGCCACAATGTGGTACCTTATAATCAAAATTCCGTTTAAAACAGCTTCTACAGAAAATTTCCTTACAGCAAGTAATAAATATTTCTTCTGTAATGACACATACCAAAGCAGTATAAAAATAGACTGTAGAAATTAAGTAGCATCTTTATTGTTTTGTTATTAATGTGATTAAAAGCTATAAAACAGTAGTTAAAATTATTTGGAGTTATTTCTGCCTAGTATTTTCATATATTTACTTAAACAATAACAGCCACTGAGTAACATTCATTCAGTCAGTGTTTTTTGTTCATCCAGTGTTTTGTACACAGTACAAGTCTCTGAGGATTCAGCAACTCTGGAAATAAGCACAAATTGCATGTTATCACACAGCTGAAAACATTAATATCAAACTAGAAATTAAAAAGTACTAAACACTTAATGCATAAACAGATTTCAAATTCAGCATGCCTTGTGATAAGAGACACAATTAAGAAAAACACTACATGAATAAGGTGATATTTGCATTACAAATGAAGCACTTTGTCTAAGATTGGACTAACGGAATGTACATGTAAACACTAAAATGCATTTTGCATATCTAAGCACACTATACAGCTCACCTCGTTGTAGGTGACTTTGCATTTTCTGGATGACTGTCAGTGGTGTCACAGGTTTCTTGCAGTTTGTTGGATTCAGGCAGTTCTAGTGGAACGACACTGTTCAAAGCAAACATAATAATCTTAAAGCAAATTATTTTTTTCAAATATCACCTTATTCAATATATTATATTTATGAAAACAAATAATCAACTGAATTACTGTACTCCCAGAAACAGCATATCTATAGCTATACACAAAGTCACTGAATTTGTTTATCAATGAATAACTTATGTTTATTTTAATAAAAGCTGGATGTTTTTGGAAGTGCATGTTAGAATACCTTGCCAAGGGTTAACACTGCATATCATCCAATATGCATGTTAAGTAAGAAAGATGAGTTAGGTCAAACAAATCACTGTTTAGACTTGTGGAAGCATTTCAAAACCGAACACTGCTTGTCACTAGTACCTGGATATTTATTCAAAATCTCTCAAAGGCATATATTCAGATTTCTGCATTGTATCTATGCATAAACATATATCTAGACACTTTATAAAGGAAATCTTAAAGATTTCCCAAAAATGACCGCTTCAAGAAGGCGGTTAGGCTTCAGTGATACATGGCTAAATTCCTGTGAAAAACACACGAAATGCAATGCAGACTTCAGAAAAAATTCCAAATGTAGACCTGGACACAGCAAACGGCTAAACATACGAGTCTAAGCAGGGTTAAAGTTCAATAAGAACAAAAAGTTCACCTGCTCAGATAACTAGAAAATTCACCTAAGGCAGACTTTTGCAAATACACATAGCCCAACCAAGTAACTCCCATCCAGAGTTAACAGAATTTATGTACTTTAATTTATTTATTCATTCATTCATTCAGAGCATTTATATAGCACCCCTTCAAGATGCTTCCAGCCCAGCTCAGCCCCAGCAAAAGAAGAGTTCAACAAGTGTTTGTGAAATGGAAGGTTATGCAGCATTCCTGGTTAAAAGGCCAAGCAGATCTAGAGGGAGGTTATTCCAGGTGGATGGCCAACTACTGAAAAGGCACAATGTTGTATTTTGTCAAAGTGCAGGCAAACAGCAAGTTCACCTCAGGCGATGGAACGAAGAGTTAAAGAGATTTTCAGAGATACCCACAGATTATCGTATGACTGACAAAGAAATTATTGTCAATGAAAGTCAGGAAGCAGAAGTCGCTGAAGGACAGAAAAAGGAACGAATACATAAAGCAGATGATTGGAGTAGCTTGTGTAACTGAGAAAGTATGGAAGGACAGATTGAAGTTGGGAAAGGGAGGAGAATCCAAGACCGGCAAAAACCATGTTTCCAAAGTCAATTCTGGAGCAGATGAGTGCACAGACTAGAGTGATGGAGGCCTGGGTTAAAAGGAAGTGCCGGACAGAGGGTATTTGATGCAGGTGGTAAAAGCAGGTACGGCAGACGTTATGAATGTGCTCCCACAAAGTCACTCCCGATCCAGGGTCACTCCAGGTTTCGCACTGAGGTTTGGAAAGAGACATGGGGAAAGAGATGTGGGGAAAGAGCAGGGATAAATTTATGGATATGGAGGTACATGATCCAACAGGACCTCAAACTACTCAATTAAAGAAGGACAACACTGGAAACAGAAACAAATGGAGAGACAGGATTCATGTGGCTCATCCCTCCCCAGAAGGGATTAATTCCGGCTAGGAGAGACAGAGAAACAAAGAAATTAAACTCTGCTTTGACAAAATTTTCAGCTTAGACTAAAGGGAAATCAGCAAAAATAAAAGTAGGTCTTACCCTATCTTCTTCAACTTTCTCAGTAAGTTCTTCCTGACTCTGAAAATGAATTCCCCACCACTGACTTTATGCCCGGAAACCTCCTGTTGGTGTTGATACATGAGCAGATTTGGTTGAGGTATTAAGTGTACTTCAGCTTCACGGCAAAGCTTCAGCCACTCCACATTCATTTCTGCTTGGAACTAGACAATTTGACCAACCATATATTCTTCTAGCATGATGTATTATACAAAAATACATAACACTATGATTTAATTATCAAATGCATTAACATAATAAAGAAATAACTTACTTAATGTTCCAGAATAACATACTGATACATAAATATGGTACTCTAAAATAATGACTGATATAAAAAATGACTTATATAAAATTCACTCATATATTAAAAATGTCACTGTAAATGTTCTATTACAACTACAGTTCAAGCAATTGTGTATTATAATTCACTGCTATAAAGTACTACATGTACTCCTATTTAATCAAAGCTCTAATGATCATAATTTTGCATTATGCTATCATTACATAAAATGTGAAGATAACGCAAAGCCTTTAAGTCCAGTACCTCATCTAAATCTTTTGTTAGTAGTTTTAATGTTTCAGCAGCACTGTTTGCTTTGACCTTCAGTTTTTCCAACTCCTGGCTAACATTCTGACACTGACTAAAATTTTAAAAAACAAATAACACTGGTTCATTCAATTCCCACTGAAAGAACTAATTAGTTTTCATTAAACAACATTGGAGTTTGTGAACTTGCTCTAAAGCACCAGCAACTGATGTCAAAAATGACAGTACGAATTGTAGATTGATAGCAATAAACCACACTTTTCAGTATATACCATATGCACTGCTCACTCCAAATTTTTAACACTGTTTGGTTAAGTAATTGAGGAAAGAAATATCACCCAAAGAGATTCTTACCTGTACCAATCCATGGTCTGTTTATAAACTTGCTCAGAATTTGGTAAACAGTTTCCTTCAACCCATTTCACTCCTTTAGAAAAAATATCTTTTAATTTCTTCCTAGAAGCACAGAATAAAATGTTTCACTATAAACAGTAAGCTAAAAGGCTTACCAGTTCTCTTTAACCTTTCTGCCAACTCTGCAAAATATGATCACATTAAAAAACTGTGCTCTTCAATCATTAGGTGCAGAATTTGACTCCACCGTGTCATTTTCTAACACTGTTCAAGCCAATGCAGGTCAACTCAATTTCATGTACAGGGTATTTGTAGAATCAGACCTCTTTTGCCTCAAACTGTCTTAATCAGACTAGACAATGCATTGGTTTCCAGCAGACTTGACTGTTATAACACACTTATGAATGGCATAACTAAAAATAAGGGATGAACACGGAACACATAGATGGGTCAGCTGATTTAAATATAGTACTTTGTGAATCACTAAAAGCAGATTTTGAAGTGAATTTGTTGCTCCGTGGGCAGCCAGTGCAGAGAATGTGATATTGGCTTAACATTGGCTGGTATTTAGGGGTCTTTCTTGTGGCTCTGACGAGAGCATTTTGGACCGTCATTTGTAGTTTATGCAGATCTCCCTTAGTGGATCAGTTATTGTCTGAACAGTTATTGATCAACAGACACAGTGACTTGCTGTGCCCCGTACACGAACAGTGCTGGTCTCTCAGGCCTACTTAGTAGCTGGTCCAAAGCTTTGGAATTCACTGCCCATTTCAGTTCATCCTGTCAATTCTTTGAACTAGGGACTCATCTCTTTCAACTTGCTTATCCAATGTAGCCTGGCTTCTGGCCTTTCTGACCTAACAGAATTCGACCTGGCTTCTCCAAAAAAGCGTGCATTATGGCAATGTACTTGGCTACTTTTAACATCATCACCGTAATTATCATCATTATCATCATCATCATCATCACCATCACCATCATGACCATCATCAATTAGACATTTATATCACATGTCGAGTTAACATAAAAGTGCAGGCAACTAGCATAAGGCAAGTCTTCAAAACAGAAAGATAAAACTGAATTCTGCAGAATTGGACAAGTGCATAAAAGGCGAGGAAACAAAAAAAAATTTTCTTGGGAAGTCTGGAGCAGACAGCTGGCCAGTGAAAGTTGATTGAACATTTTGATCTGCTAGGATTAAGTGTGAGTGCAATGCAGTTTTTGGAATGGTGTGTCTATTACCAGCCTATCAACAGTCTGTTAAGTTACACAACATTCCTTACAATTTGTAGTTCTCAGTGCATTTATACCTAAGTTTGGCAGCTTTGTGGTAGCTTGCTTATTTAATAATAGAATGACACGATTAAAAATATAAATAAATTTTACCTTAAGAGTAATATAACTTTCTTTTGATATACAGGTCTGAAGAAAAAGAAAATCCAAATATTGTTCACCTACTTCTCAAAAAGATGTAGCTCTCTTTGGTTCTCATCCAACTTTTGCCAGTGTATTCTCTGAGCAAATTCATTTTCTATTTCATCTGTAGCACAGATTAATGCATCCATTTGCTTCAGGCTGTTTTGCAAAGAAAGAAACAGAACTGATGTTCCACAAAAAAATTAATTAAATTTCCTTAACTTTTAATGTAAAAAATTCACAGTTCAAGAATGAGCATTAATGGCAAATGACAGATGGCAAAACTTAAATGACAATAGTTTCAAACTTTGTTACAGTTAATCTGCCTTTGCAGAAAGATCTGAAACTTATTGGCATTCAAATTTAGCACCTGTCAGTGCAGTCATTATAATTATCAATTCCAGCACTCGGATTTGAATTTCTCTTTTTATGCATAAATATTTATTTACTTTTTGGTGATCCTGGCCATCTCATAAAAACCTGAGTCTAAAAAGAGTTCTTACACTTTAATATTGGTCATTTCATATTTATTTTTTGAAGAACTTAGAAGTTTTACCTTGAAATAAAATTTTGCTTAATTTTACATATTTTAAGTTTTCCTTTATTAGCGCTATAAAGTATACAACGTCCCATATTCAGAAGGAATTTTGATTCTACATCAATTTCAAGTGACCCTTCAGTTGTCTCCATAAAAATTGCCCTTTGTTTTTCAGCAGATATGAATGACTTTCTTTGTTAGCAGCATCAAAAATATTCACTTGCAATCAGTCAGGAAGTGCATCAAAATCTCACTAAAGGCAAAAAACTCATATCGGAATTTGACCTGGCTTCTCCAACGGATTGTGAATTTCGATTGCAAGTTTGACTTGAAGCAATCGTCGACTGATGCCTTGGGCATTAAGATAATGGCTCTATAGTAGCCTTTAAATTAGATTAGAAATTTTCAATGACATAAAAGTTTTGTTAAGTTAAATTTGTCAGAATGCATTTATCTAACCAGTTATTCTGATTATCCTGGCAACTGGATATGGCGACCCAGTTTGAAGACACAAACGTATTTGTATTTATTTCTTCATAGAGCCTTCTGGATTCACTATGCATTTCTTCTACTTCGTTTCTAATCTACATCACACCAATAGAATCTTGCAACTTAAAATAGTAATCTTTACAGTAAAGTTTATTAATTTACTTGAATTAATCCTTCACAAGTGGAAATTAACACAAAATGAAACAATTTTTCAATATCGACTGATAATTCAAATTGAGTGATTTGATCAACTGATCAGTGTAAGCATGTATGTATGTATGTATATGGCTATTTATGTATATAGTGCCCTTTAAGAACCTCACAACGGCATTATTCTATACATACAAAGTGAGTGTGTATGCAGATTGAAGGGCAGAGACCTGTATTGTGGATTGCCTGTGTTGATCAAGTTTTCTTTCAACTTCCATTGGCTGCTTCCTTATTGGATTGAGAATTTGCCACATGATGCTTTGGCTCTGAGAGATCAGTGACATTCTTTGAACAAATTCTGTCATCACCAACATGGCAAATCGCTCCATTTGACCCTTCACTTTGGATACATCTTGACACAGCACAAAACTAAAAAAGAAGACACGCAGTGTTTCAGTCTTTATCTTTTGTCGCTTTGTTGCTCTTCGTGGACTGCACTGAATGTGCAATTGTCAGCTGTGATACTGAAATCTCACCCTGCCTTTCTGCATTCTAAAGATAGCTAAGTCAAAAGAATTGGCTTCTTCAGTGGTGCTTAGTCCAGGCAACATGATTAAGGAAAAGAGTCCGGTTCATTTCTGGCAGGTCAGGAAGGAAAACTGGAAAGGTTGTTTAGTTTTTAGACACATTTTTCATTATGTGCTAAAGTTGAATAGCAACAGCAATAGTGTAAACTCCTGCCTCAGATTTCCTAAATATGTTTAAAAAATAACTATTATACATTGTCAATAATGATTTTGTAACAGTTATCAACAGGTTTTATCTCTAATTTTACTAAAAGCAAAACCTGAACAAAATTTATTTTCACTGTTAGTTGAATATGCTCAAGTTTCTTTCATTCTAGCCGTGAGACGTCTAAGCAGATAAGAAATTAATATGACTTACTGGAATATCTGTGCAGCCTTTTCAAGGAGCTGTTGCTTCAAGTGTAAGTCTGTGGTCAGACGATGTAAATATCGGTGCTCAGCAGAAAACTGCTTTGCCAACCAAGGGTCACCTGACAGGTTTACTTGCATTGCCACCTCAGGACATTTGGCTGTATGAACAATTACGGAATTTTTCTTTTATTAATACTATTGCTCATTAACTCAAACACTAAAGGTCAAATGTACTATATTACTGAGTACATAAAAGTTTCATGACCATTATCAGGATCATAATTATCATCACTCATCATTAACCATCATTCTGTTTCACTTAGATTTCTGATGAGATGGAAAAGCTGGGGAGATAGCAAGGAAATTCAGCGAGACAGTTGGTTGCGACATACCTAATCGTAATTGTAATTAGAAATTTATATAGCACTGCTTCAAAAGAAATTAATCAGAGGTACTATGATTAGTTTATTACTCCACAGGTAAACTTGATATTTGCCAAATAGTAATCAGTTAAGCTTTCTACTCTAAGCTACCTTCAATCAGTTAAAAATTAATCAGGAATCAAATAGTAATCAGCCATGAATTCCATTTTATGCAGACAATCTTCTCATGTTGACGGTGCAGATGTAATTCAGAAAATTACTTGGACTTACGTAATTTTCGACTAAACTTGTTCACTTCACAAGGCTGTTGAACGGCAGGGAAAAGGAAAATGGGACTGCTAGGTGATGTGTGATGAAATGAAGAGACTTTTATCGGCTCAGTCAACAGATGGTTCTCATAGTAAAGACACTGGCTAGTCACTGCAACATCAGTCTGTTGTCTTATCAGGTTGTGGAACTCTGAAAGGCTATATTCACAAATAAAGAAAAATTTCAGAGGATAAGACAGCTACATGACCATCAGCCAAACCAGGCCGCCCTGGAGTAGCTGGCCTGCCCAAAATCATCATTCAATAGCTTTTATATTTCATTTTTCTTTTGTTACCTAGCTCAGCATCTACAAGTTGGACAGTTGGCCTACCATACTTACCACTCTATTGAGATGGTCCTTGCAGATGTTCTGTATGACATACTCCTGGTGACAGACTCTTGAAACTTCTCTCTTGGCATGTCATCCACTGCGCTGGAGTGGATGAAGTCTACCAGACTGGCAGAAGACAAAGCATCCATCATGCTGACTTTTCTTCTAAAGCAGCCATCCTTACCTTTGGCGTTCCTTAAGGATCAGTCCAGGAGCCATTCATTTCCTCCTTTAAAACTGATATTCTTGGCCATATTTGTCTAGTCAAGCATGGTCTCGTAGGTCATCCTTATGCTAATGACTAACAATCTATGGCTTCTGTTGCCATAAAGTCACCAAGGTCCAGCATCTGCTGACCATCTAATTGAGCTGCATTATTAACGTCGCTGACTAGATAAAATGCAATCGACTGTAGCTCAATTCCTCTAGTCAGAATTTCTCTGGTGCTCGTCTT